>CM061488.1:54338868-55830118 GCA_030867185.1 Tagetes erecta | reverse complement strand
AGAAAGAAATGATTTAAACTTTACAAATAATGGTTTTTATATACAAAATACGCGTAAAACGCATCGGTTTTTGCTTAAAAATTTAAAATATGTCAAAATTAATTTTTTACAGATTACTAATTATATTTTCATGTAAAAATATGAGATTAAAGTTTGGGTCAAGAACTTAGTGTTTTAAACTAAAAAACGAGCAAACTGTGAGCCCGGAAAAGCCGAAAACGACGATTTTCGACTCTAAAACATAATATTTTGTAAACTGATTTAGATCAGAAACTTTGGACATATTTTTAAGGAAACATATTGATGTAAAAGTATTTATAAAAATAATGATGAAAATTCGAGTATTGGGTTGCTTTTCGTAACCTGAAACGTTTCCGGATTCGCTAGAAATTGACATGTTTAAGTGTTATCTTGACTTGTGTGAAAAATATATAAATTATGATGTATAATGTGTAACAAAATGTTTTGTTACAAGTTTACATATGATTAATAAGTTACTTATGAAAAACAAGGTTAAATATTTCGTTAAGTATTAATAGTCGTGTTTAAAAAGTGCATGCTAGTTAACTAGGAAAAATGTATATTTTTCTAGGTATTATGATACTTAATTATGACATAACGTTATTAAACATATTTTCCTAAGTATATGAATGAAATTGTGCAAGTAAAAGTATTTATTTACTTAGGTAAGTTAAAGGACTAAATATGACTCTTATGTGTCATTACATGTGTGTTATATGTGCTAATGTGATTAGTAGTGTGAAAGCTAATCAAAGAATAACAAATAAAAAGTGTGTTATTATATATGTAACATTAATCGAAGGATAAAGATCACCAAAGGGTCATTAAAATTAAGGGTTGTGTTTGTAAATGAAATGTTTTCACGTAAGTCTAGTAAGGTTCAGTGAACAACCTACACGGTTTTATAATTGATATATGTGTGCATATTTTGAACGGGTCCTTGTGTATGGGGCGTTCTTAGGTGGTGTTATTGTTAGGCTTATATGTTCTAGCTTTTGGCGTATTCAATGTGAGTTTCTCGGCCCCTTTTTAAATAATGTTTTATTTAAACTTTTTTCGGGGGAAAAACATGTATTTTATTTAAGTTGTTTTGATATGAAATGTGAGACGAGTATTGTTGTTGACCAAAATGATGGCATGAGTTTTGTTGATTTTACGCGTAATGCCCTCTCATAATCATTAATCTCTTGGAGAGACACCACATGTTATATTGATAGATCTATCGGGATTGGAATTCTGCCCCCCGTGATCAGTCGCTCTGATCGTGTTGTCATGCGGGGGAATATAAATTGAATGTTGTGAGGGAACTTTGTTTCTTGGTTTGATTATGGACTAATGACTTGATGATTCATTTGTTGTTGGGCCTAGCTAGCCCTTGATGGTCTTATTGACGTCTCAAAGCCAAGCATATCTATTGTAAATTGAAAAATGATTTTACATTTGATTAAAACCCGAAAACTCACCAACTTTATGTTGACTCAGTTTTTACATGTTTTCAGGTACTAAGTGATTACAATGGGAATTTGTGAAAGGATAGTTTTTCGACTACAAACTCCACATTTAGTTTATGTGTTTTGGGACCGCTTTATTTAAAACTTAGTTTGGCTTTACTTCAAACAATCTACGCTTTATTAAGACAATATCGTATTCTATTTTCTTAATGAAAAATTGTGGGATGTTGACGTATCAACATTAACACATTTAATTATCTTTTAAATTAATATGGATGTTTCTTTATAACTAATGGGCACAAACTTCGCTCCTCGCACCACTTATTCTTGTCTTTCTGCTGCGACGATTTTTTGGGTATGACAGAAGTTGGTATTAGAGGCAATGGTTATAGCGAACTAGAAAGGTTTTTGAAAAATTCTAGACTATAACTTGAAAGTTTTTGATAAATTTCAAAGTCCCAAAAACACTTCTGAAATTCCCAAGCATTTTTGTGTGCGTTTTGATTTATTCGATTGCATATCTAAAAATACCTTGTGTGGTTTACAATTATTAGATTGGATATCTAAGTGTACCTTGTGTGCTTATTTGATATAAGTGTATTTAAGTGCCTTTTAAGCTAGGAGTTAAGCACGAATATGTCTTTTGTTGTCACAAATGTATGAAAGAGTCCCTGACGCACGAATCGCACTTAGCACCACTTTAGGGCCAGTCGTTGAGTCCGTGGTTGATGTAGAGCCAGTAGTGAAGGCTCATAATGATGTTGTTCAAGACATCATACCTTGGAATGAATTATAGCGGACCCCCGAGCCCTGCATAGTATATTCCACGAGGAGTAGGAAGATTGTCCGTATGGTTGTTGATGATGAGGTTGCACCCGAACCCAAAAGGGTAAGAGAGTCAGTTGTTGATCCGTACGGCGCAGAGGATGGTCTTCCATCTACATTCCAGTTTAGCAAGTCGTCTAGTACTCCACGTTTACATTCCATGTTAGAAAAGTCTATCGAACGTTTCCTTGGTACTCTTACGGTAAGGTGTGCTCAATACGAACGGTGGATCTATGAATTTCAAGATAGAGATGTAGATCATGTTTGACGCATGTCAGATGATGCATACCCGGTTGACTTCTCTCAAGGAAAGAAGACTGTTGGATGACAATACGCTGCAGCAAAGGCGTTCGTAGATGAATGGTTAAATCTTTAGAATAAAATAAATAAATAAATAAAATTTTATATTGGTAAAGAGTTCTACGATCTCACTAAATTCTATTATTCCGAAGTATGTCTTTTCTTTTATTCTGATGATCACTAGATCGGTAACTTTAGTAGCCATTTTAGCGGAGAATATCAATGATAATTCATGATTTTAGTTATTGACTGGTTGACTATGTTGTGTGGTATTACGTGTGATACTCAAACATTTAACACCATGATATAAACCATACCTTATCATATTTATTAATTGTTAGGGTTATTTGAAGATGTCACTTTCCAAATATAAGCGAGTGAAGATATCGAGCATCATCACGAGCAAGCGCGGGTGAAGACGTTCATTAATTGTATTTGTCTTAGAATATTTGTGTAATCGTTTCGTGCTTAAATGCGCGTTTGTGCTTAACTGCACGTGGTTAGGTTACATTGTAAGGTAAATGGTTAGACTATAAATACCATCACCTAGGTCATTTGTTGAAGAGTTGCCTACATTTCATTCCATATCCTTTGTAACCTCTCCATTGATCTAATACAATTCACCTATTCATATTATCATCATCTTCATCATACCTTGCATTGATCTTCATGAACATTCAAGCATCAATACGTGATTAGTGAGTTTCCGCATCACTGATTACAAACAACATCACCAAACAATCTCAGATCTAGATCCTAGCTCGGTTCATCTAGAACTATCAATTGGTATCAGAGCTGTTGGGTGATCTTTGATTGTTGTTGTTATTGATGGAATTTTAGCTACCATTAGCTTTGATTCATGTTTGTGTAAAGAACTGCAAAGTTTGAGATCAATTGGTGAAGATTTGATTGTGTTTTTGAAGAAAAAGTTCATGTTCGTCATATTCACTGCTCAATTTAGTGATCTGGAAATTGTTGATGATATTGCGAAATTGATGATTGAGATATGTTAGAAATCACTATCCTAAGCTTCGTTGATGATCAAACATCACTGATTTGTTGATTTCAATCCAGATTTTGTCAATTTGTCTCAAAACCCACTTGTTGTGTTCATCACTAAAAATTCATGTTCAAGTGAGATTTAGGCTAATTCAAGGTATAAAAACTTTGAAGGAGTGTTAGAAACATCATTCCTTAGCTAATACAAGTATTGAATTGAACAAAAACAACAAATATTGAAGAATTGATCTTGTGTTCATCACAATTTTGACTTTAAAAAGTCAATCTGATATGAAGATTTGAAGATTTGATTAATATTTGCCCAAAAACGTATCATAATTTGAAGAAGAATTGAAGAATTAAGTGGTTGATTCAAGGAAATTTTTCTAAGTGCTGAAACAACTTTGACCCGTCTCAATTGTTCAGCCGTGTCAAGTTTTAGTCGGGTGAAGTTTGATATACTATTCAGCCGGGTGATACACTATTCAGCCGTGTCAAGGTCTTGCCGGGTCAAGTATTTTTCACTATTTAGCCGTGTGAAGACACTGTTCAGCCAGGTGATGTACTGTTCAGCCGCGTGAAGTGTTCAGCTGGGTAAAAACACTGTTCAGCCGTGTGAAAAACACTGTTCAGCCGGGTGAAGACACTGTTCAGCCGGGTGAAAACACTGTTTAGCCGTCCCAAGTTGTTGACCCGTCCAAACAGTTACCCGTCCAAATAGTGACCCGTCCCAAGTTTGACCCGTCTCAACAGTAAAAAAAAATGTCAAGTTAGTCATTTTTAGCCACCATGACTTCCCAGAACAATTATCAAAATGACTTTGAAAATTCAAGAAAAATGTCAACGAGCATGTTACCCGTGATCCGAGAAGAAAATAAAAGAGAAGATATCAATGAATTTATTACAGAATTCAATCACATGTTTGAAACAACATATCTTCAAGAAGCCAAAGCTTGTGATCAAAAGAGAAGAGACTTTCATGAACACACAAAACTTGCTCTTGTGAGTCAAGCAAATTCTCATGACAATCAAGAAGATGAAGAAGAGTATGATTGGAGTGAAAACAATGATGTTGTTTCCATCAAGAGATTGAAAAGAAAGATAAAGAAATCAGCAACTTGTCAGAAACTATTGCAAAGCAAGATGAGACAATTGATCAACTGAATTCAGAAATAAAGAGATTGATGTCAGAAAAAGAAAACGAGAAAGATGTTCAGAGTTCTTATGTTGAAATGCCAATTCACGTCAGAGAAAAGATGTGCACGAAAGAGTGTTTCACTCAAGTTGAACACTACAGAGTATATTCATTCAAGATTTGTGATAAACTTAAGATGGAAGAAACCATGCACAAGAATCTGAAAGAACAACACGAAATATCTGATCAAAGAATCACATCTCTCGAAGAGTCACTCAAGAAAAGTGAAAGAGAAGCAATGAATATCAAGAATGAAGCTGCAAAATCAAATGCACACTCATCTAGTATGATCAAAGATTTGCAAGAAGAGATTACAAAGTTGAAGAAACTGTCCGAGATGTTCAATTCAGAGAACAACATTCTGAAAACCCAATTGCAAGAAGAACAAGAGAAACACGTAAGTCTACAAAAAGATCACCAATTGTGTGAAGATAGATCCAAATCTCTTACACCGAATGTTGATTCAATGCTTACCGAAAAGCATAATCTGAATGTTCAACTCATGGAGCTCACTGATAAACTCAACAGATCACAATCTGATCTTGTGTTTATCAAAGAAGAAGTCGAAAAAGAAAAGTCTGTTGAAAAGAAAGATGAGATTGTTGGATCACTATCTTCTCAAGAAGAAGAAGAAAAGACACAAGAGGTTCGGTCAAAGAAGAAGATGAAGGTTAGAAGAAAGAAAAGCAAAGCCAAGAAGAACAAGACAAAGGCCACTTCATCTGATTCTACACCACAGACTCCTTCTACTTCAAACTCTCAAGATTCTGAATCCCCGAGCGATTCAAACAGTAACATCTACTGTTTAATCTATGACTCTGAAACTCATCATATCTCTGATTGTATCTACAGTCGAGGTGTCTTTCCTTATGGGTCAAAAGGTGACAAGTTCAAGACTCCAGCTCCTTCAAGAAATATTCAACAAGATTCAGAGGTCAAAGCTTCACAGAAACAACAATCTTCAACAGCAAAGACTTCTTAGAAGATAAGAAAGAAGTCTTCCTTCAAGGCTCATCAGAAGTACTGTGAGATATGTGAGATGTACAATCATATGACAACGGAATGCTGCTACAACAAGTACTGCACCAACTGTCAGATGTACAACCACGACACATTGGAATGTTACTACAACAAGTATTGCTTCATTTGTGACATGGTCAATCACAACACTCAGGATTGCTTCTACAACAAAAGCTCAAGGATGAAGCTGAGAAGGTATGTCCAAAGAGATTCATCATCGGCAAATGCGGCCAGGTATGTTTCTAATTTTAAATTCTCTAATGGTGATCATTCAAGTGATTCATGGAAACTAAGATCTGTAAGAAAACAAAATCAGACAAATCCATTTTTGCATAAGCAAAATAGTCTACAAAACCGATTTTTGAAAAATAGGTTTAGATATGACTATGACAGATCTTCCATGAATGATTCTAGATGGGTGTCCAAACCAAAGCATTCCTTTGGTCCCACAATAAAACAGTTGTGGAGAAAAACACCTGTTAAGAATCAAGATGAGCAACGTGCTTCATCAATCGACGGTCCACCAGAAGATGCAATTTATCAAGAAGTTACCTATATTGATGATTTCGGACAATCCAAGACCGCAATGGCTTGGATTTCACCCTCTAACTAATTTTTTAGTGTGTTAAGGACAGTTATGGAGGCCGGTCAAACAAAGAAAAGAAGACCGTGGCTGATCCCTTATCATGGCAAGATACCGAATCTTGTTCATGATGTCTTCGATGCAACTGACACCAAATGGAGTTGGAAACAAAAAGGAATCATTCAAGGAACTTTTAAAACATTTTCAAAAATCAAACAATGATGGCAGTGCAAGAAACAACCGATGTTTCATTTCGTCTGTTTAGATTAAGTATATTGCATGCACTCTTCATACGTTGATAACATATCTGCCATTTTCTTTTCATTAAACTTTCAATTTTCTTAGAAATTTTAAAGTTTAGGGGGAGAAATCATTATTAAAAAAAATGAAAAAAAAAATGATAAAATCAGAAAAATCCAAAAATATGTTGAATCTACTTGCACGTACATGAGAAATGATAGTACACTAGAGTTATTCAACGCATCATTTTAAACAATAAAGACTAAAGCGTGAAAATTGATGTGCTAGACAGCTCAGACAATTATACTGAACAGGTATATTCTATGATGATTTAACTAAATTCTAATGAGTTTTTGTGGTTGAAACGTCTTAGTGCATGTGAAACGTTTATACAAATCAAATAGATATCTCGTGAAGCATCTAAATTACATCGGGTAACGATGCAATCTATTCAGTGTGATGAACCGCATCGTGAGCTTCTTTGTTGTGGTACCCACAGACCTGAAGTCTCACACGAAGTCTCTTTTGAGCTTCAAGGTGCAGCAAAAGATTCCCAAAGATGGAACAAAAAGAGTCCCAAATGTGGACCGTCACCAATCAAATTCCGAAATGGAATTCAGAAGATTCTCAAGGGGAACAATAGGAAAAAGAAAAATTCCAAAAAGGAATTCAAAAGAAGTCCCAAAGTGGACCAAATTCAATTAGAACCCAAATTCCACACTGTTTATGATTGTAAGTGACCTGACGTGTTGAGGTGTTCTCGGGTTATTTAGATGAAGTTTATAACTTTCTAATGTGCAAGGTGTGGGTCACTCAAAACTTATGCTTAATCAACCTAATTGATCATCAAGAATAGAAAAAGTAAGTGTGTCACTTCGAGCTAATTGATTTGTTCAACAATTCATCACTCAATTACTTCACAATTCAAATGTCTATTCTCAAAACTGCAAAACATGTGTTGGATAATTGCTCGTATGATCTCATTGCAGGTTAAAGATTCATATATGTAAAGAGAAAAATCCAAAAATATCAAAAACATTGAAAAATTCAAAAACACCAAAAAGATTGTCATTTTAATCTTTTTCTTTTGTTTTGGCAGTTTAATTATTAATGTAAAATTGTTCGTCAAGAAATATCTCATCCGATTGAGAAATTAATCTTTACATTGATGATAAATGCATATTATTGCCTGAGTTTTAATGTTTTTCTTTGAGTTGCAGGAACAGTTTCCATTGCAGAACAAGCTTCCACGCGACTTGAAGATGTTCCTGTTCAAGCCTAATTCCAGTCCAAAGATCTCAAAGTCAGGTTGCTGAGTGTTAAGAATCCTCCTCTTAATATCTCATACACAGATCCCGTTAACCTCTAAAGAAAAAGTTGAGGGGGAGTATTCTAAGTCAAAGAAGTCTTCATATTCTACTCCAACCGTTGAAGAAGATCCCATTGCTGATATATAGATTCACCGGAATCTACTCTCTACTTATTTCTTTCCATAGCCTCTGATGTTACTCAAAAGGGAGAGAAGGATGCAGATTGCTTGTTGATAGACAAAGTTTTGACAACATCATCTTAGGGGGAGTACTGTTGAGTCCTCTTGAAGATAATGCATACCAAAACTTTAAGTTGCTCTCTATGCTCGTCACATTTAGATTTAAGCTGATATGTCAGATTTGTAAAGTGTCATCTTAGGGGGAGTACTATTGGGGTTATTTGAAGATGTCACTTTCCAAATATAAGCGAGTGAAGATATCGAGCATCATCACGAGCAAGCGCGGGTGAAGACGTTCATTAATTGTATTTGTCTTAGAATATTTGTGTAATCGTTTCGTGCTTAAATGCGCGTTTGTGCTTAACTGCACGTGGTTAGGTTACATTGTAAGGTGAATGGTATAGACTATAAATACCATCACCTAGGTCATTTGTTGAAGAGTTGCCTACATTTCATTCCATATCCTTTGTAACCTCTCCATTGATCTAATACAATTCACCTATTCATATTATCATCATCTTCATCATACCTTGCATTGATCTTCATGAACATTCAAGCATCAATACATGATTAGTGAGTTTCCGCATCACTGATTACAAACAACATCACCAAACAATCTCAGATCTAGATCCTAGCTCGATTCATCTAGAACTATCATTAATAATTTGTTTGTTAGAAATAAAATACGCCCCCTGTAATTCGAATGACACCTTCGGGTGGAGGTATAGGATTTAGCCTAGTTAATAGCTCCACATGGCAACGCTGCTCTGGAATAGTGTGACGCTAGTTTAACAGTAGGGCATGGTAGAGGACGTGACGTTTCGGATGGTAACCTTAGTGACACCTTAGTATTGGTAGTTCTTTAGGTATTAGATAATCTAAGCATGTATAGATGATTCTAGGAAGTTTCCGAAATAGTTAAATGAAGTGGTAACCATTGATTTTATTGAACTATGAAAAAAAAGAGAATCTATTGTTAGGGTGTTCTTATAAGTCTTTTCAAGCTTGTCACCCACAATTTTTACTGGTTCTGAAAGTCCACTTGACATAGTGAGATGGATTGAGAAAATGGAGTCGGTTATGGCAATAAGCAATTGCTCAAGATGACCAAAGAGTTAAGTATGCTACATGTACGTTTCAGGATGAAGTGTTGACGTGGTGGAATTCGTTGATCCGGAATTTGGAAGAAGTTACTGCTTATGGTGTTTTATGGAACAATCTGATTGAAAGATTCTTACGAGAGTATTTTCCCCGAAACGAGTTTTGTGCCAAAGGAATTATAAGCATTAATTAGTTTAAAGTCTAGGAAGTTAAATAAGATATATATATTACTGAATTAGCTAATGGAAATAAAATGGGAACTAGTGAATTATTAGGAATTGTTCCTAGCAATTAGAAAGTCATTCCTTTAGTATGGATCTTTTACCCGATAAGCTTGGTAGTTTCGATGTAGTTATCGGTATGGATTGATTGTTGAAAAATTGTGCCGAGGAAGTTTGTTTTGAAAAGATTGTTCGCCTTCCGTTCGAAAATGGTGAAGTTTTAACCATATTAGGAGATTAAAGGAAAGTCTTCTTTAAAAATCGTAAATGTCATGAAAGCTCATGAGTATTTAATCGAAGGATGTCCCGCGTTGTTAGTTAGAGAGATTAATGCAAGTGATGCAGAACAGAAGCTTCAGGAGATACCGATAGTACGAGACTATCCAAACATATTTCCTGATGATTTTCCTGGATTTCCACCTAGAGCTAATCAAGTACCGAATTGACTTGGTGCTAGAAGCTACGCTTATAGCTCGATCGCTATATCGATTAGTACCATCGGAAATGCAGGAATTGTCAAAACAATTGCAAGTGTGTTAGACAAAGTTTTTTTTATTAGACCGAGTTTTCCCCATGGGATCACCTGTGTTATTCGTATGAAAATGGATGGATCATTTAGGATATGCATAGATTATAGAGAGAGAGTTGAATAAGCATATAATTAAGAATAGATATCTGTTGCCTAGGATTGATGATTTGTTCGATCAACTTCACGTTCTAGTTATTATTCTAAGATTGATCTTCGATCTGGCTACCGTTAGTTGTTAATAGCCGAAGTATGTACGGTACCGGGACGGTACCGGTACCGGTTCTCGGTACCAAAAGCTCATCCCTACCAGTAGAGCCCGAGAAAAAAGCATCCGAGAATTCACAGAAGGAGCCACAGATTCGCTTAGATAGACTTCCATACCCAGGTAGAGTGGCTCAGCACAGGAATGAAGAGCAACACGGAAAGTTCCGTGAGATGTTCAAACAACTCAAGGTGAACTTACCATTTGTAGAGGCATTACGGCACATGCCTAAGTACGCTAAATTCCTTAAAGATCTTCTCACAAATAAGAAGAAATTGGAGGAGATCTCAACTGTGATATGAAGTGAGGAGTGCTCGGCTATCGTATAGAATAAGCTACCTCGCAAGATGGTTGATCCAGGTAGTTTCACTATTCCGTGTTTCATAGGTAACTTGTCGGTGAGTAACGCTTTGGGTGACCTAGGTGCTAGTATTAATTTGATGCCCTATTCTGTTTTTGCTAAACTATCTAGGAGAACCGGTACCGACACGTATGAGTATTCAGTTAGCGGATAGGTTAGTGAAGTATCCGAGGGGGATTGTGGAGAATATGTTAGTGAAGGTAGATAGGTTTATGTTCCCAGTTGATTTTGTGATCTTAGATATGGACGAGGATAAGAGGGTCCCTTTGATTTTAGGACGACCATTCCTAGCTACCGCAAGAGAGTTAATAGATGTGTTAGAAGGTAAGTTGACCTTGAGAGTTGTTGATGAGATGGTCACATTTGATGTTAATAGAGCCATGAGGCATACACAAGACCAGGACGACACCTTGTACTTTATTGATACTATTGTTTCATAGGTTAGTCGTTGTTTTTCTAAGTTTGTGGAGAGAGATCACCGGTTTCACCAGATTCACGAGTTAAAGGAGTTGAGAGATCACGCTTATGCACAGTCGTCTAATTATAAGCTTAGGACAAAGGAGTTGCATGATCGACACTTGAAGGGTAATAAAACCTTCAAGTGTGGGGATCAGTGTTGTTTTTCAACTCCTAGTTGAAATTGTTTCCGGGTAAGTTGATGTCTAGATGGTCAGGACCGTTCACTGTTAAAGAGGTTTTTCCGTATGGTACCATCGAGATTGAGGACGAGGGTAGAGCGTGGAAGGTTAATGGGCATAGAATGAAACCTTACGTAAGTGGAGCGCCAGTAGAGGAGTTTAAGGAGGTCATGTACCTCGGTTTTCCAGGCTAGTGAGATCTGAGATGAGTCAGGCTAAGGACTCGAAAAAAACCAAGCGCCCTCGGGAGGCAACCCGTAGTATGTAGAGTTTGTAAGTTTGGTTTTTATCTTATGTTTGACTTTATTTTTATTTTATTTTAATTGTGTCGAGTTAGTTTTATGCTCGGGTATCTTGTTTTTGTTTTTGCAGGTTTAAATTATTCTCACCCTTACTCAATCTCCATTTGGGTGAGTGTGCATTTGTGAAGATGAAGGAGGAGCTCGGGAGTGTCGGTGGCAAGGTTGACCGCGACCAAATTGCTATACGGTCAACACTTGAATATTGGAACGAAGACTTGGAGCTTACGCGTTTTGCAATACCAGCTAAGTCTTTTCCAATTCACCTCTCTTATCTTTTATTTTTTCATTTTTAGCTTTGTTTTTAGGTGTTTTTTCCATTTCTACATTAGGGACAATGTAGAACTTAAGTGTGGGGATGGAAAATGGTCATTTCTGTGTTTAGTGTCTGTTTTGAGTCATATAGTATCTTAAAAAAAATCCAAAAAAATTGAAAAATGAGAAAATGTCCTTGGATTTGTTTTGCACTTAAATGGAAAATGATTGTACAATTGGGAATTGGTTTTCAAAAAGAAAGTTTTTTTTAATAGGAAATGTGTCAAATAGTAATTAGTTGGTGACCCAATTAACTTTGAAGGTTTCTTTTGTGTGTTAATATACTGAATTAAATCAGGAAGTCTTGTGGGTTCTCATCTTAGGAGAAGTAGGGAAGCCTTAACTAAATAATATTAGGCACCATTTTAGGCTTTAGAACTTAAATTTGTTAAGGGTGAGTGCCATTTTTGGATTTACAGCACGCTTCTCGTGAGAGAAGTGGCGCTCCGCAAACAATGTCCACAGGGTATAGACTGAAAGCGCTCAAAGTAGCAGCTTAAAAAGAGCTCAATGTAGCCAAATGAAAAAAGAAAAAAAAAATAAAATAAAACAAGTGATCCAAGACCTCATGTGCTCTACCTCTGGGATAGCGACTTGGAGCCGACACCCCTGAGTGAGGTGATCTTGTTTTTAAAAAAAAAAAAGAATGAACAGTCTATACTCGTAAGTATCATCCATCAATAATCACCCTAATATGGCACTAATCCTTCACTTAGTTAAGTTCTTTAGGTTAAATTGGTAGGAAAACCTATATGGTTTAACCCGTGCCTCGTGAAGAAACAAATAAATAGGCTAAGTTGTGGCTTTCTAAGTGTGAGACCCTTTAGATGAAATGATACCAGTTGAACCTAAAACTAACACGAAATGAGACCTGATTAGTTAGTGTTAGGGTTATCTGGAAACAATTACTAACAATTACTGTGATACAATATCTTGTTTGAAAAATTCTTAAGTTATAAAAGTTGATTCCTAGTTATGATTCCATTGCAGACTTTTTCAGGGACGAAAAAGGTTTAAGTGTGGGGATATTTGATATGGTCTAAAATATACATTATTTAATACGAATATTTTCTACACTTTTGGGTCACTTTTAGTTGAATTTTACTCTGAAATGATTCATATTTATATTTTGATAATTCTAGGAGACCTTGAGCTAAAACTGATTATTTTTACGTGAATCAAATGATCATATGTTAAATAATTGCAAAATAAGTGAAGTGAGTTTAATGATCACATGATATAAACTTAAAAATGAGTTAGTTATTAGTTTTGCTTTGAACTACAAACTAACTTATTGATTATATATTATTCATATATGTGCACATCAAATGGATCAAATGAATGTTATATGGAATCAAGTGTACATATATAGAGTTAATTAATTGTTTGAGTTCAATGAAATTGTGAGCAAAGCCCACGTAGAGGCCAACCAAGTGAATAAGGTCAGCCGCAAGTTAAAAGAAAAAGGAAGGGGCATACGTGATTGAGAGATTGGACGGCAGAAAAGAATTGTTTTTTTGACGAACATAAATTTGGACGACAGAGATTAAAGAAACGAGCACAAGCAAAAGTTTGAAGAGTATTTGTGACACGGGTTGACACGGTATCATTCGGTCTCGTTTGTTTCCATTTTGTTACAAATTAGGATTATGTTGGATATTATTTTTGCGGTGCTTTTGACTAGTATGATTGGCTAAACGTTTTAATACTGCCTAGGTAATGGTTGAATATTAATGTTTCTTTTGACTACTTTTGGTTTATTTTATAACTAATGGAATGTATAATTATTGCAAAGTTGATCTAAATATTGATCTAAACATGTTTCTCTTGCGATTTTAATTATTAACTTTGTGTTTTTGGTTAAAATTGCATGCTAGATTTAGACTTAGTGTTTGAATCAATATGTGGGTTGGTCTAGGAATAGTCACCTATGAGATAGGCTTGCTTTCATATGTATAAATTAGTATTCTAGCCGACCTAAAGACCGGAAGGAGATAGGTTGTAGATTTCATCTAGTTGCTAGTTTGGTTAGGTTAGGATCACACGAAAGTGGATTTTGCCTAAGTAGTCTAGTCACTTGTGATTTCTTGTCTTAGGTCGTACTGGATTAATTGATCCCTTTATTTTATTGAGTTGATAGAACTAACTATTAGGATATTGAACTAGTGAGATCAGAAGGAGAGCTAGTTTAGGATCCATTAGTCATCCGGGTTTGGTTTTTGGCCATAACTTAACACCGTAAGTTTCAAATAACTATTTCAGGACATTTAGCATACATTTAAGACCTATAGCAGGCAGTGTAGCGTTAGGTTGTTCTTGGTAGTTATATTTTTAGATCCGGTGCCATTAAATGTATGAAACCAATAGTAGTCGAGTCGTTAATAGGATTCCCGACTAGGTAGTTGCTTTCTCATTCTTGATAGTTTTCGTATCAGTTTAGTTTGTCTTCTTAGTTTAAGTCGTTTCTATCTTTTTAATAGTTTTACTCGTTTTAAGTATTTCTCAGTTTTACTAGTTTTAATTTTTAGATAACTTTTAATTATTAGTTCGTCATTATTTTCTTTGTTTTAATAATTAAAATTAAACGAAGTTTCATCGGTTAGGAGTCGATAACGATTTATTATTGAGGGCCGCCAAACAAGTCTCTTTGGTATGATACTCGGACTAACTTAGCTTGACTACACATGACCGGTACACTTGCCGCTTGTGTGAGTTTTGTTGGGTTTTCCATTTTAATTTAAAATCCTAAGTTTTGTGCACGACATTAATTTAATATATATATTTCACACATCAACTAGTTATCCAAACTTTCAACGAAATCAATCTTTTGGCTTTCAAAATGCAACTAACAGTAGTACTCTTGATTCGAGACCTTTCAGAAGAATCAATCCTGAATTCAATGAAATGCAAGCAAGGCAATTTCAAGCAAACAGATTTCTGCCAAGAGCTGTAATGGTTGGTGCTTAAAGAAAAGATAACAACTACCTTGATCCTAATTTAGAGGAGAGGTATCATGCTTTAAGAAGAAAGCAATCGAATCCATCCAGTGGTAGAAACAATTTTCAACCCAATCTCTTAAATGAACCAAACATGAATAACTTACAATATCAACAATTCAATGTTGTGGATAAATATGAAAAACCCAAGACAATTTCAGCCTGGGTTGACCGCACTAACTAAGTTATTGTTGAAAATGTAGGTACGCCCAAGAAGACCTGTCAACTCATTGTTTATTGACAGTGGGTGTAGCCGACATATGACCGGAAGTCATGCCTTGCTTCAAGATTTTAAGCAGAAAAATGGTAATCATGTTGCATTCGGAGGAGATGCCGGTGGAAAAATAACTGGAGAAGGAACTGTATCCAATGGGATAATTAGTTTTGATAAAGTCAATTATTGTACCCAGTTGAACTTTAATTTGCTAAGTGTTTCCCAAATTTGTGACAAATCATATTCGACTTTATTTGATGATTCTTTTTGCTATATACTCAAACCAGGCTTCAAGATTGCAAATGAGTGGGTTGTGGTTAAAGCTCCAAGAGATAGAGATGTATACAAACTGGATATATCTCAAATCGATGCAGAAACCAAAACAAATGATGAAAGTCTCATTGCTCATGCATCAAATGATGAAAGTCAACTATGGCATAGACGGTTGGGTCATTCCAATTTCAGAAACATGAACAAACTAGTATCAGGAAATCATGTTGTAGGAATACCTTCAAAGAAATTCTCTACAACTGATCTATGCTCGGCATGCTTGAAAGGAAAACAACATCGAATGTCTTTTAAGTCCAGGCTCGAAAACTCAATTTCCAAACCTCTACAGATGCTTCATATGAAACTATTCAGACCAACAAATGTCTAGAGTATTGGAAAGCAATCTTACTGTTTAGTCATCATTGATGATTTTACAAGATTTTCTTGGGTTTATTTTTTGCATGCTAAATCTGAAATTGTTGAGTTATTAAAAGAATTCATTATTAAAGTTTAAAATCAATTGGAATCAAATGTTAAAATCTTGAGAAGTGATAATGGAACCGAGTTTAAAAATGCTAATGTTGACTCGTTTTGTGCAGAAAAAGGGATTGCGCGTCAGTTTAGTGCTCCACGAACTCCTCAGCAAAATTGAGTTGCTGAACAGAAAAATTGGACACTAATTGAAGCTGCAAGATTAATGATAGCAGATGTCAAAATTCCTATTACATTCTGGGACGAACAATTGCTACAGCCTGCTTTGTACAAAACAGGACATTATTGGTTCAGGATAAACATAAAACTCCTTACGAGTTATTATTTGGAAGGAAACCAAATATTTCTTAGTTGAAAGCTTTTGGTTGTCCTGTCACAATTCTAAATTTAAGTGACCATCTCGGAAAATTTTTGTCAAAATCTGATGACGGTTTCTTTCTTGGATATTCATTAATTTTTGTCAAACTTTAACTTGTTGGATTTTTCAGGAAAATCAAAGAAGGAATCAGGAGATTTAGGATCTTTCAGTGATGATTCACACAATGATGATGACGATGATCTCAATTCTAAGTATCCATTAATGTCTTTTCACGATCCGCATGTTGAATCCTCTAATCAATCACAAGGTCCATCTGTTTCTCAAGAAGATCAGGAATCAAGAAATGAAGCAGATATTCCGAATCGGCAAGATTCTCCTAATGATGGTGGACTGTTCATACTCAACCATCATCAGAACCGAATGATGAAGATATTCCTGAATCTCTGGATTATTTCATCAATTCACCAGAACAAGTTCCTAATTTTACTCCGCACACTTCTACAATCCTGCAAGAACTACCGAATCTAAATGAAACAAATCTGGAGACACAAATACAAGGTGAAGATATCCCAACTTCACGTGTTCATATGAATCATCCTATTTCTCAGATTATACGTCCTTTGAATCAAAGAACGATGAGAAGTCAGACCCAACAAGCCAACATCTGTCTCTACTCATGTTTTCTTTCTCAAGTGGAACCGAAGAACATTTCAGAAGCATTGCAAGATAACAGCTGGATAGAAGCAATGCAAGAGGAGTTACTTCAGTTCAGAAAGCAAGAAGTATGGAAATTATTGGACTTACATGAAGGATAAAATGCTATTGGCACAAGATGGTTGTTTAAGAACAAGGCAGATGAACGTGGCATTGTGGTCAGAAACAAAGCAAGACTGATTGCACAAGGGTACACTCAAGAGGAAGGCATAGACTATGAAGAAGTGTTTGCTCCAGTCGCTCGACTTGAAGCAATTCGTGTTTTTCTACTTATGCTTCTTTCATGAAGTTTAAACTGTAGCAAATGGATGTAAAAGGCACATTTTTGTATGGACCAATTACCGATGATGTGTACGTCAGGCAACTTCCAAGATTTGAAGACCCTGAGTATCCGCATCGCGAATACAAACTTAGCAAAGCTTTATACGGTCTACATCAAGCTCAAAGGATTTGGTACGAGACGTTATCAAAACATCTACTAGAACATGGTTTTACTAGAGGTCAGATTGATCCAACTTTATTCATGATGTGGGAAAATGAAGATCTACTGTGTGTTCAAGTGTAAGTGGATGATATCATCTTTGGCTCCACAAGTCCGTCCATGTGCAAAGAGTTCGAGGAAATCATGAAAGCTAGATTACAGATGAGTTCTATGGAGGAGATCAATTTCTTTCATGGTTTACAGGTTAAACAATCTCCAGATGGAATTTTCATCAATCAGTCAAAGTTCGTTGAAAAACTGTTAAATAAATTCAAGTTGCAAGATTTTGTCAGACTATTAGAACTCTATCTGATGTGAACTACAAGATCCAACCTGATCCAAAAGGCAAATATGTTGATCAAACACTATATACAGGTCAATGATCGGTTCGTTGATGTATCTTACTGCATCAAGACCAGACATCATGTATGTTGTGTGTGTTTGTGCCAGATATCAATCAGATCCTAGAGAGTCGCACCTGATCGCCGTCAAACGTATACTCAGATATCTAAAAGGAACCTAATCTCGGTTTATGGTATCCTTATGAAGGCAATTTTGAATTATATAGTTATTCTGATAGTGATTATGGTGGTTGTGCTCTTGACAGGAAATTAACCACATGTGGATGTTAGTTTCTGGGTCCTCGACTTGTCTCGTGGCAATGCAAAAAGCAGACCAATGTTTCAGTATATACTGCAGAAGCAGAGTACATTGCTGCATCGGCAAGATGTTCTCAAGTATTGTGGCTTCAAATTCAATTGCTTGACTACGGGTTTAATTTTCTCAAAACTCCTATTTACATTAACAATACTGCTGCAATGTTTATTACTGTTAATCCTTTCCAACACTCAAAAACAAAACATATTGAAATCAGTTACCATTTTCTCAGAGGTAACTCTGAAAAAGGTTTAATAATTATGATTAAAGTTCATACCGACAAGCAACTGGCAGATCTGTTTACAAAATCCTTCTTGTTAGGACGGTTTGAATTCTTAATCCAATCCATAGGATTAATTAACCATGATTAATTCTTTTTCAAGAAAAACAAAATATAAAATCAGAAAGCTTGAAATCCAAAAATATAATAAGTCGATTTCATCTTTGATTCTCATGTCTTTTTCCTTATGTTATGTGTGTTTGTGTGCTTGAATTGAAAAAGAAAAACAAAAACATAAAAGAAACACCATTTCATAAGAATTTGACTTGCATTGTGAGAAATGATAGTTACACTAAGTGTTATCTAATACATTATTTTCAAATAATAAAGACTGATATGTGTTAATTGACGTGCTAGACAACTCAGGCAATTAAACTGAAAAAGTAGGTTCATTGTTGAAAAATCTAAATACTAATGGTCTTTGTATTAAGTTCCATTGTCATGCATGTCCTAAGATATCTCTTTTGATGAACTGCTTGTTATGTTACTTTAACATACCGAGTAATGATACAATATGATTCAGTGTGATAAGTCGCATATGTGAGCTTCTTTGTTGTCGTGACCACACACCTAAAGTCTCACATGAAGTCTCATTTGTTGTAGTTATCTACAGACCTAGAACACTTCAAGGTGCATTAAAGTATTCCCAATGTGGAACAGAAAAGAGTCCCAAAGTGGACCATCACCAAAATTTCAAAATGGAATTGCAGAAGATTCCCAAAGGGAACATATGCAAAAGATAATTCCAAAAAGGAATTCCAAAAGAAGTCCCAAAGTGGACCAAATCCCATAAGATAGAAAAACCCATTCCACACTGATTATGTTGTAAGTGACCAGGTTTTTGTCATAGCGCATTCTGGTATGTTTTGATAAGGAAATAGGTTGATATATGTATACATGTGGGTCACATAAGTCATTCTAATCGATCCTTAATCTCATCTTGATACTGAAAAGTAAGTGTGCCAACTCGAGCTAATTGGTATGTTTTCATATCATCACTCAACCAAACACAAGTCAAATGTCAATTTCAAACTCTAAAACATGTTCATATTAAACTTGGTATATCTCTTTGCAGTCTATAGATTCATTGCATTACATTCGTATTTAATTTATGTGTGCTTTGTGTGTGCAGGCATGTGGAATCATTAATGATATATCGACAATCCTTGTAAACTTAAAAATTTCAAGAAATTTCAAGTTTAGAGGGAGAAATAAGTTTGACTCACAAACATTTAAAAAAAAATGAAAAATGTCAAAAAGATGTTGTTGGATGAAAGAATCAAGTTTTTAATGGATGCATACGTGTTGTTTATGAAAAAATAACCCAAGTTCATGTAATTAAATTAGTTTGAAAAAATGCTTCGGGATATTGAAAAATTGGTTATGCAAAATTTTTCAAGTCAAAAAGAAAATGAAAAATAAAAATAATTGTGTGTGTTTGTTAATTGCATATGTTGCCCTAAATTATGATTGAAAATTAATAACAAAACCTTAATTAAGGATGTCTTGTCGTATTAATTTGTCAAAAGTGTGCAGGGTGCAATTAATGCAGAAGACCAAAAGTCAACTGTCGCGGAAATGGAAAATATGTTAAATGTTGAACTATTTCACGTGTTACTGTGCAGCCGGGTTAAGAAAACAAGTCAAGGTGTAGTCGTTTCATGTTATATGTGCTTATTGGTTCATTATATTGACAAGTCTCAAAATGATGACACGTCTTAACAGTTGATAGTTACAAGCTGTTGACACGACTCAACAGTTGACACGTCCAAACAGTTGATGCATCTCAACAATGGATTGTCATGCATACCTTGCCTGTGTTTTGTTGACACGTCTTAAAATTGTTGACCTGTCTTAATTGTTGACCCATCTCAAATTTTGACCCGTCTCATTTTTAACCTAATTTTCAGACGTATTAACTAAGTCATATAAATGCCCTTCTTCACACACACTTAACCTCATTTTTCAATCTTCGCCGGACCATATCTTCACACATTCACCCGACCATACCCCTGTTCAAATCACTTGTTCTATATCAAGATTTTGTGATTAATAGAGGTATACGAAACATGATTCATCATCATTTTCACCCAATTTCATTGTCACAAACCCTAAATTTGTTGATTTCCAATGAACAGTAAATTGTTTCTTGAACCGTCACTTTGATTTAATGACCAAAACTAAAATCTTGTGGATTTAAAGTTAGAATCTGAAGGTTAATTAATCAATTTCACCAGTTAATCATCACAAGACCATAAATCTGGACCTAATCAATGACAAAATTTGAAAAGTTTAAACCGCCATTGATGAACTTAAAACAGAGAAATGTGTTTAAGTGCCAATGTCATGAAATTGTTTAAATGTGCTATCATCTGATACTTAATCATGTTTTTAATCGGGTCTAATATATCAATTTAGAAATTTAAGACTTTGATTTCAAACTGGTTGTCTAATGTCTCAGTTTGTTAAGTATAAAGATAAAAAGTTGGTGTGGGCTATGTGTAACTTTGTATAAAATTGTTTGATAGTATCAAAATGTTATAACAAGTGTTTTCAAATACCTTCTATCTACTATTTCATCATATCTAACATCAATTGAACAATTTTCTTCATGATACTTGATCATTTATTCATATTTTTGACCACCGACACATTTGTAACTGATTTCAGATGGAAAATCTCAAGTATGAGACAAAGCACAACATTGTGGCTTTACTTGATGATTCTATTCTAGAAGCATCAGGATAACAGCAGATGATCAAATTTCTTCTTAGAACGAAGTATGTTTATGCCATGTGTGGTAAGCCCATAGTATACATGAGATTGATTAAAAGGTTCTGGAAGACTGCTGAAGTGATTACAGATGATCAGGGTCATACTGTTGTCAGAGGATTTATCACCAAACATTTGCAAGTTACAGTTTCAGAAGATTCTATTAGAGATGCATTGTTTTGGGAGAGAATGAATTAGGAGACTTTGATGAATTCACAGTTACTGAATGCCAAGATTATTTTATAAACATGGGACATCCTCCTGTGTTTCTAAAACAACAATTTGTGAGGGCAAGACTGAGTAAACAATGGAAGCTTCTGTGCTATGTCATTCAACATTGTTTATCAAGAAGAAGTGTTGGTTATGATACTTTCCCATCTGATATAGCAGCTCCAATTGTTGCCATTGCCATGAATAGAAGATTCAATATGGCAAGATGGATTATGAAGGGTTTCATTTTCAACCTACAAAAAGGGAAATGACTTAAGTTCCTTATGTATCCAATGTTTTTACAACTCATCATCAATGAAGCACACCCTGTTATTAAGGAGCAAGGTGTTCCTGGAGATCTTTGTGAAACCGAAGATATGAATGCACTATCATTTAAGAAGATGAGTTTGGGAGGTGTTGCAAATGTTGACTTATTTGACTATATGAGAGATATAGCAAATAACGAAGAAGAAGTTGGTGTTGATTATTTCCATATATCTCAGGACAAATCGCTCGATCCTTTAGATATAGTGGATGATCTTCCAGATGCTCTTTTGGAAGATGACAGTGATGATAATTAGAATGAAGATGATGAGAATGAAGGTTATGAAGCAAATGATGGTGATTCTGATGAAAATGGAGGTGATGAGGATAATGAAAGTGATAATGATGAGACTGATGAGGCTGATGATAATGATAGATGATGTTATGGATGTTGGTTCTGATGTAAATAAAGGGGAAGAGGATGTTATCCAAGATATTTATGTGCCTGATCCTGTAGAAGAGAATGTTGAAGAAGTGAATGTTCTTGAAATTGCTAAGGAGGTTATTGAAACTGAAGTTGAATCTTTGGCACAAGAAGATGAAGATACTGAGGTTATCATACCTGATCTTGATCCAGTTGAAATTCCTCCCATCACATCTCCTGTTGTGCAACTTTCTGAACATCCGAAGGAGTGTTCACCTAAGGTTGTTGCAGAAGTTGAAACTGTTGTTATTGAATCAGAAGAAGAGGATGAGATACTACATCTCAGACGAATGGTAGCCAAATTACTTGATGAGAATGAGAAATTGAAAGCTTCAAATGAAAGAAAGAAAGAAAGGCTGAAACAGCATTGGGAAACTTACTTGAAGAATACTTAGGTGTTCAATCAGTTAAATTCAAAGTATGAAAAATTGAAAGAAGATTATGAGGAACTGGAAGTAGAATGTAACACTGTAAAGGCAGAGTATGAAGTTTTAGAGAAAGAAGTGGAAGAAAAGGATGTGCAATCATCTTCTGACTCTGAGTTTGAACCTGAACAAGCTGATAAAGACGTTGGAGTGTCTGAGACTCCCAGGGAAATCACTGTACGTTACACTAGATCAAGGAGATCAAAACCACTGATTGAAGTTGATCCTTTATCTATCCCTGTTCCCGATGAAGCTGTTACTGAATGTGTATCTGAAAAAGCTGAGGGAAAACGAAAGTTGGATGTTATGCCTGAAATCACCGAGTCTGATACTTTAAAGAAAAAGGCAAGAACCGAGGTAGAAGCTCATATGGAGCCGGTTTTAACTATTGGAGAAGCTATAGTTGAAACTGGACAATTTACTACTGAAGCTGGTCCATCAATGCCTGAACATACTGTTCCAACTATAGATGGCATTCCGTTAGATATTGAAGAGAAGTTTGAATACTTTAGGAAGAAGAAATACAACCGTGTTTTCTTGGATCGATTGACGATAACTCAATTCTGCGAGGAATATGACAAGTGCTTAGCTGCTGAAACTGCACTACCTGCTGATCCGAATGAAGTAGCTGTTGAACTTGGTGAATGGGAACCTACATCAGAGGCTATAATAGTTGATGATATTCCAGTGGAAGAGTTACACCATAAAGAACCGGAAAGAATGGGGTTCTTTAAATTGAAGGATTGGTTGATATCACGAAATTATCCAAGGAATAAAGTTAGTGTGCTGGGTGCTGAAACGATGAAGAATCTAATAAGAATTTTTCAAGTAACAGAGAAGAGACAAAAGAGGATGATGACACTCGACATGACTAATCCTGAGTATTTAGAACTGACTAAACGCACAAGGATGCTCAAACCTCGGGAAATAATCAATATGTCTCTCAGGCCAGAAGTCCATGATAAACGAAAAGAATTAATTAAGACGTTTCATAAAGCACATTCTGGTATATATGATGTCACCGAGGAACAAAAAAAACATGGAATACAACTCAGATGTTTGTTGATTTAGTCAGGAGTGTATTGTAGAAAGGCCAATCAATTTCTGAATTGCTAGATGCAATGATTGTGCCAGCAAATGATAAAGAAGTGAAGATAGTGGGATGGAAAAATGATGAAGTTTTTGACCTCTTTTTGATCAAGAGGGTGACTACACTGTGTGACGTATGTCACTTATATTCTTCAATTCTTCAACTACATGTTCAAGATTTGAAAGAATTAGCAAAACTTCCACTGCGAAATCCGACAATTTCAGCACGTGGTGAATGACTTGCTCAGTTATTAGATCAAAAAGTTTTTAGAATTTCGATGTTAGCAAGAAGACAGCATCTATTTCTATGAAGAAGAAGAAGAAGCTGGATGTTAATGATGATGATGTGTATTTGGATGAACTAAGTGATAAACATTTTGAAAAGATTACAAAACCCGGGCTGAAGGTGTATGATGGTACACAAGAAACGAAGCCAATTTTGAAAATGTTTTATCCTGAAGGACATCATGAACTGAAGCTCATCTGAAATCTCGAAGACATGTCTGAAGATTCCATAGAGATTTTTGGAGCTTTTGAGCTGAAGTTATTACATCCAAGCTACTTTTACTTTATGAGGAGATACAAGATGGATAAAGCTGTTGATGAAGTGTCAGAAAATGATAGAAAGTATTTTGTGGGAATCATTGAAGCGATGGCAGCTGCTATGGTTGACTATCATATATGTGGATTATTACAAAAGGGGGGCATTAGAAGTGGTTTCTTCGAATCACAAAGAGTCATACATCATTTATGCTAACATTGACTTTGTAGGTTTGACGTATGATACTCTGAAGCGAATGTACAAGATAAATATCCTCATAAATGAAAGCAAAGAACCACATCGTGAATTGAAGAAAAAGTTTGAAAAAGCGATTTGGAAAGCCATTGAAGATCAAAATGAATTTATAGAAAACCAGTGTTCGATGCTCGTATCAAAGAAGAAGATGTTTTTGACTGAAGACGAAAGATGAATCTTAAGGGGGTACTGTTAGGGTTCTTGTCTAGAAAGATTTACTTTGTCTTTAATTTGTACAAATTGTTTTGTTTAGGGTATAAATTTGTACAAATACTAGAATCACCTAAGTAAATGAGAATCCTAACTTATTAAAACATATAGTATAGAAAACTAAAATATGAACAATAGAAATCTAAGGAAATTTGGGGTTCTAGGATTTCGAATTAGGATTTGGCAGTTTATTATAAACTATTAAAATATATAAAATTTATTTTATTATAACAACGGAAAATAATAACAACAATGATCTTGATAAACACTAGCAATTAGTTTAAATAAACATCGTGATCCGTTTTTACAAGGAGTTTATTAAGTTCAAGCAAAAATTGAATTAAAAGTATTTAGGATTTTTAAACAATTTATATTTCGTAATGGTAGATGATATATATACATTTGAAATAAATATATAAAACTATATTTTTTTTTATTTTTTTACACACTTTGTTAAAATAACATCTTTTAGAGAAACAAATTTTTATAAAATTTTTAGGTTTATAATAATATTTACAATTGAATTTTAAGTTTATTTTGTAACCTAAAAATAGTTTAAATAACAAACATTAAAATGGGGGAGACCAGATTCAAACCCTGGTCTCCATCCTCACAACCAACTGTTTTTTACCAGACGCGCTAAAGTTCATTTAGTTTAGAATCAACACCGTAAATAGTTTTAAAATGTTTCAAATAAAAACCCCAATTCCAAATCAAAAACCCTAACCCTAATTCCTAAATTACTCTGGATTATCAATGAAATTATAAACTGATTGAGGGATATTGATCTAGACATGATAAGGATAGTTTTAACATAAAATGATAGGTTCAATTGGATCGATAATATCGCTCAATGATCAGAATAATTCATACACAAACACAGTTCAATCATAAACACAATTCATACTAATAATTCTCTTTTGTATATTGATGATCAAAGCAGATTTGTAGTACAAGTGCAGGAGAAAATAAATCACACACACTTAGTTCTCTCTCTAACGTGAATAGTGATCTAGCCTCTCTCCTCACACTCTCTCACTACATGCTTTTAAGCAACAATTACAATATTAGGGAAAATAACAAAATACCCCCTAAACTATACATAAAAGTATAAACAAATACAAAGTAAATCTTAACTAGGAAATAGCCCTAACAGTACTCCCCCTAAGATTTATCTTTGGATTTCAGCAAAATCTTCAAACAGTTTTCATCTTGTTCAGCTTCAATCTCTCTCACCAATCTTCTGGTTCTTCTTTGATATCCAGCAACTCTTTCCCTTTGAATTCTTCTTGTTCTTTCAATGCTTCTTCTATGCATGACTTGAACTTTTCTGCAATCTTAGCTTGTCTTGGTTTGGACTCGTTAGTAAGGATTGGGCAGGCATTCATACGTCTCAGAGAATCAAGATTTAAACCTGCAAAATCAATGTTAGCGTAAAATTCATAGGGCATTTCCTTCCCTTTGACTTGCACTTCCAAAGTTCCCTTCGCAGTCACTCTCATAAACTCTATGATAGTGCGGGATGCACCGAGCTTGGATCTAGATCTGAGATTGTTTGGTGATGTTGTTTGCAATCAGTGATGCGGAATCTCACTGATCACGTATTGATGTTCATGAAGATCAATGCAAAGTATGATGAAGTTTGATGATAATATGAATAGGTGAATTGTACTAGATCAATGGAGAGGTTACAAGGGATTTTCAATGAAATGTATGCAACTCCCTTAACAAATGACCTAGGTGATGGTATTTATAGTCTATACCATTCACCTTACAATGTAACCTAAAAACGTGCAGTTAAACACAAACGTGCATTTAAGCACAAAACGATTACACAAATATTCTAAGACAAATACAAATTATGAACGTCTTCACCCGTGCTTGCTCGTGATGATGCTCGATATCTTCACTCGCTTATATTTGGAAAGTGACATCTTCAAATAACCCCAACAGTACTCCCCCTAAGATGACACTTTACAAATCTGACATATCAGCTTAAATCTTCATGTGACGAGCATAGAGAGCAACTTAAAGTTTTGGTATGCATTATCTTCAAGAGGACCCAACAGTACTCCCCCTAAGATGATGCTGTCAAAACTCTGTCTTTCAACAAGCAATCTGCATCCTTCTCTCCCTATTGAGTAACATCAGAGGCTATGGAAAGAAATAAGCAGAGAGTAGATTCCGGTGAATCTATATATCAGCAACGGGATCTTCTTCAACGGTTGAAGTAGAATGCGAAGACTTCTTTGACTTAGAATACTCCCCCTCAACTTTTTCTCTAGAGGTTAATAGGATCTGTGTATGAGATATTAAGAGGAGGATTCTTAACACTCAGCAATCTGACTTGGAGATCTTTGGACTGGAATCAGGCTTGAACAGGAACATCTTCAAGTCGCGTGGAAGCTTGTTCTGCAATGGAAACTGTTCCTGCAACTCAAAGAAAAACATTAAAACTCAGGCAATAATGTCCATTTATCATCAATGTAAAGATTAAGTTCTCAATCGGATGAGATATTGCTTGATGAACAACTCCTACATCAATAACACATGTTAAACTGCCAAAACATAAGAAAAATAAAAAAGAAAATCTTTTTGTTCTTTTTGAATTTTTCAATGTTTTTGATATATTTTTGGAATTTTCTCTTTACATTCTGAATCTTTAACCTGCAATGAGATCATACTAGCAATTTATCCAACACATGTTTTGCAGTTTTTGAGAATAGACATTTGAATTGTGAAGTAATTGAGTGATGAATTGTTGAACAAATCAATTAGCTCGAAGTGACACACTTACTTTTTCTATTCTTGATGATCAATTAGGTTGATTAGAAATAAATTTTGAGTGACCCATACTTTGCACATTAGAAAGTTATACACCTCATCTAAATATCCTGAGAACAACTCAACACGTCAGGTCACTTACAATCATAAACAGTGTGGAATTTGGGTTCTATTTGGATTTGGTCCACTTTGGGACTTCTTTTGAATTCCTTTTTGGAATTTTTCTTTTTGCCTATGTTCCCCTTGGGAATCTTCTGAATTCCATTTTGGAATTTGTTTGGTGACGGTCCACATTTGGGACTCTTTTCTGTTCCATTTTGGAATCTTTTGCTGCATCTTGAAGCTCAAAAGAGACTTCGTGTGAGACTTCAGGTCTGTGGGTACCACAACAAAGAAGCTCACGATGCGGTTCATCACACTGAATAGATTGCATCATTACCGGATGTATATCGTTGCGTCACAAGATATCTATTTGATTTGTATAAACGTTTCACATGCACTAAGACGTTTCAACCACAAAAAATCATTAGAATTTAGTTAAATCATCAAATAATATACTTGTTCAGTATAATTGTCTGAGCTGTCTCGCACATCAATTTTCACGCTTCAGTCTTTATTATTTTAAAATGATGCGTCGAATAACTCTAGTGTACTATCATTTCTCATGTACGTGCAAGTAGATTCAACATATTTTTTTTTTTTTTGGATTTTTCTGATTTTATCATTTTTTTTTATTTTTTTTTTAATAATGATTTCTCCCCCTAAACTTTTAAATTTCTAGGAAAATTGAAAGTTTAATGAAAAAAAAAATGGCAGATATGTTATCAACGTATGAAGAGTGCATGCAATGTACTTAATCTAAACAGACGAAATGAAACATCGGTTGTTTCTTGCACTGCCATCATTGTTTGATTTTTGAAAATTTTTTTTAAAAATTCCTTCAACGATTCCTTTTTGTTTCCAACTCCATTTGGTGTCAGTTGCATCGAAGGCATAATGAACAAGATTCGGTTATCTTGTCATGATAAGGGATCAGCCACGGTCTTCTTTTCTTTGATTGACCGGCCTCCATAACTGTCCCTAACACACTAACAAATCAGTTAGAGGTAATGACCCAAACCATTTCGGTTTTGGGTCGTCCAATTTCATCAACATAAGAGATATTCTCATAAGTGCAAGGAATACCTTCAGGTGGTGGTTCTGATGATACAATGTAATTTGTACCTTCATCTTCTTTCATGGATTGTTTGTCAAAAGAGTAATTATAGTCATTTTCAAACAAATTGTTAATTTCATTTAAAAACAGGTTTTGTTGACTATATTTCTTATTCAAAGATTGATTCACTATTGGAATCATTTTATCATTTAAATCATGATTTCTCTTTTTGTTTTTGACAAACTTTGGTGTCCATGAATCATTGACATGTTGATTTTCATCAAACGAATGTCTATGATTAGATCTTTGAAAGTTAGAAACGTACCTGGAAGGGTATGCATGTGATGAACTTCTTTGGACTGACCTTCTCAGCTTGTAGTAGCACTCGGATGTGTTGTGATTTACCATGTCACAAAAGGAACAATACTTGTTGTAGTAACATTCTATTGTGTCGTGGTTGTACATCTGACAATTGATGCAATACTTGTTGTAGTAGCATTCGGATGTCATATGATTGTAAATCTCACATATCTCGCAATACTTCTGATGAGCCTTGAAGGGAGACTTCTTTCCTTTCTTCTGAGATGTCTTTGCTGTTGAAGATTGTTGTTTCTGAGAAGCTTTGACCTCTGAATCTTGTTGAATCTTTCTTGAAGGAGCTGGAGTCTTGAACTTGTCACCTTTTGACCCAAAAGGAAAGACACCTTGACTGTAGATACAGTCTGAAATATGATGAGTTTCAGAGTCACAGATTAAACAGTATACGTCACTGTTTGAATCACTCGGGGATTCGGAATCTTGAGACTTTGGAGTAGAAGGAATCTGTGGTGTAGAATCAGATGAAGTGGCCTTTGTCTTGTTCTTCTTGGCTTTGCTTTTCTTTCTTCTAACCTTCTTCTTCTTCTTCTTTGACTGAAACTCTTGTGTCTTTTCTTCTTCTTCTTCTTGAGAAGATAGTGATCCAACAATTCCGGTTGGCACTAATCCCTCATCTTTCTTTTCAACAGACTTTCCTTTTCCGACTTCTTCTTTGATAAACACAAGATCAGATTGTGATCTGTTGAGTTTATCAGTGAGCTCCATGAGCTGAACATTCAGATTATGCTTTTCGGTAAGCATTGAATCAACATTCTGTGTAAGAGATTTGAGTCTATCTTCACACAATTGGTGATCTTTTTGTAGACTTGCATGCTTCTCTTGTTTCTTGCAATTTGGTTTTCAGAGTGTTGTTCTCTGAATTGAACATCTCAGACAACTTCTTCAACTTTAGAATCTCTTCTTGCAAATCTTTGATCACACTGGATGAGTGTTCATTTGATTTTGCAGCTTCGTTTCTGATGTTCATTGCTTCTTTTTCTTTTTGCTTGAGTGAAACTTCAAGAGATGTGATTCTTTGATCAGATATTTCATGCTCTTCTTTCAGATTCTTGTGCATTTGCTCTTCCTTCTTGAGTTTATCACAAATCTTGAAAGAGTATATTCTGTAGTGTTCAACTTGTTGAAAGCATTCTTTGGTGCACATCTTTTCTCTGACTTCAATGGGCATTTCAACATAAGAACTCTGAACATCTTTCTCGTTTTCCTTTTCTGACATCAATCTCTTTATTTCTGAATTCAGTTGAGCAATTGTCTCATCTTGCTTTGCAATGGTTTCAGACAAGTTGCTGATTTCTTTATCTTTCTTTTCAATCTCTTGAATGGAAACAACATCATTGTTTTCACTCCAATCATACTCTTCTTCTTCATGTTGATTTTCATGAGAATTTGCTTGACTCACAAGAGCAAGTTTTGTGTGTTCATGAAAGTCTCTTCTCTTTTGATCACAACCTTTGGCTACTTGAAGATAATTTGTTTCAAACATGTGATTGAATTCTGTAATAAATTTAATGACATCTTCTCTTTTATTTTCTTCTCGGATCACGGTAAACATGCCCGTTGACATTTTTCTTGAATTTTCAAAGTCATCTTGATAATTTTTCTGGGAAGTCATGGTGGCTAAAAATGACTAATTTGAAATTTTGGAAAAATGAAATTTTCGATTTTCAAAGTCATCTTGATAATTTTTTTTTTTTTTTTTTTTTAGGGACGGGTCACTGTTGGGACGGTTCAACAATTGAGACGGCTGAACAGTACTTCACCCGGCTGTACAGTGCTTCACCCTGCTGATCAGTGCTTCACCCGGCTGAACAGTGCTTCACCCGGCTGAACAGTACTTCACCTGGCTGAACAGTGTTTTTCTTCCTTTTCACCCGGCTGAACAGTGATTTCTTCTACTTCACCCGGCTGTACAGTGTTCACACGGCTGAACAGTGTTTTTTCACTTCTTCACACGGCTGAATAGTATCTTCACCCGGCTGAACAGTGTCAAACTTCACCCGACTAACACTTGACACGGCAGAATAGTGTATCACCCGGCTGACAACTTCTTCAAATCTTCATATCAGATTGACTTTTCAAAGTCAAAATTGTGATGAACACTAGATCAATTCTTCAATTTTTGTTGTTTTTGTTCAATTCAATGTTTGTATTAGCTGAGGAATGATGTTTCTAACAATCCTTCAAAGTATTACACCTTGAAACAAGTTAAATCTCATTCAGATCCGGATTTTTGATGAAGAACACAATAAGTGGGTTTTGAGACAATTTGACAAAATATGGATCGAAATCAACAAATCAGTGATGTTTGAACATGAACGAAGCTTAGGATTATGATTTCTAACATATCTCAATCATCAATTTCTCAATATCAACAACAAATTCCAGATTTCAAAATTTGAGTAGTGAATATGACGAACTTGAACAATTTCTTCAAAAACTCAATCAAATCTTCACCAATTGATCTCAAACTTTGCAGTTCTTTACACAAACATGAATCAAAGCTAATGGTAGCTAAAGTTCCATCAATAACAACAACAATCAAAGATCACCCAACAGCTCTGATACCAATTGATAGTGCGGGATGCACCGAGCTTGGATCTAGATCTGAGATTGTTTGGTGATGTTGTTTGCAATCAGTGATGCGGAATCTCACTGATCACGTATTGATGTTCATGAAGATCAATGCAAAGTATGATGAAGATTGATGATAATATGAATAGGTGAATTGTATTAGATCAATGGAGAGGTTACAAGGGATTTTCAATGAAATGTATGCAACTCCCTTAACAAATGACCTAGGTGATGGTATTTATAGTCTTTACCATTCACCTTACAATGTAACCTAAAAACGTGCAGTTAAACACAAACGTGCATTTAAGCACAAAACGATTACACAAATATTCTAAGACAAATACAAATTATGAACGTCTTCACCCGTGCTTGCTCGTGATGATGCTCGATATCTTCACTCGCTTATATTTGGAAAGTGACATCTTCAAATAACCCCAACACTCTATCTCCGGAATGTCAACTTTCACAAGGTTAGAGTTGAGTAATGCCTTCCTTACTCGAATCTTTTCTGATGCAGCTGCTATCACCTCGATCATCACCACAAACAATTTTCGATCAGCTTCAGCAACTTTGTCTTTGCATGTTTCCCTTCTGAAACTTCCCAGGAAATCAATGTAGGATGGATGCAACAATTTCAGCTCAAAAGTACTGAATAAAGTAATCATGTCTTTATCCCAATCATCCATGTTTCGTACAATTTTCAACTCAAAAGTTTCCTGATTGTAGAAAACTTTAAGTATTGGCTTAGTCGCTTGAGACCCATCAAACACTTTCAACCCCGGATTAGTTACCTTGTCAAAATATTCATCAGAAAATTCCTCTAGGTACATATCCTCACTAACCACCAACTTCTTTTTCTTTCTTTGTTTCTTTGCTTGAACATATGCACTGTCCTCTTGTTGACCTCTGAAATCTAAGTATTTTGGTGATCGGCTTATTCCGGCATCCAGTAGCATTGCACATTTATCACCACGCTCAGCATGCGTGTGATTTATTAGTCTTAGTTTGTGCAGCTCTTTCAAGTCTTGAACTTCTAACTTGAAAATGCTAGAGTAGTAATGGTATACATCACATAAACCATTAACTCTTTTAATCATGAAAGCATCAAATACTTCGTCATATTTCCACGCAATGATTTTTACCTTCTTGGATTTTTCCGGTACGATCATTGAATCAAGAAGTTCAGCAATTGACTGACCCTTGCTCAGCAATGATCTCACAACATCACCTGTTGTGGCTGATTTGTGCCATGATTCACGTACATCCATTGGTATATTATATGACTTGACTTCACTTGGAAACATGTCCATCAACTCATGTCTCTTTTTATGCGCATTCTCAGGTAAAGCCATCACCGGTATCTCTTCTGGTCCGAGAACTTTGTATCTCTTTGTCAGCTCATAGTATTGAGGGTGGTTGTAATCTAGATAAAACATACGATTGTACATTTTCTCCGTCTTCATGAAACTTACAACAATTTTCCTCAGTGACTCTTGTTTCAATCTCTTCAAAGTCCTATACGGATAATTCCTTGAGCTCAGCCAGTCACGCATATTTTTGCTAGACATCTCTTCAGGATTTTGGTGATAAAGCTCAGTTGGAGGTAAATCTTCAATATTTAAACTCTCTTGTAACGGTGTCCACTCACCCATCTCAATGATAAACTCTTTCTCATCAGCAGCAGCTTTATCTTGAGCTATCAAACACTTCTCATATTCTTCATTGATTTGGCTCACTGTCAGTCCATTCAGAAACAATGGATTGTACTTCATCTTCTCAAGATAAGCAAATCTTTCAGGTAAGTCATCTGGAATCTCATGGTCAGCATTAGTTTCTGGCTCAGCTTCTGGTTCAGACTCAGTAAAATCAATATCATCCAAGTCATCTAATGCCTCAATCATTGGTGCATTGTCAGTTTGAACCGGCTCAAACTGACTTACTTCTTCTGTTATAGTTTCAGGTACATTCTCAACCATTTTAACGGCTTCAGGCACTTCTTCAACTACAACAGCTTCAGATTGAATCGGCTCAATCTGAACTGATTTATCAATTTCAGCATCAATCACAGTCTCATCTGCCTTTGCCAACTCAACTACCTCAGTTTCAACTACAGCCACAGATTGAATCGGCTCAATCTGCACTGTTTCTTCCAATCTCGCCTTTTTACTACAACTTTCATCACCAGTAATTTCCGGTAGTGCATCTAACTTCCTTTTTCCCTCAGCTTTGTCAGAATTGACAGAATCAGCAACAGCTTCATCGGGAATAACAATTGGAGATTCCACCCTTATGCCCACATTCGTTGTACCACGTGCTCTAGTATAGTACACTTTTGCTTCTTGAGTAGCTTCAGTCACTTCTATAACCTCATCTGAAAAATCTTTGTCTGATGTGGACCCGGATTTCTTTGATCGAGTTTCTTCTAGCCATTTCTCCAACATTTCTTTCTCAGCATCCAGAGTATTGCATTCAGCCTTCAACTCTTTGTAATCATATTTCAAGTTTTCATGTTCTTCCTTCAACTTATCATACTCAGCCTTTAACTCGTCATGTTCAATCTTCAACTTAACATGATCAGTATCCAAGGCTTTGAAAGTTTCAAGATTCTGATTGTGAGTAGCCCAAAACTCTTCAAGTCTTTTCTTCTTTCTATCATTTGAAGCTTTCAACTGTTCATTCGTAGCTAAAAGCTTTGCCACCATCTCTTCTAATTCAACAATCTTCTTCTTATCCTCATTCTCATCAACAATTGACACAATTTTTGGCGAAGACTCCAAAATTTGTTCAATGTTTTCAGCAACTGGAGATAATGTGGTGGGTTTATTAACAGGAATAGGATTAGTAATGTCAGCATCAGCTTCATCAACTATCTGTGCAATAGTTTCTACCTCGGCCATTACTTCCTGAGCAATCTGAACAACATCTATCTGTTCAGGCTCATCAATACTTTCTTCAATTACCTTTGGTTCCTCTACTAACACAGGCTCTATCACTGGTTTTGATCTTCGTGATCTCACATACTGAACAATAATAGCCTTAGGAACTTCAGTAACAACTTCTTCAACATCAACAACCTCAACAGATTCTTTTATCTCAACTTGTTCAGCAACATTGACATTTTCTATCTCCAACTCCATTGGTTCAGCAATCTCAATGTTCTCTGCCTCCTCTGAAACAGATTCAGCATCATTAACACCATCATTTTCACTATCATCATCTCCATCATTTTTACTATCATCACTTTCTTCACCATCACTGTCATTATCATCATTTTCATCATCCTCAGATTCATCTTCTTCATCTTCTGCATGACGAGCAGCATACTCATCATCATCCAGCAGATTGTCAGGCACCTCATCAACAAGGTCCTGTGGATTCACTATCTCTCCATGTGAAATATGATGATAAACAACCTTAACATCTTCTTCATTATTTGCTATATCTCTCATATAGTCAAATAGATCAACACTTGGCACATTCCCGATACTCATCTTCCTATAAGATAGATCGTTCATGTCCTCAATATACAGTATCCCTCCAACAACACCTTCTTCTCTGATAATGGGATATGCAACATTAATCATTAACTGCAAGAATCTCGGGTACATGAGAAACTTGAATCTTTTGCCCTTTACAAGATTGAATACAAACCCATTCATAATCCACTTCGACATGTTAAATGGTTTGTTTTCTGCTATGGCAACTATTGGGGATGCAATGTCTGAAGGAAAGTTGTCGAAACCAGCACTTCTCCTTGACATGCACTGCTGAATCACATAGCACAACAGCTTCCATTTCTTCCCCAACCTTGCTCGATAGAATTGTGACTTTGGAAATGCAGGAGGATGTCCCATATTTACAAAGCACGCTTGACATTCAGCATTTGTCAACTCATCATTCGCTCCTACCTCATCATCATCTATCCTTAATGCTGTTCTGATGGCTTCTTCAGCGACAGTCAATACTAACTCTCTAGTGATGTTTCCTCGAACAACAGTTACTCCATCATCATTTCTGATCACCTCAGTTGTTCTCCAAAAACTCTTTATCAATCTTGCATATATGACCGGCTTGGCACACATAGCATACACATACTTTGTCCTCTTTATAAACTTCATCATGTCTCTATATCCTTCAGTCTCAGGAATAGATTCATCCAAACATGCAACTAAATTGTGCTTGGGCTCAAACTTCAAATTCTCCATCTGTTAAAACAAAAACAAAACACAAACAAGACAAATGTGTTAGATTCTTCATTAATAAATTTCAAATTTTTCTTAAGTGTTTGAACAAAAGTTATAAAAGCAAAACATTCACATAATCATTTTAACTCCTAAATTGTTCTAACAAACTGATTTTCATCATTTTGATCAAAACAACTTTGAATTTTAATGATTATACAACATTTTTCAATTTAACAGTTTAACACTTAAGAACATAAATTTGACATTTATAAGATGAAGTTATTTAACATGTTTTAGTTCAGTTTTAACAAGGATTTGTCACTTTTAACACATATTTCATCATTTTGAAGTTAACATTTAAGAGCATCAAACAGGTCATCAATGGCGGTTTTGACAGTTATGAGCAATTTTGATTGATTCAGTTGGTTTTAAGGTATTTTGGTGCAAATGAGTGATTGATTGTTGATGATCGACAGATTTTACACTTAAAGCAACATTCGATTTCAGTTTTAACACACAAAAACAAAGTATCGATTCAGTGATCAAAAATACTGTTCATCATCGTTTTTCATTTTATCGGTCGATTTGCAAGTTTATCAGATTCAAATCACGTAAACAATACCTTATTCAATCGATCAGACTTGTTATAGAACAAACGATTGAGTATGATAAACAACGATTTAAGTGCAGAGGATTTGCTTGAAATTGTGAGTGAAAAATGATAAGTGTTTATGAAGAGGCGGTTTTTTATATGGTTAAAAATTAGGTCAAACTTTAGGTGCCGGGTCAACACTTTGGGACGGGTAAGCATAAAAAGCCCAATAAGCCTTGACGGGTGATCTGACGACATCACCTGCTGTAGCAGACTTGTGCCATGATTCTCGTACATCCATCGGAATGTTGTAAGATTTCATCTCGCTAGGAAACATGTCTATCAGCTCCTTCCTTTTCATATGCGCATCTTCAGGTAATGCCATCACAGTTATCTCTTTAGGTTCAAGCACTTTGTATCTTTTGGTCAACTCATATTACTGTGGGTTGTTGTAATCCAAGAAAAACATACGATTATGCATTTTCTCAGTCTTCATAAAACTTGCCACAATCTTTTTCAGAGATTCTCTTTTCAGCCTCTTCAGAGTTTTGTATGGACAGTTCCTCGAACTCAGCCATTCACGCATACTTCTGGTTGACATCTCCTCTGGATCTTGATGATACAGTTCTTCCGGAGGAAGATCATCAATGTTTAAGCTTTCTTGCAGAGGCGTCCACTCACCCATTTCTACAACAAACTCTTTCTCATCAGCTGTCACCTTTTCTTGAGCATTCAAACACTTCTCATATTCTTCATTTATCTGACTAACTGTAAGTCCATTCAAATAAACTGGATTATACTTCATCTTCTCTAAATATGCAAATCGTTCTGGAAGATCAACAGGTATCTCATCGTCAGGATTAGCCTCTGGTTCAGAATCAGTAAAGTCAATATCATCCAAATCATCAAGTGCCTCTATCATTGGTGCAGTTTCAGTTTGAACCGGCTCAAACTGTACTGTTTCAATCATAGTTCCTTCCTTCACAGACTCAGCCACTTTTACCACCTCAGGCACTTTAGTTGCTATTACAGCCTCAGATTGAATCGGCTCAATCTGAACTGTTTCTTCAGTTCTAGCTTTCTTAGCAACTTCATCTTCTCTGACAATTTCAGGCACAACATCCAGTTTGCGTTATCCCTCGGCTTTGTCAAGATTAACAGGATCAGCAGCTTCATCGGGAATTGGAATTGGTGATTCAATCCTTTCACCCACATTCTTCGTTCCTCGAGCTCTAGTATAATAAACTTTAACTTCTTGTGAAGGCTCGGCAACTTCTACCACATCATCTGAAAAATCTTTATCAGATGTAGAGCTTGACTTCTTTGGTTTGGCTTCTTCCAACCACTTTTCTAACATTTCTTTTTCCGCATTCAGAGTATTGCATTCAGCAGATAACTCTTTGTAATCTTCCTTCAACTTTTCATGATCAGCCTTCAGTTTTTCATGATCAGCATCTAATTCTTTGAAATGTTTCCAAATTCTTCTGATGAATAGCCCAAAACTCTTCCAGCCTCTTTTTCTTCCTTTCATTAGATGCTTTCAACAACTCATTAGCATCTAAGAGTTTGTTGGGGTTATTTGAAGATGTCACTTTCAAATATAAGCGAGTGAAGATATCGAGCATCATCACGAGCAAGCACGGGTGAAGACGTTCATAATTTGTATTTGTCTTAGAATATTTGTGTAATCGTTTCGTGCTTAAATGCGCGTTTGTGCTTAACTGCATGTGGTTAGGTTACATTGTAAGGTGAATGGTATGGACTATAAATACCATCACCTAGGTCATTTGTTATTGAGAGTTGCCTACATTTCATTTGATATCCTTTGTAACCTCTCTATTGATCTAATACAATTCACCTATTCATATTATCATCATCTTCATCATACCTTGCATTGATCTTCATGAACATTCAAGTATCAATACGTGATTAGTGAGTTTCCGCATCACTGATCACAAACAACATCACCAAACAATCTCAGATCTAGATCCAAGCTCGGTTCGTCTAGAACTATCAATTGGTATCAGAGCTGTTGGGTGATCTTTGATTGTTGTTGTTATTGATGGAATTTTAGCTACCATTCGCTTTGATTCATGTTTGTGTAAAGAACTGCAAAGTTTGAGATCAATTGGTGAAGATTTGACTGAGTTTTTGAAGAAATTGTTCATGTTCGTCATATTCACTGCTCAAATTTGAAATCTGGAATTTGTTGTTGATATTAAGAAATTGTTGATTGAGACATGCTAGAAATCATAATCCTAAGCTTCGTTCATGATCAAACATCACTGGTTTGTTGATTTCGATCCATATTTTGTCAATTTGTTTCAAAACTCACTTGTTGTGTTCTTCATCAAAAAATCCGGATCTTAATGAGATTTAGCTTGTTTCAAGGTATAATACTTTGAAGGAGTGTTAGAAACATCATTCCTCAGCTAATACAAGCATTGAATTGAACAAAAACAACAAATATTGAAGAATTGATCTTGTGTTCATCACAATTTTGACTTTGAAAAGTCAATCTGATATGAAGATTTGAAGAATTGATTGATATTTGCCCAGAAACGTATCATAATCTGAAGAAGAATTGAAGAATTAAGTGATTGATTCAAAGAAAATTTTTCTTAAGTGTTGATAATCTTGAAGAAGTTTTCAGACGGGTGAAGAAGTTTTCAGCCAGGTGAAGAAGAAATTTCACTGTTCAGCCGGGTGAAAACACTATTCAGCCGTGTCAAGTGTTAGTCGGGTGAAGTTTGATACTGTTCAGCCGGGTGAAGATACTATTCAGCCGTGTGAAGAAGTGGAAAACACTGTTCAGCCGGGTGATAGAAGGAAATCACTGTTCAGCCGGGTAAAGACACTGTTCAGCCGTGTGAAGTGAAGTCACCCGTCTCAACAGTTACCCGTCCAAACAGTCACCCGTCCCAACAATTGTTGACCCGTCCAAACAGTTACCCGTCTCAATTGTTGACCCGTCCCAAGTTTGACCCGACTCTACAGTAAAAAAAAGAAAAAAAAAATTCATTTTTCCAATATTTCAAAATTAGTCATTTTTAACTACCATGACTTCCCAGAAAAATCATCAAAGTGACTTTGAAAATTCAAGAAAAATGTCAATGGGCATGTTACCCGTGATCCGAGAAGATATTAAAAGAGAAGATATCAATGAATTTATTACACAATTTAATCACATGTTTGAAACAACATATCTTCAAGTTGCAAAAGCATGTGATCAAAAGAGAAGAGACTTTCATGAACGCACAAAACTTGCTCTTGTGAGTCAAGCAAATTCTCATGACAATCAGGAAGATGAAGAAGAATATGATTGGAGTGAAAACAATGATGTTGTTTCCATTCAAGAGATTGAAAAGAAAGAAAAAGAAATTAGCAACTTGTCAGAAACCATTGCAAAGCAAGATGAGACAATTGCTCAATTGAAATCAGAAATGGAGAAATTGATGTCTGAAAAGGAAATCAAGAAAGATGAGAACAATTCTTATGATGAAATGCCCATTGAAGTCAGAGAAAAGATGTGCACCAAAGAATGTTTTCAACAAGTTGAACACTACAGAATATACTCTTTCAAGATTTGTGATAAACTCAAGAAGGAAGAACAAATGCACAAGAATCTGAAAGAATAACACGAAATATCTGATCAAAGAATCACATCTCTCCAAGAGTCACTCAAGAAAAGTGAAAGAGAAGTAATGAATATCAAGAATGAAGCTGCAAAATCAAATGCACACTCATCCAGTGTGATCAAAGATTTGCAAGAAGAGATTCTAAAGTTGAAGAAATTGTCTGAGATGTTTAATTCAGAGATCAACATTCTGAAAACCAAGCTGCAAGAAGAACAAGAGAAACACGCAAGTCTTCAAGAAGATCACAAAATGTGTGAAGACAAATTCAAATCTCTTACACAGAATGTTGATTCAATGCTTATCGAAAAGCATAATCTGAATGTTCAACTCATGGAGCTTACTGACAAACTGAACAGATCACAATCTGATCTGGTGCTTATCAAAGAAAAAGCTGAAAAGGTAAAGTCATCCGAACAAGAAAAAGAAGGATTAGTGCCAACCGGAATTGTTGGATCACTATCTTCTCAAGAAGAAGAAGAAAAGACACAAGAGGTTCAGTCAAAGAAGAAGAAGAAGAAGGTTAGAAGAAAGAAAAGCAAAGCCAAGAAGAACAAGACAAAGGCCACTTTATCTGATTCTACACCACAGACTCCTTCTACTTCAAAGTCTCAAGATTCCGACTCCCCGAGCGATTCAAACAGTAACATCTACTGTTTAATCTGTGACTCTGAAACTCATCATATCTCAGATTGTATTTACAGTCAAGGTGTCTTTCCTTTTGGGTCAAAAGGGGACAAGTTCAAGACTCCAGCTCCTTCAAGAAAGATTCAACAAGATTCAGATGTCAAAGCAGCTCAGAAACAACATTCTTCAACAGCAAAGACTTCTCAGAAGCAAAGAAAGAAGTCTCCCTTCAAGGCTCATCAGAAGTACTGCGAGATATGTGAGATGTACAATCACATGACATCCGAATGCTACTACAACAATTACTGCATCAACTGTCAGATGTACAACCACGACACAATGGAATGTTACTACAACAAGTATTGCTCTCTATTTGTGACATGGTCAATCACAACACATCCGAGTGCTACTACAAGCCGAGAAGGTCAGTCCAAAGAAGTTCATCATGTGCATACCCTTCCAGGTATTTCTAACTTTAAAAGATCTAATCATAGACAATCGTTTGATGAAAATCAACATGTCAATGATTCATGGACACCAAAGTTTGTCAAAAACAAAAAGGAAAATCATCATTTAAATGATAAAATGATTCCAACAGTGAATCAATCTTTGAATAAGAAATAGAGTCAACAAAACCTGTTTTTAAAAGAAATTCATAATCTGTTTGAAAATGTCTATAATTTCTCTTTTGACAAACAATCCATGAAAGAAGATGAAGGTACAAATTACATTGTATCATCAGAACCACCACCTGAAGGTATTCCTTGCACTTATGAGAATATCTCTTATGTTGATGAATTTGGACGACCCAAAACCGAAATGGTTTGGGTCATTACCTCTAACTGATTTTTTAGTGTGTTAGGGACAGTTATGGAGGCCGGTCAAACAAAGAAAAGAAGACCGTGGCTGATCCCTTATCATGACAAGATACCGAATCTTGTTCATGATGCCTTCGATGCAACTGACACCAAATGGAGTTGGAAACAAAAAGGAATCATCGAAGGAATTTAAAAAAAAAACATTTTCAAAAATCAAACAATGATGGCAGTGCAAGAAACAACCGATGTTTCATTTCGTCTGTTTAGATTAAGTATATTGCATGCACTCTTCATACGTTGATAACATATCTGCCATTTTCTTTTCATTAAACTTTCAATTTTCAAAGAAATTTAAAAGTTTAGGGGGAAAAATCATTATTAAAAAAAAAATTGATAAAATCAGAAAAATCCAATATATATATATATATATATATATATATATATATATATATATATATGTTGAATCTACTTGCACGTACATGAGAAATGATAGATACACTAGAGTTATTCGACGCATTATTTTTAAAACAATAAAGACTGAAGCGTGAAAATTGATGTGCGAGACGGCTCAGACAATTATACTGAACAAGTATATTCTTTGATGATTTAACTAAATTCTAATGAGTTTTTGTGGTTGAAACGTCTTAGTGCATGTGAAACGTTTATACAAATCAAAATGAATATCTTGTGACGCAACGATATACATCTGGTAATGATGCAATCTATTCAGTGTGATGAATCGCATCGTGATTTTCTTTGTTGTGGTACCCACCGACCTGAAGTCTCACACGAAGTCTCTTTTGAGCTTCAAGGTGCAGCAAAAGATTCCAAAATGGAACAAAAAGAGTCCCAAATGTGGACCGTCACCAAAAAAATTCCAAAAAGGAATTCAGAAGATTCCCAAGGGGAACAATAGGAAATGAAAAATTCCAAAATGGAATTCAAAAGAAGTCCCAAAGTGGACCAAAAAAATTCCAAAAAGGAATTCAGAAGATTCCCAAAATGGGTTATTTAGATGAAGTGTATAACTTTCTAATGTGCAAGGTATGGGTCACTCAAAGCTTATTCTTAATCAACCTAATTGATCATCAAGAATAGAAAAAGTAAGTGTGTCACTTCAAGCTAATTGATTTGTTCAACAATTCATCACTCAATTACTTCACAATTCAAATGTCTATTCTCAAAACTGCAAATCATGTGTTGGATTAATTGCTGGTATGATCTCATTGCAGGTTAAAGATTCAGAATGTAAAGAGAAAATTCCAAAAAATATCAAAAACATTGAAAAATTCAAAAACAACAAAAAGATTGTCATTTTAATCTTTTTCTTTTGTGTTGGTAGTGAAGCATATGTTATTGATGTAGGAGTTGTTGATCGAGCAATATCTCATCCGATTAAGAACTTAATCTTTACATTGATGATAAATGCACATTATTGCCTAAGTTTTAATGTTTTTCTTGGGGTTGCAGGAACAGTTTCCATTGCAGAACAAGCTTCCACGCGACTTGAAGATGTTCCTGTTCAAGCCTGATTCCAGTCCAAAGATCTCCAAGTCAGATTGTTGAGTGTTAAGAATCCTCCTTTTAATATCTCATTCACAGATCCCATTAACCTCTAGAGAAAAAGTTGAGGGGGAGTATTCTAAGTCAAAGAAGTCTTCGCATTCTACTTCAACCTTTGAAGAAGATCCCGTTGCTGATATATAGATTCACCGGAATCTACTCTCTGCTTATTTCTTTCCATAACCTCTGATGTTACTCAAAAGGGAGAGAAGGATGCAGATTGCTTGTTGAAAGACAGAGTTTTGACAACATCATCTTAGGGGGAGTACTGTTGGGTCCTCTTGAAGATAATGCATACCAAAACTTTAAGTTGCTCTCTATACTCGCCACATGAAGATTTAAGCTGATATGTCAGATTTGTAAAGTGTCATCTTAGGGGGAGTACTGTTGGGGTTATTTGAAGATGTCACTTTCCAAATATAAGCGAGTGAAGATACCGAGCATCATCACGAGCAAGCACGGGTGAAGACGTTCATAATTTGTATTTGTCTTAGAATATTTGTGTAATCGTTTCGTGCTTAAATGCGCGTTTGTGCTTAACTGCACGTGGTTAGGTTACATTGTAAGGTGAATGGTATGGACTATAAATACCATCACCTAGGTCATTTGTTATTGAGAGTTGCCTACATTTCATTTGATATCCTTTGTAACCTCTCTATTGATCTAATACAATTCACCTATTCATATTATCATCATCTTCATCATACCTTGCATTGATCTTCATGAACATTCAAGTATCAATACGTGATTAGTGAGTTTCCGCATCACTGATCACAAACAACATCACCAAACAATCTCAGATCTAGATCCAAGCTCGGTTCGTCTAGAACTATCAGAGTTTGGCCACCATCTTTTCCAAATGAAGAATTTTATCTTTTTCTTCATTCACATTAACACTAGAACCAACTTTTGGTGAAGACTCCAAAGGTTGTTCAGTTTGTATAGTTGCTGGAGATGAAGTGGTGGGAATATCAACTGGTACAGAGACAGTAATGCCAGCATCAGTATCATCAACTTCCTGTGCAAAAGTCTCCACTTCGGCCATTACCTCCTGTGCAATCTGAACAACATTCACTGGTTCAGGCACACTAACATTTTCAAAGACAAACGGCTCCTCAACTAACATAGGCTCAACCACAGATTTGGATCTTCGGGATCTGACATACTGTACTGTGATATCCCTAGGAGCATCAACCACAATCTCTTCTACAGCTTTCACAATCTCAACAGGTTCATCAGTCACAATTGGTTCTATAACCTCAACAGTTTCAATCTCAGCAGGTTCATTAACTTCAACATTCTCTACCTTCTCTGGAACAGATTCAACACTTTCTTCTTCAATATTACCATCATTTCCATCATGATCATCACTATCATCAATATCATCACTATCATTTTCAACGCTTTCAGACTCATTCTCTTCTTCATTCTCATCCTCATCTTCATCTTCTGGATGACAAGCAAAATACTCATCATCGTCTAGCAAATTGTCAGGCACCTCATCAACTAAATCCAATGGATTTACAATCTCACCATGTGATATATGATGATATACCACATCAATATCCTCATCGTTGTTTGCTATATCTCTCATATAGTCAAACATTTCAACACCTTCTACACCTCCAATGCTCATCTTTCTATATGATAGCTCATTCATATCCTCCGTGTATAAAATTCCTCCTATAACACCTTCTTCTCGAATGATTGGATAAGCAAGATTGATCATAAGTTGCAAGAATCTCGGATACATGAGAAACTTGAACCTCTTTCCTTTCACAAGATTGAACACAAACCCTTTCATGATCCATTTCGACATATTGAAAGGTTTGTTCTCAGCAATAGCAACAATGGGGGATGCGATGTCAGAAGGAAAGTTATCAAACCCATCACTTCTTCTCGACATGCATTGTTGGATGACCTATCACAGAAGTTTCCACTTCTTCCCCAGTCTAGCCCTAACAAACTACTGCTTAGGGAATATGGGAGGATGACCCATATTAGTAAAACATGCCTGGCACTCAGCAGTTGTTAATTCATCATTCGCTCCAATCTCATCATCATCAATCCTCAAGGCTGTTCTGATAGACTCTTCAGACACAGTCAATTGCAACTCTCTGGTGATATTTCCTCTCACCACTGTCACACCTGCTTCATCAGCCACAACCTCAGCCGTCCTCCAGAAACTCTTGATGAGTCTTGCATATATAACAGGCTTTGCACACATTGCATAGACATATTTGGTTCTTCTGATAAATCTGATCATAACTCTATACCCTTCAGTTTCAGGTATAGATTCATCCAAACAAGCAACCAGATTATGTTTGGGCTCAAACTTGAGATTCTCCATCTGTTTTGACAAATACAAGGCATATGAGTTAGACTTTTCATTCATAAATAACAAATTTGCATAAGAATTTAAACATGAACTTATAATGTAAAACAATTCACATAATCATTTAATCACTTAAGTTAATCTAACAAACTGATATTCATCATTTTGTTCAACAAACTTTTGAGAATCAAAGATCATAAAAAAAAAATTTTACACTTAACAGTTTAAACACTTAAGAACACAAATTGAAATTTTGTAAAATGAACTTGTATAACATGTTTTAGTCTAATTTTAACATCGATTTGTCACTCAAAAACAGATAATTCATCAGTTTGATGTTAACACTTAAGAACATTCAAAATGTCATCAATGGCGGTTCGACTGTCATGTGAAAATTTCAGTTGATTTAATTGATTTTAAGCAATTTGATGCAAATTAACGAGTGATTGTTAATGATCGACAGTTATTACACCTATTACAACATTTGATTTCAGTTTTAACACACAAAATCAAAGTGTCGATTCATTGGTCCAATTACTGTTCATCATCATTTTTTGTTTTTACGATCAATTAGCAGGTTTATCAAGGTCGAATCATGTTAAGTATACCTTATTCAATCAATATAACTTGTTACAGAACAATCGATTGAATATGATAATCAACTGTTGAAGGTACAGGGGATTTTGTTTGAAAGTGTGAGTGAAAAATGATAAGTGATGTGAAAAAGCGGGTATTTATATGGTTGAAAAATTAGGTCAAACAGAATGGGACGGGTAAACAACACTGGCCCAATAAGCCTGGACGGGTCATGCACTGTTGAGCGGCGTCATGTACTGTTGGGACGGGTCACAGTCATGAGACGGGTCACAACTTGGGACGGGTCAACATAAAAACATGTAAATCACTTGGACGGTTCAGTGACTGTAGAGACGGGTCAAGTACTGTTGGGACGGGTAAAGGTTAGGAACAACTACACCTGTTATGGTTTTACCCATCACCCGGCTGCATAGTAGTCTTCTTTCATCACCCGGCTTGCACAATGACTCTTTGTTCATTACCCGGCTGCATAAAGAGAGCTTCTCTTCATTACCCGGCAACACAGTTGTCATACTTACCCGGCTGCACAGTGTTCTTCACTTACACGGCTATATAGAATCTTCATTCTATTACCCGGATGTACAGTGTCAACACTTCATCACCCGACTGTATAGTAACACAACTTGTCACCCGGCTTCATTTGTTCTTTCACCCGGCTACCTTCTTTCACACAATCACCCGGCTCATATCAGACACCACTACTTTACCCGGCTAAATAGTAACCTTCATTACCCGGCTAAATAGTTGCTTCTGATATCTTCACCCGGCGACAACACTTTGACAATTTTTCATTTTTCTCCGTCTGTTGACTTTTCAACTGCATTTATTGCACCTGCAAACATTCTCTACATATTAATTAGACAAGACATCCTTATTAGGGTTTGTCACATTAATTAATCAACAATATTATTTAGGCAACAATTTAATTCTCATTAAATCCTTTTTCATTTTCTTTGATTTTTCTAAAATGATTTTGAACAACCAAAATTTCTATATCCCGAAGCAATTTCTTAAAAACAATTTACAAGACCTTGGGTTTGTTTTTAACACATCCAATACATTTGCTTTTCATACCACATAATCTTGTTCATTCAAACACACTTATTCAAAGATATTTTTGGATTTTTGTAGATATTTTTCTTCTTCAATTATTCTCCCCCTAAACATGAAATTTCTGAAAATTTTTAAGTTTAAAAAGGATGTCGATGTGTCAATAAGATTCCATATGCCTGCACACACAAAGCACACACATTAAAATAAAGACATATGCAATGCAATGAATCAAAATATCGCAGTGAGATCATACCACACATTATCTGAACATGTTTTGTAAATTTTGAATAGACATTTGACTTATGTTTGATTGAGTGATGATATGAAAACATACCAATTAGCTCGAGTTGACACACTTACTTTTTCAGTATCATGATGAGATTAAGGTTCGATTAAAATGACTTATGTGACCCTCATGTATACATATGTCAACATATTTCCTTATCAACCACTACCTGAATGCATATTGCACAAGAACCTGGTCACTTACAATCATAAACAGTGTGGAATTTGGGTTCTATTCGGATTTGGTCCACTTTGGGACTTCTTTTTAATTCCATTTTGGAATTTTGATTTCCTATCGTTCCCCTTGGGAATCTTCTGAATTCCTCTTTTTGTTCCAACTTTGGGAATCTTTTGCTGCACCTTGAAGCTCAAAAGAGACTTCATGTGAGACTTCAGGTCTGTGGGTACCACAACAAAGAAGCTCACGATGCGGTTCATCACACTGAATAGACTGCATCGTTACCCGATCATGTACAACTATCATCACAAGCAAGAGCATCAAAAGATATATATCTAGACATGTATATCAAAGGAACTTAACAAAAAGATCATTGAATTTAGATTTGTCAAAAATGAACTTACTTTTTCAGTCTAATTGCCTGAGATGTCTCGCACATCAACTAACATTCATCAGTCTTTATTATATAAAATGATGTAACAAATAATGTCTAGTGTAACTATCATTTCTCACTTTTTGCAATATAGATTCTTATGACATGATGCTTTCTTTTTCTTTTGCTTTTATATTCTTTTTGTTTGTTTTTCTTTTACATGCACACTCACAATGCAAGACAATAAAATAAAAGACAAAGGAATCAATACTTGTCATCGACTTATTATATTTTTGACTTTTATATTTTCTGATTTTGTATTGAGTATTTGAAAAATAGAATCAATCATGATTGATTAATCCTATGGATTGAATTAAGAATTCAAACCGTCCTGACAAAAAAGATTTTGTGAAAAGATCTGCCAGTTGTTTGTCGGTATGAACTTTAATCAAAATTATTAAACATTTTTCAGAGTTGTCTCTGAGAAAGTGATATCAAATTTCTATATGTTTGGTTTTTAAGTGTTGAACAGGATTAGCAGTAATAAACATAGCAGCAGTGTTGTCTATGTAAATAGGAGTTTTGAGAAAGTTAAACCCGTAGTCAAGCAATTGATTTTGTAGCCACAAAACTTGAGAACATCCTGCAGATGCAGCGATATACTCTGCTTCAGCTGTGGATATAGAAACGTTGGTCTGCTTTTTGCATTGCCAAGAAACAAGTCTAGGACCCAGAAATTGACATCCACCCGTAGTCGATTTCCTGTCAAGAGCACACCCACCAAAGTCACTATCAGAATAACTATATAATTCAAAATTGCCTTCATAAGGATACCATAACCCGAGATTCGGTTCCCTTTAAGGTATCTGAAAATATGTTTAACAGTAACCAGGTGCGACTCTTTTGGATCAGACTGGTATCTTGCACACACACATACAACATACATAATGTCTGGCCTTGATGCAGTAAGATACATCAGCGAACCAATCATTGATCTGTATAGTGTTTGATCAACGGATTTGCCTTTCGGATCCGGCTGTATCTTGCAATTCAGATCAGATGGAGTTCGAATAGTCTGACAATCTTGCATCTTGAACTTTTTCAGCAACTTCTCAACAAACTTTGATTGGTTGATAAAAATTCCTTCAGCTGACTGTTTAACTTGCAATCCACGAAAGAAATTAATCTCCCCCATCGAACTCATCTGAAATCTTGATTTCATAATTTCTTCAAACTCTTTGCACATGGACGAACTTGTTGATCCAAAGATGATATCATCCACATACACTTGAACACATAAAAGATCTTCATTTTCCCGCTTCATGAATAAAGTTGGATCAATCTGACCTCTTGTAAAACCATGTTCTAGCAAATGTTTAGATAACGTCTCGTACCAAATCCTTAGAGCTTGATGTAGACCATACAAAGCTTTGCTCAATTTGTAACCAAACAAATTCAAAGATCAAATCTCTCTCTGAACTGAAAACAGGTTCAGGTCCTAAGACTTCCGCTGTTAAACGATTTGACTCTAAGAAGGGAACTAAGCAAGATGTTTCACAATCAAAATCTATTTCAAAAGCAAAACCACAATCTGGTAATAACAAAGCAAATTCACAAACACCATCTCCACAAAAGACCTAAGTTAACTTTAAACCAAACAAATTTGCTAATGAATCACAAGTTGGTTCAACTTCAAAAGTTAACAATCAGCTATTCAAGATCAGTAAACGACATTGTGAGATATGTTATCGTTATAATCATGCAACTGCTGAGTGTTTCTTTAACAGGTATTGCGACTACTGCAACAAAAGAAACCATTCATCATAGGAATGTTATTATAACAAGTTTTGTGAAATTTGTGAGAGACGTAATCATGACACATTTGATTGTTTCTTCCAGAAAACCTGATATAGAGAAATGACTAGATTCCCAAATTTTCAACGAAATCAACCCTTTGGTTTTCAAAACTTATCTAATAGTCATTCTCTTGATTCGAGACCTATCAGAAGCATCAATTCTATATTCTATGAAACGCCATCAAGAAATTTTAAGACAAACAGACTTGTACCAAGAGCTGTGTTGGTTGGGTCTCAAAGAAATGAAGACAACCTTGATCCTAAGTTAGAGGAAAGGTATCATGCTCTAAGAAGAAATCAATCTAATCAAACCAATGGTAGAAATAATTTTCAAACCAATCATTTGAATGAATCAAACTTTAAAAATTCGCACTATCAACAAGTTACTGTTGTAGATAGATTTGGAAAATGCAAGACCGTGTGGGCCTGGGTTGACCGAACTAACTAAGTGATTGTTGAAATGCAGGTTCGCCCAAGAAGACCTGTCAATTCATGGTTTGTTGACCGTGGGTGTAGCCGGCATATGACATGCAATCATGCCTTGCTTCAAGATTTTAAGCAGAAAAATGGTACTCATGTTGCATTTGGAGGAGATGCTGGTGGGAAAATTACTGGTGAAGGAACTGTGTCCAATGGGCTAATTAGCTTTGATAAAGTCAATTATTGTGCACAGTTGAACTTTAATTTGCTAAGTGTTTCCCAAATTTATGATAACGCTTATTCAACTCTATTTGATGATTCTTTCTGTTATATACTCAATCCAGGATTCAAGATTGACAAGGAATGAGATGTGGTTAAAGCTCCAAGAGATCATGATGTATAAAAACTTGATATGTCTCAGATCGATGCAGAAACCGAAATAACTTGTCTCATTGTACATGCTTCGAATGATGAGAGTACGCTATGGGATAGATGGCTGGGCCATTCAAACATTAGAAACATGAATAAACTGGTGTTAGGAAATCATGTTGTGGGAATACCTTCAAAGAAATTCTCTACAACTGATCACTGCTCAGCATGTTTGAAAGGAAAACAACATAGAATGTCTTTAAGTCCAAGCTAGAAAACTCAATTTCTAAACCTTTACAAATGCTTCATATGGATCTTTTCGGACCGACAAATGTTCAAAGCATCGGAAAGAAATCTTACTGTTTAGTCATCATTGATGATTTTACTAGATTTTCTTGGGATTATTTCTTGCATGCAAAATCTGAAACTGCTAAGTTATTAACAAAATTTATTATTAAAGGTGAAAACCAATTGGATGCAAAAGTAAAAATCTTGAGAAGTGATATAGAAACCGAGTTTAAAAATACTAATGTAGACTCGTTTTGTGCAGAAAAGGGGATTGCGCGCCAGTTTAGTGCTCCAAGAACTCCTCAGCGGAATGGAGTTGCAGAATGAAAAATCAGACACTAATTGAAGTTGCAAGATCCATGCTAGCAGATGCTAAACATCCTATCACTCGTTTTGTGAGTCGAAACCTGATGACGGTTTCTTTCTTGGATACTTATCAATGTCTAAAGCATATCGCGTGTTTAATAGACGTACAAATGTTATCCTTGAATCTGTAAACGTGAATTTTTAGAAAACTCTTTTCCATCAATGGCTCATGGTCCCGACTGGTTATTTGATTTAGATTCGTTATCCAAATCTTTCAATTCTAACTTGTTTGATTTTTCAGGAAAATCAAAGAAGGAACCAGGAGATCTAGGATCTTTTAGTGACGTTTCAGACAATGATGACGATGATAATCTCACTTCTGAGTATCCGTTCATGTCTTTTCGTGATCCGTATGTTGAATCCTCAACTCACTCACAAGATCCATCTGTTTCTCAAGAAGCTCAAGAATCAAACAATGAAACAGATCTTTCAAATCAGCAACACTCTCCTAATGATGGTGGATCTGTTCATAATCAACCATCATCAGATCCGAATGTTGAAGTTATTCCCGAATCTTTCGATTACTTCATCAATTCACCAGAATAAGTTCCTAATTTTACTCCGTGCATTTCTACAATCCTGCAAGATCTACCAAATCTGAATTAGTCTAATCCAGAGACACAAATACAGGGTGAAGACATTTCAACTCACCGTGTTCATAGAAATCATCCAATCTCTCAGATTATAGGTCCGTTGAATCAAAGAACTATGAGAAGTCAGACTTAACATGCAAATATCTGTCTCTACTCATGTTTTCTTTCTCAAGTGGTATCAAAGAATATTTCAGAGGCGTTGCAAGAAAACAGTTGGATAGAAGCAATGCAAGAGGAGTTACTTCAGTTCAGAAAGCAAGAAGTTTGGAAATTAGTGGACTTACCTGAAGAAGAAAATGCTATTGGAACAAGATGGTAAGCTAGATGAACGTGGCATTGTTGTCAAGAATAAAGCCAGACTACTTGCATAAGGTTACACTCAAGAAGAAGGTATTGACTATGAAGAAGTGTTTGCTCCGGTCGCTCGACTAGAAGCCATTCGCGTTTTTCTAGCATATGCCTCATTCATGAATTTCAAAGTGTACCAAATGGATGTAAAAGGCGCATTTTTGTATGGACCAATTACCGATGATGTGTACATCAGACAACCTCCAAGATTCGAAGATGCTGAGTATCAACATCGTGTATACAAACTAATCAAAGCTTTATACGGTCTCCATCAAGCTCCAAGGATTTGGTACGAGATGTTATCAAAACATCTACTCGAACATGGTTTTACCGGAGGTCAAATTGATCCAACTTTATTCATGAAGCGGGAGAATGAAGATCTACTGTATGTTCAAGTGTATATAGATGATATCATCTTCGGATCAACAAGTTCGTCCATGTGAAAAGAATTTGAGGAAATCATGAAAACCAGATTTCAGATGAGTTCTATGGGAGATGAATTTCTTCCTTGGAACAGTCTGCAGACGGAATCTTCATCAACCAATCAAAGTTTGTTGACAAACTGTTGAAGAAATTCACTATGCAAGATTGTTAGACTATTAGAACTCCAACTGATGTAAACTGCAAGATCCAACATGATCCAAAAGGCAAATATGTTGATCAAACACTTTACAGATCAATGATCGGTTCGCTGATGTATCTTACTGCATCAAGACCAGACATCATGTATATTGTATGTGTATGCGCCAGATATCAGTCAGATCCTAAAGAGTCTCACCTCATTGCTGTCAAACGTATATTCAGATATCTCAAAGGGAAACCTAATCCTGGTTTATGGTACCCTTATGAAGGAAATTTTGAATTATATAGTTATTTTCATAGTGACTGATAGTCACTATGTATAGGTTGGACTCACCGGCTTGTCGGTGTTACTTTTGTATGTATTAGTATGACTTGTATTTGTAGATGTTCTAGCGAACCTAGATTCGCCCGCAGTTCATGTTATCTTTTGTATTAGGTGTCGACTGGGCGAACCTATGTGCCCAGCGAACCTGTGTTGGTTCGCTGATAGATTCGCAATATATTGTAACCTTATCTTCATTTCAACAGAACTTTTGCACATCTTTTACCTAAACTCTGATCTACTGTCCGTGTTGTGTAATCGTTCGTTTGAGGTGCTAGGAGCATATTCTACTTATCTTTGTAGCTTATATACCTCGATTGTGTGTTGTAATCTTGTTATTGGGTTTGTTTGGTTATTATACAACTTATTGTTCAAGTCTTTGGTATTTTGCTGTTAAACAAGTCAATATAGCACTGAAATCACGATCATAATGGACCAACAATATGGTATCAGAGCCTTAGTGCTCTTGATTGTTTGATTCTAGTGATTTTTTTATGTTGATTTTGGGGTTTTTGAGTCGAAACTCTACTTGATTATGTTCTGAGCTTAATTTGGTATTTTGAAGTTGTATTTTGCTCATGTTGTGTGGTATTTGGTCATAGGAAGCCTTTAAAACAAACGTATCTGCAAATGGTCAAGTTTTGAAGGTGTTCGGGTTGCTTTTGTACTGTTACAGGTTGGTTCGTGACCTAGCGAATCTATCTGTTCTTCCAGCGAATCTAGCTGTTCTTCCAGCGAATCTATTTCAAATCTTTGTACTGTTGGTTTGTGTTGTGGCCAGCGAATCTGTCATTTCATCGAGCGAAAGTTCACTGTTTTTGCTCATTGTGCAAGCGAAACTGCTGCCAAAATCAGGCAAGCGAATCTGTGCTTGTTTTGTCAGCGAACCTGTTTTTGGTTGTCTAGCGAATCTGTGATCAGCGAATCTTCCAGCGAATCTGCTGTGTTCTTTTAGCGAATCTAGTCAGCGAACCTATTTATCTTCAGCGAATCTATTATCTGTTCAAAATTATGACTTCATCAACACTGAATATGAATGATCTGGATAGCATTCAACCTAACAGGCCACCGAGGCTTGTTAGTGGTGAAAACTTTGAAGACTGGAAAAGATGTTTGAAAGCCTTTTTCTATTATACAGACTACAATCAATGGGAATCTATCGTAAATGGTCCGCACGTGCTAACAACAGTTGAAGGAACTGTCACTTCAACAAACACAAATCCAAGCACTTTTACTGAAACAGATATCAAGTTACTAGATCGAGACAAGAAGGCACTCGGGGCATTAATACTTTGCTTGCATCAGGATATCTTCAACAGGTTTGCTGAACACACAACAGCAAAAAGCCTATATGATGCATTGTGTGAATTTTATGATGGCAATGAGGATCTGAAACTTGATAGAAAAGCTCAAGCTGAAAAGGAATTCAACTCTTTCGTGGGATATTCACAAGAGAACTTGACTGATATTACAAATCGATTCTTATCTGTGTCAAGTAATCTGAAGAAGTATGATGATAAGCTGGGCAATCATGAACAAGTCGCAAAACTGTTAGATTCTCTTCCTCCTCAATGGAGTCTTCAAATCAAGCTGTTGAAACAAGAAAGAAACTTTCCTGACTACAAACTGATGGACGTTATCAACAAGCTGAAGTCTTTCGACCTTGATGTGAAGAGAAGGGAATATAATCAGTCAATGATGGTTCCAAACATTCCTTCTCAAAATGCTGCACTTATTTCATCCGCTGCAAACTCATATATATACAGTGCTGCATCTAGAGGATCATCAAGTCATGTGTCTACTAAATCTGCTGGTGCACCCTCAAATGTTGGTTCAAGCTCAAATGCATCTGTCACCACTCAGATTCCATCTGACACCATGGCCTTATTTGGAATGTTTGTGCACAGTTATGAAGCTCTTGTTGCAGGTGAGTTAAAAGGGAAGGGTATGACTGTAGAAGATATGTATCAGGTGGATCCTGATGATCTGGAGGAAACAGACATCCAATGGCAGATGGCTATGCTCACTCTTCGTGCCAGACGATTCATGGAAAGAACCGGTAGAAGAAACTTTGGAAATCAGGGACAGAATAGTAAGCTGGGGTTTGACAAGGGAAAGTTAAGATGTTACAATTGCAAACAATTGGGCCACTTCAAAAGGGAATGCCCTTTACCAATTGTTACTGAGCCAGTTAACTCTGCAAATCCAAGATCTGCTCCAAATCAAGAAAGGGTTGAGGAAGCAAAGTCAAAGAATGAAACTGCACTGCTCACCAACTTTGATTGGAGTGCAGAAATTGAAGAAATCAAGGAGGAGATTAATCATGCTCTTGTTGCTGAGATTGCTGAGATTGATGACAACGATATAAATTGCTTTGATCCATTCAAAGAATTTTATGGAAATATTGAGGAAGAGAAAGTGGAGAATGCTGATAAAGATCAATCAGATGTTATTGTTCAAGGACATCTGAATCATTCAGGGTTGGTTTGTGAAGCTGCTGTTAATGAAGTGAAGCATGAGGAGGAGTCAAAGCTTAGCTTGGAAGAAATGATTGAGAAGGCAAGGCTAGATGCAGTTGATGAATTCAAAAGAAGCACTCCCTACTGCCAGTGTGATCGTGCTCTGGCTGCCGAAAAACTGGTAATTGGTCTCCCTTACGATGTTATTGAAGATATGTGTTCATCTGCTTGCAAAATTCGTTTAATTGGCATATACAAAGCTAACAAATTGTTAATGTCAAACGAAAACGAATTAAAAAGGACTATCAAAGAGCTTAAATTAAGTGAATCAAAATATTTTGTCAAATTAAGAGAAGCTTTAAAAGAAAATGAACACTTAAAAAGAACTCTTTTGGAAAAGAACTGTGAAATTAACTACTTGACTGAGCAAGTTACACTTGCTGAGTTTGAAGCAAGAAAACTTAAAAACAAATTGCAGCAGTGGACTATATCTGGTATGAAAAGGGAGGAACTCTGCAAGAAACAAAGGGGGGCCAGAGTTAAGACGGGTTTGGGTCTTTGTAACAATGAAACATATGCATATCCTCCACCGAGTACTTTCTGTTACTCTCCTACACCTATTCCTCATCCCTCAAATGAGTTAATTCAAGAGATTATACAGAATGATACTGACAGTTCCATTGCAGGTTTAAGTGAAGTAAATCTTAAGGAAGTTAGAGAGGATTACGCATATGGTGGGAGTGTTGGGCTCGGTTGTTCTGGCAGTAGTGATTGCAGTAGTTCTGATTCCATGAAGTCTTTTGAAGACATTAGTTTAATCAATTCTGTTTGTAGTAATGTGTCATTTTCAGACAATTCCATGTTTAATAGTAATTTAGGGTGCTCTACTTCAAACCCTAATGTGTTGAATGATGATTTGATTGAAAATGCGTGTGTGAATGACAAAGACAAACTTTCAGGTCATGTCTCTGAAAGTCAAACCAAAACAAACTGTTTTCAAAAGTTCTTCACTCATCAAATTCCATCTTTCACACCAGTGAGAATTTCTAAACCAAAAGACAAGGAATCATCTTTTTCATACATTCTTAAACCAAAACCTGAATCTGATAAAGTTAAAGTCACAACAGTTAAGTTAAAAGAACTCTATGACACTTACAGTGACTGCAACTCTCAACTGTCTGAATGTGATGAGGAAATTGAAATGGATAAAATTCCTGTTAACAGAGTTTCCAAAACTGGTTTGAAGTCTCATTGTTTTAAATGTGGAATTACTGGTCATACTGTCAAGCAATGCCCTAAGTTAATCCAAAATAGCTCAAAGCAAAAATCTTTCGGAAAAAGATTAAACACATTTGTAAATAATTTCTTTTGTAATTCTTCATCTGCTCCTCCACCCAAGTACACAAAGGCTTGGGTGCCAATTTCAAAGGTCTAACTTTTCGTTTGTTTTAATAAATATTAGGGACATTCAAATGCCGTTGTAAATAGTCATTGGCATATTGACAGCGGATGTTCCAGACATATGACAGGGTTGAAGGACCTCCTGACTAACTATAGGATCATAAATGGCGGTTATGTTGCTTTTGCGGGAGACAAGAAAGGTGGCAAGATGATTGGTCAAGGAGAAGTCTCAAATGGCTCACTTACTTTGGAAGACGTCAACTATGTTCCTGAATTGGCATTCAATCTTCTCAGCGTATCGCAAATCTGTGATAAGAATATTCCAGTGATGTTTCTTCCAAATGAATGCTTATTCTTGAAGCCAGAGTTTACTATTCCTGAAGATATGGTCATCATGCGAGCTCCGAGACGGAATGATACCTATATGCTGAATATGGGATCACAGGAATCAAATTCCACCGTGACCTGTCTCCTGTCTAAAGCTTCATCCTTTGAATCGTTTCTGTGGCATAAACGTCTAGGGCACATTAATTTTAAAATTCTGAATAAATTGGTTAAGAACAATTTGGTTAGGGGTTTACCACTCAAGGACTTTTCAGTGGTTGAGAAATGTATGGCTTGTGCTAAAGGAAAACAGCACAAAAAGCCACATAAACTTAAAATTACAAATTCCATCTCAGAACCCCTCGAATTGTTACATACTGATTTATTTGGTCCAATAAGTTTCAAATCTATTGCTAAAAAGTCTTATTGCTTGGTTGTCACAGATGATTACTCTAGGTACACCTGGGTGAGATTCATGGCAAACAAGAGTGAGACTGCCGAAGAGTTGATGAAGCTGATACCTCTAATCGAGGTTCTTGGAAAGAAGAAGGTTCAAGCCATCAGAAGCGATAACGGAACTGAATTCAGAAACCACATCTTCAACTCCTTCTGTGAACAACGGGGTATTCTCAGACAGTTTAGCGCCGCCCGAACACCACAACAAAATGGTGTTGCTGAAAGGAAGAATCGAACCCTTGTGGAGGCCGCTAGAACTATGCTGATTGAGTCAAAGCTTCCAATTATTTTCTGGGCTGAGGCAGTTAATTGTGCAGCTTATGTTCTTAACAGGGTACTGATTGTCAAGGAAAAGATGAAGACTTCATACCAACTGTTTCGAGGGATTAAGCCGCTGATTGATTTTCTACGCCCCTTTGGATGTTCTTGCACTCTTTTGAATACTCAAGATCAGAAGACGAAGTTTGGGGCTGTCTCTGATGAATGCTTCTTTGTGGGATACTCGAACACACAAAAGGCGTATCGTGTTTACAACAAGCGAACGCGGATTGTGCAAGAGTCCTACTATGTTGACTGGCAAGAGTCAAACACTACCAGTATTGGTAGTGAACCGGCCTGGTTTTATGATGCCACCACTATTTTCAAATCATTTAATCTTCCTGACTCTGACGATGATGACTTCATTCCACACACATCAGTTTCTATCTTTAACCATCCACCTCAACCACAACCACAACCACAACCTTCAGCTACACAACTACCTCCCACTTCATTTGATATTCCACCACCTCCACCACCTCAAACTACTCCAACTTCTCCATCAGATATCCCATCCTCATCCACTACCATTCAATCATCTACCACTAATACAATTCCTTCAACTTCACATACTACACCTTCACAACCATCTAATCAAACACCATCAACCGAACCAAATCCTTTACTCCTCAACACTGACTTCAAAACCTTGAAAAACCATCCTCAAGATTATATCATTGGATCTATTACTGATGGTGTGCGGACTCGGAGTCAGAGTGGTTTGATTAATGAATGTCTGTATGCTGCCTTTCTGTCTCAAGTTGTTCCAAAAAATTATAAACAGGCACTTGAAGATCCTAGTTGGGTGGACGCCATGCAAATGGAACTGCAGCAATTCAGGAAGCTTAAAGTTTGGGAACTGGTTGATCTTCCTCCTAATAAGTGTCCTATCGGCACCAAGTGGGTTTTCCGAAACAAGCCTGATGATCGCGGTGTTGTTATCAGGAACAAGGCGAGATTGGTTGTTCAGGGATTCGCACAAGAGGAGGGGATTGACTACACCGAGGTTTTTGCTCCAGTCGCTCGCCTAGAAGCCATCAGAATCTTTCTTGCTCATGCCGCGAACAAAAACTTTAAAGTTTATCAGATGGATGTGAAATGTGCATTTCTATATGGAGATATCGATGAGGAGATCTATGTCTGTCAACCACCAGGTTTCGAGGATCCCGATTTCCCGTCAAAGGTTTACAAGCTTGATAAATCCTTGTATGGGTTGCATCAAGCTCCACGGATCTGGTATGAAACTCTGACACAGTATCTTCTCAGCAAAGGTTTCTCTCGTGGGACTATAGATATGACACTGTTCAAGAAGGAGGTGAATGGCGAGCTGCTGATCGTTCAAGTGTATGTTGATGATATCATTTTTGGTTCGACTAATGAAGGGTTGTGTAGAGAATTTGAGAAGGTGATGATGGATCGTTTTGAGATGACCATAATGGGGGAGATGTGTTTCTTCTTGGGGCTGCAAGTGGAACAAAGGCCTGATGGAATTCTGATCCACCAAGAGAAATATATCAAAGAAATCCTCACGAAGTTTGGCATGGATGATTCTTCTCCTGAATTGATTCCTTTTACAGCTCAAACATGCCTCACTTCCGATCATAATGGGAATCCTGTGGATGCTCATCGGTACCGCTCGATGATCGGATCTCTCATGTATCTGACTGCAAGCCGACCAGACATCACATTTGCCGTGTGTTACTGTGCTCGTTTCCAAGCCAATCCAAAAGAATCACATGAAAAAGCTGTTAAATGAATTTTCCGTTACCTTAAGGGTTCCTCTCGTTTGGGACTTTGGTACCCAAAAGGTGGGAACTTTGATTTACATGCCTTTTCTGAGAGTGATCATGCTGGTTGCAGGATTAACAGAAAATCAGTCACTGGCGGATGTCAATATCTTGGAGAATGTCTTGTTTCATGGCAAAGCAAGAAGCAAACAACCGTCTCTCTGTCCACAGGAGAAGCAGAATACATAGCTGCGTCAAGTTGCTGTTGCCAAGTGCTGTGGATTCAGCATCAGATGATGGATTATGGCATCAACTTTCTTCATACGCCACTATTCTGTGATAATGAAGCTGCTGTTGGAATTGCCAAGAATCCTATTCATCACACTCGAACCAAGCACATTGAAACAAGAATTCATGCAATCCGGGATGCACAGGAAAAGGGGTTTATTGATATTATTCCTATTGAAACTCGAAAGCAAAAAGCTGATCTTTTCACAAAAACTTTTGACAAACCACGTTTTTATGAACTGATCTCCATGCTGGGACTTATATCTTTTTGAAAACCTTTTTCTGTGAGAATCCATTTGTAAATATGTAAATAACTTTTACTCCTTCATTTTCTTCTTTGAAAATTCCGTGGGTCACTCGGTTGATAGCTCCGTTACTTTATTTCATCTTTATTTTCTTTTATTTCTTTCTATCCTCTTCTGTATATATATATTAAGAAAAATCTGAAAAACAAAAATTTCTTATTAGATAGCTATAATATAAAAATTTTGGGGGAGATTTAAAAGATTAACTAATTATAGTTTTTAAAATTTTGCTATTTCAGGATCTCCATTTTGATTGTTGTTGAAGAGTCGTTGAAGGAGGTCAGAAGCATTGCGTTTGGGATATGTCAGATAGGCTCAGCCTGAAAACAAAGTAAACAGTGATTGTGCAGCCAAACATAACGTTCAAGATCTCAACAACAAGGATTATCTCCTTGACATGATTGGATTGCACAAAGATAAGGGTTCTGTCAAAAATGGGTTGAGAGCGTCAAATCTTTGCCTTGATTTCCCTAAACATCCCAAATCACCCTCGCCCTATCCCCGAATCGAGTTTCTAGTATGCAAAACAAATAAAAAATAAAAAGCTGCTAGTGATGCTCTTCGGAAAAGCCTCTGAGTGAGTTACTCGTTAACTCCTCAGAACGTATTGAGTCAAAGTGCTTAACTCCTTTGCTATACGAAAGTATTGACCTGGAGTTGGTGGATCTTCTCTGCTATACGGAAGTATTGACCTGAAGATTCACCGAGCATGCTCAAATGATTATCTCCTCTGTTATACGTCGGTATAGACCTGGAGCTCTGAACTATTTGAGTTTCCCAAATAATAAGTCGCATTGTATTCAAATGAATCAACTGCTGACAAGCTCCACTCACAAAGAAAAGATGCAAAAATTGCACAAGTGTCAAAAGAAGCAAATGCATTGATTAACATTCAAAAGTTGATCATTTAAATTCAAGCAAAGTCAATCGTATTGCTCAGATATACCCTGATGACAGAACTTGTTCTTTTTTCCTAGATGTCTGTGGGGACCGAGTTGTCTGAGCTTCTTCAATCAAACCAAAAACATGATAAAAGAAGCTGCTGATCTCTTGTTGAAAGGACTAAGGCATGGGTTTAAATGGACAAACATATCTGCAATCCCGCCAATCGATGATTCTCCGGATCCTGCTCAAAATTATCATGAGAAATATATCCTTATTTGCATTTAAAATTCCGTTTTGTTATTTTTTTTTTGTATTTTATATTTATATTTTTTTTAACTTCTATCTTGTTTTGTTTAGTATTTTTAGGATTATATGTGTATATGTTTATGTTTATTTTTGGGGGCGTTGAAATCGTGGGACGTTTTCACGGATTTACGAAGAATTTAAAATTTGAGAAAAACCAAAAATATTTTAATTTGTGTGCGAGCGAACCTGCTACCGAATCTATAGGTTCGCCCAAATCTCAGGTTCGCCCGCAACCTTTTTGCACCGCGCCGAAGGCCGCTTTGACTCTTGGTCTTCTGGCGAATCTAAAGTTCGCTGGTCTGTCTGCCAGCGAACCTGTGTATGTATATATATACAGTGACAACGAAATATCTCACATATTCGCTGTCATCTGTACTGTAGCACGTTTTTCAAAAATCAAACCGCCGCACGTTCGATTCTCACTATTTCACCGGTTTTTCACACTATTAACACTTCTTTTTGGTCTGGTATGTCGTCGCCTACATCCTAATCTCTGTTTTAAACTCTTAATTGCACTATAAACATGATTAATCTGTCGACCTGTGATTTTCTGTAAATCAACGACTGTTTTGGTAGGTTTTAGTTAGACTTTCAGTTCATAATAGCCTCGTTTTATGTATATATTACTTGTCTGTTGCTTTGTATGCTTGTTTATGGTGCATCGTCTATGATTTTGGCCGTTTTTCAAAAGCTAGGGTTTCCAGCGAACCTATGTGTTCGTCTGGCGAATCTGAACGAAAGTTCATAACCTCGAGCGAACCTATGTCGTTATGCTGCCCGCGCAACAACATAGGTTCGCCCGACTGTTTCTAGCGAACCTATACATTCGCTCGACCAAAATGACTGATCTTTCAAGTCAGCGAATCTATAGGTTCTGATGCCAAATCTCAGGTTCGCTATACCAGCGAATCTAAAGTCCAGCGAATCTATTAACTGTTTTTTTTTTCAAATCTTCGTTTCTGATCAATCTCCGTTTAATTTTTCAGGCAAAATGTCGACATTATTCTTCGAAAGAAAGCACAACATGTGTGCTTTACTCGACGAGAATCATGAAAAGGCCGGCAGCTATAGAGATTCTATCAAATGGCTGAAGTCGTCTCATATACATCATGCCATTTCTCACTCGCCTACTATATATGAGCTGCATGTTCGGGACTTCTGGCGAACTGCGGTGTTGAACGTGTCGGTACAGCCATCACGTATTTGTGCCAAAGTCGGCGGATATGATTTGGAGTTTACTGAAGCCGATCTGGCTAGAATCTTGAGGTTAGAAGAGGATGTGGGTGAGGAGGTTAGTATGACAGCTGAAGAAGTATATGGGGCTTTTCGGACAGCGGGGTATGAGGGTCCGATGCCCGGTGAGAAGAAAATGGAGTTCGTAAAGTCCTATCTGATCCAGGAGTGGAGGTACATCGCTCACGTGTTTATTATGTGCCTGGATCATAGGAAAGGGGGTACGGATGGGCTGAACTTAGACTGGGCACGCGCTATGATGCTGTTTTGCCAAGGGCAAAAAGCCAATCTTGCGAAGCTGATCTTCAACTATCTACTGGAGAACATCCATGCCACCAAAGGGGCTAAGTGGTTGATGTACCCCAGATTCATTCAGATGATTCTGAATGATAAGCTGCCAAATCTGCCGGTGGAGGGTGCAGAACTGAAGATCTGGGAGATGCATTCAAGGATCTTCAAAGATTGTAAGTCAGTGAGGTCGGATTGTGTCGGAAGGCCTTCATTCTTATGGGAGAATATGTACCCGGCAGACAGATGGGTACAGATACAGAGATTGATTGAGTCTGAAAGGAAAAGGGGTGGAGAGAATATTGAGGAGGTTGAGAAGAGAATAAAGAAGAGGAAAGCGTACGCAAAGGAGAAAGATTATTCGTTCGAGCGAGAGGTGGATGAAATCCAGGCAGAGATAGATGCTGGTAGGGAACAGAGAACGAAGAGAAAGTCTGATGCTCAAACTGAAACATCAAAGAAGGCGAAGCACGATACCGGGGGTACATCTGCTGGGTCTGGTAACGAATTGAAGGGTGAGATTGAAAGATTGAAGGCAGAACTGGTGGAACTAAAAGGAAAACATGAAGAGTTGGAAAAACAGGATGCTGAAAAATCAACAGTCATATACGAGATGGGCAGAATGATGAAGGATCAGCAATGTTTAATGGTGAGGATTTTCAAGGAGTTAAACAGTTTGAAGGAAAAGGTAGGGACTGAGCCAGCAATGACTGAAGCTGAACTGAACTCCTTAACGGATGCTGCAAAGTATCCGTTAATGGATGTTGATTTTGGAGACAGAGGTAAAGGGAAAGCTGCCGAGGAGGCATTCGATGAAGAGATGGGCATTGATTTAGATGTGTTTGAGGGGGAAGAAGTGGTCGGAGGATCTGGTAAGGATTACACTTTGATAGATGAACCAGAGTTGGACGTAGATGCAGATAGTGAGGAAGATCTGGATGACGAGCCCGAAACATACAAAGTGGAAGAAAAGGGAGTAAGTTACCAGTTCGAGCACGTAGAACTAGACAAATCAGAATGGTTCAGGAAGGATGAAGAGGTTGTTCGTGAAGTGCCACTTTTTCAGAATATTGATGAACCAAACACCTCCCAACTGGATAGGCAGGTGATAGCATGGAAGTATAACAGTCTGGTGGATGCTTATATGGTCAAACGAAGGGGCGGTGACATCTGTTATATAAAGAATAGGAAGCACTTCGCCACTCTGCCAAGGTGGGATTTGCGCAGGTTGGCCGAACTTCCGTTGTTAGGAAAAGTGGACAGTGGTAGGGCGTGTGCGTTTGAGGTCACCATCCGAGAAGCTGCAAAGACAAACTTTGTTGATTTTGGATACCAAAAACCGAGGAGGATGAGACAGAAACGGGATAGACATTGGGTATCGTGGAAGGGTAAGATTGTTCTGAAGATCGATGCACCAAAAGTGATGACCAGGGTTAGGGTTCCGGAAACTCAGCCACCCAGACTGCAGGATTTTCTTAAATGGTTTTACGATAATAGTACGGGTGAAGCTGTTATCAGACTGAAGGGAGATGACCGTCCAGAAATCCGCTTATTTGATCCAATGGAGGTTTTCTCCTTTTGTGATGAAGATTTGAGAGTGTTGTGCGAGAACAGGATAAAGCACGGGGCTGGAGATGATACAGCTACTGAAGCGAACCTGTTTGTGAAGGTCGCAAAGAAAGCCCGGGGGATTCGTGCTGAACTCAGAAATGTGAATGAAAGGCTAAGAAGAACTGATGATCAGCGTATGGATATGGATGATCTAACTAGACAGCTGGATCAATCGATTGAAAGAAGGTTCGAGAAACCGGTGGAAGTTATTGATTTGGATGTTACGGGCGAGGAGCATATAGTAGAAACTCAGGCGGAGACGACAGTTCAACATATGCCTGATACTGAGGTCGCAGATACAGAGTTTGTAGAATCGATGTTAAATTTGAGTGAAGATGAGGCCGGATCAGAGGACGTTACAAATCCTTTGGCCGGAATTGAAGACAGGGCAGGAGCGTACGTTGAACATCTTTGAAGCCAAGATCAAGACGGAGCTAAATTAAGAAGACTTCCCCAGGTGAGGTCCAACCTAGGGGGAGTATTGATAGTCACTATGTATAGGTTGGACTCACCGGCTTGTCGGTGTTACTTTTGTATGTATTAGTATGACTTGTATTTGTAGATGTTCGCCCGCAGTTCATGTTATCTTTTGTATTAGGTGTCGACTGGGCGAACCTATGTGCCCAGCGAACCTGTGTTGGTTCGCTAGATAGATTCGCTACAGCGAATCTATCAGCGAACCTAACACTGCTATATATTGTAACCTTATCTTCATTTCAACAGAACTTTTGCACATCTTTTACCTAAACTCTGATCTACTGTTCGTGTTGTGTAATCGTTCGTTTGAGGTGCTAGGAGCATATTCTACTTATCTTTGTAGCTTATATACCTCGATTGTGTGTTGTAATCTTGTTATTGGGTTTGTTTGGTTATTATACAACTTATTGTTCAAGTCTTTGGTATTTTGCTGTTAAACAAGTCAATATAGCACTGAAATCACGATCATCATGGACCAACAGTGACTTTGGTGGTTATGCTCTTGACAGGAAATCAACCACAGGTGGATGGCAGTTTCTAGGTCCTCGTCTAGTCTCTTGGCAATGCAAAAAAGCAGACCGATGTTTCTGTATCCACTGCTGAAGCAGAGTACATCGCTGCATCTGCTGGATGTTCTCAAGTTTTGTGGTTACAAAATCAATTGCTTGACTGCGGGTTTAATTTTCTCAAAACTCCTATTTACATAGACAATATTGCTGCAATGTTCATTAGTGCTAATCCTGTTCAACACTCAAAAACAAAACATATCAAAATTCGATATCATTTTCTCAGAGACAACTCTGAAAAAGGTTTAATAATTTTGATTTAAGTTCATACCGACAAACAACTGGCAGATCTTTTCATCAAATCCTTTTTGTCAGGACGGTTTGAATATTTAATTCAATCCATAGGGTTAATCAACCATGATTAATTCTATTTTCTTGAAAAACAAAATATAAAATCAGAAAATATTAAATCTAAAAAAATATAATATGTCATTGTCATTTATTGTTTCACGTGTCATTCTGTTTATGCATTGTGTGTGCATGAAAAAGAAGAAATCTTAAAAAGAAATATCATATCATAAGAATCTGTGTTGCAAAATGTGAGAAATGATAGATACACTAAGGTTTATCTGATGCATTATTTTTATACAAATAAAGACTAATAAGTGTTAATTGATGTGCGAGACAGCTCAGGAAATTAAACTGGACAAGTAGGTTCATTGTTGACGAACATAAAGCTCAATGATATATGTGTTAAGGTCCATTTCTATACATGTCTAAATGTATCACTTTTGATGAACTGCAAGTGGTGTTACTTCAAACATAATCAGGTAACGATGCAATATAATTTAGTGTGATGAACCGCATCGTGAGCTTCTTTGTTATGGTGCCCACAGACCCGAAGTCTCACATGAATTCTCTTTTGAGCTTCAAGGTGCAGCAAAAGATTCCAAACTAGAACAGAAAAGAGTCCCAAAGATGGACCATCACCAAAAATTCCAAAATGGAATTCAGAAGATTCCCAAAGGGAACATAAGCAAAAGATAATTCCAATAAGGAATTCCAAAAGAAGTCCCAAAGTGGACCAAATCCCAAAAAGATAGAATAACCCAATTCCACACTGATTATGTTGTAAGTGACCAGGTTTTTGTTATAAGTGCATTCTGGTTGTTGCTGATAAGGAAATAGATTGATATATGTATACATGTAGGTCACATAAATCATTCTAATCGAACCTTAATCTCATCATGTTACTGAAAAAGTAAGTGTGCCAACTCGAGCTAATTGTTATGTTTTCATATCATCACTCAATCCAACTCATGTCAAATGTCTATTCTAAAAACGCAAAACATGTTAAGATAATTGTTGGTATGATCTCACTGCAATATATTGATTCATTGCATTGCGTTCGTATTTACTTTTAATGTGTGTGCTTTGTGTGTGCATGCATGTGGATTCATTAATGACACAATGGCATTCTTTATAAACTTAAAATTTCAATAAATTTCAAGTTTAGGGGGAGAAATAAGTTAGAAATTATATTTTGAAAAGAAAAAAAAAATAGCAAAAATAGCAAAAAATTAAGTGTCGAATGAAAGGATCAAGTGATTTATGAAGGCAAAAGTGTTGTTTATGATAAAAACAAACCCAAGGTCTAGTGATTAATTTTCATTAAAATGCTTCGGGATATTGAAATATTTGTGGTGCAAACCGAAAAATAAAAAATTGATGAATAATAAAATTGTTGATGAAATGTGTTTTTAATGAGAATTTAATTTGTTGCCCTAATTCATGATTGATAATTAATTGCATAAACCCTAATTAAGGTGTCTTGTCTAACTAATTTGTCAAGAATGTGTGCAGTTGCAATAAATGCAGTTGAAAAAGTCAACAGTCGAAGAAAGAGAAAAATTGATAAGTGTTGGAACTGTTCATGATACTGTTCAGTCGGGTTAAGCAAGTCAAGGTGTAGTCATTTCATGACAAATGTGCTTTATTGATCAAATGTTGACACGACTCAATAGTTGACACGACTCATCTATTGACCCGTCTCAACAGTGTGACATGCTTAAGACTTGTGATAAAAACTGTTGACACGACCAAGTCTATGACTCGTCTCAACAGTGTATCACATAACCAAGCTTTGACTCGTCTCAAATTTCACTTGATGAACATGTGTGAACAAATGTTGACACGACTCAACAGTGATTGACACGTCCCAATAGTTGTTTGACACAACCAAGCTTTCATATAAAGAATTTTTAACTGACTAAACACTTTGACCCGTCCCAACAATGTTGACACGACTCAATAGTGGTTGACACGTCTCTACAGTGTGTGACCTGACTAAGGGGCTGTTTGGCAATTTCTGAATGGTTAAGAGGTCTGAATGGTTAAGAGGCTCTGAACCAGTAAGTGCTGAACCAATAAAGTGTTGTTTGGTTGAACCTCTGAATAACTAAGTACAATGACTATTTTACCCCTCTGAACTATTAAGTGCTGACTAAAATGTATCTGTTTGGTCAGATTTTAGAATAACGGTGCTGAATAATAAATAATTATTAAAATAAATCACAAACCATCATAAACAATTCCAGATTACACATATCAATCCTTCAAAATACATGAAAACATACTAAAATCCATACAGAAATTAATACTCGTACAATTTTAATTTTGATCAATTGGAATTAGTTGAGTAGTTATTTCATCACGCAAACTATTCATATATTCAATGCCTTGTGAGCCCCATTCTATGTCCTGAACGAATTGGTCTTCACTTTCTTCCTGGTGTATTTCATAAAACATAGTGTTCTCGTCAAAATTCATAAATAACTGATCATGAATATTGCATTTTCTTATAAAATTATGGACGACAAAATAGGCAATCACTATGTCTCTTGTATTGGAAAAGAAAATGGAGCCATTTGCCTTAAGATTGGGAATCTCGCCTTCACAACACCATATGCACGTTCAATAACATTTTTGAGTTTAGCGTGAGCATGGTTGAATCTTTCTTCCATAGTTAATGCACGTTGTCGTCGAAAATCGGCTAACCAATACCTCGTATTACGGTAGGGAGCCATAAATCCACGAGTATTGGTGTAGGCAGCGTCACAAAGGTAATATTTATTTGTAAACGTTAGTATCAAAAGTATTACATAAAAAGTAGTATATTTAGTAATAAAGGTTAAAGAAGTATTAAAAACCTTGTTGGGGGAAAGGAAAGTTGGAAGTTGGATTAAATGCAACTTCTTTTAAAACGCGTGAATCATGTGCAGTGCCCTCCCATTCGGCCCAAACGAACGTGAATATCATATCAAAATGACAAATTCCCAAGACATTTTGAAAGCATTCACCTTTTCCTCTTCCTCTGTAACGAGTTTGTTGATCAACAGGTACGACTGCATGTACAAGAGTTCCATCTAACGCACCTATAGCTCCAGGAAATATTTGTTTTAGCTTTCTATGTCGTTCTGATATATTTGTAATTGCATTACAAGATGTAGGAACTTTAACTTCTCTTGCAAAATTCATCATGGCATTTAGGACCTCATGAAAACATCTATGAATCGTTTCTGTTGAGTGTTGAAACCTTCGTTTAACCATTCGAAAGCGTTCATTATGTCCTATGACAATCAAAAACATTGCCAACCTTTCTTCAAAGGTTATTGACCTATTACTTTGCAACCAATTTCTTTGTTTAAAATGATTGCATAATAATATATATGCGTCACGTGAAAGACGCATCATCTCATGACATTGTGTGGAAGATCCATGCAACAATTCTTACGTGTATGCATGACCGGTCAATGCCGAATTTAGGTCTCTTATCTTTTCAATTGTTCTCGACGCTAACTGTAACCAATGCCAACAAAGGAAAATGAAAACTGTAATCTCATCGTGCAAATTCATAGGCTACATGTCATAAAAATTAATAAATTTTTTTTATAAACATAACATTTAATAAACATCAATAACATATCATCCAATAAAAACATCCATGGCATAACATTCAATAAAAACATCCATAACATAACATTCAATAAAAACATCCATTATTCAAATCCACAAAATCCTATCCAAAAAACAATATTTTATTAAAACATCCACATAATCATATTCAAATGATAGGTTTTTAACATAACAACCACATAATCCTATCAAAACAATCCATACTTCGCTCCTGCGTTATTAACCCATAGCTCACAAGTGTGCGGCTGAAGTTTTAACCACACTTTCCTAATATCAGCACTTTCACCAAATAGCAAAAGAGCTGTTTGGTATCTCGCATCAAAGTCTTCCCATCCCAATGTCCCTAACTTTTCCATGCATGCATCCATATCGTTAGAAAGATTGTGTTTCTCAATCAGCATCTTTGCCATCTTGGAAATTTCTTCACCAACTTCTATTAGCTTTGAGTTTAATGTTTCTTTTCGTTTCCCTCTTTTATTGTTAGCCCTAACGGATGCCTCCTCACCTTGAGTTAGGAATTCCCTTTTATTTCTAGAGCGAACTGATGACTCCTCACTAACACCTTGAGTTGGGGGTTCTATTTGAGTGCTTTCAATATCATCAAGACCAGTTAAATTATGGTCTGATACTTCCTCTACAGGATGAGGGAGTGTAGAAGATGGCCCCCAACTATCAAAGCCATTAGAAGTAGAGGCCTCAAACAATTGAATACAAAGCTCGGGGTAAGAAACTGGCGAACGTCTCAATGCTTCTACATGTTTGTTGGACTATGTGAAAGAATATTATAAATATGCTAGAAGTGTTAAAACATTTTGCATATTTCCAAAAATATTACAAGGTATGACATACCTTCATCTCTATTTGCCATTCATCTTCCGTCAAGTTAAACGTGTTTGTAGAAGGATCATAAGCATTGCCAGTTTTGTTTTTAAGCTTTGTCCAAGCTGCAAATTTTCCTTTTACATAATCATAGCGGTTCTTCATTTGTCGTTGATTAGCTATGAAATTGTGTTCTTTCTTTAATTTTTCAGCCACATTCTTCCATGATACTTGCTTAAGGCTGCTTCCTTCACGTCCATGTTGGATCAATTCATGAACACATGCTTCAAGAAAGGTTTTGTCAACACCTTCTTGCTACCAACTAATCCGTCTTTTGGGGGCCATTTCTTTTTGTTCCATTTCCCTCTACATTTCAATGGTGTAATAGAGTATTCTTAGCAACAAGATTCGTTGTCTATTTCTAGCGACTGATCCTATTCTATTATAAACCCAACTTTCATAAAAGACCAAAAACCTTGCATAATACACTTATTAGTTGAGTGAAATTAAACAAAAGAGACACCAGTTAAAGACAATTAATTAGTGAACAAGGTCCTATACATGCTAATTTAAAACCATGGTATGTTCTACTTTATTCTCAAATAATTAACACATGAAAATAAACAAAAGTTTTTATACAGAAGTGAAGTATTTAAAACTTGAATAAACCAAAAGCAAGATTGAAAACAATTTTTTCATTAGAAGAGTGATAGCTAGGCTGGGTTATATAAACCAAAGCAAGATTGAAAACAATTTTTTACAAACATCATCCTTGTAGAATATATGAATCTAAAAATAGAAGAAATCATCAACCAATAATATGAACAATCCTATATGAAGATTTGTTAAAATCAATATTTTGCAAATAAATCTGCATCAATCACAAGAAATATCAATCAATAACGATCCATTGGATTAGCATCAATCTAAACAACCTAATAGCAATCCCCTTGTTTTAATCAGTCATATTTTCTTTTGCTGAACACATATTATGAGTAATGACTAATGAAGATCTAAATAATCATAATAACAATTCATCTCCTTCATGTCAAGAAATGAAATCAATAAAACCGAGCACAAGAACAACAACTACTTGCACCGAAACAACCCTAGTTCAGTACTTCGTAGAGGAAGAGAGACGAGGTAGAAAACGTACCTGAAGTGGTGGGAGGGCTGCCGGAGGGATGCGTGGGAGGACCGCCAGAGAGATGCGGCCGGAGGTGGCTTGCCGGTCGTCGGAGGCGAAGGTGAGGTTAAGGAGGAAGAGAAGGTCGTGCAGGTGAGAGCGTAACAAAGAGATATGGTATTTGAGATGGAGGCTAGGGCAACGGGTATTATTGTCTCTGAATGATTCAGCATGGGTATGTAGCTGAATGGTTCAGCACTTAACTGAACGGTTAAGAGGTGTTTTTTAACGAAACAAACATGCTGAATGCTGACCGATTCAGAGGTTGCCTCTTAATGGTTCCATTAAGAGGCTACCAAACAACCCCTAAGTGTTTTTGCATGTTAAAAAACCTCTGTTCATCATTTGACCCATCCAAAAGGGTTTCACCCGTCCCAACAGTACATGACCCGTCCAAGTGTTTTGGGCCTGTGTTGACCCATCTGAGAGTTTTAACCCGTCCCAAATCTCAACCCTAATTCAGCCGACTCAACTTTCATATAAATACACTGTTCACAACACTTAACATCATTTTTCACAAAAAAACATCACTCGATTATAACCGTTTACTAAAATCCTCTCATATCTGTTTCAATCTTGTGTTTTATATCAAGTGTTTAAGATTGAAAAATGTATTTACACCATGATTTATCATCAGTGTCATCACTAAACATCATTTCGACCTTTAATTCAAAGTTTGATGTTGAAAAGTAAAAATCCAACTAAATCGACACTTAGATTTTGTGCTTAAAAACTGAAATCAAATGGTTAAATAGGTTAATCCAACTGATAATCACCAACAATCATCTTTTGAATCATCTCATATTACCTAAAATCAACAAAATCAAGGACCAAGTTTTGAAAATTCGAAACCGCCATTGTTAATCATGAACATCAAAGAACAAGAAAAATATGCTGAGAAGCCGTTGCTAGATGTCAAGAAAGAACCAGAAGATTTTTGAATGACCAAGTTTGATTAAAGACAAGAAAAGATGAAGATCTTTTGATTGAAGACCAAAGTTAAATCTTAGGGGGGGTACTATTAAAGACACCATATGAAACCCTAGCCTCCTAGACTTTTGTTGGGACGAATTTGAGGCGATTTTCAGCAGATCGGAGCGGGTTTTGAGGTCAATAAGACGGAACGAAGGCAACGGATGCTTGCGGGTTCAAGGATCACTTCCTAGACTTCTCGGGTTTATTTGTTCTTTCGTTTTCTTGCTCTTTATCATGTCTAGTATAATTAAACTTGTGTTTTTGATTATGAACATGCTTGACTAAGTACTCTAAAACTATCTAGGCTTTATGTTGATTTGTTAACGATTTGTTTGAACTTGCGTTGGATTGATTAGTTATGGTTTATGTTTAATTAAAAGTTTGAAACTTTATGATTGTTTAATGCATTATATGTGTTTGAATTGGTAGAATTGATATTATTAATCCATGTATTCTTGGTGATCGTCTATGTCATGTAATAGGACTCGTTTAGTCATTAACGTGAGTTGTGATTATTATGGTTTAACTACAATATAACAATAGGATTAATAGTATTAATGAAATCGGTAATAATGTGTAGCCAACCTAGATATCCGTGAGGTGATAGGTTGTTAACAAGTCTTGGTTAGTTAATTTGCTAGGTTTAGGTTTTTGTGAAAATTCCGGCTTAGTGTTAATTATTAATCTTTCTTGTTAAATTAAATGATTAGGTTCAAATGGCTTTAAGGGTCGTATCGTGAGATAGATCTTTAGCGTGGGTCAATTAGGCATAATTTGATTAGATAACCGTAAGGAAATTTAATCTCGTAACCGGTGTGCTAATAACTTAATAGTCATCCTTTAGGTTTCTTCTCGAGAAGGGTCGAGGGTCTTAATTAGGAAAGCTTTTAAGTGAATAATTTTAGATCCCGGTTCCATAACCATGAATCCAACGTGAGTGATAACTGAAGTTAACGATGATTCTAGCCTAGGTGGTTTGTTTTCTCTAATATGTTTTAAATTCGTCTTTCAAATTCTCAGTTTCCGTTTTTAGTAAGTTTCCGTTTTTAGTAAGTTTCCTAATTTAGAAAGTTTCTATTTTTAGTAAGTGTCTATTTTTAGCAAAAAACCCCCCTTTTCAAATAATCTTTTATTTAAGTCGTGTTTAGTCAGTCGAGTCTTTATTAGTTAATTTAACGTAGTATATAGAGTCTGTGGGTCGAAACCCGGACTTACGTACGCTATATTACATTCGACCGGTCCACTGCCGGTTGTGTGTGATTTAGTAGTTTGTCTTGGTTTTATAAATATTAAAACTAGGTGTTTTTGTTTGTTTATTTTATATATATATATTAAACCCATCAGTCATCCAAGATTCCAAGAATGTAAAGATCAACATGACCATAGATATTAAACTAATTTTTAATCAATCAATGAAAATTTAACAATATAGTTAATTTATAAAGGTGGTAGTCAACTCAAATGAAAAAAAAAGTGTTGGGTAATTAATCATTTTTTGTTCAGAATTAGGTGAAAGAATGTGTTGAATTGATAAAACTATTTAATCATTTACCATGGAACTAAACTCATGATTTCCTTAAACAAATACTCCATGAAATGTTTCTTAATGAACTTTGAGAATTTATTTGACGATGATACCAAAAAAGAGTACATATGAAAATCTTCAACAATCAATAAAAATGCCATATCAATACATTAAAGTGAGAACTTTAATATGTAAGAAACATTGTCATCCTTCATAGAGGCTTCTGATAGTTTTTTTCTTGTTCATGCCAATATAAAATAGCAGAAACAAATATATAATATGCCTTGGATAGCAAATAAGTAAGTAAGCCACGTAAACAAATCATTTAGCGAATCAAAATACGTTGAAACTTTAGGTATGAATACAATAAAGACAATTAAGCATTTAAAATAGGACATTTTGAGGTAAATTATTTGTATAAGGACAACTTGTATGATAAACCAATAGTAAACATGCTTTTATTGTAGACAAATATTCATACTTATAGATATATTTGTTTGATAAGGTGAAGACAAATTATGATTTATTTTGATGTGATTGTGAAATTAGGAAAAACACAACCAATTTCTAATAAATATCAACTCACGTACATCATTTAAAAGATAAAGAACACAAGATATAAAAGGGGGATAGATCATACACTGTGTTTTGTAATTGCTTCAAGGAATCCAAACAAATTGAGTCGGTTAGGGTTTGGAACTCTTGTAAAATCTCTTGAGATGCTGCTGTGATCGTGTATTTCTCCATGTGAATTGGCTACCAGATTCTATTTATTTGTTGTTTGAAAAAAATCATCCGCAACTCAAATCAACACAAAGAGTTTCATACCCCGTATCATGTTTGCATAAAAAAAAATTAACAATTGTTAGGGCTCGTTCTATGTTTAAGATTTACTTTGTTCTTATTTTGTACAAGTTTGTACATTTAGGGTTAATTGTGTATTTTTCCTAAGTGTTGATGTATAAAGCACTAGTGTGTGTTAGAGGGAGAGTCTAGATCACCAATACACTGAAGAGAGAGAAAGCTAGTGTGTGTGATTGTATTCTCCTGCACTTTGTACTGCAACAATTTTGCTTTGATCATTAATACAAGAGAATTATTTAGTAATGAATTGTGTTGTTGATTGAATTGTTGTTTTCGTACTTAGATCATTCTGATTTGTGGCAGTATCGATCCAATTGAACCTATCAATTGGTATCAGAGCTGTTGGTACTGTGTGTTCTTCACTATTCACCAAGCAAAAACACATTAATACTGCTCAAATCATGATCTGAATGATCTGTTGCTGTTTTTAGATCTGATTCATCATCATAATCGCTTCTAATTCACAAAAATTGTGCAGATTCCTTTCAGATTTCATAAGATCTGAGGAATTAAGAAGAAAAGTGAAATTTAGTGTTCGATCGATTTTTTACAAAATTCACAGAAAATTGATCATGTTTGGGATTGATTGATATTGAGGATTGATAATCGGTATAAATCACTGCTTGTGTGTGATTTTTGGACGAATTGAACAAATTTGTAAGAAATCAGTAAAAAAATTGATGAAGATGTTCATGAACATGAAGAACAGGATGAAGATGTACTAGACGGGTGACTATATTTGACTTAGACAAATTTTTGGACTTAGTTTGTGAACAAAATTAGGTTCCTGAATTGCCGTGTGAAAATATTTTGTCTAGACGGGTGAAAAACTAAGGAAAAACTGTGTACTGTTGTGCCGGGTGAACAACTGTACAACCGGGTGAAAATCTTTACTTGTACTGTTACTATTCAGCTGCGTCATCAACACTATATACAGCCGGATCATCTTGTTACTGTTAAGCCGGGTCATCATATTTTCTGCCGTGTCAAGTTCTTTCCGGGTGAAAATTGATACTGTTCAGCCGGGTGATCTACATCTCAGCGGTGTCAAAGTATAGTTGGGTTAAGTCATTTACTGTTCAGCCGGGTAAAGTAGTATTCAGTCGGGTGAAGAATTGTCTAATTGAAATTGTTTACTATTCAGCTGTGTGACTTCATTTGTGCACTGTTCAGCCGGGTAATAGAAGAAAACTATTGTTCAGCCGTGTGAAGATTACAATGTTTAGCAGTGTGAACTTTTTATACATTTCAAACAACATTATCTGAATTAGTACTGTTTGTCACATCAAATTTGGTTACATTTCTTAATACTTAGCTTTCATTTTAAAATTTTAATTTTTCTTTTCAAAAATCAACAAAAACACAAATATTTTCTTTTAAATTTAAAATGGCACCTATTGATGATTCAGATAATCGTGTACCAAGGTTAGTTAATCATGTAGATTTCAAGAACTGGACAATCAGGTTGAAACACCATATGTGCTCGATTGATAATGATTTATGGAAGTCTATTGATAAAGGTCCTCATATTCCTACTCAGACTGCTCCTGATAGTGCAAGCACTTACACAAAAGATTCAACAGAACCTTATCCTGAAGATAATCTACAAGGTGAAGACTTACAAAAGGTTAAGAATGTCAGTAAGGCTTACTCCTTAATGTGTAAAGGGCTACCACTTCAAGTGTTGTCAAGACTGGATGCTTATCAAACTGGCTACACATTATTCAAAGCATTGAAATCAATTTGTGAAGGAGGAGAACAAGCAGAAATTGAAGAGACAATTAGAACTGTTTGAGCATATTTCTGGAGAATCTATACACCAGATGATGAATAGATTTGTGCATCTAACAACTGAGATGACAAATGTTGGTGTCAAGACAGATCTTCAAGATTTGAATGATAGATTATTGTGTGCTCTTCCATCATTATGGAAACAAACAGTGACTTTGCTGAAGCATACAAAAAAGTTTCCAATGGACTTAGATCTTCTTTTAGCAAGGATTGAAGAAGTTGAAATCGATGAAAGTTCCAGAAATACTGTCAGATCAAGTTCTCATGCTCAGTATAAGTTTGTGGTGAACCCTTCAAATACAGTTAAAAATGCATTTCTTGCTCAAGATGTTATGAAATCTGATGATGAGGGTGATTTGTTTGTTGGTGCTAGCTTCTATACTGATTCTTCATATCAATCAAGTTCACCAATTTACATTCAACCTCAATCTCCACCAAGAGTTCAAGTTCAACCAATGAAATCTCAATCAGAAAATCAAAGTACAAGTTCAACCGTTCAAGCGAAAGTGAAAGAGGGAAGTCATTTGACTCTATTAGATGTGGTTCTTCAAGATCTATTTGAAATGGTGACATTGAAGAGATGGACTTAAACTAGCAAATGGTTATGATTGCATACCGAACTCAGAAACATGCGTATGTGAACCGTAATTACAAGCCAAATGCAAACAAGACAGTTGGCTTTGACAAGTCAAAGGCTAGATGTTTCAATTGTAACTGCTGTGGTAATTTTTCGAGGGAATGTAAAGCTCCTAAGAATCAGAATTACAATGGTCAAGCAATCTCAAGTGGACAAAATCAGCATCAAAGTCAAAGTTAGAATTCACAACAATCTTCAAGCTATCAGAACAGAAATCAGCGATTCATTCAGAAGCCATATCAAAGTCTTCCAATGCCAGAACTGAAAGATGAAGGTAAGCAGCCTGAAGACCAGAACAAAGCACTTGTAGTCAGTGTCAAAGATGGATATGACTGGAGTGCGTATGCGGAACAGTTACAGCTAATCTTACTTCAAGTTTGGCACTTGTCTGTGAAATTGAGGAAGAAGACTGGTCTGAAGAAGGGGATTTTCAAGGGGTTAATGATGTCAGTCAAGATTCAGAAGAATATGATTGGAGTGCAAAGTCAGATCCAATTGAATAATCTGAATCAGAGATTGCTCTTATGGCTACATCGGAAGAGGCTTTCTCATCTGCTGAGTTAAATCAACCAAAGGTTAGTATCTAATTACCCCCTAACTATGTTCCTATGCCAGATGATGTGAAAGGCAAGTTATGTTCTGAGGAATGTATCAAACAGGTGGAACATTATCGAAATCATTCATTTAAAATTGGTTATAAATTAAGTAAACATGAAAAACTTCGTGAATAACTTAAAATTAATCACAAAATTTCCGATGATAAGATATTATCACTTAAAGATTCATGGAACAAAACCTTGAAAGAACTGGAACTTGTAACCAAACAACTTGAAGACATGACAAAGAACTTTGAACAAGAAAAAGTTGCACATGCTGTAACACAAGTTGAATTGTCAAAAGTGAAAAGTTGTAAAACAATGGTACAACAGCTGGTAAGTGAAAGAGGAAACAAAAACAAAACAGGGTTGAGTTTTACACATGAACCAATGCCTAAATCAATCACAAACACTTTACTAGAAAACTTCAATGAATTTAATCTTTCACCTGAAAAATGAACAAAGATTCAAAGAAATTCAAAGAAGTAAATCTGAATCCGAAGGATCTGAAGTGTTGATTGAAAGTTTGAAAGAAGATGAAAGTATGATTGTCGAAGCTGATGACGAAGCAAGTGACAAATCTGATCCTATTCTGGTGTAAGTTGTTGATTATCCAAAATTGAATCCGGAACCAGAAAAGACGGTGAAGGATGATGAAGAATTTTCAGGATACAACAATCCAGAATACATCAAGTGGAAAAAGGAGCAGAAGAATTGTGTTGCTAATCAGTTACTGCAAAAAGAAACAGTGAAGAAGAATGATGTTTTGAAAGTTAAGATGCAGAAACCGAAACGGTTAAACAATCAATCTGAAATGAAACAATCAAAAGGTAAAAATGTCATAACATCAAATGACAATACCAAAGGTAACAAAGCTGAATCTGTAAAACTATTGACAAAGAAGGTGTCAAAGATAAAACCAATCAAGTTTGTGTCAGCTGGAACTTTTGATATGAATTCATCTCATGGTAACCAAACAAATTCAAAGATCAAATCTAACGGTGGTCTGAAATCAGGTTCAGGTCCTAAGACTTCCACTGTTAATGATAAAAGATTTTAATCCAAGAAGGTAACTAAGCAAGATGTTTCACAATCAAAAACTGTTCCAAGAGCTAATCCACAATCTGGTAACAACAAACCAAATTCACAAACACAATTTCCATAAAAGAACCAAGTTAACTTTAAACAAAACAAGTTTGTTAATGAATCACATATTGGTTCAACTTCAAAAGTTAATAGTAGGCTCTTCAAGATTAGTAAGAAACATTGTGAGATTTGTGATCGTTATAAGCATGCTACTGCTGAGTGTTTAATACTGCGATTACTGTGATAAAAGAAATCACTCTTCAGAAGAATGTTTTTATAACTAGTTTTGTGACATTTGTGAAAGAAGAAATCATTATACTACAGATTGTTTCTTTCGAAACATCTCATCAAGAGAAATGACTCGTTTTCCAAATTTTCCAAGAAATCAATCTGTTGGTTTTCAAAAATCAAATCAAAGTCATTCTCCTGATTCAAGATCTTTCAAAAGAATCAATTCTGGATTTGATGAAATGTCATCAAGAAACTTTCAGGTTAACAGATTCACACCAAGAGCTTTGATGGTTCGAAATCAAAGAAATGAAAACAACCTTGATCCTAAGTTAGAGGAAAGGTTTTCAGCTTTAAGAGGAAAGCAAATAAACCAAGCCAGTGGCAGAAACAGTTTTCAACCAAATCTCTCAAATGAATCAAACTTTAATAACTTACATTATCAGCAAGTTACTGTTACAGATAGATACGGATAACCCAAGACCATGTGGGCATGGGTTGACCAAACTAACTAATTAATTGTTGAAATACAGGTGCGCCCTCGATGACCTGTCAACTTGTGGTCTGTTGATAGTGGGTGCACCCGACATATGACAGGCAATCATGCCTTGCTTCAAGATTTTAAGCAAAAGAATGGTACACATGTTGCATTTGGAGGAGATGCTAGTGGAAAAATCACTGGTGAAGGAACAGTGTCGAATGGAATTATTAGCTTTGATAAAGTTAACTAGTGTGCCCAATTGAACTTTAATTTGCTAAGTGTATCTCAGATTTGTGACAAATCATATTCAAAGTTATTTGATGATTCTTTTTGTTACATACTCAAACCAGGTTTTAAGATTGATAATGAGTGGGTTGTCGTTAAAGCTCCAAGAGATCAAGACGTGTACAAACTTGATATGTCTCAGATTGATGCTGAAACCAAAACAACTTGTCTCATTGCTCATGCATCAAATGATGAGAGTCAGATATGGCATAGACGGTTGGCCCACTCAAAGTTCAGAAACATGAACAAACTGGTGACTGGAAATCATGCTTTGGGAATATCTTCAAAGAAATTCTCAACAACTGATCTCTGTCCAGCATGTTTGAAAGGAAAATAGCATCGAATGTCTTTTAAGTCCAAGCTAGAAAACTCCATTTCAAAGCCTTTACAGATGTTACATATGGATCTTTTCGGACCAACAAATGTTCAAAGCATTGGAAAAAAATCTTATTGTTTAGTCATCATCGATGATTTTACTAGATTTTCTTTGGTTTATTTCTTGCATGTTAAATCTGAAACTGCTGAGTTATTAAAAGAATTTATTATCAAAGTTGAAAATCAGTTAGAATCTAAAGTGAAAATCTTAAGAAGTGATAATGGAACCGAATTTAAAAACGCTAATGTGGACTCGTTTTGTGCAGAAAAAGGAATTGCGCGACAATATAGTGCTCCACGAACTCCTCCACAAAATGGAGTTGCAGAACGGAAAAATCGGACACTAATTGAAGCAGCAAGATCCATGCTAGCAGATGCCAAAATCCCTATCACATTCTGGGACCAAGCTATTGCTACTGCTTGCTTTGTACAAAACAGGACTTTATTGGTTCAGGATAAACATAAAACGTTCTATGAGTTAATGTTTGGGAGGAAACCGAATATTTCATACTTGAAAGCATTTGGTTGTCCTGTGTCGATTCTAAATTTAAGTGATAATCTCGGTAAATTTGAGTCAAAATCTGACGATGGATTCTTTTTAGGATACTCATCTGTTTCAAAAGCCTATCGGGTTTTTAGCAGCAAAACAAATGTTGTTCTTGAAACTATCAACGTTAAGTTTTTAGAAAATTCATTTCCGTCAGTGGCTCATGGTCCCGAATAGTTATTTGATTTAGATTCGTTATCCAAATCTTTCAAGTCTAACTTATTTGATTATTCAAGAAAATCGAAGGAGGAATCAGGAGATTTAGGATGTTTCAGTGATGATTCAGACAATGACGATGATAATGATCTCAATTCTGAGTATCCTTTCATGTCATTTCACAATCCTAATGTTGAATCCTCAAAACAAGACCAGGATCCATCAGACTCTCAACAAGATCAGGAATTGAACAATCATGAAGAAATCCAGAATCAGCAAAATTCTCCTAATGATGGTGGATCTGTTCATAATTAACCATCATCAGATCCGAATGTTGAAGTTAGTCCAGAAACATTTGATTACTTCATCGATTCACCAGAACAAGTTCCTAATTTTACTCCGCATACTTCTACAATTCTACAAGATCTACCGAATCTGAATCAATCTAATCTGGAGACACAAGTACAAGGTGAAGAAATTCCAACTCACCGTGTTCATAGGAATCATCCTATCTCACAGATTATAGGTCCTTTAAATTAAAGAACCATGAGAAGTCAGACTGAACATGCAAACGTTTGTCTTTATTCATGTTTTCTTTCTCAAGTGGTACCGAAGAACATTTCAGAGGCGTTGTAAGATAATAGTTGGATTGAGGCCTTGAAGAGGAGTTACTTCAGTTCAGAAAGCAAGAAGTTTGGAAATTAGTGGACTTACCTGAAGGAGAAAATGCTATTGGTACAAGATGGTTGTACAAGAACAAGCAGACGAACGTGGCATTGTGGTCAGAAATAAAGCCAGACTAATTGCACATGGTTACACTCAAGAAGAAGGTATTGACTACGAAGAAGTGTTTGCTCCGGTCGCTCGACTAGAAGCTATTCGCGTTTTTCTAGCTTATGTCTCATTCATGAAGTTCAAAGTGTATCAAATGGATGTTAAAGGTCCATTTTTGTATGGACCAATTACAGATGATGTGTACGTCAGGCAACCTCCAGGATTCGAAGATCCTGAGTATCCACATCGTGTATACAAATTGAGCAAAGCTTTATAAGGTGTACATCAAGTGTCACACCCCGCCCGGTGGCGGAAAACACCGGGCTGTCATAGAATTGGATATCCATAGTAAACAAAGCACATGGTATTTATTTATTATGTTTAATAATGATATAGTAAGTTTAGAACATCAGTCTTAAATGGATACGACAAAAGTAATAAAACCGAAACAGTAAATGCAATCGTCTTTATTAATTAAACTAGGTCCAAGGCAATCCTATGTCTTGGCAAAAGCAGCAAAATAATCATAAGCATCACCTGAAATATGTGAAAATAAAGGTAGCTACACAAGCTAGTGAGTAAAACCCAAATTGAATAGTAATAGTATTGAAATCCGAGATCAACAAGATATGCTGCGCAATCCCACATGTATAGTAATTTCGTAATATCACCCTACCAGGACCCCTAGAATAGAATAGCACACCAACCACAATAGAAACCATAGTATCTCGTTTAGCCATTTGTCATGAGAACCACTCATGTAATAAATAATGATAACTTTTAATAACCGTCGTTTACCGTCTCGATATATAAGTCATCATTTAGCAATTTAGGGACATGGCATAGTATAGCATCATAGCATAGCAACATAGTATAGCAACATAGCATCTCGACATAGTAAACATGGAATTAGAAAGGCCGGGTTTAAATCACCTATCAATGTTGTACAAGCAGGTGGGTTTGTCAAACCATTAGCGCTAACATTGTACCGGTGGGTTTACAAAGCAATAAAACTACTTTTAACTAACACATAAGATTGCATCAAGCCGCGAACTAGATTAACATATTTGTAGGATCTCTTTTAGAAAACGAATAGAAAACGCAATATAGTAAAGACATATTTCAGCCCCAAAATAGTAAAATGGAAAAAGGGGAGTGAGTTTACTCACCTGAACAATATAGATAATAGCAAACGCAAGAAAGTAACTAAATAGAATCGAGGATCGCCCAGATATTAGAATCACCTAATTAACCGGGAAAACCTAATTTAGAAACGAGACAAATAATATAGTAATTAGAATCAAGGACTTAGAAATTCTAGGGTTTTGGATTTGGGGTTTTAGGGTTTTAAATTATAAATTGAAAATTAGGGTTTCAAAATATAATTTGGGAATTTAGGGTTTTAAAGTATCAATTTTAAATTAGGGTTTCAAAGTATAATTTGGGATTTTAGGGTTTTAAAATCCAATTTAGGGTTTTAAAGTCCAATTTGGGGATTTAGGGTTTCAAAATCCAATCTTTGATAAACGATAGAAACTTCAAATATATATTTCTAACAATTATGTAATGTCAAGATATATTATATATTTTAGAAACACTTTAAAATATTTATAAGATTTTAAAGTATATAAAATTGCATATAAAAGTCTTATTTACATAGCCTTTTGTTTAACAAACTTTGTATACCTTTTGTAATCGTTAAAATACGTTTTATAGTATTAAAAGTATTTGTATTTGTTAAATTTAATAAACTTAATTTATATAGAATCATGGTTTTGGGTATATTTCATAAGGTTTTAGCATTTTATAAAGTATATATATAGCATACTTTTAGTTAAGTTAATTAGTAAAAATGCTAGTGATAGGATTAAAACAAAAATAATAGCAATAGTGTAGCCCCTTGGACTCGAACCCGGGGCTGCACCTTCACAGACGAACATACTAACCAGCAGAACAAAATAAGTTTTTGTTGATTGAAATTGTTTTTATTTCTTTTCAAAGCTTAAAACAGAAAACCCCCAATTTAACATAAACCCTAGAATCTACAATCACCCAATGGATCATGAATTCGATAGAGATACCACAATTAGCCAGAGGGCTTTTGATCTACACAGGATGAAGAGTATTTTCTAGTAATAAACTTACCTGATTGGAGACGAATGGATACAACGAAGCACAATGAACAGAAACGGCCAAGAGGGATTCAAACTGATCGATTGAAGTAGTTAAATTGCAATTAAACTTCAAGATATCTTCATAGTGATTAGATGATTGAAAATACATGGCCAATTACAGAAGAAAATCACGAGATGATGATGAACCAGATAGTTGCAGGTTGTGAAAAAGATGAAGGGCAATGGATTCATTTCGCGTATAACTTGTTTTCAATTGATATCACAGAGCATTTGCAGACGAGTGAAAGAGTAGACTGGTTATGATTACTGTTCTTAATTGATCAGAATTTTCGCAAGAGACATTGACGTTTCATTAGGCGTTACTTTGATTTGGTTACGGATCATTAATCGAGTTCTGTTTTAATTGATTAAATACATTGATTCAATCAGGTTTTAGAGATGTAACAGATGGTTTTAATTGAAATTTTGAGCGTTATTCCGACGAAACAGAGGTTGGGTTTTGTAACGGTTTTGTAACGACGAAACAGAGATGTAACAATTGGTTGTTTCTTTGATGGTTTTGTAGGCGATAAAGGTTCGAAACTCCGTCTCCCACATCTCAACGTCATTTGTTTTGGTTAGATGCGACTAAAATGGTTCGCCGGAAGTTGATGTTGGCTGGAAAAGGCACCGGGGTAGGGGGCATCGGAAAAAACGGGCTGGTGAGGGAAGGGGGGGTTGGTTTTATAAAATAAATACAATTCCAGTCCCTGATCTTTGTATTATTATTCGTTTCAAACTAAAGTTTTAGTAGAAGTTTAAATCATGGCAGTTTTAACCTAAAACTTTAACTTGACCGACTAACTTAACCAAGTTAACCTGTAATGTGTATAAGATTGACGTTTTTACATCTTCACGTTGTTTTTGACGATAAATGAGCGTTTTAGATGTAATAGTAATAAACTTATTTATAAAATTTCTTTTATAAATTACAACTTATATATTTTGAAATTAATAATTATAAATATTAATTAAATAAGTTTACCTTAGATATTAACTCGCATTAAATTCGATCGCATTAATATAGACGGGAAAACATAAAAATCTAATCGACACGTTACATTTCAGAAATTAAAACAAATGAGATAAAAGATAGATAAATCTCGGGTTTGAGTCGGGAGTTCGGATTCGGGTTCAGGGCAGATGTCACAGTCTCCCCTCCTTATAGAAATTTCGTCCCGAAATTTGCTCGAACCGAAGAAGATGAAGCGAAAAGATGCGCATTTCGATTGAAATAAGATTTTAATAAACGAGGTTAAGAAGTTATTTAGTTTTTAATTTCTTTTGAATCATTGATAGTCGTCTATTTAACTCTTTCGAGTTCTAAGTGTTCGGGTGAATTAATTGAATAGAGATTCGAATACATATTATTTGCTACCCAAGATACGAAACATGTTCAATGGATATTTCTGAAGTCCCAAATTGCGAATAACATGGATTAGGTAAATGGATTTAAATAATTTAGATGAATAACGGGAATAATCATGATTAGTAGGACCGATGGAACGAATGAAATTACTTTACGTATAGTTAAGAAGAATAAGATGAATTAGCCGCAATTAGTAAAATGGGTAAATAAGTCGAGTGATATTCAAAATAAATAAACATGGCCCAATTCCACAACATAACATTGCGTTTTCCATGATAAATGTACTTACGTTATTTAGCTCTTTTGATTTAAACGAGATTACGTTAGCCTCAAGGAGTTGAATTAGAATACACAAACTCAAACACTGGATGATGATAATGACAAATGGTAATCCGTGCAAACCATTGCTTTCGACCACGTGACAAAACTTGCTATGGTTTCCATGCACCAACTTTCATAATTCCGTGTGCACCCGTAATTACTTTAGTTTTTGCATGGACCACACAGTTCATTCGATCACGTACGAGTCAAACGTACACAATTTCTAAGTTAAGATAATGATACACATAGGTTCCGAGATTATATTCGATGGCATTCAGTTCTCGTGAAGTATTGTTTGAGATGGTACACAAATTAACGATTCAAGAGAATTGAGTTAATAGATAGTTATTGCTCTTGTAAATAGTATTGTTAACTGGCATAGCTAGTCAAACTCGAGTACAAAAATCATAGTAACTTAAGTTTTTGAAAATACCAACTTTATGTGTGAGATGTACATATCAAAGGTTCATAGTATTGCCAAATTCATAAGCGTTAGTTCATGGTGTGTATGTTATAATCTGGTTTAGAATTATAGAATGATTTACTTCATAAAAAAATTTCTTATGATGAGAATAATCCAATTTATAGTTCCAATGAATAAATCACTCGGTTCTTAATAGATACAATGCTTACAACGTTTGAGTTCATATAGCAAAACTTTAAGTAAACCAAGTGTATTGGTTATAAAAGTAAACAAGATTATATGAGATGATGTTATTTTTCTATAATGCGTTTAAAAAGAAAAACTAAATAGTTAGAGAATGAGTTTAGAAAAAAGTTAAAGTTTTAAATATTTACTATCAATAGAGGAGTTGATTTGAAAATAAATAAATGACACAGTCTAAGTTTTGAATATTCGATATTGGAAAACAGGAATCATAACGTTTGTTGCAATTGTTTGTCATATTTGAGAAAACATGGAATGTTATGTAAATATTTAACAAACATTTAGAATAATCAATCATTACATAAGGAAATCATTTATCATAAAATGTATATATTTTATATATTTTACAAATACTAAAACCGGAAGATTTTTTTTTTAATATATATATATATATATATATATATATATATATATATATATATATATATATATATATATATATATATATTTTATTTGGAAAAATTAGGAAAATCACTTTTAATAGATTTAACTATTGGTTGGTAGTTTTACAAAACTGTAGATAAAACACAGTGTTTTAGGTAAAAAGTTTATACGTAAGATACGTTGGGTTTGTATGAGTTTATAAAAAAAAACGAGATGTATAGAATTTCAATAGTGATCATATATATACAAATGGAATATTGTAGTTCAATGAGCCTAGTAATAGTGGTGTAGTGAGTTCACGTTAAGTTTCGGAAAACAATTTATGAATAGCGTCATTTAGTGATGAATTAGAAGTTGGATTAGAATCTGATGATTAGATGAGTGTTTTAGACAATAATTGAGTATTAAGATCAAGTTAAGATACTTTGGGAGTAAACGCTCGATTCGTAAATCAAACGAATGCGTTGACATAGCAAAATAGTAAATCTGTTACAAGATTCCAGGAATCATGAATTAAGTCCCTGATTTGGGATTTGATAATTGAATTGAGATTAGAAGTATACCTTAGATTTGATATTTGGTATTTGTTTTGAAGTTTTGATATTTGGATTGAGGTTAGTCAATATATCTTAGTTTTGATTTAGAACATTTGGGTTGCGATGGTATTAGCGAGTATATCGCATAGGTATTATTGTAGCTTAGGAACAAATGGAATATACGATGAAACGTAGAATAACACGGTTTTGTAGCAACATCTTTGACCGATAGAAACATCCGATGTAATAATAGCACCTCGTTCCACTCAGAATATCATAGAATCTTTTAAATATACCATAGAAAATCACGTAGAAACTTTTAGAAGCTTTAGAAATTTCGATTAAATGAAATAGTAATAGTACTTAGAACATCATAGAATCCCTTGAACATATCATAGAAAATCACTTAGAAACTTTAGAAACATGAGTAAATAAATGAAATTGTAATTTTATTTGAATCACTATAAAAATTCATAGAAATAATTATAAATCGTAGGAATGAAAATCAAAGAATCATTAAGAAGATGAAATTTCAATGGCTTATGAGTGTGTCTTGGTTTTGGACACTAATGACTTATCAAAGTGTTAAGTTCGTTTTCAACGTATTCGAGAAAGCGTGCTTTAGCCTATAGGTTCACACTCATCTCGTACATCCCCAGGTAAGCATACAGGTCTCTTAAAGAGATTTATACGAAATGCTTTGCCTTAGACAGGATGTCCGTGATACATGTGTTCCCCCTTCCGGATTGCACACGTTCCCACGTTTTCAAACTTACTTAAGACGATGACGAGACTCCACAAAGAGAAGATCCCAATCATACAGACGAGTCTCTTGTAGCTCCTTCGCGAAATCAGGTAAGAAATGAGATTAAGAAAAGCATAGAAAGGTTCATAGAATAAATAAATAAATGAATAGATAAATTCTGAAGAGTTCTCTAAGCACATCAATTTGCACTAAGGACTCTTAGGTTATAGTCTAGGTCGGTGTGTTTCTAATACCCTATCCTAGTTCCCTATAACCATGGCTCTGATACCAACTGTGACACCCCGCCCGGTGGCGGAAAACACCGGGCTGTCATAGAATTGGATATCCATAGTAAACAAAGCACATGGTATTTATTTATTATGTTTAATAATGATATAGTAAGTTTAGAACATCAGTCTTAAATGGATACGACAAAAGTAATAAAACCGAAACAGTAAATGCAATCGTCTTTATTAATTAAACTAGGTCCAAGGCAATCCTATGTCTTGGCAAAAGCAGCAAAATAATCATAAGCATCACCTGAAATATGTGAAAATAAAGTTAGCTACACAAGCTAGTGAGTAAAACCCAAATTGAATAGTAATAGTATTGAAATCCGAGATCAACAAGATATGCTGCGCAATCCCACATGTATAGTAATTTCGTAATATCACCCTACCAGGACCCCTAGAATAGAATAGCACACCAACCACAATAGAAACCATAGTATCTCGTTTAGCCATTTGTCATGAGAACCACTCATGTAATAAATAATGATAACTTTTAATAACCGTCGTTTACCGTCTCGATATATAAGTCATCATTTAGCAATTTAGGGACATGGCATAGTATAGCATCATAGCATAGCAACATAGTATAGCAACATAGCATCTCGACATAGTAAACATGGAATTAGAAAGGCCGGGTTTAAATCACCTATCGATGTTGTACAAGCAGGTGGGTTTGTCAAACCATTAGCGCTAACATTGTACCGGTGGGTTTACAAAGCAATAAAACTACTTTTAACTAACACATAAGATTGCATCAAGCCGCGAACTAGATTAACATATTTGTAGGATCTCTTTTAGAAAACGAATAGAAAACGCAATATAGTAAAGACATATTTCAGCCCCAAAATAGTAAAATGGAAAAAGGGGAGTGAGTTTACTCACCTGAACAATATAGATAATAGCAAACGCAAGAAAGTAACTAAATAGAATCGAGGATCGCCCAGATATTAGAATCACCTAATTAACCGGGAAAACCTAATTTAGAAACGAGACAAATAATATAGTAATTAGAATCAAGGACTTAGAAATTCTAGGGTTTTGGATTTGGGGTTTTAGGGTTTTAAATTATAAATTGAAAATTAGGGTTTCAAAATATAATTTGGGAATTTAGGGTTTTAAAGTATCAATTTTAAATTAGGGTTTCAAAGTATAATTTGGGATTTTAGGGTTTTAAAATCCAATTTAGGGTTTTAAAGTCCAATTTGGGGATTTAGGGTTTCAAAATCCAATCTTTGATAAACGATAGAAACTTCAAATATATATTTCTAACAATTATGTAATGTCAAGATATATTATATATTTTAGAAACACTTTAAAATATTTATAAGATTTTAAAGTATATAAAATTGCATATAAAAGTCTTATTTACATAGCCTTTTGTTTAACAAACTTTGTATACCTTTTGTAATCGTTAAAATACGTTTTATAGTATTAAAAGTATTTGTATTTGTTAAATTTAATAAACTTAATTTATATAGAATCATGGTTTTGGGTATATTTCATAAGGTTTTAGCATTTTATAAAGTATATATATAGCATACTTTTAGTTAAGTTAATTAGTAAAAATGCTAGTGATAGGATTAAAACAAAAATAATAGCAATAGTGTAGCCCCTTGGACTCGAACCCGGGGCTGCACCTTCACAGACGAACACACTAACCAGCAGAACAAAATAAGTTTTTGTTGATTGAAATTGTTTTTATTTCTTTTCAAAGCTTAAAACAGAAAACCCCCAATTTAACATAAACCCTAGAATCTACAATCACCCAATGGATCATGAATTCGATAGAGATACCACAATTAGCCAGAGGGCTTTTGATCTACACAGGATGAAGAGTATTTTCTAGTAATAAACTTACCTGATTGGAGACGAATGGATACAATGAAGCCCAATGAACAGAAACGGCCAAGAGGGATTCAAACTGATCGATTGAAGTAGTTAAATTGCAATTAAACTTCAAGATATCTTCATAGTGATTAGATGATTGAAAATACATGGCCAATTACAGAAGAAAATCACGAGATGATGATGAACCAGATAGTTGCAGGTTGTGAAAAAGATGAAGGGCAATGGATTCATTTCGCGTATAACTTGTTTTCAATTGATATCACAGAGCATTTGCAGACGAGTGAAAGAGTAGACTGGTTATGATTACTGTTCTTAATTGATCAGAATTTTCGCAAGAGACATTGACGTTTCATTAGGCGTTACTTTGATTTGGTTACGGATCATTAATCGAGTTCTGTTTTAATTGATTAAATACATTGATTCAATCAGGTTTTAGAGATGTAACAGATGGTTTTAATTGAAATTTTGAGCGTTATTCCGACGAAACAGAGGTTGGGTTTTGTAACGGTTTTGTAACGACGAAACAGAGATGTAACAATTGGTTGTTTCTTTGATGGTTTTGTAGGCGATAAAGGTTCGAAACTCCGTCTCCCACATCTCAACGTCATTTGTTTTGGTTAGATGCGACTAAAATGGTTCGCCGGAAGTTGATGTTGGCTGGAAAAGGCACCGGGGTAGGGGGCATCGGAAAAAACGGGCTGGTGAGGGAAGGGGGGGTTGGTTTTATAAAATAAATACAATTCCAGTCCCTGATCTTTGTATTATTATTCGTTTCAAACTAAAGTTTTAGTAGAAGTTTAAATCATGGCAGTTTTAACCTAAAACTTTAACTTGACCGACTAACTTAACCAAGTTAACCTGTAATGTGTATAAGATTGACGTTTTTACATCTTCACGTTGTTTTTGACGATAAATGAGCGTTTTAGATGTAATAGTAATAAACTTATTTATAAAATTTCTTTTATAAATTACAACTTATATATTTTGAAATTAATAATTATAAATATTAATTAAATAAGTTTACCTTAGATATTAACTCGCATTAAATTCGATCGCATTAATATAGACGGGAAAACATAAAAATCTAATCGACACGTTACATTTCAGAAATTAAAACAAATGAGATAAAAGATAGATAAATCTCGGGTTTGAGTCGGGAGTTCGGATTCGGGTTCAGGGCAGATGTCACATCAAGCTCCACGAATTTGGTACGAGACGTTATCTAAACATTTGCTGGAACATGGTTTTCCAAGAGGTCAGATTGATCCAACTTTATTCATGAAGCTGGATAATAAAGATCTTTTATGTGTTCAAGTGTATGTTAATGATATCATCTTTGGATCAACAAGTACATCCATGAGCAAAGAATTTGAGGAAATTATGAAAGCCAGATTTCAGATGAGTTCTATGGGGGAGATCAACTTCTTTCTTGGATTGCATGTCAATCAGTCAGCAGACGGAATCTTTATCAACCAATCAAAGTTTTTTGAAAAATTGCTGAATAAATTCAAACTACAAGATTGTCAATCTCTTAGAACTCCTTCTAATGTCAACTGTAAAATCCAACTTGTTTCAAAAGGAAAATCTGTTGATCAAACACTTTACAAATCAATGATCGGTTCGTTGATGTATCTCACTGCATTAAGACCAGACATCATGTATGTTGTATGTGTATGTGCCAGATATCAGTCAGATCCTAAAGAGTCGCACTTGATAGTTGTCAAACGTATATTCAGATATCTCAAAGGGAAACCTAATCTCGGGTTATGGTATCCTTATGAAGGAAATTTTGAATTATATAGTTATTCTGATAGTGACTTTGGTGGTTGTGCTCTTGACAGGAAATCAACTACAGGTGGATGTCAGTTTCTGGGTCCTCGCCATGTCTCATGGCAATGCAAAAAGAAGACCAATGTTTCCGTATCCACTGCTGAAGCAGAGTACATCGCTGCATCTGCGGGATGTTCTCAAGTGTTGTGGTTACAAAATCAGTTGCTCGACTACAGGTTTAACTTTCTCAAAACTCCTATTTACATAGACAATACTGTTGCAATGTTCATTACTGCTAATCCTGTTCAACACTCAAAAACAAAACATATCGAAATTCGCACTACAAGAAAATAAGCCTATTGCAACTTTTTTTGGTAAAAAAAGGTTGCATTAGGTGAAGTTGCATTAGATCAATTGCAACTTTTTTTATTACATAATGCAACTGTTTTTTTACATAATGCAACTGTTTTTTTTACAAAGTGCAATTTTTATTCAAATGCAACCTTTTTTTAATGCAACTCTTTAAATAAGAGTTGCAATAGGTAACAAAAAAGTTGCATTAGATCTAATGCAACTTCTTCTAATGCAACTGTTTTGAAAAAAAAAGTTGCAAAAAAGGTATAAAAAAGTTACAATAGGTTCATTTTTTAGTAGTGTCGATATCACTTTCTCAGAGACAACTCTGAAAAAGGATTAATAATTTTGATTAAAGTCCATACCGACAAACAACTGGCAGATCTATTCACAAAACCATTTTTGTCAGGACGGTTTGAATTCTTAATTCAATCTATAGGGTTAATCAACCATGATTAATTCTATTTTCATGAAAATCATAATACAAAATCAGAAAATATAAAATCCAAAAATATAATAAGTCGATGTCAATTATTATTCCTATGTCATTTTATTCTTGCATAGTGAGTGTGCATGAAAAAGAATTTGAAAACAAAAAGAAAAATCATGTCAAAAGAATCTGAATTGCAAAAGTGAGAAATGATAGATACACTAGACATTATCTGTTACATTATTTTTAATAATAAAGATTGATAAGTGTAAATTGATGTACGAGACGGCTCAGGCAATTAAACTGAAAAAGTAAGTTCATTGTTGACAAACCTAAACTTAATGATCTTTGTCTTAAGTTCCATTGTCATACATGTCTAAATATATATCTTTTGATGAACTTCTTGTGATGCTATTTTGTCACACCCTCAATTTTCCACAAACGGGGTATCCGTTAGGCGTGTGACATACCAGGATCTCAAGCCATTAGTTACAGGCTTACAGCAAACACTGACTCAACGTTTTAAACAAAAGTCCTTATTAAAGTATTAAACCAAAACCCAGGGTTTAAAATGAAAAGTTTCAAAGTATAGCGGAAGCATTTATAAACCAACTCCGTACTCAAATCCATGTACGTAATAGTAAAGGTTAAACCAACCTAAGTTATGAAAACCCGTGCATAAAGTTAGCACGACCCAAACAACCGTTTCAAAAACAAATAACAGTATTAAATAACAAAATGTAATAGTTTTAAGACCAATGCATGCAAGTGTCCTACTCGTGCGCCTTCGTAGATCCCTGAGAAAAACATACTAAAACGAGTCAACAAATAATGTTGGTGAGTTCAATGAGTTTATTTAAATAAATAAATGAAATATAAGTTTCCTTGATAAATCAATATATATTGCTGGTTTGCAAGACCACCTTGCTTACTACACGAGCACGTCGAGATTAAACTGAACGTTACTTTACTTGCCTTGTCGCCATCACTACGGATGACCAAATGTTTAAAGGACAATTTGCACCAACTAGCTCCCCGCTAGTGGTGGGGTCTGCCGAACCCGTAGTACTACTCAAATTTCCCCGTTATGCCGAAGTTGGCATATAAATAATCTCGACTAAAGAAAAGGACTTTATAAGTATGTTAATGCTCGGTAAAATAAGCCCTTAACAATAATATTATTTACCAAAAAGCATTGCCCCAGTTGGCAACGTAAGAGTTATGCCCGAAGGCCCCACCCGAAGGTGTAAAACGTAGCCGTAGTTGGCCCCGCCCGAAGGCAATAAGTTTTGCCCGAAGGCCCCACCCGAAGGTGTAAAACGTAGCCATAGTTGGCTCTGCCCGAAGGCATAAAGTTTTGCCCGAAGGCCCTGCCCGAAGGCATAAAGTTTTGCCCGTAGGCCCTGCCCGAAGGCATAAAAATGCAGTCAGCCCGAAGGCGTTGAAAAATAGTTGCCCGAAGGCGTTGTAAATATATTTGTATGTTTTCTCCCCGAAAAAAATATTTAAAAGCGGGCAAAGAACTCACCTTGGAAGCGCACAACAAATAGCAGCAAAATGCAACTTAAGACCTAGAGCGCCCTACGACCTGCTTTGGTAATTACTTACTAGTTAAAAACTAGGATAATATACAATGCGGTATTCGCTATGGTTTCGCGTGTTCGGTTCGGTTTCCAATATAGCAATGCGTCACCATTCCATACATATAACACATATCATATTTACATGCTTGAATAAAATATATACGGACCCACCTTCATGTATCAAAATTTCTGCTGATTAAATATTTCTTTTACCACAATACGTTCATGCTACATGTTTTTAATATTACTATCATTTCCTAGATGCATGTATTCATTACTCCATGTATCATGTATACACACAATGGTAACCAATACTAGCAGATATACTACACCAACATGTAATTACTATCACCAACCTATAGCATATATACGTATGTATACACATATGACATACCTATATGAATTATGTTATTTCAATACATACATGCCATTCTTTCCTTACTATACAAATATATATATATATATACATTTTTTTCCATATACCAATATTATATATATGCTACTTCCGTTCGGTTATTATACTATCCCACCTACCGTTAATTCATCATCAAATACAACATGTTTGAAATATAAATATGTTGCATACATCTAGTTACATATAATCATCCTACCTTGTGGTTTTTGTTGATTAAGCATGCATACATTCTAGCATATATACACGCATCACTCACAAGCAATATTTATATATACATATGACTTTGATGTTAATGATTCCATTTGCACATATACCTACATACTGAAGCACACACACACAAATTGAAATATATTTACCTGCTGCTATTGATTGCCTTCAATATTAATATACATACAATACAGTCGCATATTCTACACCTATATATACTTGTTGTTTCTAAACACACATACACACATGCATTACACACGTATAATAAACATACACAACTCGATTCTTGACATTCATGCATACATATGTCGCAACTGCCATAATTACATATACACACCGTCGCTATTATATGTCTATCAAACAGTTATAATTTAATTAATTGCACCCAAACTGTGACCCGATAAACCGAAACCGTATTGAACACGAAACCGTAACCATAACTAGTACAAGACAAAGCGATTTAACGAACAAAACAACACGTACCGGAGGTTGCAATAACTGACACGAAAGAAACAGTGACAACGAAAACAAGTGGCAACGATGTGCAGCGGGGCCCTTACGTCTGTTCCTCACTGCTACAGTAACGTACGGTGGCTAAGGTGGTGATTGTATATGGTGATCGGAGATGGGAAGGGGAAAGAATCACCGGCTGCTTCGACGGGTCAAGCTGGTTGGAGGAGGCGTTGTGTGCGTGCGTTTGTTATATGCAGAAACGCAATGAAGATGACAATGGGGGTGGGCTTTAGGGTTGGTTAATTTAATTTAAAACTTACACTTAGCACCCTTTAGCTTTAGATGGTTTATTTATTTAAGCTCAAACTTTGTTACACTATTTCACTAAATTACATAACGAACCCCGACCTTATATATCTAGTCTAATTTATGACATCAGAGTGGTTCTCAATATATATTTTAACAGAAAGTGCGAGAAATGAGTTAACGGTGTTAACCTTGTATTTACGGGTTGTCACATCATCCCCTTGTTAAAAGAATTTTCGTCCCGAAAATTACGCCGCGTCACTGATTATAGAATAGAATAGAAGGAAGAATTTTTTTTTTTTTTTTTTTTCAGGTTGTCACATCATCCCCTCGTTAATAGAATTTTCGTCCCGAAAATTTAATTCCCTTTTGACGTTAGACGTTGTTACTTGAAAACTAAGAATGATTGTATTTGTGTTACATTAGGTAGCCACTTCATTATGTATAAACCATCTAAAATAATCATTTGCAAGATTTCAACTGGTCTAATGTATCGCGGGTTTGAAAAGATTCAAAAGTTTCTTTGGGATCCACTCTTAAGATTTATAAACAACGATTTGTATGCAGAATGCTTCAGAAATTTTAGATCACGGAGTTTCGAGTTGTTATGTAGATTTTCAAAGATCGAGACTTATCTAAAGAGTCTATATTAAAGTAGCGTTGTTACTCAAGTTGTTTAGAGATCATTAAATTAACTCAATCGTGTGTAGGTACTCGACTTTATTAAAGAAGTGTGGTCAAAATGCGGTCATATTCTAAATACAGATGAAGAATGAAATTTTGATACTATTTATGTGTTCAGGAGTACATGTTTTAAGCAAGAATGAACAAGGAATTTATTAAGTATTTATTATTTGTTGTGAATGAAAGAACAAGTGGTTATATGACATAAGGTAAAATGTTATTAATGTTTACTTACTGAAGTAATGTTAAAATAAAAGTGTATGTGTTACATGAGGTGTTCCTAATCCATTGGCGTATAATGGGTTTTCTCTTTGATGGAATCCGAGTGTTACGATTAGAAGTGTGCGGGGGGGGGGGGGGGTCAGCTCTAAACTTCACTTAGCTTTTCATTATCACTATGGGCAATAGGTACCTGAAAGTTATAAGTGTATAGATATATAGCAAATTGCCATATGAATGATAGATGAAATAGGGGTCATAGAAAACACGCGTTCGTAAGAAGCTTGAAGGTAATCGATTTTAGACTCGCAACATTAATAACGCTTAAGCAGAGTTACTGTTACGCAAACTATTTGGTAGAGAAATTTGAATATATTTTTAGATGTACCAAATATAGATAATGTTTATGAATTTAAATGTTCTTGATGGATAAATAAATTTTTAGATCCAAAGCATTATAGGTGGTGGGTTTATTCTGACATGAACGAGTTTTTCAAATAAGTCATAGTTATATAGGGCTCTTCCAAGAAACTCCTACAATTAAAAGGATTGTTTAATGTTCGATTGGGAAAACCATGATATTAAGTTATTACAGTTGTTGAGTAAGAGGTCATAACACACTGACCATAATTTATAGCGTCCTATTGTATCATGAGTTTGTCGCATTAGCATGGTAGGAGTTTATATTCGAAGGTGGTATTATAATATTTTACTACACATAGGTGTATTGTAGGATAAACTTGATACCAGTATATTACTTAGAGATAGAGTTTTGTTTCCGGTAAATCTGTGTTGTTTGATTCTTCACTTTTAGGTTTTGGTTGTAACCCACATGACAAGTTTTTCTCCCATCACTTTTCAGGATCATCGTGTACCTGTAAATTCACCATTACGTTGCGCACCCGTAATCGTCAATTTACATTACACAATCACCCTAGTTTGTCTCCCATCATGGGCTTTAATTTTAAGTTTTATCATGCTTATTGTTTTGTGATTATTTATAAGATAATTTATATTATTCCGAATATAGGATGTATAAGAGAGGTGTGGCATTCATATAATACTTGCTTATTTACAAACTGTAGGTTGTGTTTGTGTTAGTATTCAGACGCAGTCTTTGTGTAGAACGAGAATACCATCAGCAGTCATCTCCACGAGATGTCACTTCGAGTCAATAGTTTTCACGAGAGCAACAAGCACCAACTTGATGAAATAAGATAAGTGTAACAATATGGAGAATGTTTAAAAGAATAGAACAAAATTACTTAACGAAAGAAAATCACTACGGATAACTTCAACGTCTTAGTCTTTATGATTTGAGTGTTTTATACTTACGCACTTTTGTTGTCACCACACTTTCAACAGAGTGAGAAAAAAATCTGAATAAAAATCGGTTTTCTGGGATTACAAGATCTAACGTATTTTGACAAGAAGGAATGAACTGCTGAATAACTTATGCTCCACTTCACGAACTCTAGAAGAGATACTCAAACGGGTCAAAACGGTTGTAATTGTCAGGCTCATACTCTTGGCCTCTTTGCGCCTTGAGAGGATGTATTAGCCACATTCGGCGAAGAAGAATCAGATTTAGGAATAAAATTTAAATTCATGTTTGGGATAAGGACACAGTACTTTGTATAAGAAATCTGAAGCAACCAAGATCTTATATCAGGTAAGCACATAAAATGTAACACATATAGGCAAACAAACACTAATTCTAACTAGGGTACTAATGTGCAGCGTGAGTGTAACTAATGCCAATGCTTACAGTTATAGACTATATGCAATGAAATGCTAGTTCCCTATAACTTATGTCTCTGATACCAATCTGTCACACCCTCAATTTTCCACAAACGGGGTATCCGTTAGGCGTGTGACATACCAGGATCTCAAGCCATTAGTTACAGGCTTACAGCAAACACTGACTCAACGTTTTAAACAAAAGTCCTTATTAAAGTATTAAACCAAAACCCAGGGTTTAAAATGAAAAGTTTCAAAGTATAGCGGAAGCATTTATAAACCAACTCCGTACTCAAATCCATGTACGTAATAGTAAAGGTTAAACCAACCTAAGTTATGAAAACCCGTGCATAAAGTTAGCACGACCCAAACAACCGTTTCAAAAACAAATAACAGTATTAAATAACAAAATGTAATAGTTTTAAGACCAATGCATGCAAGTGTCCTACTCGTGCGCCTTCCTAGATCCCTGAGAAAAACATACTAAAACGAGTCAACAAATAATGTTGGTGAGTTCAATGAGTTTATTTAAATAAATAAATGAAATATAAGTTTCCTTGATAAATCAATATATATTGCTGGTTTGCAAGACCACCTTGCTTACTACACGAGCACGTCGAGATTAAACTGAACGTTACTTTACTTGCCTTGTCGCCATCACTACGGATGACCAAATGTTTAAAGGACAATTTGCACCAACTAGCTCCCCGCTAGTGGTGGGGTCTGCCGAACCCGTAGTACTACTCAAATTTCCCCGTTATGCCGAAGTTGGCATATAAATAATCTCGACTAAAGAAAAGGACTTTATAAGTATGTTAATGCTCGGTAAAATAAGCCCTTAACAATAATATTATTTACCAAAAAGCATTGCCCCAGTTGGCAACGTAAGAGTTATGCCCGAAGGCCCCACCCGAAGGTGTAAAACGTAGCCGTAGTTGGCCCCGCCCGAAGGCAATAAGTTTTGCCCGAAGGCCCCACCCGAAGGTGTAAAACGTAGCCATAGTTGGCTCTGCCCGAAGGCATAAAGTTTTGCCCGAAGGCCCTGCCCGAAGGCATAAAGTTTTGCCCGTAGGCCCTGCCCGAAGGCATAAAAATGCAGTCAGCCCGAAGGCGTTGAAAAATAGTTGCCCGAAGGCGTTGTAAATATATTTGTATGTTTTCTCCCCGAAAAAAATATTTAAAAGCGGGCAAAGAACTCACCTTGGAAGCGCACAACAAATAGCAGCAAAATGCAACTTAAGACCTAGAGCGCCCTACGACCTGCTTTGGTAATTACTTACTAGTTAAAAACTAGGATAATATACAATGCGGTATTCGCTATGGTTTCGCGTGTTCGGTTCGGTTTCCAATATAGCAATGCGTCACCATTCCATACATATAACACATATCATATTTACATGCTTGAATAAAATATATACGGACCCACCTTCATGTATCAAAATTTCTGCTGATTAAATATTTCTTTTACCACAATACGTTCATGCTACATGTTTTTAATATTACTATCATTTCCTAGATGCATGTATTCATTACTCCATGTATCATGTATACACACAATGGTAACCAATACTAGCAGATATACTACACCAACATGTAATTACTATCACCAACCTATAGCATATATACGTATGTATACACATATGACATACCTATATGAATTATGTTATTTCAATACATACATGCCATTCTTTCCTTACTATACAAATATATATATATATACATTTTTTTCCATATACCAATATTATATATATGCTACTTCCGTTCGGTTATTATACTATCCCACCTACCGTTAATTCATCATCAAATACAACATGTTTGAAATATAAATATGTTGCATACATCTAGTTACATATAATCATCCTACCTTGTGGTTTTTGTTGATTAAGCATGCATACATTCTAGCATATATACACGCATCACTCACAAGCAATATTTATATATACATATGACTTTGATGTTAATGATTCCATTTGCACATATACCTACATACTGAAGCACACACACAAATTGAAATATATTTACCTGCTGCTATTGATTGCCTTCAATATTAATATACATACAATACAGTCGCATATTCTACACCTATATATACTTGTTGTTTCTAAACACACATACACACATGCATTACACACGTATAATAAACATACACAACTCGATTCTTGACATTCATGCATACATATGTCGCAACTGCCATAATTACATATACACACCGTCGCTATTATATGTCTATCAAACAGTTATAATTTAATTAATTGCACCCAAACTGTGACCCGATAAACCGAAACCGTATTGAACACGAAACCGTAACCATAACTAGTACAAGACAAAGCGATTTAACGAACAAAACAACACGTACCGGAGGTTGCAATAACTGACACGAAAGAAACAGTGACAACGAAAACAAGTGGCAACGATGTGCAGCGGGGCCCTTACGTCTGTTCCTCACTGCTACAGTAACGTACGGTGGCTAAGGTGGTGATTGTATATGGTGATCGGAGATGGGAAGGGGAAAGAATCACCGGCTGCTTCGACGGGTCAAGCTGGTTGGAGGAGGCGTTGTGTGCGTGCGTTTGTTATATGCAGAAACGCAATGAAGATGACAATGGGGGTGGGCTTTAGGGTTGGTTAATTTAATTTAAAACTTACACTTAGCACCCTTTAGCTTTAGATGGTTTATTTATTTAAGCTCAAACTTTGTTACACTATTTCACTAAATTACATAACGAACCCCGACCTTATATATCTAGTCTAATTTATGACATCAGAGTGGTTCTCAATATATATTTTAACAGAAAGTGCGAGAAATGAGTTAACGGTGTTAACCTTGTATTTACGGGTTGTCACATCATCCCCTTGTTAAAAGAATTTTCGTCCCGAAAATTACGCCGCGTCACTGATTATAGAATAGAATAGAAGGAAGAATTTTTTTTTTTTTTTTTTTTCAGGTTGTCACATCATCCCCTCGTTAATAGAATTTTCGAACGAATTTGTTGCCACTGAAATCTATAACTCCAATTTCAAACTGAAATCTATAACTCCAATTTCAAACTGAAATCTATAACTCCAATTTCAAACAAGGTCGACGGTTTGAAGAATCACACACTGAAATCTATAACTCCAATTTCAAACAACATCATCTAAATTTCAGTGTGTGATTCTTCAAACCGTCGACCTTGTTCATCATCGTTCATCGGTTCAATTTGTTGCCAAACCAGTAAGTTATATATACCAAAATGGTCATTATCGTTCACTGAATCAAAACCCTATGTTTAATCTGAGTTTTAAGATCGTTTGATCGATCAATTGTGGAGATTTTGGTTTCTAGGGTTTATAACAATTGGGATGTGTTATTAAAAACATGTTAAAATAATTTTATTTCTAAATTTTAACAAAATCACTTCGTAGCACAACTGGTTTCTTTGAGTTTGGTAAACAGACGGGTCTCGAGTTCGAAACTCAGCCCTATGCTATTTATTTTCTTTTCTTTCTTTTATATGCTATTCAATATATTAGTTGAATTTTTCTATTTAATCTTTTACTATACTTTTACTTGTTTCTAACTAATTATCCTAATCTAATAATAATACTTTATCAAGTATATTTTAAAAATATAGAAATCCATTAAGTTGTACGAAACATGTTTTTTATAACTTTAAAACCCTATAAAATATATAAAACCATGACCTTTATATAAATCTAGTTTTATAAGTTTAAATACTACAAATTTTTCTTTTAATACTTTATAAACATTATAAAAATGTCTTTTTAAAATACCTACAAAGTTCTATGAATAACGAGTTATGCAAATAAGATTGTTGTGTGGAATTTTGTATTCTTTAAATTGTACAAACGTTTTAAATAGATATAATATATTTTGACATTACATAAATTGTTAAAAATATATCTTTAAAGTTTCTACCGATTAACAAAATAATTATAATTGCTATTTCCATCGCTTTAAATAAACGAGTTGATATATTTTTAGACGTTTAACGAGAAAATCCCAAATCTAATCCGAAACCCTAGAAACCTAGTTTCCTTTGACTTTTATTTTTCCAATGCTAGTTCCTATACAATATGTTTTACTAAGTTAGGATTGTCATTTAATTAGGTGATTCTAATATTTTGACGATCCTCGTTTCAATTCAGAACCATTTACTATTTGTTTCGTGCCCGATTTTAAGGTGAGTAAATTCACTCCCCTTTTACCTTTACTTTTTGGGGCTGAAATATGTTCAATTACTATACAATGTTTTCAATTTTCTATTTGTTTTTCAAATGAGATCATTAAATGTGTTAGTCTTGTTCCGCGGCAAGATGCAATCCTTATGTGGTAGTTTAAAGTAGTATTGTTACTTAGTAATCCCACCGGTACAATGTTAGCGCTAATGGTTTGACAAACCCACCTGCATGTATTTCAAACAGGTGATTTAAACCCGGCCATTCAATTTCAAGGTTACTATGTTACAAGTTGCTATAATATGTTGCTATGCCTTGTCCCTAAGTTGCTTACATAATTAATGATAACCTATATCGAGACGGTTACGTGACGGTTGCAAAAAAAAAGGGTTATCTTTAATTTATAACATGAGTTGGTTCCTCATGACAAATGATTACGAGTTGCTATACAATGTTGGTGTTCAATGTGTGTTCAAGGTGTCATGGTCGAGAATGATATGAAATAGCTATGCATGTAAGATTGCGCAGCATATTATGATGATCTCGGATTTCTATATTATTATGTATTCAAATTGTGGTTTACTCACTAGCTTTAAATAGCTAACTTTATTTTTACATATTTCAGGTGTTGCTTGATTATTTTTGCTGCTTTTGCCAAGACATAGGATTGCCTTGGACCTAGAATAATAAATCAGACAATTGCAGTTACTGTTTCGGTTTTATTACTTTTGTCGTATTCATTTAAGACTTAGGTTCAAAACTTACTACATCATTATTGAACTTAATAAATAAATACCATGTGCTTTGTTTACTATTGATATCCAATTCCAATGACAGCCCGGTGTTTCCGCCGGCGGGCGGGGTGTCACAACCGTCACCAATCAAATTCTAAAAGGGAATTCAGAAGATTCCCAAGGGGAACGTATGCAAAAGAAAAATTCCAAAAAGGAATTCAAAAGAAGTCCCAAAGAGGACCAAATTCAAATTAGAACCCAAGTTACACACTTTTTATGCTGTAAGTAACCAGGTTTTTCTGCAAGATGCATTCAGGTTGTTGTTGATAATGAAATATGTTGACATATGTATACAAGTGGGTCCCATAAGTCATTCTAATCGAACCTTAATCTCATCATGATACTGAAAAAGTAAGTGTGTATTTATATCATCACTCAATCGATATGTTTTCATATCATCACTCAATCGAACATAAGTCAAATTTCTATTCAAAACCTGCAAAACATGTTCAGATGATGTATGGTATGATCTCACTGCGATATATTGATTCATTGCATTGCATATGTATTTATTTTAATGTGTGTGCTTTGTGTGTGCAGGCATGTGGATTCTTTAATGACACGTCGACATTCTTTTTAAACTTAAAATTTCAAAAATTTCAAGTTTAAGGGGAGAAATAAATAAACAAAAAGAAGAAAAAGTGCAAAAAATATCAAGAAATAAGTTGGAAAACATTTTTTTCATGAAAAGAAAAAGAAAAATAGAAAAATTGTGAATAATCATGATAGGTTCAATTGGATCGTTAATATCGCTCACAATGATCAGAACAACACGCACAAACAAACAGTTCAATCACAAACACAATTCATACTCATAATTCTCTTTGTATATTGATGATCAAAGCAATTCGTAGTACAAGTGCAGGAGAAACAAAATCACACACAGTTAATTCTCTCTCTAACAGTGTAAAAGTGATCTAGCCTCTCTCCTCACACACACACACTACATGCTTATATCAACAAAATACAAGTTTAAGGAATATAACAAAATAGACCCTAAACTATTTACAAACATATAAACAATAAACAAAATACAAAGTAAATCTTAACAAGGAAATAACCCTAACAGTACTCCCCCTAAGATTTATCTTTGGATCTTCAGCAAAATCTTCAATCTTTTTCATCTTTGATCAGCATCAATCTCTTTTACCATTCTTCTGGTTCGTCTTTGACATTCAGCAACTCTCGTCCTTTATACTCTTCTTGTTCCTTCAAAGCTTCTTCAATACAGGATTTGAACTTTTCAGCTATTTTGGCTTGTCGAGGCTTGGATTCATTCGTCAGAATTGGTAAAGCATTCATGCGTCTAAGTGAATCCAGATTCAAACCTGCAAAGTCAATATTAGCATAAAACTCAAATGGCATCTCCTGGCCTTTGACTTTCACCTCCAAGGTTCCTTTCCTCGATATCCTCATGTACTCTATCTCTGGTAAATCAACCCTCACGAGATTAGAGTTCAGCAAAGCCTTTCTCACACGTATCTTTTCAGTTGCAGCAGCTATTACTTCAATCATTACCACAAATAACTTTCTGTCAGCTTCAGCTAGTTTATCCTTACACTTCTCCATTCTGCAGCTCCTCAAAAAGTCTATATAGGACGGATGTAACAGCTTCAACTCAAAAGTACTGAAAAGCGTAATCATGTCTTTGTCCCAGTCCTCCAAATTTCTAACCAGCTTTAACTCAAATGTTTCTTGATTGTAAAACACTCTAAGTATAGGCTTTGTCATCTGACTTCCATCAATCACTTTTAGTCCAGGATCCGTCACTTTGTCAAAGTATTCATCGGAAAATTCTTCAAGATACATGTCTTCAGTCACAACCAATCTCTTTTTCTTCCTTTCTTTCTTTGCTTGCACATATGCAGTATCTTCCTGTTGGCTTCTAAAATCCAGAAACTTTGATGATCTACCAATCCCGGCATCCAACAACATGACACATTTATCACCACGCTCAGCATGCGTGTGATTTATCAACCTTAGTTTGTGCAGCTCCTTTAAATCTTAAACTTCCAACTTAAAAATGCTCGAATAGTAATGATATACATCACAAAGACCATTCACTCTCTTAATCATAAAAGCATCAAAGACTTCATCGTATTTCCATGCTATTATCTTCACCTTCTTATTCTTCTCCGGCACAATCATTGAGTCAAGCAACTCAGCAATCGACTGACCTTTACTTAGCAGTGACCTCACCACGTCACCTGCTGTTGCTGACTTATGCCAAGATTCCCTAACATCCATTGGAATATTGTAAGATTTAACTTCGCTTGGAAACATATCCATCAGTTCGTGCCTCTTTTTGTGAGCATCTTCAGGTAACGCCATCACTGGAAGTTCTTTTGGACCAAGAATTTTGTATTTCTTTGTCAGCTCGAAGTATTGCGGATTGTTATAGTCCAAATAAAACATCCGGTTGTACAGTTTCTCCGTCTTCATGAAACTGACTACAATCTTCTTCAGCGATACAGACTTCAATCTCTGCAAAGTCTTGTATGGATAATTCCTTGAACTTAACCAATCACGCATCTCTCTGCTTGTCATTTCTTCCGGATTCGGATGATAAAGCTCAGTTGGTGGCAAATCTTCTATGTTCAAACTTTCCTGCATTGGAGTCCATTCACCCATCTCAGTAACAAACTCCTTTTTATCGGCTTCGGCTTTATCTTGATGAATCATGCATTTCTCGTACTCTTCATTTATCTGACTCACCGTCAATCCATTCAAAAATACAGCATTATACTTCATTTTCTCAAGGTATGCAAACCTTTGATCCAAATCATCTGGAATCTCCTCAACAACATTCTGTACAGGCTCAGCTTCATCCTCAGATTCAGTAAAATCTATCTCATCTAAGTCATCCAACGCTTCTATCATAGGTGCATTGTCAGTTTGAACCGGCTCAAACTGACTTGCCACTTCAGTTTCAGTTTCAGGCATATCCACAGCTTCAGATTGAATCGGCTCAATCTGAACTGTTTCCTCAGAGCCAACTTCTTTCTCACTATCAGTCACTGCAAATACTTCAGTCTCAGCTACAGAATCAGATTGAATCGGCTCAATCTGACCTGATTTAGCAGTCTCAGCTTCAGTCACACTCTCAGTCTCAACCACAGCTACAGATTGAATCGGCTCAATCTGTACTGATTCATCAATCTTCGCCCTTTTTGAACTTCCTTCATCACCAAATATCTCAGGTATAGCATCTATCTTCCTTTTTCCCTCAGCTTTGTCCATATTGACAGTGTCAGCAACAGCTTCATCGGGAATGATGATTGGTGATTCCACCAAAATACCAGCATTCGAAGTACCTCGAGCTCTGGTCAAATAAACTTTTGGCACAAGCGATTCAGTCACTTCCATTACTTCATCAGAAAAATCTTTGTCTGATGATGAGCCAGCCTTCTTCGGTTTCGTTTCCTCCAACTCCTTTTCTAGCATCTCTTTCTCTGCCTCCAACGTATTACACTCAGCCTTCAGATCAGTATAATCATATTTCAGATTCTCATACTCCTCTTTCAGTTTTTCATAATCATCCTTCAGCTTCACATGTTCATCAACTAGCTTCATATGATCCTCATCTAACTTCTTGAAGGTTTTTAAATTCTGATTATGAATGTCCCAATATTCATCAAACCTTTTCTTTTTCCGTTCATTTGAAGCTTTCAACAAATCATTTGCTTCAATTAGTTTTGCCACCATATCCTCTAATTCTGCAATTCGCTTCTCATTCTCTGTTTGATCAACACTTGGCACAACATCTGGTGAAGACTCCAAACCTTGTCCAATGTTTTCAGCAAATGGGGATGATGTGGTGGGAATATCAACAGTAATAAGATCAGTAGCGCCAGCATCAGCTTCCTCAACTATCTGTGCCATAGTTTCAGCTTCGGCCACTACCTCTTGTGCAATCTGAAGTACATCAATCTCTTCAGTTTCTACCACTGGTTTTGATCTCTTTCGTCTAACATACTGAACATTGATCTCCTTTGGAATATCAGCCACTACTTCTTTTTCAACCAAAGCAACCTCAACAGGTTCTTCTATCACACTAGGCTCAATAACCTCAACATTCTCAGTCTCCATTGGTTCAGCCTCCTCTGAATTAGATTCAGATTCAGCATCATCACCACCAACATTATGTTCATCATCACTATTGCTATCCTCATCATTATCACCATCATCATTACCATCATCTTCTTCATTGTTGGCTATATCTCTCATATAGTCAAACAATTCTACATCAGGCACATTCCCGATACTCATCTTTCGGTAAGATAGATCGTTCATGTCCTCAGTATATATCATACCTCCAGCATAACCTTCATTTCTGATGATAGGATAGGCAATGTTTATCATCAGTTGTAAGAATCTCGGGTACATGAGAAACTTAAATCTTTTGCCTTTCACCAAGTTAAATACAAAGCCATTCATAATCCATCTCGACATGTTAAATGGCTTGTTCTCTGCTATGGCAACAATTGGTGAAGCAATATCTGAAGGGAAGTTATCGAATCCTGCACTCCTCCTGGACATGCATTGCTGTATAACATAGCATAATAACTTGTACTTCTTTCCCAACTTCGCCCGATAGAACTGTGACTTTGGAAATACAGGTGGATGACCCATATTAACAAAACACGATTTACATTCCTCCATGGTCAACTCATCCATCATACCAACTTCATCTTCATCAATCCTCAGTGCATGTCTAATGGCTTCTTCAGAAACTGTCAGTACCCAATCTCTAGTTATGTTGCCTCGAACAACAGTAACTCCATTTTCTTCTCTAATCACCTCTGCTGTTCTCCAAAAGCTCTTAATTAGCCTTGCATATATGACCGGTTTGGCACATATAGCATACACATATTTGGTCCTCTTGATGAACTTGATCATATCCCTGTAACCATCTGTTTCAGAAAGTGATTCATCCAAACATGCTACCAAATTGTGTTTAGGCTCAAACTTGAGATTTTCCATCTGTTAAAACACAAACAAACACAAAACAAGACAAATGTGTTAGATTCTTCATTAAAACATATCAAAATTTCATAAGTGTTTGAATAAAAGTTAGAAAGCAAAAACATTCATATAATCATTTTAACCCTAAATTGATCTAACAAAATGATTTTCATCACTTTGATTAACACAACTTTGAATTTTAATGATTTATACAACATTTTTCATTTTTAACAGTTAATCACTTAAGGCAAAATCTTGACATTTGTATGATGAAGTTGTTTAACATGTTTTAGTTCAGATTTATCATGCATTTGTCACTTTTAAACAGATATTTCATCCTTTTGATGTTGAACTTTTAAAAGCTTCAAAGTTCATCAATGGCGATTTTAACAGTTGTCATAATTTTCATTGATTCAGTTGATTTTAAGGTGTTTTAATGCAAATGAGTGATTGAATGATGATAATCGAGAGTTTTTACACCTAAATCAACATTTGATTTTGGTTTTAACACACAAAATCAAAGTGTCGATTCAATGCCCAAAAACACTGTTCATCATCGTTTTTCCTTTTAACAGTAGATTTGCAGGTCTATCAAGGTCAACAACACTAAATCACTACCTTATTCAATCGATTAACCTTGTTACAGAGCACAACGATTGAATATGATAACAGGCGATTTAAGTTCAGAGTGTTTGTTTGAAAGTGAATATGTGAAATGATAAGTGTTTGTAAAGAGGCGGTCTTTTGTATCGTCAAAAATTTAGGTCAAATTTTAAGTGTCGGGTCAACAAAAGGACGGGCAAGCTTAAAAAGGCCCAATAAGCCTTGCCGGGTCAAGTACTGTAGTGACGGGTCATGTACTGTAGTGACGGGTCAAGTACATACAAGTCACAAACATGTGAAAATCACTTGACGGGTCAAGCACTGTAGAGACGGGTAAGTCACTGTAGTGACGGGTAAAGGTTAGGAACAACTACACCTGATGGGTTTTTATTCATCACCCGGCAGAATAGTTATCTTCAAAACATCACCCGGCAATATTTCTTCATCACCCGGCAACACAGTTGCTTTCCTTCTTCATCCGGCTTGCTTTCTTCTTCACACGGCAACCTTCTTCTTCACACGGCAACCTTCTTCTTCACACGGCAACCTTCTTCTTCATACGGCAACCTTCTTCATTACACGGAAACCTTCTTCATTACATGGCAACCTTCTTCATTACATGGCAACACAGTTGTATCACCCGGCATGCATTTTCATCTTCACACAGCAACATAGTGTCATACCTTTACACGGCAAGAAGATTTCTCTTTTACCCGGCTGTATAGTGAACACTTGTCACCCGGCTTGATATCTATGACCTTCACCCGGCTGTATTTGACATGATCATTGCCCGGCTGTACAGTGGTCACAACATCTTCACCTTTTCCTCAATCACCCGGCATGTATCAAACACACAACATTACCCGGCTAAACAATTCTTTACCCGGCAGAATAGTTGCATCTGATATCTTTGCCCGGCTATAACACTGCGATTTTCTTCATTTTTCTCGTCTGTTGACTTTTTCAACGGCATTTATTGCACCTGCAAACATTCTCCGACAGATTAATTAGACAAGTTATCCTTAAAAAGAATGTTTGTCATATTAATTATCAAACAACATTAAACATTGCAACAACATTAATTTTCAATTAAAATTCATTTTTCTTTTCTTTTTCCAAAATGTTTTTGCACAACCAATTTTTCTATATCTCGAAGCAATTTCTTAAAAACAAATTACAAGACCTTGGGTTTGTTTTTAACACATCCAATACTTTTGCTTTTCATACCACATAACCTTGTTCATTCAAACACACTTATTCAAATCAAAATATTTTTGGATTTTTTGTAGATATTTTTCTTCAATTTTATTCTCCCCCTAAACTTGAAATTTCTTGAAATTTTTAAGTTTAACAAGGATGTTGATGTGTCAATATTGATTCCATATGCCTGCACACACAAAGCACACTCATTAAAATAAAGACATATGCAATGCAATGAATCAAATTATCGCAGTGAGATCATACCACACATTATCTGAACATGTTTTGCAAGTTTTGAATAGACATTTGACTTATGTTTGATTGAGTGATGATATGAAAACATACCAATTAGCTCGAGTTGACACACTTACTTTTTCAGTATCATGATGATATTTAAGGTTCGATTAGAATGACTCATGTGACCCACATGTATACATATGTCAACATATTTCCTTATCAATCACTACCTGAATGCATATTGCACAAAACCTGGTCACTTACAGTCATACACAGTGTGGAATCTGGGTTCTATTCGGATTTGGTCCACTTTGGGACTTCTTTTTAATTCCATCTTTGGGAATTTTTCTTTCCTATCGTTCCCCTTGGGAATCTTCTGAATTCCTTTTTGGAATTTTTTTGTTTGGTGTTGGTCCACATTTGGGACTCTTTTTGTTCCATTTTGGAATCTTTTGCTGCACCTTGAAGCTCAAAAGAGACTTCGTGTGAGACTTCAGGTCTGTGGGTACCACAACAAAGAAGCTCACGATGCGGTTCATCACACTGAATAGACTACATCGTTACCCGATCATGCACAACTATCATCACAAGCAATGTATCAAAAGATATATATCTAGACATGTATAACAATGGAACTTAACACAAAGATCATTAAGTTTATGTTTGTCAACAATCAACTTACTTGTTCAGTCTAATTGTCTGAGCTGTCTAGCACATCAACTAACATTCATCAGTCTTTATTTAAAAATGATGTAACAAATAATGTCTAGTGTATCTATCATTTCTCACTTTGTGCAATATAGATTCTTATGACATGATATTTTCTTTTCTTTTTGCTTTTATATTTTGTTTTTGCTTTTCTATTTTCTTTTTCATGCACACACAATGCAAAATATAAAATAAAAGACAAAGGAATCAAAATATAACATCAACTTATTATGTTTTTGGCTTTTATATTTTTCAGATTTTTGTTTGTTTTTACGAAAAATAGAATCAATCATGATTGATTAATCCTATAGATTGAATTACGAATTCAAACCGTCCTGACAAAAAAGATTTTGTAAAAAGATCTGCCAGTTGTTTGTCGGTATGAACTTTAATCAAAATTATTAAACCCTTTTCAGAGTTGTCTCTTAAAAAATGATATCTAATTTCGATGTGTTTAGTTTTAGAATGTTGAACAGGATTAGCAGTAATGAACATAGCAGCAGTATTGTCTATGTAAATAGGAGTTTTTAGAAAGTTAAACCCGTAGTCAAGCAACTGATTTTGTAACCATAAAACCTGAGAACATCCTGCAGATGCAGCGATATACTCTGCTTCAGCTGTGGATACAGAAACATTGGTCTGCTTCTTGCATTGCCAAGATACAAGCCTTGGACCCAAAAATTGACATCCACCAGTTGTCGATTTCCTGTCAAGAGCGCAACCACCAAAATCACTGTCAGAATAGCTATATAATTCAAAATTTCCTTCGTAAGGATACCATAACCCAAGATTTGGTTTCCCTTTAAGATATCTGAATATACGCTTCACAGCAACAAGATGAGACTCTTTCGGATCAGACTGATATCTGGCGCATACACAAACAGCGTACATGATGTCTGGTCTTGATGCAGTAAGATACATCAGAGAACCGATCATTGATCTGTATAGTGTTTGATCAATTGCTTTGCCCTTTGGATCAGGTTGAATCTTGCAATTCACATCAAATGGAGTTCGAATTGTTTGACAATCTTGCATCTTGAACTTCTTCAACAACTTCTCAACAAATTTTGATTGATTGAAGAAAATTCCGTCAGCTGATTGTTTTACTTGTAATCCAAAAAAGAAATTAATCTCCCCCATTGAACTCATCTGGAATCTAGACTTCATGATTTCTTCAAATTCTTTGCACATTGACGCACTGGTTGAACCGAAGATAATATCGTCCACATATACTTGAACGCACAACAAATCATCATTCTCCCTCTTCATGAATAAAGTTGGATCAATCTGACCTCTTGTAAATCCATGTTCTAGTAAATGCTTGGATAATGTCTCATGAATAAAGTTGGATCAATCTTCGAAACCCGGAGGTTGTCTGACATATACATCATCTGTAATTGGTCCATACAAGAAAGCACCTTTAACGTCCATTTGGAATACTTTAAACTTCATGAAGGAAGCATATGCAAGAAAAACGCGTATGGCTTCAAGTCTTGCGACCGGAGCAAACACCTCTTCATAATCAATGCCTTCTTCCTGAGTGTATCCCTGTGCAATGAGTCTTGCTTTGTTCCTTACTACAATGCCACGTTCGTCTGGCTTGTTTTTGTACAACCATCTTGTACCAATTGCGTTCTCTCCTTCAGGTAAGTCCACAAGTTTCCAAACTTCCTGTTTGCGAAACTGAAGTAATTCCTCTTGCATAGCTTCAATCCAACTGTTATCTTTCAACGCCTCTGAAATGTTCTTTGGCACCACTTGAGATAGAAAACACGAATAAAGACAAACATTCGCTTGCTCAGTCTGACTTCTTGTAGTTCTCTGATTCAACGGCCCAATAATCTGAGAGACAGGATGTTTCTTGTGAATTCGATGAATTGGTATGTCACCTCCTTGCACTTGACTCTCCAGATTTGAAGTATTCAGATTTGGTAGATCTTGTAGAATGGACGAAGTATGTGGAGTGAAATTCGGGACTTGATCCGGTGAATTGATGAAGTAATCAAAAGATTCTGGAACAGCTACACCATTCGGATCTGATGATGGTTGATTCTGAACAGATCCACCATCATTAGGAGAAATCACATCTTCTTCATGATTGTTCGATTCTTGATCTTCATGAGAACCAGAAGGACCCGGAGCTTGACTAGATTTGACATGATCAGGATTGTGAAAAGACATAAATGGATATTCAGAGTTGAGATTTCCATCTTCGTCATTATCAGAATCGTCACTAAAGCATCCTAAGTCGCCTGATTCCTTGTTTGTTTTTCCTGAAAAATCAAATAAGTTAGAATTGAAGGATTTCGATAATGAGTCTAAATCAAATAACCATTCGGGACCATGAGCCACTAAGGGAAACGAATTTTCTAAAAACTTTGACGTTAATAGTTTCAATAACAGTATTTGTTTTGCTATTAAAAACCCGATAAGCTTTAGAAACAGACGAATAACCTAAGAAAAATCCATCGTCAGATTTTGACTCAAACTTCCCGAGATGATCATTCAAATTTAAAATCTATACCGGACAACCAAATGCTTTCAAGTAATAAATATTTGGTTTCCTTGCAAACAACAACTCATAAGAAGTTTTCTGTTTATCTTGAACTAATAATGTTCTATTTTGTACAAAACACGCAGTAGCAATAGCTTCATCCCAAAAAGTGATAGGGATTTTGGCATCTGCGAGCATGGATCTTGCTGCTTCAATCAGTGTCCGGTTTTTCCGTTCCGCAACCCCGTTTTGTTGAGGCGTTCTCGGAGCACTAAATTGTCTGGCAATCCCCTTTTCTGCACAAAATAAATCAACATTAGCATTCTTAATTTTAACTTTGCATTCCAATTGATTTTCAACTTTGATGATAAATTCTTTTAATAATTCAGCTGTTTCAGATTTAGCATGCAAAAAATAAACCCAAGAAAATCTAGTGAAATCGTCAATAATGACAAAACAGTAAGACTTCTTTCCGATGCTTTGCACATTTGTTGGTCCAAAAAGATCCATATGTAGCATCTACAAGGGTTTTGAAATGGAGTTTTCTTGCTTGGACTTAAAAGACATCCTATGCTGTTTTCCCTTCAAACACGCTGGACAGAGATCAGTTGTGGAGAATTTCTTCGATGGGATTCCCACAGCGTGATTTCCAGTTACCAAACGGTTCATGTTTCTGAAATTGGAATGTACCAGCCGTCTATGCCAAAGCTGACTCTCATCATTTGAAGCATGGGCAATGAGACAGGTTGTTTCGGTTTCAGCATCAATCTGCGACATATCCAATTTGTATACATCACGATCTCTTGGAGCTTTAACCACTACCCACTCATTGTCAATCTTGAAACCTGGTTTAAGAATATAACAGAAAGAATCATCAAAAAGCGTTGAATAAGATTTATCACAGATTTGTGAGACACTTAGTAAGTTAAAGTTCAACTGTGCACAGTAGTTGACTTTATCAAAACTAATAACCCCATTCGAAACAGTTCCTTCTCCTGTGATTTTACCACCCGCATCACCTCCAAAAGCCACGTGTGTACCATTTTTCAGCTTGAAATCCTGAAGCAAGGCATGATTGCCTGTCATATGCCGGCTACACCCACTATCAACAAACCATGAGTTGATAGGTCTTCTTGGGCGTACCTGCAATTCAACAATCACTTAGTTAGTTTGGTCAACCCAGGCCCACACGGTCTTGGGTTTTCCGAATCTATCTACAATAGTAACTTGTTGATATTGAATATTTTGAAAATTTGTTTCATTCATGAGATTTTGATGCTGATAACTATTGTTTCGCCCATTGGCGTTCATTGACTGCTTTCTCCTTAAAGCACTAAACCTTTCCTCTAACTTAGGATCAAGGTTATTTTCAAACTTTTGATTTCTCACCATTAAAGCTCTTGGTTTAAAACTGTTAACCTGCACATTTCTTGAAAAGTTAGAAACAGAATTGTTTCGATTGAAATTTCTCAAAACTGGAGAATGACTTTGATTCATGTTTTGAAAACCAAATGATTGATTTCTTTGAAAGTTTGAAAACGGAGTCATTTCTCTTGTTGAGTTTGATCGAAAGAAACAATCCTTTGTGTCATGGTTTCTTCTCTCACAAATTTCGCAAAATTTGTTATAAAAACATTCTTCTGAAGAATGATTTCTTTTGTTACAGAAACTGCAGTACCTGTTAAAGAAACATTCAGCAGTTGCATGATTATATCTATCACAAATTTCACAATGTTTCTTGCTAATCCTAAAGAGCCGATTGTTAACTTTTGATGTTGAACCAAAACGTGATTCATTATCTTGGTTATTCGGTTTTAGATTAACATTCTTTTGTGGAGACTTGGTTTGAGATTTTGATTGCATGGGACTTTGGTTCGATTTTAAACTGTTCTGTTTGGTTACCTTTTTGTTTTCAATTCTCTTATCATTGACAGCGGAAGACTTAGGACCTGAACCTGTTTTCAGACCAGAGTTAGATTTGATTTGAGCATTGATTTGGTTACCATAAGAACCGTTCATGTCGAAAGTACCTGCAGACACAAATTTGATTGTCTTACCTTTTGACACTTTCTTGACAGGTTTTACGTTTTGAGCTTTGGTGTTATCATTCGATTTTAAGACACTTTTGCCTTTTGATTCTTTTGTTTCAGATTGATTTGACATTACTTTTGATTTCTGCTTCTTTGCAGTTGTAACTTCAGACTTCTTCACTTCTTGTTTCTTGACCAACTGATCAGCAACTTGCGCCTTTTGTTCTTTCTTCCATCTGATATATTCAGGATCATTATATCCTGAAAATTCACCTTCTTCCTTCACCGTTTGTTCTGGTTCGGGATTAAGCTTTGGATATTCAACGAGTTGAATAAGAACAGGCTCCGGTTTGTTCTCGGATTTGTTGCTTGCTTCATCATCTGCTTCAGTTGTCATTCCATCTTCTTCTCTCAAACTTTCAATCAACACCTCAGATCCTTCGGACTCGGATTTACTTCTTTGAATTTCTTTGAATTTACGTTCATTTTCAGGTGAATGATCAAATTCATTAAAGTTTTCCGGTAAGGTTTGAGTGATTGAATTTGGCATTGGTTCATGAGTAAAACCCAACCCGGTTTTATTTTTGTTACCTCTTTCATTAACAAGTTGTTTGACCATTGTTTTACAACTTTTAACTTTCTTTAATTCAACTTGAGTGACTGCATGTGCAACTTTTTCTTGTTCAAAGTTCTTTGTCATTTCTCCAAGTTGTTTGGTAACAAGTTCCAATTCTTTCAAAGTTTTGTTCCATGATTCAGTTAGTGACAAAATCTTCTCATCAGAAATTTTATGATCAATTTTAAGTTTTTCATGAAGTTTTTCATGTTGACTTAATTTATCACCAATTTTAAATGAATGAGTTCGATAATGTTCTACTTGTTGAATACACTGTTCAAAACATAACCTTTCTTTCACATCTAGGGGCAATGGAACATAGTTAGGGGGTAAGTCAGTAGAAGATGAAGACTCACTGGATGTAGCCATTAACGCAATTTCAGCTTCAGTTTCTTCAGTAGGATCAGACTTTGCACTCCAGTCATAATCTTCAGAATCTTCACTCACATTATCAACCATCTTTCCATCCCCTTCTTCAGACCAGTCTTCTTCAATTTCACATACCAGAGCCAGACTAGATGTAAGATCGGACGTAAATTGTTCTGCATATGCGCTCCAATCATATCCGTCTTTTACGCTGACTACCAGTGCCTTTGTTTGGTCTTCTGGCTTCTTTCCTTCGTCTTTCAGTTCCGGCATGGGAAGACTTTGATATGGTTTCTGAAAGAAACGTTGATTTCTGCCTTGATAACTTGAAGACTGTTGTGAGCTTTGACCTTGACCTTGATTACTTGAACTAGCTTGGTCATTGAAATTCTTTGGAGCTTTGCATTCTCTTGAGAAATGACCATACTGGTTACAGTTAAAACATCTGGCCTTTGATTTGTCAAATCCAACTGTCTTGTTAGCATGAGGTTTGTAACTTCGGTTAACATACGCATGCTTTTGTGTTCGATATGCAACCATAACCATTTGCCAATTAAGATCCATTTCTTCAACATCAACTGGATCCATTTCAAATAAGTCTTGAAGGACCACGTCCATTTGACTTAAATGACTTCCTTGGTACGCTTGAAAACTTGCCATAAAAGCAGTAAAGGCAGTTTTAGTTTCGTCATCTTGCAACAGAATATTCATAACGTCTTTCACCTTGGCTTGAACATTTGAACTTTGACTGTCTGACTGATTCTTCTGATTCTGATTTTGAACTTGAGCTCTTGGTGGAGATTGAGGTTGCGAATAAGTTGGTGAATTTGGAAAGTATGCTGAATCAGTAAAGAAACTTGCACCAACAAATAAGTCACCCTCATCTTCAAACTTTGTTACATCTTGTGCAAGAAAAGCATTATCCACAGTATTGGCATGATTTACCACATACTTATACTGAGTTTGTGAGCTTGATCTATCAGTATTTCTTGATCCTTCATCAATCTCAACTTCTTCTATCTTTCCAATAAGCAAATCAAGTTCCATTGGAAATTTCTCAGTATGTTTCAACAGAGTAACAGTTTGCTTCCATGATGATGGTAAAGCACTCAACAATCGATCATTCAAGTCTTGAAGTTCAGTCTTCACTCCGAGGTTTGACATCTCAGTAGTTAAGTGAACAAACCTGTTCATCATCTAGTGTACTGTCTCTCCATTAATGTGTTCAAATAATTCCAGTTGTCTTTTCAGCTTTGATTTCTTCAAACTTCTCAATTGCTCTCCTCCTTCACATATAGACTTCAATGCTTTGAAGCATGTATAACCAGTCTGATATGCATCCAATCTCGACAGAACTTGAAGTGGCAATCCCTTGCACATTAAAGAATAAGCCTTGCTATCATTCTTTACTTTTCTCAGATCTTCTGCTGATAAATTATCTTCTGGATAAGGTTCAGTAGAGTCTTTGGTGTAGGTGCTTGCACTATCTGGAGCAGTCTGAGTTGGAATATGAGGACCTTTTTCAATGGACTTCCACAAGTCATTGTCAATAGAACACAAATGATGTCTCAACCTGATAGTCCAGTTCTTGAAATCTGCACGATTCAAAAGTCTAGGAACACGGTTATCAGAATCATCAGTAGGAGCCATTTTAAACAATTTTTTTTAAAGAAAATATTTTTGGTTTTTGTAAATTTTTGAAAAGAAATGATTAAAATACTAAAATAAAGACAAGTAATTAAAGACAAGATAAGAAACAAGTATTAAAAACAATTAAATTGAGTCACACGGCAAAACAGTGAAAATCCTTCTTCAACCGGCTAAACAGTGTCTTTGTTCTTCACCCGGCAGGAAAAAGTCTTTACACGGTAGAACAGTTACCCGGCTCAACAGTTGTAATAATTTTTGTCTTCACCCGGATGAACAGTTACCCGGCAGCAAGAATAAACTTTGATACGGCAATATTCTTTGACCCGGCAGAATCTTGACACGGTAAAAAGCTTCCACGGCTGAACAGTACACGATCACACGGCAAGTTGTTTACCCGGCAACACAATTTGATGATTACCCGGCTGACTCTTTGTTCTTCACCCGGCGTAACAGTGTTTAATCCGGCACAACAGTGTATCACCCGACTGAACAGTAGCACTTTTTCAAGTCAAATTCTTCACCCGTCTAGAACAAATTCCCTTACACGGCAGTACAGGACCTAATTTCTTCTCAAATCTAAGTCCAAGGAAATTGTCTAAGTCAAAATATTCACCCGGCAAGTTAATCTTCAACCAAAATCATACTGTTCATCATCTTCTCCATGAGAATTTTCTGGGTTTTGTCTAAAACTTGTCTAATTTGTCCAAAATTCACACACAAGCTGTGAAATAGTCCGATTATCAATCCCTTATATCAATCAATCCAAAACATGATCAAATTTGAGCAAAATTTGATTGAACAGTAAATTTTTTCTTTCTTCTAAATTCCTCAGATCTGATGATAATCTGAAGGAATCTGCACAATCGTTGTGTATAGGAGTGATTGCGATGATAAATCACAACTAAAAACAGCAACAATTCATTCAGATCATGATTTTTGAGCAATATTGATGTGTTTTGCTTAAGAACAGCGAAGAACACGATACCGAAAGCTCTGATACCAATTGATAGGTTCAATTGGATCGTTAATATCGCTCACAATGATCAGAACAACACGCACAAACAAACAGTTCAATCACAAACACAATTCATACTCATAATTCTCTTTGTATATTGATGATCAAAGCAATTCGTAGTACAAGTGCAGGAGAAACAAAATCACACACAGTTAATTCTCTCTCTAACAGTGTAAAAGTGATCTAGCCTCTCTCCTCACACACACACACTACATGCTTATATCAACAAAATACAAGTTTAAGGAATATAACAAAATAGACCCTAAACTATTTACAAACATATAAACAATAAACAAAATACAAAGTAAATCTTAACAAGGAAATAACCCTAACAAATCATGTGTTGAATGTAAGGATCAAGTGTCTTATGCAAGCAAATGTGTTGTTTCTGATAAAACAAATTCACAATCCTTTGATTATTTTTAATGAAAATGCTTCGGGATATAGAAATATTGGTGGTGCAAAATGTTTGAAAAATGTCATTTTTGGAAATTAATGAAAAATGAAATAGAAAAATTGTGTGAAAATTTTAAAAAGGGAATTAATTGTGCCTAAATTTTGTTGCCCTAATAAAGCTTGAAAATTAATTACAAAACCCTAATAAGGATGTCTTGTCTAATTAATGTGTCAAGAATGACTGCAAGTGCAATAAATGCAATTGAAAAAGTCAACAGTCGAAGAAGTGATGAAAATTGTCTAAGTATTGAAGAAAAATCTGATACTTGTAGCCACATAATGTTTTAACTAGCTGGGTGATCATGTTTTTAACTAGCCGGGTGATAGAACTTTATGTAGTCGGGTAATGAAGATTTTGAAGCTACTATGCAGCCGGGTGATGAAATCACATGTTACTATGTAGCTGGGTAGATTTATGTTACTGTGCAGTCGGGTGATGGATGAATCAAAGCAAAGGTGTAGTCGTTCCAAATTATGTGTGTATCAAAACATAACACGACTATGTCATGATCCGTCTCATGTCTACATGGTGAACATGTCTTAAACAAGTGTTGACACGTCTCAACTGATATTGACACGTCCCAACAATTGTTTGACCCGACCATGCATTCACATGAAGAAATTTAGTATGTATAAACACTCTGACCCATCCCAACAATGTTGACACAGCTCAATAATTTTTTACCCGTCTCAACAGTGTATGACCCGACTAAGTGTTTCTACATGTTAAAATTGTCTGTTCATCTGTTGACCCGTCGCAAAGGCTTGACCCTTCCCAACAGTACATGACCCGACTAAGGCTATTGGGCCTATTTTTGACCCCTCTGAAATTTTGACCCGTCCCAATTTGTTGACCTAATTTCAGCCGGCTCATCTACATATAAATACCCTCCTTTTCACAAACACTTATCATTTTTCACAACAATTTTCAAACAAACTATCAGAATTTAAATCACCATGTATCATATTCAATCAACGATTCTGTAACAAGGTTTAGAGATTGAATAAGGTATAATCATCATGATCAAACACCATCGACATCATTAAACATCATTCTAGACCTTAAAATTGGAAGATTGATGTGTAAGACCCTACCCGTTAATCATAGTTAACGCGTAGAATTTAACTCGTTTGGTCCCAGAAAATAGGCACTTAAAATTTCTTTTTGTTTTAAATCTTATGTAACCTACTAACACTTTAACCATAAACAACTTGCACTCTGTTTAAAGATTATTAAACAGTTTTATATAGCGTTTACAATAAGCTAAAACTTTTCTTTAGGTTTCCCGTTGTGTTATGCAAGGACGGGAACTAGTAGTGTACGGGGGTGCTCGGTTCATTGGCTAGCTTGATCTTCAATCATGTACCTCCATCACGTTCAACCTATCATAAACACACCCAAAAAGATTAGTGTTTATATTATTAAATCATTTTCACATATTAGAAACAAACCAATTCAATCGGATCATTCACAAGACGTGAAAACCACGAATACAACAAATAGACCCGGCCACTACCGTAATCCTCCTCATTCGATTTAATGTGGTATGAACCCACGATCTCTTTATCACTTTTATCACTGTATAAGATCAAAAGACTAGTTTCACATGTCTATAATATTATGCCTTGGATCATTCATTATGATCCAAGTTCACACTTGGCTCCCTAACCGACCTGTTGAAAGGGACAATGAGTGTTTTAGCCCAAGACATTGACATCTATCTTCCCACTTATATTAATGCACAATTTATATATTTGGAAAGGTCATTATCATTTCATTAGATTATATTTACATCAGATTACATAGTTACCTTTTCGACTCATAAGGGTAGTTTGGTTATAAAATACCAATACCCATCCTAGCACTCCATTCCCTTTAATATCCATTAGTCGATCACTATTATGATTTCCGAGTATTCATTTGGATCGCGGAACTCACCCGAGTCTCATTAATATATTAAACGTGGGTTTTGAGTCCTTTTACCTTACTTGACCCGTTAAGGGATAATGCGGCTCAAGGGTCTAGAATCCCCATTACTCTAATTCATTTACCAATTTACCCCTCCAAGGTCATTTCTTTACCAATCAAAGCTCATTACGCTTTGGTTGATATTGATAGTTTCAATTGGATCGATAATATCGCTCAATGATCAGAATGATTCATACACAAACACAGTTCAATCACAAACACAATTCATACTAATAATTCTCTTTTGTATATTGATGATCAAAGCAGATTTGTAGTACAAGTGCAGGAGAAAATAAATCACACACACTTAGTTCTCTCTCTAACGTGAATAGTGATCTAGCCTCTCCCTCACACTCTCTCACTACATGCTTTTAAGCAACAATTACAATATTAGGGAAAATAACAAAATGGACCCTAAACTATACATAAAAGTATAAACAAATACAAAGTAAATCTTAACTAGGAAATAGCCCTAACAGTACTCCCCCTAAGATTTATCTTTGGACTTCAGCAAAATCTTCAAACAATTTTCATCTTTTTCAGCTTCAATCTCTCTCACCAATCTTCTGATTCTTCTTTGACATCCAGCAACTCTTTCCCCTTGTATTCTTCTTGTTCTTTCAATGCTTCCTCTATGCACGACTTGAACTTTTCTGCTATCTTTGCTTGTCTTGGTTTGGACTCGTTTGTAAGGATTGGGTAGGCATTCATACGTCTCAGTGAATCAAGAGTTAAACCTGCAAAATCAATGTTAGCGTAAAATTCATAGGGAATTTCTTTCCCTTTGACTTGCACCTCCAATGTACCCTTCGCAGTCACTCTCATAAACTCTATCTCCGGTATGTCAACTTTCACAAGATTAGAGTTAAGTAATGCCTTTCTTATTCGGTTCTTCTCTGATGCAGCAGCTATCACCTCGATCATCACCACAAACAAGTTTCTATCAGCTTCAGCAACTTTGTCTCTGCATCTTTCCATTCTGTAACTTCTTAGGAAATCAATGTATGAAGGATGCAACAACTTTAGCTCAAAAGTACTGAATAAAGTAATCATGTCTTTATCCCAATCATCTAAATTTCGTACAATTTTCAACTCAAAAGTTTCCTGATTGTAGAAAACTTTAAGAATTGGCTTAGTCGCTTGAGAACCATCAAACACTTTCAGCCCTGGATTAGTAACTTTGTCAAAGTATTCATCAGAAAATTCTTCCAAATACATATCTTCACTAACCACCAACTTTTTCTGTTTCCTTGTTTTCTTCGCTTGAACATAAGCACTGTCCTCCTGTTGACCTCTAAATTCCAAATACTTCGGTAATCGGCTCATCCCAGCATCAAGCAATATCGCACATTTATCACCACGCTCAGCATGCGTGTGATTTATCAGTCTTAGCTTGTTCAACTCTTTCAAATCTTTAACTTCTAACTTGAAAATGCTAGAGTAGTAATGGTATACATCGCATAAACCATTTACTCTTTTGATCAGAAAAGCATCAAACACCTCGTCATATTTCCATGCAATAATCTTTACCTTCTTGGATTTTTCCGGTACGATCATTGAATCAAGAAGTTCAGCAACCGACTGACCCTTACTCAGCAGTGATCTCACAACATCACCTGCTGTGGCTGATTTGTGCCATGATTCACGTACATCCATAGGTATATTATATGACTTGACCTCACTAGGAAACATATCTATCAACTCCTTCCTCTTTTTGTGCGCATCTTCTGGTAAAGCCATTACCGGTATCTCCTTTGGTCCGAGAACTTTGTACCTCTTGGTCAACTCATAGTATTGAGGGTTGTTGTAATCAAGATAAAACATACGATTGTACATTTTCTCCGTCTTCATGAAACTTACAACAATTTTCCTCAGTGATTCTTGTTTCAATCTTTTCAAAGTCCTATAAGGATAATTCCTTGAGCTCAGCCAGTCTCGCATATTTCTGCTTGACATCTCTTCTGGATTTTGGTGATAAAGCTCAGTTGGAGGTAAATCTTCAATGTTCAAACTCTCTTGAAGTGGTGTCCATTCTCCCATCTCAACTACAAACTCTTTCTCATCAGCAGCAACTTTATCTTGAATTATCAAACATTTCTCATATTCTTCGTTGATTTGACTCACAGTCAGCCCATTCAAATACACAGGATTGTACTTCATCTTCTCAAGATAAGCAAATCTTTCAGGTAAGTCATCTGGAATCTCATGATCAGGATTAGTTTCTGGCTCAGCTTCTGGTTCAGACTCAGTAAAATCAATATCATCTAAGTCATCTAATGCCTCAATCATTGGTGCATTGTCAGTTTGAACCGGCTCAAACTGACTTGCTTCTTCTGTTATAGTTTCAGGCACATTCTCAACCACTTTAACAACATCTGGCACTTCTTCAACCAATACAGATTCAGATTGAATCGGCTCAATCTGAACTGTTTTATCAACTTCAGCTTCTATCACAGTTTCATCAACTTTTGCCAGTTCTACCACCTCAGTTTCAGCTGCAGTCACAGTTTCATCAACTTTTGCCAGTTCTACCACCTCAGTTTCAGCTACAGTCACAGATTGAATCGGCTCAATCTGCACTGTCTCATCAATCCTTGCCTTTTTCATACTACCTTCATCACCAGTAATCTCCGGTACTGCATCTAACTTCCTTTTTCCCTCAGCCTTGTCAGAAATGACAGAATCAGCAGCAGCTTCATCGGGAATAACAATTGGAGATTCCACCCTTATGCCCACATTCGTTGTACCACGTGCTCTAGTATAGTAAACTTTTGCTTCTTGAGTAGCTTCAGTCACTTCTATCACCTCATCTGAAAAATCTTTGTCTGATGTGGACCCTGACTTCTTTGATCGAGTTTCTTCCAACCATTTCTCCAACATTTCTTTCTCAGCATCCAGAGTATTACATTCAGCCTTCAATTCTTTATAATCATACTTCAAGTTGTCATGTTCCTCCTTCAACTTATCATACTCATCCTTCAACTCTTCATGTTCAATCTTCAACTTAACATGATCAGTATCCAAGGCTTTGAAAGTTTCCAGATTCTGATTGTGAATAGTCCAAAACTCTTCAAGTCTTTTCTTCTTTCTATCATTTGAAGCTTTTAACTGTTCATTCGCATCTAATAGCTTTGCCACCATCTCTTCTAATTCAACAATCTTCTTCTTATCCTCATTCTCATCAACACTTGACACAATTTTTGACGAAGACTCCAAAACTTGTTCAATGTTTTCAGCAACTAGAGATGATGTGGTGGGTATATCAACAGGAATAGGATCAGTAATGCCAGCATCAGCTTCATCAACTATCTGTACAATAGTCTCAACATCGGCCATTACTTCCTGAGCTATCTGAACAACATCTATCTGTTCAGGTTCATCAACACTTTCTTCAATTACCTTCGGTTCCTCTACTAACACAGGCTCTATCACTGGTTTTGATCTTCGTGATCTCACATACTGAACAGTAATAGCCTTAGGAACTTTAGTAACAACTTCTTCAACATCAATAACCTCAACAGGTTCTTTTATCACAACTTGTTCAGCAACATTGACATTTTCTATCTCCAACTCCATTGGTTCAGCAATTTCAATGTTCTCTGCCTCCTCTGAAACAGATTCAGCATCATCACCACCATCATTTTCACTATCATCATCTCCATCATTTTCACTATCATCATCAGATTCATCTTCTTCATCTTCTGCATGACGAGCAGCATACTCATCATCATCCAGTAGATTGTCAGGCACCTCATCAACAAGGTCCTCTGGATTTACTATCTCTCCATGTGAGATATGATGATAAACTACCTCAACATCTTCCTCATTATTTGCTATATCTCTCATATAGTCAAATAAATCTACACTTGGCACATTCCCGATACTCATCTTCCTATAAGATAGATCGTTCATGTCCTCAGTATACAATATCCCTCCAACAACTCATTCATTTCTGATAATGGGATAGGCAACATTGATCATCAACTGCAAGAATCTCGGGTACATGAGAAACTTGAACCTTTTACCCTTCACCAGATTGAATATAAACCCATTCATAATCCACTTCGACATATTGAACGGTTTATTTTCAGCAATTGCTACAATAGGGGATGCTATATCAGATGGGAAGTTGTCAAAACCTGCACTCCTCCTTGACATGCATTGTTGAACAACATAACATAGTAACTTCCATTTCTTCCCCAACCTTGCTCGATAAAATTGTGACTTTGGAAATGCAGGAGGATGTCCCATATTTACAAAGCACGCTTGACATTCAGCATTTGTCAACTCATCATTTGCCCCTACTTCATCATCATCTATCCTCAAAGCTGTTCTGATGGCTTCTTCAGAGACAGTCAATACTAACTCTCTAGTAATGTTTCCTCTAACCACAGTCATTCCATCATCATTTCTAATCACCTCTGCTGTCCTCCAAAAACTCTTGATCAATCTTGCATATATGACCGGCTTGGCACACATAGCATACACATATTTTGTCCTTTTGATAAACCTCATCATGTCTCTATATCCTTCAGTCTCAGGAATAGATTCATCCAAACAAGCAACTAAATTGTGCTTGGGCTCAAACTTCAAATTCTCCATCTGTTAAAAACAAAAACAAACAACAAACAATACAAATGTGTTAGATTCTTCATTAATAAATTTCAAATTTTCGTAAGTGTTTGAACTAAAAGTTATAAAAGTAAAACATTCACATAATCATTTTAACTTCTAAATTGATTTAACAAACTGATTTTCATCATTTGGATCAAAACAACTTTGAATTTAAGTGATCATGAAACATTTTGCATTTTAACAGTTTAACACTTAAGAACATAAATTTGACATTCATAAGATGAAGTTGTTTAACATGTTTTAGTTCAGTTTTAACAAGGATTTGTCACTTTTAACACATATTTCATCATTTTGAAGTTAACATTTAAGAACATGTAACAGGTCATCAGTGGCGGTTGACAGTTATGAGGTAATTTGATTGATTCAGTTGATTTTAAGGAATTTTGGTGCAAATGAGTGATTGATTGTTAATGATCGACAGTTTTTATACCTAAAACAACATTCGATTTCAGTTTTAACACACAAAATCAAAGTGTCGATTCAGTGATCAAAAACACTGTTCATCATCGTTTTTCATTTTATCGGTTGATTTGCAGGTTTATCAAGAACAAATCACTTAGACAATACCTTATTCAATCGATCAGACTTGTTACAGAACAAACGATTGAATATGATAATCAAACGATTTAAGTGCAGAGGATTTGCTTGAATTTGTGAGTGAAAAATGATAAGTGTTTGTGAAGAGGCGGGTTTTTTATATGGTTAAAAATTAGGTCAAACTTGAGGTGTCGGGTCAACACTTTGGGACGGGAAGCCCAATAAGTCTTGACGGGTCAAGCACTGTTGATCCGTGTCAGTCACTGTTGGGACGGGTCAAGTACTCAGGACGGGTCACAACAAGAGACGGGTCAACATAACACCATGTAAAAACACTTGACGGGTCAATCACTGTAGAGACGGGTAAAGGTTAGGAACAACTACACCTGATTGGTTTTATTCATCACCCGGCAGTATAGTAGTCTTCATAACGTCACCCGGCTTGCACAATAACTTGTTTGTTCATTACCCGGCTGCATAGTGATACCTTCATCACCCGGCATTCTTTCTTCATTACCCGGCAACACAGTTGTCTTTTCTTTCACCCGGCATGCTTTTCTTCATAACCCGGCAACACAGTTGCTTCCACTATTACCCGGCAACACAGTGTTATGCACTTACACGGCAAGATAAGACTTCTTTCTTTTACCCGGCTGTATAGTGATAACATTTCTTCACCCGGCTTTATAGTGACACAACTTGTCACCCGGCAGATATCTATGACCTTCACCCGGCATGGATTTGACATGTTCATTGCCCGGCCATACAGTAGTCATAATATCTTCACCCGACTTCACTTCTTCTTCATAATCACCCGACTTATATCAAAACACACTTACCCGGCTAAATAGTAACATCATTACCCGGCTCAACAGTGTCTTCTGATATGTTTTGCCCGGCTACAATCCTTGGGCGATTTTTCTCGTCTGTTGACTTTTCCAACGACATTTATTGCACCTGCAACATTCTGGACATATTAATTAGACAAGACACCCTTAAAAGAATTTGTCATATTAATTATCAACAACATAAAACAAGTCAATAAAATTTAATTTGAATTAAATTCCTTTTTCTTTTTCAAAAATGTTTTTGTTTTTGCACAACCAACATTTTTATATCCCGAAGCAATTTCTGAAAAATACATCACAAGACCTTGGGTTTGTTTTTAACACATCCAATACATTTGCTTTTCATACCACATAATCTTGTTCATTCAAAACACACTTATTCAAAATAAAATATTTTTGGATTTTTGCAAACATTTTTTTCTTCTTCAATTTATTCTCCCCCTAAACTTGAAATTTTTTGAAATTTTTAAGTTTAACAAGGATGTCGATGTGTTAATAAAGATTCCATATGCCTGCACACACAAAGCACACACATTAAAGTAAAGACATATGCAATGCAATGAATCAAAATATCGCAGTGAGATCATACCATACATTATCTGAACATGTTTTGCAAGTTTTGAATAGACATTTGACTTATGTTTGATTGAGTGATGATATGAACACATACCAATTAGCTCGAGTTGACACACTTACTTTTTCAGTATCATGATGATATTTAAGGTTCGATTAAAATGACTTATGTGACCCACATGTATACATATGTCAATATATTTCCTTATCAACCACCACCTGAATGCATATTGCACAACATCTGGTCACTTACAATCATAAACAGTGTGGAAAATGGGTTCTATTCAGATTTGGTCCACTTTGGGACTTCTTTTTAATTCCATTTTGGAATTTTTCATTTCCTATTGTTCCCCTTGGGAATCTTCTGAATTCCTTTTTGGAATTTGTTTGGTGACGGTCCACATTTGGGACTCTTTATGTTCCATCTTTGGGAATCTTTTGCTGCATCTTGAAGCTCAAAAGAGACTTCGTGTGAGACTTCAGGTCTGTGGATACCACAACAAAGAAGCTCACGATGCGGTTCATCACACTGAATAGATTGCATCATTACCCGATCATGCACAACTATCATCACAAGCAAGGCATCAAAATATATATATCTAGATATGTATAGCAATGGAACTTAACACAAAGATCATTGAATTTAGATTTGTCAACAATGAAACTTACTTTTTCAGTCTAATTGCATGAGCTGTCTAGCACATCAATTAACATTCATCAGTCTTTATTAAAAATGATGTAACAAATAATGTCTAGTGTAACTATCATTTCTCACTTGTTGCAATATAGATTCTTATGACATGATATTTTCTTTTCTTTTTGCTTTTATATTTTGTTTTTGCTTTTCTTTTTCATGCACACACACAATGCAAAACATAAAATAAAAGACAAAGGAATCAATACTTGACATCGACTTATTATATTTTTGGCTTTTATATTTTCTGATTTTTTGTTTGTTTTTTACGAAAAATAGAATCAATCATGATTGATTAATCCTATGGATTGAATTAAAAATTCAAACCGTCCTGAAAAAAAGGATTTTGTGAAAAGGTCTGCCAGTTGTTTGTCGGTATGAACTTTAATCAAAATTATTAAACCTTTTTCAGAGTTGTCTCTTAAAAAGTGATATCGAATTTCGATATGTTTGGTTTTTGAGTGTTGAACAGGATTAGCAGTAATGAACATAGCAGCAATATTGTCTATGTAAATAGGAGTTTTGAGAAAGTTAAACCCGTAGTCAAGCAATTGGTTTTGTAGCCACAAAACTTGAGAACATCCTGTAGATGCAGCGATATACTCTGCTTCAGCTGTGGATACAGAAACGTTGGTCTGCTTTTTGCATTGCCAAGAAACAAGTCTAGGACCCAGAAATTGACATCCACCAGTTGTCGATTTCCTGTCAAGAGCACACCCACCAAAATCACTTTCAGAATAACTATATAATTCAAAATTGCCTTCATAAGGATACCATAACCCGAGATTCGGTTTCCCTTTAAGGTATTTGAAAATACGTTTAACAGCAACCAGGTGCGACTTTTTCGGATCAGACTGATATCTTGCGCACACACATACAACATACATGATGTCTGGCCTTGATGCAGTAAGATACATCAGTGAACCAATCATCGATCTGTAAAGTGTTTGATTCACGGATTTGCCTTTAGGATCCGGTTGTATCTTGCAGTTTACATCAGATGGAGTTCGAATAGTCTGACAATCTTGCATCTTGAACTTTTTCAGCAACTTCTCAACAAATTTTGATTGGTTGATAAAAATTCCGTCAACTGATTGTTTTACTTGTAATCCAAGAAAGAAGCTAATCTCCCCCATTGAACTCATCTGGAATCTAGACTTCATGATTTCCTCAAATTCTTTGCACATTGACGCACTGGTCGATCCGAAGATAATATCGTCCACATATACTTGAACACATAACAGATCTTCATTCTCCCTCTTCATAAACAAAGTTGGATCAATCTGACCTCTTGTAAATCCATGTTCTAGTAAATGCTTAGATAGCGTCTCATACCAGATTCTCGGAGCTTGATGTAGACCATATAGAGCTTTACTCAACTTGTATACACGATGAGGATAGTCAGGATCTTCAAAATCCGGAGGTTGTCTGACATATACATCATCTGTAATTGGTCCATACAGAGAAGCACCTTTAACGTCCATTTGGAATACTTTAAACTTCATGAAGGAAGCATATGCAAGAAAAACGCGAATAGCTTCAAGTCGAGCGACCGGAGCGAACACCTCTTCATAATCAATGCCTTCTTCCTGAGTATATCCCTGTGCAATAAGTCTTGCTTTGTTTCTCACAACAATGCCACGTTCATCTGGCTTGTTCTTGTACAACCATCTTGTACCAATGGCATTTTCTCCTTTAGGTAAGTCCACTAATTTCCAAACCTCTTGTTTCCGAAATTGAAGTAACTCCTCTTGCATGGCTTCAATCCAACTATTATCTTGCAACGCTTCTGAAATGTTCTTCGGCACCACTTGAGAAAGAAAACATGAATAAAGACAAACGTTTGCTTGCTCAGTTTGACTTCTTGTAGTTCTCTGATTCAACGGCCCAAAAATCTTAGAGACAGGATGTTTCTTGTGAATTCGATGAGTCGGTATGTCATCTCCTTGCACTTGACTCTCCAGATTAGACTGATTCAGATTCGGTAGATCTTGCAAAATTGTAGATTCATGCGGAGTGAAATTAGGAACTTGTTCCGGTGAATTGATGAAGTAGTCAAACGATTCTGGAATAACTTCAACATCCGGATCTGATGATGGTTGATTTTGAACAGATCCACCATCATTAGGATAAATTTGCGGATTCACATCATCTTCAAGAATATTTGATTCTTGATCTTCTTGAGAACCAGAAGGACCCGGAGCTTGACTGGATTTGACATGATCAGGATTATGAAATGACATGAACGGATACTCAGAATTGAGATTGCTATCATCGTCATTATCAGAATCATCGCTAAAGCATCCCAAGTCGCCTGATTCTTTCCTTGCTTTTCCTGAAAAATTAAACAAGTTAGAATTGAAAGATTTCGATAACGAATCTAAATCAAACAACCATTCGGGACCATGCGCCACTGACGGAAACGAATTATCTAAAAACTTGGCGTTGATAGTTTCAATAACAGTATTTGTTTTGCTATTAAAAACCCGATAAGCTTTAGAAACAGACGAGTAACCAAGGAAAAATCCATCGTCAGATTTTGACTCAAATTTCCCGAGATGATCATTTAAATTTAGAATCGATACAGGACAACCAAATGCTTTCAAGTATGAAATATTCGGTTTTCTTCCAAATAACAACTCATAAGATGTTTTTTCGTTTATCCTAAACCAATAATGTTCTGTTTTGTACAAAACATGCAGTAGCAATAGCTTCATCCCAGAATGTGATAGGGATTTTGGCATCTGCCAGCATGGATCTTGCTGCTTCAATCAGTGTCCGGTTTTTCCGTTCCGCAACCCCGTTTTGTTGAGGCGTTCTTGGAGCACTAAATTGTCTAGCAATTCCTTTTTCTGCACAAAACAAATCAACATTAGCATTTTTAAATTCTGTTCCATTATCACTTCTCAAAATTTCACTTTACAATCCAACTGATTTTCAACTTTGACAATAAATTCTTTTAACAACTCAGCAGTTTCAGATTTAACATGCAGAAAATAAACCCAAGAAAATCTAGTGAAATCGTCAATGATGACAAAACAATAAGACTTCTTTCCGATGCTTTGAACATTTGTTGGTCCGAAAAGATCCAAATGTAGCATCTGCAAGGGTTTTGAAATGGAGTTTTCTAGCTTGGACTTAAAAGACATTCGATGCTGTTTTCCTTTCAAACATGCTGGACAGAGATCAGTTGTAGAGAACTTCTTTGATGGAATTCCCACAGCATGATTTCCAGTCACCAGTTGATTCATGTTTCTGAAGTTTGAATGGCCCAGCCGTCTATGCCAAAGCTGACTCTCATCATTTGAAGCATGTGCAATGAGACAAGTAGTTTCGGTTTCAGCATCAATCTGCGACATATCAAGCTTGTATACATCGCGATCTCTTGGAGCTTTAACCACCACCCATTCATTGTCAATCTTGAAACCTGGTTTGAGTATATAACACAAAAGAATCATCGAATAAAGTTGAATAAGATTTATCACAAATTTGAGATACACTTAGTAAATTAAAGTTCAACTGTGAACAGTAGTTGACTTTATCAAAACTAATGACCCCATTTGATACGGTTCCTTCTCCATTTATTTTACCACCCGCATCACCTCCCAATGCAACATGTGTACCATTTTTCAGCTTAATGTCTTGAAGCAAGGCATGGTTGCCTGTCATATGCCGGCTACACCCACTATCAACGAACCATGAGTTGATAGATCTTCTTGGGCGTACCTGCATTTCAACAATCACTTAGTTAGTTTGGTCAACCCAGGCCCACATGGTCTTGGGTTTTCCGAATCTATCTGTAACAGTAACTTGTTGATAATGAAGATTTTGAAAATTTGTTTCATTTGAGAGATTTTGAAAACTGTTTCGCCCATTGGCGTGAATTGATTGCTTTCTTCTCAAAGCAATAAACCTTTCCTCTAACTTAGGATCAAGGTTATTTTCAAACTTTTGATTTCTTACCATCAAAGCTCTTGGTTTAAAACTGTTAACCTGCAAATTTCTTGATGAAAAGTTATTAGAAACTGAATTGTTTCGATTGAAATTTCTCAAGACAGGAGAATGACTTTGATTAACATTTTCAAAACCAAATGATTGATTTCTTTGAAAATTTGGAAATTGCGTCATTTCTCTTGATGAGTTTGTTCGAAAGAAACAATCCTTTGTGTCATGATTTCTCCTTTCACAAATTTCACAAAATTTGTTATAAAAACGTTCTTCTGAAGAATGATTTCTTTTGTCACAGTAACTGCAGTACCTGTTAAAGAAACATTCAGCAGTTGCATGGTTATAACGATCACATATCTCACAATGTTTCTTGCTAATCCTAAAGAGCCGATTGTTAACTTTTGATGTTGAACCCACACGTGATTCATTATCACTTTTGTTCGGTTTTAGATTAACGTTCTTTTGTGGAGATTTTGATTGTGAATTTGCTTGCTTGGGAACTTGGTTCGATTTTAACACATCTTGTTTGGTTAACCTTTTTGATTCAATTCTTTTATCATTGACAGCGGAAGACTTAGGACCTGAACGTGTTTTCAGACCAGAGTTAGATTTGATTGGAGAATTGATTGGTTTACCATAAGATCCGTTTAAATCAAAAGTTCCTGCAGACATAAACTTAATTGTTTTACCTTTTGATACTTTCTTTTTGACAGGTTTGACCTTGCCAGTTTTAACAATTTGAGCTTTGGTGTTGTCATTCGATTTTATGACACTTTTACCTTTTGACTGTTTTGTTACAGATTGATTGACTTTCGATTTTAATTTCTGCATTTTTGCATTCGAAACTTCAGTCTGCTTCACCTCTTGCTTCTTGATCAGTTGATCAGCAACTTGCGCTTTCTGTTCCTTCTTCCACTTGATGTATTCAGGATCATTGTAACTCGAAAATTCACCTTCATCCTTCACTGTTTCTTCTGACTTCGGATTCAGTTCCGGATACTCAATAAGTTGAATCAGAACAGGCTCTGATTTGTTGCTAGCTTCATCATCAGCTTCAGTGGTCACACCATCTTCTTCTTTCAAACTTTCAATCAACACTTCAGATCCTTCGGATTCAGATTTACTTCTTTGAATTTCTTTGAATTTTCGTTCATTTTCAGGTGAATGATCAAATTCATTGAAGTTTTCAGGTAAAGTTTGTGTGATTGAATTAGGCATTGGTTCATGAGTGAAACCCAACCCTGTTTTGGTTTTGTTACCTCTTTCACTTATAAGTTTTTTAACCATTGTTTTACAACTTTTCACTTTTGTTAATTCAACTTGTGTGACAGCATGAGCAACTTTTTCTTGTTCAAAGTTCTTTGTCATTTCTTCAAGTTGTTTTGTTACCAATTCCAGTTCCTTTAAGGTCTTGTTCCAAGATTCTTTAAGTGACAAAATCTTCTCATCAGAAATTTTGTGATCAATTTTAAGTTGTTCATGAATTTTCTCATGTTTGCTTAATTTATCACCAATTTTAAATGAATGAGTTCGATAATGTTCTACTTGTTGAATGCATTGTTCAGAACATAACCTTTCTTTCACATCAGCAGGTAATGGAACATAGTTAGGGGGTAAATTAGTACTAACCTTTGGTTGTTCGGTAGACGATGAAGACTCACTGGATGTAGCCATCAGCGCAATTTATGACTCAGATTCTTCAACAGGATCAGACTTTGCACTCCAGTCATATTCCTCTGAATCTTCACTAACAGTATCAATCACCTTGATATCTCCTTCTTCTGACCAATCCTCTTCGATTTCACATACCAGTGCCAAACTCGATGTAAGATCAGATGTGAATTGTTCTGCATACGCACTCCAATCATATCCGTCTTTTACACTGACCACCAGTGCCTTAGTTTGATCTTCTGGTTTCTTGCCTTCATCTTTCAGTTCTGGCATGGGAAGACTTTGATATGGTTTCTGAAAGAAACGTTGATTTCTTGGTTGATAACTTGAAGACTGTTGCGAGCTTTGACCTTGACCTTGATTCTGTCCACTTGAACTTGCTTGATCATTATAGTTCTGATTCTTAGGAGCTTTGCATTCCCTTGAAAAATGACCATAGCAGTTACAGTTAAAACATCTGGCCTTTGATTTGTCAAAACCAACTGTCTTGTTTGCATGAGGCTTGTAGCTTCGGTTAACATATGCATGCTTCTGCGTTCTATATGCAACCATCACCATCTGCCAATTTAAATCCATTTCCTCAACGTCATCAGGATCCATCTCAAATAAGTCTTGAAGGACAACGTCCATTTGACTCAAGTGACTTCCTTGGTATGCTTGAAAACTTGCCATAAAAGCTGTAAAGGCAGTTTTGGTCTCGTCATCTTGTAGCAAGATGTTCATCACATCTTTAACCTTGGCTTGAACATTTGAACTTTGATTTTCTACTTGATTCTTCAGATTCTGACTTTGAACTTGAGCTCTTGGTGGAGATTGAGGTTGAGAATAAGTTGGTGAACTTGGAAAATATGATGAATCAGTATAAAAACTTGCGCCCACAAATAAATCACCCTCATCTTCAAACTTCGTTGCATCTTGTGCAAGAAAAGCATTCTCCACAGTATTAGCAGGATTCACAATATATTTGTATTGTGCATGTGAACCAGTTCTATCAGTGTTTCTAGAACCTTCATCAATCTCTACTTCCTCTATCTTTGCAATGAGAAAATCTAGATCCATCGGAATCTTCTCAGTATCTTTCAGTAGAGTCACATTCTGTTTCCATGATGATGGAAGTGCACATAACAATCTGTCATTCAGATCTTGGAGATCTGTCTTTGCACCCACATTGGACATTTCAGTAGTTAGATGAACAAACCTATTCATCATCTGGTGCACTGATTCTCCAGCAATGTGTTCAAATAACTCCAACTGTCTCTTCAACTTTTGTTTCTTGAGACTTCTGAGTTGTTCACCTCCTTCACAAATAGACTTCAAAGCCTTGAACAACGTGTAACCTGTTTGATAGGTGTCCAACCTTGACAATACTTGTAGTGGCAATCCCTTACACATCAAAGAATAAGCTTTGCTATCATTCTTCACTTTCCTTAGATCTTCTGCTGGCAAATTATCCTCTGGATAAGGTTCAGTAGAGTCCTTGGTGTAGGTACTTGCACTATCTGGAGCTGTCTGTGTAGGTATGTGAGGACCCTTGTCAATTGACTTCCAAAGATCATTGTCTATTGAGCAGAGATGATGCTTCAGCCTAATCGTCCAATTCTTGAAATCTGCACGATTTACAAGTCTAGGAACACGGTTATCAGAATCATCATTAGGTGCCATTTTAAAAGATTTTAAAGAAAATATTTTTGGTTTTTGTTAATTTTTGAAGAGAAACAGTTAAAATACTAAAATAACGACAAGTAATTAAAGATAAGATAAGAAAACAAAGATTAAAACAACTAAAATGAGTCACACGGCTGAACAGTGAAAAATCCTTCTTCACCCGGCTGAACAGTAGATTTTATCTTCACCCGGCAGAGAAAAAGTCTTCACCCGTCTAAACAGTCACACGGCTCAACAGTTGTAAATCTTGTATTCTTTACCCGGCAGAACAGTTACCCGGCAGAATAGTATCAACTTCACACGGCAATAACACTTTACCCGGCTTGAATCTTGACACGACAAAAAGCTTTATCCGGCTGAACAGTTGTCGATCACACGGCAGAGTTGTTTACCCGGCTACACAGTTGTTGATCACCCGGCTGAAATTGTTAATCACCCGGCGTAACAGTGTATTACCCGGCACAACAGTTGTTGATCCGGCTGAACAGTAACACTTTTTCCTCGTCAAATTCTTTACCCGTCTAGCACAAAATCCTTTACACGGCTGCACAGGACCTAATTGTTTACAAATCTAAGTCCAAAGGAGATTGTCTAAGTCAAATTTTATCACCCGGCAAGTTAATCTTCAACCAAGTTCATACTGTTCATCATCTTCTTCATGAGAATTTTTATGGGTTTATCAAAAACTTGTCCAATTCGTTCAAAATTCACACACAAGCAGTGAAATAGTCCGATTAACAATCCCTAATCTCAATCAATCCAAAACATGATCAAATTTTGATGAATTTGAGCAAAATTCGATCGAACAGTAACTTTTTCAATCTTCTTAATTCCTCAGATCTGATGATAATCTGATGGAATTTGCACAATCGTTGTGAATTAGGAGTGATTGCGATGATAAATCACAACTAAAAACAGCAACAATTCATTCAGATCATGATTTTTGAGCAATATTGTAGTGTTTTGCTTGATGAATAGCGAAGAACACAATACCAACAGCTCTGATACCAATTGATAGGTTCAATTGGATCGATAATATCGCTCAATGATCAGAATGATTCATACACAAACACAGTTCAATCACAAACACAATTCATACTAATAATTATCTTTTGTATATTGATGATCAAAGCAGATTTGTAGTACAAGTGCAGGAGAAAAATAAATCACACACACTTAGTTCTCTCTCTAACATGAATAGTGATCTAGCCTCTGCCTCACACTCTCTCACTACATGCTTTTAAGCAACAATTACAATATTAGGGAAAATAACAAAATAGACCCTAAACTATACATAAAAGTATAAACAAATACAAAGTAAATCTTAACTAGGAAATAGCCCTAACAGATATATCCCAACATTACTTGATTATAATACTCATTATAAAACACATTACTTGATTTTAGGTACGCGTTCTGTTGGTCCATAAAGATCGTGATTTCAGTGCTATGTTGACTTGTTTAACACAAAAATAACCAAGACTTGAAGAATAAAGTGTATATTGTCCAAACAACCCAATAACAAGATCTAACACACAAATGAGGTAAATAAGCTACAATGATAAGTAGAATAAGCTCCTAGCACCTCAAATAGAACGATTACACAACACAATCAGTGAGAAATGGCTTGGATAAAAGATGTGCAAAAGTTGTATAAAGTGAAGATAAGGTTACAATATATAGCAGTGTTAGGTTCGCTGATAGATTCGCTCTAGCGAATCTATCTAGCGAACCAACACAGGTTCGCTGGGCACATAGGTTCGCCCAGTCGACACCTTAATACAAAAGACACATTGAACTGCGGGCGAATCTATAGATTCGCCCGTAGGTTCGCTAGTACAATTACAATTACAAGTTAAACAAATACAAACAAAAGTAACACCGACAAGCCGGTGAGTCCAACCTATACATAGTGACTATCAATACTCCCCCTAGGTTGGACCTCACCTGGGGAAGTCTTCTGATTAGCTCCGTCTTGATGGCTTCAAAGATGTTCGATAAACGTTCCTGCCCTTTCTTTAATTCCGGCCATTGGGTTTGTAATGTCTTCAGTTCCGGCCTCATCTTCACTCAAATTCAGCATTGAGTCTACGAACTCTGTATCTGCGACCTCAGTATCAGGCTCAAGTTGAACTGTCGTCTCCGCCTGTTTTTCTGCAGTTTGCTCCTCGCTTATCATTTCCAAATCAATCACCTTCACCGGTTTCTCAAACCTCTGCTCAATTGATCGATCCAGCTGTCGAGTTAGGTCGTCCATGTCCATTCGCTGATCATCCGTCCTCCTCAACCTTTCATTCACAGCCTTAAGTTCTGCACGAATCCCCCGGGCTTTGTTTGCGACCTTTACAAACAGGTTCGCTTCAGCAGCAGTGTCATCTCCAGCCCCGTGCTTGATTCTATTTTCACACAATACCTTCAAATCCTCGTCACAGAAGGAGAAGACCTCCATTGGGTCGAACAATCGGATTTCTGGACGGTCATCTCCTTGCAATCTAATAATTGCCTCCCCAGTGCTGTTATCATAGAACCACTTGCAGAAATCCTGCAATCTGGGGGGTTGTGTGTCCGGGACCCTGACCCTTGTCATCGTCTTCGGTGCCTCAATCTTCAGGACTACCTTACCTTTCCACGAAACCCAATGCCTATCCCGTTTCTGTCTCATTCTCCTAGGCTTTTGGTATCCAAAGTCAACAAAGTTCGACTTTGCAGCCTGCTGAATTGTAGCCTCGAACGCACAAGCCCTCCCACTTTCTTCCTTTCAGCAACACCATTTTGTTGAGGTGTTCGGGCAGCGCTAAACTGTCTGAGAATACCCCGTTGTTCACAGAAGGAGTTGAAGATGTGGTTTCTGAATTCAGTTCCGTTATCGCTTCTGATGGCTTGAACCTTCTTCTTTCCAAGAACCTCGATTAGAGGTATCAGCTTCATCAACTCTTCGGCAGTCTCACTCTTGTTTGCCATGAATCTCACCCAGGTGTACCTAGAGTAATCATCTGTGACAACCAAGCAATAAGACTTTTTAGCAATAGATTTGACACTTATTGGACCAAAGAAATCAGTATGTAACAACTCGAGGGGTTCTGAGATGGTATTTGTAATTTTAAGTTTATGTGGCTTTTTGTGCTGTTTTCCTTTAGCACAAGCCATGCATTTTTCAACCACTGAAAAGTCTTTTAGTGGTAAACCCCTAACCAAATTGTTCTTAACCAATTTATTCAGAATTTTAAAATTGATGTGTCCTAAACGTTTATGCCACAAAAATGATTCAAAAGATGAAGCTTTAGACAGGAGACATGTCACGGTGGAATTTGATTCCTGTGAACCCATATTCAACATATAGGTGTCATTTCGTCTCGGAGCTCGCATGATCACCATATCTTCGGGAATAGAAAACTCTGGCTTCAAGAACAGGCATTCATTTGGAAGAAACATCACAGGAATATTCTTATCACAGATTTGTGATACACTCAGAAGGTTGAATGCCAGTTCAGGAACATAGTTGACGTCTTCCAAAGTAAGTGATCCGTTTGAGACTTCTCCTTGACCAATCATCTTCCCACCTTTCTCGTCTCCCGCAAAAGCCACATAACCTCCATTTATGATCCTATAGTTAGTCAGAAGATCCTTCAATCCTGTCATATGTCTGGAACATCCGCTGTCAATATGCCAATGACTATTTACAACGGCATTTGAATGTTCCTGACATTTATTAAAAAAATGAAAAGTTAGACCTTTGAAATAGGCACCCAAGTCTTTGTGTACTTGGGTGGTGGAGCAGATGAAGAACTACAAAAGAATTTATTTACAAAAGTGTTTAATCTTTTTCCGAAAGATTTTTGTTTTGAGCTATTTTGGATTAACTTAGGGCATTGCTTGACAGTGTGACCAGTATTTCCACATTTAAAACAGTGAGATTTAAAACCAGTTTTGGGAACTCTGTTAACAGGAATTTTATCCATTTCAATTTCCTCATCACATTCAGACAGTTGAGAGTTGCAGTCACTGTAAGAGTCATAGAGTTCTTTTGACCTAACTGTTGTGACAGTAACTTTATTAGTTTCGGGTTTTGGTTTAAGAATGTATGAAAAAGTTGATTCCTTGTCTTTTGGTTTTGAAATTCTCACAGGTGTGAAGGATGGAATTTGATGAGTGAAGAACTTTTGAAAACAGTTTGTTTTGGTTTGACTTTCAGAGACATGACCTGAAAGTTTGTCTTTGTCATTCACACACACATTCTCAATTAAATCATCATTCAACACATTAGGGTTTGAAGTGGAGCACCCTAAATTACTATTAAACATGGAATTGTCTGAAAATGACATATTACTACAAACAGAATTGATTAAACTAATGTCTTCAAAAGACTTCTTGGAATCAGAACTACTGCAATCACTACTGCCAGAACAACCAAGCCCAACACTTCCACCATATGCGTAATCTTCTCTAACTTCCTTAAGATTTACTTCACTTAAACCTGCAATGGAACTGTCAGTATCATTCTGCATAATCTCTTGAATTAACTCATTTGAGGGATGAGGAATAGGTGTAGGAGAATAACAGAAAGTACTGGGTGGAGGATATGCATATGATTCTTTGTTACTAAAACCCAAACCCGTCTTAACTCTGGCCCCCCTTTGTTTTTGGCAGAGTTCCTCCCTTTTCATACCAGATATAGTCCACTGCTGCAATTTGTTTTTAAGTTTTCTTGCTTCAAATTCAGCAAGTGTAACTTGCTCAGTCAAGTAGTTAATTTCACAGTTCTTTTCTAAAAGAGTTCTTTTTAAGTGTTCATTTTCTTTTAAAGCCTCTCTTAACTTGACAAAATATTTTGATTCATTTAATTTAAGCTCTTTGTTGGTCCTTTTTAATTCATTTTCGTTTGACATTAACAGTTTGTTAGCTTTGTATATGCCAATTAAACGAATTTTGCAAGCAGATGAACACATATCTTCAATAACATCGTAAGGAAGACCAATTATCAATTTTTCGGCGGCCAGAGCACGATCACATTGACAGTAGGGAGTGCTTCTTTTGAATTCATCAACTGCATCCAGCCTTGCCTTCTCAATCATTTCTTCCAAGCTAACCTTAGACTCCTCCTCATGCTTTACTTCATTAACAGTAGCTTCACAAACCAACCCTGAATGACTCAGATGTCCTTGAGCAATAACATCTGATTGAACTTTAACAACATTCTCCACCTTCTCTTCCTCTTTCTTTGCATAAAATTCTTTGAATGGATCAAAGAGATTTATATCATTGTCATCAAACTCAGCAATTTCAGCAACAAGGGCATGGTTAATCTCCTCCTTGGTTTCTTCAATTTCTGCACTCCAATCAAAGTTGGTGAGTAGTGCAGTTTCATTCTTTGACTTTGCTTCCTCAACCTTTTCTTGAATAGGAGCAGATCTAGGTTTTGCAGAGTTAACTGGCTCAGTAACAATTGGCAATGGGCATTCTCTTTTGAAGTGGCCCAGTTGTTTGCAGTTATAGCATCGTAATTTACCCTTGTCATACCCCAGCTTACCATTCTGTCCCTGATTTCCGAAGTTCCTTCTACCGGTTCTTTCCATGAATCGTCTGGCACGGAGAGTGAGCATAGCCATCTGCCATTGTATGTCTGTCTCTTCCAGATCATCAGGATCCACCTGATACATATCTTCTACAGTCATACCTTTCCCTTTTAACTCACCTGCAACAAGAGCTTCATAACTGTGTACAAACATTCCAAATAAAGCCATAGTATCTGACGGAATCTGAGTGGTGACAGATGCATTCGAGCTTGAACCAACATTTGAAGGTACACCAGCAGATTTAGTAGGCACATGACTTGATGATCCTCTAGATGCAGCACTGTACATATATGAGTTTGCAGCGGATGAGATAAGTGCAGCATTTTGAGAAGGAATGTTTGGGGCCATCATTGATTGATTATATTCACGTCTCTTCACATCAAGGTCGAAGGACTTCAGCTTGTTGATGACGTCCATCAGTTTGTAGTCAGGAAAGTTTCTCTCTTGTTTCAACAGCTTGATTTGAAGACTCCATTGCGGAGGAAGAGAATCTAATAATTTAGCAACTTGTTCATGATTGCCCAGCTTATCATCATATTTCTTCAAATTACTTGACACAGATAGGAATCGGTTTGTAATGTCAGTCAAGTTCTCTTGTGAGTACCCCACGAAAGAGTTGAATTCCTTTTCGGCTTGAGCTTTTCTATCAAGTTTCAGATCCTCATTGCCATCATAAAATTCACACAAGGCATCATACAGACTTTTTGCTGTTGTGTGTTCGGCAAACCTGTTAAAGATATCCTGATGTAAGCAGAGTATTAATGCCCCGAGTGCCTTCTTGTCTCGATCTAGTAATCTGATGTCTGCTTCAGTGAAAGTGCTTGGATTTGTGTTTGTTGAAGTAACAGTTCCTTCAACAGTTGTTGGCACGTGCGGACCATTTACGATAGATTCCCATTGGTTGTAGTCCGTGTAGTAGAAAAAGGCTTTCAAACATCTTTTCCAGTCTTCAAAGTTTTCACCACTAACAAGCCTCGGAGGCCTGTTAGGTTGAACGCTATCCAGATCGTTCATATTCAGTGTTGATGAAGTCATGACTTTGAACAGATTATAAATTCGCTGAAGACAAACAGATTCGCTGGCTAGATTCGCTCAATGAACACAGCAGATTCGCTGGCAGATTCGCTCAATGAACACAGCAGATTCGCTGGTCAAGCAAACAGTTTCGCTGACAAGCAAGCACAGATTCGCTGGCCTGATTTTGGCAGCAGTTTCGCTTGCACAGTCAGCCAAACAAGTGAACTTTCGTTCGATGATATGTCAGATTCGCTGGCCACAACACAAACCAATCAGGACAAAAATTTGAATTAGGTTCGCTGGAAGAACAGTCAGTTTCGCTGGTTGAACAAATAGATTCGCTGGTAGCTCAACCACCCTGAAACAGTACGGAAACAGTTCGAAAACCCTCAAAACTTGACCATTTGCACACAGGTTTGTTTTAAAAGCTTCCTATGACCAAATACTACAAACTTTGAGCAAAATACAACACCAAAACACAAGAAACAAGCTGAGAACAGAATCAAAAGTGTTTCGACCCAAAAACTTCAAAAACAACACAAAAATCACTTGAATCAAACAATCAAGAGCACTAAGGCTCTGATACCATATTGTTGGTCCATAAAGATCGTGATTTCAGTGCTATGTTGACTTGTTTAACACAAAAATAACCAAGACTTGAAGAATAAAGTGTATATTGTCCAAACAACCCAATAACAAGATCTAACACACAAATGAGGTAAATAAGCTACAATGATAAGTAGAATAAGCTCCTAGCACCTCAAATAGAACGATTACACAACACAATCAGTGAGAAATGGCTTGGATAAAAGATGTGCAAAAGTTGTATAAAGTGAAGATAAGGTTACAATATATAGCAGTGTTAGGTTCGCTGATAGATTCGCTCTAGCGAATCTATCTAGCGAACCAACACAGGTTCGCTGGGCACATAGGTTCGCCCAGTCGACACCTTAATACAAAAGACACATTGAACTGCGGGCGAATCTATAGATTCGCCTGTAGGTTCGCTAGTACAATTACAATTACAAGTTAAACAAATACAAACAAAAGTAACACCGACAAGCCGGTGAGTCCAACCTATACATAGTGACTATCACGTTCTATTTAAAGTACGCGTATCGTCTTCGGTTATTTACTTATGACTTTATCTTTCCAGCTTAAAAGAAAAACAAATAAGAACATGGACTTTGCAAGTTCTATCAGCGAACCTAACACTTTCACGTGCTAATTCTCGGCAACACTTGCCTTACATACTTGTGGTTACCTGTAACTAACTCCACAAGAAAGTTATCGAAATTTTTGGTTCAAATCGTGACTTCATCACCATTAGTCACCATTTGACCCAAATTACCCAATAGGTAATTTCGGCTATCATTCCATTTGTCTAGTCACATAAACAAGACCAACATTTTTGCAATATTCTAACTTAGTAATTAAAAGTGAACAATGTCACTTACCTTTATTTGCTAACTAGAACTCCCACGCATTCCATTAGCTCGTTTGACCCGTTTCGTCCAAGCCTCCACCTAGCTTGACAAGATCAAACATTTCCCAATTTCCACAAGTTTAATAAGTTAGTCATTATATTGCATGACTACCAATCTTATGGACTCATCCATACCAATTTATCAAAAACACTATTTTTGGGTCAGTTTGACTTTTAAAAGTCAAACTCCCCATGTTCACCAACTATCAGTCTATCACATAGAGTGGTTCAAGTACTTTAGACATTTCTAACATACCAAAATATGTGCAAATACTCAACTAGGATCGATCATTCACGTTTACATCATGTATACTCAAGTATCTCCTTTTGCTTATATTTAAAAGCTTATATATTTGTGCAGCACTTTTCTACGTAGCTGCACAAATCAACTATTTTGAATAACATAACATTTTATTTAGCCTTTCATGTTTGAATGTGGATTGTAGTAGACTCATAGATGTTTCCATCCATATATCATACACATTCATCGGATTTTTCTATGATTTTATATGATTTTTACAAAAACAGGACAGAAGCATATAATGATCCCAATCAGAATATTTTATATCCCGACTAGGCCATTTTGGTCTACTGTTTTGGATGAATTCTGGTCTTTTTTAGGCTTTATGTTCAAATATGAATTGTAGTGGACTCATCAAGCTTTCCAACGATATAAGACTCGTCACCTAACTCCAAATAACGAGTGAGATACAGTCTTTGCAAGATGGCTATACAAATATGTCAAAAGTGACGGATTTTGACACTTTTATACACAATTAATTAACAACATCAATTTCATCATCTAGCCAAATTTAAAGTTTCATATAGGCATTTTATCAAACACTTTGAGTGCATTATTCTATGCATGCCTATCTTATTACCATCCATATCAATATATCCACTAACCATCAAATAGATTATCATCAACTTAATTCAATTCAAGTTGCTATTAAATCTAGAAATCAAGCATCATGCAAGACACATAGGGTGAAGCTCTCACCTAGAGTAAATCATTAACAGGCAATTTCAAGTAACCAAGTAGCATCAAGATTACTAGCAAAACTCATATTCATCATCTTATGAAAACTAACAATTTCAAGTATAAACTCATCTCTATAACATAGAAATGATCATGATAGCATTCATAATCAATTAATCCAACGAATTCAACATATTTTAACCAAAACCCACTTGTGTGTCTTGCAATACAAGGAGATGGTTCTAGGGCTCTTACCGAAACACAATTCATGAAAGTGAACCTCTTGGATGCTTCCCTTCACCATCTCTACCTTCAATTTCATCAAATCCGTCTTCAATTTGGAGAATTTTCGTGATTTAGTGAGCCTTAGGGGCTGAATAATCGTAAACCCCATATGGGGTCTCTTCCCCAATTTCAATTGCCCACAATTTACAAAAACAATCCCCCAACTTTAGCCTTTTTAGCCCCTTTCAACACTTAACCCCAAATTGAGTTTTTAACCTAATTTCTTAACCACAAGTTAAGTATATCTTCTCATTTATAATAACCTAGCAATTGTTTATTAACATAGGCTAGTTTTTATAAATAACACCAAATATTAACAAGTTTTGTCGATTAATCGCCTTAGCGGAATTAACCGAGTCTTTAAGGTTTTTAGCACATTAACCTTAAAATCATATTTTTATCACGTTTATATTTTATTTTCAACATGGACCAATCCCATCCATATTATACGGGGTCTCGACGTGACCGAATCGATTATTAGTTTAAGCCTCGTTTCCCGGGCCTTTACTAGCATAACCTCCCGTAAGGTATTTATATTCATTATTATAACATAGCATGAGGTTTATCTACATAATTTCAAATGTTTAACTTATTAATTTACCACTAATGGTAATTAATTTGTTAACTTGTCGTTAAGACGGTTTATTAACCGAATACGTTTTCGGGGTGTTATATGATGATGAACAGTAAAAACGACCCTGAATCGACATTTTGATTTTTAGTGTAAAAACTGAAATCGATTGTTAAAATAGGTGTAAATGAACTGTTAATCACCAATTTTCATCCATTGATCATCATCAAAACATCTAAAATCACCTGATTTTAAGGAAAAAGTTCAAAATAAGTCGAAACCGCCATTGATATACAAAGTTGTTGAACAAAATGAGTCTATCAAATTGTTTTGAAACATTGTGTTAAATGTGCTGTATATTGCTACACTTTGTCATTACACTTATTAGTTTGCACAAATGTTGATTATTTATCATCCTGATGTCTAACACATATGTCTCTATTTTCAGATGAATATACTCAAATATGAACCAAAGCACAACATTGTGGCTTTATTGGATGATTCTATCCCAGAAGCAAATGGATATCAAGAGATGATTGATATGTTTCCTAGCGAAGTGAAGTCTTACCACGTACCGATGGAAGTACGAGAATCATGGCATAAAGCTGCCATAGCAGGTGATATTGTGAGATCACTGCTGAGCAAAGGTCAATCTGTTACAAACTTGCTTGATTCAATGATCGTGCCGGAAAAGTCCAAGGACGTGAAGATTATTGCATGGAAATACGATGAAGTGTTTGACGCATTTTTGATAAAGCGTGTGAATGGTTTGTGTGACGTCTACCACTATTACTCAAGCATCTTTAAACTTCTAGTTCAAGATCTCAAAGAGTTACACAAACTGAGACTGATTAATCACACAAGGGCCGAGAGAGGTGAAAAATGTGCTATGCTGTTGGATGCTGGATTAATCACACTGCCTGCGACACTATGACCTGTATATATAGTTTTGTTAGGGCATTTTGTACACAACTCTTGGGAACTTAAGTGAATACTATTCTCTCTTTGATACTGAGTTCGAACCTTATTGATTGTTTGCAAGGAATTGGATTTGTTATATCTTTGTTGCAATTGTTTAATCCATCTTCTTCTACTAATCTTCTTAATTAATCATTTGTTAATGGGTTATAATGGTTTGTGTGAGTTTTGGTCACAAATCTCAACCAATTGATGCTAGATCTAGTGGTATCAATTGATTGTGATTAGATCTAAATCATATATAGCACGAATTACTGATTACATGGATCAACACAAACCGTTTAAGATGATGGAAAAATTGAAATCGATGGTAACCGATTCCGATTCGCCTGCTGAAATCGAGGAGACTGTGAAAGAAAATAAGTTGCAGGTTAGTTATGATGATGATATGGAAGAAGAGGATTTAAAATGGCAAATAAAATCATTAACTGTGAGAGCACATCGGTTTATAGAGAGGACTGGAAGAAATGTTTGTACTGATGATAAGATTGAGATTGGAGAGGTTCAGAGTCAAATCAACTATGCTTTAATGACAAAGATTGTGGATGTTCAAAAAGGGAAGAGTAAATGTGAAGAGGAATGTGAAGAAAGTTTGAACGATGATAAAGGAAAGAAGAAAGCTGAGGATGAAGAGACGTTGAAGGAAAAGGCAGAGAAACGCAAAAGAAACACAAGGTGATAGTCATGTATATGCCATATTAGCACCATGAAAACCACGTTAGATTGGTGTGATTAAATATTACATGTTTTTGGTGTGATAATAAAGGTAAATGTTGTGGTTTTATGAAATTTTTGATTTTTTCAAAAGTTGATTTTTTGATCAAATTTGTTTTTGGTGTGATTATATAGGTAAATGTTGTGGTTTTATGTGAACATTTTTTATTTTTTCAAAAGTCAATTTTTTTATGAGAGTTTGATTTGGTGTGATTAAATATAGGTAAAATGTTGTGGTTTATGTGAACATTTGTTAATTTTTTTAAAGTTGATTTTATGATCAAATTTGTTTTTGGTGTGATTATATATTACATGATGTGGTTTTTTGTGATAATTTTTTATTTTTACAAAAGTTGATTTTTTGATCAAATTTTGTTTTTTGTGTGATTATATAGGTAAATGTTGTGGTTTTATGTGAAAATTTGTTGATTTTTTGAAAGTTTGATTTTTTTATCAACTTTGTTTTTGGTGTGGTTATATAGGTAAATGTTGTTTTATATGAAAATTTTTTATGTTTTCGAAAGTTGATTTTTTGATCAAATTTTTTTTTGGTGTAATTATATAGGTAAATGTTGTGGTTTTGTGTGTAAATATTTGTTATACTCAAAAGTTGATTTTTTGATCCAATTTGTTTTTTGTGTGATTATATAGGTAAATGTTTTATAATTTGTTTACATTTCAGTACATTTGACTAATTGAATTAACTTTTTTTGTTAAGTTTTTTGAAAAAGACGAAAATATCCTTTGTATTAAATTGCATATTTTAAAATATTTACATTTAAATTTGTTTGTGTGTGTATATATTTGTCAAAAAACATTTTAAAATAAAGTTCTTATTTGTAAAATGGATCGTTTATCTAAAGCTATTTTTCTAATTTCGTTCAGTACAATATCATATATTTTTTAAATATTTTTATATCGTTCGGTTTAATCTCTCTTTTAGTACATGAGTTATACATATATTCTTAATTTCAGTACCAACTTTTACTTTTTATCATTTATTGGCCTATGTTTGACAATTCGTTTCAATTTCAGTACATTTACTAATACAATTAACTTTTTTGATTACGTTTTTTTGAAAAAAGACGAAAATATCCTTTTGTACTAAATTGGATATTTTAAAATATTTACATTTAAATAATGATTGTATATTTTTTTTTGTGTGTATATATTTTTCAAAAAAACATTTTAAAATAAAGTTCTTATTTTTTAAATTGATCGTCTATCCAAAGTTTTTTTTATTTCGTTCGGTACAATATCGTACATTTTTTAGACTTTTTTTATATCGTTCGGTTTAATCTCTCTTTTAGTACAAGAGTTATACATATATTTTTCATTTCAGTACCAACTTTTACTTTTTATCATTTCTTTGCCTAAGTATTATAATTCGTTTCTATTTCAATACATTTCACTAACAGAGTTAACATTTTTGGTTAAGTTTTTTGAAAAAGACGAAAATATCATTTTAACTAAATTGGATATTTTAAAATATTTACATTTAAATAATGATTGTATATTAGTTTGTGTGTGTATATCTTTGTCAAAAAACATTTTAAAACAAAGTTTTTATTTTTAAAATGGATTCGTTCGGTACAATATCGTACATTTTTTAGATTTTTTTAAATCGCTCGGTTTAATCTCTCTTTTAGTACGTGAGTTATAAATATATATATTCTTCATTTCAGTACCAACTTTTACTTTTTATCATTTATTGGCCTATGTTTTTACAATTCGTTTTACAATTCGTTTCCATTTCAGTACATTTGACCAATACAGTTAACTTTTTTTGTTAAGTTTTTTGAAAAAGACAAAAATATCCTTTGTACTAAATTAGATATTTTAAAATATTTACATTTAAATAATGATTATATATTTGTTTGTGAGTGTATATATTTGCAAAAAAAATTAAAATAAAGTTCTTATTTCTAAAATGGATCGTTTATCCAAAGCTATTTTTCTAATTTCGGTCGGTACAATATCGTTCATTTTTTAGAATTTTTTTATATCGTTCGGTTTAATCTCTATTTTGGTACCTAAGTTATACATATATTATTCATTTTAGTATCAAATTTTATTTTTTTTATCATTTATTGGCCTGAGTTTTACAGTTCGTTTCCATTTCAATACATTTGACTAATAGAGTTAACTTTTTTGTTAAGTTTTTTTGAAAAAGACGAAAATGTCCTTGGTACTAATTTAGATATTTTAAATTTTTTACATTTAAATAATGATTATATATTTTTTGTGTGTATATATTTGTCAACAAAACATTTTTAAATAAAGTTCTTGTTTTTTAAGTTGATCGTTTATCTAAAGCTATTTTTTAATTTTGTTCGGTACAATATACTGTACATTTTTAGACTTTTTTTATATCGTTCGGTTTAATCTCTTTTTGGTGCCTATGATAGGTTCAATTGGATCGATATCGCTCAATGATCAGAATGATTCAAGTACACAAAACAAACAGTTCAATCAGCAACACAATTCATTACTAATAATTCACTTGTATTGATGATCAAAGCAATATTGTAGTACAAAATGCGCAGGAGAATACAATCACACACACAACTCTCTCTCTAGCGTGTAAATCTGTGATCTAGACTCTCTCTCTAACATTCTCTTACTTCATGCTTTATGCATCAACACATTAGGGAAAATACAAAATAAACCCTAAACTATACAAAATGTATAAACAAAGTACAAAGTAAATCTGAAACAGAAATAAACCCTAACAGTACTCCCCCTAAGATTTATCTTTGGACTTGTAAAATCTTTAGTTTTCAACTTTGGCTTTTCAGCATCAATCTCTCAAAAATCTTCATATTCTTCTTTTACATCCAACAGCGGCTTCCCTTTGTATTCTTCTTGTTCTTTTAAAGCTTCCTCGATACAAGACTTGAACTTCTCAGCAATCTTGGCTTGTCTTGGCTTTGATTCATTCGTAACAATGTCACAATCCTTCATCCGTCTGAGAGTGTCTAAGGTAATACCTGCAAAATCAATGTTAGCATAAAACTCATACGGTTTCTTCCTTCCTTTGACTTTAACCTCCAAGGTACCCTTTGACGTCACCCTCATGTACTCGATCTCAGGCATATCAATCTTCACAAGGTTAGCATTGAGCAATGCCTTCCTTAATCGGATTTTCTCTGTAGCAGCCCCAATCACCTCAATCATAATCACAAACAACCTTCTATCTTCTTCAGCTACAGGATCTTTCAACTTTTCCATCTTGTAGTTCCGGAGATAGTCAATGTAAGATGGATGTAGTAGTTTGAGCTCAAACGTACTAAATAGTGTGATCATGTCCTGATCCCAATCATCCAAATTACGAACAAGTTTCAGCTCATAAGTCTCCTGATTGTAAAACACCTTCAAAATGGGCTTAGTTGCCTGAGAACCTTCAATCACCTTCAATCCCAGATTTGTGACTTTGTCAAAGTATTCATCTAAGAACTCTTCCAAGTACATGTCTCGCACTACCAACTTCTTCACTTTCCTCTTCTTCTTCATCTGTACATACTCACTATCTTCTTGTTGTCCTCGAAACTCCAAAAACTTTGGTAAGCGGCTCATCCCGGCATCCAGTAACATTGCACATTTATCACCACGCTCTGCATGCGTGTGATTAATCAATCTCAACTTGTGCAGCTCCTTCAAATCTTGCACTTGTAACTTGAAGATACTTGAGTAATAATGATATACATCACACAGACCATTAATTCTCTTAATCAGGAATGCATCAAAAACTTCATCATATTTCCAAGCGATAATCTTCACATTTTTGGACTTTTCCGGCACGATCATCGAGTCCAGCAACTCAGCAACAGATTGACCCTTACTCAGCAGTGATCTGACGACATCACCTGTTGTGGCAGACTTGTGCCATGATTCTCGTACATCCATCGGAATGTTGTAAGATTTCATATCGCTAGGAAACATGTCTATCAGCTCCTTCCTTTTCTTATGCGCATCTTCAGGTAATGCCATTACATTTATCTCTTTAGGTTCAAGCGCTTTGTATCTTTTGGTCAACTCATAGTACTCTGGGTTGTTGTAATCCAAGAAAAACATACGATTATGCATTTTCTCAGTCTTCATAAAACTTACCACAATCTTTTTCAGAGATTCTCTTTTCAACCTCTTCAGAGTTTTGTATGGATAGTTCCTCGAACTCAGCCATTCACGCATACTTCTGGTTGACATCTCCTCTGGATCTTGATGATACAGTTCTTCCGGAGGAAGATCATCAATGTTTAAGCTTTCTTGCAGAGGCGTCCACTCACCCATTTCTACAACAAACTCTTTCTCATCAGCCGTCACCTTTTCTTGAGCATTCATACACTTCTCATATTCCTCATTTATCTGACTAACTGTGTGTCCATTCAAATAAACTGGATTATACTTCATCTTCTCTAAATATGCAAATCGTTCCGGAAGATCAACATGTATCTCATTGTCAGGATTAGCCTCTGGTTCAGAATCAGTAAAGTCAATATCATCCAAATCATCAAGTGCCTCTATCATTGGTGCAGTTTCAGTTTGAACCGGCTCAAACTGTACTGTTTCAATCATAATTCCTTCCTTCACAGACTCAGCCACCTTTACCACCTCAGGCACTTCAGTTGCTATTACAGACTCAGATTGAATCGGCTCAATCTGAACTGTTTCTTCAGTTCTAGCTTTCTTAGCAACTTCATCTTCTCTGACAATTTCAGGCACAGCATCCAGTTTGCGTTTTCCCTCAGCTTTGTCAAGATTGACAAGATCAGTAGCTTCATCGGGAATTGGAATTGGTGATTCAATCCTTTCACCCACATTCTTCGTTCCTCGAGCTCTAGTATAATAAACTTTAACTTCTTGTGAAGGCTCGGCAACTTCTACCACATCATCTGAAAAATCTTTATCAAATGTAGAGCTTGACTTCTTTGGTTTGGCTTCTTCCAACCACTTTTCTAACATTTCCTTTTCCGCATTCAGAGTATTGCATTCAGCAGATAACTCTTTGTAATCTTCCTTCAACTTTTCATGATCAGCCTTCAGTTTTTCATGATCAGCATCTAATTCTTTGAATGTTTCCAAATTCTTCTGATGAATAGCCCAAAACTCTTCCAGCCTCTTTTTCTTCCTTTCATTAGATGCTTTCAACAACTCATTAGCATCTAAGAGTTTGGCTACCATCTTTTCCAAATGAAGAATTTTATCTTTTTCTTCATTCACATTAACACTTGAACCAACTTTTGGTGAAGACTCCAAAGGTTGTTCAGTTTGTATAGTTGCTGGAGATGAAGTGATGGGAATATCAACTGGTACAGAGACAGTAATGCAAGCATCAGTATCATCAACTGCCTGTGCAACAGTCTCCACTTCGGCCATAACCTCCTGTGCAATCTGAACAACATTCACTGGTTCAGGCACACTAACATTTTCAAAAACAGACGGCTCCTCAACTAATATAGGCTCAACCACAGTTTTAGATCTTCGAGATCTAGAATAGTGAACTGTGATATCCCTAGGAGCATCAACAACAATATCTTCTACTACTTTTTCAACCTCAACAGGTTCATTGACTTCAACAGTTTCAGACTCAATCGGCTTAGCAACTTCAATATCTTCAATCACAACAGTTTCAACAGTCTCAATAGGTTCATCAACTTCAACATTCTCTGTCTCCTCCGAAACAGATTCAATACCTTCTTCTTCAATATTACCATCATTCCCATCATCATCATCACTATCATCACTATCATCACAATCATCTTCATCGCATTCAGACTCATTCTCTTCTTCATTCTCATCCTCATCTTCTGGATGGCGAGCAAAGTAATCATCAGCATCTAATAGATTATATGGAATCTCATCAACTAGATCCGATGGATTGACAACCTCACCATGTGATATATGATGATATACCACTTCGATATCTTCATCATTGTTTGCTATATCTCTCATATAGTCAAACATTTCAACACTCTCAACACCTCCAATACTCATCTTCCTATATGATAGATCATTCATATCTTCAGTGTAAAGTATCCCTCCTTCAAAACCTTCTTCTCGGATGATAGGATAAGCAACAATGATCATAAGTTGCACGAATCTCGGATACATGAGAAACTTGAACCTCTTTCCTTTCACCAAATTGAACACAAACCCTTTCATAATCCACTTCGACATATTGAAAGGCTTGTTCTCAGCAATAGCAACAATGGGGGATGCAATGCCAGAAGGAAAGTTATCAAACCCAGCACTTCTTCTGGACATGCATTGTTGTATCACATAACACAGTAATTTCCATTCCTTCCCTAATCGAGCTCTTACAAACTGCTGTTTTTCGGAATATGGGAGGATGACCCATATTAATAAAACATGCCTGGCACTCAGCAGTTGTTAATTCATCATTGGCTCCAATCTCATCTTCATCAATCCTCAACGCTGTTCTGATAGACTCTTCAGACACAGTCAATTGCAACTCTCTGGTTATATTTCCTTTAACCACTGTCACACCAGCTTCATTTGTCACAACCTCAGCCGTCCTCCAGAAACTCTTGATGAGTCTTGCTTATATGACTGGCTTTGCATACATTGCATAGACATATTTGGTTCTTCTGATAAATCTGATCATATCTCTATACCCTTCAGTTTCAGGTATAGATTCATCCAAACATGCAACAAGATTGTGCTTAGGCTCGAATTTAAGATTCTCCATCTGTTTTGACAAAACAAAACACATGTGTTAGATTTTTCATTCATAAATAACAAAATTTGCATAAGTATTTGAACAAAAAGTTACAATGTAAAACAATCACACATTCATTTTAACACCTAAGTTGATTTAACAATCTGATTTTCATCATTTTGTTTAATAAAACCTTTGTGAATCAATGATCATACAATAGTTTTACACTAAACAGTTTAATCACTTAAGAACACAAATCTGAAATTTGTATGATGAAGTTGTTTAACATGTTTTAGTTCAGTTTTAACATCGATTTGTCACTTAATAACACATACATCATCAGTTTGATGTTAAACTTAACACCATTCAAAATGTCATCAATGGCGGTTCGACAGTTATCAGAAAATTTCAGTTGATTAGGTTGATTTTGAGCAATTTGATGCAAATTAATGAATGAAAGTTGATGATCGACAGTAAATACACCTTTTACAACATTCGATTTCAATTTTAACACACAAAATCAAAGTGTCGATTCATTGGTCTAAGTACTGTTCATCATCATTTTTCGTTTTTACGATCAATTAGCAGGTTTAACAAGGTCGAATCATGTTAAGTATACCTTATTCAATCAATACAACTTGTTACAGAACAATCGATTGAATATGATAATGACGATTTGAGGTACAGAGGATTTTTGCTTGAAAATGTTGGTGAAAAATGATAAGTGTTGTGAAAAAGCGGGTATTTATATGGTTGAAAAATTAGGTCAAACTTAATGGGACGGGTAAACAATTTGGACGGGTAAACATTTAAGCCCAATAAGCCTGGACGGGTCATGCACTGTTGAGCCGCGTCAAGTACTGTTGGGACGGGTCACAGTCATGGGACGAGTCACAACTTGGGACGGGTCAACATAAAACATGAAAAACACTTGGACGGGTCAGTCACTGTAGAGACGGGTCAAGTACAGTTAGGGTGGGTAAAGGTTAGGAACTACTACACCTGTTATGGTTTTACCCATCACCCGGCTGCATAGTAGTCTTCTTTCATCACCCGGCTTGCACAATGACTTATTGTTCATTACCCGGCTGCATAGTGATACTTTCATCACCCGGCTGTATAATGACAGCTTCTCTTCATCACCCGGCAACAGAGTTGTCATACACGGCTAGATAGAATCTTCATTCTATTACCCGGCTGCACAGTGTTCTTCACTTACACGGCTAGATAGAATCTTCATTCTATTACCCGGCTGTACAGTGTCAACACTTCATCACCCGGCTACATTTGTTCTTTCACCCGGCTACCTTCTTTCACACAATCACCCGGCTCATATCAGACACCACTACTTTACCCGGCTGAATAGTGTCTTCATTACCCGGCTAAATAGTTGTTTTTGATATCTTCACCCGGCGACAACACTTTGACAATTTTTCATTTTTCTCCGTCTGTTGACTTTTCAACTGCATTTATTGCACCTGCAACATTCTCGACATATTAATTAGACAAGACATCCTTATTAGGGTTTGTCACATTAATTAATCAACAATATTATTTAGGCAACAATTTAATTCTCATTAAATCCTTTTTTTTTTCATTTTCTTTGATTTTTCTAAAATGATTTTGCACAACCAAAAATTCTATATCCCGAAGCAATTTCTTAAAAACAAATCACAAGACCATGGGTTTGTTTTTAACACATCCAATACATTTGCTTTTCATACCACATAATCTTGTTCATTCAAAACACACTTATTCAAATATATTTTTGGATTTTTGTAGATATTTTTCTTCTTCAATTATTCTCCCCCTAAACTTGAAATTTCTTGAAATTTTTAAGTTTAAACAGGATGTCGATGTGTCAATAAAGAATCCATATGCCTGCACATACAAAGCACACACATTAAAATAAAGACATATGCAATGCAATGAATCAAAATATCGCAGTGAGATCATACCACACATTATCTGAACATGTTTTGCAAGTTTTGAATAGACATTTGACTTATGTTTGATTGAGTGATGATATGAAAACATACCAATTAGCTCGAATTGACACACTTACTTTTTCAGTATCATGATGAGATTAAGGTTCGATTAAAATGACTTATGTGACCCACATGTATACATAATACATATGTCAACATATTTCCTTATCCACCACTACCGGAATGCATATTGCACAAGAACCTGGTCACTTACAATCATATACATTGTGGAATCTGGGTTCTATGCGGATTTGGTCCACTTTGGGACTTCTTTTTAATTCCATTTTGGAATTTTAATTTCCTATCGTTCCCCTTGGGAATCTTCTGAATTCCTTTTTGGAATTTTTGTTTGGTGATGGTCCACATTTTAGACTCTTTTTGTTCCAACTTTGGGAATCTTTTGCTGCACCTTGAAGCTCAAAAGAGACTTCATGTGAGACTTCAGGTCTGTGGATACCACAACAAAGAAGCTCACGATGCGGTTCATCACACTGAATAGACTGCATCGTTACCCGATCATGTACAACTATCATCATACGGTTATCTGCACGATTAACCAATCTAGGAACACGGTTAACAGAATCATCATTAGGTGCCATTTTAAAGAAAATATTAAAAAAATATTTTTGTGTTTTTAATGATTTTTTGAAAAGAACAGTTAAAATACAAAAATAAAGACAAGTAAATAATGACAAGACAAGATAACAAGGTTTGAAACAACTGAAATTGAGTCACACGGCTGAACAATGAAAATTTCTTCTTCACCCGGCTGAATAGTAGCTTTTCTTCTTCACCCGGCTGAGAATGTTCTTCACCCGTCTAAACAGTCACACGGCTCAATAGTTGTCAATCTTCAGTCACTTGCAATCTTCACCCGGCAAGTAGAGTTACCCGGCTGAACAGTTACACGGCTGAATAGTAGAAACTTCACACGGCTGAAAACTTGACCCGGCTAGAACTTGACACGGCAGAAAGGTTTACCCAGCTGAACAGTTGATCACACGGCAGAAAACTTGTTTACCCGGCTAAACAGTTGACAGTCACCCGGCTGAAATGTTAATCACCTGGCTGAACAGTTTATCACCCGGCACAACAGTTCTTGATCCGGCTGAACAGTACACCTTTTTCTTCGCAAATTCTTTACCCGTCTAGACAAAATTACCTTCACACGACTGCACAGGACCTAATTGTTCACAAATCTAAGTCCAAAAATTTTGTCTAAGTCAATTTTATCACCCGGCTAGTTAATCTTCAACCTGTTCATCCTGTTCATCATCTTCGTCTAACGAATTTTTCTGATTCTAACAAAAACTTGTTCAATTACTTCAAAAATCACACCCAATCAGCGAAATATACCGATTATCAATCTCCAATCTCAATCAATCCAAAACATGATCAAATTTTGATGAAATTGAGCAAAATTTTGATCAAACAGTAACTTTTTCTTCCTTCCTAATTCCTCAGATCTGATGATAATCTGATGGAATTTGCACAATTGTTGTGAATTAGAAATGATTCCAATGATGAATCACAACTAAAAAAAGCAACAATTCATTCAGATCATGATTTTGAGCAATATTGATGTGTTTTTGCTTGATGAATAGCGAAGAACACAATACCAACAGCTCTGATACCAATTGATAGGTTCAATTGGATCGATATCGCTCAATGATCAGAATGATTCAAGTACACAAAAGAAACAGTTCAATCAGCAACACAATTCATTACTAATAATTCACTTGTATTGATGATCAAAGCAATATTGTAGTACAAAATGCGCAGGAGAATACAATCACACACACAACTCTCTCTCTAGCGTGTAAATCTTTGATCTAGACTCTCTCTCTAACATTCTCTTACTTCATGCATTATGCATCAACACATTAGGGAAAATACAAAATAAACCCTAAACTATACAAAATGTATAAACAAAGTACAAAGTAAATCTTAAACAGAAATAAGCCCTAACAACCTAAGTTATACATATATTTTCTTCATTTTAGTAGCAAAATTTACTTTTTTATCATTTATTGGCCTGAGTTTTAAAATCCGTTTCCATTTAAGTACATTTGACTAATAGAGTTGATTTTTTTTGTTAAGTTTTTTGAAAAAGACGAAAATATCCTTGGTACTAACTTAGATATTTTAAAATGTTTACATTTAAATAATGATTATATATTTGTTTGGGTGTGTATATATTTGTCAAAAAACATTTTAAAATAAATATCTTATTTTTTAAATTGATCGTTTATCCAAAGCTATTTTTCTAATTTCGTTCGGTACATTATTGTACAGTTTGGAGACTTTTTTTATATTGTTCGGTTTAATAGTGTTTGATATTTAGATTTCTTAATATAGATAGATTTTGTACCTTTCGCCTTCTTAAACGTCATTTTTAATATCTTTTGGTTTTTAATTTTTTAGTATTGTTCAGGTTAATGCCGTTAGGTCTTTAAATGTTTTTTCAATATCGTTTCTGTCACACCCTCAATTTTCCACAAATGGGGTTTCTGTTAGGTGCGTGACATACCAGGATCTCAAGCCATTAGTTAGAGTAAAACTGTCTCAACTGATTTAAAATAAAGTTTAGTTTTATAATAATCCAAAAACCGAGGTATTAAAATGTAAGTTTTTCAAAGTTTAGCGGAAGCGTTTAAAGAAAACATAAAATCCCAATTTAGACTTGTGCTCCAAAACTAGCACAAAAAATGAAACCGGTGCTTTAAAATCCAGCACTCAACCAAACAGTTATATTCAAGCAAAACCAAAACAGTTAAACATTAGGTTTGTAACAAGTTCAAAAGACCCATGCATGTTGTGTCCTATGTGCACAAACTCTTAGCCACATGAGAAAACATACTGAAAACGGTAATCAGATAAGTAATCAAACATAATTATCAAAATTGTTTAACTGATAAACATCATTACTATTGTTGGTTAGCTAAACCACCTCGTTTACTACATGAACACGTCGAGATTAAACAGAACGATACGATAATTTTTCCCTTGTTGCCACCACGACGGGTGACAAAAAGTTAAAGGACAATTTGCACCACCTGGAAACCAATCCAGCATGGTGGGGTCTGCCGAACCCATAGTACTACTCAAATTTCCCCGTTATACCCAATGTATATTAATAATCTCGACAAAAAGGAAAGGACTTTATAGTTTGATGGAATCATGCTCAATAAAATAAACCGTTATACAATAGAACTTTGTTTTATCAAAATAGTTGCCCGAAGGCCCTGCCCGAAGGCATAAATCTCAGCCCAAGGCTGTTTAAAATCTTGCCCGAAGGCCCTACCCGAAGGTATAAAAATGCAGCCCGCCCGAAGGCGCTGAAAAATGCAGCCCACCTGAAGGTGCTGTAAAATAGTTGCTCGAAGGCCCTGCCCGAAAGCGTAAATCTCAGCTCAATGCTGTTTAAAATCTTGCCCGAAGGCCCTACCCGAAGGTATAAAATGCAGCCCGCCCGAAGGCGCTGTAAAATGCAGCCCACTCGAAGGTGCTGTAAAACAGTTGCCCGAATGCGCTGTAAAATAGTTGCTCGAAGGCGCATTAAAAATATTTGTAAGTTTTCTCCCCGTAAAAGATTTAAAAGCGAGCAAAGAACTCACCTTAGAGTGCACCACTACAAATAAACAATGGAGCACAATTTCTTAGATCGCCCTATGACCTGCTTAATAATTCATTACTAATTGTTAACTAAAATCTTTGATAGGTTCAATTGGATCGATAATATCACTCAAATGATCTAAACAACACGCACAAACAAAACGTTCAATCACAAACACAGTTCATACTCATAAATTCTCTGTATATTGATGATCAAAGCAATTCGCAGTACAAATGTGCAGGAGAAAACAAATACACACAGTTAATTCTCTCTCTAACAGTGCAAAAAGTCCTCTCACCTAACACACGCACACTACATGCTTTATAACAAACAAAATGCAAGTTTAAGGAAAATACATAATAAACCCTAAACTATACAAACATATAAAACAAAGATACAAAGTAAATCTTAACACGGAAATAACCCTAACAGTACTCCCCCTAAGATTTAACTTTGAATCTTCAAAAACTTCAATCTTTTTCTTCTTTTATCAGCATCGATCTTCAATCCTTTTCTACCATTCTTCTGGTTCATCTTTTACTTTCAGCACTTCTCGACCTTTGTACTCTTCTTTTTCTTTTAAAGCTTCTTCAATACAGGATTTGAACTTTTCAGCAACTTTGGCTTGTCGAGGCTTGGATTCATTCGTCAGAATTGGTAGAGCATTCATGCGTCTAAGCGAATCCAGATTTAAACCTGCAAAATCGATATTAGCATAAAACTCAAATGGCATTTCTTTGCCTTCGACATACACCTCCAATGTTCCTTTTCTGGATATCCTCATGTACTCTATCTTCGGTAAATCCACCATCACAAGATTAGAGTTTAGCAAAGCTTTTCTGACTCGAATTTTCTCCGACGCAGCAGCAATAACTTCAATCATCACCACAAATAACTTTCGGTCCACTTCAGCCAGTTTATCCTTGCACTTCTCCATTCTAATGCTCCTCAAATAATCAATATATGAAGGATGTAGCAGCTTTAACTTAAAAGTACTGAACAGAGTGATCATGTCTTTGTCCCAATCCTCCAAATTTCTAACAAGCTTTAGTTCAAATGTATCCTGATTGTAGAAAACTCTCAGTATTGGCTTCGTCATTTGCGACCCATCTATTACCTTCAATCCAGGATCAGTGATCTTGTCAAAATATTCATCCGAGAACTCTTCTAAGTACATATCCTCGGTCACCACCAATCTTTTCTTCTTCTTTTGTTTCTTGGCTTGCACATATTCTGAGTCTTCCTGTTGACCTCGGAAATCCAAAAACTTTGCAGTTCTGCTCATTCCAGCATCAAGAAGCATCACACACTTGTTACCACGATCAGCATTTGTATGATTAATCAACCTCAGTTTATGCAGCTCTTTCAGATCCTGAACTTCCAATTTGAAGATGCTAGAATAGTAATGATAAACATCACATAAGCCATTTACCCTCTTTATCATGAATGCATCAAACACTTCATCATATTTCCACGCGATTATCTTTACCTTCTTATTTTTCTCAGGCACAATCATAGAATCTAGTAACTCAGCGATTGATTGTCCTTTGCTCATCAGCGATCTCACCACATCTCCTGGTGTTGCAGCCTTATGCCAAGTCTCACGCACCGCCATTGGTATGTTATAAGATTTCACTTCACTGGGAAACATATCCATTAATTCATGCCTCTTTTTGTGCGCATTTTCAGGTAAAGCCATAACAGGAATTTCTTTTGGTCCAAGTACTTTAAATCTCTTCGTCAGCTCAAAGTACTGAGGATTGTTATAATCCAAATAGAACATTCTGTTGTACATCTTTTCTGTTTTCATGAAACTGACCACAATTTTCCTTAACGATTCAGATTTCAACTTTTGCAAAGTTTTATACGGATAGTTCCTCGAACTCAACCAACTTCGCATCTCATAAGAAGTCATCTCATCTGGGTTTTGATGATAAAGCTCAGTAGGAGGTAAATCTTCGATATTTAGACTTTCTTGCATCGGAGTCCATTCACCCATTTCAACCATGAACTCTTTCTGATCAGCTTCAGCTTTATCTTGAGCATTAATACACTTTTCATACTCTTCATTGATCTGACTCACTGTCAATCCATTCAAGAATACAGAGTTATACTTCATTCTTTCCAAATAAGCAAACCTCTGATCCAAATCATCCGGCACCTCTTCAACCGTATTCTGTACAGGCTCTGGCTCAGCTTCATTCTCAGACTCAGTCCAATCAATATCTAAATCATCTAAAGCTTCAATCATGGGTGCTTCGTCAGTTTGAATCGGCTCAAACTGACTAACAACTTCAGATACATTGGTAGGCGCACTTTCAACTTCAACAGCTTCAGCTTGAATCGGCTCAAACTGAACTGTATCTCCAGAATTAACATCTTTCTCACTATCAGCTGCTTCAAATACTTCTGTTTCAGCTTCAGACATAGTCTCAATCTCAGCAACTTTCTCAGCCTCAACTTCAGCTACAGATTGAATCGGCTCAATCTGCACTGGTTTATCAATCTTCGCCTTCTTTGAGCTTCCTTCATCACCAAATATTTCAGGGACCGCATCTATCTTTCTCTTTCCCTCAGCTTTATCCATCTTGACAATTTCAGCATCAGCTTCATCGGGAATAATAATTGGTGATTCAACCAAAATTCCAACATTTGTAGTACCTCTTGCCCTTGTCAAATACACTTTAGGCACATTCGTTTCAGTCACTATGATTTCATCAGAAAAGTCTTTGTCAGACGATGAGCCAGCCTTCTTTGGTTTCAATTCATCCAACTCTTTTTCCAACATTTCTTTCTCGGCATCTAAAGTATTACATTCAGCTTTAAGTTCAGTGTAATCAAACTTCAAGTTCTCATGCTCCTCTTTGAGTTTATCATAATCATCTCTCAATTTCACATGTTCATCAACCAGCTTAACGTGATCTTCATCCAACTTCTTGAAAGTCTTCAAGTTCTGATTGTGAATATCCCAATATTCATCAAATCTCTTCTTTTTACGCTCATTTGAGGCCTTTAACAAATCATTTGCTTTAATCAGATTTTCCACCATCTCTTCTAATTCAGCAATGCGTTTCTCTTTCTCATCCTCAATTTCATCAACACTTGGCACAACGTTTGGTGAAGACTCCAAACCCTGTCCAATGTTTTCAACAGTTGGTGGTAATGCAGTGGGAATATCAACAGTAATAGGCTCAGTAATGCCAGCATCCACTTCATCTATCTGTGCAATAGATTCAGCTTCGGCCATTACTGCCTGTGCAATCTCAATCACATTAATCTCTTCAGGCTTTTCTACTGGCTTTGACCTTTTCTTTCGAACATATTTCACAGATACCTCCTTTGGAACATCATCCACTGCTTCTTCAATCACAGAAGCAACCTCAACAGGTTCTTCTACAACCATAGGCTCAATCAACTCAACATTTTCAGTCTCCATTGGTTCAACCTCCTCTGAATTAGATTCAGATTCAGTATCATCACCACCATCATCATTACCATCATTACTATCATTATCATTCTCATCATTACCATCATCTTCTTCATCTTCTGGATGACGAGCAAAGTACTCGTCATCATCCAGTAAATTGTCTGGCACCTCATCCACAAGGTCCAGTGGATTCACAATCTCACCGTGAGATATATGATAGTATACACCTTCCACATCTTCTTCATTGTTGATTATATCTCTCATATAATCAAACAACTCAATATCAGGCACATTCCCGATACTCATCTTTCGATAAGAGAGATCGTTCATGTCCTCAGTATATAACATGCCTCCAGCATAACCTTCACTTCTGATCATGGGATAGGCAATGTTTATCATCAATTGCAGAAACCTTGGATACATCAAAAATTTGAACCTCTTACCCTTCACCAAGTTAAACACAAACCCATTCATTATCCACCTTGACATGTTGAATGGTTTGTTTTCTGCAATGGCTACAATCGGTGATGCAATGTCTGAAGGAAAGTTATCAAACCCTGCACTCCTTCTAGACATGCATTGCTGCACAACATAACACAGCAGCTTATACTTCTTCCCCAACTTGGCTCTGTAAAACTGAGACTTTGGAAACACAGGTGGATGTCCCATGTTAACAAAACAAGTTTTACATTCCTCCATTGTCAATTCATCCATCATGCCTACCTCATCCTCATCAATCCTTAGGGCTTGCCTGATAGCTTCTTCAGTGACATCTAATACCCAATCCCTAGTGATATGTCCTCTGACCATAACACCTCCATTCTCATTTCTCACAACCTCAGCTGATTTCCAGAAGCTCTTGATCAGCCTTGCATATATGACCGGTTTGGCACATATAGCATAAACATACTTGGTCCTCTTGATGAACTTTATCATATCTCTATATCCCTCTGTCTCCGGAAGTGATTCATCTAAACATGCCACAAGATTATGTTTAGGTTCAAATTTGAGATTCTCCATCTGTCAAACAAAAACACAAACAAACACAAAACAAGGCAAATGTGTTAGAAACTTCATTAAATCATATCAACATTTTAATAAGTGATAGGAGCAAATGTTAGACAACAAAAACAGTCACATAATCATTTTAAATCCTATATTGTTCAAATAATCTGATTTTCATCATCTTAATCAAACAACACTGAATTTTAGAGATTATACATCAAGTTTCAATTTTAACAGTTGATCACTTAGGTAAATTTTGACAAATTTTATGATGAGAAGGTTCAACATGTTTTGGTTTAATTTTAACAAGTTTAATCACTTTTAAGCAGATATTTTATCGTTTTGATGTTTAACTTTTAAAAGCTTCAAAGTTCATCAATGGCGATTTTGTCAGTTAAGAACATTTCACTTGATTCAGTCGATTTTAAGGTGTTTTAGTGCAAATGAATGATTGAATGATGATAATCGAGTGTTTTTACACTTAAATCAACATTCGATTTCGGTTTTAACACACAAAAACGAAGTGTCGATTCATTGTCCAAAACACTGTTCATCATCGTTTTTCTTTTTAACAGTTGATTTGCAGGTCGATTTGGTCAAAAACACTTAATTTCTACCTTAATCAATCTATTAACCTTGTTATAGAGCAACAGATTGATTATGATAACAATGGCGATTTGAGGTTCAGAGTGTTTTGGTGAAAGTGAGTGTGTGTGAAATGATAAGTGTTTGTGAAGAGGCGGTATTTGTATCGTCAAAAATTTTAGGTCAAACATTAAGTGTCGGGTCAACACAAGCAAATTAGGCCCAATAACCTTGCCGGGTCAAGTACTGTAGTGACGGGTCATGTACTATAGTTACGGGTCAAGTACATAAAACAAGTCACCAACATGTGAAAATCACTTGACGGATCAAGCACTGTAGATACGGGTAAGTCACTGTAGTGACGGGTAAAGGTTAAGGAACAACTACACCTGATGATTTTATTCATCACCCGGCAGAATAGTTGTTATCAAAACATCACCCGGCAACCTTATTCATCACCCGGCAACACAGTTGCTTTCCTTCTTCATCCGGCTTGCTTTCTTCTTTACACGGCAACCTTTGACACCTTCTTCACACGGCATACACACTTCTTCATTACCCGACAACATAGTGTAATACCTTTACACGGCAACAATACTTCATTATTACCCGGCTGTATAGTACACACTAGTCACCCGGCAAGACATCTATGACCTTCACCCGGCAGTTTTTGACATGATCATTGCCCGGCTGTACAGTGGTCATAATGTCTTCACCATTTCTTCAATCACCCGGCAAGTATCAGACTTACAACTTTACCCGGCTGAACAGTTCTTTACCCGGCTGCACAGTTGTATCTGATATCTTTACCCGGCTATAACACTTAAGCACATTTCTTCAAAACACACTTATTCAAAACAAAATATTTTTTGGATTTTTGTAGATATTTTTCTTCACTTTTATTCTCCCCCTAAACTTGAAATTTCTAGAAATTTTTAAGTTTAACAAGGATGTTGATGTGTCAATAATGATTCCAAATGCCTGCACACACAAAAACACACACATTAAAGTAAAGACATATGCAATGCAATGAATCGAAATATCGCAGTGAGATCATACCACACATTATCTGAACATGTTTTGCAAGTTTTGAATAGACATTTGACTTATGCTTGATTGAGTGATGATATGAAAACATACCAATTAGCTCGAGTTGACACACTTACTTTTTCAGTATCATGATGATATTTAAGGTTCGATTAGAATGACTTATGTGACCCACATGTATACATATGTTAACATATATCCTTATCAAACACTACCTGAATGCATATTGCACAAAACCTGGTCACTTACAGTCATACACAGTGTGGAATCTGGGTTCTATTCGTATTTGGTCCACTTTGGGACTTCTTTTTAATTCCATCTTTGGGAATTTTTCTTTCCTATTGTTCCCCTTGGGAATCTTCTGAATTCCATTTTGGAATTTTGTTTGGTGTTGGTCCACATTTGGGACTCTTTATGTTCCATTTTGGAATCTTTTGCTGCACCTTGAAGCTCAAAAGAGACTTCGTGTGAGACTTCAGGTCTGTGGATACCACAACAAAGAAGCTCACGATGCGGTTCATCACACTGAGAAGACTACATCGTTACCCGATCATGCACAACTATCATCACAAGCAATGTATCAAAAGACATATATCTAGACATGTATAACAATGGAACTTAACACAAAGATCATTAAGTTTATGTTTGTCAACAATCAACTTACTTTTTCAGTCTAATTGTCTGAGCTGTCTAGCACATCAACTAACATTCATCAGTCTTTATTTAAAAATGATGTAACAAATAATGTCTAGTGTATCTATCATTTCTCACTTTTTGCAATATAGATTCTTATGACATGATATTTTCTTTTTCTTTTGCTTTTGTATTATGTTTTTGCTTTTCTATTTTCTTTTTCACGCAAGCACACACAATGCAAAACATAAAATAAAAGGCAAAGGAATCAAAATATAACATCAACTTATTATATTTTTGGCTTTTATATTTTTCTGATTTTTGTATTGTTTTCGAAAAATAGAATCAATCATGATTGATCAATCCTATGGATTGAATTAAGAATTCAAACCGGCCTGACACAAAAGATTTTGTGAAAAGATCTGCCAGTTGTTTGTCGGTATGAACCTTAATCAAAATTATTAAACCCTTTTCAGAGTTATCTCTTAAAAAATGATATCTAATTTCGATGTGTTTGGTTTTAGAATGTTGAACAGGATTGGCAGTTATAAACATAGCAGCAGTATTGTCTATGTAAATAGGAGTTTTCAAAAAATTAAACCCGTAGTCCAGCAACTGATTTTGTAACCATAAAACCTGAGAACATCCTGCAGATGCAGCGATATACTCTGCTTCAGCTGTGGATACAGAAACATTGGTCTGCTTCTTGCATTGCCAAGAGACAAGCCTTGGACCCAGAAATTGACAGCCACCAGTTGTCGATTTCCTGTCAAGAGCACAACCACCAAAATCACTGTCAGAATAGCTATATAGTTCAAAATTTCCTTCATAAGGATACCATAACCCAAGATTTGGTTTCCCTTTGAGATATCTGAATATACGCTTCACAGCAACAAGATGAGACTCTTTCGGATCTGACTGGTATCTGGCGCATACACACACAGCGTACATGATGTCTGGTCTTGATGCAGTAAGATACATCAGAGAACCGATCATTGACCTGTATAGTGTTTGGTCAACTGCTTTACCCTTTGGATCCGGTTGAATCTTGCAATTTACATCAGATGGAGTTCGAATTGTTTGACAATCTTGCATCTTGAATTTCTTCAACAATTTCTCAACGAATTTTGATTGATTGATGAAAATTCCGTCAGCAGACTGTTTCACTTGTAATCCCAGAAAGAAATTAATCTCCCCCATTGAACTCATCTGGAATCTAGACTTCATGATTTCTTCAAATTCTTTGCACATGGACTCACTGGTTGATCCGAAAATAATATCATCCACATAAACTTGAATGCACAACAAGTCATCATTCTCCCTCTTCATAAACAAAGTTGGATCAATCTGACCTCTTGTAAATCCATGCTCTAGCAAATGCTTGGATAATGTCTCATACCAGATTCTAGGAGCTTGGTGTAGACCATAAAGAGCTTTACTCAACTTGTACACACGATGAGGATAGTCAGGATCTTCGAAACCCGGAGGTTGTCTGACATATAAGTCATCTGTGATCGGTCCATACAAGAAAGCACCTTTGACGTCCATTTGGAATACTTTGAATTTCATGAAAGACGCATATGCAAGAAAAACGCGTATGGCTTCAAGTCTTGCGACCGGAGCAAACACTTCTTCATAATCAATGCCCTCTTCCTGAGTGTATCCTTGTGCAATCAGTCTAGCTTTGTTTCTCACAACAATGCCACGTTCGTCTGGCTTGTTTTTGTACAACCATCTTGTACCTATTGCGTTCTCTCCTTCAGGTAAGTCCACAAGTTTCCAAACTTCCTGTTTGCGAAACTGAAGTAATTCCTCCTGCATAGCCTCAATCCAACTGTTATCTTTTAGCGCCTCTGAAATATTCTTTGGCACCACTTGAGATAGAAAACACGAGTAAAGACAAACATTTGCTTGTTCCGTCTGACTTCTTGTAGTTCTCTGATTCAACGGCCCGATAATCTGAGAGACAGGATGTTTCTTGTGAATTCGATGAACAGGAATATCACCTCCTTGCACTTGACTCTCCAGATTTGAAGTATTCAGATTTGGTAAATCTTGTAGTATGGATGAAGTATGTGGAGTAAAATTCGGAACTTGATCCGGTGAATTGATGAAGTAATCAAATGATTCTGGAACAGCTTCACCATTCGGATCTGATGATGGTTGATTCTGAACAGATCCACCATCATTAGGAGAAATCACATCTTCTTCTTGATTGTTCGACTCTTGATCTTCATGAGAACCAGAAGGACCCGGAGCTTGACTGGATTTGACATGATCAGGATTGAGAAAAGACATAAATGGATATTCAGAGTTGAGATTTCCATCTTCGTCATTATCAGAATCGTCACTAAAGCATCCTAAGTCGCCTGATTCCTTCCTTGCGTTTCCTGAAAAATCAAATAAGTTAGAATTGAAGGATTTCGATAATGAATCTAAATCAAATAACCATTCGGGACCATGAGCCACTAAGGGAAACGAATTTTCTAAAAACTTGACATTGATAGTTTCAATAACAGTATTTGTTTTGCTATTAAAAACTCGATAAGCTTTAGAAACAGACGAATAACCTAAGAAAAATCCATCATCGGATTTTGACTCAAACTTCCCGAGATGATCATTTAAATTTAAAATCGAAACCGGACAACCAAATGCTTTCAAGTAAGAAATATTTGGTTTCCTTCCAAACAACAACTCATAAGAAGTTTTCTTTTTATCATTCACTAATAATGTTCTATTTTGTACAAAACATGCAGTTGCAATGGCTTCGTCCCAAAAAGTGATTGGAATTTTGGCATCCGCAAGCATGGATCTTGCTGCTTCAATCAGTGTCCTGTTTTTCCGTTCCGCAACCCCGTTCTGTTGAGGCGTTCTAGGCGCACTGAATTGTCGAGCAATCCCTTTTTCTGCACAAAATAAATCAACATTAGCATTTTTAAATTCCGTTCCATTGTCACTTCTTAACACTTTAACTTTGCATTCCAATTGGTTTTCAACTTTAATGATAAATTCTTTCAATAATTCAGCTGTTTCAGATTTAGCATGCAAAAAGTAAACCCATGAAAATCTCGTAAAGTCATCTATGATAACAAAACAATATGATTTTCTCCCGATGCTTTGAACGTTGGTCGGTCCAAAAAGATCCATATGTAGCATCTGCAAGGGTTTTGAAATGGAGTTTTCGAGCTTGGACTTAAAAGACATCCGATGCTGTTTTCCCTTCAAACACGCTGGACAAAGATCAGTTGTGGAGAATTTCTTCGATGGGATTCCCACAGCGTGATTTCCAGACACCAAACGGTTCATGTTTCTGAAGTTGGAATGTCCCAGCCGTCTATGCCAAAGCTGACTCTCATCATTTGAAGCATGGGCAATGAGACAGGTTGCTTCGGTTTCGGCATCAATCTGTGACATATCCAATTTGTATACATCACGATCTCTAGGCGCTTTCACCACTACCCACTCATTGTCAATCTTGAAACCTGGTTTCAGAATATAACAAAAAGAATCATCAAAAAGAGTTGAATAAGATTTATCACAGATTTGCGAGACACTTAGTAAGTTAAAGTTCAACTGTGCACAGTAGTTGACTTTATCAAAACTAATTACTCCATTCGAGACAGTTCCTTCTCCTGTGATTTTACCACCTGCATCACCTCCAAACGCTACATGAGTACCATTCTTTTGCTTGAAATCCTGAAGCAAGGCATGGTTGCCTGTCATGTGCCGGCTACACCCACTATCAACGAACCATGAGTTGATAGGTCTTCTTGGGCGTACCTGCAATTCAAACATTTTCAGTTAGTTTGGTCAACCCAGGCCCACACGGTCTTGGGTTTTCCGAATTTATCCGCAATTGTAACTTGTTTATATTGAATATTTTGAAAATTTGTTTCATTCATGAAATTTTGATGCTGATAACTTCGCCCATTGGCGTTTAATGATTGCTTTCTCCTCAAAGCTCTGAACCTTTCCTCCAGCTGAGGATCAAGGTTGTTTTCAAAATTTTGGTTTCTTACCAACAAAGCTCTCGGCTTAAAATTGTTAACCTGCACACTTCTTGTCACGTTAGAAACAGAATTGTTTCGATTGAAATTTATCAAAACCGGAGAATGACTGTGACTCATATTTTGAAAACCATATGAATTATTTCTTTGAAAGTTTGAATATGGAGTCAATTCTCTAGTCGAGTTTGATCGAAAGAAACAATCCTTTGTGTCATGGTTTCTTCTCTCACAAATATCACAGAATTTGTTAAAATAACATTCTTCTGAAGAATGATTTCTTTTGTTACAGAAACTGCAGTACCTGTTAAAGAAACATTCAGCAGTTGCATGATTATATCTATCACAAACTTCACAATATTTCTTGCTAATCCTAAAGAGCCGATTGTTAACCTTTGAATTTGAACCAAAACGTGATTCATTATCATAGTTGTTCGGTTTTAGATTAACATTTTTCTGTGGAGACATTGTTTGCGATTTTGCTTGCATGGGACTTTGGTTCGATTTTAAACTGTTCTGTTTGGTCACCTTTTTGTTTTCAATTCTCTTATCATTGACAGCGGAAGTCTTAGGACCTGAACCTGTTTTCAGACCAGAGTTAGATTTGATTTGAGCATTGATTTGGTTACCATAAGAACCGTTCATGTCGAAAGTACCTGCAGACACAAATTTGATCGACTTACCTTTTGACACTTTCTTGACAGGTTTTACGTTTTGAGCTTTTGTGTTATCATTCGATTTTAAGACACTTTTGCCTTTTGATTCTTTCGTTTCAGATTGATTTGACATTGATTTCGATTTCTGCTTCTTTGCAGTTAAACCGTCAGACTTCTTCAATTCTTGTTTTTTGAGTAGTTCAGCAGCAACTTTTGCCTTATCTTCATTCTTCTTCCATTTGATGTAATTAGGATCATTGAATCCTGAAAATTCACCTTCTTCCTTCACCGTTTGTTTTGGTTCGGGATTAAGCTTTGGGTATTCAACGAGTTGAATTAGAACAGGCTCCAGCTTGTTTTCAGATTTGTTGCTTGCTTCATCATCTGCTTCAGTTGTCATTCCATTTTCTTCTCTCAAGCTTTCGATCAACACCTCAGATCCTTCGGACTCGGATTTACTTCTTTGAATTTCTTTGAATTTTCTTTCATTTTCAGGTGAATGATCAAATTCATTAAAGTTTTCCGGTAAGGTTTGAGTGATTGAATTTGGCATTGGTTCATGAGTAAAACCCAACCCGGTTTTATTTTTGTTACCTCTTTCATTAATGAGTTGTTCAACCATGGTTTTACAACTTTTAACTTTCTTTAGTTCAACTTGAGTGACTGCATGTGCGACTTTTTCTTGTTCAAAGTTCTTAGTCATTTCTTCAAGCTGTTTGGTAACAATTTCCAATTCCTTTAAAGTTTTGTTCCATGATTCAGTTAGTGACAAAATCTTCTCATCTGAAATTTTATGATCGATTTTAAGTTTTTCATGAAGTTTTTCATGTTGACTTAATTTATCACCGATTTTAAATGAATGAGTTCGATAATGTTCTACCTGTTGAATACACTGATCGGAACATAACCTTTCCTTCACATCTAAGGGCAATGGAATGTAATTGGGGGGTAGGTCATTACTAACCTTTGGTTGTTCAGTAGAAGATGAAGACTCACTGGATGTAGCCATTAACGCAATTTCAGCTTCAGACTCTTCAGTAGGATCAGACTTAGCACTCCAGTCATAATCTTCAGCATCTTCATTCACATCATCAACTATCTTTCCATCCCCTTCTTCAGACCAGTCTTCTTCAATTTCACACACCAAAGCCAGATTTGATGTAAGATCAGATGTAAACTGTTCTGCATATGCACTCCAGTCATATCCGTCTTGTACACTTACAACCAACGCTTTAGTTTGATCTTCTGGCTTCTTTCCTTCATCCTTCAACTCAGGCATAGGAAGACTTTGGTACGGCTTTTGAAAGAAACGCTGATTTCTGCCTTGATAACTCGTAGACTGTTGAGAACTTTGACCTTGCCCTTGATTGCTTGAACTAGCTTGATCATTAAAATTCTTTGGAGCTTTGCATTCTCTTGAGAAATGACCATACTGATTACAGTTAAAGCACCTGGCCTTAGATTTGTCAAATCCAACCGTCTTGTTAGCATGAGGTTTGTAACTTCTGTTAACATATGCATGCTTTTGAGTACGATAGGCTACCATAACCATCTGCCAATTCAGATCCATTTCTTCAACATCTACTGGATCCATTTCAAATAAGTCTTGAAGGACCACGTCCATTTGACTTAGATGACTACCTTGGTACGCTTGGAAACTCGCCATAAAAGCAGTAAAGGCAGTTTTTGTTTCGTCATCTTGCAACAGAATATTCATGACGTCTTTCACTTTAGCTTGAACATTGGAACTTTGATTATCTGACTGATTCATCTGATTTGCAATTTGAACTTGAGCTCTTGGTGGAGATTGAGGTTGAGAATAAGTTGGCGAATTTGGAAAGTATGCTGAATCAGTATAGAAACTTGCACCAACGAATAAGTCATCCTCATCTTCAAACTTTGATGTATTTTGCACAAGAAAAGCATTATCCACAGTATTGGCAGGATTTACCACATACTTGTATTGAGTTTGTGACGTTGATCTATCAGTGTTTCTAGATCCTTCATCAATCTCGACTTCTTCTATCTTTCCAATAAGCAAATCAAGTTCCATTGGAAATTTCTCAGTATGTTTCAACAGAGTAACAGTTTGCTTCCATGATGATGGTAAAGCATTCAGCAATCGATCATTCAGGTCTTGAAGTTCAGTCTTCACTCCGAGGTTTGACATCTCAGTAGTTAAGTGAACAAACCTGTTCATCATCTGATGTACTGTCTCTCCATTGATGTGTTCAAACAACTCTAATTGCCTTTTTAGTTTCGACTTCTTCAAACTCCTTAATTGTTCTCCTCCTTCACATATAGACTTCAATGCCTTGAAGCATGTATAACCAGTCTGATATGCATCCAATCTAGACAAAACTTGTAATGGCAACCCTTTGCACATTAACGAGTAGGCCTTGCTATCATTCTTTACCTTCCTCAAGTCTTCAGCTGACAAATTATCCTCTGGATAAGGTGTAGTAGAATCTTTAGTATAGGTACTTGCACTATCTAGTGCTGTCTGAGTTGGAATGTGAGGGCCTTTCTCAATGGATTTCCACAAGTCATTGTCAATAGAACATAAGTGATGTCTCAACCTGATGGTCCAGTTCTTGAAATCTGCACGATTCAAAAGTCTAGGAACACGGTTATCAGAATCATCATTAGGAGCCATTTTAACAATTTTTAAAAGAAAATATTTTTGGTTTTTGTAAATTTTTGAAAAGAAGTGATTAAAATACTAAAATAAAGACAACAATTAAAGACAAGACAAGAAACAAGTAATAAAAACAACTAAAAATGAGTCACACGGCAAAACAGTGAAAATCCTTCTTCAGCCGGCTAAACAGTGTATTTGTTCTTCACCCGGCAGAATAAGTCTTCACACGGCTAAACAGTTAAACGGCTAAACAGTTGTAATTGTTTTTCTTCTTCACCCGGATGAACAGTTACACGGCAATAAGAAAAACTTCACACGGCTAAGTCTTTGACCCGGCAGAAACTTGACACGGCAAAAAGCTTTGTCCGGCTGAACAGTATATGATTACACGGCACAGTTGTTAATCACCCGGTTACACAGTATATTACCCGGCTGACTTTTTCTTCTTCACCCAGCGTAACAGTGTTTTACCCGGCACAACAGTGTTTGATCCGACTGAACAGTAACACTTTTCCAAGTCAATTTCTTCACCCGTCTAGCACAAATTCCTTACACGGCTGCACAGGACCTAATTTCTTCACAAATTCTAAGTCCAAGGAAATTGTCTAAGTCAAATATATCACCCGGCAAGTTAATCTTCAACCAAAATCAACTGTTCATCATCTTCGTCAAACGAAATTTCTGGGTTTTGTCTAAAACTTGTCTAAATTGTCCAAAATTCACACACAAGCTGTGAAATAGTCCGATTAACAATCCCTTTTATCAATCAATCCAAAACATGATCAAATCTGATGGTTTTTGAGCAAAAATTTGATCGAACAGTACTTTTTCTATTCTTTCTAATTCTTCAGATCTGATGATGATCTGATAGAATCTGCACAATCGTTGTGTATAGGAGTGATTGCGATGATAAATCACAACTAAAAACACCAACAATTCGTTCAGATCATGATATTTTGAGCAATATTGATGTGTTTTGCTTAAGAACAGCGAAGAACACAAACCGAAAGCTCTGATACCAAGTGATAGGTTCAATTGGATCGATAATATCACTCAAATGATCTAAACAACACGCACAAACAAAACGTTCAATCACAAACACAGTTCATACTCATAAATTCTCTGTATATTGATGATCAAAGCAATTCGCAGTACAAATGTGCAGGAGAAAACAAATACACACAGTTAATTCTCTCTCTAACAGTGCAAAAAGTCCTCTCACCTAACACACGCACACTACATGCTTTATAACAAACAAAATGCAAGTTTAAGGAAAATACATAATAAACCCTAAACTATACAAATATATAAAACAAAGATACAAAGTAAATCTTAACACGGAAATAACCCTAACAATCTTGTACTTATGTATCTATATATATACATATAAATATACTGCACGCATAGAAATATAACGTTCGCTAGGGTCTCGCGTATTCAGATCGGATTACATATAACAATACACATCACATAAGTTCTCATGTATTAAACAAGTCATGTTTATACATATAGTCTCATGCAAAATTTTCTCATTTACCACATAGCATCATTGCACTAATAAAATACACATTATCATTAGCAAATTCAAGTACTCTTAACATTACCTACATAAGTTATATGTTAGCATGCTGCTTATACATATCGCCACAAACATAAAGTCAAAACCATACGCATTCATAAATATACATTCATTACTATACACATACACTATTTCTTTGCATACAATCTCATTAATAAACATCTGCTACGCATACAAAACCTATATCTGGCAACCTACATAAATATATATACCCACATCTAGTTCATGATCTACTACATACATGCGCAAAATTAATACATCTACCGATTTATTATGTTTCCTATACAAACACATACATGTACATAGTTGCAAACAAAAATACCTATAAATAATTCACGTCCACAAGATCTACTTCTGCTACTTCTTTATGTTCTAACACATATGCTGCATACTCTAGTTTCATACATATACATACAATGAGATCATATACTTCATGTTGTTGTAAGTTCCACGTCACACACATACATACATATCATATTGCTGTAGTTCTACTTTATATATATACAATACATACGCATACACACACATCACATATCATGTTGTTGTTGTTGTTCTAGTTTATATGCATACATTACATATGCATACACACACCTCACATATCATATATATATCATGCATGTTGTTTATATACATACACATACACCACCTACCTACACTGTACTACATATATATACATACTATCGACATCCTGCCCATACATTTGATCACACACTATACACATGCTATATGTATATATACATATCAGACTATACATACATGTGATCGAACACAAACACCACACGCATACAACCTACACCGAATCAAACCGAAACCCGAACGCGATCCAATACGAAACCCGGAACGAACTGTTAAACTAACAAGTTATAAGGATGTTGTTGCTTACCGATGAGAAGAGAGGGATAAATGGGGACAACCGAAACGGCTACAGACGATGAGCGATGACCCGACGACTACGCCGGAACATTGCTCGTTGATGCTATTTGCTTTGAATAATAATTGTACTGCTGCTAGCGTTGCAAGATGGTGGCGAGTTTCTGGTGGTGGGACAGCGGCTGTCGGAGCATACAATGGTGATTTGTTTCAGGGGGTCGATGTAGTTGCCGCTGGAACAGAATAAGAAGAATGAATATGATGGTTCACGGTGGTGATGCGGCTGGCGACGTTGATGCGGCTGGTTGAACGGAGATGATGATGATGATTATGATGTGCGGCAGTTTAGGATTTAGTGTGTGTGTGTCGAGATGTTGCAGAAGATGAAGAGGGGAAAGGGACGGATGGTTTGGGTTTATAATTTCAATATTTTCTTAATACCCCCTCCTAGTTTATTAACTTATTTAGTTAGTTTTTAAAGTTAATAACTAACTTCCATTAATTACAAAGTTGGCCCAACACTTATATAGTTAAACTAACGAGACCAAGTGATGATTGAATTAAGGCAAGTCCGCTAAAACTACGAGAGCGAGTTAAAGACGTTAACCTGAATTTGCGGGTTGTCACAGTTTCACCATCAAAAACAATCGAACAATATACTAACGATATTAAAAAACGACTAAATATCAAACACTATTAAACCAAATGAAAAAAAGTCTAAAAAACGTAGATATTATACCAAACCATATTAGAAAAATAACTTTAGACAAACGATCTATTTTAAAATAAGAACATATTTTATATTTTATAGTTTAAAATGCTTACATATATAAATACACACACAAACACATATATAATCATTATTTAAATATAAACAAGTTATAATATCCAATTCAGTCCCAATGGTATTTTCACTTTTTCATAAAACCTTAACAAAAAAGATAAAAGATAAAAGTTGGTACTGAAATGGATATAATACGAAAAACTTAGGTACCAAAATAGGGATTTACTATTTAAGTTATTATACATGTATTTACGTATACATTCATATGTTGATAAGAAATTGACCAATACATAATATTTCGTTGAATGTTAATTATTAACCCGATCCTATTAACTCGAAACCCAATTAACCCTAACCCGACAAACATGAACCTTAATAGGGTCGGCTGCTAGTTGGATTTTTGAAATACATAAAGGACGAGAATTGTAATTTGTTCTACTTTTTAATAGCAAAAGACCACTGTCCTAACGTGAAAAACATAAATAATAATAATAACAATAAGAAATTACACATTTGGCCATTTATTTAATATATAAACAAATTACACAAATTGCCCCTATTTTGTTAGACATTTCATCTTTTAAAATATCATATTTAAAAAGACGAAAATGCCCCTAACTTGGATGGATGTTAGTGTAAAGGACATATAATATAACAAACATAAGAAATAAAGGACGTCCAATTCAAGTTTTAACATTAAAACATAACTAGCAAATTGGTATATAAATAAAGGGCGAATTAACGTGTAATTTTGTCAAATTTAGGTGATTGATTACTAGTTTGATGAATGTAGGGCTTTTAATCAATTGCATATTTACTATGATGCTTTTCTTTTTGCTTTTTTATTAAATGTTCTTTAATGTCTTAATGTCATCCGTTATGTTTATAGTTTGATTGGTGGTTAAGAGGCTGCAATAGGCATTTTTTGATTCTTAAGAAGAATGTACGTGTACAATTGTGAATTTTTATATTTTGTTCGGTGGTTAGAAGGTTTGTGGAAAGCATTGTTTCCCTTTTTTGGAAAAATGAGTGGAATGGAATCTAAGTGTTTTCAATGTTGAAATCCTCATCCAAGTAGAACTAGACTTGTATATTCTTTATGATGTTTATAAATTCAAACAACATATCTTCTGGATCATTTCAAACATAACACCAACACAATTAACACCCTAGCTTCCTATGTTTGTAAATTCTACTTTTTACACTAATCAAGTCATGGAAAGTCAACCACAAATCCGATGTGATACCCCGCAATTTAGTAAACTATTTATTTTGTTAACTGTAACAAATAGCTTGAGATCCTAGTATGTCACACGCCTAACGGATACACCGTTTGTGGAAAATTGAGGGTGTGACAGATTGGTATCAGAGCCATAAGTTATAGAGAACTAGCATTTGCATCTAGACTATAACTAGGCATTGCATTAGTTACACTCACACTGCGCATTAGCTATATTAGATTAGGCTTATATGTGTTGCTATATGTGCTACCTTATATGTGATTCCTTGTTTCCTTGTTTCCTTACTACTATATTATTCTGCCTCCAACCATAGGCATGATTTCTAGTTTAGATTTTCTAATTCTGATTCTCATCATGCTACGTATGTATTATCGCGGTCCGAGAAGCGTCATCTGAAGTTTATCGCTGACCTTGTGGGCAAGGATCAAATTGTCATTATCCGAACATTTGGCTTTTGTATTCCGTGGGTGTTTATAGAATGCCGAATCAGAGGAATTTGCTACTCCTCGCCCCCCACCCAAGCGTTCTCTGTTGGTGCTGAACCATTTATTTAAACTTAAAAAAAATTTCCATCTTGTCATAATTACTTTCTTTCGTCAAGTCGGTGCTTGCTGCACTCGTGAAAACTTTGGACTCAAAGGGGCATGTTGTGAAGATGAATCTTTATGGTATTCTTGGTCTATATAAAAGCTGGTTGGACCAGACCGTTACCTGCATCATTATAGAAAATTTTTTACACGTAAATGTAATTATTACTCGACCACAAAGTGGAGGAACTTTTTGTCTACTTCTTAATCGTAATATGTCTTGTCTCGAGTAAAAGAAAAACCTCATGCTTTTCGGTACATTATGTCTGTGAACGATTCCATCAGTAATCTCTAACTCAAGTTAATACTTAAAATGATCAATTACCGACTACACTGTCTAATATAACCCCTAGTTGATTAATTTGGAGCTGAAGACTAAGTTGTAAATAACCATTCATCTTTTGCACTTCTCGGTGCTCTGTTATATGTTTTTTTGGCACGTTTAACACTAGACAGGTGGAAGTAGGGTGAACATGCAAGACAAACTATATCATCATGGGTGCAGACGAGATAATAATTTGTAGTACATGTGAATTCTGGTGAGACCTAACTTGTGGATAAATGGTTCAATTGTGAAATTTATCAATTTAATATTTTTTCTTTCTTTCTTTTCCACTGCCATTGGAAATTCTCGAAAGCCGCTTAGCGAGTGGCTGTTCTGGTGAAACTTACTTGCTGACTGATAGGCGCTGCTATGTGGTTGGAGAGGTTTACGGACACGCTAAACTATCATTAATAGTATCTCCATTGATCGTAGAAACTCTTATGAACACTACATTAATAAAATAATAATAATAAATAAATAAACTATTTGTTACGAAAAGAGAAATTCGGAGAATTGCTGGATCACCTATTATGTATAAAACAATAATAATTCGGGGAAATTTTTGGTTCAAAAACGACTCCCAAAACTTAATAAAATTAACAAGCTAGAAATTCCGACAATAACACAGTTCCAGGTACTTTTCCACTTAATTAAGCATTATAATCATATTTTATTTAAATTTCAAAACCGATAGGAGCTCGTATTAACTTAAATTCACAAAAAGCTTATCTTATAGGGCACTGCCTAGCCCCAAATAATTACTCTTTTCTCACGTTTATATGACCAGTTTGACCAATTTTAAATGTCAGGTTCTACTCTAATTCTATCTTAGATAATTTAACATCATGTAAGGTTATATAAAATGCGTTGTTATACCATTCGGGTTGTCCGACGTACAGGCTATATTCATATGTTTTAAATGAAGGGAGCGTCAGCTACATCTATCCCAAAAGTATGATTATTAATTTTCGGGACGAAAATTCCCTCAACAAGGGAATGATGTGACAACCTAGAAATTTTTTTTCTTTCTTTTGTTCCATTCGTTGCAGACAACCAATGGCCCGACATAATTTTCGGGACGAAAATTCATTTAACAAGGGGATGATGTGACACCCCGCAATTTCAGGTTAACACCATTACCTTTCCTTTATCTACTCCGTTAAGTTTTATAAAAGTTTGGGGTTTGTTTTGTAATTTAGTAAACTATTTATTAATCCTTAACTTTAAATAAATAACTTGACATAGTGTAAGGGGCTAACTGTAACTTGTAAATAAATCACCCAAACCTAAACCGACCCCCCTTGTATATATTCTTATTATCATCATTGACGGCAACGAACGCAAACAAAAACACCTCCACCGTTCCTTCTTTGATCGATCGAACAACGCATCATCCCGTCTTTCTCTATATCACCGCGGTGATCGAACCAGAAGCAGTAGCCGCACCCTCGTGTTTGTCACCCGCTGGTACTCAGGAACTCCGGTCGTCGTTTTTCGTTTCCGATCATCTTCCTCGTTACTCTTCGGTAAGCTTCGCGACCCATAAACATGTATACGTGATCGAGACACATGGCAATATTGTGTGTATGTGCGACAGGAGTAAGTGTATGTATATATGTATGTTACTTACGTAGATACAACATGTACAGGGGTAGCGAAAGACAAACTGTAGGCATGTTTATATATATATATATAAAGTAATTTAATAAGCATTTAAGATGGACAATTTAGTAATTTAACAAATTCCTTAATTTTTCAACACTATAAAAAGTCTTCTCCAAAAACCCTAGAATCCGCGTAAATGTTTCTCTGATTTTTGAAACTATGGAGCTGCTTCTGCTTCATTTCTGTTGCACCACCACCGTAACAAAAAACTACAACAGCACCGCCACCGTAACAACAAACCACAACAGCACCACCGTGAACCGCCTTGAGCCACCATCATAACCTGTCGCCAAACACCACTGACTATCATCATTCACCGCTGCAACAACATACCCTAATCGATGTTTCAACCACCACTCCCGCCGCCTTCTTCTTCTTTGTTTACACCACTGTCGCCGTTGCTTCTATGCACCACCACCACTAGCCGTTGCTCATCTTAACCACCATCACATCACGCTACAAGAAGGAAAGATGTTTGTAAAACCCTAGCAGCCGCAACTTAATCCTCCCCTCCATCGATGTCTCTCTTCTCTTTCTCTCATGAGTTTACCCTTAAATCAAAGAAGAAGAACACCAATCGGGATGTTTGTCAATCCTGTAACGATGACACTGCCTTTGATTTATGATTTCAGGTATGGTTTTTTTGTGATTTCGTTTCTAATTCGTTTTTGTTAACACCAATCAGTAATGTCTTTGTGATTTAAGGTAGACGTTGAAACATATGCCCAAATGCCTTTGTAGCCGTGAACCCTGTACAATCTTGTGTTAATTTCTGAATGAAGATTTTTATAGTTTTAGATTATATGCATTTCAAGCACGTACAGTTCTCTTCTTCTGTCTCAAATTCCATGTGAATCGGACCTGGTGAACAAGTCAACACAGAATACGACACCGATGTGGGGCTACCACGACTCACAGGTATGGATTTATGGGGTTTTGTTTTCTGTCTTAGGTCTAACCGATTTGTATTTTGTTTGATGTAGTTTTGAGTATGTGAGTATCATTTAACCACAGATCTATTGTTTAATAAACCCTTCAAAACACTTTTGAGATGTAATGGAGCTTTGTGAGTATGTCGAACAGAATCGTGATGAAGAAAGCATGAAACTGTGATTCAGTTTTTGTTGACGAAGAAAGGGAACAATGTTTCGAAACCCTTTACAACGATGAAGGCGAAAGGCTGAAACCTTAAAGGTATGCTTAGGTTTAAATGTTAATGATTTATGTTGTTGTTGAGTGTTGATGAAAGCATGGAACTATGATTTAATTTTTGTTGATGAAAGTATAAAACTCATTTGTGTTTTTGTCGAATTATCACGTCACTTGATTTTTCCTACTATTACACTTTATGCAACATTTTTCACTCACAGTATGCAATCTTTTAATGGTGATCTCATTATGTATTCAAAATTTTTCTAATTGCATTAATATCGTGTGCTGTTTCTGGTTACAATGTTAGTTTAATGTTTTAAACTTGTCAATCGCTCCACTAAATTGTATTGAGCATTGGAGCAAGGTATAAATTTAGTATAGTAGAGTTTGGAGTTGTATATTACACAAAAATCTTTGTAAAATTGCATGAAGGTATAGATAATTTATGGATACGTGTTTTATGAATAACTATAATATATCACACTGATTCACAGATTTGTGAAAAAGATTAGAAGAGATGAAGAGAGCTTTGTTCATATTACTAAATGGATGAAATCCTAAAATGATGCATCAGGTGAGCGATATTCGTTTACTTATTGTTTACTTGACAAAACCTCACTAACTTATGCTTTTGTAGACTGTTTTCGGTGCATTATATATGCATGTTCTAATTGAGTGCAACAATAACTAACAAAGGGTAATAACTTTTTCTGAGATTCTTGTGTTTATGATGTGATTGTATATTTGGCTGTCGTTGAAGCTACATACAATTTGTTCAAAGTTTTTAATGTTTGGGTTACAATCCTATTTTAAATACATGTGACTATCTTTTGTTGTTAGTTTTCTTTAGGATATTAGGTACTTTTCTTTTGGATTGAAGCTTTTGGTTTACTTTTTACTTTGTTAAATATGTGTATATGCGTATTATTTGTATGAACACCAACATCCGATTCGTATCAGAATAACAAGGATAACATCATTTATGTTTTGTTAATACTTTGTACTTGGATATGTATATGTTTTTTGTTTCTTTTATCATACAAAAATGGTGTATATGTTTTGTTGCAACGTTTAGGTTTATTCGTCATTGTATAGATAAAAGTGTGCAGCCGTTGGTGTGTAGTTTTTGACCAGTTTGACCTCGTTAGCGTGCAGATTTTGACCAGTTTGAGCCATTCATTTAAGCAATTTTTGACCGGTTTGACCCATTCTTTTGTTTGGTTTTTGACCAGTTTGTGCTTAAAGTTTGTATTCACATACGAAACTTGGATCTAAGGTTTTGTTTTCGTATAATAAACAGATTTGAAAGTATGTATTTTTGAACCATTTTGTGTTTTATGTTTTGAACCATTCATGACGAAGTAGTTTGGATTGCTCCAGGTATTGCATCAAATATAGTTCTGAAATCATGCTCAATATATAACGATGTGGAGTATTTGCAATCATCAAGATCATTAAAGTTATATGTCTTCACATACAACACAATGATTAAGGTATTGCATTCATCTTTACATTATCTTTTAAATATGAAATAATAATATTCTCTCTATCAACCATCTCATATGTTGTTTCCATGGTTTCTTGTTCACTGTTAAATTTCAGGTGTTTAGTGATGAAAGAATGTGGTACAACACAAATAGAGAATATCACCGGAATCTCCAGAATCAGTTATGAGAATGATGTTGGCGCTAATCTATTAACTATAGTCAGAAATTATTCTGTAAGGATCACTTTTTCTTCTTTTATTTCAGATTCTGCAGTCGTAATTACTCAAAACACATGTTTAAACATGCCAATTGAATTCACAGTGTGTTTTTTAAAATAATGTGGTAAATCGTACTGAATTCACAGTGTGTTTTTGTTAATTTCTTGAAACTGAAGTGATCTTCAACCATCTATGGATTATGAAAGATATTTTCGACTTTTAAACTAACTCAACTTGTTTTATTTCAAGTAAATCTTTTAAATTCATTTGACCCATTAGACTAATACTTGAAATGGGATTACAAGTTAATCCATATTCTATCCTAATTATGAATGTAAATGTTTTCTATTACGTACCTCTTGCATCACATTGCACCTATGGTATATTGGACATGTATGAATACAGCTGCACCTGCACCACCATTAGACCTGTTATTTATTCATCGTTATCATCTTCAACCGTTGTTTATGAGTTAAGTAAAAAATCAAACTCACTTTTTAAAAAATTAGTTATTACTTACTTTATAATATGCTTGGTGTAAGTTTTATTCAAATTGTTCAATGAATTTAAAGATTTTACGTGTGCGTTTATTATATTTGTTATTTGAAAGAAGTTCGAGAGTTTAGAAATTTGATGAATTTAATTTCATGTTACGTGAATTTGGCATTTGATGTGTTTGACTGGAGTTGTAGATTTGTGCGTTCATTTATATGATTTGTGTATGAAATAGGACCTATAAGGCTATACTGTGTTGTGTTGTGTTGTGTTGTGACGTGTTGATTGAAACAGCAGCAGCAAATGTGCTTGTTTGATGTTTATTGAAACAATAGATGTGTGTACGAGTGTATGTGTGTGTGTGGGGGGGGGGGTTAATATTTGTGTTTGTGTGTTATGAATGATAGATGTGTGTGTTGAGTTATGTTGTGTATGAATGATGAATGTGTTGTGTTGTGTGAATGTGTTGTGTGTTGTAGTATAAATGAGTGTGTGTGTATGAATGGTGTGTGTTATGTTTATGTTTTCTTTAGCAGCAACACAGGGTGTGTATGAATGTATGTATGAACTTGCTTATGGTTATAATTCTTTAAAAAATATGTTCTAATTTTAGCAGCAACACCTGTGTTCTAATGTGTATGTATGAATGTCACTGAAACAACAGCAGCAGTACACATCTAAAATGCTTTAAATACAACAACAGCAACAACGGCACATTTTTTGTAAATATAACAACAACAACAGCACACAGTGTTCTAAAAGATCATCTTTTTGGGCAATTTTTGCATAAATGTGTGTGTTTGATGTTTAAAACATTATATATAAGTGTTTTGTGACTTTTTTTAAAGTAAATTATAAAAAAAACAGGAGCAACATCTGATGATCTGCTTTTGTTTTTTATGTGCAATTTTTGCAAAAATGTGTGTGTTTTTGGCCATAAGATGCTCCGTGTTTTAATTACAGCAGCAGCACCTGTTTGTGATATGTATCAATGTATGAATATATGGGGGGATCTAAATGTGTGTGTTGTATGTGTTATTAACAGCAGCTCACAAGCATCAGCAGTTGTTGATTAAGTGCAACTTCTCTAAATATTGTGTTGTGTTGTGTTGTGTTTTGTGATGTTTAAAACACTCGATAAGTGTAAGTGTGTGTGTATGAATGTGATGTGTTTGTGTGTATGAATGTGTGTGTTGTATGAATCTATAAATAAAAATGTTTCTTTTTGTAATGTGCACTTTTTGTACCGTGCAGTTTTTGACCAGTCGATGACATCAAAGTAATGTCATATGATGCTTGTGGTGTAGACACATGATTCTGGAAGAGAATATGCAGAACCATCAATGAAGGTTTCATTAATTGTTAGAAAAAAGGTAACTTTTGTCATGAGAATAAGTTATGAGATTAAACACACAATTACTGAAAATTAAAAGACCTACATTGATCACTCAAAATGGAACTAGGGATGTGATTATCTTTGACTTTGACAAATAAAGAGCAAATCCTGTTGTAACTTCTCGATTATAAACCTCCATGACATTATGGTACTCATTTTGATGGACCATGACATTTTTATGAGAATAATTATGGAGTTCGCTTTGATGGTATTAATCTTGATTAACAGATACTCAGCAATATTATTATCTATTACTAGCATGTGATATTCTCTTGATCAATAGATACCCAGCAATATTTTTGTGTAGTAGTTAGTTGTGTTACTATTTATCAAGATTTATACTCATATAAGAATCAAGAGTCTAAACACCTAATGTTGTATTCTTCACACGTCCAACTTCATTAGGTGATGTTTCGACTTCCAAGGAACACTAACATAACAATCAAATACTTGAATATATATATCTCTTTGGCTTAACTTGTGTAATGGGTTATTTTTTCAGTTATGCTAAACCTTAAGAAGAGCAACTTCTCCCTGAAATTTTTTAAAGATGGCGACTTGGCTGGCAAACATAGATTGACAGTTAGTGTGTTTGATGAAGAATCTGTTACATACTGTTTCACTACTATATATAACAACGTACAAGAAAAGAAGAAAAGTTATTGCTTACTAATTATTGTTTATCATTCTAGCAGTAAGGTGTTATTTTATCTCCTTGTGTTGTGTTTTCTTATAATGTATATGTATGATCTTGGTTGAATTTTTACTATCTTGTTGGTTTTTAGTTTGATCTTTGTGGACTAAACAAAACCCTCCGTTGTTCCCCGCCAAAGATTCAAAGGGAATTTGTTGTTGATTTGCTGATAAAAACAACTTAAGAAGACCTCAAATGTTGATCTCACAGGTTCTACTTTAGCCTTAATTTCTCTAATCATTTGAGCATATATATGAACTATAACATTGTTACATATGGTTGGTTGAAAGTTTTTTTTCTTTTCAGTTTGAGTTTCATCTTAGAGTCTACCTTGGACTGCATAAAACCTTGGACTGGATAAAAACCTGAGCTTAATATCCTGAGTAAGTATAAAGATCTTTTTTGTTACACACCAGTGTTTTGTTATTAAATACCGATTGTATATATAGGATTTTTCTTTCTTGTTTGCACATGTATAGTAAATCAAGGTTGAAATTGGGTTAGATTTTTATAACAAAGAATAATTAATTTGTGTGTGATTTGTTATGCACTTTCGCACTGGTTAGGTTATAACTTTATTTACCTTATTGGGTTTGATCTATTTGTTCTTACCAAAGTAAGATTTGTAAATCCAGACACTATTAAGAAAATTTGTATTGGTTCCATATATTATTCTCGATTAAGTCAGACCACAACATCATTTTAGTCACTTTTGGCTCATGTATAGAACAACAAAGTGAATGTGTATTTCATGCTCTTTAGGTATTTAATATGTGTATTATGGTGTGTTTTTAACTTCTGCGAAAGCTTCATGCTTGGTTCTTAACACATGAAACTTTCCTTGCTTGCAACACATTGTGCAGTTTAAGCTCAACGTGTGGCTCTAACCGGGAAATCTTTAAAGAAAACAAAAAAAATTGCGACAAAGAAATATTAGTTTTGACGATGATAACATCAAACAAATATTTCAGAATGTAAGTAGTTCTATGTCTTTGATGAATTCTATCTGAATGTATATAGAAATGGTTTAATTTTTGTAGTACAAACAATGCAATGATATTTTTTGTGTCTTGAACTCTGATTCTGAAAGCTCATTTTCATTTAAAACCTATGTTTCCTATGCTTTAATGATGTATGATTTGATATGCTACTCATTTTCCAAATTTTATTGACCCGTTGGTGTTAGGCCAAACATGTTTGGATTAGAAATATGCAACAAAATTGAATCTATGTTTTTTTGTTAATATTAAACCTTGCCTTTGTTGTAATAAGAGTTGCAAGAAATTAGCTCACATTTCTATAAGCTTCATATTTAGTTAATCTATTTCATTTAGTATCTGTTTTATCTAACTTGTTAATGTATTGTTTGTTTTTATTATGTCATATATTGTGTGTAACAAGTGGTGATTAAAATATTGGTTTTATCTTCCAGGCACACAGTGAGAAGTATGGCCCCGAGAGGCATTGTCAACAAGGTTGTTTGCAAGTGAGTATAAGCTATGTTAAGATTTGTATGTTGGGATACTTAAGCCATAATGTTCAGTTATTCACATATGATCAAGAATTGGGATCATCATGTAATTAAAACCTAAGAGTTTGCTATAATTGTATGTTGTAATTGAAGCTGAGAAGCTTTTGTAATTGAAACTCATAAACATTAGATTGTATGTTGCTTATTTAAGGTGAAAAACGTGGTACCTATTGTAAACGATATAGTTGTATATTGTTGAAAGTTGATGGGAACAAGTACTTGTAACTTTTTTTGTCGAAAAGCCTGGTGAGTTTTTGTTAAATTCTAATTAATATGTTTATGAACTATGATTGATATGTTTTACTCTTGTCTTTATTATTATTTAAATCAGATCTTTAAGACATGTCATAGATAGATAATAATGATACACAATAAGAAAAATAACATAAGTACTAAACACTATATAGTGAGAATTGGTAAGCTAACAACTAACGAAAAAAGGAGTATTGTGATAAAAAAAAGTCTGTCGTTGTATCGTCACAGCTGCATCGCGCGGGTAACTTACTAGTATATATATATATATATATATATATGTAAAACCCTAAATTTCAACGAATGTATATGTCGATAATGGGCGGGTGGTCTTGTAAATAGCACGTTGAATAAAAAAAGTCCTAATTTATTGTGATAAACCCTAGGGGTGTTAGAGGACTGAAAATGGAGAACGTGGGCGAAAACGGAACTCAAATCAGAGTTATAAGGAAGCGGGAAATGCAAAAACACCCAAGGAAAGCCCGAAAACTTCTTTTGAGCATATCTCAACTTAGAAAACGAGTTACGGAGCCCAAAACATATGAATTCCATGTGTTTCGACGAGAGGAATCTGAATATGTGGTCTACGCGATCTTCGCATCATAGGGTATACCCCTACGCGTATCGCCTAGAAGCTGTCGGGTGCAAAACAGCTGGCTGGCACTCTCCTCTTACGCGATACACGCGGAGGAGAATGCTATGCTGCGCGTAGCGCCTAGCATGGCCCTGATCAGCTATAAAAGGGGGTGCAACCCCCATCACTTGTTGCTCATTCCCTTTCTCTCTAGAACGTTTTAGAGAGAGAAAACCCCTAGTTTTCTTGCGGAATCGCGCCTCGTTTGCGGTACCGTGCGTCGGAGCGTTCCTTCGAGTCTCGGGCGCGTGTAGATAGCTTGGTGTTCGTCGAGGTTCTGGCCGAGTGAAGAATGGTGGTCATCAAGGTGTTGCGCGATTGAAGATCGGTGATCGACGAGGTAAATGGTCTTTCATTCTCGATTAGTTTAGGATGGGAATCGGGTTGGGAACCTGTTAGGAATGCGGGTGAAGGTACCCGCATAGCATGAGGGACGTGTTGGGGAAATAGTTGCGGGATTAAACACCCGCAACTAACGGGTAGATTACCCGGGGATGGTGCGGGAAATGATATCCGTTGTGAACGGGTAGCATATCTTCACAGGATATGTTTGGAATCCCGAGGTCCGGGATTTGGTAGGCGTAAGCGGTAACGACCCTTATTTGGTCGTAGGGTTTGTTAGTTGAGCCCTAAGGCTTATATAGTCTTAGGAATCGTTATTTATAACGTTGTGATATCGCGTTATAGGTGGATTATAGCTATTGAGGTTGATTGTCGGTATAGCTATTTGTGTTGATTGTGAAGATAGTCATTTGGATTGATTGTCGAGATTAGATCAAGGAACGAAGCTAGTTGTGATCTAGTTGAGGTGAGTTCATACACCCAAACTCTTGTGTAACTGTTTTGGTTTTGAAATGATTATAAAACTAGATGTGATGCTTAAACTTGTTTTGGTTGGAAATGATTGTGAGTTTTTGTATAAACTCTTTTGGATTGGTTGTGTTCTTAAACTATTGTTTTTGAACGGTTGGCTAACATTCTACGGTAAATATCGGGCAATACCACTCCAGATTATAGGGGTACCGCGGGTAAACTTAGAAGGGTATATGCATATATTCTGCTCCAGCGCAGACGTGCCAGACGGAGTTGTTGAGGGGTTTATTCGTATTGTTTGTGTATATTTATCTGATGATGCTAGTATGTTTATGAAATGCTTGTAAGTGATGGAGTTAGTGGTAACTCTTTGATCAATGGAGCTTGGTAACTCGTTTATCAAGGTTCTTACAAGTATTTGGTTGAATGTTTTGAAATGTTTTGTAAAAATATTTTAATATGAACTCACCAGCGTAAATTGACCCTTTCTTTAAAACTTTTTGGCACACATCCTAGGTGCCGTGTGATGCAGGAAAGCAGTGTTGAGGCTAGAGCATGTAGAGGGCTTGCGGGCTTAGAAGATAGACGCTCTGGACCTAGAATAGTTGCTAGCTTGGGTTTGTTGATGTTATGTAACAAACAATCATTTGTCGTTTTGAGAACTATGTAATTGTTGTATTGAAATTTAATGTATGAATAACTTTAAGTTTTAAGCTGTGTGTGTATGTATGCTATTGTTCCGCAGCGTTGCTCCTGGTATCCATTCGTCACGCGTGATACCCCCGGGCACCACCCACCATCTCATGGGACCGCCCGCCGCGTGGGGTTTGTGACAGGCTTGGTATCAGAGCCGTAGTTTAAGCGAACTAGGTACAAGCTTAGTATCTAGACTTCAACTAAGATAAGATAGTATAAGTGCCCGCATAGGTGTATAGAAGTTGCCTTTTTTGATAGGGAAATGGGATTTTGGTATCAACTTGGCGGAGAATGGCTAAGAACACGATCAGCGCGGTAAATAAATAATTGCAACTGACCACTGTCATTATTGTGACGTCTGCCCCGAGACCCGAACCCGAATGCCCGACTCGAACCCGAAATTACCTATCTTTAATCATCTTCTTTAAATGAAACGCTTCGTTATTAAAAACATATATGTAAATTTGTCGAGCCTAACGTCATTACCGTCTTTAATATATAACGATAAAATTTTATTCAACGTTACTAATTTAATACTAAATACAAGTATTAAACCTTCAAAAATATATATATATTTTACAAAGATATTAAGGATGAATACTATAAGTCTCAAAATATTATCTAACATCCAAAAACGAAACAAAAACATAAAAACGTCACTTAAATAAACTTTACGTCGCAACTCGGTTAAATTGGTTGGTTAACATAGGTATTAATTAACTTTGGGTCAAAAATGACAAGTTTTAAACTTAAGTTAAAGTTATAATGTTAAAAGAATATAAAAAAAAGCAAACAACAGGGGCCAAACTTGTAAAATAATAATTACCCAATCAACCCCTCCCGTCCCTGTTTCAATACCCGTGTTTCCGGTGGCAAATTCCGGGCACCGGCGCCGAGCTCCGGCGAGCACAAAAAACCGGTTTTTACACACTTTTAACCCAATTAAAACTTATACAAATCATTCTAATCCGCTTCTAAGTGAGTTTCGAACCCCCAATCGGTATCTAAACATCAATTTACCCCTTTAATTCTCATTTCAAAACCGAACATTAAAACCCACTTTGATCAAAGTTGTAAATTAAGCGTTTCAACTGAATTGTATCGACCAAAATCATCAACACATCGATTAGGAACAGTCTCTAGTTTTAAATTTCGAATTAACTAACAAATTAAACACCAATTTAATCATCTTAACCCGTAATCAAGTCGTAAGCCATTCAACATGTTCCAGACCATATTAACACAATTCAATCGACCCTCACAATCTCCTATACTCATTTTCACTCTCTGTAACTCCAATTTCATACAACATCATCTCAAATTCCAGTGTTTGATCTTCAACCCGTCGACCATTGTTCTTCGAGTTCATCTGCTCGTTTCGTCATCAATCCGGTAAGTTTTACACATGAAAATGATCCTTATATTGTGTAGATCAAAACCCCTCTACAAATTTCTGGTTTCGTTGTGTGAATCTGATGCAATCGATGGAGTCTTGATTCTAGGGTTTATGTGTTAAATGGGGGATTTATTTGAAACTTGTTAAAACCATTTCTGATCCAATTTTAAACAACAAAGTAACATAGCGCGTCTGGTTTGTGATAGTTCCGTTGAACCAGGAGACCCGGGTTCGAACCCAGGCTCCCTAAACTCTTTATTTTCATTAGTTTTAATACATTTTATTAATTTTAACTAGTTTGCATAATATAAATCCTAACCCTTTTCATATATAAAAATGTAACTTGTCAAACGTTATTAGTTTTATAAAACCACTACGTTGTATAAATTAAATTCTATAAATATTATACAAATAAGGTTTTGTATAGAATTTTATCTAATTCAAAATTATATAAACGTTTTAAGAGTATTTCTAAACTATATAATATATTTTGACATTACGTAAATTGTTAAAAATATCTAATTGAAGTTTCTATTATATATCAAAATAACTATAATTTCTATTGCTATCATTCGAAATAAACGAGCTTATATATTTTTAGTCGTCTAACGAAAAACCCCTAAATCCCAATCCGAAACCCTAGAATTCCAATTTCCTTTGATTTCTATTGCTAGTTTCTATACAATATGTTTTACTAAGTTAGGATTGTCATTTAATTAGGTGATTCTAATATTTGGACAATCCTCGGTTCTATTTAAGACTATTTACTATTTGTTTCGTGCCCGAGTTCAAGGTGAGTAAATTCACTCCCCTTTTTACTTTTACATTTTGGGGCTGAAACGTGTTCTATTACAATACAATGTTTTCCATTTTCTATTTTATTTTCCAACAGAGATCATAAAATATGTTAGTCTTGTTCCGGGCAAGATGCAAACTTATGTGGTAGTTTAAAGTAGTATTATTACTTTGTAATCCCAGCGGTACAATGTTAGCGCTAATGGTCTGACAAACCCACCTACATGTACAACAACGATAGGTGATTTAAACCCGTCCATACAATTACAATGTTACGAGTTGCTATTCGATGTTACAAGTTGCTATACGATGATACAAGTTGCTATTGCTATGCCATGTCCCTAAGTTGCTAAATAATTAATGATAACTTAAATATCGAGACGGTTACGAGACGGTTGCTTAAAAGTTATCGTTAATTAATACATGAGTTGGTTCCTCATGATAAATGGCTACAAGTTACGTTACAATTATGGGTTACAATGTGTGTGCAAGGGGTCATGGTCGAGAATGATATGAAATAGCTATGCATGTAGGCTTGCGCAGCATATTATGATGATCTTGGATTTTTTTTGTATTACTATGTATCAAGTTGTGGTTTACTCACTAGCTTTAAATAGCTAACTTTATTTTCACATGTTTCAGGTGATGCTTCTGATTATTTTGCTGCTTTTGCCAAGACATAGGATTGCCTTGGACCTAGAATAATAAATCAGACAATTGCATTTACTGTTTCGGTTTATTTACTTTTATCGTATCCATTTAAGACTCTTGTACTAAACTTACTATATCATTATTGAACGTAATAAATAAATACCATGTGCTTTGCCTACTATTGATATCCAATTCCAATGACAGCCCGGTGTTTCCGCCGCCGGGCGGGGTGTCACAATTATTTGTTTACAAGCACTATATTGTTCTTAATCATGGTCCATCATGTGAATATTGACTACCTGCTCTCTTTTGTAGGTAGAGTTATGGCTGGTAAAAGGAAAGGTAGTGGTAGCCATCCTCCTACAAGAAGAAGTACTAGGAGAAACACAAACAAAGAAACAATTAACACTGAGACTACCGAGAATCATGATAATGACGGAGAGGAAGTTATCATGACGGAAACCCAGTTTAATTCGGCGGTTGCTGATCAAGTCTCCAAGGTTCTAGAAGCCACGTTGCCTAGGATCTTAGACTCTACATTGCAGAGGAGATCAAATGAAGGGAACCGAGGAGGCAGTGGTGGTAGTGGTGGTACTTAAGGCACCGGAGGCAGTGGTGGTACCAGAAGCAGTGGTGGCACGGGAAGTGGTGGCGAAGCCAGATGCGGTGGTGGTATTGGTGGAAACGATGGCGGAAGAATCCCCAAGCAAGGTTTCTTATATAAAGGTTTTAAGGATTGTACTCCTAAACCCTTCAATGGAAAAGGTGATGCCATAGCGACGTACAATTGGATCTCTATGATGGAAGTTGTGATCAACATTAGTGAGTGCCGGGAAGATCAAGTGGTCAAGTACGCTGCTCATTCGTTTGAAGAAGAAGCTATGCAGTGGTGGAATACGATAGTCCAAAGGAAAGGACAAGCCGCTATCGATAGCATGAGGTGGAGTGACATGAAGTAGTTGGTGCTCCAACAATTCTGTCTGCAGAATGAGTTGGACAAGATGGAGATGGAGTTTCTACGTCTAGAGGCTGGAACGATGACACCTCGTGAATACACCTCTAGATTCAATGAGATGGCTTTGTTGGTTCCCCACTTAGTCACTCCTGAGTCCAGAAGGTTGAGATGTTACATCCAGGGGCTTCCACCAAAGGTCTGAACGCATGTGAAGGCAAAAGGGCCAATGACCTTTGATGAATCAGTTGGACCGAGTGTAATCATCTATGATGAGGTGCAAAGTCAAAAGGCACAAGAAGGAGAAAGGAAGAGGAAGTCAGAGGATAAGAAAAGTGGTTCTGGCGGTAGATTCAAGTTTTAAAAGGGAGAAGGTGGTAGCAAAGATAAGGGAAAGTCTGGAGAGGAATCTCAAGAGAGGAAGTGTACCGATGCCAGCAATCGGGACATCTCGCAAGATCATGTCCGACGTTTAAGTGTTTTAATTGTCAGAAACGGGGCATTATAAGAGTGAATGCCCCAAGATCCAGAAAACAGAAGGAGGAAAGAACCCAGCCAAAGGGCGGGTGTTTGCTATGAAGAAGAGTGGTGATAAAGAAGTTAATGAGGATGTTGTGGCAGGTATGTTTCCTGTAAACAACGTTTATGCTATGGTTTTATTTGACACGGGTGCAAATAAGAGTTTTGTGTCAACTTCCTTTGGTAAATACCTAGGAAAAGAACCTGTAGTACTAGATCTTGCTTATGAGGTATAAACCGCAAATGGAGGAAGTGATGTGATAATAGCAGTATATAAGGAATGCTTGCTTAATTTAAATGGTGGTTATTTTCCAGTTGATGTTATGCCTATGAACTTGTTTGGTTATGATGTAGTCGTAGGAATGGACTGGTTAACTTATAATCGAGCCCAAGTTGATTGTGAGAAAAAGTTGGTTAGGGTATGTAAGTCAGATGGTGAAACATTAGTGGTTAAGAGAGATAGTATCAGAGGTAATATCCAGATAATATCTGCAATTAAGGCTAGTAAATGTTTGATGAGAGGTTGTGAGGTTTTTATAGCCTCTGATTTAGATGCTATGCCCGAAAAACAGATATCGGATATCCAAGTCGTGTGTGATTACCCTGATGTGTTTCCTGAAGACTTACCTGGACTCCCTCCCAACCGAAAAATCGAATTTCGAAACGATTTAATACCTGAAGCAAGGCCGATTGCAAAGGCTCCTTATTGTTTGGCGCCCTCCGAATTGCAAGAGCTAATGAAGCAAGTCCAAGAGTTGCTCGACTTAGGCTTCATTAGACCGAGTTCATCCCCTTGGGGTGCACCAGTATTGTTTGTGAAGAAGAAGGACGGCTCCATGCGGATGTGCATTGACTATCGTGAGCTGAACAAGTTGACAGTTAAGAATAAGTATCCCTTGCCGAGGATAGACGATCTGTTTGACCAGCTGCAAGGAGCTAGCTATTTCTCCAAGATGGATCTTAGGTCTGGATACCATCAACTGAAGGTGCGGGAAGAAGATATTCCCAAGAACACTTTTAGAACCCGTTATGGGCACTATGAGTTTTTGGTTATGTCCTTTGGATTAACCAATGCTCCTGCAGCATTCATGGACCTCATGAACAGAGTCTGCAAGTCGTATTTAGACGAATTCGTCATTGTCTTTATTGATGATATTTTGGTCTATTCGAGAGATCAAAATGATCATGCTGAACACTTGAAGAAGGTTTTGGAGACTCTTAGGCCAGAGAAGCTGTACGCTAAGTTCTCCAAGTGTGAATTTGGAAGAGAGAAGTTCAATTTCTAGGGCATGTGATAATAGAAGATGGTGTTCTAGTAGATCCAACTAAGATAGAGGCTATAATGAAATGGGAAGTCCCGAAGACTCCCACGGAAATTAGAAGCTTCCTAGGCTTAGCCGGATACTAACGAAGATTTATCAAAGATTTCTCCAAGATTGCTACGCCAATGACTGCATTAACGCGGAAGAAGGCCGAGTTCAAATGGGGACCCGAGCAAGAGGAAGCCTTTAGTGTCTTGAAGAAGAAGCTTTGTAGCGCGCCAATCCTTTCACTACCCGAGGGTATTGAGGACTTTGTGGTATGTTGTGATGCCTCACTTAATGGACTTGGTTGCGTGCTGATGCAACGAGAGAAGGTCCTTGCCTATGCATCACGACAACTAAGCGATCATGAGAAACGTTACACCACACATGATTTGGAATTAGGTGCCATAGTGTTTGCCTTGAAGACGTGGCGACACTATCTTTATGGCACTAAATTCGTGATATATTCTGATCACAAAAGCCTCCAACACCTTTTTGATAAGAAGGAGCTAAATATGAGGCAACGTAGATGAATGGAATTGCTTAGTGATTACGATTGTGAGATCAAATACCACCCTGGAAAGGCCAATATGGTAGCAGATGCCCTGAGTCGGAAGGAGAGGGTTAGTAAGAGCTTTGCTGATCGTTGTAACGATTGATTGGAAGGATCAGATCATTGAAGCTCAAACAAATGCTTTAAAGGAAGAAAGCATCAGGAAGGAGCGAATGGTGGGAAAGGAAGGTTTGTTGACAAAAGGGAAGGATGAGATTCTAAGGTTAGGATCAAGAATTTGGATTCCAAAGTTTGGAGGTATCCAATATAAAATTCTTGATGAAACCCACAAGTCTAAGTACTCGATTCATCCTGGAACAGATAAGATGTTCAAAATCTTGAAAGAGCATTATTGGTGGCGTAACATGAAGAGATCAATTGCACAGTATGTGCAAAGGTGCTTGACTTGTTTGCAAGTTAAGATTGAGCATTAGAAACCAACAGGTTTGTTACAACAGATAGAATTACCAGTTTGGAAGTGGGAAAGAATAACAATGGATTATGTCACGAAGCTCCCAAGAACTCGTGCAGGGCATAATGCCATATGGGTGATTGTGGATCGATTGACCAAGTCGACCCATTTCATACAATATAACGAGAGCTACTCACCTGAGAAGATGAAGAAATTGTATATCAAGGAGATTATGAGTAGACATGGCGTGCTACTTTCGATCATCTCTGACAGAGATAGTCGATTCACGTCAAGGTTTTGGGCAAGTTTGCAAAAAGATCTAGGAACCAGATTGAATTTGAGCACGACATATCATCCTCAAACCGATGGGCAGAGTGAGCGTACTTTCCAAACCCTCGAGGATATATTGCGTGCTTGTGTGATTGACTTTAGTGGTAGTATGGATGAATTCTTACCATTGGTTGAGTTTTCATACAACAATAGTTATCACACCAGCATAGGGATGACACCATTTGAAGCGCTTTATGGAAGGAAGTGCAGAACTCATGTTTGTTGGAGAGAAGTTGGGGAGGATCAGTTGTGTAGTACGGAGATGATGGTAGAAACAACTGATAAAATCCAACATATTAGGCAAAGGCTGAAAGGTGCCCAGGATAGGCAGAAAAGTTATGCTGACGTCCGTAGAAGGCCTTTAGAATTCAAAATCGGAGATTACGTGATGTTGAAAGTATCTCCATGGAAAGGAGTGGTGAAGTTTATCAAACGGGGAAAATTTGCCCTGAGGTACATTGGTCCATTTAAGATTATTGCGAGAGTTAGGAAAGTTGCTTATAATCTTGAGTTACCGGAAACCTTGAGGGGTGTGCACAATACATTTCACGTGTCAAACTTAAGGAAATGTTTGGCAGATCCGAATCAAGTTGTACCTCTCGAAGATGTTCAAGTAAGCGAGAAGCTATCTTTACAGAGAGGCCGGTAAAGATTCTTGATACTCAAGAAAGGAAATTGAGAAAGAAAAGGATTCAGTTGGTGTTGGTCCAATGGGAAGGACAACGAGGACCAGTAAAGACTTGGGAATTGGCTAGTGATATGAAAGCCAAATATCCTCAATATGTTTGTAACACTTTTCGAGGACGAAATTCTTTTAAGGAGGGGAGAAATGTAAAACCCTAAATTTCGACGAATGTATATGTCGATAATGGGCGGGTGTTCATGTAAATAGCACGTTGAATAAAAAAAAAGTCCTAATTTATAGTGATAAACCCTAGGGGTGTTAGAGGACTGAAAATGGAGAACGTGGGCGAAAACGGAACTCAAATCGAAGTTAAAACGAAGCGGGAAATGCGAAAACACCGGAGGAAAATCCGAAAACTTCTTTTGAGCATATCTCAACTTAGAAAAAGAGTTACGGAGCCCATCATATATGAATTCCACGTGTTTCGACGAGAGGAATCTGAATATGTGGTCTACACGATCCGCGCATCATAGGGTATACCCCTACGCGCATCGCCTAACAGTTGTCGGGTGGAAAACAACTGGCCGGCTGGCACTCTCCTCTTACGCGATACGCGCAGAGGAGCATGTTGTGCTGCGCGTAGCGCCTAGCATGGCCCTGATCAGCTATAAAAAGGGGTGCAACCCCCCATCACTTGTTGCTCATTCCCTTTCTCTGTCTAGAAGGTTTTAGAGAGAGAAAACCTCTAGTTTTCTTGCGGAATCGCGCCTCGTGTGCGGTACCCTGTTAGTGTGTATATATCACATGTTTGTGTGGTTTTGTTAGTGTGTATATATCACATGTTTGTGTAGTCGTATGTGTATGTACATATGTAGGAATGAGTATTTGGTGTATGGATTGGTTACACAAGGCTAGAAAAAGATGGGATATATATATATGTATATGTATATGCGGATCATTGTATGTGCGAATTTGTCATGATGAATGTGTATACATGTATGTGAGGGATGCGTAGTGTATGTATGGTATGAAATGTATAAATGTTCGGGTATGAGGGGGTGAATGCTGGTATAATGGCATTATGATGCATGCTTGAACAATATGGTATATTATAATTAGAATGTTTAGATATGTAAAAGTAGATCGTTTCGAGTAAATAAATGGCATCTAGGTGGCATAAGATCCAAGTATGAAAATTATGCGTGTCATGTAATGATGATGTGAGTCAGGTTTTGAGTTAATATTAAGATGCATTAAGTACGTTGCATGAGTATGTGTATATATGTGTAAGTAAGTTAAGTTCTCTATCATATATATATATAATTGAGGTTAGGGTTGCATTTCATAATTAGCGGTTTTTTATAAAGCAGGTCGTAGAGTAGTCTAGGTTCTTTATTGCATTTTGGCCGTCTATATTGTTGTGCACTTCAAAGGTGAGTTCTTTGTCTGCTTTTAATCCTTTTCAGGGAGAAAACATACAAATGTTTTTAATGCGCCTTCGGGCAACTATTTTACAGTGCCTTCGGGCAACTATTTTACAGTGCCTTCGGACAGGGCCTTCGAGCAAAACTTTATGCCTTTGGGCGGAGCCAACTAAGGCTGCATTTTATACCTTCGGGTAGGGCCTACGGGCAGGTTTCGGTAAAAGTTTAAATGCCTACGGGCAGGTTTCGGTAAAAGTATAAATGCCTACGAGCATGTTTTGGTAAAAGTAAAAAGGCCTACGGGCAAGATTCTATAATGGAAATTTTATTAGGGCTTATAGTGCTTTACACGAATTGGAACCACATTCAAGTCCTTATAAAAGTTCGAGGTTGATTAATATATGATAGCGGGGAAATTTGAGTAGTACTACTGGGTTGCGACGGCACACCACCCTTGACTGGGCGTCATGTGATGCAGATTGTCCTTAATGGTTATGGGTCATCCTGGTTAGATGACGACAAGACAAAAGTAACGTTTAGCTTTCATCTCGACATGTTGACAAGTAATAAGCATTTGGTCTTGCAAACCGCCTAATAAAATAAAATTTGTTATCTACGTTATAAACGGTACTTTTTATTTATGTGCAAACCTCATTGAACTCACCAACATTATGTGTTGATCGTTTTAGTATGTTTTCTCAGGTAACTAAGGAGCCGAGCACGTAGGACATGCATGCATTGGGTCGTCCTTTGGACACGTTTCAAAAACTACATTTAATGATTTAGTTATTTTATTAACTTGGTTTATTATTTTGTGCGCGGGATTTTGCGTACCGGATTTGTTTATGCTTCCGCTAAAAGTTGGTTTAAACATTAAAACTCCTAAATTTTGTTTTAATCATTAAATTACACATTTCGTTAAACTTTGAATCGGTGTTAATTGTAATTAATGGCTTGAGATCCCGGTATGTCACACGCCTAACGGATACCCCGTTTGTGGAAAATTGAGGGTGTGACAGATTGGTATCAGAGCCATAAGTTATAGAGAACTAGCATTTGCATCTAGACTATAACTAGACATTGTATTAACTACACTCACACTGCACATTAGCTATATTAGATTGGGCTTATACGTGTTGCTATACGCGTGTGACATTCGACCCCATTTGAAATTCGTAAACCCGAACCCATTCTATTTTATGTAATCATTTCGTTCGATCATGAAATAAAAGCACTTATTCAGTAATTGTGTATTATTTATTACGTTTACTATTATATAAACACGTTAATTAATCAATAGTTAAAAAAAAATTAATAAGTTTTTATAAAAGTAATATAGTTAGTTCGGTTAGTGAAGTTAATATGTTATTAACAAAGTTAACTTTGGGGGTTGTTTATGTTATTTAAGAAACTTGAATTAAAACATTTAAATCTTAAATAATAATACCTTAAAACTTAAGGGGTTACTAATGTAAATTTTAATTAAATCATTGAACAAACTTTGATCAACTTTGAAAAAAACAAATCACGTCCTCTTTTCTTTTCCGGCGAAAACTTGTTGGCCGGAAACGGTGACTCCGGCGAAGCTTGTTTCGATGCGATTTTGACTATTTTCGACATGAATCGAACCGGTAAATCTATTCTCGTATCAGATTCGAACTCCAAATCAGTTTGTAAACCATTATTTCGCTCTATTTACAACTATTTTAACAAACCCAATTTCCATTCCGGTAACAAAATCGAATCCCGATCTAATCTGCATATAACTTCGAAATTATTAAACCAAATCATACCTATAATCCATGAAAACGTGTACGCAAAGTTAATTGAACCACAAACATAGAAATTATATCGAATCAATTCCGAAAATTTCAATTAACAACTCTTACTCGTTCGATCCAATCTCGGTGGAATAAGTTCCATATATATTGGGCAAAACATTACAAATGGATCCTTTTATCATTCTGCAGCGTTAATTGCACTAAAACACCACACACAATCACGCATCGATCCACTGTTCTTCGGTTTTGTATGTTAACTGTTCACTATCAATTGGGAATAATATTCTGAAATCGAAGCAATGGTTTTCACCTACACTCATCATTGAATCTAAACGAAGCTTCAATTACACATCTTCAACTGTTACAGTCCGATTTGATCATTCAAGAACACATTCTCTTTTTCTTTATTTTTCGTATTCAATCCGTCTACTACCAAGGTAAAACTTATACTCTTTGGATTCGTCTTTCAACATATAACAATAGCCCTAACATTAATTTGATTCACATATTTGTTTTTGGGGGTTTTGATTTCTAGGGTTCATATGAGATTGGGAGTATTTGTTAATATTGAACTTTATTAAATTTGTTCCAGATTTAAACAACAAAGCAGTTATGATCAGCTGGTTTAGTCGCATGCGCTTAAACACAAGGGTCCTGTGTTCGATCCTTGCTGCATCACAACTTTTATTTTTATTTATTTAATTACTTATATGTGTATATATACATATATAAATGTAAATAGCTTTATTACTTAATTAATAGTTCTTTAATTACTATTAAATAGTTAATAACTATTGATCACTAGTTTTAAATAAATTCTTAACACGATTTATGTACATTGTCTTATGTGTCTAAAATAATTTTAACAATGTCAGGTTATCAAATTTTATTATATATATATATATATATATATACAAGTCTTATAAAAATTTATAAAACTACGTCTTTTGTTATACAAATAAATATATTTATCTTCCAAAATTTATTAAATAAACATTCTACGTTACATTAATTAATTTACAAATACTTATTATATAACTAAAACTCTCCAAATCCCAATTTAAAAAAACCCTAGATCTTAAACTTCTTTATAACCCTAATCTCATCAAAGACGCTCTATTTTCCTTAGGTTAAATCTCGAGGAAACTTCCCGGCGCCCTAAATCAACATTCAGATCTTTTCTATTATTATTATTTTTTTTCGTGCTTTGAACAAGTGAGTATTTCATAGTCCCTTTTTATGCTTTATTATTTTGGGGGAAATCATGTGACCTTATCAATCATGTCGAGTCATTTTTCATATTCAAATTCAATTCAATACATGTTATGGTTATTACTTGCAAATACGTATTCATGATATGATAGACAATTAGGAGGCATGATCATTAATTTATACAAACCTCAGTTTCAATGATAGATCTATTGGCCTGAAAAGCCCACCCCATATGGCTTTCGAGTGGTGATTGCTAACTGTTTCATTCATATGCTTCAGCTTATTGTGACTTCATCTGCGGATTGAGTCAGTTCAGTCATTAGGTTTGATTGTGCAAATTGTTTATATGTCATGTTTACACCTGCAAATTTATAAGTTTTAACATTACATGTGAATTGAATCAACCATGTTTATACAGTATTATTATGTATGCAAAAACCTATGTTTACTCACCAGCTAACTCGTTAGCTGATTCAATTTATTTTTCACATGATTTCAGGAAACGCAACTTAGGGGACATTTTTGGATGCTTCATAACTAGGGCCTTGGACTTAGTTAATTAAAAACATTACATTTATTTAGTGATGATTGTTTTTGCTTTTGTTTGGATTATGCTATGTTTAGTTTTGGAACACATTTAATTTGGATTTAATGATATTTAAACTCTCATTTAATTACCATGTGCTATGGACAATCATTTACTATCGTCCGCCCCGAGGTTTCCGCCATCGGTCGGGGTGTGACAGATTGGTATCAGAGCCATGGTTATAGGGAATTAGGTTATTAGAAATGGAATGACCTAGACTATAACTAAGAACCCGTACATGAGTCCTCTCATGTCCATTGTTTAGATACTTATTCATGTGACATACATTATACTCTTAATTTTCTTCTTCTTTATTACTTCTCGGCTATTCCAACGCAACTCGCGTTTTCCACTAATATATATAAACTTTAATGACTATGTCTAATAAATAAATAAATAAATAAAATAAAATAAAATTTCAAATTTTAAGTTCAAGGTTTATTTTTATTCTATTTTGGTTTTCAAATCCCGTCAAAGTCTTAGTCCCATACCCGAACACGTGCAATACTGGAAGGGTGGGTGCCTGTACCTTGGGGGTTCTGTCTAGAAAAGGTATTCATATAAATCCAAATCTACCGATGGATCCGTTACCTTACCTGGGAACTCTTGGGGTGAGTGTCCACTTATAGGTAGTCACGTCTTCATTAAGGTTATAGTGGACTTACAACTTTGATAAGTCAGCGTATTCGCCTTGGTTTGCGAACTAAGGGTTTACACTTGGAATATTTCAACATGATTTCAACACCCTATGGTTTCAACATTTATCTACCCACTCATTTTTTTTATTCAATATTCTTTGTTATACATAATTTTGTTTAGTGCTTCATGATTTCAATATTTTATTCATTTTTCAAATTTTAATGATACAATTATTAATCAATTTATTTACCAAAGATTCTCACCTGATACTTTAAATCTTTCAGAATGATGTCCCGTCGTCCTCGCAATTCTAGCAGAAAGATCGCATCCCTTGTTGCTCGGGAAGTTGCTGCGGTCATCCCGACTCTGTTGACTCATTTGAATAATGGCTCTAATGGTGGGAATTCTAACTCTCCTCCTTCGGGATGTTCTTACAAAAAGTTCAGCTCTTGTAACCCCACTAAGTTTAGTGGAACCGAGGGGGCCACTGGTCTCTTACAGTGGTTCGAGAGTATGGAGAACACTTTTCTGAATTGTGACTGCCCCGATGATCTTAAGGTACGTCATGCTACTAGTGTCCTACAAAAGGGGGCACTCACTTGGTGGAACGGAGAGAAACGTAAGCGTGGGGTGGTCGCTGCAATGTCTTTGACTTGGGAGGAAGTCAAAGACCTCATGACCAAGAAATATTGCCCTCGTAACGAGGTCAAGAAATTGGAAGCGGAATTCTGGGATTTGGCCCAAGTTGGTGGTGAAAATTCTATTTATACCAATCGTTTTCATGAACTGAGTTTGTTGGTGCCTCATTTGGTCACTCCTCTCTCTAGAGGCATCGAGAAATATATCGGGGGTCTTCCTATGGAAATTCAGGATACAGTCTGGGGTAGTAACCCTGCTACTCTAGAGGACGCGATTAGACTTGCTGCCCAATTAACCGATAATCATGTTAATAACGGGTCCTTGGTTAGGAAGGGTAGCAAGAGAAATTCTGGGAAGTCAATGGTTGAACCCGCGAAAGAGGTTAAGGCTGAATCAACCTCGAAGAATAAGAAACGAAAAATCAAAGCACTTAACTATGCTGCTGTCACTCCTGCTGTGCCAGCCAAGCAAACAGCTCCATTGTATCAACCGGCTCCTATGATTCAAGCACCGGTTAAGAAAGAATATACCGGTACTCTTCCCCAATGCAGCAAATGTATGTATCACCATCTTGCCAACCATCCTTGTCGTCAATGCACCACTTGCGGCCGCTATGGCCACACTTTTAACATTTGTTGGGCTACTTCAAAGGCCCCGGTTAACCAACAAGTTGTTAGACCTCCAGTGAATGTGAATCAGGGTCGTGCTTGTTTCCAATGCGGTGACCCAAATCATTTTCGCGACCGATGTCCTCAATTGGTCACTACTGTTCCAGTGGCTAAGGGTCGTGCTTTCAATATCAACAATCTTCAAGCTCAAACAAACAATGATGTGGTGAACGGTACGTTTCTAATCGACAATCTTTATGCTTCGGTCTTATTTGATTCTGGTGCCAATAGGAGTTTTGTATCATTAGAGTTTGAACCCTTGCTTGTTAATGCTCGCACCAAGTTAGATCAATCCTATACAGTAGAGGTAGCTAATGGGAAGTCTATCACAATAAATTCTGTTATATCTAACTGTACGTTAAATCTAAACGAGCACAATTTTCCAATTGATCTTTCAACAATGCCTCTCGGGAGTTTCGATGTCATAATAGGCATGGATTGGTTATCTAAGAACCGTGCTGAAATCGTTTGTTGCGATAAATTTATACGAATTCCCCTCACATCCGGTGACGTTTTAAACATCTATGGGGAAAGGCCTTCAAAGGGACTTAAACTCATGTCTTGCACCAAAGCCCAGAAGTACCTGCGTAAAAATTATGTGGCTTTCCTGGCTCATGTGGTTAAGGAGGACGATAAACTAAAGAAGGTTGAAGATATTCCAGTCATTCGGGATTTCCCCGAAGTTTTTCCTGAAGATCTAACCGGTCTTCCTCCTGTTCGTCAAGTTGAATTTCGGATTGATCTTGAACCCGGAGCAACACCCGTGGCAAAATCTCCGTATCGTCTTGCACCTTCGGAAATGCAAGAACTTGCTAGCCAACTCCAAGAACTTTCTGATAAGGGTTTCATTCGTCCGAGTTCTTCACCTTGGGGAGCTCCTGTTTTATTTGTAAAAAAGAAGGATGGATCTTTTCGGATGTGCATTGATTATCGCGAACTCAATAAACTCACTGTTAAGAACCGTTATCCGTTGCCTAGAATCGACGACCTTTTTGATCAACTCCAAGGGGCAACACATTTTTAAAAAATCGATCTTCGATCAGGTTATCACCAACTTCGGGTTCACAATGACGACATCCCGAAGACAGCCTTTCGTACTAGATACGGTCACTATGAATTTTTAGTTATGCCATTCAGTTTAACTAATGCACCTGCGGTGTTTATGGATTTGATGAACCGCGTGTGCAGGCCGTACTTGGACAAATTCGTGATAGTATTTATCGATGACATTCCAATCTACTCAAAGTCTAAGTCAGAGCATGAGCAACATCTTCGTACGATTCTCGAACTCTTGAAGAAAGAACAGTTATTTGCCAAATTCTCGAAATGTGAGTTCTGGCTTAAGGAAGTCCAATTCCTTGGTCACATCGTGAATGAAAAGGGAATTCATGTAGATCCCGCTAAGATCGAGGCAGTAAAGAACTGGGTTACACCGAAAACCCCGACTGAAATTCGTTCGTTCCTCGGTTTAGCCGGATATTATCGTCGTTTCATTCCCAACTTTTCTAAGATTGCAGTACCCCTCACTTCTTTGACTCATAAGGGTAAGCCTTATAGTTGGGGGCCTGAACAAGAAGATGCTTTTCAAACTCTTAAACTTCAATTATGCAACGCTCCAATCTTAACTCTTCCTAATGGGAACGATGATTTTGTTATCTATTGCGACGCTTCTAATCGAGGCCTTGGTTGTGTTCTCATGCAACGGGGCAATGTTATCGCTTACGCCTCAAGGCAACTCAAAATACATGAGAAGAATTATACCACTCATGATCTTGAATTGGGTGCGGTGGTTTTTGCACTCAAAATTTGGAGGCATTATCTGTTTGGCACCAAGTGTGTTATCTTCACTGATCATAAGAGTCTCCAACACATCTTTAATCAAAAGGAACTTAACATGAGGCAACGAAGATGGGTTGAATTGCTTAACGACTACGATTGCGAGATTCGCTACCATCCTGGTAAAGCGAATGTTGTGGCTGATGCATTGAGTCGTAAGGAACATGTTGTGCTTCATTGTGTTACGGTCCAGTCTGATCTCAAGTCTCTTATTCTTCACGCTCAGAATACCTCAGTTAATGAGGGAAATATGTATTCTGAAATGTCTTGTGGTGCTGAAACTCAATTGGTGACCAAGTCTGATAATCTACTTTATTTTATGGACCGTCTCTGGATTCCCGACCGTGATAATATTCGTACCCTCATTGTGACACCCCGCCCGGTGGCGGAAAACACCGGGCTGTCATAGAATTGGATATCCATAGTAACAAAGCACATGGTGTTACTTTTATTAAAGTCTAATAATTATTATCATAAGTTTGGCAAAACCCAAGTCTTAAATGCGAAACGACAAATTCATAACAGCAGTAAATGAAACAGTCTTTATTATTATCTTTTCCCTAGGTCCGAGTCCCTATGTCTTGACAAAATAGAAATAAGCCAAAAATCACGCGCCACCTGAAATACGTGAAAATAAAGTTAGCTACACAAGCTAGTGAGTAAAACCCAAATTGAATAGTAATAGTATTGAAATACGAGATCAACAAGATATGCTACGCAATCCCACATGTATAGTAATTTCGTAATATCACCCTACCAGGACCCCTAGAATAGAATAGCACACCAACCACAATAGGAACCATAGTATCTCGTTTAGCCATTTGTCATGAGAACCACTCATGTAATAAATAATGATAACTTTTAATAACCGTCGTTTACCGTCTCGATATATAAGTCATCATTTAGCAATTTAGGGACATGGCATAGTATAGCATCATAGCATAGCAACATAGTATAGCAACATAGCATCTCGACATAGTAAACATGGAATTAGAAAGGCCGGGTTTAAATCACCTATCGATGTTGTACAAGCAGGTGGGTTTGTCAAACCATTAGCGCTAACATTGTACCGGTGGGTTTACAAAGCAATAAAACTACTTTTAACTAACACATAAGATTGCATCAAGCCGCGAACTAGATTAACATATTTGTATGATCTCTTTTAGAAAACGAATAGAAAACGCAATATAGTAACAGACATATTTCAGCCCCAAAATAGTAAAAAGGAAAAAGGGGAGTGAGTTTACTCACCTGAACAATATCGATAATAGCAAACGCAAGAAAGTAACTAAATAGAATCGAGGATCGCCCAGATATTAGAATCACCTAATTAACCGGGAAGACCTAATTTAGAAACGAGACAAATAATATAGTAACTAGAATCAAGAACTTAGAAATTCTAGGGTTTTGGATTTGGGGTTTTAGGGTTTTAAATTATAAATTGAAAATTAGGGTTTCAAAATATAATTTGGGAATTTAGGGTTTTAAAGTCCAATTTGGGGATTTAGGGTTTCAAAATCCAATTTAGGGTTTTAAAGTCCAATTTGGGGATTTAGGGTTTCAAAACCAATTTAGGGTTTTAAAGTCCAATTTGGGGATTTAGGTACGAGATGTAAATATATATTTTTATAATAAACAATTTCTAGTTTTATAATTGATATATTATTTATATACAATCTTAAGAAATATATATATAACTTAGAAGTAAGGGGGTTAAAAAGATAAAAATTAAATAAAAGTGGTCAGTGGGACTCGAACCCACGACCAAACGCGCCACAACCAGTAACCCTATCCGCTGGACCAGGCGCGCTTTTTGGTTTTTAAATGGCAGCGATTTGTTTTAATCTTTGTTACACAAGTATACCATTTTCCATATAAACCCTAGGGCTTTTAATCTATACATTACAACGATCATTTCAATGTATTAAACTTACTTGGTTTCGATCGATTTGGAGAGATGATGATGAAGAACAAGAAACACGACGGCTCAGATTTGAAACGATGTCTAGAAGTTGTTATAATCCAATTCAACTTCCAGATTCCTTCCACGAGGTTAGATGAACAAAACCCCTATAACAATTTCAGATTAAATCAAAGATTTGATGACTAACTGTTGAAGAACAGACTCAGATTGAAACGGAATCACTTACAGATTATTGATGATTGATACTAGAAATTGAAGTTGCAGCAAGTGAAAACGAGTAAGGAGGAACGTGCAGGTAGATTGAATCGTGTTTTAGTTAATGGATTGATGTCGTTTGACTTAGTATTGTGTATGAACCGAAAAATGGGTAATTGATGGATGAACATAGGATTAAAGTGGAATCAATTACTACCAATCGATTCGACATGCCGAGATTAACATTTTCATTAACTTCACTTACCGTTTGGTATGTTTTTGGGTCGATTGAGATGGTGGGTTTTTGAACCGGTTTTGATTTAAGATTTTGATTGATGTTTAGGTGATTAGAAATCGATTAAGTGTTCGAAACATACTTAGAATGACACTAGGATGATTTTGTAAAGATTAGATTTGTTGAATGGTGCTAAAAACCGGTTTTTTTTTAGCCTGCCGGAGTTGGGAATTTTCCGGCCAAACTGGCCGGAATTTGTTGTCGCCGGAAGTACGGGGGGGGGGGGGAAATGGTTGGTTCAAACTTTTAATTTACACAAACAGCCCTTGCACTTGGTTTGTTTTATATTTTTGTCTAAAACTTTTAAAACAAGTTTAAATATTTACAACATTGGTCCAAAGTTAGTTATAAATTATAACAACGAGCTAATTTAACCGAGTTGAGACGGAGCGAACATTTAAGCGACGATTATATATGTTTTAGCTCGATGGTGACATTAAACATATTTATTTAAATAATTTACTATCAAAACGTTACATTTATAAATAAAAGAGTACGAATACATTTAGGATAGAACTTCGGGCTCGAGCCGGGTCATTCGGGTTTGGGTCCGGGGCAGATGTCATCTTTGCTCAAACCGAAGTAGTTGAAGTTGAAGCGAAAAGATGCGGATATTTTGCCTTCATTTGGTCCTCGCGTTCCCAAGTGAATTCGGGTCCACGCTTAGACTCCCAACGAACCTTGACGATCGGTATCCGACTCCGCTTGAGTTGCTTAACTTCTCGATCCATAATTTCCAATGGTCGCTCGATAAACTGCATAGATTCATCGATTTGAATATCATCAAGGGGCACATGAAGGTTTTCATCGGATAGACACCTTTTCAGATTAGAAACATGGAAAACGGGATGAACTCCACCTAATTCTTCAGGCAGTTCCAACTCGAAAGCGACTTTTCCAACTCTTTTCAGAACTTTGAAAGGTCCCACGTAACGAGGAGCTAGTTTACCCTTTTTACCAAAACGGAAAACTCCCTTCCACGGAGAAACCTTGAGTAAGACCATATCACCAACCTCATAGTCCATTGGCTTTCGCTTCTGGTCGGCATAATATTTCTGACGATTCCGAGCCGCTAAGAGATTTTCCCGGATTTTCTGAATTTTGTCGGTGGTCTCCTGAATCATTTCAGGTCCGGTAATTTGTGAATCACCGACTTCGGTCCAACATACAGGAGAACGGCACTTACGACCGTAAAGAGCTTCGAACGGTGCCATATCGATGCTAGAATGGTAACTGTTATTATAAGAGAACTCGATTAACGAGAGATGAACATCCAAATTTCCTTTGAAATCAATAACACAGGATCGAAGCAAATCCTCGAGAGTTTGAATAGTTCTCTCGCTTTGACCATCGGTTTGGGGATGATAAGCAGTGCTAAGATTGAGTTTAGTACCCAAAGCTTCTTGAAGACCTTTCCAGAAACGAGACATAAAACGACCATCACGGTCAGAAATAATATCCAACGGCACCCCATGACGACAAACAATCTCCTTCACGTAAAGCTGAACCCGCTTTTCCGCCGAATAAGTTTCTTTGATTGGCAGAAAATGAGCAGATTTCGTTAACCGATCAATAATCACCCAGATGCTATCATAACCATTTGAAAGAGGAAGTTTAGTAACAAAATCCATGGCGATACTCTCCCATTTCCAAACAGGGATTTCGGGTTGCACAAGGAGACCAGAAGGGCGTTGATGCTCGGCTTTTACCCGTGCACAAGTCAAACACTTAGCAACATATCGAGCGATTTCTTCCTTCTTACACGGCCACCAATAGTGGGGACGAAGATTTTTATACATTTTATCTGCACCCGGATGAATAGAATAACGACTTTTATGGTTCTCATCCATAATAAGTTCACGGATAACACCGCGGGTAGGCACCCAGATGCGATTCATGTAGTAGAGTAGGCCATCGGTTTTTGTTTCTAACTGTGAATCGGCACCAAGGTTCATCTCATCTCGGAAAGTACCCTCAGAAACAACCATACGTTGAGCTTCAAGAATTTTGGACTTCAGGTCATCACGAAGGGTAACACAAGAAAGCATGACGTGTTCTTTACGGCTCAGAGCATCGGCGACGACGTTAGCTTTGCCGGGATGATAGCGAATTTCGCAGTCATAATCGTTTAATAATTCAACCCAACGTCTCTGCCTCATGTTAAGTTCTTTCTGATTCAGAATGGGTTGCAAGCTCTTATGATCGGTATAAACAACACACTTGGTGCCGTAAAGATAATGCCTCCATATTTTGAAAGCAAAGACTACAGCACCCAATTCGAGATCGTGAGTAGCGTAATTCTTTTCGTGGATTTTGAGTTGTCGCGAGGCATAAGCGATTACTTTACCACGTTGCATTAGAACACAACCGAGACCCTGCTTTGAAGCGTCACAATAAACAACAAGGTCTTCGTGACCGTCTAGAAGAGTAAGAATCGGAGCATTACACAGTTTGTCCTTTAGGACATCAAACGCTTTCTGTTGTTCGGGACCCCACACGAAAGGTACATTCTTGCAAGTTAAAGCTGTGAGGGGAACCGCAATCTTAGAAAAATTAGCAATGAATCGACGGTAATAACCCACTAGACCGAGAAAAGAGCGGATTTCGGTTGGAGTTGAAGGCTCTGACCAGTTTTTAACGGTTTCGATTTTTGCCGGATCCACTTGAACACCTTTTTCGTTAACGATATGACCCAGGAATTGGACCTCCTTGAGCCAAAATTCACATTTAGAAAACTTAGCATATAACTGCTCTTGCTTTAGCATTTGGAGAATGGTACGGAGATGTTGTTCATGCTCGGCCTTAGATTTAGAATAGATGAGAATATCGTCAATGAACACAATGACAAATCGGTCCAGGTACGGTCGGCACACTCGGTTCATCAAATCCATAAAAACGGCAGGAGCGTTGGTCAAACCGAAAGGCATAACCGTAAACTCGAAGTGTCCGTATCGCATACGAAACGCAGTCTTGGGTATGTCATCTTTGTGCACACGCAGCTGATGATAACCCGAACGAAGATCAATTTTTGAGAAACACGTTGCTCCTTGGAGTTGGTCAAACAGATCATCGATACGAGGCAAAGGATATCGATTTTTGACGGTAAGCTTGTTGAGTTCACGATAATCAATACACATTCGGAACGAGCCATCCTTCTTTTTAACAAATAAGATTGGTGCACCCCAAGGCGAAGAACTCGGACGAATAAAGCCTTTATCGGATAGTTCTTGGAGCTGACTGGCTAACTCTTGAAGTTCGGAAGGTGCCAGACGATAAGGGGCTTTCGCCACGGGAGTAGCACCCGGTATAAGATCAATACGGAATTCGACTTGCCGTACAGGTGGTAGACCAGTTACATCCTCGGGAAACACTTCGGCAAAATCTCGCACAATAGGTATGTCCTCCAATTTCTTTTCTTTCTTTTTGTTGACCTCAACGTGAGCCATGAACGCTACATAACCCTTACGCAAACATTTTTGAGCTTTAACGCAAGACATGAGTTTCAGACCGGTAGGAGATTTCTCCCCCGAAACATTCAGAATTTGACCCGATGGGAGAGGAATGCGGACTACCTTTTCCCGACATAAAATTTCTGCGCCATTAGCGGATAACCAATCCATACCGATAATAACATCGAAGCTACCGAGCGTCATTGGTAAAAGATCAACATGAAACACGTGACCTTGAAGTTTAAGTTCACATCCCATAAACGATGAACTAATTGAATCATTTTTCCCGTTAGCTATTTCTACCACATAAGGTTTATCAAGTCTAACACGGCCAACAGTAAAAGATGAAGCAAACTCTAGAGATACAAAGCTTTTATCGGCACCCGAGTCAAATAAAATAGAAGCATAGCGATCATTAACGAGGAACATACCGTTCACCACGTCGTTGTTGGCTTGAGCCTGGTTGGCATTGATATTAAAAGTTTTGGCACAACCCGCCTGATTAGCATTAGCGTTGGTGTTTACGTTGACGTTGATCGGTTGCGGGCAGTTGTTGCGGAAGTGGTTTGGATCACCACAGTTAAAACAGGCACGCCCTTGGTTCACCCGATTGTTGTTTGCAGTATTCGGGGCGTTCCAGCAATCTTTAGCCACATGGCCGTACCGTTGGCAGATCGAGCACTTATGACATGGAGTGTTGGGAGCATGATGAAGTGGGCAGAAATTGCACTTTGGCAGAGTTCCCGTATAGGGCTTACGATTAGCATTTCCCCCATGTTGAGCCATAGGAGGGGTTGGAGTAACCACAGCATAATTGGTAGCGTTATTCATGCGCTTCTTAGAACGGGATGATGATTCGGGTTTGAAACCTTTGTGAGAACCTCCCTCGGTCGCTTTAGGATCATTGCTCGACGAACCCTTGAACCGTTTGTCCCCTTTCCTGGATAGAGTACCAGCTTGCACGTGGTTTTCCGTGAGACGACCTGCTAGGGTCATGGCCTCACCCACAGTGGCTGGCTTGCTTCCCCAAACCGCATCCTGAATAGTCATCGGTAGACCCCCGATATATTGTTCAATTCCCCGGGAGTCCGGGGTAACCATGTTGGGACACAGAGTGCTAAGCTGGGAGAAGCGATCATTGTAGGCTACATTTTCGCCACTGTCTTGTTTCAATGCCCAGAACTCGCCCTCCAGTTTCCGGATCTCACTGGGAGGACAGTACTTGCTGGTCATAGTAGTTTTGAATGCCGCCCAAGTAAGAGCAGTAACAGCAGCTTCACCTAGCCTGCGCTTTTCGTCGTTCCACCAAGTCAGAGCACCCTTCTGAAGGACACTGGTGGCATAACGAACTTTGAGGTTCTCGGGACAGTCGCAATTGGTGAAAGTACTTTCCATACTCTCGTACCACTGAAGAAGCCCCGTGGCCCCTTCATTGCCATAGAATTTGGTTGGCCCGCAAGAATTGAAATACTTTAACGAGCACCTGGGCTGGTTATTTTGGTTCGCTGCGTTGAGTTGATTCACAAGCCCAGGCAAAATACCGGCCATTTGGGTTGCGATGGTATTAGCAAGTCGTTGATTTCTACCCGCCATTCTACAAGATAGAAAACGATTTCGTGAGACATGGAACATTCTTTTTAAAACATATTTCATAGTAAACACTTATTGGATTCGAATGGTATTTAGAAATATCATAGAATCTCCTTAGAAAAACACTTCATAGTAAACATTTAAAAACCATAGAAACACAATCAAATAGTTTAGGGTGACATTTTAAAATCACAAAGAACTCATAGAAATAATTAGAATTTATAGAAGAATGATAATATTAGAAAAAAAATGATTAAATGGAATTTGAAGGCTTAGGAATGTGTCTGGGTTTGGACACTCAAGACTTATCAAAGTGTTAAGTTCGTTTTCAACGTATTCGAGAAAGCGTGCTTTAGCCTATAGGTTCACACTCATCTCGTACATCCCTAGGTAAGCATACAGGTCTCTTAAAGAGATTTATATGAAATGCTTGCCTTAGACAGGATGTCCGTGATACAGGCGTTCCCCCTTCCAGATTGCACACGTTTCCCACGTTTTCAAACTCACTTAAGACGATGACGAGATTCCACAAAGAGAAAGATCCTAATCTTACAGACGAGTCTCTTGTAGCTCCTTCGCGAAATCGGTTAAGAATTGATATAAAGAAAAAGACATAGAACGGTTCATAGAATAAATAAATAAATGAATAAATAAATTCTGAAGAGTTCTCTAAGCACATCAATTTGCACTAAGGACTCTTAGGTTATAGTCTAGGTCGGTGTGTTTCTAATACCCTATCCTAGTTCTCTATAACCATGGCTCTGATACCAACTGTGACACCCCGCCCGGTGGCGGAAAACACCGGGCTGTCATAGAATTGGATATCCATAGTAACAAAGCACATGGTGTTACTTTTATTAAAGTCTAATAATTATTATCATAAGTTTGGCAAAACCCAAGTCTTAAATGCGAAACGACAAATTCATAACAGCAGTAAATGAAACAGTTTTTATTATTATCTTTTCCCTAGGTCCGAGTCCCTATGTCTTGACAAAATAGAAATAAGCCAAAAATCACGTGCCACCTGAAATACGTGAAAATAAAGTTAGCTACACAAGCTAGTGAGTAAAACCCAAATTGAATAGTAATAGTATTGAAATCTGAGATCAACAAGATATGCTACGCAATCCCACATGTATAGTAATTTCGTAATATCACCCTACCAGGACCCCTAGAATAGAATAGCACACCAACCACAATAGGAACCATAGTATCTCGTTTAGCCATTTGTCATGAGAACCACTCATGTAATAAATAATGATAACTTTTAATAACCGTCGTTTACCGTCTCGATATATAAGTCATCATTTAGCAATTTAGGGACATGGCATAGTATAGCATCATAGCATAGCAACATAGTATAGCAACATAGCATCTCGACATAGTAAACATGGAATTAGAAAGGCCGGGTTTAAATCACCTATCGATGTTGTACAAGCAGGTGGGTTTGTCAAACCATTAGCGCTAACATTGTACCGGTGGGTTTACAAAGCAATAAAACTACTTTTAACTAACACATAAGATTGCATCAAGCCGCGAACTAGATTAACATATTTGTATGATCTCTTTTAGAAAACGAATAGAAAATGCAATATAGTAACAGACATATTTCAGCCTCAAAATAGTAAAATGGAAAAAGGGGAGTGAGTTTACTCACCTGAACAATATCGATAATAGCAAACGCAAGAAAGTAACTAAATAGAATCGAGGATCGCCCAGATATTAGAATCACCTAATTAACCGGGAAGACCTAATTTAGAAACGAGACAAATAATATAGTAACTAGAATCAAGAACTTAGAAATTCTAGGGTTTTGGATTTGGGGTTTTAGGGTTTTAAATTATAAATTGAAAATTAGGGTTTCAAAATATAATTTGGGAATTTAGGGTTTTAAAGTCCAATTTGGGGATTTAGGGTTTCAAAATCCAATTTAGGGTTTTAAAGTCCAATTTGGGGATTTAGGGTTTCAAAACCAATTTAGGGTTTTAAAGTCCAATTTGGGGATTTAGGTACGAGATGTAAATATATATTTTTATAATAAACAATTTCTAGTTTTATAATTGATATATTATTTATATACAATCTTGAGAAATATATATATATAACTTAGAAGTAAGGGGGTTAAAAAGATAAAAATTAAATAAAAGTGGTCAGTGGGACTCGAACCCACGACCAAACGCGCCACAACCAGTAACCCTATCCGCTGGACCAGGCGCGCTTTTTGGTTTTTAAATGGCAGCGATTTGTTTTAATCTTTGTTACACAAGTATACCATTTTCCATATAAACCCTAGATTTGAAAATCAACCAATTCGTTCTTAATTTGATGATTGAATCCAGAAGACCATAGGGCTTTTAATCTATACATTACAACGATCATTTCAATGTATTAAACTTACTTGGTTTCGATCGATTTGGAGAGATGATGATGAAGAACAAGAAACACGACGGCTCAGATTTGAAACGATGTCTAGAAGTTGTTATAATCCAATTCAACTTCCAGATTCCTTCCACGAGGTTAGATGAACAAAACCCTTATAACAATTTCAGATTAAATCAAAGATTTGATGGCTAACTGTTGAAGAACAGACTCGGATTGAAACGGAATCACTTACAGATTATTGATGATTGATACTAGAAATTGAAGTTGCAGCAAGTGAAAACGAGTAAGGAGGAACGTGCAGGTAGATTGAATCGTGTTTTAGTTAATGGATTGATGTCGTTTGACTTAGTGTTGTGTATGAACCGAAAAATGGGTAATTGATGGATGAACAGAGGATTAAAGTGGAATCAATTACTACCAATCGATTCGACATGCCGAGATTAACATTTTCATTAACTTCACTTGCCGTTTGGTACGTTTTTGGGTCGATTGAGATGGTGGGTTTTTGAACCGGTTTTGATTTAAGATTTTGATTGATGTTTAGGTGATTAGAAATCGATTAAGTGTTCGAAACATACTTAGAATGACACTAGGATGATTTTGTAAAGATTAGATTTGTTGAATGGTGCTAAAAACCGGTTTTTTTTAGCCTGCCGGAGTTGGGAATTTTCCGGCCAAATTGGCCGGAATTTGTTGTCGCCGGTGTGACATCTGCCCCAAACCCGGACCCGAACGCCCGACATCGAACCCGAAGTCATCTATCCTTTATTGTGTTCGTATTTAAATTTTGAAAATGTAACGCTTCTTCATCATTAACGTGAATAAAAATGTCTGGCTTTATGCTATTTTCCATCTTTAATAAGAAAGACCGAATTATTATCTTACGTTTACTAAATTAATTACAAAATACAATAATTAAAACTAGAAAGTGTATTTTATAAAAGAAATTTTATAAATTTTGTTAAAGATAAATGCTATTAAGTCTTAAAATAGTCATTTAACGTCAATCGTAATAAAATCTTTCAAAAACGTCAACTTTATAAAAGTTAAAAGTTTATTGTTTAAGTTAGTTAGCTAAAATAGTGATTTAATTAACTTTGGGCCATTTATGCTAATCATGAAACTTGTATTAAAGTATTGGAATCAGAATAATAAGCAGTCTATAGTTGAGGGACCCAACTTGTAAACTTTTAAAAACCCAATTTCCCCTCCCAGCAAACCCACGCTCTTCAGGCGAGCTTGCCGGCGCTTTTCCGGCTACGCAACCCATTTTCCGGCAAGTCCAAAATTAACATTTCGGCGATTTTTAACTCGATTCGATTTCACCAAAATATTCTTAAGCAAATCCCGAACCTATGACAATCTATTAATTTGTTTTTAATGCTCCAACAAAGCCAATTAGACTGATTATCTAAGTTACGGTTTATTCAAAACCCATTTCAATCAATACCATCAAAACGCTCGTTTCAATCCAAATTGAATTAATCAAAACATTCAATCGTCGATTTTAAGTGACCCTCATTGTTTAATTGAATTATTATTACTAATTAGATAATCAATTAACCTCAATTCGGTTCGGTTGCAAACGTCCACTCGTTGGACTGAAGCAGATCAAGGTTATACAATTAATCTTATGAAAACTACTCTCACGATCTCTATCTAACCCCCTGCTAAATCTGATTCAAACAAAAACATAAAGAACTGTTTGTTCGATCTTCTTCTATTTTGAAAACCTGCAACACTTTGATTGATCACCGAATCATGGTTTTTTTCTGAAATTACGTTGGGGCTATTTCACGTCATACCCTCAAGGGTGAATCTGGAGATTCAATTTCATTTTAACATCTTCAAACGACCGCTTTGATTCTTCCCAGTCGCATCTTTGTTCATCTTTTACTTTGATCGAATTCAGCGGTGATCGGGTAAGTTATTTACATTAAAATGATCATTATCTCGTCTATATTCAAAGCCCTCTATCAATTTCTTGTTTCATTGCGTAAATCCAATGAATTGGTGATTTTATGATTCTAGGGTTTTTGTGAAATGGGGATTTTATTTAAACTAGTGTTAAAAGTATTTCAATCCATTTTTTTTAGACTAAATGCACTAGGTTCGAATCCAGGAAACCATATTTTTGGTAATTTTATATATTTACTAATTTATTTACATTTTTAACTATTTTCACTAATTACAATAACCTAAACGCTAAACTTTCTAATATATAATATGTAATATGTTAAAATCTTACAAATTATAGTATAACCATGATTTCATATAACTTAGTTTTATAAAAACTAATTATTACAAATACTTGTTATATTTTAAGAATGCATTTTAATGCTTTTAAAATATATATCAAGTTTTATAAATAAGGTTATCGTATAGAATTTTATATACTTTAAAAGTGTGTAAGTGTCTTAGAGTTTTTTAATATTGTATAACATATTTTAACATAATATATTTGTTGTAAAAAAATATGTTATTGAGTTCCTGTTGTTTATCAAAGTAATTATTGTTGCTATTGCTATTTTCTTTTTTTTAAATTAGTTCATATATGTTTAGTCGTGTAACGAGAAAACCCCCAAATCTCAAATTCGAAAACCTAGAACTTCTAGTTTTGATTCTAGTTGCTATACTATTTGTTTCGTTTCTAAATCAGGTTTTTCCCAACTAATTAGGTGATTCTAGTATTTGGGAAATTCTCGTTTCAATTAATCTATTTGCGTTTTGTTTCAAGCCCGAGCCTCAAGGTGAGTAAACTCACTCCCCTTTTTACTTTTGCATTTTGGGGCTGAAATGTGTTCTATTACTATACGATGTTTTCCAGTTTCTATTATGTTTCCAAAAGAGATCATAAAATATGTTAATCTAGTTCGCGGCTTGATGCAATCTTATGTGGTAGTTTAAAGTAGTCTGTTGCTTGTAATTTCCACCGGTACAATGTTAGCGCTAATGGTCTGACAAACCCACCTACACTTTACAACATCGATAGGTGATTTAAACCCGGCGATTCTATACAATGGTTACTAGTTACTATACTGTGATGCGTGTTGCTATGCTACTATGTCCCTTCGATGCTAAAACAATTTTTGATAACTTACACATCGAGACGGTTAAGTGACGGTTAAATGACAGTTATCACTAATTGTAACATGAGTGGTTCTCATGACTTGTTGCTAAATGTTACCCTGCGGGGTCTATGATTCTTGTTTCTATGTGTTCTATGGTTAAAGGTTGAGTAATAGGATGAAATAGCTATACATGTAAGATTGCGCAGCATATTATGATGATCTCGGATTTTCTATACTATTATTTATCAACTGTGGTTTACTCACTAGCTTTAAATAGCTAACTTTATTTTCACATATTTCAGGTGATGCTTATGATTATTTTGCTGCTTTTGCCAAGACATAGGATTGCCTTGGACCTAGTTTAATTAATAAGGACGATTGCATTTACTGCTTCGGTTTTATTACTTCTGTCGTATCCATCTAAGACTCATGTTCTAAACTTACTAAATCATTATTAAACTTAATAAATAAATACCATGTGCTTTGTTTACTATGGATATCCAATTCCAATGACAGCCCGGTGTTTCCGCCGCCGGGCGGGGTGTCACAGCCGGAAGTACGGGGGGGGGGGGGAAATGGTTGGTTCAAACTTTTAATTTACACAAACAGCCCTTGCACTTGGTTTGTTTTATATTTTTGTCTAAAACTTTTAAAACAAGTTTAAATATTTACAACATTGGTCCAAAGTTAGTTATAAATTATAACAACGAGCTAATTTAACCGAGTTGAGACGGAGCGAACATTTAAGCGACGATTATATATGTTTTAGCTCGATGGTGACATTAAACATATTTATTTAAATAATTTACTATCGAAACGTTACATTTATAAATAAAAGAGTACGAATACATTTAGGATAGAACTTTGGGCTCGAGCCGGGTCATTCGGGTTTGGGTCCGGGGCAGATGTCACACTCATCTTGGACGAGGCCCACAAATCTCGTTATTCTATTCATCCCGGCTCAGATAAAATGTACATGGATCTTCGTAGACAGTATTGGTGGCCCGGTATGAAAAAGGACATAGCCCTCTATGTGTCCAAATGCCTTACTTGTTCCAAAGTTAAAGCCGAGCACCAACGCCCCTCTGGATTACTTGTGCAACCTGAGATTCCCGTGTGGAAGTGGGAAAGTATATCTATGGGTTGTGATAGTATTTGGGTCATTGTTGATCGTTTGACGAAATCAGCTCATTTCTTGCCAATGCGTGAGAATTATCCAGTCAGTAAACTGGCTAAGATGTATATCGATGAAATTGTCAGTCGTCATGGGGTACCCTTAGACATAATCTCCGATCGTGATAGTCGGTACATGTCAAGATTCTGGCAAAGTCTGCAAGCGTGTTTAGGTACTAAGCTCAATGTTAGTACTGCTTATCATCCTCAAACGGATGGCCAAACCGAAAGAACGATACAAACTCTTGAAGATATGCTTCGAGCTTGTGTTATAGATTTTGGTGGCAATTGGGAATCACACCTAGCTCTTATTGAGTTTTCTTATAATAACAGTTATCACTCGAGCATCGACATGGCTCCTTTCGAGGCTCTTTATGGTCGAAAGTGTCGATCTCCTATTTGTTGGACTGAGGTTGGTGAAGCTCAAATCATTCGTCCTGAATTTATCCAGTTATCAACCGACATAATTCATAAGATTCGTGGCAACTTACTTGCTGCAAGAAACCGTCAGAAATATTATGCTGATAAGCGACGGAAACCCATGGAATATAATGTCGGTGATCTCGTACTTCTCAAGGTATCCCCTTGGAAAGGAGTGTTTCGTTTTGGAAAGAAAGGGAAGTTAGCACCGCGTTATGTTGGTCCATTGAAAGTTCTTAAACGAGTTGGAAAAGTTGCTTACGAGCTAGAACTGCCCACCAAACTCAGTAACATTCACCCTACCTTCCATGTCTCTAATCTAAAGAAATGTTTAGCTGATGAAAATCTACACATACCTCTCGAAGAAGTGCAAATCGATGATTCTATGCATTTCGTTGAGAAGCCTGTAGAAATCATGGATCGTGAAGTCAAGAAGCTCAAGCGAAGTCGCATTCCGATCGTCAAGGTCCGTTGGGAGTCTAAACGTGGCCCAGAATTTACCTGGGAACGTGAAGACCAAATGAAGAAGAAGTATCCGCATCTATTTACTACAACCTCTTCATGATCAAATTTCGGGACGAAATTTCCTAAAGTAGGGGCGACTGTGACATTCGACCCCATTTGAAATTCGTAAACCCGAACCCATTCATTTTATGTAATCATTTCGTTCGATCATCATGAAATAAAAGCACTTATTCAGTAATTGTGTATTATTTATTACGTTTACTATTATATAAACACGTTAATTAATCAATAGTTAAAAAAAATTAATAAGTTTTTATAAAAGTAATATAGTTAGTTCGGTTAGTGAAGTTAATATGTTATTAACAAAGTTAACTTTGGGGGTTGTTTATGTTATTTAAGAAACTTGAATTAAAACATTTAAATCTTAAATAATAATACCTTAAAACTTAAGGGGTTACTAATGTAAATTTTAATTAAATCATTGAACAAACTTTGACCAACTTTGAAAAAAACAAATCCGTCCTCTTTTCTTTTCCGGCGAAAACTTGTTGGCCGGAAACGGTGACTCCGGCGAAGCTTGTTTCGATGCGATTTTGACTATTTTCGACACGAATCGAACCGGTAAATCTATTCTCGTATCAGATTCGAACTCCAAATCAGTTTGTAAACCATTATTTCGCTCTATTTACAACTATTTTAACAAACCCAATTTCCATTCTGGTAACAAAATCGAATCCCGATCTAATCTGCATATAACTTCGAAATTATTAAACCAAATCATTCCTATAATCCATGAAAACGTGTACGCAAAGTTAATTGAACCACAAACATAGAAATTATATCGAATCAATTCCGAAAATTTCAATTAACAACTCTTACTCGTTCGATCCAATCTCGGTGGAATAAGTTCCATATATATTGGGCAAAACATTACAAATGGATCCTTTTATCATTCTGCAGCGTTAATTGCACTAAAACACCACACACAATCACGCATCGATCCACTGTTCTTCGGTTTTGTACGTTAACTGTTCACTATCAATTGGGAATAATATTCTGAAATCGAAGCAATGGTTTTCACCTACACTCATCATTGAATCTAAACGAAGCTTCAATTACACATCTTCGACTGTTACAGTCCGATTTGATCATTCAAGAACACATTCTCTTTTTCTTTATTTTTCGTATTCAATCCGTCTACTACCAAGGTAAAACTTATACTCTTTGGATTCGTCTTTCAACATATAACAATAGCCCTAACATTAATTTGATTCACAGATTTGTTTTTGGGGGTTTTGATTTCTAGGGTTCATATGAGATTGGGAGTATTTGTTAATATTGAACTTTATTAAATTTGTTCCAGATTTAAACAACAAAGCAGTTATGATCAGCTGGTTTAGTCGCATGCGCTTAAACACAAGGGTCCTGTGTTCGATCCTTGCTGCATCACAACTTTTATTTTTATTTATTTAATTACTTATATGTGTATATATACATGTATAAATGTAAATAGCTTTATTACTTAATTAATAATTCTTTAATTACTATTAAATAGTTAATAACTATTGATCACTAGTTTTAAATAAATTCTTAACACGATTTATGTACATTGTCTTATGTGTCTAAAATAATTTTAACAATGTCAGGTTATCAAATTTTATTATATATATATATATATACAAGTCTTATAAAAATTTATAAAACTACGTCTTTTGTTATACAAATAAATATATTTATCTTCCAAAATTTATTAAATAAACATTCTACGTTACATTAATTAATTTACAAATACTTATTATATAACTAAAACTCTCCAAATCCCAATTTAAAAAAACCCTAGATCTTAAACTTCTTTATAACCCTAATCTCATCAAAGACGCTCTATTTTCCTTAGGTTAAATCTCGAGGAAACTTCCCGGCGCCCTAAATCAACATTCAGATCTTTTCTATTATTATTATTTTTTTTCGTGCTTTGAACAAGTGAGTATTTCATAGTCCCTTTTTTGCTTTATTATTTTGGGGGAAATCATGTGACCTTATCAATCATGTCGAGTCATTTTTCATATTCAAATTCAATTCAATACATGTTATGGTTATTACTTGCAAATACGTATTCATGATATGATAGACAATTAGGAAGCATGATCATTAATTTATACAAACCTCAGTTTCAATGATAGATCTATTGGCCTGACAAGCCCACCCCATATGGCTTTCGAGTGGTGATTGCTAACTGTTTCATTCATATGCTTCAGCTTATTGTGACTTCATCTGCGGATTGAGTCAGTTCAGTCATTAGGTTTGATTGTGCAAATTGTTTATATGTCATGTTTACACCTGCAAATTTATAAGTTTTAACATTACATGTGAATTGAATCAACCATGTTTATACAGTATTATTATGTATGCAAAAACCTATGTTTACTCACCAGCTAACTCGTTAGCTGATTCAATTTATTTTTCACATGATTTCAGGAAACGCAACTTAGGGGACATTTTGGATGCTTCATAACTAGGGCCTTGGACTTAGTTAATTAAAAACATTACATTTATTTAGTGATGATTGTTTTTGCTTTTGTTTGGATTATGCTATGTTTAGTTTTGGAACACATTTAATTTGGATTTAATGATATTTAAACTCTCATTTAATTACCATGTGCTATGGACAATCATTTACTATCGTCCGCCCCGAGGTTTCCGCCATCGGTCGGGGTGTGACAACGCGCTACCTTATATGTGATTCCTTGTTTCCTTACTACTATATTATTCTGCCTCTAACCATAGGCATGATTTGTAGTTTAGATTTTCTAATTCTGATTCTAGTTTAGATTTTCTTAATTTGTGCTGATTAAATAACATAAATTAAAAAAAAATTTTAATAGATGAAGTGTATAAATTTCTAATGTGCAAGGTATGGTCACTCAAAACTTATTCTTAATCAACCTAATTGATCATCAAGAATAGAAAAAGTAAGTGTGTCACTTCGAGCTAATTGATTTGTTCAACAATTCATCACTCAATTACTTCACAATTCAAATGTATATTCTCAAAACAGCAAAACATGTGTTGGATAAATTGCTGGTATGATCTCATTGCATGTAAAGATTCATATATGCAAAGAGAAAATTCCAAAAATATCAATAACATTGAAAAATTCAAAAAACATCAAAAAAATTGTCATTTTAATCTTTTTCTTTTGTTTGGCAGTTTAACAAGTGTTGTTGTTGATCGAGCAATATCTCATCGGGTTGAGAACTTAATCTTTACATTGATGATAACTGCACAATATTTGAGACACCCCGCCCGGCGGCGGAAACACCGGGCTGTCATTGGAATGGATATCATTAGTAACCAAAGCTCATGGCATCATTTTATTAATGACTAATAATTGTACTTATAAGTTTGGAACATAATTCATAAATAGCAAAACGACAAAAGTCATAAACGAAGCAGTAATGGCAATGAAGTCGTTTTTATTAACTAAGTCCAAAAGCATCCTATGTCTTGGCAAAAGTAAAATCTCATAATCACGCAACACCTGAAATATGTGAAAAAGACACAGTTAGCTACACAAGCTAGTGAGTAAAAACACAATTTGATAATACTAGTATTGAAATCCGAGATCAACAAGATATGCTGCGCAAGCTTACATGTATAGTCATTTCGTAATATTACTCGACCATGACCCCTAGAATAGAATAGAACACAACCACATAGAATCCACACTTCTTGATTTTGCCATTTTGTCATGAGGAACCAACTCATGTATTTGATTTACTGATAACTTTTTACCAACCGTCAATTAACCGTCTCGTTTGTATGTTATCAGTAATCAATTAGCAACTTAGGGACATGGCATAGCAACTAGCATCATAGTATAGCAACAACCGTCACAACATAGCAACCATAGTAAACATAGAATAGAATGGCCGGGTTAAATCACCTATCGATGTTGTCCAGGCAGGTGGGTTTGTCAAACCATTAGCGCTAACATTGTACCGGTGGGATTACAAAGCAATAAACTACTTTAAACTACCACATAAGTTTGCATCTTGTCGCGAGTCAAGACTAACATATTTGTATGATCTCTTTTTAGAAAAATAGTAAATAGTAAACGTAGCACATATTTCAGCCCCAAAACGTAAAAGTAAAAAGGGGAGTGAGTTTACTCACCTTGAAACTCGGACACGAAACAAATAGTTAATAGTCTGAATTGGAACGAGGATCATCAAAATATTAGAATCACCTAATTAAATGACAATCATAACTTAGCAACAAATAGTATTATTAACCGGAATGAAAAATAATAGATAAAACATTAGATAATTTGGGTTCTAGGTTTCGATTTGGGATTTGGGGTTTTCGGTAAAACGATTCGAAAATATATAATTTATTTATTCGTAACGTCGTGATCATTAATAATATTTCCGACAATAAGTATTTGTAATTCAAACAATATATATGTATATAAAACTACTTAATCGTATCGTCATGATATATAATAGAAATTCGAAATATAGATATTTCTAACAATAAATAGTTTGATGTCCAAGGAATATATAAACTGGTAAAAATACGTTAATCATTCATCACAATTTTTAAAATATAAAAATCTATATAAAGTTTATTATTAAAAAGCTCCTACTTATAATATATTTGTAAAAAAAATATTTGTAATGTTTAAGTTTTATAAAACTAAACCCGTCTAAAAAACATGGTTTTATAAGATTTAATCATTTTATAGAATATATATATATATATAGTTTAGTCTTAGCATTTATGTTAATATTTTGATTAAAACCTTAAGTAGGAAAAGATGAAAAAAAATGTGATAAAGCCCTGGTTCGAGCCCAGGACCTTCAACTTGAAATCAAACAACCTAACCAGCCGCGTCAGATTTCTTTTGTTGTTTAAAACAGCTTTTAAAACATTTTGACATCTTTAAATCAAAAACCCCAATTCTCTTTAAAACCCTAGAACGAAATTCACTCAAATTCGTGAGATTGAAAGATTGAATTCAGAAATTGATCGAAGATTACTAAACCACGCATGGAGAGGATCATATCAATATAAAACACTTACTGGAACTTGGTCGAATTGAATCGAAATTGGTTGATGAACAAAAACGCGACGGTGATGAATCAAACAGGGACTTAGAGGCTGTTATACTTCGATTCCACTTGCAGATTCTATCCTTGATGTGCAACAAACAAAAGCCCTAAGACAATTTTGGATACCATTAACGATTTGGTGATGAACAGATGAAGAACAAGAACAAATAAAGTGAAGATCACTTACGGGTTTTTGATGAATCTCGTTTGAAATTGGAATGACAGAAGGCAATTTCGAGTATAGGAGATAATGCGGGTCGATTGAATTGAGTTTTGGTGAAGAGAAAATATTAAAACGGTTACGGGTTTGGTTTCGAGATAAATTGGAGTAATTGAATGTTAATTTGGTGATTTAAGTTCAATTGATTGTTGTAGACCGATTATAGACGTTGAGATGGACGTTTTGATGCAACGAATTACTGATTTGGTACGTTATGGATGGAATTGATGAAGTGGGTTTTAAGTGACGGTTTTGAAACCGATTTAGATGTGGTTTGGATCGATTACACAGTGATTTAAGCATGGTAACGGGTTCGAATTCTTCATAGGAACGCTTTGGTATAATTTACTTGGGTTAAAATGGATTAAAATGGGTTTTTAACGGGGTCGCCGGAATTGTTTTTGGCCGGAAAAGTGGCCGCCGGCGTGGACCGGAATCACGGGGGTGATGGGGGTGGTTTGGGTAAATTTTCTAATTTACAGTTTATACCCTTCTGCTTATATTTGTTTTCTGTTTTTGTTTGTTAACTTTTATTAAGTTTCAGACTTTACATTTTTGACCCAAAGTTAATTTACAATATATATTAACTAACTAACTTAACCGAATAACGTTGTAACGTTTATAGAAATGACGTTTTTACATCTTTATTTCATTTTTGATGTTAAGCGACTATTTTGAGACTTTGCTAATATTTATTTTTCAATAATCTTTATAATAGTATATATATATATATATATATATATATATATATATATATATATATCTTTGTTTTTAATAAAATGCATACATGTATATATATATATATACATATATATATATATAGGGTGAGGATCATTTCAGAACAAGGTTTTATCGCGAGAACAAAAAGAACAGATCTCAACCGTTGATTAAGTTTTTACTAATTTATTAGTTTTATTTATTAAAAGGTTATTTAGGTAATTAGCAAAATTATTATTTTTTATATAAACTAATAATCTTCCTAATTATATTCCTTCAAATTAGGAAGGTTTGAAATATTCAATCACATTCCCACGATTGATTACTGCATTTATCATCCACCATCTCCAACATTCATTCTCACGAAATTCTCCATCTTCTTCATTTTATATATTATTGGCTACTGCATATAAAATCAACCATCATCATTCATCCTTTTCATCATCCTTTTTACGAGATTACTATATTCAAGGTTATCAATTTGTATTCATTTAATTATGATAACGTATTTCATTATATACATTCATTTATATTGAATGAAACATCTCCACATTCAATTCTAACATTCATTATTGATCGAGTGAAAAGATGTTTTGTTTTAAGTGTGTTTTCATGTTTTGTTTTTTTATTGTAACAACAATGGTTATGGGTAATCAAGGATTTAGAAAATATGTTGTTGCTATTGACGAAGGTTTTGTTGCTGCTGTTAAAAGGGGGTATCAATTATGTACCACCGGATGCAGATCCCAAATGTACAACTAAGAAAAAAGGAAAAAAAAATTATAGCAGTAGAAGAAGAAGAATATGATGAAGAAGAAGAAGATGACGACAACGACAGTGAAGATTATGATGATGATGTTGAAGCTGATCATGACGAAGATGATGTTAATGAAATTAAATAAGTTCATATTGTTAGCCTGATGTACACTTATTTCGAATTGCTAAACTTGTCTTTTTATTTATGTATATTTTTTCAGCAAGTAATATTACTTAATATTTACATATATGTTAAACAGTTCAGGACATATATACATATATGTTCAACAGTTTAAACCTTATTAATATATTTATATACACTTATTTTAACCTACACGGCAACAATGAGTCAATTTATAAACTTATACTTTACCGTATAGAGGTCAAGTTGTTCAATATGTATACACATATGTTAAATAGTATTGTGAACTTATGCGAACAATTTTAACAGTTAATGAATTCTTGTGTATTGTTATACCCAAGCTAACCCATAAGACATAATTTAAAAATAGATTTACATATATGTATACTAGTCTAAACTAACGTACTGGTGTACCCAAAATGAGCCATAAAATACAATTTTATAAATCAGTGTACATATATGTATAACAGTTGTACAACATATGAGCCATAATGCTAACTGGTTTACAGTCATGTATATATCGATATGGGCCATCCAACCTACCACTTTTGAAATTTTTTAACAGTTAATGAAATTATTTTTGTTGTTATACCAAACTAACCCATATGACACGACTAAAAAATAGATTTACATATGTGTATAATGGTATAAAATTAACCTGCGCAAAGACTTTTTGAAATTTACTGAATTAATGTACTGTTTTACACAAACAAACCGATATGACACGATTTTATAATTAAATGCTTGGACTTGGAAGCAAGCTAAAGCTACCTTGAATCTAATCAATCAATGAATGAAAAAAACCGCTTATCGAGAAATAGAAAGGAAGGACAAGTTGGTTATATATGTATAACTATTGTACAACAACATATAAGCCATAATGCCAATTGATTTACAGTTATGTATATAGTAATATGTGCCATACAACCTTTAACTTTAAACATTTCACCTAAAAACCATAGTTCATAACATTGAGTAAAACCATAATAAAACCACTGTAAAAACATTCCATCACTAATGTAACCATATGCCAAACTCCCTTGCATTTAACACACAAAAGAAAATTCCGACATCCAAAACTTAATACCAAAAAAGCAACCTGTTCAAACAAACCATCTATCTACTAATCCACTTAAAAACAAATCCAACATCAACTAAATTCATCATCTACATCCAGTTCCTTAGCTACATCAACAACGCTTTTGTTATGTATATTAACATCGGATGTCAAAATTTTATATGCATACTTCAACCTAAGATTATTGATCTGCACCTCTTGCTTTGTCCCTTCAACATCTAGCCCACACCTCCAATTTTTAACCTTACTTCCCATGTACGTTTCCATGTGCCTCATTAGAAAGACACCACAATCCATAACGTTGCTCTTTGTTGACCAATGCAACTTCTTTATCACTGGTTTTGCAAGTCTAATACCTTGACATCCTCTATGCCCAACGTGGTATAGATACATAAAAAATATCTCCTTCTACAAGACATAATAAAACAAATATTTTAATACTTTTAACATCACCGATAACTAATTAAGACTTTTATTTAAACAACCATATGACAACTTCAAAATAGCCTTAGATATTTGTATAACAGTTAATGATTTAATGTGGCGTACCCAAACAGACCTATATGACACATATTTATAACTAGATTAACAGTCATTATATATGTACAACAGACCCATAAATAACGTTTACATACCACTTTTACAGCCGTGTCCTTTTTAAAAAAGCTTTTTGCATCTGCAACACCAACAAAGCTTTTCTCCATGTTGTCAAGTATTTCAATTGTTCCTTCCTTTAAATCAAAACACACTAAGTAATAGTGACCTTTTTCCACGATAGGAAACTTATCTATATTCTCCACAAACACCACACTCTTTAAATTCTCCATGAATAAAGCCAACCGGTCACTGGCTTTCAATTTATTATTCGTCAGCATAAGATTACTCTGTTAAGCATAAATTTTTTTAAACATTATAACAGATTTAACTAGAACTCAATACACATCTGAATATATTTCATATTATAAGTTCACTAACCGTTAAACAGGTTATTTCTACTGTTAAACACATCTGTTAAACAGTATATATGACACTACTACCCTGTTTCACAAATTACCACGTGTGTAGTAATGTAGTATATTACTAAACACTACTAAACAGGTTAAACAGTATGTATGACCTTGTTAATAAACATCTAAACAGGTTATTTCTACTGTTAAACACATCTGTTAAATAGTATATATGACACTACTACCCTATTACACAAATTACCACATTTGTAAATCAATAGAGTATTTCCTCGTTACACATTTCTCTAGTGAACATATATGTAAATCAAACATTCAGTTTCGAGTTATCAACAGGAAAATACTTTTGTAAAGGCGTAAAGCGAATTAACATGTTTAAAACCTTTTAGTGACTATTGTATATTATAGATGGTTTATGTTTGGTTTACACTTTATCAACCAATTTTTAGAACATTAAGAAGATTGCGATTCCTACTTTGTAACAAACTACATCCGTTTAAATTTATATTGTGGCCAAACTCTTGAATGCAGTCCCCTACTTCACTGATGAACATTAATGTAAATCATAACTAAATCTATTATATTAACACATTTAACTAATTATCATATATGTTAAACAATCACTTCATACAAACTGGTAAATACTGAATGTAGTTCCCTACTTCAACAATAGCATGCACTTAACATAAATTTTCGCAATGGCCAGTAGCTTTAATTGACAAATGTGGAATTTACATAACTTTTAACTATAGTAAACTTGCAATTGGTTAACAATACAATAACCACAGTCAAAACACCTGAAAAACAGAGAAAACAACAATGAAGTCGATGACTAACATGCAATTTACACAATCATTAACAACAGATTAACCATAACCAGACAAACAACAATAGTGCTTGTTAATAGCATGCAATTGGCTTAAACTTTTAAAAAATTAACCATTAGCTTTGTTGATTTCAACAAAGCTTTCAACCATAATTTTAAGCGCATTTATTATGTCTACTAACCAGTAACAGTCGAGGCATTATGCTTTGACTTTGCTTCTTCCCGACTCGCTTGACCCTTGTGAATCATCTTCAATCTCTAATTTTGTGTTTACAGTAGGATTCAAAGCATGCGAAATTGAGGTTATAGATACCTCTTATGTCGTTTTATACAAGCTAATTGACCTCGCGAAAACCATGGCTTTGAATGCGTGGAAGATTATCACAATCGTTTCTTGATATATACATTGTTTAAATTTGGGAAAATCTCAAATAAAAAACACTGATCGATGCAACAATTTAGGGCTTTATAATTTGAATTTTAACTAATTAAATATTGGTTATGTCAATTTACTATATTAGCCATTAATTTACAAAACATACCTTGGGCAAATCTAATTCATTTACATATTACACCCTGTTCATCCTAACCATTAAACTTAAAATTAAAGGCTCAGGATTGTTCTTTTTGTTCTGTAAATAAACCTTGTTCTGTAAAGATCCTAACCCTATATATATATATATATATATATATATATATATATATATATATATATATATATATATATATATATATATATATATATATATATATATGGGAAAGTGAATATGGTGCTGTTTGACATATAACTTAGATGACAAAACTATCAAAACTACGTAGTTTTGATTAAAAACAGATTAGAATATAAAAACTCTAACAAACTCGTTTTTTTCTACTTCAATCTTCAATTTCATAGTTAAATTTAATTCAATCAAAAGCACATCTTCCAATTTCCATACAACTGATTATCGCTTGCTTTATATTTGTTGATTCTTGCTTAAGATCCAATGGTAAAACTGAGCATTTTAAAACTTTAAACCGAACATAAATTAGTGCAACTGAACCATTGTAACATTTCCAATTCAAAAGGCTAAAGAAGAATGTATATAATTTTGAATAGACGTGGCAACCAAAATCTCATAATTGCAAATCTTAAAGTAAAAACTACACTAATAAAAAAACACAAACTTAACAATTGTTCAAAATTGATGATTCTTCAAGCTAGGTCACATATTATTCTTCTCTTTCTAGTAACGCATCATCGGCCTGGAAACAAAAAAAATATTAGTAGTATACTAATAACCATTAATTATTAAAAAAAATATCGTTTATACCTTCCTTTTCGGACATCCACTAATGTAATGACCCTTTTTCTGGCAGTAAGAACACGTTCTCTTTTTCGGTGCTTCTAGGGAAGATTTGGTTCTAGTTGCACTTTTTGGACGCCCTTTAGTAATAGTTTTACCCGCTGGATCACGGATGGAGATTTGTGGCATCATGTTTACTTGTGAACTTCCAGCATTAGAATCATGTGAAGCGGTCTCTAACTGTTTCGACTTTGTTCGAATACTTTGTTCTTCTAAAAAATTCAACAAGATAGAATTTAGTTTCTTTATCTCGGATCTAGAATCTTTTGCTTCTTCAACTGCTTTTCTAAAATTTGATTGGACACCCCATAACGTTAACGCACTGACTTCACTCTCGCCATCTATTTCTTCAAGCTCAATACTGCAATTATTTAACTTATACCTAGCATCAAGTGTCCACCTTGGTAAAATATAATGATCACGAAGAGTTTCAAGCATGTGACATCTATCTTATCTGAGAGACGAAAGTTAACATTTCTCCAATATATTTTATCAATACCTAATTGTCCAACTTTGTATTTGATTTCTGCTTCACTCTTGCTTATCTTCTCATGAGTTAAATTGAAGGTAGCTTCGTTCCATTCCTTCTTGAATACATCAAAAATCTTGTTAGTATAACATGAACCTGCTTTTGCCTCTATCAAATTGACAGAAGAAAGAATAGGCTTGGAGTTCATGGTCTTGAAATCTTCATCTTCTTCGGCGGCCCTTCGAGCCTTTACAGCTTTATCATATTGCACTACAAACTCATTCAACATGGTCTTTGAATTTACATATCCATCAAAAAAAGAGTGAATACTCTCAACTCTTCCGCTTGATGTCATGCCAGCAAAAAAACAATCTTTTAGGAAGGCTTTAGCCCAATATTTACGTTGGTTATACATCTCTGTTATCCAAGCACCACTTTGAAAATTATATTTATCACATAATATTTCCCAACGAGTTTCAAATTCTTCAACTGTATTACTCTTTACATACTGCTTGTACAACTCTTGAAATTCAATATCACGAACCTTCGGATGTTGAAGATGTTCAATCTCATGTTTTTTTAATATGTCATGAACAATAACGATGTCGACTTTTTGGGAATACTTTTTTTATTGCATTACCAATAGCCTTATCTTGACCAGTAAGTATTGCTAATGGATACTTGTCAAACATGCACTTCAAGAAAGTTTGAAATAACCATTCAAAACTATCTTGTTTCTCATTCTCTAATAGTGCACCACCAAATAGTATTGATTGCCCATGATGATTCACCCCAACAATCGGAGCAAATGGCATCATAAACTTGTTGGTCATATATGTGACATCAAACACAACAACGTCTCCAAATTTTATATATGAGTCTCTTGATCTACCATCGGCCCAAAATATATTTTTTGGAGACCCATCTTCAAATAAATCCACCACAAAATAAAGGTTAGGGTCTTCTAATGATTTGTCTTGAAAATGTTTAATAAGCCCATAGAACTCCTTACCTTTGTATTGTTTTCGTTGATCGGCTAAGATATCAGAACATTGTTTTGATGTAACATCATTTTCGTATGGAGCTTTCATGGTATTTACAACCTTCTTGATTTGACAAGGTTTCAATCCTGATTGACCAAGTTCTGACATTAAAGCTTTGCATGTCAAAGAGCGGTGAAATTTCCCATGAGAACGATGTTTTATTACTTTGGTAGGAGTAGTAATTAGCTCATGATTGTGTGAATCATTAAACGCATCCACAAGCCATTTCCCATCTTTACTTTTTGAAATTCGAATAAATGCCATGCATCCAGTCCTTAACTCTCTACGACGTTTCTTAACTTCTCCCGTTGAACTCCTAAACTTGAAGTCTTTATAACCCTCTTTGTTACATACAAGCTTCTTTCGATAAGGCTCATTTGTTGTCATATTTTTGAAAGTCGAACGAATACGTATTCCAAATCCATGTAACAACGCATAACGATTGTAGAAATCGTATGCCTCGTCAGGTGTATCGAAAACCTTCCCCATTACATCGCTACCTTCTTGTTTCTCAAACCCAGAATCCATGTCAATGTCATTTTGGTTCTCTGTTTCAACATCTGAAACATTGTTGGTGATTAAATGCGCTTTTGCATCAATGTCATCAATTAAATTTGCTTCAAAAGCTTCATCCTGTGACTCATCTTCTAAATTCATTGTGTTAACTTCAGTATCTGTTGTGTTTTGTTGTCTTGTATCTATAAAAGATGAATATTGATATCCAAAGTTAATGTACTACATATTATTGAGATGAATAAAAAAGAATCAAAAGTTAATTTAATGAATATTGATATACAAAGTTAATGTATTGCATATTTCAATATTTGGCCTCCATTAATTTGTAAAAAACTTTGTTATTCTTGTTCCTCAAAAGCAAACTAATATTATTAAATTTCAATGGATCTTATTCTTTGCCATAACCGTGATTAACAAATTGGTGTTTCAATACTTTATAGATCGACTTATAATTCGAACAAGTAACAATGAAGATAAAAATAAATAATATAATATGTATCGATCAAAACCCAAAAATATATAATTGAACAAGTGATATTTACCTAGCATAAGTGCATAACCGGCAGAAGTTTTGATTAGTAGGTCGTGACTCTTGATTAGCAAGAAGAAGATAACATTGGAATATATTGGAGAGGAAACAAGGGATACGATCTTATTCTAATTTGTTTTTAATCAAAACTACGTAGTTTTGATAGTTTTGTCATCTAAGTTATATGTCAAACAGCACCATATTCACTTTCCCCATATATATATATATACTTTGGAGGTTTAATATTTGCACTTAGTAATTAATTAGTAAACGTTTGATACTAATTTAGTCGATTTATTGAAGACGGAAAATAGCTTAAAGGTTCGGCATATTTATTATATATTCTTAATAACGAAGCGTTAGGTTTAAAGGAGATAATTACAAATACATTAAACATGGACAATTTCGTGTTCGAGTTGGGTATTCGGGTTCGGGTTTGGGGCAGATGTCACAATATTGCCTGAGTTTTAATGTTTGTCTTTGAGTTGCAGGAACAGTTTCCAATGCAGAACAAGCATCCACGCGACTTGAAGATGTTCCTGTTCAAGCATGATTCCAGTCCAAAAATCTCCAAGTAAGATTGCTGAGTGTTAAGAATCCTGCTCTTAATATCTCATACACAGATCCCGTTAACCTCTAAAGCAAAAGTTGAGGAGGTGTATTCTAAGTCAAAGAAGTCTTCACATTCTACTTCAACCGTTAAAGAAGATCCCGTTGCTGATATATAGATTAATCGGAATCTATTCTGTGCTTATTTCTTTTTATAGCCTCTGATGTTACTCAAAAGGGAGAAAAGGATGCAGATTGCTTGTTGAAAGACATAGTTTTGATAGCATCATCTTAGGGGGAGTACTGTTGGGTCCTCTTGAAGATAATGCATACCAAAACTTTAAGTTGCTCTCTATGCTCGTCACATGAAGATTTAAGCTGATATGTCTGATTTGTAAAGTGTCATCTTAGGGGGAGTACTGTTGGGGTTATTTGAAGATGTCACTTTCCAAATATAAGCGAGTGAAGATATCGAGCATCATCACGAGCAAGCACGGGTAAAGACGTTCATTAATTGTATTTGTCTTAGAATATTTGTGTAATCGTTTCGTGCTTGAATGCGCGTTTGTGCTTAATTGCACGTGCTTAGGTTGTAATGTAAGGTGAATGGTATGGACTATAAATACCATCACCTAGGTCATTTGTTAGAGAGTTTCCTGCATTGTTATTTCCATATCCTTTGTAACCTTCACAAAGATCTAATACAGCTCACCTATTCATATTATCATCATCTTCATCATACCTTGCTTTGATCTTCATGAACATTTAAGCATCAATACGTGATTAGTGAGATTCCGCATCACTGATCGCAAACAACATCCCCAAACAATCTCCGATCTAGATCCAAGCTCGGTTCATCTCCAACTATCAGAAAAAATCTCTTCATCCATGTCAGATCGAATAAGTGTCCTTCAACCACAAATATCCTTTGTCGATAGTCGTCGAGAACCCTCAGCAAGTGTTTCTTTTGACCGTTAAACACATCTTCATCTTGAAAGAGTTCGATGAAGATGAATAGACATTGAGAGAGAGATAGTGATTTTGAATTTTGAAGTGAATTGGGGTTTCTACCTATCTTCCCCTTAAGTTGTATGTACAAGATATACTACATATTGAAATTGTTGAAAATTTAAGGGATTGCGTACATTACTATTTTGCCCATTCAATATGTATATTAATGTAGTATAGATTATCGGATCAGTGTACATATACATATAATTTGTTAGATTTGAGGAGAAAGGCGGGTGGAACAATTTGACCATTATTGTAATGTCCGCCTTTCGGCAAGCACCACAGTTGGCATTCATAAGCATAAAAACAACCATAATTTAAATAAAATCTAAAATGCAGCGGAATACTTGTTTTAAAACATCATTACATCATCATAAGTGTCTTAAATACTCCTTTCAAACATTACAACTGTAAATTTGATCTTATATGTATTTTCTTCAATGTTAGTCTTCAACAAGTCCCTAGCTCTCACCAAGCAGCTCCCTAAGTCTTCAAACCTGCACATCAATCTAACATGCATACAAAAGTCAGCTACGCTGAGTGAGTTCTAGTTTTATAACATCTTTAGAAACTTTCCATATCATTCATGTAATACACGTAAATTTTGCATCCTCATATTGGACGTCACATTCGTATCACACGTAGGATTCTTGTCTGGTTTTATAAGATCCCCAGTAGGATTCTTGTCTTCCCGTTAATGCATACATTCATATATATATATATATATTTATACAAGTATTTAGTTACTCGTTCTTACATCATCATCATACATCACATAATAAAGTCCAACAGTCCAGGAAACATCTCGGTATGCATGTTAGCCTCAAAATTGTGTTTGAAACACAAGTGAGGTCTAGAACTCACCTTATTCTTTAGTGATCTTGCTTGTTTGGACCAGGTTAAGGTAGTGGTTTTGGTTCACGATCTGCATTTAAGTTATTATGAAAAATCGTCATTTCTTTCTTAGTGTCGCAAGTAGTGTCGCAAATAGTGTCGCAGGTAGTGTCGCAAGTAGTCTCGCATAGGCGAACCACAGTGTCGCATGCAGCATCAGCAGCACCTCCACTTGCAGTGTCGCAAGGCTCTTGCCCAACTTTCGTTGGGACTTAAACTACTGTCGCAAACACACCCAACACACGGCCAGAAGTCAAGTCATCCTAGTGTCGCAAGATGAACACTAGTGTCGCTTTAAGAACACTAGTGTCGCAGGAACGCTGTTACAGCTCGTTTTCAACCAAAAATCCTTGTTTTTCAACAAAATCTCAAACTTTTTACGTCCTAAACCTTGGTCTATCATTTATATGACTAAATCTATGCTTTTTCCACGATTTTATCCATAAAAATGCAACCTTTGTTGATTTCTTTGAAACTTTTGAAAAACTTAAAAACTCCATTAATGGCCAGATTAGTTTTGTGTTATGAAAACAAGTTTTAGGGGATGATTTTACCTTGATTACCTGTTGTTTAACACCTTTAAACCTCAAATCAACCCTTTGATTCACAAAAATCTTGGTTTTCTTCTTTCTTGCCTTAGTTTTCTTTCAAAGATTAGGGTTTGTGTGTGTGTGTTGTTGTTGTGATGGTGAAAATGGGGGATGGTGGCTTGAAATGGTGATTAAATAGTAGGGTTTTCCATATTGGGGTAGGATTTTTAGATGGGCTTTGGGCCTAATTAGGTAATTAGGCCATTTTAGGAAAGTATTTTAACTAACCCACTTACCATTTTGGGCCTAATTCATTCTTTCACCCTTAATGGTCCACAATTACATCATAACCTCCTCATTAATCATTCCCTTTTCTAATTAGCAAGTAATTAGTCATTACGTTTTACATTCTCGTATACTTATAATCATTTTCTTGCTCCATCGTATATATCGTAATCATCATATTACCATTAACATAACATATATCGTAAACGTCATATATCATTTTAATCATAATCACTTAAATGCACATTCATATAAGCATAAGCACGTAAATAAGTCCTACCATAAAAATCGGGGTGTTACAATTATGCCCTCATTATGTAAAGGACAAAAAATGAAAAAGTATGGATGTAAAATAATGAGATTCACATAACCAAGTTTCCAAGGTTTTTTCAATAAAATGAGGTTTTCTTATGTACTTACCATACCTACCAATAAACCAAAGCTTATTTTTGGACAAGTGATCAAACCACATACAAATGTATATTATTATACATATTTCCCCTTATTAAGCTCATCAATTACTATTTTACCCAAGTCTAAAGTTTAATTACACAAATGCCCTTCTTTTACACAAACAATAAGAAACAAACTTACATTGAGAATCAAAAGTTATATTCTTTGTGTTGTTCGGTTATGATTTTCTCCAAGGACGGCTTTTGACTATTATATGTATTTTTTCGTATGTGTAAATGAATGCAGGTCCGGAAACCCGTGTCTGTGCAAGGACGACTTTTGATGTTCATACGTATTTTTTCGTCGCTTCCTGATCGCAACCTTCGGCACTTCATCATTTAGATTTAGACCTTTGATAATGATGAGATTTGTTATCTACAGGTTGGATTTGAACTGATTTAAACTTTTGTTTTGAGATTTCAGTAAAGTGAAATTGTGTAGATTTGTGAAGGACCAAAATCAGTGGAAGGAACGAGGTGTTGGATGATCTTATGTTTTTCAAGTATCCAAAAACTATCTTGTTATGCGTCAATTAAAAACTTGCGCTATGCATCTAAGTATGTTTGCATATTTTGTGTTGTGATTTGATTATTGAATGTGTTAAGATTACTTATATTTTGGTGTTGATGTAGTTATATCTTCTATGCCTGTATAGGAGCATTTAAAAAGTTATTTGTGTGTTTCTCACTTTGCTAATTGTTAACTTAATGATAAACTCTTTTGTATCAGATTTGCAAGATGATAAGTTAACTTCTTATATATGCTATTAATTTCATAAGTTGCTTTGAGATTTTGATCCATGGAGTTAGTGTTTTTAATTTTAGAGGTCTTAGGTGATTGATTTCAAGTTACACTATTCATTTCCCAATTGTAGAGAACAAGTTAAGGCTTTTAATCAACTGCATATGTGATTATTCTAGTTGTATGGTCAACAATTTTTGTTTATATGAATTTAGAATCATTCTCATAATGTCATCCACTATTTACAATAGTCATGATGCTTAGGTTTATGCTTTTAAATTATGGAATCATTATATTAATGTCGTTTGTTATGTATGAATGATGCATTGTTTTCTTTGGACTATAATGGAAGTGTAAGTTTTTTTTAACTTTATAATTGGTGGTTAATTAAGAGGCTGTAGTAAGCATGCTTTACATCTTAGGAAGAATGAACGTGTAGGCTTGTGTGAGTATATATTTTGTTTGGTGGTTAAAAGATTTGTGGAAAGCAATTTTTCCATTTTTGGAAGTTAATTGCTAAATTCCATTGTCAAAATTCTCAACCAAGTAATACCAAACATATATATTCTTTATAATGTTACCTTGATGCTTTTTGTGACAATATGTTTAAAAAATCTTTCATCTCATTCATATTCACACACACACACACACTACATTTTTTCTATCGATCTTCATCTTTGAGCTATGTTTATTTTAGAGTACATTGTCAAAAAATGTTTCACATATATAAGTACCTTCACTTTGTTTATCTACTGTTGTAAATATTAATATCGTTTTAAGCTTGCATTGTATACTTGTTTAGTTTTTTATTTTAGTTTATATCAACACTTTTCCATGAATTTGATCTATTTTTTATAGTGACACAAAGCCATGAGTTTCCGCCAACTAGAAATGGTACATGAGCCGGTAGCATCACCAACGTTATTTCAGTGCTTTTGATTTATTTTGGGTGTTGGAGAACACATCAGAAGAGGCTAACATCAACGGGTTCATGACTGATGGCCACATTAAGATCAATAGATTCAAAACTAATGGCCACACTTGGATGTAAGTTGTAGGTATAATTAATCGGCTACGTTCTTAAAATTAATTATAATATAACTTTTATGTTTTGTAGCAGAGAGAACCGAATACACGCAACATACAAATGATCCGTATATTCATATTTGTGTTGTGTCTATTAGTTGTTGCTATTGTTGTAGGTTTACTTCAAATAAAACTTGCCACGACAATCCCTTTAGGAAATATAATGCTTATGGTAACTTATGTTTCCATATATTGGAAGTGTTGACATTATCATATCTTCTCCTTTGTATGCTTATCAAAATGTTTCATGCAAAGGAGATTGTGAGGATTATATGCATAGAATCTTTAAACTTGTAAAACCAATGGCCAAGATGGTTAACAAAGGATATGGATCTCAAATGGAAAGTTAAGTCACGTCATATTCAATTTGGTTTTAGTTGTGATTATTCCTCTAAGTTTGACATGGGAAGTTGTCGGTATTAAAGAACCTCTTTAATGAAATGTCAACTTTTTCATTGGAACATTTTTATGTTTTTATTTCCAAAAGCCGCAAAAGTGCAATAAAAAGTTAATTGGATCATGGATGTGGTATTTATTTTTTATACAAATAACCCTACATTTTTTGGTTCTTTTTTGTTGAATTTTATTTGTAATTGATTCATTTTGGAATTCAGTTTTTTTAGGTTATCATGAGCTAAAATTTATTAATTTTTACTAAACGTATGACCGGCGGATGATTTATTTATAAATGTAATTTAGAGTTTTGATGAGTTTGAATTATATAAAAATTGATGTTGATTAGTGAAATTTAAAATACGATTCACAATTAACTTAAAAGTAGATTCAAAACATTTATTTCTCTTATTTTGTATATTTACTTTCAAGGAAAATTGTTTTCTCTTAAAAGATAGGTGTACATAATAAAAGTTCAATTGCTTAAAGGAAAAGTGAAATAAGAGTCAATGTAGGAAATTCATTTACATAAACTTAAGTTGCAAACCATGAACATGTTTTTTATAAATTCGTTTCATCGTTGAACATGTTTGGCTAATTTTCTAGTTCACTTAGGTAGAGATGAATTACAAGTATTGACTTTATCAGTTTGACTATCGTATGAAATTGTGTTGATTTGATTAATTTGATTTTTTTGGCTTTGATGAATGTAGGGTTGTCATTTTTTCCCGAACCCGAATACCGAACCCGAACCGAATCAACCTGAACCCGATTAAGACGTAACCCGATAAACCCGAACCCGGTAACTAAGCAAACTCGAACCCGATTTACTCTTAAGGGTCGGTAAATGTATATTATTTTTTAGATTCGGGTCAACCCGATTAACCCGAATAACTCGAATAAAGTGGATATAAATATTATTTAGTTTTTATAGTTTCATGTCATTTAGAGTTAAAATTTTCAAAAGTATATCCCAATTTCATTTAGGTTCCATATATTTAGTTTTGGGTTATTGGTTTTCGATAGAGGTAGAAATCAGTGGATTCTTTGATTGATATATATATGTATGTACATACTTTGTATACATATGTATGTTATATTTGCGAAACCACTCTATAAACAAACAAATTTAACAAATTAAGTTAGAATATGTATATTATAGTGATGAATATAACTCATTTGGTGTATCTTGAATTAACCCGGTTTCTTACAACACCCGATTTGGAATCAAAATAAAAATAAATAGAACACTTTATAAGCCCATTTAGCAACCCGATTACAGAATATACCGACCAGAATAAACCCGATTACCGAAACCCGATTACCAATTAACCCTATATTTATTAGGCTCGATATTTTGGTTGACATGCCACATTAAAAAACCCGATTAACCCGACCCAATTAACCCGAAACCCGACTAAAAAACCCGATCAACACCCCTAGATGAATGTGTGTGCTTGATATATTTAATTATTGATTTTGTTGTGTGGATTAATCATTTGTGGAATATAGAACTACCTAGTGTCTTGATTTGCTTATTGTTAGGTTGCTAAATTTCGGTTTGTCAATTTAATGCAATATACTAGAACTAGTAATTGATAGTTTGGAAGCTATTAATTGGTTAATCCAGTGCACACATTATATGATAGGTTCGATTGAATCATTAGCTTTGCTAATAGTTGTCTTGTCATTGATTGGTTAATTGTATGCTTATGAACGTAAGGTGTGGTTTGCTTATTCACGATTGGAGATTTTTAGATTATAAGTTAAATAAATTCAGGTTTGGTTCACATTTTTTGGTTAATTATAATTTCGGAGGTCGTGGAAGGGGTGGTTACAATAATTGTTTGCTTAGTGATGTTGCAACTTCTTCCCACATTGTCACTTTTATTTATTTATTGCTAGATTAAAGTAGTGGTTGTTAGATTAATATCAATGGTAAAGGTAGGTTATATGAAACTTTGTTGTTGTTGTTTTACCTACAGTTCCTGATACTCTATAACAAATATGGCCAGTAATCTGATGTAGTTTTGTTAGCATTCAGCAGAATTCCAATGTAATCTACACCCTATTTGTTCAACGTGTACCTCGAAAACTTGTTGTCCCACTGACCTTGGCTAGAACTCTCGCCACCCTATTTGATTTCCCTTTATGACGATGAGGTAGAGGTGGTGTGACGTCTTTGTGTTAGGGCTCGTCTCTTGTGAAGATTTACTTGTTCTTTATTTGTACAAAAGTTTTTGTTTAGGGTAAATTTGTTATTTCCCTAAAATGTATTGTGGTATAAATAGAAAGTTGTAGGTGAGAGTATGTGTGGCTATGAGAAAAGTGTGTGTGTGTGTGTGATAGTACTCGTTTTCTCCCTGCACCATTGACTACAACTTTCTAATCATCAATACAAGTGCATTATTCAGTATGATTTTCTGTGTTGATTGATTGTTGTTTTACTTAGATTCGTGATCTATAATCGGGTTAGTAGCAGTATCGATCCAATTAAACCTATCAATTCGTAAATTAAAGATACTTGAAATCTTTAAACTGCCTACATTTTACCTTATACACCTAAATTAAAGATAGTTGAAATCTTTCCTGGGTGACTATAACGCCCGCTTTTCGACAAGCACCACAGTTGGCATTCATAAGCATAAAAACAACCATAATTTAAATAAAATCTAAAATGCAACGGAATACTTGTTTTAAAACATCATTACATCACCATAATTGTCTTAAATACTTCTTTCAAACATTTCAAAAGGTAAATTTGATCCTAAATGTATTTTCTTCAATGCCAGTCTTCAACAAGTCTCTAGCTCTCGCCAAGCAGCTCCCTAAGTCTTCAAACCTGCACATCAATATAACATGCATACAAAAGTCAGCTATGCTGAGTGAGTTCTAGTTTTAAAACATCTTTGGAAACTTTCCATATCATTCATGTAATACACACAAATAGCATCATCACACTGGACGTCACATTCGTAAAACATATAGCATAATATCTTTGTCTGTTAGTAAGTCATCATCGTGTTCTCTTTGGTCATAAGAGACCCATTCTGTGGTTCTTAACTGGTTTTATGAGATCCCCAGTAGGATTCTTAGCTGGTTTTATGAGATCCCTAGTAGGATTCTTGTCTGGTTTTATAAGATCCTCAGTAGGATTCTTGTCTGGTTTTATAAGATCCCCAGTAGGATTCTTGTCTGGTTTTATAAGATCCCCAGTAGGATTCTTGTCTGGTTTTATAAGATCCCCAGTAGGATTCTTGTCTTCCGTTAAGGCATACAATCGTTTATATATATATATATATATATATATATATATATATATATATATATATATATATATATATATATATATATATATATATATATATATATATATATATATATATATATAGGGGAGGGTTCATTTGAGAAGAGCAAATATTGCGAGAAGAAAAAGAAATGGCTAAATTCTTCATTTTTTCAACCAAAAACGTTTTTAACATACCAAAAAATGATAGAAATGCAACATTTATTCATTAACTTTGATATTCAAAAAATAAAATTGAATAAGTTTCGTTTATTTCTTAAACCTACACATTCGGAAGTCATGTGTAGGTTATGTACTTACACATAACTTACACGTGTGTAGGTAAATTTAAAACGCTAAAAATACATACGTAAAAAATATTTTAACAATTTTTTTTTTATTTTATACCTTACACATTTGTATGTATGAAGTGAATTTATTTAAAAAATTAAACAATTGATAAGTTTTTTTAGTGATTTAGGTTTCTTCTTTTTCTTCTCGCAATATATGAGTCTTCTCAAATGAACCTCCTCCTATATATATATATATATATATATATATATATATATATATATATATATATATACACACACACACACACACAAGTATTCTGTTACCCGTTCTTACATCATCATCATACGTCAGATAATAAAGTCCAACAGTCCAGGAAACATCTCGGTATGCATGGTAGCTCAAAATTTTGTTTGAAACGGAAGTGAGGTCTAGAACTCATCTGATTCTTAAGTGATCTTGCTTGTTTGGACCAGGTTAAGGTAGTTGTTTTGGTGCACGATCTGCATTTAAGTTATTATGAAAAATCGTCATTTCTTTCTTAGTGTCGCAAGCAATGTCGCAAATAGTGTCGCAGTTAGTGTCACAAGTTGTCTCGCATAGGCGAACCACAGTGTCACATGCTGCTTCAGCAGCACCTCCACTTGCAGTGTCGCAAGGCTCTTGCCCAACTTTCGTTGGGACTTAAACTACTGTCGCAACACACCCGACACACGCCCAGAAGTCAAGTCAGCCTAGTGTCGCAAGATGAACACTAGTGTCGCTTTAAGAACACTAGTGTCGCAGGAACGCTGTTACAGCTCATTTTCAACCAAAAATCCTTGTTTTTCAATCAAATCTCAAACTTTTTACGTCCAAAACCTTGGTTTATCATTTATATGACTAAATCTATGCTTTTTCCACGATTATATCCATAAACATGCAACCTTTATTGATTTCTATGAAACTTTTGAAAAACTTGAAAACTCAATTAATGGCCTGATTCGTTGTGTGTAATGAAAACAAGTTTTAGGGGATGATTTTACCTTGATTACCTGTTGTTTAACACTTTTAAACTTCAAATCAACCCTTTGATTCACAAAAATCTTGGTTTTCTTCTTTCTTGCCTTAGTTTTCTTTCAAAGATTAGGGTTTGTGTGTGTGTGTGTTGTGATGGTGAAAATGAGGGATGGTGGCTGGAAATGGTGATTAAATAGTAGGGTTTTCCATATTGGGGTAGGATTCTTAGATGGGATTTCGGCCTAATTAGGTAATTAGGCTATTTTAGGTAAATCTCTAAGCTAATTAACTTACCATTTTGGGTGTAATTCATTCCTTCACCCTTAATGGCCCATAATTACATCATAACCTCTTCATTAATCATTCCCTTTTCTAATTAGCAAGTAATTAGTCATTACGTTTTACATTCACGTATACATATAATCATTTTCTTGCTCCATCGTATATATCGTAATCATCATATTTACCATTAGCATAACATATATCGTAAACGTCATACATCATTTTAATCATAATCACTTAAATGCACATTCATATAAGCATAAGCACGTAAATAAGTCCTACCATAAAAATCGGAGTGTTACAGTGACACACAAATAAGAACAAAGATCTATGTTGAAAAACCTGATAATGTTTTACTACTACTATATTTGTTCCTTAATGATATGACTCATTCCACATATAATCAATCTGAATCCACCAGTTGAAACATTTACCTTACTGAAGTCACAAACTTATGTTACATAATGAGATGCTTTAATTTATGGTCGGTGTACTATGATCTCTTGCCAACAGTTGGTTACATCTTAACATCGTTGGTTCTGCAAATGAATGTTAAACAAACCCTATAATTTTTAGAATTATGTCTTGTTGGTATGAAAAAAAACTGCGTAATATTTCCCATTTAACAAACCAGGCTCTGTCTAGAAGTACTTCACCTAATTGTACTCTGTTCTCAATTGTTCAGGATAAACAGAACTTTTAGTTATTTCTTATAATAAGTTCCCAAAAAAATCATGATATTTCAAATTATTAGCAATGCACTAACGAACCACATTTGTGGTATGTATATGTTTTGTTCTAGCTGGATGATTTGTCTCGATCCAGCACTCTTGTAAAGGTTAACTAATACACCCAATCTACATATCCATTATTGAACAACATGTTTTGGATCTAAATTTTGTTTTCATCTCTCAAGAACAGTTAATTTAAAAACATTCTGTACATCTTGATATATATTCAAACTCCCCTACCTGATATAACAGAAATGAGTTACGCATTCTCTATGTCTTAAGTCAGTGATAATTCACACTCGAATCACATAAAATTATAATACATATTTGATGGCATAATATATATTATAATGCTACCACTTCCCTTAACATATATTCCTTTTCCCTAACCCCTTTGAATGACTTAGTAAAGTAGGCAAGAATGTTAGTAGGTGACAGGTCACCTTCAAGGTGCTGGTGGTGTGGTGGGTTAGCTGCTGTACACCCTGCAGATAAACACTAACTGTACGTTGGATGTGGACCTAAAACCAAAGCAGTAATTAACCCGAGAAACTCTTAAATATCAATCTCATACTGTTACAAAATACATGATTCTTAGAAACTCTAGTTAGCCCAACATTCATAAGGTAAACTACTACATGCGTAAACACTTTAAACTTCCTTGTATCCCTTATTCACTGTAATAACAAAAACCAAATGTTTCGTTACTGACTCACGTATATAAATTATGGTTTTGAATATATTTCACAACTCTAAGGAATCACGTGATGAATACCATCGTCAACAATGAACCGCCACTACCAACTAATGTTATGGTCCGGGATAACCACTTCCCATCTTGTTTTCATTCATAATACACCTTTGTATTTTCCAAGAAACACAATATTTGATACTCTCATTATCATTTGACACTATGAACGTCTGACGTCCCTTCTTAGAAGCTCCATTATTCAAGAATTTCCATATTAAACTTAATTAGCTTTCTTAATCAATATTTCTGCCTCTATCAGCCTTATTATGATTTATCAACAGCAGTTTGTGCAGTTCCTTCAAGTCCTGAACTCGTAGTTTGAAGATGCTGGTGTAGTACGTCACAAATTCCATTAACCCTTTTATTATAAAAGCATCGAATATCTCATCATACTTCCAAGTGATTATCTTCACATCCTTGGTTTTGTCGGGCACAATCATTGAGTCTAACAACTCCGCTACTGATTATCCTTTATTCAAAAAAGATCGAACGATGTCACCTGCAGTACTTGCTTTGTTCCATACCTCTCTGGTGTCCACGGTACATTGTATGCCTTCGTTTCACTTGGGAATATTGCAATTAGATCCTGACGTTTCTTATGTGCATCCTCTAGCCTTGACATCAATGGAATTTCAGTAGGTTCCAGCACTCTGAATCATTTAGTGATATCCAGGTATTGAGGATTATGATAGTCCAAGATAAACATCCTGTTGTGTAACTTTTCAGAAGCTTGAAACTTTTCACAACCTTTCTCAGATATTCATGTAACACCCCGCCCGGCGGCGGAAAACACCGGGCGCATCAAGTGAATTGGATATCAATAGTACAAAGCAAATGGCACACTAAAAGCATGTTTTAATATTATTAAAGCATAATGTCTTAAAACCGTAATAAAAGCCGACAAATAAATCAAGTTTATTTATTCTAGGTCCAGAGCATCCTAAGTATCTTGAACCATAACCGTCTCAAATACCACCTGAAATACGTGTAAAATAAGTTAGCTAAAGAATTAGCTAGTGAGTAAAACACAGTTAATAGTACGTAATATGAAATCCGAGATCATTATAAATATGTTTCGCAATCTTATTTGTATAGCAATTTCATCAAATTTTCTCAACCATTGACCATAGAAACACATTGAAACAAGAATCGTTGACCCCGCAGGTTAACCTTTTGCAACAAGTCATGAGGAACCACTCATGTTACAAATACTGATAACTATCGTTTAACCGCCATTTAACCGTCTCGATATACAAGTTATTAATAAATGTTTAAGCATCTAAGGGACATAGGAACATAGCAATAAGCATCACTTATAGTAACTAGTAACCAACACATAGAATCAACAATAGAATCGTCGGGTTAAAATCACCTATCAGGCCATTAGTGTAGGTGGGCTTGTCAAGCCATTAGCGCTAACATCGTACCGGTGGAACTTACAAGATAATATAAGTACTATTGTCTATCATATAATCTTGCATCACGCGGTCAAACAAGATTAACATATCTAATGATCTCATTTTGAAAATATAAACAAAAGAAAAGAAACCGTAGTATTATAGGAACATGTATTTTAGCCCCAAAAGTAAAATAGTAAATAGGGGAGTGAGTTTACTCACCTCATAATGCAAATTTAACAGAAAAAGAAACGCAGCTATAACGAACTAAGAGTCTCCCAAATATTGGTACCACCTAATTAATTGAGAAAAACCCTAACTTAGAAACGAAACAATAGAAACAAAAATCACAAATCCGAGATCTAGGGTTTCGGATTTGGGATTTAGGGTTTCGAGATTCAAATTGGAAATTTTGGTACGAAACGTAATCATATTTTTTTCGTAATATATGTTGTACAAATCTGTTTTTAGTTTATATATATATATATATAACAAAGCTAAGAAGCTAAGAAGCAATAAGAGATTAGCATGTGGCATCTAGGAAAATTAGGAGATGGGGTATTTTAGTCATGCCCACTTTTTAAATATTCTCTCTACATGCAAGTCACATGTCAATTCACCCACTTTTTTAAACGTTTATAACTTTCACATACGACATTATTTTTTTAAACAAATTACACCATAAAAACGAGCATTTTTTTCTCTTTAAAACGCGTATAATATTGATATATAAAAAACGAACTTTTTTCACATTTTTTCAGCTCATTGTGTCTTCCGTCAGGTCATTGTGTCTTCCGTCAGGTCATTGTGTGATTGTGTCATCCGTAGGGTTGTTGTGTCATTCATCGGGTCATTGTGTAATCTTATTTGATAAGTATTACACAATGATCTAATAATAATTACACAATAACACAAAAACTATTTCAAAGATCTTGCTGTCATATCATCCTCCTTCAAAAATAAACAAAACTTAAAAGAACTACTATTTCTCATTGTGTCTTTTTTCATTGTGTCTAATTTAAAAAATAAAAAAACGGTAATTTTTTAATTTTTTTATATTTTTCATTTATTTATTCTTTGAAAGAGCAATACATGGGGAACAAGGTCTCCGAACCACTTTTTTAAAATTTTATTTATATTGTGAGTTAGAATTTTTTTTTTAAAGTGTCATTGTGTCTTTGTTTACCATTGTGTCATTCTCGCACTTTGTAACAAAAAATAACTTTGTCTTTGAACATTTCTCAAACACATATTAACAATTTGTGACACGGTGATAATTTCTAAATACATAAGATGAGACAACAAATATTTAAAATAAGATGATATTACATAATGACTTAAGAATGAACCGATAAAAGTGATATTTCACTAGTTATAATATAACACAATCACATGATATTACACAAGGACTAGACAAGTGCCAAAAAAAATTTTTGTTATTTATATATCAATATTATACGCATTTTAAAGATAACAAAACGCTTGTTTTTTTGGTGTAATTTTTTAAAAAAAATAATATCGTATCCAAAAGTTATGAACGTTTTAAAAAAAGTTGGGGAATTACATGTGCCTTGCATGTGGAGAGAGAAAGTCAACAAAAGTGGCTATGACTAATGTACCCTTCCACCAAATTTTTTACCTACAAATTGATCTCAACCATTAAAAGAGAGATCTAAAGGTCATAAATCATTCTTAGCCTTTTTAGATTTCCAATCCTATGTAAGATACCTCTCCTATATATATATATATAGTTGTACTTTTTGTACTCAACTTTAAAGTGTTCTCAATGGAGAGTCCCTATATATATATATATATATATATATATATATATATATATATATTGGTATAATTACTTATGACAATGAAACCTTATTATTTGTATATTTGTATTAAGAATTATGTGTTTTTAAATCTTAGAATAATATTTAACTCAAAATGTGTCATTTAGGTTGTTGGAAATTAAGGATTAATGTTTAAAGTGATTAAAATATAAAAATATAAGAAAATGAGGCAGTAGGTCTCGAACCTGTGACCTCTGCGTGTTGAACCAACATGTACAACCACTAGACCAGGTCCGTTTTTGTTTAAATAACCTGTTTTGAAATTGTTTTATCTTTTATTTACCAAGAACCCTTATCAACATTCAAGACTTAGAACAAGAATCAATCCAATTAGTCTCATCATGTTAACCATAAGCAAATTGATCATAGGGCTTTTAATCCCCATGATCTCACGAACATTTTGACATAAAGAACTTACTTGATGGTGCAGTTTTGATATGGTTTCGAGTAGAAGAAAGTGTCGCCGGAAGAGCATTATGGTCGATCGGTTTTAGAGTGTTTAGAGAGAGATTTGAGATGTGGTGTTTTGTAAAGTGTTAAATGAGTAATTTAGATGGTTTAGGATGGATTAAACATTGATTTACGGGTTTAATTTTGGGAAGGAGATTTTGGTTTTCGAGTCTTGAAATCAAACGAGTCAATAGGCTGCAAACCACGTGATTGGCATTCAATATGTGTTTGAAAATAGATTAGGAAGGATTTGGAACGTCTGATTGATTGAAAAATTGGTCAAAACACGTCAAAATTGGTCGTCGAAAAGTGGTTATAAGCCGGAAACGGCTGCCGGAACGCGTGGGGAGGAAAAAACGTAGGGGGTTTGGGTAAATATAAATTTACACTTTGGTCCGTTGTGGTTTCAGTTTTGCTTAATATAGATTAAAAACTTTTAATTATAGTTTTAAAAGTTACAACATTGGCCCAAAGTTAGTTTTATATGATATATTAACTAACAAACTTAACTAAATATATTGTAACGTTTATAGAAGTGACATTTTATAGTTTTAGTTCGTTTAAGTCATTAAGTGACCATTTCGAGATTTAAAGGCGGTTTTGTTTAACGTTTTCAATAGTTTTCTTGTATGAACTATATATATACATACATAGTTTTCTTATATATATATATATATATATATATATATATATATATATATATATATATTTTGAGACTCATTATTACAAATAATAATTATTTGACACACGTGACTATTTTGCGACATAAATGCAATTATTTAATTGAGACGAGAATAACGTAAAATCCAATGCGTTTATTCATAATCATAATAATGAACGTTACATTTTCTGTAAATAAATACGATTACAGATAAGTGATAAAACTTCGGGTTCGAGTTGGGCGTCCGGATTCGGGTTCGGGGCAGATGTCACAGTCTCCCCTCCTTATAGAAATTTCGGCCCGAAATTTGCTCAAACCGAAGTAGAAGAAGATGATGTAAAAATATGTGGATACTTGCCTTTCATTTGATCTTCACGTTCCCAAGTAAACTCAGGTTCGCGATTTGATTCCCAACAAAATTTGACTATCGGTATCCAGCTACGCTTGAGTTGCTTTACCTCACGGTTCATAATCTCCAATGGCCGTTCAATAAATTGCATCGATTCATCAATTCGGATATCATCGATAGGCACAATAAGATATTCATCAGATAGACACTTCTTCAAATTTGAAACATGAAACACAGGGTGAACACCACCCAATTCCTCGGGTAGTTCCAACTAATAAGAAACTTTACCGATCCGCTTAAGAACTTTGAACTGTCCCACATATCGAGGAGTTAGCTTTCCCTTCTTACCAAAATGGAAAACTCCCTTCCATGGAGACGCTTTGAGCAAAACCGTATCACCAATTTCATACTCCAAAGGCATTCGCTTTTTATCAGCATAATACTTTTGGCGATTTCGAGCTGCTATAAGATTTTCACTGATCTTTCGGATCTCATCGGTGGTCTCTTGAATCATTTCAGGCCCAGTAATTTGAGAGTCATCGACTTTGGTCCAACATAATGGAGAACGACATTTACGACCATAAAGAGCCTCGAACGGTGCCATATCAATGCTAGAATGATAATTGTTGTTATACGATAATTCAATCAACGGAAGATGAACATCCCAATTACCCGTGAAATCAATCACACAAGACCGAAGCAAATCTTCGAGAGTTTGAATAGTTCTCTCGCTTTGACCATCCGCTTGAGGATGATAAGTTGCGTTGAGATTAAGTTTAGTAGCCATAGCATCTTGAAGACCCTTCCAGAAACGGGACATGAAACGACTATCACGGTCGGAAATAATATCAAGTGGCACCCCATGACGACAAACAATCTCTTTCACATAGAGTTGAACACGCTTTTCAGCCAAATAAGTTTCTTTGATAGGAAGAAATAGAGCAGATTTCGTTAACCGATCCACAATAACTCAGATGCTATATAATAACCATTAGAAGGAGGAAGCTTAGTAATAAAATCCATTGCTATACTCTCCCATTTCCAGATAGGAATTTCCGGTTGCTCGAGAAGACCGGAAGGACGCTGGTGTTCGGCTTTGATCCTCGAACAAGTCAAACACTTAGAAACATACAAAGCTATATCTTTCTTCATCCCAAGCCACCAATAATGAGGACGAAGACTCATATACATTTTGTCCACACCAGGATGAATAGAATGACGACTTTTGTGACCTCATCCAAAATAAGAGTACGAACACTACCCCGAGAAGGCACCCAAATACGGTTCATGAAATAGAGTAGACCATCGGTTTTTGTTTCCAACTGCAAATCGGTACCAACGGTCATCTTATCACGAAAGGTACCCTCAGAAACAACGGCACACTGAGCTTCAAGAATTTGAGACTTCAGATCAACACGAAGAGAAACACAAGAAAGCATGACGTGCTTCTTACGACTAAGAGCATCGGCGATGATATTGGCTTTGCCAGGGTGGTAACGGATTTCACAATCATAATCATTCAACAATTCCACCCAATGCCTTTGCCTCATATTAAGCTCTTTTTGATTCAGAATAGGTTTCAGACTCTTATGATCGGTATAGACGAGACATTTGGTACCATAGAGGTAATGTCTCCAAATTTTGAAAGCAAAAACCACAGCACCTGGTTCAAGATCATGAGTGGCGTAGTTCTTTTCATCAAGTTTGTGTTGCCTCGAGGCATAAGCTATGACTTTACCCCGTTTCATGAGAACACAACCAAGACCCTGTTTCGAAGCATCACAATACACAACAAGGTCTTCTTGATCGTCGAGAAGAGTAAGAATCAGAGCGTTACACAACTTCTCCTTAACAATATCAAACGATTTTTGTTGCTCGGGACCCCACACAAAAGGTACATTCTTACAAGTTAAGGACGTGAGAGGAACATCAATCTTAGAAAAATTAGCGATGAACCAACGATAGTAACCAGCTACACCAAGAAAAGAACGAATTTCGGCGAGAGTGGAAGGTGCTGACCAATTCTTGACGGTTTCGATTTTCGCGGGATCCACTTGAACCCCGTTTTCGTTAACAATGTGTCCCAGGAACTGAACCTCCTTGAGCCAAAAATCACACTTAGAAAACTTAGCATAGAGTTGCTCTTGCTTAAGCATTTGAAGAATGGTATGAAGATGTTGCTCATGATCGGATTTGGATTTAGAATAAATCAAAATATCATCAATAAACACAATAACGAATTTGTCCAAAAACGGCTGACATACACGATTCATCAAGTCCATGAAAATAGTAGGTGCATTAGTTAAACCAAAAGGCATGACCGTGAACTCAAAGTGACCATACCGCGTACGAAATGCAGTTTTCGGTATGTCATCTTCATGAACACGTAGTTGATGATAACCAAAACGAAGATCAATCTTAGAAAAGCAAGTTGCACTTTGGAGTTGATCGAAAAGATAATCGATACAAGGCAATGGATAACGATTTTTTTACCGTGAGTTTATTAAGCTCGCGATAATCGATACACATACGGAATGAGCCATCTTTCTTTTTGACAAACAAGATTGGAGCACCCCATGGAGAGGAACTCGGACGAATGAAACCTTTGTCGGATAACTCTTGGAGTTGACTGGCTAACTCTTGGAGTTCAGAAGGTGCGAGACGATAAGGAGCTTTTGCAACAAGAGTAGCACAACTGGAATATCTTCGAGCTTCTTCACTTTCGTTTTCTTAACTTCAACACGAGCCAAAAACGCAACATAGCCCTTACGCAAATAATTTTGAGCTTCGAAACAAGACATGAGTCTCAAGCCGACAGGAGATTTCTCCCCCGAGATATTCAGAATTTGACCCGATAGAAGAAGAACTCGAACAATCTTTTCCCGACACAGAATTTCCGCACTGTTAGCGGACAACCAGTCCATACCGATAATAACGTCAAAACTAACGAGAGTCATAGGTAAGAGATCGATACCGAAAACATGACCCAAAAGATTAAGCATACACCCCATAAAACATGAACTAAAAGAGACACCCTTCCCATTCGCTATCTCTACCACATAAGGTATATCAAGGCCCATACGACTAACAGTAAAGGAATAAGCAAACTCTAGAGAAACAAAACTCTTATCGGCACCCGAATAAAATAAAATGGAAGCATAACGTTCATTAACAAGAAACATACCATTTACCACATCGTTGTTTGCTTGGGCTTGATTAGGATTAATGTTGAAAGCTCTAGCACGACCTGCTTGATTAGCATTTGCATTTGTGTTCACATTCACATTAATGGGCTGTGGGCAATTGTTGCGGTAATGGGTTGGATCACCGCAGTTGTGGCAAGCCCGGCCCGGAAAAACCCTGTTGTTGTTGAAATTTTTGAACAATCTTTAGCGAGATTCCCCACACTTTAACAGATGCTAAACTTCTGACACAGAGTTTCGGGAGCATGATGAAAGAGACACTTATTACATTTGGGCAAGTTCCCCGTATACGACTTTCGGTTCACATTACCCCCTTGCGGTGCCATAAGAGGATTAGGAGCAGTAACAATATAATTAGTGGCACCGAGCTTTCGCTTCTTAGAAATTGAAGAAGATTCAGGCTTAAAACCCATGTAAGAACCTCCCTCCGAAGGCTTAGAATCATTACTAGAAGAGCATTGAGCTTCTTATTACACTTCCGGGTTAAAGTACCGGCCCGCACATGATTTTCAGTAAGGCGGCCCGCTAAGGTCATTGCCTCTCCCACATTATCGGTCTTACTGCCCCACACAACGTCTTGAATAGTCATGGGTAAACCCCTGATTTATTGCTCAATCCCACGAGATTCGGGGGTAACCATATTAGGGCACAGGGTACTAAGTTGAGAAAAACGATCATTATAGGCCACATTCTCACCACTGTCTTGTTTGAGGGCCCAAAATTCACCCTCGAGCTTACAGATTTCACAAGGAGGGTAATACTTGTCAGTCATTGCGGTTTTGAATTCATCCCAAGCCATCTTGGAGATTTCATTCTCACTGCGTCTACGTTTCTCATCATTCCACCACGTCAAAGCTCCCTTTTGTAGGACACTTGTGGCATAGAGAAACTTGAAATCATCGGGGCACTCACAGTTCATAAAGGTACTCTCCATACTTTCATACCACTGGAGAAGACAAGTTGCCCCTTCAGTACCAAAGAATTTAGTGGGACCACAAGAGTTAAAGTACTTAAGAGTACAGTGGGGAGCCTTAGGTTCCTTCTTTTCATTAGCAGCGTTCAGTTGGTTCACGAGAGTAGGCAACATGTTGGCCATTTGAGTTGCGATCGTGTTAGCAAGTCGCTCGAGTTTCGTTGACATTCTACAAGATAAGATAAAAGAAAATTTTCATGAGACATAGATCAAAATTAAGATAACATAAGCTGTAATAGAATTTTGATTAAAAGAAATAATAAAAGTACTTGTAGCATCATAGAATCCTTTGAAAGATGCCATAGAAATCACTTAGAAACTTTAGAAACATTAATAAATGATTTTTGGAATAACATTTGAATTAATTAAGAAATTCGAAGAAATAATCGTAAATCGTTGTAAAGAAAAATCATAGAATCAATAAGAAAAATAAAATTTTGAAGGCTTAGGAATGTGTCTGGGTTTTGACACTTAAGACTTATCAAAGTGCTAAGTTCATTTTTCAACGTATTCGAGAAAGCGTGCTTTAGCCTATAGGTTCACACTCATCTCGAACATCCATAAGTAAGCATACAGATCTCTTAAAGAGATTTATACGAATTGCTTTGCCTTAGAAAGGATGTCCGTGATATAGGCATTCCCCCTTCCAGATTGCACACGTTCTCCCGTTTCAAACTCACTTAAGACGATGACGAGATTCCACAAAGAGAAGATCCTAATCACAAAGAGAAGATCCTAATCACACAGAAGAGTCTCTTGTAGCTCCTTCGCGAAATCGGATAAGAAATGAGATAAGGGAAACCTTGGAAAATTTCGTAGAGAGGAAATCAATAAGTCCAAAAGAATTCCTAAGTACATCTATTTGCACTAAGGACTCTTAGGTTATAGTCTAGGTCGGTGTGTTTCTAATACCCTATCCTAGTTCCCTATAACCATGACTCTGATACCAAACTACGACACCCCGCCCGGCGGCGGAAAACACCGGGCGCGTCAAGTGAATTGGATATCAATATTACAAAGAAAAAGAGACACTAAAAGCACGTTTTAATAATATTAAAGCATAATGTCTGACATAAATGAAGCAATAAATAGTCTTAAAACCGTAATAAAAGCCGACAAATAAATCAAGTTTATTTATTCTAGGTCCAAAGCATCCTAAGTATCTTGAACCATAACCGTCTTAAACACCACCTGAAATACGTGTAAAATAAGTTAGCTAAAGAATTAGCTAGTGAGTAAAACACAGTTAATAGTACGTAATATGAAATCCGAGATCATTATAAATATGTTTCGCAATCTTATGTGTATAGCAATTTCATCATATTTCTCAACCATTGACCATAGAAACACATTGAAACAAGAATCATAGACCCCGCAGGGTAACCTTTAGCAACAAGTCATGAGGAACCACTCATGTTACAAATACTGATAATTATAGTTTAACCATCTCGATATACAAGTTATCAATAAATGTTTAAGCATCTAAGGGACATAGCAACATAGCAACATGCATCACATATAGCAACTAGTAACAAACACACAGAATCAACAATAGAATCGTCGGGTTAAAATCACCTATCAGGCCATTAGCGTAGTTGGGCTTGTCAAGCCATTAGCGCTAACATCGTACCGGTGTAACTTACAAGATAATATAAGTACTATTGTCTATCACATAATTTTGCATCATGCGGCCAAACAAGATTAACATATCTAATGATCTCATTTTGAAAATGGAAACAAAAGAAAAGAAACCATAGTATTATAGCAACACGTATTTCAGCCCCAAAAGTAAAATAGTAAAAGGTGACTGTGTTTACTCACCTCGAAATGCAAAGTTAACAGAAAAAGAAATGCAGCTATAACGAACCGAGAGTCTCCCAAATATTGGTACCGCTTAGTTAATTCGAAAAAACCCTAACTTAGAAACGATACAATAGAAATAAAATTCACAAATCCGAGATCTAGGGTTTTGGATTTGGGATTTTAGGTTTTTAGATTAAAATTGGGAATTTTGGTACGAAACCTAATCGTATCTTTTTCGTATTATATTTTATACGAATCCGTTTTTAGTTTTTTTTATACATATTATTGGTATAATTACTTATAACCATTAAATTTTATTATTTGTATATTTGTATTAAGAATTATTTGTTTTTAATCCTTAGAATAATATTTAACTCAAAATGTGTCATTTAGGTTGTTAGGAAATTAAGGATTAATGTTTAAAGTGATTAAAATATAAAAATAAAAGAAAATGAGGCAGTGGGTTTCGAACCCGTGACCTCTGCGTGTTGAACCAACAGGTACAACCACTAGACCAAGTTGGTTTTTTTTAAATAACCTGTTTTGAAATTGTTTTATCTTTTATTTACCAAGAACCCATTTCAACATTCAAGCCCTAGAACAGGAATCAATCCTATTCGTCTCATCCTGTTAACCATAAGCAAATTGATCATAGGGATTTTAATCCATATCATCTCAAGAACATTTTGACATAAAGAACTTACTTGATGGTGCAGTTTTGATATGGTTTCGAGTAGAAGAAAGAGTCGCCATAAGAGGATTATGGTCGATCGGTTTTAGAGTGTTCAGAGAGAGATCTGAGATGTGGTGTTTTGCAAAGTGTTAAATGAGTAATTTAGATGGTTTAGGAATGATTAAACGTTGATTTACGGGTTTAATTTTGGGATAGAGATTTTGATTTTGGAATCCTGAAATCAAATGAGTCAATAGGCTGCAAAACCGCGTGATTGGCATTCAATATGTGTTCGAAAATAGACTAGGAAGGATTTGGAAGGTTTGATTGATTGAATAATTAATGGTCAAAACGCGTCAAAATTGGTCATTGAAAAGTGGTTATAAGCCGGAAACGGCTGCTGGAACGCGTGTGGGGGAAAAGACGTAGGGGGGTTTGGGTAAATATAAATTTACACTTTGGTCCCTTATGGTTTCAGTTTTGCTTAATATTGATTAAAAACTTTTAATTATAGTTTTAAAAATTAAAACATTGGCCCAAAGTTAGTTTTATATGATATATTAACTAACAAACTTACCTAAACATATTGTAACTTTTATGGAAGTGACGTTTTTATAGTTTTAGTTCGTTTAAGTCATTAAGTGACTATTTCAAGATTTAAAGGCGGTTTTGTTTAACGTTTTCAATAGTTTTCTTGTACGAACTATATATATATATATATATATATATATATATATATATATATATATATATATATATATATATATATATATATATATTGAGACTCATTATTACAAATAATAATTATTTGACACACGTGACTATTTTGCGACATAAATGCAATTATTTAATTGAGACGGGAATAAAATAGAATCCAATGCGTTTATTCATAATCATAATAACAAACGTTACATTTTATGTAAATAAATACGATTACAGATAATAGATAAAACTTCGGGTCCAGTTAGGCGTCCGGATTCGGGTTCGGGGCAGATGTCACAATTCAGACATCAATCTTTTTAGACTTCGATAAGGATAATTCCTTGACTGTAACCACCACCTCACGTCACTAGCAGACATTTGTTCTGGATCCGGATGGTGCAAATATTTAGGCTGTAAATCATCAATATCAAACTCTCGTGAAGTGGATGCCACTCATCTGGTTCGAAAACAATGTCATTTTCATCCCTGATCACAGAATCTTGATTCGCAATGCACTTATCATATTCTTCGCTGATTTGAGACACTGTCAATCCATTTAAGTAGACTTGATTATATTTCATACGTTCCAAATCTTGATTCGCAATGCACTTATCATATCATCAGTAATATCCGTAAATTTTTCATCTTCTATCATAGCTTGCTTTACGGCTACTTTCTCTGTTTGAACAGGATCAACTTCCAACACCTCATTTTACCAATCATCATGCATATTTAGTGCATCGATCATTTCATCTTGAGCCAGTTCTGAAACATCAATAACTTCATCTAATTTTGCTTTCTTTACAGATTTAGCAGCGGGCTCAACATCTGGCACAATATCATCAATCTTTCTTTTTCCAGCAACATATGAAGCCTCAGCTTAATCTTCTATTACAGCCTTTGATCTTGTGACAATCTGATTTTCAGGCTTTGAAACCTCAGTCGTTTCATCAGGAATATATTCTCTGTCACTAGAAGATTTTTCTGACTTAGTTTCTTGTTGCTTCATAAGATCCAGATCAGCTTTGAGATTCACATTCTCTTCTTTAATAAGCTCATATTCTTCATACAGCTTTTCATACTCTTCCTTTAATTTGTTGAACACTTTTGTATTCTTCACAACAAGAGACTTGATTTTGTTCTGTTTAGCATCTCGTTCAGTCACTATCTTTTCAAGCTTCTCATTTTTAGCATTCAAATTATTTATCATCAATAAATAGTGAGCTATCTCCTCATCTTTTGATGAAAACGACACATCCTCTACCACATTTTCTGTTGGTGCTTCTTCCACATCTATCACATCCACTACTTTAGTGATCTCAAGGGAAGACCCCTTGGATACACTATTAATCTCATTAGTTCTAATGGTCTCAGTACCATCAGATATAATCACTTCTTTGTCTTCAGATTTAATCTATTCAGTATCACTCTCCATTAATACCTCGGTATCTCCTGATGCCATAACTTCAGTTGACCCGGTGTGAACTGATTCAATTTTCTCCACTTCCATTATTTCGGTATTTTCAGATAAGATAGGAGATGCATGCACTGGAGTTGTAGCTTCATTGTCAGTTTGTGCCACCGACTCAGCTAAACTTTGTAAGACTTCACTTGCAATAGCCAAAACATTCACTCCGTCTCCTGATTTAATTGTATCACAGTTTGAGCAGCCTCTACCACATCCTCATCTAATACACTTGTATTGAAATACAAGTTATCATCCTAACCTTCCTCTAAATCTCCTTGCACAGCCACAACATCCTGAGGAATATCTAAATCTTGATCAACATTCACATTCATATCATCATCATTATCACAAACAACCCCTTCACTCACATTTTCATCCTCAATTGATGAACTTTGTTCAGATTCACTAATAGGTTCTTGTTGAATCAGATCATTTGGAATCAACGGTTCACCATTAATGATATGATAATGTGATACACTAATATTCACATTATCATTGCTCACATCCACAATGTATTGAAATAGTGGCACATTTTCAGCTTGAGTCATAAGGGACAGTCTCTGATAGGCTTCCTTCCTCATATATTGTAGCTCTACTCTCTCAGCTTCTAAACTATAAGCTACTATATCTGGATACTCTTCATTTATGACCATCTATAGAAACCTCGGATTCATCAAGAATTTATTCTTCATCTCCTTGGTAATCTTCTACACAAATCCATTAAGTATCCACTTTTCCATATTAAATGGCTGATTCATCACCACTGCCACTAATGATGATGCCAATTCATAAGAGTACTCTTTGACATACAGTGATGGAATACATAACACATTAGCTTCCAATGGTCACAAACCCTTTCCCTGAAAAAATGTTGGCGTGGAAACTCAACAGGGTGACCTATTGCTACAAACACTTCTTTGCCTTTTTCATTGAGTTCCACTGTGGATAATCTCCAAAATTTCCTGATGAGATTTTTGTATATAATACGCTTGTAACACATAGCATACACGTACTTGGTCCTTAGCAAGAATCTGATTGTGTTTTCATATCCAGCAAACTCATCACAATCTTCATCAAGATAAGCTGCAACATTATGCTTTAGTTCAAGCTTCATTTCAGCCATTTTATCTGCACAACAAGACAAATGTGTAGTAATCATTTTTGATATTTTTAAAACTTTACAGATAAGATTTTTTACATGTTAAATGATATAGAGGTGTTTTAAATGAATGATATGATGAATTCGATTAAGTTTTACAAATTAGTTTTAACATCACAATGGTTGATTTTACAAATTTTAAAGACCAGTCGCAAATCCCTTTTTCCATTTTTTAACATTTTTTAGTTAAATATAGTCGTTTGACGACGGATCTAGTTTAGAACATGATTTTACCTTATGAACGATCTATCAATGTCTCTAAATGGTTTAAGATCAAAGATTTCTGAAAATGGGTTCAAGAATGTGAAACGACAGAAAAAATTGGTTTAGACGGAAGAATGGTTGAAAAGTAACAAGTGTTAGGGTTTTTATAAGATTTTGTCCGTTTGGGCACTGTTTGTCCGTATGTACAAATTTTAACTTGTTCGTTTAGGCACTATTCGTCCGTATGGGCATGAACTTAACAAAAAATTATAATTCTCAAGTTTAAACCATGAGTTGTCTGATTGGACACTGTTTGTCCGTATGGGGACGTCAGTGTGGATAAACTTAGAATTATAACAAGATTGTGTAAGTACTTAGATTGAATCTAAGATATCAGCCGTTAGAGGACTATTTGTCCGTATGAGATCATAAATCTTACAACACTTAGGAAAATTTCAACAACTTATGTAACTAATACACCTTCACTTGATTTCACTAATTGTCTGAGCTGTCTCGCACATCAATTATCACGCCTCAGTCTTTATTATTGAAAATGATGCATAAGATAAATCTAGTGTATCTATCATTTCTCACTTTGTGCATTTCAGATTCTGTTATTTTCTTTTTGATTTGATGTTGATGCACACACACATACAATAAAATATATAAAAGTAAGCCCTTTTCCGAATTATCTCGAAGAAAATGATATCGAATTTCGATACTTTTGGTTTTAGAATGTTGAACCGGATTAACAGTTATGAACATAGCAGCAAGGGTGTCTATGTATATAGGTGTTTTCAAAAAATTAAAACCGTAATCCAAGAGCTGGGTTTGCAACCACAGGACTTGTGAACATCCTACTGAAGCTACAATGTACTAAGCTTCTACTGTTGATATCGATGCATTGGTTTGTTTCTTGCATTGCCATGAAACAAGACGTGGTCCTAAAAATTGACAACCACAAGTTGTTGATTTTCGATCAAGAGCACATCCATCATAGTTACTGTCAGAATGACCATGTAGCTCAAAGTTTCCTTCATATGGATACCAAAGACCAAGAGCTGTCTTTCCTTTCAGATAACAAAAAATTTGTTTGACTGCGACTAAGTGATATTGTCGTGGATCTGCTTGAAATCGAGCCCAAACACACACCGCGTACATGACATCTGGCCTTGAGGCAGTAAGATAAATTAATGAGCCAATCATTGAACAGTATAGAGTTTGATCCACAGATTTTCCTTTTGAATCTGGCTCGATTTTTGAATTCAAATCAGATGGAGTTCAAATTGTTTGACAATCTTGCATTTTGAACTTCTTGAGTTACTTGTCAACAAACTTCTCTTTGTTGATAAAGATGCCATCATCAAATTGTTTCAGTTGAAGACCAAGAAAGAAGTTTATCTCTCTCATAGAACTCATCTGAAATCTTGCTTTCATAATTTCTTCAAATTCTTTGCACATGCTCGGACTTGTTGATCCAAAGATAATGTCATAAACATACACCTGTACACATAACAAGTCATTTTTCTCCTTTTTGATGAACAAGGTGGGATCAATATGACCTCTAGTGTAACTATGATCAGTGAGATGCTTAGACAATGTCTCGTACAATATCCTTGGAGCTTGATGAAGACCAAAAAGAGCTTTGTTCAGTTTATATACATGATGTGGAAATTCTGGATCTTCAAAACTCGGAGGTTGTTTGACAAACACATCATCAGTAATAGAACCATACAAAAATGTTCCTATGATATCCATCTGGTACACTTTGAATTTCATGAAAGATGCATATGCTAGAAAAAATGTGTATTGCTTCTAATCGTGAGATGAGAGCAAACACTTATTCATAATCAGTGCCCTCTTCCTAAGTGTATCCTTATGCAACAAGACAAGCTTTGTTTCTGACAACGATTCCTCTTTCGTCTAGTTTGTTTTTGAACAACCACTTAGTTCCAATTGCCGATTCTCCTTCAGGTAATGCAACCTCTTTCCGTACTTCCTTCTTTCGAAACTATAACAGTTCTTCCTGCATAGCCTCGATCCAACTATTTTCTTTTAATGCCTCCATCACATTCTTCGAAACCACTTGTGATAGGAAACATGAATACAAACGCACATTAGCCTAAGATTGACTATGGGCTGTGCGTTCACCCAAGGATCGGATTATCTGAGATAGTGGATGATTCCGTTGAATACGTCGAGGAGGAATTTCACCACCTTGAATATTCGCTTCCAGATTTGAATTTTTCAGTTCTGGTTGATCTTGCAAAAGCGAATACGCATGCGGTTGAAAATCTGGAACATGAAATGGTGAATTTATGAAGTAACCCACTATCATCTATTCTTTCACTGTCAGAAACTGATGAAGAATCCGATTGAATAATTTCATAACCATCATTAGGAAATTGATTTGTTGCTTCAAGAACTTCGCTTTCATTTTGATTTTTTGGACCAGGAGTATGAACTTGTTGTTGATCTTGATCCTTATTTACTTCTTCAAATGATAAAGATGGATAAAACTGATTTGAATCGTCAGTCATCACCTTAATCGTCGCTAAATGATCCTAGATCTCCAGCTTGATTAGTCTTTGAACCTGCAAGATTAATCAATTTAGAATCTGTGACAACCCGCAAATCTAGGTTAACACCGTTAGTCATTCTCTAATTATTTTGTTGCATTTTATAAAGCTTTGAGTTGATGTTGTAATTAATAAAAGTTGTTAAATTCACTTTTGATCAAAAACAAATTAACCTAATAAGTATATGGTGCAAAGTGTAACATTTACGTTAATAAACCCAAACCCCTCCCTTACACCCGCCGGCCTTCCTCACGTCTCGCCTCTCTCCCTGATACCAATCTGTCACACCCTCAATTTTCCACAAACGGGGTATCCGTTAGGCGTGTGACATACCAGGATCTCAAGCCATTAGTTACAGTAACACTGACTCAACGTTTTAAATAAAAGTTTAACTTAGGCGTTAACCCATAACTCATGGTATAAAAATGTAAGTTTTCAAAGTTTAGCGGAAGCTTTCAAACAAACCCATTTGTTAAATAAACTTGTGCTCAACAGTCTAGCACGATACCAATATAAATAACTGTTCAAAATAAAATGAAACGACTCATGCATGATATGTCCTACGTGCACAGCTCCTAGCCACCTGAGAAAACATACTAAAATGAGTCAGCAAATAATGTTGGTGTATCAGAGCCATAAGTTATAGGGAACTGGCATTTCATTACATATAGTCTATAACTTTAAGCATTTGCATTAGTTACGCTCACACTACACAGTAGTACCCTAGTTAGCATTAGTGCTTGTTTGCCTATACGTGTTACATTTTATGTGCTTACCTGATATAAAATCTTTGTAGCTTAAGAACCCTTATGCGAAGTGTTGTGTCCTTATCCCAAACATGAATTTGAATTTCTTGCCTAAATCCAATTCTTCTTCGCACGATGTGACTGAGTCTTCTTCTCGAGACGCAAAGAGGCCAAGATGTGAGACTGCGACTGTAAACGTTTTGACACGTTTGAGGCTATCTCTCCTAGACTTCGTGAAGTGGAGCATAAGTTATTCAGCAGTTCATTTCTTCTTGTTAGAATACGTTAAATCTTGTAAACCCAGAAAACCGATTTTTATTCAGATTCTTTTTTTCTCACTCTGTTGAACGCGTGGTGACAATAAAAGCGCGTTAAGTATTGAACACTCAAATCATAAGGACTAAGACGTTGAAGTTATCCGTAGTGATTTTCTTTCGTGAAGTATTCTGTTCTATTCTTTTAAACCTTCTCCATATTGTCACACTTCTCTTATTTCATCAAGTTGGTGCTTGTTGCTCTCGTGAAAGCTATAGGCTCGAAGAGGCACCTCGTAAAGATGAGTACTGATGGTATTCTCATTCTACACAAAGGCTACGTTTGAATACTAACACAAACACAACCTACAGTTTGTAAATAAGCAAGTATTATATGAATACCATACATCTCTTATACATCCTATATTCGGGATAATATAAATTATCTTATAAATAAGCCCAAAACAATAAGAATGATAAAACTTAACATTAAAGCCCATGATGGGAGCCAAACTAGGGTGATTGTGTAAGGTAAATTGATGATTACGGGTGCGCAACGTAATGGTGAATTTACAGGTACACGATGATCCTGCCAAACCTGTCATGTGGGTTACAACCAAAACCAAAAAGTAAAGAACCAAACAACACAGATTCACTTGAAACAAAACTTCATCTCTAAGTAACATACTGGTATCAAGTTTATCCTTGTGTAGTAAAACAATTATAATACCACCTTCCAATATAAACTTCTACCATACCAATGCCACAAACTAGTGATACAATGGAATGCTTTAAATTTTGGTCAGTGTGTTACGACCTTTTACCCAACGCCGAAAACAACTTAATATCATGGTTTCCTCAATCGAGCACTAAACAAAACTTATAATAGTAAGTGTTACTAGGAGGAGCCCTATAAAACTACAACTTATTTGGAAAACTCTATCCTGTCAGAATTAACAAGCCATATAATATCTCACATGCATGATCGCTCCTCGTGAATGGTATTGCAATCACTATTTGTATCTCCACTGTTGTAAAACACGCATTGGATCTAAAACTTTATTTATCCATCAAGAATATTTAAATTCATAAACATTATCTACATTCACTACATAGGAAAATATACTCAAATCTCTTTACCAGATTATTCGCGTAACAGTAACACATCTTAAGTGCTATCAATGTTGCGAGCCTAAAAGCGACCACCCTTGAATTTTGTTTTACGAGTAACCCTATTTTATCTATCATTTATATGGCAATTCACTATAAATCTAGACACTTATAACTTCCAAATCTCTATTGTTCACAGTGATAACAGAAACTAAGTGATTTTATTTTTTATTTATTTATTTTATGTTACTGACCTCCCATATAAATTTGAATATTCTCCACGACTTTAAAGGTTCACATAATAAATAGAACAATCCACAATAAACAACTGATACCTCATCCATTACTCTTCAGAATGATAACTTCTTATTCCATATACCCTAACACACATTTGTATCTGCTAATAAACATCATAATTGATGCTCTCATTTTTATTTGACACTCCAATCGTACAATCTTTTTCTTTAGAAGCTCTAGATTATTCAAGAGATTCTACTTTGTATGGAACTAGATGTATTCGGGGCCTTGCGCGTTGCGCGAGGCTTTTTCATTCTCAATTAGCCACGTTTGATTTAATACTCGTGTTTAAAAGAAGTGTTAATGAAACTTTGTTATTAACCACTTTTGTTGGCTCAGATTTAAAAACCGAACTCAAATACCGGTTTTAAAAAAACCATCTTTGCTACATATAATTCATTTGAGTTTTTTCAAATCATCATCCCCACAGCACCAAATCAAACCTCTTTGTACCAAATCAGACCCATTTTGTCATTTGCAACCAACCACTCATAAATTGTAATCTCAATCATGTTCACCAAACTCAACATTCCATGTAAAGGATTTACCCAAAAACGAAACATTTTTTAACCGTAGATCAAACATCTATGTTGTAATCTCTCCATAAAACAAATTCCAGCTAAATGAAATCACAATGCTCACCACATTTCCCCAATGACTCAAGTAAGCTTCCACCAAACCAATTCAAAGAAAGATTCAAACTTTTCATGATTCAACATCACTCAGAGAGTTTGGAACCAAACTCATAAAATTATTAACCGAAAGATCCAAACTTCCAATATTAAGAAACCCAACAGACTCATTTAGAAACAATTTCAAAGGAATTACAAATGTTTGTATTCAACTTATACTTTTCTAAAAAAATCACATCTTTCATGAAACTACAAAATCAAAAGTGAATACCAGATTTAATAGCAAATAAAAAATCATAAGACTCAGGGGGGTGTCAAAGAATGACACCAACATGGCTGCAACGAATGCCACGCCATGGGGACATTCACACCGCATCATCATCATCGTCTTCAAAAACCCAAAATGTCAAATGAAACAAATCTGTCAACAATCCGAACCACCATCAAACCATTCAAAACCCAAAATACAACAGTTGCTTACAACACAAATCTTGGTGCACCGGCGACAACCGATGAGCCACCCAACAACTACTACAACCAACAAAAGATCCACAAAACCATGAAGAACAACCGATTTAACAATCGACCCACAACGCCTACATCAGACGGGATAACAACATGCAAGAACAAATCGCACACCGGCACAAATCATAGGCCACAAAGATCTATAGATCCGGCAACCAAAACGGAAAAAACCATCGCAAACCATAGGTCACACGGATGATCCGGCAACCAAAACAGTAATAACCGTAAAAAACCATAGGCCATACAGATCTAAAGATCCGGCAACCATCATCGGTAGCAACCACTTGTAAATACACCACCACCACTGAACCGTAGATCAATCGATCTGCAAATCACCGCGCAACCTAAGTCGACCAGATCCGAAGATCGGCAACCATCATCGGCTAAAAAACAGAAGAAAATAGTACCCTCGCCACCATCACCGCCATCATATACGACCACCAGAGGCGGTGGTGTTGCAAGAGTAGAGAGAGATTCAATTGCACCCAAATAGAAAGAGAAAGCATTAACTGATCGAACCATTTATACACCCAAATACATACATACATACAAATTACCAAAATGCCCTTGTTACTGTTCAATCACTTTCCCTTTCAATATAGTATAATTAACTTCCTGATCAAACTATTTGAAGCGCAATGTAAGCATTTGTCACTTAATCGTTCTAAACCATAAAGATCCCAATAAAAGAAACAACATGCTTAATTACACTATTGAAGTTACACGATACAAGTAGCAAAATAACATGGTATCCTTATATGATTCGGTTAACTCTAAACCTCAACAAGACTATCATCTCTCACCATCTCTTCAACATTCTAATGGTAAATTCTAACACTACCACCCAATAAATCTTGGTATTCAAATCCTTGCTAGCATCTTATTGTTTTGAACCCTTATCTAATTAAATTGTAAACTAACACCTATGTTTGAAAACAAGTACTGCTAGGTCACCCTATAGAACCAACACGATTAAACTAATTTTATATTGGAATAGAAATACAAAATTCTTGAAAACTTCTTCTATAAGAAAACGCTTGGCGTATTGTATACCCTCTCCCCCTCATGTTTAATGACAATAGCAATCATCATACCCCTAAGGGTTAGGGACAACTCGTGTTTCTTTGATCCGTTCATCCCAAAAATGTTTCAAATATGTTAACCTTGGATAACGTAGCATACTATCCAACTCTAATTACAACAAACCTTATGATCTCAAAATTAGTAACAATTTATAAATTTCTTGACTCCATTCTCTTCTATTCACAAGGTCTCTAATATTGGTGAATGTAACTCGCGATCTATAAGTATTGGTGGTCTCACAAGACATGATTCAAAAAAAAACCTCAATGGAGAGATTATTTTCTCTTTACGTTTTATACATTCCATATCAAAACAACAATCTATAATAGCATATTGATTCCTTAATTATGAAATTGATCTTTTGATATCTAAGTAACGGCTTTAACCGCGTAAATCTAAATTCTCAAAAGAATGTGATCATCAATCGTCTCTCTATATCTTATTCTTTGACTCCAAAAATCTTGGAACCCCATCGCACCCATGATACATTATATCATTTCAAGCAGAACGTGGAACGAAGTCCATAGGAAGATGTAAAGATCTAATAATGCATAGGTGTCCTAAGATATTTAAACAGAACAATAACGAACATTAATGATACGACGTAATTTTCGGGACAAAAATTCCTTTTACAAGGGGATGATCTGACAATCTGAAAATATTTTCTTTCTTCTATTCTATTCCGTTGTAGACAACCAATGGCACGACGTAATTTTCGGGACAAAAATTCTTTTAACAATGGGATGATGTGACAACCCGCAAATCCAGGTTAACACCGTTAGTCATTCTCTAATTATTTTGTTGCATTTTATAAAGTTTTGAGTTGATGTTGTAATTAATAAAAGTTGTTAAATTCACTTTTGATCAAAAACAAATTAACCTAATAAGTATATGGAGCAAAGTGTAACATTTACGTTAATAAACCCAAACCCCTCCCTTACACCCGCCGGCCTTCTTCACGTCTCGCCTCTCTCTCTCGTTATCAATCTACACACATCAAACAAAAACCCTAGCCGATCACCATACCCTTCTCCGATTAAGTACCTGCTCCGACAGCCGCCTCACCACCTGGCATCACCACCATCGTACACCACTTGCCACCGCTTGCAACAGTACGCATATTAGAATCAAGCAGCAGCATCAATCAATGTTCCGGCGTCGTCGGGTCATCGTTCATCATATGTGGTTGTTTCAATCGTTTCTGTTTTTCCCTCTCGACATATCGTTAAGCAACAACAACTTAGTAACTCGTTAATCCAACGGTTTCGCTTCGGGTTTCGTTTTCGGTTTCGTTACGGAACACGATTTAGTTCGGTCCAATTCAGATTTGTATGATTATGTATATGTAGTTGTTATGGGATATGGAACATATATGTAGGTACGGAATGCATGAACTATGTATATATATATATATATGTAATTAATGGGTAATGTATCACGTATGTAATATGTAAGCATGTATGTAGTGCAAATAATATATATGTATATATGTAATTTATGTGTAGTAGGTTTGAAGGTCAATAAATGTATGTAATATATAAGCAAGTGGTTATGTAAATATATATATATTTCTCGATTATGGGAGTGAGGTTGTATGTATTGGATGAATGTTTAAACAACAATATGAAAACTTGTAATCAATATAGGAAAATGTATGTACATGTAGAAAAACAGAAAGTGGATATGTGTTGCAAGTAAGAATGCATACGTGTAATATTCGATGTGGGTGTAAGTACCAAATCAAGAACAAAATTAGCAATATGTAGGGACGAGAATGGATTTATGTATATATTTTATAGGTGCGCGTGACCAAAGTAGTGGCATATAAATAACCGAGGTGTATGCACGCATGCATTGTATATGAATCACTGTACCAAATGTGCATACATGTTTATGTACATGCATGAAATTGTAGTATCGTATGATTGTTGCATCATGTATATGTTTGTGTATATAGCGGCATATAAATGGGTATGCATGATGTTAATAGTAATTATGATGGTGAAATTTTGATAAGGAATGAGTATTTTGATGCATGTGGCAGGAAGGAATGTGAAGATTATATTTGATCTTGTGTTGCATGTAGCGGTATGTATATGAATGCAAGCTTATAATTGATGTGTATCATATGTGGGATCATAAACGAGTTCTATACGAAAGCGAATCGAGCCTAGCGAATACCATATTATATATATTATTTACATATTATTAGTTAATAATTAATAAGTAATTATTAAAGCAGGTAATATGGTGATTTAGGATGTATGTGTTGCATACTTGCATATCTTGCTATTATCTTTCCTGTACACTTCAAAGGTGAGTTCTTTGCCCGCTTTTAAACATTTTTCAGGGAGAAAACACACAAATGATTTTACATTGCCTTCGGGTTATTTTACAGCACCTTCGGGCGGTCTGCATTTTTAAGCCTTCGGGCGGTCTGTATTTCTATGCCTTCGGGCAGGGCCTTCTGGCAAAACTTTATGCCTTTGGGCGGGTATGCCTACGGGCAGGTTTCGGTAAGAGTATAAATGCCTTCGGGCAAGATTTTAAACAGCCTTGGGCTGAGTCTTTATGCCTTCGGGCAGGGCCTTCGGGCAACTGGTTTGATAAAAGAAAGTTTTATTGTCTAACTAACTGAGCATGATTCCACCAACTCTAAAGTCCTTTCCTCTTTGTCGAGATTATTAATATACAGTGGGTATAACGGGGAAATTTGAGTAGTTTACGGGTTCGGCAGACCCCACCATGCTGGATTGGTTTCCAGGTGGTGCAAATGGTCTTTTAACTTTTGGTCACCCGTCGTGGTGGCAACAAGGCAACCATTATCATATCGTTCAGTTTAATCTCGACCTGCTGATGTAGTAAACGAGGTGGTCTAGCTAACCAGCAATAGTAATGATGTTTATCGGTTAAACTGTTTTAGTATTTTATATACTTTCGTTACTTAAACTCATTGAACTCACCAACATTATTTGCTGACTCGTTTTAGTATGTTTTCTCAGGTGGCTAAGAGTTGTGCACATAGGACATATCATGCATGAGTCGTTTCATTTTATTTTGAACAGTTATTTAATGAAAATAAATGCCGGTTTTATGCTAGACTATTGAGCACAAGTTTTATATTGGTATCGTACTAGACTGTTGAGCACAAGTTTATTTAAATAATGAGTTTGTTTGAAAACTTCCGCTAAACTTTGAAAACTTATATTTTTATACCTTGAGTTATGGGTTAATGTCTAAGTTAAACTTTTATTTAAAATGTTGAGTCAGTGTTACTGTAACAAATGGCTTGTGTTAGGGCTCGTTTCTGTTAGAAGATTTACTTTGTACTTTGTTTATACAAGTTTGTATAGTTTAGGGTTAAGTTTGTATTTTCCCTAAAGTGTTGATGCATAAAGCATGTTGCTAGAGAATGTTAGAGAGAGAGTCTAGATCACAATCTACACGTTAGAGAGAGAACTGTGTGTGTGATTGTATTCTCCTGCACATTGTACTGCAACTCTATTGCTTTGATCATCAATACAAGAGAATTATTAGTAATGGATTGTGTTGTTGATTGAATTGTTGTTTTTGTACTTAGATCATTCAGATTTACAGCAATATCAATACAATTGAACCTATCAATTGGTATCAGAGCTGTTTGTATTGTGTGTTCTTCGCTATTCATCAAGCAAAAACACATCAATATTGCTCAAATCATGATCTGAATGATCTGTTGCTGTTTTTGGATTTGAGTCATCATCGGAATCATCTCTAATTCACAACAATTATGCAAATTCCATCAGATTATCATTAGATCTGAGGAATTAAGAAGGAATTGAAAGTTACTGTTCGATCAAATTTTTGCTCAAAATCATCAAAAATTGATCATGTTTTGGATTGATTGATATAGGAGATTGTTAATCGGTATCAAACACTGATTGGGTGTGAGTTTTGGACAAATTGGACAAGTTTTGCTAAAATTCTGAAAAATCTATATGACGAAGATGATGAACATGATGAACTGGTTGAAGATTAACTACACGGGTGATAAAATTTAACTTAGACAATCTTTTTGGACTTAGATTTGTGAACAAATAGGTCCTGTGCAGCCGTGTAAAGGAAAATTGTCTAGACGGGTGAAGATTTGCAAGTAAAAGTTGTGTATTGTTGTGCCGGGTGAGTGTACTGTTTAGTTGTGTGAAGATACTATTCAGACGGGTAAAGAACTGTTCAGCCGGGTCATCAACATACAGCCGGATCAACTTGTTACTATTCAGCCGAGTCATTATCTCTTTCAGCTGTGTCAAGTACAGTCGGGTGAAAGTTTTGACTACTATTGAGCCGGGTGATTGTGTGTTTCAGCCGTGTCAAGTTTCTTTGTCGTGTCAAGTTATCTGTTCAGCTATGTAACTGTTCAGCCGGGTAATACTGTGTAGCCGGGTGAAGATATTAAGTGTGAAGTTTACAACTGTTTAGCCGTGTCACTGTTCAGACGGGTGAAGAAGTTTTCTCAGCCGGGTGAAGAAGAAACTACACTGTTCAGCCGGGAGAAGAACAACATTTCACTGTTCAACCGTGTGACGCTGTTTTAGTTGTTTTAAACTTGTTATCTTAATTTGTTACTGTTTAGTTACATTTAGTTTAACATTTTAACTGTGTTCCTGGATGATGATTCTGATAACCGTGTTCCTAGATTGGTTAATCGTGCAGATTTCAAGAACTGGACAATCAGATTGAAACACCACTTATGCTCTTTTGACAATGATCTATGGAAGTCAATTGATAAAGGTCCTCATATTCCTACTCAGACTGCTCCTGATAGTGCAAGCACCTACATCAAAGATTCAACTGAACCTTATCCAGAAGATAATCTATCAGCAGAAGACTTACGAAAGGTCTAGAATGACAGTAAGGCTTACTCTTTGATGTGTAAAGGGCTGCCACTTCAAGTGTTGTCAAGATTGGATGCTTATCAAACTGGCTATACAATGTTCAAGGCATTAAAATCAATCTGTGAAGGAGGAGAACAGCTGAGAAGTCTCAAGAAGCAGAAATTGAAGAGACAACTGGAATTGTTTGAGCATATTGCTGGAGAATCTATGCACCAGATGATGAACAGATTTGTTCGTCTAACTACTGAGATGAAAAATGTTGGTGTAAAGACAGATCTTCAAGACCTGAATGACAGATTATTGTGTGCTCTTCCATCCTCATGGAAACAAACAATGACTCTACTGAATCATACCGAAAAGTTTCCAATGGACTTAGATCTTCTTATTGCAAAGATTAAAGAAGTGGAAATTGATGAAAGTTCAAGAAACTCTGACAGATCAGGTTCACATGCTCAGTATAAGTTTGTGGTGAATCCTTCTAACACAGTGGAGAATGCATTTCTTGCTCAGGATGCTGCTAAGCCTGATGATGAGGGTGATTTGTTTGTTGGTGCTAGTTTTTACACTGATTCATCATATCTACCAAACTCACCAATTTACTCTCAACCTCAATCTCCACCAAGAGCTCAAGTTCAAAGCCAGTCTGTGAAATCTCAATCAGAAAATCGAAGTTCAAGTTCCACAAATCAAGCCAAAGTAAAAGATGTGATGAACATCTTGTTACAAGATGATGAGACTAAGAATGCTTTTACTGCATTCATGGCAAGCTTTCAAGCTTATCAAGGGAGTCACTTGACTCAATTGGATGTTGTTCTCCAAGATTTGTTTGAAATGGATCCTGATGATGTTGAAGAAATGGATTTAAATTGGCAAATGGTTGTGGTTGCATATCGAACTCAGAAACATGCATATGTGAACCGAAGCTACAAGTCAAATGCAAACAAGACAGTTGGTTTTAACAAGTCAAAGGCCAGATGTTTCAACTGCAACTGCTATGGTCACTTTTCAAGGGAATGCAAAGCTCCTAAGAATCAGAACTATAATGATCAAGCTAGTTCAAATGGGCAGAATCATGGTCAAAGTCAGAACACGCAACAGTCTTCAAGCTATCAGAACAGGAATCAACGTTTCATGGAAAAGCCATATCAAAGTCTTCCTATGCCAGAACTGAAAGATGAAAGCAAGAAACCAGAAGATCAGAACAAAGCACTGGTGGTTAGTGTGAAAGACGGATATGACTGGAGTGCTTATGTGGAACAGTTTACATCTGATCTTACATCAAGTTTGGCACTGGTTTGTGAAATTGAGGAAGAAGATTGGTCTGAAGAAGGGGATGATCAAGTGACTAAAGCTGTGAGTGAAGATTCTGAAGAATATGACTCGAGTGCTAAGTCAGATCCTGTCGAAGAATCTGAATCAGAAATTGCTCTTATGGCTACATCTGAAGAGTCTTTGTCATCTGCTGAACAACCAAAAGTTAGTATCGAACTACCCCTTAACTATGTTCCTTTGCCTGATGATGTGAAAGATAGGTTATGTTCTGAACAATGCATTAAACAAGTGGAACATTTTCGAACTCATTCTTTTAAAATTGGTGACAAATTAAGCAAACATGAACGAATTCATGAACAACTTAAAATTGATCACAAAATTTCTGATGAGAAGATATTGTCACTTAAAGAATCATGGAACAAAACATTGAAAGAACTGGAACTCGAACCAAACAACTTGAAGAAATGACAAAGAATTTTGAACAAGAAAAGGTTGCTCATGCTGTCACACAAGTTGAACTAACAAAGGTAAAATTTGTAAAACAATGGTTAAACAACTTATGAGTGAAAGAGGAAACAAAAACAAATCAGGATTGGGTTTCACACATGAACCAATGCCAAAATCAATCACGAACCCTTTACCAGAAAACTTCAATGAATTTGATCATTCACCTGAAAATGAACAAAGATTCAAAGAAGTAACTCTGAATCCGAAGGATATGAAGTTTTACTCGAAAGCTTGAAAGAAGATGATAGTGTGACAGTTGACACTGATGATGAAGCAAGCAACAAATCTGATCCTATTCTGGTGCAACTTGTTGAATATCCGGAACTGAATCCTAAGCCAGAAGAAACGGTGAAGGATGAAGCAGAATTTTCAGGATACAATGATCCAGAATATATCAAGTGGAAGAATGAACAGAAAGAAATTGTTGCTGATCAACTGATCAAGAAGAAAACAGTGAAGAAGACTGAAGTTTCTGATGCAAAGATGCAAAAATTGAAACTGTCAAACAATCAATCTGAAACAAAACAGTCAAAAGGTAAAAAGGTCATAACATCAAATGACAACACCAAAGCTCAAATTGTTAAAACTGAAAATGTCAAACCTGTGACAAAGAAAGTGTCTAAAGTGAACACAATCAAGTTTGTGTCTGCAGGAACGTGTGATATGAACTCATCTCATGGTAACTAATTAAATTCTAAGATCAAATCTAACTCTGGTCTGAAAACAGGTTCAGGTCCTAAGACTTCCGCTGTAAATGATAAAAGATTTGAATCAAAGAAGGTCACTAAGCAAGATGTTTCAAAATCGAACCAAGTTCCCAAACAATCAAAACCTGATAACAAGCAATCAAAGTCACAAACAAAATCTCCACAAAAGAATCCAGTTAACTTAAAACGAAACAAAACTGATAATGAATCACGAGTGGGTTCAACATCTAGAGTTAACAATCGGCTCTTTAAGATTAGCAAGAAACATTGTGAGATTTGTGATCGTTATAATCATGTTACTGCTGAATGTTTCTTTAACAGGTGCTGCAATTACTGTGACAAAAGAAATCATTCTTCAGAGGAATGTTTTTATAACAAGTTTTGTGATATTTGTGAAAGGAGAAATCATGACACTGCAGATTGTTTCTTTCGGAAAAACTCATCAAGAGAAATGACTCCTTTTCCGAATTTTCAAAGAAAACAATCTTTTGGTTTTCAAAAACGTAAACAAAGTCATTCTCATGATTTGAGACCTTTCAAACGAATCAATTCTGGTTTTAATGAATATTCATCCAGAAATGTGCAGGTTAACAGTTTTAAGCCAAGAGCTTTGATGGTAAGAAATCAAACATTTGAAAATAACCTTGATCCTAAGTTAGAGGAAAGGTTTTCAGCTTTAAGAAGAAAGCAAACAAATCAAGTCAATGGCAGAAACAGTTTTCAACCAAATCTCTCAAATGAATCAAATTTTCAAAATCTACATTATCAACAAGTTACTGTTACAGATAGATTCGGAAAAACCAAGACCATGTGGGCCTGGGGTTGACCAAACTAACTAAGTAAATATTGAAATGCAGGTACGCCCTCGAAGACCTATCAACTCATGGTTTGTTGATAGTGGGTGTAGCCGGCATATGATAGGCAACCATGCCTTGCTTCAAGATTTTAAGCTAAAGAATGGTACACATGTTGCATTTGGAGGAGATGCTAGTGGAAAAATCACTGGAGAAGGAATTGTGTCAAATGGGATTATTAGCTTTGATAAAGTCATACTGTGCCCAGTTGAACTTTAATTTGCTAAGTGTATCTCAAATTTGTGACAAATCATATTCAACATTGTTTGATGATTCATTTTCTTACATACTCAAACCAGGTTTCAAGATTAAGAATGAATGGGTGGTGGTTAAAGCTCCAAGAGACCGAGATGTGTACAAACTTGACATGTCTCAGATTGATGCTGAAACCGAAACTACTTATCTCATTGCGCATGCATCGAATGATGAGAGTCAGCTTTGGCATAGACGGCTGGGCCATTCAAACTTCAGAAACATGAATCGTTTAGTGACTGGAAATCATGCCGTGGGAATACCGTCAAAGAAATTCTCAACAACTAATCTCTGTCCAGCATGTTTGAAAGGAAAACAACACCGAATGTCTTTTAGGTCCAAGCCAGAAAACTCCATTTCAAAACCGTTACAGATGCTACACATGGATCTATTCGGACCAACAAATGTTCAAAGCATCGGAAAGAAGTCTTATTGTTTTGTCATCATTGATGATTTTACTAGATTTTCTTGGGTTTATTTCTTGCATGTTAAATCTGAAACTGCTGAGTTGTTAAAAGAATTCATCATCAAAGTTGAAAATCAGTTAGATTGTAAAGTAAAAATCTTGAGCACTGATAATGGAACCGAGTTTAAAAACTCTAATGTCGATTTATTTTGTGCAGAAAAAGGAATTGCGCGTCAATTTAGTGCTCCAAGAACGCCACAACAAAACAGCGTGACAGAACGGAAAAATCGAACGCTAATTGAAGCAGCAAGATCCATGCTTGCAGATGCCAAAATCCCTATCACATTCTGGGACGAAGCTATTGCTACTGCTTGCTTTGTACGGAATAGGACATTATTGGTTCAGGATAAAAATTAAACATCATATGAGTTATTGTTGGAAGAAAACCAAATATTTCATATTTGAAAGCATTTGGTTGTCCTGTATCGATTCTAAATTTAAGTGATCATCTCGGTAAATTTGATTCAAAATCTGACGATGGATTTTTTCTTGGTTACTTGTCGGTTTCAAAAGCTTATCGGGTGTTTAATAGCAAAACAAACGTTGTTATTGAAACTATTAACGTAAAGTTTTTAGAAAATTCATTTCCGTCAGTGGCTCATGGTCCCGAATGGTTATTTGATTCAGATTCGTTATCAAAATCTTTCAATTCTAACTTATTTGATTTTTCATGAAAAACGAGTAAAGAATCAGGAGACTTGGGATGTTTTAGTGATGATTCAGATAATGACGAGGATTGTAATCTCAATTCTGAGTATCCGTTCATGTCATTTCATAATCCTGATAATGTGGAATCAAACCAATCTCCGGGTCCATCTGGTTCTCAAGAAGATCAAGAATCAAACAATTTTGGTGATGATGTGAATCCGCAAAGTCCTCCTAATGATGGTGGATCTGTTCAAAATCAATCATCATCAGATCCGAATGTTGAAGTTGTACTAGAAACATTTGATTACTTCATCAATTCACCAGAACAAGTTCCTAATTTCACTCCGCATGGTTCTACAATTCTACGAGATCTACCGAATCTGAATCGGTCTAATCTGGAAACGCAAGTACAAGGTGATTCAATTCAAACTCATCGAGTTCACAGGAATCATCCTCTTTCTCAGATTATAGGACCTTTGAATCAGAGAACTATGAGAAGTTAGACTGAACATGCAAACGTGTGTCTTTATTCATGTTTTCTTTCTCAAGTGGTTCAGAAGAACATTTCACAAGCGTTACAAGATAATAGTTGGATTGAAGCCATGCAAGAGGAGTTACTTCAATTCAAAAAACAAGAAGTGTGGAAATTGGTGTACTTACCTGAAGGAGAAAATGCGATTGGTACAAGATGGTTGTACAAAAACAAGCCGGATGAACGTGGCATTGTTGTACGGAATAAAGCCAGACTTATTGCACAAGGTTACACTCAAGAAGAAGGTATCGACTATGAAGAAGTGTTTGCTCCGGTCGCTCGACTTGAAGCTATTCGCGTCTTTCTAGCATATGCCTCTTTCATGAAGTTCAAAGTGTTTCAAATGGATGTTAAAGGCACATTTTTGTATGGACCAATTACAGATGATGTGTACGTCAGACAACCTCCAGGTTTTGAGGATCCTGAGTATCCACATCGTGTATACAAATTGAGCAAATCTTTGTATGGACTACATCAAGCTCCACGGATTTGGTACGAGACGTTATCTAAACATCTGCTGGAACATGGTTTTACAAGAGGACAGATTGATCCTACTTTATTCATGAAGCGGGAAAATGAAGATCTTCTATGTGTTCAAGTGTATGTGGATGATATCATCTTTGGATCAACAAGTCCATCCATGTGCAAAGAGTTTGAAGAGATTATGAAATCCACATTTCAGATGAGTTCGATGGGAGAGATCAATTTCTTTCTCGGATTACAAGTAAAACAGTCAGCTGAAGGAATTTTTATCAACCAATCAAAGTTTGTTGAAAAGTTGCTGAAAAAGTTCAAGATGCAGGATTGTCAGAACATTCGAACGCCATCAGATGTGAATTGCAAGATACAGCCGGACTCAAAAGGCAAATCCGTTGATCAAACACTGTACAGATCAATGATAGGTTCATTGATGTATCTTAATGCATCAAGACAAGACATCATGTATGCTGTATGTGTGTGTGCCAGATATCAGTCTGATCCAAAAGAGTCGTACCTGGTTGCTGTTAAACGAATTTTCAGATACCTTAAAGGGAAGCCAAATCTCGGGTTATGGTATCCTTATGAAGGCAATTTTGAATTATATAGTTATTCTGATAGTGACTTTGGTGGGTGTGCTCTTGACAGGAAATCGACTACGGGTGGATGTCAATTTCTGGGTCCTAGACTTGTTTCTTGGCAATGCAAAAAGCAGACCAATGTTTCCGTATCCACAGCTGAAGCAGAGTATATCGCTGCATCTGCAGGATGTTCTCATGTTTTGTGGCTACAAAACCAATTGCTTGACTACGGGTTTAACTTTCTTAAAACTCCTATTTACATAGACAATACTGCTGCTATATTCATTACTGCTAATCCTATTCAACACTCAAAAACCAAACATATCGAAATTCGATATCATTTTCTCAGAGACAACTCTGAAAAAGGTTTAATAATCTTGATTAAGGTTCATACCGACAAACAACTGGCAGATCTTTTCACAAAACCATTCTTGTCAGGACGGTTTGAATTCCTAATTCAATCCATAGGGTTAATCAACCATGATTAATTCTATTTTTACAAAAATCAATACAAAATCAGAAAATATAAAAGTCAAAAACAGAATAAGTCGATGTCGAGTATTGATTCCTTTGTCTTTTTATTTTATTGCATTGTGTATGTGTGCATGAAAAAGAAAAAGCAAAACAAAAAGAAAAAGAAAAAGAAAAGCAAAAGAAATTCATGTCATAAGAATCTATATTGCAAAAAGTGAGAAACGATAGTTACACTAGACATTATTTGTTTCATCATTTTTATAATAAAGGCTGATGAATGTTAATTGATGTGCGAGACAGCTCAGGCAATTAGACTGAAAAAGTAAGTTCATTGTTGACAAATCTAAACTTAATGATCTTTGTGTTAAGTTCCTTGGCTATACATGTCTAAATATATATCTTTGGATGCATTGCTTGTGATGATAGTTGTTCATAATCAGGTAACGATGCAATCTATTCAGTGTGATGAACCGCATCGTGAGCTTCTTTGTTGTGGTATCCACAGACCTGAAGTCTCACACGAAGTCTCTTTTGAGCTTCAAGGTGCAGCAAAAGATTCCCAAAGATGGAACAAAAAGAGTCCCAAATGTGGACCATCACCAAAACAAAATTCCAAAAAGGAATTCAGAAGATTGCCAAGGGGAACGATAGGAAATTAAAAGTTCCAAAAAGGAATTCAAAAGAAGTCCCAAAGTGGACCAAATCCGAATAGAACCCAGATTCCACACTGTTTATGATTGTAAGTGACCAGGTTTTTGTGCAATATGCATTCAAGTTGTGTTTGATGAAGAAATATGTTGACATATGTATACATGTGGGTCACATAAGTCATTTTAATCGAATGTTAATCTCATCATGATACTGAAAAAGTAAGTGTGTCAATTCGAGCTAATTGGTATGTTATCATATCATCACTCAATCTAACATAAGTCAAATGTCTATTCAAAACTTGCAAAACATGTTCAGATAATGTGTGGTATGATCTCACTGCGATATATTGTTTCATTGCATTGCATATGTATTTACTTTAATGTGTGTGCTTTGTGTGTGCAGGCATATGGAGTCTTTATTGACACATCGACATCCTTTTTAAACTTAAAAATTTCAAGAAATTTCAAGTTTAGGGGGAGAATAATTGAAGAAGAAAAATATCTACAAAAATCAAAAATATTTGAAATAAGTGTGTTGAATGTAAGGATCATGTGGTTAATGAAATCAAATGTATTGGATGTGTTAAAAACAAACCTAAGGTCTTGTGATTTGTTGCTTCAGGATATAGAAATATTGGTTGTGCAAAAACATTTTCAAAAACATTTTTGTGAGAAAAATCAAAGGAAAATATAAATTAAATTTGACAAATTTGTTGCCCTAAATTCTATTTTTGATTATTTAATTTGACAAACCCTAATAAGGATGTCTTGTCTAATTAATATGTCGAGAATGTTTGCAGGTGCAATAAATGTAGTTGAAAAGTCAACAGACAAAGAAAAGTGAAAAATCTGTTAAGTGTTGAAGCCGGGTGAAGGCATCACTGTTCAGCCGGGTGACTGAATGATAAGTAGCCGGGTGAAAGAAGGAAATGATGCCGGGTGACAAAAGTTGTAAGTTACTATACAGCCGGGTGATGAAGTGAAGACACTGTGAAGCCGGGTAATAAAATGAAGTTTCTATACAGCCGTGTAAGTGAAGACACTGTGCAGCCGGGTAAGTATGGCAACTGTACAGCCGGGTGATGAAAGACATTATCACTGTGCAGCCGGGTAATGAACATGAAGTCATTGTGCAGCCGGGTGATGATTAGAGTCTACTATTTAGCCGGGTGATGGGTAAAACCAAAACAAAGGTGTAGTTGTTCCTAACTCTGACCCGTCTCTACAGTACTTGACCCGTCTGTACAGTGCTTGACCCGTCTAAGTGTTTTACATGTTTAATGTTGACCCGTCCCAAGGTTGTGACCCGTCCCAGCAGTATTTGACGCGTCTCAACAGTACATGACCCGTCCAAAGGTTTTATGGGTCTGATTGTTTACCCGTCCAAAATGTTGACCCGTCTCATTGAGTTTGACCTAATTCTTGAGCCGGCTGAACAACATATAAATACCCGCGTTTTTCTCAAACACTTATCATTTTCACAAACACTCTCGAGCAAATCCCCTGTACTTCAATCGAACAATATCATATTCAATCCGTCATTCTGTAACAAGTTTTATAGATTGAATAAGGTATATTTTACATGATTCGACAATGATAAACTCACTGATTGCTCTTAAAACGAAATGTTGATGATGCACAGTAATTGGACTTTGAATCGACACTTTGATTTTGTGTGTTAAAACTTGAATCGAGTGTTGTAATAGGTGTAATAACTGTTGATCACCAATTTTCATCCATTAATTTACACCAAATCACATGAAATCGACTGAATCAAATGAAAAAGTTTCAAATTGTGACGAACCGCCATTGATAAACCTTTGAATTGTTCTTTTTTTTATATCTAATGATGAATCATCTGTTGTTGAGTTATTAACTAAGGTTAAAAATGAACTAAAACATGGTATACCATTTCACTTTGCAAACAACAAATTTGTGCTTAAGGTTTTAATCAGTTAAGTGTATAAGTGTTACATGATCATTGATTCACTAAAATGTTTGTTAAACAAAATGATGATTATCAAAGTGATAAATGTGTATGTGAACTGTTACATTGTCTCTGTATGTTTAAAATTCTTTTGCAAAATCTGTTTTTGGTGAATGAAAAAAACTAACACATGTGCCTTGTTTTGTCAAAACAGATGAATGATCTTAAGTTTGAGCCGAAGCATAATCTTGTTGCCATGTTGGATGAATCTATACCAGAAGCAGAAGGGTATAGAGATATGATCAGATTCTTAAGAAGGACAAAGTATGTATATGCAATGTGTGCCAAACCCATTGTGTATGCAAGACATATTAAGAGTTTCTGGAGGACTGCAGAGGTGATCACTGATGAAGCTGGTATATTTGTGGTTAGAGGAAATATTACCAGACAGTTACAGATAACTGTGTCTGAAGAGTCCATCCGGACTGCATTAAGGATCGATGAAGAAGAAGTTGGTGCTCCAGATGAACTAACTGATAGTCACTATGTATAGGTTGGACTCACCGGCTTGTCGGTGTTACTTTTGTTTGTATTTGTATGACTTGTATTTGTAATTGTTCTAGCGAACCTACGGGCGAATCTATAGATTCGCCCGCAGTTCATGTTGTCTTTTGTATTAAGGTGTCGACTGGGCGAACCTATGTGCCCAGCGAACCTGTGTTGGTTCGCTAGATAGATTCGCTAGAGCGAATCTATCAGCGAACCTAACACTGCTATATATTGTAACCTTATCTTCATTTGAATGCAACTTTTGCACATCTTTTACCAAAGCTATTATTCACTGAGTGTGTTGTGTAATCGTTCAATCTGAGGTGCTAGGAGCATATTCTACTTATCTTTGTAGCTTATATACCTCATTTGGTTGTGTAATCTTGTTATTGGGTTTGTTTGGATATTATACACTTTGGTGTTCAAGTCTTGGTCATTTTGTTGTTAAACAAGTCAACATAGCACTGAAATCACGATCATTATGGACCAACAATATGGTATCAGAGCCTTAGTGCTCTTGATTGTTTGATTCTTGTGATTTTTGTGTTGATTTTGGAGTTTTTGGGTCAAAACACTATTTGATTCTGTTCTAAGCTTGTTTTGGTGTTTTGGAGTTGTATTTTGCTCAAGTATTGTGTTATTTGGTCATAGGAAGCTTTTAAAACAAACGTGTATGCAAATGGTCAAGTTTTGAAGGTTTTCGGGTTGTTTTCGTACTGTTACAGGCTGGTTTGTTATCCAGCGAAACTATCTGTTCTTCCAGCGAATCTAAGTGTTCTTCCAGCGAATCTATTTCAAATTCTTGGACTGTTGGTTTGTGTTGTGGCCAGCGAATCTGACATATCATCGAACGAAAGTTCACTTGTTTTGCTGACTGTGCAAGCGAAACTACTGCCAAAATCAGGCCAGCGAATCTGTGCTTGCTTATCAGCGAAACTGTTTGCTTGTCTAGCGAATCTGTTCCCAGCGAATCTGCCAGCGAATCTGCTGTGTTCTTTGAGCGAATCTAGCCAGCGAATCTGTTTGTCTTCAGCGAATCTATAATCTGTTCAAAGTTATGACTTCATCAACACTGAATATGAATGATCTGGATAGCGTTCAACCTAACAGGCCACCGAGGCTCGTTAGTGGTGAAAACTTTGAAGATTGGAAAAGATGTTTGAAAGCATTTTTCTACTACACGGACTACAACCAATGGGAATCTATAGTAAATGGTCCGCACGTGCCAACAACAGTTGAAGGAACCGTCACTTCAATAAACACAGACTCAAGTACTTTCACCGAAACAGATATCAAGTTACTTGATCGTGACAAGAAGGCACTAGGGGCTTTGATACTTTGCTTGCACCAGGATATCTTTAACAGGTTTGCTGAACACACAACTGCAAAAAGCTTGTATGATGCATTGTGTGAGTTTTATGATGGGAATGAGGATCTGAAACTGGATAGAAAAGCTCAAGCTGAAAAAGAATTCAACTCTTTCGTGGGGTATTCACAAGAGAACTTGACTGATATTACAAATCGATTCCTATCCGTGTCAAGTAATCTGAAGAAGTATGATGATAAGCTGGGCAATCATGAACAAGTAGCAAAACTGTTAGATTCCCTTCCTCCTCAATGGAGTCTTCAAATCAAGCTGTTGAAACAAGAAAGAAACTTTCCTGACTACAAACTGATGGACGTTATCAACAAGCTGAAGTCTTTCGACCTTGATGTGAAAAGAAGGGAATATAATCAGTCAATGATGGCTCCAAACATTCCTTCTCAAAATGCTGCACTTATCTCATCCGCTGCAAACTCTTATATGTACAGTGCTGCATCTAGAGGATCATCAAGTCATGTGTCTACTAAATCTGCTGGTGCACCTTCAAATGTTGGTTCAAGCTCGAATGCATCTGTCACCACTCAGATTCCGTCTGACACTATGGCTTTATTTGGAATGTTTGTTCACAGTTATGAAGCTCTTGTTGCAGGTGAGTTGAAAGGGAAGGGTATGACAGTAGAAGATATGTATCAGGTGGATCCTGATGATCTTGAGGAAACAGATATCCAATGGCAGATGGCTATGCTCACTCTTCGTGCCAGACGATTCATGGAAAGAACTGGTAGAAGAAACTTCGGAAATCAGGGACAGAATGGTAAGCTGGGGTATGACAAGGGAAAGTTGAGGTGCTATAACTGCAAACAATTGGGCCACTTCAAAAGGGAATGCCCTTCACCAATTGTTACTGAGCCAGTTAACTCTGTTAATCCAAGATCTACTCCGAATCAAGAAAGGGTTGAGGAGGCAAAGTCAAAGAATGAAACTGCACTGCTCACCAACTTTGATTGGAGTGCAGAAATTGAAGAAACCAAGGAGGAGATTAACCATGCCCTTGTTGCTGAGATTGCTGAGATTGATGACACCGATATAAATTGCTTTGATCCGTTCAAAGAATTTTATGGAAAAGATGAGGAAGAGAAGGTGGAGAATGTTGATAAAGATCAATCAGATGTTATTGTTCAAGGACATCTGAATCATTCAGGGTTGGTTTGTGAAGCTGCTGTTAATGAAGTGAAGCATGAGGAGGAGTCAAAGATCAGCTTGGAAGAAATGATTGAGAAGGCAAGGCTAGATGCAGTTGATGAATTCAAAAGAAGCACTCCCTACTGCCAATGTGATCGTGCTCTGGCTGCCGAAAAACTGGTAATTGGTCTTCCCTACGATGTTATTGAAGATATGTGTTCATCTGCTTGCAAAATTCGTTTAATTGGCATATACAAAGCTAATAAATTGTTAATGTCAAACGAAAACGAATTAAAAAGGACCATCAAAGAGCTTAAATTAAGTGAATCAAAATACTTTATCAAATTAAGAGAAGCTTTAAAAGAAAATGAACACTTGAAAAGAACTCTTTTGGAAAAGAACTGTGAAATTAACTACTTGACTGAGCAAGTTACACTTGTTGAGTTTGAAGCAAGAAAGCTTAAAAACAAATTGTAGCAGTGGACAATATCAGGTATGAAAAGGGAGGAACTCTGCAAGAAACAAAGGGGGGCCAGAGTTAAGACGGGTTTGGGTCTTAGTAACAATGAAACATATGCATATCCTCCACCTAGTACTTTCTGTTACTCTCCTACACCTATTCCTCATCCCTCAAATGAGTTAATTCAAGAGATTATTCAGAATGATACTGACAGTTCAATTGCAGGTTTAAGTGAAGTTAATCTTAAGGAGGTTAGAGAGGATTACGCATATGGTGGGAGTGTTGGGCTCGGTTGTTCTAGCAGTAGTGATTGCAGTAGTTCTGATTCCAAGAAGTCTTTTGAAGACATTAGCTTAATTAATTCTGTTTGTAGTAACGTGTCATGTTCAGACAATTCTATGTTTAATAGTGATTTAGGGTGCTCTACTTCAAACTCTAATATGATGAATGATGTTTTGTTTGAAAATGTGCGTGAAAATGGCAAAGACAAACTTTTAGGTCATGTCTCTGAAAGTCAAACCAAAACAAACTGTTTTCAAAAGTTCTTCACTCATCAAATTCCATCTTTCACACCAGTGAGAATTTCAAAACCAAAAGACAAGGAATCAACTTTTTCATACATTCTTAAACCTAAATCTGAATCTGATAAAGTTAAAGTCACAACTGTTAAGTCAAAAGAACTCTATGACTCTTACAGTGACTCCAACTCTCAACTGTCTGAATGTGATGAGGAAATTGAAATGGATAAAATTCCTGTTAACAGAGTTTCCAAAACTGGTTTGCAGTCTCATTGTTTTAAATGTGGAATTACTGGTCATACTGTCAAGCAATGCCCTAAGTTAATCCAAAATAGCTCAAAGCAAAAATCTTTCGGAAAAAGATTAAACACATTTGTAAATAATTTCTTTTGTAATTCTTCATCTGCTGCACCACCCAAGTACACAAAGGCTTGGGTGCCTATTTCAAAGGTCTAACTTTTTATTTCTTTTAATAAATGTCAGGAACATTCAAATGCCGTTGTAAATAGTCATTGGCATATTGACAGCGGATGTTCCAGACATATGACAGGGTTGAAGGATCTTCTGACTAACTATAGGATCATAAATGGCGGTTATGTTGCTTTTGCGGGAGACAAGAAAGGTGGGAAGATGATTGGTCAAGGAGAAGTCTCAAATGGCTCACTTACTTTGGAAGACGTCAACTATGTTCCTGAACTGGCATTCAATCTTCTGAGTGTATCACAAATCTGTGATAAGAATATTCCTGTGATGTTTCTTCCAAATGAATGCCTGTTCTTGAAGCCAGAGTTTACTATTCCTGAAGATATGGTGATCATGCGAGCTCCAAGACGGAATGATACCTATATGCTGAATATGGGTTCACAGGAATCAAATTCCACCGTGACCTGTCTCCTGTCTAAAGCTTCATCTTTTGAATCGTTTCTGTGGCATAAACGTTTAGGGCACATTAATTTTAAAATTCTGAATAAATTGGTTAAGAACAATTTGGTTAGGGGTTTACCACTCAAAGACTTTTCAGTGGTTGAGAAATGCATGGCTTGTGCTAAAGGAAAACAGCACAAAAAGCCACATAAACTCAAAATTACCAATACCATCTCAGAACCCCTCGAATTGTTACATACCGATTTATTTGGTCCAATAAGTGTCAAATCTATTGCTAAAAAGTCTTATTGCTTGGTTGTCACAGATGATTACTCTAGGTACACCTGGGTGAGATTCATGGCAAACAAGAGTGAGACTACCGAAGAGTTGATGAAGCTAATACCTCTAATCGAGGTTCTTGGAAAGAAGAAGGTTCAAGCCATCAGAAGCGATAACGGAACTGAATTCAGAAACCACATCTTCAACTCCTTCTGTGAACAACGGGTATTCTCAGACAGTTCAGCGCCGCCCGAACACCACAACAAAATGGTGTTGCTGAAAGGAAGAATCGAACCCTTGTGGAGGCCGCTAGGACTATGCTGATTGAGTCAAAGCTTCCAATTATTTTCTGGGCTGAGGCAGTTAATTGTGCAGCTTATGTTCTTAACAGGGTACTGATTGTCAAGGAAAAGATGAAGACTTCATACCAACCGTTTCGAGGGATTAAGCCGCTGATTGATTTTCTACGCCCCTTTGGATGTTCTTGCACTCTTTTGAATACTCAAGATCAGAAGACGAAGTTTGGGGCTGTCTCTGATGAATGCTTCTTTGTGGGATACTCTAACACACAAAAGGCGTATCGCGTTTACAACAAGCGAACGCGGATTGTGCAAGAGTCCTACTATGTTGATTGGCAAGAGTCAAACACTACCAGTATTGGTAGCGAACCGGCATGGTTTTATGATTCCACCACCATTTTCAAATCATTTAATCTTCCTGACTCTGACGATGATGATATCATTCCACACACATCAGTTTCTATTTTCAATCATCCATCTACACCATCACAACCACAACCTTCAACATCAGCCACACAACTACCTCCCACTCCATTTGACATTCCATCACCTCCACCACCTCAAACTGTTCAAACTTCTCCATCGGATATTCCATCCACATCTACTACCTTTCAATCCCCTGCCACTAATACAATTCCTACACCCTCACAACCATCTAATCAACCACCCTCAACTGAACCAAATCCTTTACTCCTCAACACTGACTTCAAAACCTTGAAAAACCATCCTCACGATTATATCATTGGATCTATTACTGATGGTGTGCGAACTCGGAGTCAGAGTGGTTTGATTAATGAATGTCTTTATGCTGCCTTTCTGTCTCAAGTTGTTCCAAAGAATTATAAACAAGCACTTGAAGATCCAAGTTGGGTGGATGCCATGCAAATGGAGCTGCAGCAATTCAGGAAGCTTAAAGTTTGGGAATTGGTTGATCTTCCTTCTAATAAGTGTCCAATCGGCACTAAATGGGTTTTCCGAAACAAGCCAGATGATCGTGGTGTTGTAATCAAAAACAAGGCGAGAATGGTTGTTCAAGGATTTGCTCAAGAAGAGGGAATCGACTACACCGAAGTTTTTGCTCCAGTCGCTCGCCTGGAAGCCATCAGAATCTTTCTTGCTCATGCCGCGAACAAAAACTTTAAGGTTTATCAGATGGATGTGAAATGTGCATTTCTATATGGAGATATCGATGAGGAGATCTATGTCTGTCAACCACCAGGTTTCGAGGATCCCGATTTCCCGTCAAAGGTTTACAAGCTTGATAAATCCTTGTATGGGTTGCATCAAGCTCCACGGATCTGGTATGAAACTCTGACACAGTATCTTCTCAGCAAAGGTTTCTCTCGTGGGACTATAGATATGACACTGTTCAAGAAGGAGGTGAATGGCGAGCTGCTGATCGTTCAAGTGTATGTTGATGATATCATTTTTGGTTCAACTAATGAAGGGTTGTGTAGAGAATTTGAGAAGGTGATGATGGATCGTTTTGAGATGACCATAATGGGGGAGATGTGTTTCTTCTTGGGGCTACAAGTGGAACAAAAGCCTGATGGAATTCTGATCCACCAAGAGAAATATATCAAAGAAATCCGCACGAAGTTTGGCATGGATGATTCTTCTCCTGAATTGATTCCTTTTACAGCTCAAACATGCCTTACTTCCGATGATAATGGGAATCCTGTGGATGCTCATCGGTACCGCTCGATGATCGGATCTCTCATGTATCTGACTGCAAGCCGACCAGATATCACATTTGCCGTGTGTTACTGTGCTCGTTTCCAAGCCAATCCAAAAGAATCACATGAAAAAGCTGTTAAACGAATTTTCCGTTACCTTAAGGGTTCCTCTCGTTTGGGACTTTGGTACCCAAAAGGTGGGAACTTTGATTTACATGCCTTTTCAGATAGTGATCATGCTGGTTGCAGGATTAACAGAAAATCAGTCACTGGCGGATGTCAATATCTTGGAGAATGTCTTGTTTCATGGCAAAGCAAGAAGCAAACAACCGTCTCTCTGTCCACAGGAGAAGCAGAATACATAGCTGCGTCAAGTTGCTGTTGCCAAGTGCTGTGGATTCAGCATCAGATGATGGATTATGGCATCAACTTTCTTCATACGCCACTATTCTGTGATAATGAAGCTGCTGTTGGAATTGCCAAGAATCCTATTCATCACACTCGAACCAAGCACATTGAAACAAGAATTCATGCAATCCGGGATGCACAGGAAAAGGGGTTTATTGATATTATTCCTATTGAAACTCGAAAGCAAAAAGCTGATCTTTTCACAAAAACTTTTGACAAACCACGTTTTTATGAACTGATCTCCATGCTGGGTCTTATATCTTTTTGAAAACCTTTTTCTGTGAAAATCCATTTGTAAATATGTAAATAATCTTTTTTTTGAAAAATCCGTGGGTCACTCGATTCATTGCTCCGTTATTTTATTTTATCTCATTTTATTTTCCTTTTATTTTTCTTTCCATTCTATATATATATATTAAGAAAATCTGAAAAACAAAAATTTCTTATTTGCTAGCTACAATATAAAAATTTTGGGGGAGATTTAAGAGATCAACTAATTATAGTTTTTCAAATTTTGCTATTTCAGGATCTCCATTTTGATTGATGTTGAAGAGTTGCTGAAGGAGGTCAGAAGCATTGCGTTTGGGATATGTCAGATAGGCTCAGCCCGAAAACGAAGTAAACAGTGATTGTGCAGCCAAACATAATGCTCAAGATCTCGACAACAAGGATTATCTCCTTGACATGATTGGATTGCACAAAGATAATGGTTCTGTCAAAAATGGGTTGAGAGCGTTAAATCTTTGTCTTGATTTCCCTAAACATCCCAAATCACCCTCGCCCTATCCCCGAATCGAGTTTCTAGTATGCAAAACAAATAAAATAAAAAGCTGCTAGTGATGCTCTTCGGAAAAGCCTCTGAGTGAGTTACTCGTTAACTCCTCAGAACGTTTTGAGTCAAGTGCTTAACTCCTCTGCTATACGGAAGTATTGACCTGGAGTTGGTGGATCTTCTCTGCTATACGGAAGTATTGACCTGAAGATTCACCGAGCATGCTCAAATGTTTATCTCCTCTGTTATACGTCGGTATAGACCTGGAGCTCTGAACTATTTGAGTTTCCCAAATAATAAGTCGCATTGTGTTCAAAAGAATCAATTGCTGACAAGCTCCTCTCACAATGAAAAGATGCAAAATGTGCACAAGTGTCAAAGAAGCTAATGCATCGGTCAACATTCAAAAGTTGACCATTGAAATTCAAGCAAAGTCAATCGTATTGCTCAGATATACCCTGATGACAGAACTTGTTCTTCTTACCTAGATGTCTGTGGGGACCGAGTTGTCTGAGCTTCTTCAATCAAACCAAAACATGATAAAAGAAGCTGCTGATCTCTTGTTGAAAAGACTAAGGCATGGGTTTAAATGGACAAACATATCTGCAATCCCGCCAATCGATGATTCTCCGGATTCTACTCAAAACATCATGAAAAATATATATCCTTATTAGCGTTTAAAATTTCTTCTTTGTTTTTTATTTTATTTTATTTTTAACTTCTATCTTATTATTACTAGTATTTTTAGGATTAGTATTGTTTATGTTTATTTTTGGACCGTTGATATCGTGGGACGTTTTAACGGTTTTACAAAGATTTTAAAATTTAAGAAAATCCAAAAAATATTTTAATTTGTGTGCGAGCGAACCTGCGAGCGAACCTACAGGTTCGCCCAAATCTCAGGTTCGCCCGCAACCTTTTTGCACCACGCGCCGAAGGCAGTTTTGTCTTTTGGTCTTCTGGCGAATCTAAAGTTCGCTGGACTGTCTGCCAGCGAACCTATGTATGTATATATATACAGTGACAGCGAATTATCTCACATATTCGCTGTCAACTGTACTGTAGCACGCTTTTTCAAAACTCACCACCAACGTTCGATCCTCACTATTTCACGGCTTTTTCACACATTAAACATCATTTTAGTGTCGGGTATGTGATCGATTTCATCTTAATCTCTGTCTAAACCCTTAATCGCACCATTATCCTATTTTTAACTGTCGATCTATGATTATGTGTTGATTGAATGACTGATTTGGTGTTTATAGTTAGGGATTTACTTCATAACAGCCTCTTTTGATGTTTACTTTGACCCTTTGTTGCTTTATATGCTTAATAATGCTGTGTTGAGTGTGATTCTGGCCGTTTTTCAAAAACTAGGGTTTCCAGCGAACCTATGTGTTCGTCTGGCGAATCTGAACGAAAGTTCAAAACTTCGAGCGAACCTATGTCGTTATGCTGCCCGCGCAACAACATAGATTCGCCCGACTGTTTCTAGCGAACCTATACATTCGCTCGACCAAAATGACTGATTTTTCATGTCAGCGAATCTATAGGTTCTGGTGCCAAAATCTCAGGTTCGCTATACCAGCGAACCTAATTTCCAGCGAATCTATTAACTGTTTTTCAAATCTTCGTTTCTGATCAATCTCCGTTTATTTCTCAGGCACAATGTCGACATTATTCTTTGAGAAAAAGCACAACATGTGTGCTTTGCTTGATGAAAACCATGAAAAGGCCGGCAGCTATAGAGATTCAATCAAATGGCTGAAATCTTCTCACATACATTATGCCATATCTCACTCACCCACTATATATGAGCTGCACGTTCGGGATTTCTGGCGAACTGCAGTAATAAACGTGTCGGTACTGCCGTTACGTATCTGTGCCAAAGTCGGTGGGTATGACATGGAGTTTACTGAAGCCGATCTGGCTAGAATCCTGAAGTTAGAAGAGGATGTTGGAGAGGAAGTGAGTATGACTGCTGAGGAAGTGTACGGAGCACTCCGGACTGCTGGGTATGAGGGTCCGATGCCCGGCGAGAAAAAATGGAATTCGTAAAGTCCTATCTGATCCAGGAGTGGAGGTACATCGCTCACGTGTTTATAATGTGCCTGGATCATAGGAAAGGGGGAACCGACGGACTGAATCTGGATTGGGCACGGGCTATGGTGCTATTTTGCCGGGGGCAAAAAGCCAATCTCGCGAAACTGATATTCAACTATCTTCTCGAGAACATTCACGCTACCAAAGGCATCAAATGGTTAATGTATCCCAGGTTCATCCAAATGATTCTGAATGACAAGTTGCCTAATCTGCCAGTTGTAGGTAACGAACTGAAAATATGGGAAATGCATTCGAGAATCTTCAAGGACTGTAAGTCGGTGAGATCGGACTGTGTGGGCAGGACTGCATATCTGTGGGAAAACATGTACACTGCAGACAGATGGGTATATATACAGAGGTTAATGGAGACGGAGAGGAAACGGGGTGGCGAGAATATTGAGGCAGTTGAGAAGAAAATAAAGAAGAGGAAGGCATACGCAAAGGAAAAGGATTATTCATTTGAGCGAGAGGTTGATGAAATCCAAGCTGAGATTGATGCTGGTAGGGAACAGCGAACAAAGAGAAAGTCGGACGCTCAAACTGAAACATCAAAGAAGGCGAAGCACGATATCGGGGGTACATCTGCTGGGACTGGAAATGAATTGAAGGTTGAGGTTGAAGGTTTGAAGGCTGAACTGGTTGATTTGAAAGTGAAGTATGAAGAGTTGGAAAAGCAGGATGCTGAGAAATCAACTGTTATATACGAGATGGGTCGAATGATGAAGGACCAGCAGTGTCTGATTGTGAGGATCTTCAAGGAATTAAACAGTTTAAAGGAAAATGTAGGGACTGAGCCTGTAATGACCGAAGCGGAACTGAACTCCTTAACGGATATTGCAAAGTATCCGTTAATGGACGTTGATTTTGGAGACAAAGGTAAAGGAAAAGCTGCCGAGGAGACATTTGATGAAGAAATGGGGATCGATTTGGATGTTTTCGAAGGAGAAGAAGTGGTAGGTGGATCTGGTGTGGACTATACTCTGATAGATGAACCAGAGACTGATGTCGATGCTGATAGTGAAGAGGATCTGGAAGATGAGCCGGAAACATATCAGGTTGAAGAAAAGGGGATGAGCTATCAGTTCGAGCATGTTGATTTTGACAAGTCTGAGTGGTTTAGAAAAGAAGAAGAAGTGGTTCCCGAGGTACCGATATATCAACATTTGGATGAACCCAATACCAAACAACTGGATAGGCAGGTAATAGCATGGAAGTATAACAGTACGGTTGATGCTTACATGATTAAACGAAGGGGTGGGGACATCAGTTATGTCAAGAACAGAAAGCACTTTGCCACCTTTCCTCGTTGGGACTTGCGTAGGCTGGCAGAGCTACCATTGTTGGGGAAAGAAGAAAGCGAGAGGGCTTGTGCGTTCGAAGCTACAATCCAGGAGGCTGCAAAGACTGATTTTGTTGAATTTGGTTACCAAAAGCCTAGGAGAATGAGGCAGAAGAGAGATAGGCATTAGATCTCATGGAAGGGCAAGATTGTGTTGAAGATTGCTGCACCGAAGGTAATGACAAGGGTCAGAGTTCCTGACACTCAACCCCCCAGACTGCAAGACTTTCACAAATGGTTCTACGATAACAGTACTGGGGAGGCAATTATCAGATTGCAAGGAGATGACCGTCCAGAAATCCGCTTATTTGATCCAATGGAGGTTTTCTCCTTTTGTGATGAAGATTTGAGAGTGTTGTGCGAGAACAGAATAAAGCACGGGGCTGGAGATGATACCGCTGCTGAAGCGAACCTGTTCTTGAAGGTCGCAAACAAATCCCGGGGGATTCGTGCTGAACTAAAGGCGGTGAATGAGAGATTGAGGAGGTCGGATGATCAGCGTATGGACATGGACGACCTATCTAGACAGCTGGATCAATCAATTGAGCGAAGGTTCGAGAAACCAGTGGAAGTTATTGATTTGGATGTAGTGGGCGAGGAGCATACTATAGAGATTCAGGCGGAGACGACAGTTCAACATGTGCCTGATACTGAGGTCGCAGATACAGAGTTTGTGGATTCTATGCTGGTGTTCAGTGAAGATGAGGCCGGATCTGAAGACATTACAAACCCAATGGCCGGAATTAAAGGAAGGGCAGGAGCGTTTATCGAACATCTTTGAAGCCATTAAGACGGAGCTAAATTAGAAGACTTCCCCAGGTGAGGTCCAACCTAGGGGGAGTATTGATAGTCACTATGTATAGGTTGGACTCACCGGCTTGTCGGTGTTACTTTTGTTTGTATTTGTATGACTTGTATTTGTAATTGTTCTAGCGAACCTACGGGCGAATCTATAGATTCGCCCGCAGTTCATGTTGTCTTTTGTATTAAGGTGTCGACTGGGCGAACCTATGTGCCCAGCGAACCTGTGTTGGTTCGCTAGATAGATTCGCTAGAGCGAATCTATCAGCGAACCTAACACTGCTATATATTGTAACCTTATCTTCATTTGAATGCAACTTTTGCACATCTTTTACCAAAGCTATTATTCACTGAGTGTGTTGTGTAATCGTTCAATCTGAGGTGCTAGGAGCATATTCTACTTATCTTTGTAGCTTATATACCTCATTTGGTTGTGTAATCTTGTTATTGGGTTTGTTTGGATATTATACACTTTGGTGTTCAAGTCTTGGTCATTTTGTTGTTAAACAAGTCAACATAGCACTGAAATCACGATCATTATGGACCAACACTAACAACTGCTGAATGTCAGACATGCTTCATAAATATGGGACATCCCCCTGTATTTCCTAATCAGCAGTTTGTCAGAGCGAGATTGGGAAAGCAATGGAAACTGCTTTGTTATGTGATTCAACAGTGCATGTCGAGAAGAAGTGCTGGCTTTGACAACTTTCCATCGGATATTGCATCCCCAATAGTTGCAATAGCGATGAGTAGACCATTTAATATGTCAAAGTGGATTATGAAGGGGTTTATATTTAATCTGGTGAAAGGCAAAAGATTCAAGTTTTTGATGTATCCAAGATTTCTGCAATTGTTGATCAACATTGCACATCCTGTGATAAGAGAAGAAGGTTTTGAAGGTGGAATTTTATATACTGAAGATATGAATGCTCTATCTTACCGAAAGATGAGTATTGGGAATGTTGAGAATGTCCAGATGTTTGACTATATGCGAGTTATAGCAAACAATGAAGAAAATATTGAAGAAGTTTTTCATCACATATCTGAAGGAGAAGTAGTAAACCCAATAGACCTTGTGGATGAGATTCCAGACAACCTACTTGATGATGATGAGTACAATGCTCGCCATCCAGAAGAAGAAGGTAGTGGTTCTGAATCAGAAGAAGAAGAAGCATCTGATGATGATGATGATGAGGATGATAATGTTGGTACAAGTGATAGAGGATCTGAAGGTGAAACAGAAGCTGCTAAAGTAGAAAAGGAGGTAGAGGCTATTGTGTTTGAAGCTCCTAAGGTTATCACAGTCCATTATTCTAGATCGCGACAATCTAAGACTGTGGTTGAGCCTATGATTGTAGAGGAGCCGAATGTTTTTGAAGAAGTTAGTGTGCCTGAACAAATCGATGTTGTTCAGATTGCACAAGAAGTGATGGCTGAAGTGGAAACTGTGGCACAGGCAGTTGATGATACTGATGCTGGTTTCACTCATTCTGAACCAGTTGATTTTCCCACAACATCAACTCCTGCAACTCCACCAATTGAACAACCTATGGAGTCTTCACCAAAAGTTGTTTTAGTTGATATTCTGAGGGAAAAAGACAAAGAGATTGAACGTCTGAATAAGTTGGTAGAGGATTTGATGAAGGAAAATGAGTTGTTAAAGGCTTCAAATGAACGGAACAAGGTTAGACTGAATGAGTTCAGAGAAACCAATGTGAAGAATATGAAGGTCTTCCAAGAGCTTGATTCTGAGTATGAGAAGCTAAAAGATGATTACAAAGAGCTCTATGCTGAATTGTAGTCTAATTTTATCAACACAGTCAAAGTCAACAAAAGTCAACGTCCGGTCAAAGTCCACGTAAAAAGTCAAATGGCGCGTCAGAGACGAAGAACCGAGTCAAGACGTTGAAGTTGTTTTATGTCTAGGATCGTTAATGTAATAAATATATTTTGTGTCAACAAAATATATTTAATCTAGTTTTAGACATGTTTTAGCCTTTTAATTTGTTATTTTCTAATTAGTCTAAGTGTAGGGACTATTAGTGTAATTAACATGTTAAGCACTCACTATATATAGTAAAGTGCAAATAGGGTTTGAGGGGGGCTTGAATGAGCAAGTGATTGGGGTTTCCATTGTAACATCTTTTGCAATCCAGATTCAAAAATCAAATTGAGTGTTTTATAGTGTGTTCATCCAAAAGTTCATCATATTTTATGTCATTTGATCCAAATCTTCACCAAATTACATGATTCAATAGTGTTTTGGGACCAACAATTGGTATCAGAGCCTAATAGAGATCCAATTGAATCATTTTGTTGAAGATTGAAGCTGAATATTAGAGATTTGTGAAGAAATTGTAGAGAGAGAAAGTAGATCTGGTGGGTTTTAGAGAGAGAAACCAGATCTGAGTTGAAAAATCATCAGATCTACAACTATAAACATCAGATCTCAGCAAAACAACAACACAATTGAAATCTACAAGCTCAGATCTACAAGAAAATAGAAGAAAATTTTCAGATTTGGAAGTTTCTCTCACACACAGTGTGTGTGTGTTCTTGGTGTTCTTCAAATCTTCAAACCTGCAAGATTGGCGAATCTAAGTTAGTACCTGAACGAAAGTTCAAAATTTTGAGCGAATCTATACCAAGCTTTTGCATAGATTCGCCCGTTGTTCTTAGCGAACCTATAAGTTCGCCCGACACTTTGTAAGCCGGCGAACCTATACGTTCTTGCACATCAGATCTGGGCGAACCTACCATTTCTACGAGCGAACCTACCACTTGTTGTCATATTTTCTGCACCAACAATCAACCAAACATTAAACCTTTCAGATCTAAATTCCAACCCTACCCACATCACCATAACCCAAACCAGATCCAGACCCATAACCCAAACCCGTTTTCAAAACAAACTCACAAGATCCAACAAAAAATTTAAAAAAAAAAATTTTAGATCTTTATAAACAAACCAGATCCATTGTCATTTCACTTTCTTTAAACCCAAAACCATTCACCATAACCATAAACCCGTACCCCTACCATATCCATAACTGATCCATCATCGACCACCACCACCACTGCATAACAAACGTTGTTTCAGATCTGTGTTTTTAACAAAAGAAAAACGAAGTTTTAAAGAAGAGAGTGTGCGGCTGTTGTTGTGTGACGAGAGAGAGTGATCGAGTGATGTTGTGTTTGTAGCAGTGTTGTTGAAGCTTGTTGTTGTTTGAGCTGCTGCTGTTAAAACGAAACAAAGAGAAAGAAAGATCTGTATGTGTGTTGTGTTGAAAGTAAAACAGCAGCAGAAGAAGAAGTCGAGCAGCAGCAGCAGATCAATGGTTGTGTTCATGTGAGTGTGTGTGTTCGGATATAGTGAGAGAGAGAGTGTGAAGAGAGGTTGTTGTTTGTGCTGTTGAGCAGCAGCAGATCGAACATGTATGTGTTGTGTTGATGAGTTGTTGATGCGGTTGTTGTTGTTGTTTACGCAAGAAGAAACAGCTGAAGATCATTCGTTTTTCGTTTGTGTTGTGTTGATGTATGTTAAAAGGGTTGTTGTGTTGTTATTAAGTTAAGATAGAGTAGAGAGTGAGTTTGAAGAGAGAGAGAGAGAGAGAGATTGGAGATAACATAGAGTTAAAAGAAAAGAGTGGTTTTATTTGTAGTTGAATTTCAACGGGAGAGTGAGAACAATTGCTTAAAGTAAAAAGAAGATAAAGGAAATTTAAAGATTGGTTTATGTGGTTGTGTTCAAATCCTCTACAGTACAAAGAGATAAGGTGCGGCGGCTGCAATTTCAAAAGTAAATAGGATCCAAACTTTATTGGTAGATGAAAACAATACATCATTGGATTTGTGTTATTGTTTTTAAACATGGAGCCTACAAAGATTTAAATGACCATCTTTTGGGACGTAAATAAAGAAGGGGTGGAAGCTAATCAGTATAAATTGGCCGGGAGTTAGTGTTTTAACTATTGGGCCATAATTGTTAGAGTTGGTTTCGTATTATTATTCGCCGGGAGTTAAAGTTTTAAAATATTGGGCGGTATTTGACGTAGTTGGTTCGTTTTAAGTGGCCGGGTGTTTATTTTTGTCAATCTTTGGGCCAAAATATTTAAAATATTTTCATTTAAGTTGAAAAAGTTTTGTCAGTGGTCGGGTCTTTCTAAAATTTATTTTTAGGCCAAATTTTAAACAGGTTATCGATTTTAAAAAAAAAATGGCTTATGCAGAACTTTTCAAATCCTTCGAATCTGATGATCTCACAATGGCACAAAGCCGGTTTGATAATTTTGCAGTTTTAAAGAAAGAAAGGATGTCCGTGTTTCTCGATCGATTTGTAATGGTGGCAAATAACCTGAAGAAGCATGATCCAAAACTCGGAAATCATGAACAGGTTCAGAGATTGCTTGATTCTCTCCCACCAGAGTGGAGTTCACATGGAAAATTGATGAGAAGAGAAAGAGGATTTGCTGATTACAAACTGGTGGAGGTGATGAACAAACTAAAAGAAATGGAGTTGGATATCAAACGTCGTGAGTACGATGAAGCGATGTCTCTGAATTCAAAGATCACCTCAATCTCCAAAGAGAAACCAGAAGAGATATCAGTTTCTACCTCCAATTTCAAAGGTTTACCGAAACTTGAAATTGAAAAGGTACAAGGGGAGATTAAGCAGACATCAGTGGGTAAAAATGGAACAGAATTAAATGATAAAGCTTGTGATGCTAAGAAGGAGGAGGAACAAAAGACAAATACCAGAGTCTGCAACTGCGAGAAGGCTCTTGCTTCTGAACAAATCATCATGGAGCTTCCATACGAGACAGTTCAGGATATGTGTTCTTCTGATTGCAGAACTCGTTTATTTGGTATTTATGAAGCTAACAAATTGTTAATCGAAAATAAAAAATATTTGACTCAGGTAAATAAAGAACTTCAACTTAACGAGTCAAAGTATTTTGTCAAATTAAGAGAAGCTTTGAAAGAAAATGAACATTTGAAAACAAATCTTTTGAAAAGTAATGTGGAAGTCAATATGCTAACTGAACGTGTCGCCCTGGCTGAGTTTGAAACCAGTAAGTTGCAAACGAAACTCGAAAAATGGACAATTTCGGGGATGAAACTTGAGGATTTAATCAAAAGCCAACGGGGGGCACGTATTAAGACTGGGTTGGGTCATGAAGATAAGACTTTTGTATATCCTCCTCCCAGCACTTACTGTTACTCTCCTATACCAACTCCACACCCGACCAATGAGTTGATTCATGAAATACTTAAGAAAGATACTGATAGTTTGTATGCAGGATTAGAGAATGTGAATCTTAAAGAGGTGCGAGATGATTATGAGTCCCCGACTGGTATTGGATACAGTAAACCGGATGCTGTCAGTCAAGCCAATGATTGTTCAGTTTCCGGTGTTAGTAAATCTGAACAATCTGTTTCTTCTAACTTCTTTGACAAGTTTAAAGCAGGTGAAATTCCTACTTTTGAGCCTGTCCTGATTGCGAAGGAAGAGATAAAGCCGGATTCACGTAATCATCAAGCCATCAATAAAGATCCGTTGGAAGCAGGGGTACTTATTGAAGATTGGACAAGCTCAGATGATGAATCAAAGACAAAAGAGAGTCATGGAGATTCAAAGATCAAGATGTCATCTGCAACTCTCAAATGTGAAATGCTTCCAAAATCTGAATCAAGACAAATCCGAATCTCAGTTCCAGCTGCAAGACAAGTCAATCTTCCATCTAGAGCTCAAAAGAAGAAGACTTCACCTCTGTCCACCCTATCTCAAGTTTGTAAAAGACTTGAGAACAAGCAAGTGAAGATCTCATCTCCCATCCAACAAAGCAAAACAAAAATCAGGCAACCACCCACAACTCAACAAAAGAAGCCACAAGCCTCTCAACAAGTTGCATCAAGCTCGAAGAAAGCCCCACCCCCAGCTGCTCCACACGGGCCAATCAAGCATCAAAAGCCATTCAAGGCTTGCTTCAAGTGTGGAAAGGATGATCATGTGCTCAAGAAATGCCCAAAAGGACATGTTTCGGACGGTAAAGGCAAACAGGTTTGCTTCTCCGGATCAGAGTCTAGAAAGAATCCTCCACATGGTAAAGGTAAACAGGTTTGTTTCTCTGAATTTCAAGGTAAGAATCATACATCTTTGAAAGGTCGGATGACGAACATTCCATCCCTACCGTCTCATGTGAAGCCGGTTTCACATGATTCAAAGATGAATGTGACAAAATCATCAAAACCAAATTCTTTTTCCTCGGGGCTTAAACAGAAAATGATTTCCAAATTTAATTCTTTCAAATCGAAAATGTTTGAACCTAAACAAATTTGGCAAATTAAAAAGAAAGAGGAAAAGATAAGTGATACAAAAACTCATTGTGTGCTTAAACATGTGTCTTACACTGATGAAAATGGAATGCCCAGGACTACGATGGCCTGGGTTCCCCTTTCTAACTAATCTGTTAATGAGTGTAGGGACATTTCAGGAGGACTGTTAGTAATTCGGTTTACTGACAGAGAATGTTCCTTATTCAATTTTGAGGCGGAACAAACAGGTTACGGTTTTGGTATGTTATCCACATTCTGGATCCTTCTTTGATTTTCACATATCTAATTTTATAGCCACTGCATTTTTCTTGATATCTCATTTATAATCTTTTGATAGAGTAATATGGAAGACGTTTCTTTGGTAATTCCTATTTTATATATTGTAAATAGTTTTAAAAAAAAAGGATTAAAAAAAAGGAGAGGAAATTAAAAAAAAATTAAAAAAATTAAAGAAAAGGGGAGTCTAACATTTTTACTTGTATTTCTGATCAAGTTTTCTCATCCCTTTGAGGTCGCTCTTGAGTCTTTTGAAAATTTCAATTTTTGTGCTGAAATAGAAATTTTGGGGGAGTAAAATCTCAAATGAAAATGAACTGAAAATCATTAGTCCAAAATTATTTTCTGTGTAAATATTTTGTGTCTTTTGAAGGTTTCAGGTTTGTATGGAAAAGCAACTGAAGGAGGATATTGATTTGTGCAATGATGTGTCAATAGGCTCAGCCCGAATACAATTAAACAGCAATTCTATGATCAAACTAACGTTCAAGAACTCAGCAATGAGGATTATCTCCTTGACATGATTGGCCTGCACAAAGTTACAAGTCCTTGTCAAAAATGGGTTGAGAGCGTCAAATCTTTGCATTGATTTCCCTAAACATCCCAAATCACCCTCACCCTAGCCCTGAATCGAGTTTCTAGTTAGCAAAACAAAATAAAAAGCTGCTAGTGTTGCTCTTCAGAAAAACCTCTGAGTGAGTTACTTGTTAACTCCTCAGAATGTATTGAGTCAAAGTGCTTAACTCCTCTGCTATACGGAAGTATTGACCTGGAGTTGGTGGATCTTCTCTGCTATACGGAAGTATTGACCTGAAGATTCACCGAGCATGCTCAAATGTTTATCTCCTCTTTTATACGTCAGTATAGACCTGGAGCTCTAACCATTTGAGTTTCCCAAATAATAAATCGCAATGTGTTCAAAAGAATCATTGTTGACAAGCTCCACTCCCAAAAATGCAAATATGCAGAATGTCAAAAGTGGCTCATAAATTGATCAATATTCAAAATTTGATTCAAGAAATTCAAGCAAAGTCAATCATATTGCTCAATAAACCCTGATGATAGGACAAGTTCTTTTTACCTAGATGTCTGTGGGGACCGAGTTGCATGAGTTTCTTCAAATCGAACCTAAAACATGATAAGACATCAAAGATTGTCTGTTGAAAGGAACAAGGCATGAGTTTAAATGGACAAACATATTGACAATCTCACCAAGTCTATGTTCTTCCGGATGGTTGCTCGAAACGCATTATCTGATATCCTTTCATGAAGTTTTTATTTTATTTTATTTTATTTTGTGTTTGGTTTCTTGAGTCTTGTTGGTCGTGTGTACCTTATGGGATGTGTTCTCTTTGTCTAAAAATATTTGTGATCTTGTCGGACTCGTCCTCTCATTTCCGAATTTTTAATTTTTATTTAGAAAAAAAATTTTCAAAAAGATTTTTAATTTCAATTTTTTTAAGTCTTTCATATTATGCTATTAAAATGTTATCTTTTTCACATGCATTTCACGGGAAATTGCACACACAAACGGACACGGGTTCGCTTGTCTTCATACACAAATAAACACGGGTTTATTTTGTTTCATGAAATGATCTAATGAGAAATCTCGATATTTTGTCTGTGATTGTTGTGTTACAGATATTTGCTGCAAATGATGGCCGATCATCAGTTGAGCAAAACACCTGACCAGAGAACCTGTTCCTCAAAGTTTTTCGGAAGATACCAAGCTAGGAAGCCTCCTCCTACATCTTCTGAAGCACTCAAGAAAAGATAGTTGGAAAGCAGTTCCAGATTTTACGAAAGGATGCACGCAAAATGGGGAGCACACAATATGGGGGAGCTTGTGAGATTAAGGATCTTCAGCAACAAACTTTGGCTAGCCTCAGTCTTGGGGGAGTTTTGTTGGAGCTGAAATTAAGACTGAAGCTTACCAAATTGAAGATCCAACAATATTGACTTATCGGTGCTGATTGCGATGCAAGACGTTGATAATAATAGACTATGGGGGAGTATTGTTGGACCTGAATTGTAGTCTAATATTATCAACACAGTCAAAGTCAACAAAAGTCAACGTCCGGTCAAAGTCCACGTAAAAAGTCAAATGGCGCGTCAGAGACGAAGAACCGAGTCAAGACGTTGAAGTTGTTTTATGTCTAGGATCGTTAATGTAATAAATATATTTTGTGTCAACAAAATATATTTAATCTAGTTTTAGACATGTTTTAGCCTTTTAACTTGTTATTTTCTAGTTTTAGTGTAATTAGCATGTTAAGCACTCACTATATATAGTAAAGTGCAAATAGGGTTTGAGGGGGGCTTGAATGAGCAAGTGATTGGGGTTTCCATTGTAACATCTTTTGCAATCCAGATTCAAAAATCAAATTGAGTGTTTTATAGTGTGTTCATCCAAAGTTCATCATATTTTATGTCATTTGATCCAAATCTTCACCAAATTACATGATTCAATAGTGTTTTGGGACCAACATGAATGTAATACGTTGAATGCTGAGAAAGAGATGTTGGAGAAATGGTTAGAAGAAGCTGAACCTAAGAAATCAGGACCTCCATCTGACAAAGATTTTTCTGACGAATGTGTGGAAGTAACTGAGCCTTCAAAGGAGATAAAGGTTTAGTACTACACTAGATCACGAGGATCTAAGGCTTTAGGTGAAAAGGTCGAAGTACCAATTCCCATTCCTGATGATGCTGCTGATTTTGTTGCTCATGACAAAGCGGAGGGAAAACGTAAACTGGATGAAGTTCCTGAGATTGTTAAAGAAGATGAGATTGTGAAGAAAGCGAGAACAGAAGAAACAGTTCAGTCTGAGCCGGTTCAAACTGAAACTGATCCTACAATCGAAGTGTTGGATGATTTGGAGGAAGTTGACTTCACAGAATCTGAACCAGAAGCGAATGTTGGTGAAGATATACCTTATGATTTGGATGAAAGGTTTGCATATTTGGAGAATATGAAATATAATCCTGTTTATTTGAATGGACTCACTATCAGTCAAATAAACGAGGAATATGAGAAGTGCATGAATGCTCAGGATCGGGTTGAAGGTGATGCTAAAGAATTTGTTGTAGAGCCTGGTGAGTGGACGCCTTTTCAGGAAAGTCTGAATATTGATGATCTTCCTCCAGAAGAATTATATCATCAAAATCCTGAAGAGATGACGACTACGAGCATGCATCAGTGGTTAAGTTCGAGAAACTATCCGTATAAGACATTGAAGAGTTTGAAGAGAGAATCGTTGAAGAAGATTGTGGTGAGCTTTCACAAATCTGAAATGATGCATAACCGTATGCTCTTTTTAGATTATAACAAATCCACAATACTTTGAACTAACCAAACGGTTCAAAGTACTTGAGCCCAAAGAGATACCATTGATGGCGCTGCCCGAAGATGCTCACAAGAAAAAGAAAGAACTGATAGATATGTTTCCAAGTGAAGTGAAATCATATCACATTCCTATGGACGTACGCGAGTCATGGCACAAATCTGCCACAGCAGGTGATATTGTCAGATCACTGCTGAGCAAAGGTCAGTCCGTTGCTGACTTATTAGACTCAATGATCGTACCGGAAAAATCCAAGGATGTGAAAATCATTGCATGGAAGTACGATGAGATCTTTGATGCGTTTTTTATCACGAGGGTGAATGGATTATGTGATGTCTATCACTACTACTCGAGTATTTTCAAGCTGCCAGTTCAAGACTTGAAAGAACTGCACAAGCTGAGGTTGATAAATCACACACGAGCAGAACGTGGTGATAAGTGTGCGATGTTATTGGATGCTGGAATCAGCAGCATGCCAAAATTCTTGGAGTTTAGGGGACAACAAGAAGATACCGCATACTTGAAGAGTAAGAAGAAGAAGCAGAAGAAGTTGATCTTACATGATATGTATTTAGATGAGTTTTCAGACGAATACTTCGACAAAGTGACAAATCCTGGGTTGAAGGTATTTGATGGTTCGCAAACGTCAAAGCCTATTCTGAAGTTTTTCTATCATGAAGAAACTTATGAGTTGAAGTTGGTACGAAACTTGGACGATTGGGCTCAAGACATGATCACGTTGTTTAGTACGTTTGAGCTCAAACTGCTACATCCATCTTATATTGATCATATACGTAATCACAAGATAGAAAAGATGAAAGATCCAGTTGCTGAAGCTGACAGAAGACTGTTCGAGATAATGGTTGAAGTGATCGGTGCTGCAACTGAGAAGATCCGATTAAGGAAAGCATTACTTAATGCTGACCTTGTGAAGATTGACATACCAGAGATTGAGTATATGAGAGTTACTTCAAAGGGTACTTTGGAAGTACAGGCCAAAGGAAAGAAAAGGCCGTACGAATTTTATGCTAACTTTGATTTTGCAGGTATCACTTTGGACACTCTGAAACGAATGATGGCTTGTGATATTATCACAAATGAATCAAGACCAAGACAAGTTGTGATCGCTGCAAAGTTCAAGTCGTGCATTGAAGAAGCTATAAAAGAACAAGAAGAACATAAAGGAAAACCGTTGCTGAAGGTAATAGAAGAACCTGAAGATTTTTGAGAGATTGAAGCTAAAGAAGCGAAAGAGTTGAAAACTGAAGAATTTTTTATCAAAGTCCAAAGTTAAATCTTAAGGGGAGTACTGTTAGGGCTCGTTCCTGTTAGAAGATTTACTTTGTACTTTGTTTATACAAGTTTGTATAGTTTAGGGTTAAGTTTGTATTTTCCCTAAAGTGTTGATGCATAAAGCATGTTGCTAGAGAATGTTAGAGAGAGAGTCTAGATCACAATTTACACGTTAGAGAGAGAACTGTGTGTGTGATTGTATTCTCCTGCACATTGTACTGCAACTCTATTGCTTTGATCATCAATACAAGAGAATTATTTAGTAATGGATTGTGTTGTTGATTGAATTGTTGTTTTTGTACTTAGATCATTCTGATTTGCAGCAATATCGATCCAATTGAACCTATCAGCTTGAGATCCTGGTATGTCACACGCCTAACGGATACCCCGTTTGTGGAAAATTGAGGGTGTGACAAAATCCATCGAGTCTAATAAAGAGTCAAGATCAAATAAACATTCAGGACCTTTGTGCAACAGATGGAAATGAGTGTTCAAGAAATTTAACATTAGATGTTTCAATCACAATGTTAAGTTTTGAGTTATAAACCCGAAAAGCTTTTGAAAGTGATCAATATCCAAGGAAAAATCTATCATCTGTTTTTGCTTCAAATTTTCCTAAATAATCACTTGAATTTAAAATAGACACCGGACATCTAAATGACTATAAATATTCAATATGCAGTTTTTGACCAAAAATTAACTCATAAGGAGATTTGTTTTTATCATATAAAAGCAGAGTAGAAATAAACAAAGTTCTATTTTGTTAAAAATACGCTGTGGAAATAGCTTCATTCCAAAAGGTAATTGGACGTTTTGCATCGGCAAGCATTGATCGGGCATCTTTAACTAATGTGCGATTTTTCCTTTCAGCTACTTCGTTCTTGGCGCACTAAATTGCCTTGAAATGCCTTTTTCTGCACAAAATAAATCAACATTAGTATTTTTAACTCAGTCCCAATATCACTTCTGATAATTTTGACTTTACAATCCAATTGATTTTCAATTCGAATGATAAAGTCTGTAAGATTTAATTTGTTTCAGATTTAGAATGAAGACAGAAAACCCAAGTAAATCTTGTAAAATCATCACTTATAACCAAACAGTATGATTTCTTTCCAATACTTTGCACATTTGTTGGACCAAACAAATCCATATGCAACACTTGTAAAGGTTTGAAGTTTGAGTTTATCAGCTTGGACTTATAAGACGCTCGACGTTATTTTCCCTTCAATCATGCTGAGCAGTCAGTGGTAGCAAATTTCGTGGATGGAATTTCAATCACTTGGTGTCCTGCTGCGAGCTTGTTCATGTTTCTGAAATTTATATGTTTGAGTCGCCTATGCCAAAGTTTGCTTTCATCATTTGTTGCTTTACCAATCTTCACTAAACTGAAAGCCTTATTAAGATATAACAACGAGAGTCATTAAAAAAAGTTAAAAATGATTTATCGCAGATTTGCGAAACACTTAGTAAATTAATGTTCAACTGAGCACAATAGTTGACTTTATCAAAACTAATTATTCCATTCGATACAGTTCATACGCCTGTGATTTTTCCTCCTACGTGTCCTCCAAATACTACATGTGTTCCATCTTTTTCTTTGAAATCTTTCAGTAAGGCATGATTACCTGTCATATGTTGGCTACACCCACTATCAACATACCATGTGTTAATAAGTCTTCTTGGGCGTACCTGCATTTATGAACCCAGTTAGTCTGAGAGATCAACCCAAGCCGAGATCGTCTTGGGCTTCCATTTTTGTCAATAACTTTAAATTGTTGGTAATGCAAATTATTCAAATTATATTGTTTATTTTTTAAAGTATGGTATCGTTTTTCCAATTCAAAGCCCACATTGTTGCTTGATACTTGTTTACCTGATTTACGCAACTTGATTGATCTTGGAGTAATCATTGTGAAAATACTTGTACGGTATTTCACTTGAATTAATCATTAGCAACCTATTTGTTTTTTCTTAAAATTCTCGATCCAACCGACGGTAAAACTTTTGAGTTTCGAAAACCAATTTGTTGATTTCTTTAAAATTGACTGAACTTTGGGGAGGTATTTCGGAAATAACATTATGATGTGTTATGATTTCTTTCATCACAGATTGCACAGTATTTAAAATAAAAATCTTCAGTTGAATGATTTCTCATATAACAAATATGACAATACTTGTTAAAGAAACACTCTTTAGTTCAATGATTGTACATGTCACAAATATCACAATATTTCTGGTGTGCCTTAAACAACTCACGCTTAACCCTTAATTTTGATTCAAATTTAGAATTTGATATCGATTCAGTTTTAGGGGATTTTTGGTTAATGTGCTGTTTTAATGATTGATGTTTGTTGATGGTTTTTGATTTGGATAAATTTGGATACACCCTCATTGATTCATACTTTTTTATGTACAGCGGAAGACATTGATCTCGTACCTGCTTCCGGACCAGAGACTGGTTTGACCTTTGAGTTAGATTGGTTATATTCGAATTTGTTCATATCAAATTTACGAGCTGAAAAAAATTTAACAGGTTTTAAAAACTTGTTGTTTTATTGTTGATTCTTTTTCGGATTTAGTTCAGATTTTGAACTTCTTGAAGATTTCTTTGGAACTGAAGGAGTAGAGCTTTTTCTTTGACATTGAATTTCAACGCTGCCCTTCTGCTTCTGCATTTCCTTCTACCACTTGATGAACTCAGGATTATTGAAACCGTAATCTGATGATGAGTTATCATTTGATGAACTTTCCAACTTTGATTGCTCCTTATTTCTCTAATTGTCTTCAACAATTACTTGTGAACCTTTGGTAACATACACTTGCTTCATTCTATTCCTTGGATGATAAGACTTTATCTTCACAGGATGACCATCTTGAATCTTGGCTTGATCAGTTTCGATAAACACTTCAACTTCACTTTCATCAGCTTGACTTTTAGAATCCGAGTTCGTTTTGAGAAATTCTTTCAACCTTGCTTCATTTTCAGGTGAATGGTCTTTGGTGTTGAAATTTTCTAGTAGAGTGTTAGTGATTGATTCTGGCATGGGTTCATGTGTAAAACCAAGTCAAGTTTTGTTCTTCTTTCCTTTCTCACTCATCATTTGTTTGACTATTGTTTTACAACTTTTAACCTTGTCAATTCGACTTGTGTTACTACATGAGCAATTTTTCTCATTTTCAAGATTCATTGGAAGTTTAGACGGTTGATGTTTAAAGATTCAATTTCTTCAAGTGATTTCTTCCAAGACCCTTGTATGGAAAAGATCGTTTTAGGTAGAGGAACATAATTTGAAGATTTTTCATATTCAGAGGATGCGGATTCAACCTTTATCTGTTCTGATTGAGCCATGAGTGAAACTTCTTCAGTCTTATTGCATTCCACTGTCAGATTAACATCTTCAACTTGATTTATTTCTTCAGTTTGGATTTCAGCAATCGCATCTGATTTGTCACTCCAGTCATATTCATTATCTTACTTTTCAACATTATTAAGTTTAGGATCACTTTCTTCCGACCAATCCTCTTCACAAAATTCAGTGACTAATGCCAGATTAGATGTAAGATCAGCAGTAAACTGTTCCGTATATGCACTCCAATCATATCCATCCTTGATGCTTACAACAAGTGCCTTGTTTGGGTCTTCGATCTTCTTTAAATCTTCTATGGCACTAGACATGGGTAAACTTTGATATTGCTTGTGAAATGTTTGCTGATGTCTCAGTTGAAAGTTTGAGGTACTTGCGTTTGCATGATTTGAAAAACTTGTTGAATTTGATTGTCCTCCGTATTGATGCTGCTTTGGAGCTTTGCATTCTCTTGAGAAATGACCATAACTATTGCAGTTAAAGCATCTTGATTTTGATTTGTCAAATCCAACATGTTGGTTTGCACCGGCTTTAAAATTTATGTTCACATACGCATGCTTTTGAGTTCTGTATGCCACCATTACCATTTGCCAATTGAGATCCATTTCTTCTACATCATTCGGATCCATCTCGAACTAATCATGCAAAATAAATTCTATGTTAGTAAGATGATTAGCTTGATATGCTTGAAAACTTTCCATAAAAGTAGTAAAATCATTCTTCGTTTCATCATCCAGCAATAAAATGTTAATCACACCATTCACTTTGCAAGAATTAACAGAGTTAAGATTAGGATTCTCAGAGTGATTTTTGTTTGATTTCACAAATTGAGTAGCTTGAGATTGAGTAGACTGTGACTTAGTTGTTGATTGTGTAGGTTGTGCAGTTGAGTAAAGTGATTCAGCATAGAAACCAGCTCCTATGAATAAATCTCCATCTTCACTCATTTCTTCCTTTTGAACCACAAAGGCATTATCACTTGTGTTTGCTGGCGAAGTCACCAATTTGTACTGAGACGATGATACAACACAACCATTATTTCTTGAACTCTCGTCGATTTCAACAGATTCAATTATGGTAATGAGAATGTCCATATCCATGGGAAATTTCTCAGTATGCTTTAATAACGTAACTGTGTGCTTCCAGCTTGATGGTAAAGCATTCAACAATCGATCATTCAGATCCTTCAAATCATTCTTAATTCCAGCAGTTGACATTTCATGAGTTAATTGCATGAAACGATTCATCATTTGATGGACAGATTCTCCTGATATGTGCTCAAATAGTTCAAGTTGTCTCTTCAACTTTTGCTTCTTCAAAGATTGCAATTCTTCGCCTCCATCACAGATAACATTTAGTGCCTTGTAAAGAGTATATCCAGTTTGGTAGTTTTCAAGACGAGTTAACACTTGAAGAGGTAAGCCTTTGCAGATAAGTGAGTATGCTTTGATATCATTCTTTACTTTCTTCAAATCTTCACCTTCCAAGTCATCTTCTACATAAGGTGTAGTTGAGTCTTTAGTGTATGCCACACCGTTAGTATCTGGACCAACTAATCGAGTATGAATGAAAGGACCTTTTTCTATAGATTTCCATAGATCGGAATCAATTGAGTTCAAATGAAGCTTTAATCGAATTATCTAGTTCTTGAAATCTGATCGATCTTCAACTTTAGAACACTTATCTCAGAATCATCGAGTGCCATGATGTATGAATGAAACAAATATTTTTTGTATTTTTGATTTTTGAAATATAAACAAAGTACGTGAAAGAACAAAGATTACTTAAGACAAAAGTAAAACAGACATATGAATGAAACGGAAAGAAACTTAGAACATTTTGCAAAACGGATGAAATTGAACTTGTAAGAAATGGACAAAACACTTACAATATTTTGCAAAACGGATGAAATTGAACTTGTATGAAACGGACAAAACACTTATAATATTTTGCAAAACAGATGAAATTAAACTTGTATGAAACAGACAAAACGCAAAGAGAATTCTTAGTGAATTGGAATATAGTGAAACGGACAGAAACTTGTAAAACGGGCAGAAAAAGACTTACAAATATTTTGAACTTGAAACGGATGAATATTGGTCAAATGGATGGACAGTACACGTGAGAAACACTATTTTTTACTAAGTCCTAACTGAACTGCTTGAACAGTACTCAAACGGATGAACAGTTCTCAGACCGACGAGCAGTTGTCAAACGGATGAACACCTAGACAAATTTTCTGAAATTTTCCACAAACACTCAGATCCAAATCAAAAGATTCATAGGCATTCCGATTTTTGATTTCATGATTTTGATGTTGTTTTTGATGAAATCTCTTCTGAATGGATTGATAATGATTAGATCAATGATCCTCAATCACAATTTTCCCCAATTCTCATCGTAATTGTTGTTGATGAAAAAGTTTTTAGTTCGATAGCATATGAACACTAAAAACTCTTAGTTCTGATGATTTTCTTAACTTTTGCTTGAATTTCTTCTCAATTGAGCTTCGATCTATGTTGATGATGATGAAACACAGCTTCGATTCAATTGATCTGATAAAAAACGTAGATCTAATGCAAATTTTCGATCAAACAGTGTTCGTTGCGATGAACACAGCATAGATATGAGCCAAAAGCTCTGATACCACTTGATGTGACAGGATTTAGACCTATAATCTGCAGCAAACATTATGATCCAAACGAGAAAATTTCACAACACACAAGTATGATTTGATTCAACACAAAATGTAAATACTCATAAATTCTCTTTGTATTGATCAAAACAGCAATTACAATAGAGAAGGAAAAAGCTCTTTTTAAAAGAGATACAAAATGCTATTTATAGACCAATACAACTAGCTAGAAGCAATTACATCAAAAGTCCCTAGACTATATATAAAAGATGAGATGCAAAGAAAAACTAAATGCTAATCTATATGTTCTAACATTAATCTTAAGTCTTATCGTGCTTATTGTGTTGTTCTTATCTATAAGATATGTTAGCTTATTCCGAATATTAGATGTATAAAAGAGGTATGGTGTGCTTACAACTAGCATAAGGCAAATGTGCTACATGTTTTTGCTCAGTGTGATGTATCTAAGGGAAATCATATGTCAAGTATCCTATGCTCTCATGCTAATTACCCAGGTAAGTCTGCTAGAAAAATGTAGTGAGCATATAGTAATCATAAGTAATGAAAACATCCAGCAAGTAGGTAGCATGTTTCTAACACATAATGGATCACACAATAAGTAACATGTTACAACAAATTAATTCTTATAAACTATCATGTTATAGTAGATAAAGATGTCACCTAATAAGTGACGTCTAGTAACATATAGTAGGTCACCCAATTATTAAATCAAGACCTTAGTATACTTTAGCTTTGGGACAACAACCTAGTCCCATTAATCGTATAAAAAAGTGGGTTCATGAAAGTCTAGATTACATCGGTTAGTTGCCATAATAATGTAAGTTTCAAACTGTAATGCAATAAAAATGTTTCCCTAATAAAGCCCTAAAAGAAAAAAAAAATAGCCTAGAATGGAAAAATGTTTTAACAAAGTCACAACCAAATGTGCCTCATGCATACTCTAATGAATAAAATTCATAGCTAGCTACAGTTAATCCTGACTCAAATGTTATTAAAAAAATTTAGATTTTGATATAAACCAAACTTCAGGGTTTTAAAAAGGAAGATACGGCTTAGCTGGAGTGTTAAACAAACTTGTTCTAAGAAGAGTAGCACATAAACCAAAATAAATGCATATTTAGTTCAAGCTTACTAACATAGCAAGAAAAAAAATTGCCCTAAATTTCAAATAATACATGTTGATTACTCATGTATATGGGTCACAAATAAGTTCACACCAGTGTAACTAATGCAGTGTACAGTTATAGTCTAGAATGCAATGCAATGCAAACTAGTTCACTATAACCAATGTCTCTAATACCAATCTGTCACACCCTCCGTTTTCCACAAATGGTGTAGCCATTAGGCATGTGACAAAACCAGGATCCATGTCATTAGTTACACCAAACGACACTATATGAATTTAAAACATACATGTCTCACTGAATGAGAAAATTAATACAGAGTAATTGTTTAAAAGCTTGCGGTAGCCTAACGTCAGACGAGTAAAGTAAATGCATTGAAAAGTATTTAATACAAAGAAGGTTAATAACAAATAAAATTCTTGAAAACATGCAGACCCAATGATGCATGCACGCCCTAATCGTGCTTGTGTTCCTTAATTACCTGAGAAAACAAACTAAAAAGAGTCCACACATAATGTTGGTAAGTTCAATGAGTTTATTTAACAATATAAATAAAACATAAGTTCCTGACAAATCAATATACTATTGTTGGTTTGCAAGACCACCTTGCTTACTACACGAGCACGTCGAGATTAAACTGAATATTACTTAACTTGCCTTGTCTCCATCACTACGGATAACCAAATGGGTAAAGGACAATATGCACCACCTAGCTCCCCAAATAGTGGTGGGATCTACCAAATCTGTACTACAACTCGAATTTCCTCGTTATGCCGAAGTTGGCATATAAATAATCTCGACTCAAGAAAAGGACTTTATAAGAATGCTAATACTCTGTAAAATAAGCCCTTAACAAAAAATATTATTTATCCAAAAGATTGCCCAAGTTGGCAATGTAATAGTTTTGCCCGAAGGCCCTACCCGAAGGTATTAAATGCAGCCTTAGTTGGCCTCGCCCGAAGGCACAAAGTGGTTCCCGAAGGCATAAAATTGTAGCCCGAAAGCCGATAGAATCTTGCCCGAAGGCTCTGCTCGAAGGCATAAAATGCAGCCCGGCGAAGCCTTGTAAAATAGTTTCCCGTTGGCACTGTAAAAATATTTGTATGTTTTCTCCTTGAAAATGTTTAAAAAGCGGGCAAAGAACTCACCTTATATAGCCATCCAGAACACATATGCACATAAGTGTTGAAATGTTCACATAAGAACCAATGCACATGCATTCAATCATCAATAAAGTCCCTGTGCTTATTACCACAAATGGTGTAGCCATTAGGCGTGTGACAAAACCAGGATCCAAGTCATTAGTTACACCAAATCACACTATATGAATTTAAAACATACATGTGTCATTGAATGAGTTAAGTTATATAGAGTGTTAGGGCTCGTCTCGTGTGAAGATTTAATTTGATCTTTATTTGTACAAAAAATTTTGTTTAGGGTAAATGTGTTATTTCCCTAAATGTATTGGTGTATAAATAGAAAGTTGTAGGTGAGAGTATGTGTGGCCGTGAGAAATGATTGTACTCGTTTTCTCTCAGCACCATTGTACTACAACTCTCTGACCATCAATACAAGTGAATTATTCAGTATGATTTCTGTGTTGATTGATTGTTGTTTTACTTAGATCTGTGATATACAATCGTGTTTGTAGCAGTAACGATCCAATTTAACCTATCAATTGGTATCAGAGCTGCTGGTATTATGTGTTCTTCGCTATTCATCAAGCAAAAACACTCAAACTGCTCTAATCAAGATTTTCACGATCTGTTAGTGAATTCTGATTCGTTTTCTCCATCAAAACGTTTTTGATTCATAACATCGGTGTTAATTTCAATCAGAATAGATCAGATGTGTAGAATTAAGAAAATTAAGAAAAACATTGTTCGATAGAAAATTTCACTAAATTCATAATCAAAAGATGATGTTTGAGATTGATTGATACATAGGGTTGTTAATCGAGTGATTATAAAGCTTGTGTATGATTTTTGGACAAATTGAACAAATTTTGAAGAATTGTTGAAAATTTGGATGATGATGTTCATGAATCTGTTGAAGATGTTCTTGCCATGTGACTGATTTTTGAGGATTTAGTCGTCTCAGGACTTAGTTTTTGGACAAAATCTTGGTTACTGTTGAGACGTGTGAAGGCTTTTAGCTACTATTCAGTCGTGTGACCTCTTGCTGTTCAGCTGTGTGAAGGATTTTTGATGATTTAGTCGTCTCAAGACTTAGTTTTAGGACAAGATTTTTGGAAAAAAATCTTGGTGAATATTTTTTCTACAGTGTAACTGTTCAGCCGGGTGAAGCTACTGTTTAGCCGTGTCAAGTTTGTTAGTCGGGTCAAGAATTTAGCTACTATTCAGTCATGTGACCTCTTACTGTTCAGTTGTGTGACTTCAAATTTTTCTACTGTTAAGCCGTGTGACTGTTTAGCCGTGTCATCTTCAAGCATCATTATCTGAATCACTATTTTGTCATATCATTTTTTATTTACTCAAATTAATTCTTAGTTTTAATGTGTAAGTCGTTTATCTTTTTAAAAAAATTAACAAAAATACAAAAAAAAATTTAACAAATTTAAAATGGCTCATATTGATGATTCAGATAATCGTGTTCCAAGGTTATTTAACCGTGCAGATTTCAAGAATTAGACAATTAGGTTGAAACCCCATTTGTGCTCCATTGACAATGATTTGTGGAAGTCAATTGATAAAAGTTCACATATTCCTGTTCAGAATGTTCCTAATAGTGTAAGCACTTACACAAAAGATTCAACTGAACCTTATCCTGAGGATGATTTGCAAGGAGAAGACTTACGAAAAGTAAAAAATGACAGTAAGGCTTATTCCTTAATGTGTAAAGGGCTGCCACTTCAAGTGTTTTCAAGATTGGATGCTTATCAGACTGGCTACACATTGTTCAAAGCACTAAAATCAATCTGTGAAGGAGGAGAACATATCAGAAGTCTCAAGAAGCATAAACTAAAGAGACAATTAGACCTGTTTGAGCATATATCTAGAGAGACTGTCCATTAGATGATGAAGAGATTTGTGCATGTAACTAATGAGATGACAAACGTTGGAGTTAAGACAGATCTTCAAGATTTGAATGACAGATTATTTTGTGCTCTTCCATCTTCGTGGAAACAAACAGTGACACTTCTGAAACATACTTAAAAGTTTCCTATGACTTAGATCTTCTTATTACAAAAATAGAAGAAATTGAAATTGATAAAGTTTAAGGAACACTGATCGATCTGGTTCTCATGCTCAATATAAATTTGTGGTAAATCCTTCAAATACGGTTGAGAATGCCTTTCTTGTTCAAGATGGTATTAAATTACAAGATGAGGGTGATTTGTTCATCGGTGCTAGCTTTTATACTGATTCTTCATACCAAACAAGCTTACCAATTTACATGCAACCTCAATCTCCACCAAAAGCTCAACCTCAATCAACGAAGTCTCAGTCTGATTCTCAAAGTTCAAGTTCTGCAGTTCAAGGAAAAGTTAAAGATGTGATGAATATTTTGCTGCAAGATGATAAAACAAAGAATGCTTTCACTGCATTCATGGCAAGTTTCTAAGCTTATCATGGAAGTCATCTAGCTCAGCTAGATGTTGTACTTCAAGACCTATTTGAAATGGATCCTGATGACGTTGAAGAGATGGATCTAAACTGGAAAATGGTTATGGTTGCATACCGAAAAAAAAGCATGTGTATGTTAATCGTGATTTCAAGCCAAGTTCAAACAGGACGGTTGGTTATGACAAATCAAAGGCCAGATGTTTTAACTACAACTGCTATGGTCATTTTTCTAGGGAATGTAAAGCTCCAAAGAATCAAAACTACAATGGTCAAGCAAGTTCAAGTGGTTAGAATCAGAATCAAGGTCAAAGTTAGAATTCTCAACAGTCTTCAAGCTCCAGAACATAAATCAACGTTTTTATTAGAAACCATATCAGATTCTTCCCATGCCAGAACTCAATAATGAAGGTAAACAACCAGAAGATCAGAACAAAGCTCTTCTGGTCAGTGTCAAGGACGGATATGACTGGAGTACTTATGCGGAACAATTTACTACTGATCTTACTTCTAGTTTAGCTATGGTTTGTGAAACTGAAGAACAAGACTAGTCTGAAGAAGGTGATATCAAAGTTCTTAGTGATGACAGCCATGAAACAAATGAATATGATTGCAGTGCAAAAGCTGATCGAACTGAAGAATCAGAAGCTAAAACTGCACTTATGGCTACATCTAAAGAGTCTTTCTCATCTGCTGAATCTGGACAACCAAAGGTTAGTTCTGAATTACCCCCGAATTATGTTCCAATTCCAGATGATGTGAAAAACAGGTTGTGTTCCGAAGAATGCATTAAACAGGTGGAGTATTATCAAAATCATTCATTTAAAATTGGTGAAAAATTAAGTAAACATGAAAAACTTCATGAACAACTTAAACTTGATAACAAAATTTCAGATGATAAGAAAATCTCACTTCAGAATTCATGGAACAAAACACTCAAAGAACTTGAAATTGTAACCAAACAACTTGAAGAAATGACCAAAGTACTTGAATTGGAAAAGATTGCTCATGCAACAACTCAGGATGATTTAACCAAAATGAAAGTTCGAAAGCTATTTTAGCTAAACTGGTAAGTGAAAGAATGGTTGGGTTTCACACATGAACCAATGCCTAATTCAATAACCAACACTTTACCTGAGAACTTTAATCAATTTGATCACTCACCTAAGAATGAAGAAAATTTCAGAGTGTGAAAGAAGTAAATCTGAATCTGAAAGTTCTGAATTGTTAACCGAGAGTGTGAAAGAAGGAGAAGTTGTGCTTGTCGAGGCCGATGATGAGGCAAGTGAAGAATCAAGTCCTGTCCTTGAGCAAGTTGTTGAATATCCAACATTGATTTCAGAAACAGAATAGACTGTGAACAATGATGAATAATTCTCAAGATATAATGATCCAGAATATCTGAAATGGAAGCAAGAACAGAAAGAACTTGCTACTGCCAAGATTCATCAACGTGCACATGTGTGGAATGATGGTGCTTCTACTTCAAAATCACATAAACGAAAGAAGTTAACCAATCAATCTGAAACTAAGCAAGACAAAGGTAGAAAGGTCATGCTAACAAATGACTATTCAAACATCACTAAAGCTCAATCTGTCAAATTTGTACCAAAGAATGTGTCAAAGTTAAAACCAGTGAAGTTTGTGTCAGCTGGAACATTTGATATGAATTCATCTGAAAATAACCAAACAAATTCAAATATCAAATCTCTCTCTGATCCGAAAACAGGTTCAGGTCCTAAGAATTCTGTTCTTAAATGATTTGAATCAAAGAAGGGGACTAAGAAAGATGTTTCAGAATCAAAACCTGCTTCAAAACCAAAACCTCAAGTTGGTAATAACAAATCAAATTCACAAACACAATCTCCAAAGAAGAACCAAGTTAACTTGAAAAAAACAAAACTGTGGATTAACCACGTGTTGGTACAACATCAAAAGTTAATAATCGGTTGTTTCATCACCAGCAAAAGATACCGTGAGATTTGTGATGGTTATAATCATGCAACTGCTGACTGTTTCTTTAACAGGTATTGTTATTAATGCAACAAAAGAAATCATTCATCAGAGGAATGTTTTTATAACAAGTTTTGTGAAATTTGTGAAAGACGTAATCATGACACGTTTGTTGATTCTTCAGGAAAACCTCATCAAGAGAAATTACTAGGTCTCCAAACCTTCAACGAAAACAATCTTTTGGTTTTAAAATTCAACAAATAGTCATTCTCTTGATTCTAGACCTTTCAGAAGAAGCAATTTTGATTTCAATGAAATGCCAGCAAGGCAGTTTCAGATTAACAGATTTACACCGAGAGCTGTGATGATGGGTGTTCAAAAAAATGAAAACAATCTTGATCTTAAGTTAGAGGAGAGGTATCATGCTTTAAGAAGAAAGCAGTCGATCCAAACCGGTGGTAGAATTAATTTTCAAGCCAATCATTTGAATGAACCAAATTTGAATAATTTGCAATATCAACAAGTTACTGTTGTAGATAGATTTGGAAAACCCAAGACCGTGTGGGCCTGGGTTGACCGAACTAACTAAGTGATTGTTGAAATGTAGGTTCGCCCAAGAAGACCTGTCAACTCATGGTTTGTTGACAGTGGGTGCAGCCGGCATATGACAGGCAATCATGCCTTGCTTCTAGATTTGAAGTATAAAAATGGTACTCATGTTGCATTTGGAGAAGATGCCGGAGGGAAAATTACTCGAGAAGGAATGGTATCCAATGGGATTATTAGCTTTGATAAAGTCAACTATTGTGACCAGTTAAACTTTAATTTGCTAAGTGTTTCCCAAATTTGTGATAAATCAAATTCAACTCTATTTGATGACTCTTTTGTTGTATACTCAAACCAAGTTTCAAGATTGCTAATGAGTGGGTTGTGGTTAAAGCTCCAAGAGATCGAGATGTATACAAACTTGATATGTCTCAGATTGATGCTGAAACAGAAACAACTTGTCTTATTGCTCATGCAACAAATGATGAGAGTCAGCTTTGGCATAGACAGCTGAGCCATTCAAATTTCAGAAACATGAACAAACTGGTGTCCGGAAATCACGTTGTGGGAATACCTTCAAAGAAATTTTCTACAACTGATCACTGCTCAGCATGTTCGAGAGGAAAACTGCATAGAATGTCTTTTAAGTCCAAGCTCGAAAACTCACTTTCCAAACCTCTACAGATGCTTCATATGAATCTACTCGGACCAACAAATGTCCTGAGTATTGGAAAGAAATCTTACTATTCAGTCATCATTGATGATTTTTACAATATTTTCTTGGGTTTATTTCTTGCATGCAAAATCTGAAACTGCTGAGTTGTTAACAGAATTTATTATTAAAGTTGAAAACCAATTGGAATCAAGAGTAAAAATCTTGAGAAGTGATAATGGAACCGAGTTTAAAATATTAATGTGGTTTGGTTATAGATATGATTTTGGCTGTGGATCTAATTTGGTTTTCGTGGGTTTGGGTACGGTTTGTTTGTTTGGTGTGAATGTGGGTATGGTTATGTTATAGATCTGAGGTTTGGGTATGTTTTTTAATGATGTCGTTTTTTATTTTTCTTTCTTTTTTATTTGAACTTGTTTATGGTTTGAAGATGGGAAAATGGGTATGGTAATGGTTATGCGGGCGGGTTAAGGATTAAAAGGTTTTGATTTTGGGTTATTTTGCTCAGATTTGTGATGTTTCGCATAGATCTGCAGTAATGTCGCATAGTTCTCGGTCTAGTTTCGCAAAACTTCAAAACAGCACTTTTGCATTTTGTCAAAACAGTAGTTTCGCAAAAAAAAAAAAAAACTTTTTGAACTTTCGTTCAGGGATTGACTAGTGTCGCAAATTTGCAGATTTGAAGCCCCAAGAACACCAAGAATACACACATAACTATGTTTGAGAGAAACACTTCAGATCCGAAATTTTCTTAGATATTCTTGTAGATCTCAGTTTCAAGATCTTAAATATGTTGTTGAAATCAACAGATCTGAGGATTTTTGATGTAGATTTGATGATTTTGAAATCAGATCTGGTTTCTCTCTCTAAAAGCACACCAGATTCGTTTTCTCTCTCTAAAACCCTTCTTCTATTTCTAAAAATTCTTCACCAATCTCTAAAATCAGCAACAAATGATTCAAAAATGGATCTCAATTAGGCTCTGATACCATTTTGTAGGTCCCAATCAGCTTTGAATCATATAATTTGGTGAAGAATTGGATCAAATTGATATAAAAATATGAAGAACAAGATGAACAATGAAGAACACTCTTAAAAAAGTCATATTTGATCTATTTGATTTGCATCAAATGTTGTTTACATGGAAAGACCCCAAATCTAGCTCATACAAGCTTACAAAACCCAAATTGCCATTTACTATTTATAGCTAATGACACTTTGGACTAATGACAACTAGGACCCTAGACTTAGACTAAAACATGACAAATGGAAATTAATACAAATAAAACCCCTAATGTTTAGTCTAATATATATTTTGTCATAAAGACAAATATATTTTTTCATAAAGAAAAAATATATAGATATTACATAAAATACTAAAAAGACGAAAACGATTAAATATATTTTGTTGACACATAATATATTTAATAACAATAAAACTCCGTCGCCTTCAACGTCTTGTCTCTAATGTTCGTCCCGAACGCGTCGTCTTGACTTTTGCGTTGACTTTGACCATTTACGTTGACTTTTGTTGACTTTGACTGTGTTGATAATATTAGACTACAATTCAGGTCCAACAGTTTCATACGCATACATATCTCTGGAATCAAATACCTACACACAATATACATACACATGCGGCTACTATTACTGTTTAATATTCACTATACATACTTTTCAAATCATAAATCGTGTATACCTACATACTAATCATACCTACATGCGATATATTACATACATACAATCTGTAATACACAATACATATGGTTTACATACACATACAATACATACGGTTTACATACGTATTCGAGTCGCGAAACTCACTGGGATTTAACGGAAAAGATGTTCGGGATCCACGGAGTTTCTGCTGCTACTTCGGTTCGCTAATGGAACGGGAAAGGAAAACGGTGCGGGTTGTTTGACGAAAAGATGATGAAGATGATCGGAACGCGACTGGTTTTCGGTTGACAATGGCTGCTACTCTACATATATACATACAGACTTCACAACTGATTTATATATATATATATATATATATATATATATATATATAGATACATACACCGGAGTTTGGTTCGCGAAGCTTACCGTAGAAACGATGAAGGTGATTGGAATGTAATTGCTGCGCTGCAATGGAAGACGAAGATGATGATGATGAACTGGAGGAACGACGGTGATAACAATGGTGTTGATCTCGTGCGGCAGGATTTTAGAGCGTGTGTGTGTGTGTGTGTGTGTGTGTGTTTTAGAAGGTGGCGGGTGGTTTGGTTTAAATAAATTAAATTTTACACATTAAGCCCTTGTACATTATAAGGTTATTAAATTTTAGTTTTGAAGTTTATAAACTACTTTTTATTAATTACAAAATAAACCCTACACTTATAAAATTAACGAAATGTTATAAGATAGTTAACAATGTTAACCTGAATTTGCGGGTTGTCACAAAAAAAATCAACAAATTTTCACCTAAAACCACAATTTTTTAGCTATTTATAATCACACTAAAACCCAACTTTCATCAAAAAAATCAACTTTTGAAAACACCAAAAACAATTTTGTTAAAAAAATCTAATTTCAAAAAATTAACAAATTTTCAAATAAAACCACAACATTTTACCTATATTTAATCACATAAAAAAAATTTGATCAAAAAATAAACTTTTGAAAAAAAAATATTTTCATATAAAATCACAACATTTACCTATATAATCAACAAAAAATAAATTGATCAAAAAATTAGTTTTTTTTTAATTTATAAAACCAAGACAAACCGACTAACTTACACACAACCGACAGTGGACCGGTCGAATGCAATATAGCTTAAGTAAGTCCGGGTGTCGACCCGTAGACTCTATATATCACGCTAATTAACTAACTAGGACTCGACTTAACTAAACACGAACTTTAAATAAAAGATTGTTTAAAATGGGGGGTTTATTGCTAAAAATAGTAATCTGCTAAAAATAGAAACTTTCTAAATTAAGAAATTTACTAAAAATAGAAACTGACGATTTAAAGACGGGTTTAAATCAGATGAGAGAAAATAAACCACCTAGGCTAGAATCATCGTTAACATCAGTTATCGCTCACGTTGGACTAATGGTTATGGGACCGGGATCTAAACTTATTCACTTAAAGGCAACCCTAATTAAGACCCTCGACCCTTTTCGAGAAGAAACCTAAAGGGTTACTATCAAGTTATTAGCACACCGGTTATGGGATTAATTTTCCTCACAGTTACCTAATCATATTACGCTTAATTGACTTACGCTAAAGATCTATCTCACGATATAATCCTTAAAGCCATTTGAACTAAATCATTCGATTTAACAAGCAAGATTGGTAATTAATACTAAGCCGGAATTTTCACAAAAACCTAAACCTAGCAAATCAGGCAACCGAGACTTATTAATAACCTATTACCTCACGGATATCTAGCTTAGCTACACATTATTATCGATTTCACTAATATATTTAATCCTATGGTTTTATTGCAAATGAACCATAATTAATTACAACTCAAGTTAATGACTAAAACGAATCCTATTACGTGACATAGACAATCAACCAAGAACACGTGGATTAAAAATACCAATTCTATCAATTCAAACATATATAATGCATCAAACAATTATAAAGATTCAAACTTTAATTAACCGTAAACCATAAACCAAAAGTTAATCCAACACAAGTTCAAAACAAAGTTAACGAATCATCATAACGCCTATATGATTCTAAAAAGGTTTAGCTAAGCATAATCAACATGAAAAACACAAGTTTAAACATAATTGACATGATAGAAAAAAGAAGAAAACAATAGATCGAAAGAACCCGGGACGTCTTGAGGAATGTCTTCAACTTTCGTGCTCTCCCGTAGCTTCGTTTTCGCCTCTCTAGCCTCAAAAACTCTTATTTTTCGTCTAAAACTGTCCCCTAAGGTTTCTAGGAGGATAGGGTTTCATAAGGAGTGTTTATATAGCGAACCGGGCCTAGAAAAGCCCAAACATTCTTCGTTTTCGCGTACCGGCTCGCTCGTAACTCCGTTTCGCGCCCCGTTTTCGTCTACGGATTCGATTTTTCGTGCTCTTTCCATAAAAACACCAGCTGTGTCGAAAATGATATAAAAACATAACCGAAACGACACAAAACGTAATAAAACACAACTAGGGATTTATGTATAATTTATCCTTTATCAGTTAACAAGGAGATGATGTGACAAATCAAGTTTTTTTTTCTTCCTTCCTTTTCTCCTTTCTTTCTTGCAACCTCAAATCCTTATTGATCATACTTAATTTTCGGGACGAAAATTCATTCAACAAGGTGATGATGTGACACCCGACATTTTTAGATTAACACCGTTAACTTAAAACTCTATTTATTAACGTTTACATACACGACATTAATTAGGATCAACTAAGTGCGATATTTATCAAATGAGATTTGAACGTTAGTAAGCTAAGAAAATAATAATTTCATGAAATCCAAAGTTTCCACTCTACCAGTTACTACAAGTTCGTAGTCGATTGGTATGTAGATATAAATAGTTAAATTATATAGAACAAAATAAATAATGTAACTAAGTTTAGGACTAAATAAAAAGTTTAATTAATTATAGGGACTAATATGCAATATAGGTGTGGATTCGTTATTGGATGTGATATGATCTCTTTGCTTATATGCTTTTATTCATAAAAGTACTTGCTTGGCAGAATAAATAAAAAAGAAATTACACAGTGAAAGTGAAGGAACTCCCTAAAATATCTAAGTGTGTTGGTATTTATAGTGATACCAGCACACTGTACAATGCGCCTAATACCGTACACGTTTTAGCACAAAATATGATTACACAAACACTCTAAGGCAAAGTAAAACTAAAACCGTCTTCGGTTTCGTCTTTCGTCTTCACCCGAACTTACTCGACTTCGTTCTTTGCTCAATATTTTCAATTCAACTGCTATCTTGTGTTCGTAGATCAGTCTGCTGTTGTCCGCAGATCATTCTGCTGTCCGAAGATCGTGATCTGCTGACTACAATGTCCATATATCTGATCTGCTGACTATAGTGTTCTGATCTGCTGACTACAGTGTCCATATATCTGATCTGCTGACTACAGTGTTCTGATCTGCTGACTAAAGTGTCCGCACATCTGATCTGCTGACAACAGTGTCCGCACATCTGTTCTGCTGACAACAGTGTCCGCACATCAGATGTGATCTGCTGACTACAATGTTCATCAGATGTTACTATTGTCCACACATCAGATTTTCTACTATTGTCCATACATCAGATTTTCTACTATTGTCCATACATCAGATTTTCTACTATTGTCCATACATCAGATTCTACTATTGTCCACACATCTTTCTGTCCACACATCAGATGTTATGTAAATCATCATTGATCACTTGATCTTGACTTTCATGATCATTGACTTTCGTTGACTTCCATTGACTTAATATATCATTGACTTTCGTTGACTTTCATTGACTTAATATATTTGTCAGGTATCATCTTTTAATAAAACCAACAATCTCCCCCTAAGATGATACTTTACAAACCATCTTTGCACGAACATCACAAGTCTTATCAACGTTTTATGCACATGTATTTTGTTAAGCACCATCTTCAATTAATACCAACAATCTCCCCCTAAGATGTTGCTTCAGAAAACCGTGAAGATCTCTTTATTTTTATCTTGAACGAGAACACGAGCATCAAGGTTTATCAGAACCTTCAAATCATTTATTTTGGAAAGCTTCATCTTCAATTATTTCCAACAATCTCCCCCTATGATGATGCTTCCAAAATTCTGATTTGATGAGCAATTTTGATGAAAACATAGATTCACATAAATCTAACTCAGCAACGGGTGATTCCACTTCCTCGAAGTAGAATTAGAAGACACTTTGACTTACAAAACTCTCCCTTTAACTTTTTTTTTCAAGGGTGAGGAGTAAATGTGTATGAGACACCGAGAGGAGGATTCTCAAATCTCAGCAAAAAGATTCTGGAACATCTTCAGTCTTTGAGCAAGCTTTGTAAATCAGCTACCAATTCTTCTTTCTTCAGTTTCTTTTTTCAAATGCTGAAAATCAATAAACTCAGGCAATAATGTGCAATTTATCATCTGCAATAGGCTAAGTCCTCTTTGAATGAGTTATTACTTGGATTTTTATTCATACACACTCATACATCAATAACATTTGTTAACCTGCCAAAACAACTGAAAAATGGTAAAATTGAAAATCTTTTTGATATTTTCGGATTTTTCAATGTTTTTGATCTTTTTGATCTTTGATCTTTGATATTTACACTTGTGAATCAAACACTTGCAATGAGATCATACTAGACAAATATCTTCACACAAAATAAAAGAAAGTTTTGAATAGACATAGACAATATTTCAATATGCAAGATGGGCATAAAGCTTATAACAAACTTACTTTTCAACACTTAGTGATACTTTTATCATGTTTTGAGTTTATTAAGTATGTCTAGCATGTGACCCACACTTAGCAACATCTTAGAAGATTCACTAACTTCAAGAACATACAAACAGGCACTTTAACAATCAGGTCACTTACAATGTAATCCGTGGAGCTTTGGGTTATAAATTATTGGTGGGTTCCCTTTGGGAATCTTCTTTACTTTCCAATTTTTGGAATAGACACTATTCCACTTTGGGAAACTTTTGACACTGGTATTGTTCCTTTTTGGAATCTTTTGTACATCTTGAGGTGTTCCAGGTCTGTAGATTACTACAACAAAGGAGACCTCATGTGAGACTTCAGGTCTGTGGAAACCACAACAAAGAACCTCACAGATGTTTGCTCAACACGTATTCTATTGCGTCATTACCTGATATGTGTAAGTAACACTACAAGCAGCCTATCAGAAAGATGAAAACTTCACCAATGCTACTTAGATGGAACTTAACACAACCAGACATAGAGAACTTTAGTTTGTATCACCAATATGTTTATTTTTCAGATTTACAGTTTTTCAGCTTACCCACACAAGCATTATGATCAGTCAGTCTTTATTGCATTTTGTAAACATATGTAAAAGATAATGTACTAGTGTTCTATCATTTCTCATGTACATGCAAGTAGATTCATTTATTGAAACAAATACACATTTTTTATTATTTTCTTTTTCTCCCCCTAAACTTTTAAATTTCTTTGAAATTTGAAAGTTTACAAGGCATTGAAAATAAAAGAAAATGGCAGTTATGTTATCAATTCAAGCAAACAGTGTATGAAATGCAAACCTATATGTAGCAATGTACTCAATCTGAGTAGATGAAATGAAACATAAAAAGTTTCTTGCACTGCCATCATCGTTTATGTTGATGATTGTTCCTGCTTTGAATCTTTTTGTTCCCATCTCCATTTGAATCAGTTGCATCAAAAGAAATCACGAACATAAAGCATTATTCTGCCATGATAAGGGATCAGCTACTGTCTTCTTTTCTTTGACAGGCCTCCATAACTGTCCCTGTCACACTAACAACTTAGTTAGAAGTAATAACCCACCATTTTGGTTTTGGGTTGTCCAAATTCATCAAAATAAGTAATATTTTCATAAGTACAAGGAATACCTTCAGGTGGAGGTATTGATGATACAACATATGGTATATCTTCATCTCTTTTCATGGACTGTTTGTCAGATGAGCTGGTATAGTCTTTTTCAAACAAATCACTAAGTTCTTTTAAAAACTTGTTTTGTTGACTATATTTCTTATTTAAAGATTTATTCGTTGTTGGAATCATTTTATCAATTAAATCATGACAGCTCTTTTTGTTTCTGACAGACTTGGGTATCCATGAATCATAGACATTTTGACTTGCGTCAGAAGAATGTCTATGCTAAGATCCTTTGGAATTAGAAGAATACCTGGAAGTATATGCACGTGATGAATTTCTTTGGACTGATCTTTGTTGTCTTTTCCTATAAATGCACTCAGAAGTGTTGTGATTTACCATGTCACAAGTAGAACAATACTTGTTAAACCAGCACTCCGCAGTGTCATGGTTGTACATATCACAGATTTTGAAGTATTTGTTGAACCAATATTCAGATGTCTTGTGATTGTACATATCACACCATTCACAGTACTTCTGATTTGCTTTTGCATTAGTTGAAGCTTTTGCAGTTGATTGTTTTTGTTGACTCTGAGCTGCATTCTTTGGACTCTTTGAAGTCTTTTGCTTGCTTTATGTATGATTCATAGTGAAAAGACCTTGATTGCAAACTTTAAACTTTGGTGTAGAAGTAGACGGTTGCTTAGGATCAGGTGATGCAGATTTGTTCTTCTTGTTTTCCTGGAATTTGTTGTTCTTGTTCTTCACCTGATTGTCTAACTTCTTCACTTGTCTTTTGTTTCAGCCTTTGAAATCTCGGATTTGACAAATCTAGCAGGTACAAATCTATCATAAAGAATAGATTTCTTTTCTCTTCAGGCTTTACTTCTTTCTTTACTTGATCAGTCTTCAAATACATCTTTGGAGATGTTTCAGGAGATGTTGTCTGAGAAGAATGTAATGAATCAAACAGTTCTTGCAACTTCTGTTCAGACACTTTGCATTTCTCAAGTTCAGCTTCAACTATTGCAAATTCAAACTTTGTTTTGCTTAACTCATCAGCTTGGTTCATCAACTAAATGTTCAGATTATGCTTTTCTTCAAGCAATGTATCAACATTCTTTGACAATGAGTTGATTTTATCCTCATAAACTTTGAACTCCTTTTGAAGAGTTTCATTGTTTGTCAGTTCTTCTTTCAGTTGATCTTTTGTGGTCATTAACTCCATTTGACCCTTTGTCAAAGCTTTCTCAAGATTTGTTATAGTTGCTTTCAGAGTTTGTTCTTAAGATTTGGATTCTTTGAGTTCATCAGTCAAAGATATGATTTTCTTTTCAAAAACTTGTTGTTCCTCTTTAGTTTTCTTGTGACGATAAACCTCATCTTTCAATTTCTGATAAGTAACATAAACATGAGATCTGTAATACTCCACCTCATATAAACATGATTTAGAACACACTTTGTCTTTCACATCATCAGGAAGATGTGGATATTTGCTTGCAATGAGTTCGAACTCTTGTTGTAGTTTTTGAATTCTTCTAGTTGTTGTAACTTTTCTTCTTGTTCAATCATGGTATTCAACAACTGAGCCAATTCTTTTTCTCTATCATTTATCTCTTCTTTCAAATTCTTGTTTTCATTTTTAAGTGAATGGTTTTCTTTCTTTATTTCACAAGTCATGAGTTCAACATCTTTAGATAATCTGTTGTTTATGTTTTCAACTTCACACACTTGTGCATGCATCAGTGAACTCTCAATGACTTGAATGAACAATTCTTCTTTCAACTTTTCAATCAATTCATCATGTATTCCAATTTTCAATGACTTTTTCTTCTTTTCTTGTTTAAATTTATCAAACACCTTCATTCCGGCAATGAGAAACTTTGATTGATCATTTAAATTGCTTTCATTATCCATTATGATCAATGAGTTAAATTGTTCATTGGTGATTGAGTTAACTTTGTTAATTCTCAACAGTTTGACTTTACAAAGTCAAATTTCAGCTTTTTCTCTTTGAACAACCTTACTTACAACGTTTGATTTTGTGAGTTTGATATTATCAAAGTGTTTAACCTTCAAATTTGTGTTTTATATGATCAATGAACTTAGTTTGAATCAAGTTCAAGTCTCAATTTGTTCAACAACTCCTCTAAAAGCTTAGGTCAAGTTTAAATCAGTTTGACTTTTGAAAAGTCAACGATGTGAAGAACACCAACACTTGGATTTTGAATTTCCTTGAATTGGATCAAACACCTGATGTAAGATGATTAGAAACACTCAAACCATGAATTCTTTGAAGTTTCAATGATCAATTTCATCAAACACTAGGTTTAATCTTCAATTTGTTCGTTTATGAACAACTTCAACACCAAATTTTGAAACTCAGATTTGAAGTTCAAATTGGTGAATCAATGGATGAATTTGATGAACGAGTGTTTGATTATGTATTTCTAATCTGATTCAATCATCAATTTCACCTAAACAACATCAAATCTCAGATTCAATGTTTGAGCAGTGAAGAACACAAACGAACTTGAACTCCAAAATTTCTTCAATTAATCACTCAAATGTTGTTCAATTTGTATGAAAATCTCCAGATCTTCACGAAATCATCATTCAAATCTTCTGTAAGAATCGAATCTATCAATTAACAACAACAACCACAGATCACCAACATCTCTGATACCACTTGTGGATTCGTTATGGATCACAATCTGAGGCTGTTCGTAGATCGTTGTTATGATTAAAGATGCGGAAACTCACTAATCATCAGTTGATATGAACGAAATCATGAAGAACGATATTGTATGAACAAGGATTCAAAATTAAGGTGTTTAGGTTTATTGAGATATTGAGAGAAAGTTGCAGAGAAATTGCACAGTGAAAGTGAAGGAACTCCCTAAAATATCTAAGTGTGTTGGTATTTATAGTGATACCAACACACTGTACAATGCGCCTAATACCGTACACGTTTAAGCACAAAATATGATTACACAAACACTCTAAGTCAAAGTAAAACTAGGACCGTCTTCGGTTTCGTCTTTCATCTTCACCCGAACTTGCTCGACTTCGTTCTTTGCTCAATATGTTCAATTCAGCTGCTATCTTGTGATCGTAGATCAGTCTGCTGTTGTCCGCAGATCATTCTGCTGTCCGCAGATCGTGATCTGCTGACTACAGTGTTCTGATCTGCTGACTACAGTGTCCATATATCTGATCTGCTGACTACAGTGTTCTGATCTGCTGACTACAGTGTTCTGATCTGCTGATACAGTGTCCATATATCTGATCTGCTGACTACAGTGTTCTGATCTGCTGACTAGAGTGTCCATGTATCTGATCTGCTGACTACAGTGTTCTGATCTACTGACTATAGTGTCCGCACATCTAATCTGCTGACAACAGTGTCCGCACATCTGATCTGCTGACAACAGTGTCCGCACATCAGATGTGATCTGCTGACTACAGTGTTCATCAGATGTTACTATTGTCCACACATCAGATTTTCTACTATTGTCCATACATCAGATTTTCTACTATTGTCCATACATCAGATTCTACTATTGTCCACACATCTTTCTGTCCACACATCAGATGTTATGTAAATCATCATTGATCACTTGATCTTGACTTTCATGATCATTGACTTTCGTTGACTTTCATTGACTTAATATATTTGTCAAGTATCATCTTTTAATAAAACCAACAATCTCCCCCTAAGATGATACTTTACAAACCATCTTTGCACGAACATCACAAGTCTTGTCAGCGTTTTATTCACATGTATTTTGTAAAGCACCATCTTCAATTAATACAAATAATAGGAAAATTGAATTCATATAAAACCCAACCCTTATACCCTATCGGTTGTTTTCATCAGATCGTCGCACCAACACATTTACTCATCTCCGGTCACCGTCCCCGTCATTAGCGACCATCACCGCACCACCGCCTCTTTCAACCACCATCACAACCTACGGCCACTTCTATTAGTCCATGCTGAACTTACGACCACCACTACCAACGGATCCTACTGTCGGGCCGCCGAACACCACCACCAAACTCGTTGCAAATGTCATCGACGATCGGCTGTTATCTTCACGTGACTGTAGCCACCACCTGCATCTCCGGCGAGCATCGTTGTCATCATCACTTTTCAACATTTCATTAGTTGAAATGCACCGCAACCACCGGTAGTGGGACTACCTAGGCATATTACTTGGTTGATCACTTATAGCTGCTTAAAACTAAGGTGAGTTTCACGGCCACTTTTTACTTTACTTTCTCTTTTTGGGGGAGATAACATGTTGTAATTGTTTTCTTTACAAACTTGGTTCTTAGTATGATCACATGCGTACCTAGTGTCAGTACTTTTGCCTTACGTTTGGACCGTTAATTATATTGCATAGCGAGGAAATTATGAGTAGTACTACTGGTCTGACAAACCCCATCTGGGCTAGTCGAGCCAGCACGACTAGAGGTCGAACGGATGTTTAATTGTCCTATCATTTATCGTGTCTAGGAGACATTGGCTTGAGGCGTTCATTTCTTTACATTTCTGTCAGCTTCGGTCGTAAACACTTCCGTACACTAGTGTAGCATGCATAGTAGTCTAGCTAACTACTTAATATACTAAGGGAATTACTGAAATTGCTTTTAGAACTTACTTTCAAATTTTATAAACCTGTGAACTCACCAACTTTATGTTGACACACTTTAGCATGTTTATCTCAGGTTGTCAAGATCACACTTACGGATAGGGCATTCATTCATTGGTCGCATTGATTTGAGAAATCAACTTTATTTATTATATTTGCATTTGTAAATTTAAATATTATAAATCACTTTTACCAAAAAGATTCTCATTTAGTATTTACGCTTTCGCATTTAATGTAAAACTTTTATTTTAATTTTTATTACTTAATACTATACGTTACTTTTCAAAACCATATACGTCGTTTGGTGTAACTAATGATCGGATCCTGGTGTGTCACACTCCTACCGGTAAACTCCGTTAGTGGAATTTGGGGTGTGACATATATAATCACACAAAAAATAAGTTTGATCAAAAAATCAAGTTTAGAAAACATCAAAAAATTTCATATAAAACAACAACATTTACCTATATAACCACACAAAAAATAAATTTGATAAAAAAATCAACTTTCAAAAAATCAACAAATTTTCACATAAAACCACAATATTTTACCTATATTTAGTCACACCAAACCAAACTTTTATAAAAAAATCAACTTTTGAAAGAATAAAAAATGATCACATAAAACCACAACATTTACCTATATAATCACACCAAAAACAAATTTGATCAAAAAATCAACTCTCGAAAACATAAAAAATATTCATATAAAACAACAACATTTACCTATATAACCACACCAAAAACAAATTTGATCAAAAGATCAACTTTTAAAAAATCAACAAATTTTTACATAAAACCACAACTTGTTACCTATATTTAATCACACCAAACCAGATTTTCATAAAAATCAATTTTTGAAAGAATAAAAAATGATCACATAAAACCACATCATTTACCTATATAATCACACCAAAAACAAATTTGATCAAAAAATCAAATCTCAAAAACATAAAAAATATTCATATAACACAACAACATTTACCTATATAACTACACCAAAAACAAATTTGATCAAAAGATCAACTTTCAAAAAATCAACAAATTTTTACATAAAACCACAACTTTTTACCTATATTTAATCACACCAAACCAGATTTTCATCAAAAAATCAACTTTTGAAAGAATAAAAACTGTTATCATAAACCACAACATTTACCTATAAACACACCAAAACCAAATTGGATAAAAAAATCAACTTTTGAATAAATCAAATAGTTACACATAAAACCACAACATTTACCTATATAATCACACCAAAAACAAATTTGATAAAAAAAAACAACTTTCGAAAACATCAAAAAATTTCATATAAAACAATAACATTTACCTATATGACACTAAAACCACAACTTTTTAGCTATTTATAATCACACTAAAACCCAAATTTCATCAAAAAAATTCAACTTTCGAAAACATTAAAAAATTTCAGATAAACCACAACATTTACCTATACAATTAGACCATCTAATTTAATCCAAAAATAAATTTTTGAAAACAACAAAATTTTTCATATAAAACCACAACATGTAATGTATAATCACACCAAAAACAAATTTGATAAAAAAAATCTAATTTCAAAAAATTAACAAATTTTCACATAAAACCACAACATTTTACCTATATTTAATCACACTAAAAAAAATTTGATCAAAAAATCAACTTTTAAAAAAATAAAAGTTTTCACATAAAATCACCATATTTACCTATATAATCTCACAAAAATCAAATTTGATCAAAAAATTAATTTTCGAATAAATAAAAAATTTTCACATAAAAGCACAACATTTACCTATATAATCACACCAAAATAAATTTGATCAACTAATTAACTGTTGAAAAAATAAAAAAATTTCACAAAAAAACCACAACAGTTACCTATATAATCAGAACAAAAACAAATTTGATTAAAAATCAACTTTCAAAAAATCAACAAATTTTTACATAAAACCCCAATATTTTACCTATAATTAAACACACCAAACCAAACTTTCATCAAAAAATCTACTTTTGGAAAAATAAAATTTTTTTACATAAAACCACAACATTTACCTATATAATAACTCCAAAAACAAATCTGATAAAAAAATCAACTTTAAAAAAATCCACAAATTTTCACATAAAACCCCAATATTTTTACCTACATTTATTCATACCAAACCTAACTTTAATAAAAAAAATCAACTTTTGAAAACATAAAAAATTTTCAAATAAAAACAAAATTTTTACATGTATAATCACATAAAAAGCAAATTTGATCAAAAAATAATCTTTTGAAAAAATAAAAAATTTTCACATAAAACCACCACATTTATCTATATAATTACAGCAAAAACAAATTGATAGGTTCAATTGGATCGATATTGCTGCAAATCAGAACGATCTAAGTACAAACACACACATCATCAACAACACAATCCATTAGTAAATAATTCTCTTGTATTGATGATCAAAGCATAAAAGTCGTAGTACAATGTGCATGAGAATACAAATCACACACACAATTCTCTCTCTAGCGTGTAAGTTGTGATCTAGACTCTCTCTCTAACATTCTCTCACAACATGCTTTATGCATCAACATATTAGGGAAATACAAAATTAACCCTAAACTATACAAACATGTATAAACAAAGTACAAAGTAAATCTTAAACAGAAATAAGCCTAACAGTACTCCACCTAAGATTTATCTTTGGACTTCAAAAATCTTGTTCAGCTTTCAACTCTTTATCTTCTCTCAAAAGTCTTCTGGTTCATCGTTGACCATCAGCAATTCTTTTCCTTTGTGTTCGTCTTGTTCTTTCTAAGCTTCTTCGATACAAGACTTGAATTTTTCAGCAATCTTCGCTTGTCTTGGCTTTGATTCATTTGTAATGATGTCACAAGCCTTCATGCGCTTCAAAGTATCGAGAGTTATACCTGCAAAATCAATGTTAGCAAAAAATTCGTACGGCCTTTTCTTCCCTTTGGCCTGTACTTCTAATGTACCCTTCGAAGTCACACGCATGAACTCGATCTCTGGAATATCAATCCTCACAAGGTCAGCATTGAGTAATGCCTTCCTTAATCGGATTTTCTCGGTTGCAGCACCAATCACTTCGACCATTATCTCAAATAACCTTCGGTCGGATTCAGCAACCGGATCTTTACACTTTTCCATCTTATGATTTCGCAGATGATAAATGTAAGATGGGTGAAGCAGCTTCAGCTCAAACGTACTGAACAGTGTGATCATATCTACATCCCAGTCATCCAAATTCCGTACCAGTTTCAACTCATAAGTTTCGGAATTGTAAAAATGTCTCAGAATCGGTTTAGTGACTTATGAACCATCAATCACTTTCAATCCTGGATTTGTCACCTTATCAAAATATTCATCCGAAAACTCTTCTAAATACATGTCACGCACAACCAACTTCTTTGCTTCTTTTTCTTCTTGTTTTCAACATAAATCTTATCTTCTTGTTGGCCACGAAACTCTAAAAACTTGGGCATCCGACTAATTCCAGCATCCAATAGCATCACACATTTGTCTCCACGTTCAGCCCGAGAATGATTTATCAATCTTAACTTGTGCAATTCTTTCAGATCTTGAACCGGCAACTTGAATATGCTTGAATAATAATGATAAACATCACAAAGCCCATTCACCCTCTTGATTAGAAACGCATCAAATATCTCATCATATTTCCAAGCAATGATCTTCACATCCTTGGACTTTTCAAGTACGATCATTGAGTCTAGTAAGTCAGCAACGGACTGGCCCTTACTTAGCACTGATCTAACAATATCACCTGCTGTGGCAGACTTGTGCCATGACTCTCGTACTTCCGTAGGAATGTGATAAGACTTCATATCGCTAGGAAACATATCAATAAGCTCCTTCCTCTTCTTATGTGCATCTTCCGGTAATGCCATCAACGGAATTTCACTAGGCTCCAGCACTTTGAACCGTTTTGTCAATTCAAAGTATTGTGGGTTATGATAATCTAAAAAGAGCATACGGTTATGCATCTTCTCAGATTTTTGAAAACTAACCACAATTTTCTTCAAGGACTCTTTCTTCAGCCTTTTCAATGTCTTGTATGGATAATTTCTGGATTGCAACCACTGACGCATATCGATGTTCAGACTTTCTTGAAGAGGAGTCCACTCACCCATTTCAACTACGAACTCTTTATCATCACCCTTCACTTTGTCTTGCGCATTTATACACTTTTCATACTCCTCGTTTATTTGACTGACAGTGAGTCCATTCAAATAAACAAGGTTATATTTCATTTTCTCCAAATACGCAAACCTTTCATCAAGATCAATGGGTATGCCATCATCAGGATTAGCTTCTGGTTCAGATTCTGTGAAGTCTACTTCGTCCAATGTGACACCCCGCCCGGCGGCGGAAAACACCGGGCGCGTCAAGTGAATTGGATATCAATAGTACAAAGCACATGGCACTAAATGCATATTTTAGTATCATTAAAGTAATAATGTTGTGACATAAAAGAAGCAATAACTAGTCTTAAAATCGTAATAAAAGCCGACAATTAAATCATGTTTATTTATTCTAGGTCCAAAGCATCCTAAGTATCTTGAACCGTAACTGTCTCAAACACCACCTGAAATACGTTTAAAATAAGTTAGCTAAAGATTTAGCTAGTGAGTAAAACACAGTAATAGTACGTAATACGAAATTCGAGATCATTATAAATATGTTTTGCAATCTTATGTGTATAGCAATTTCATTATATATATCTCAACCGTGACAAACGAAACAAATAACGAATCCAAACAACCTTGAACCTCGTAAAGTAACTTTAGCAACAAGTCATGAGAACCACTCATGTTACAAATACTGATAACTATCGTTTAACCGTCATTTAACCGTCTCGATTTATAGGTTATCAATAAATGTCTAAGCATCTAAGGGACATCGCAACATAGTAACAAGCATCACATATAGTACCAAGTAACAAACGAATCAACCAAAGAATCGCCGGGTCAAATCACCTATCAGGCCAGTAGTGTAGGTGGGCTTGTCAAGCCATTAGCGCTAATATAATACCGGTGGAAATTACAAGATAATATAAATACTATTGTCTAACACATAATTTCGCATCATGCGGCCAAACAAGATTAACACATCTAATGATCTCATTTTGAAAAACAGAAACAAAATAAAAGAAACCGTAGTAATATAGGAACACGTATTTCAGCCCCAAAAACGTAAACAGTAAAAAGGGGAATGAGTTTACTCACCTCGAAATGCAAAAATATTCGAACCGTTAGAAACGCAGCTAAAAGCACCGAGGGTTGCCCAAATATTAGTACCACCTAATTAATTGGGAAAAACCCTAACTTAGAAACGAACCAATAGTAACAAGAATAAAAATCCGAGATCTAGGGTTTCGGATTTGGAATTTATAGTTTTAGATTATAAATTGGGAATTAGGGTTTGAAAAAAGAATTGGATTTAGGTATGAAACGTAATACTATTTTCGTATTAAATATATTTTATACGGATCTATTTTAATACTTTTCTTTAAATATTGTATCAATTTAAAATACTTGTAATATTATCATTTGTATGTATTAACATTTATATATTTTTAAGTTTTAAAATATATTTAACTTAAACCATTATCATTTAGGTTATTTAGGAAATACAATTAAGTGTTTAAATGGTTAAAATATAAAAATTAAAGAAACAATGGCAGTGCGATTCGAACCCCGGACCAACGTGTTCAAAGCAACTCACCTTAACCATTGGACCAGAATCGATTTTTGTTAACCAACTTGTTTTTAAAATGTTTTAACCCTTTATAACAAGCAAGACCCATTTCTATATAAACCCTAGAACAAAGATTCATCCAATTCGTTTTTAATCTGCAAATCCAATCCAAACCACCATAGGGCTTTTAGACTACATCGAATCACAATCATTTTGGTATAAGAAACTTACTTTTTGGTGAAGATTGGATACGGATTTGGATAGGGCGAAGAACACGACTGTTTTGATGTAATTTCACGAAATCTAGAATAAAAAGGATGAAATTGATGGTTTAGAAAGATATAGGTGATTGAGAGGATTAAAACGAACTCAAAAACTACCTGAATTGATGCCCGAAAAGTAGAAATTGTTAATGTCGCCGGAAAATAATTTTTGGAGCTTGATTCGGCTGTTGCGGAGGAAAAAGAAAAATGTTTATGTGATTGATTTATGTTAGTCGAGTGTATAGGAGTATTTTGTGTGTATTGGAATGGTTTAATCGTTGATGGTGGGTCAAAATGCGAAATCGCCGGTTACCTATAATAGAAATTGATCAATTAATCGGTGAGATTTAGCTGTAATCGTGTTATAATCATAGAGGAAGGTTCGAAACTGATTAAGGTAAGTTTTGGGATATTTTCGGTTGATTAGGAATTGGTAAAACGCGTAGAAAAGTCCTCGCCGGAAAACCAGTCGGCCTGAAAGTGGATGTCGCCGGAATCACGGTTTAAATAGGGGGGTTGGGCTGGGTAAAAGATAAATTACACAAACAACCCTTCAAGTTTCGATTTGTTTTCTTTTGAGTTAATAATTTTTAATTCAAGTTTCAAAGCATACACTTTTGGCCCAAAGTTAGTTTTATATAATATATTAACTAACTAACTTAACCACGTTAACTTGTAACGTTATATAAGTGACGTTTTTATGTTTTCAGCTCGTTTATGACGTTGTAGGATTATATTTAGGCTTAGAAGCGTTTTTGTTTAACAATTTTTATAAAACCTCTTTTATAACATATTTTGGGATTTATTATTATAATTCGTAATTATTTAGCACACTTAGATATTTTGTGATATAAAAACGATCGATTTATTAACACGGGAATAACGTAAGAATCTATATATTTATTCATAATAATAATGACGAACGCTACATCTTTTTTTTAAATTAAATACACATACAAATATAGGTAGATATCTCGGGTTCGAGTCGGGCGTTCGAATTCGGGTTTGGGGCAGATGTCACATCCAAATCATCCAATGCTTCAATTGTGGGTGCATTTTCAGTTTGAACCGGCTCAGACTGAAAAACTTCTTCAATAACAGCTTTCTTCACATTCTCATCTTCTTTAACAACCTCGGGCACTTCAGTTGCCTGTAAGACTCAGATTGAATCGGCTCAACCTGAACTGTTTCTTCAAATCTGGCTTTCTTTGCATGCGCATCTTCTTCAACTATCTCCGGTACTTCATCCAGTTTGCGTTTTCCCTCAGCTTTGTCAAGAATGACAACATTAGCAGCTTCATCGGGAATAGGGACAGATTCAACAATCGGTGTTGTCTAAGTTTTAGATCGGCGAGATCTAGTATAATAGACTGAGACTTCCCTAGGAGTATCAGACACTCCAACGTCCTCTTCAGCTAGAAAATCTTTATCCGATTCAGAACTAGCTGACTCGTTTTCTTTCATCCATTTTTCTAACACCTCCTTTTCAGCACGTAAAGTGTTGCATTCTGCTTGCAACTCCTCATAGTCTGCTTTCAGCTTTTCATGATCAGCATCTAATTCTTTAAATGTTTCCAGATTCTTCTGATGAATAGTCCAAAACTCCTCAAATCTCTTCTTCTTCCTTTCATTAGATGCCTTCAATAACGCATTTGCATCTAAGAGTTTGGCTATCATCCTTTCCAAATGAAAAACTTTATCTTCTTCTTCATTCAAATTAACACTTGATTCAAATTTTGGTGAAGACCCCATCGGTTGACCAATGTTTTCAGTTGCTTTGGAGGATGTGGCAATATCGGCTGGTTCAGGAGCAATAAACTCAGCATCAGTATCATCGACCGTCTGTGCCACAGTCTCCACTTCAGCAACTACATCATGGGCTATTTGAACCACATCAACATTTTCTTCTTCAATAACCGGTTCTATCACTTGCACATTCTCAATAATAACCTCTTCTTCTATAACCAGTTCCATCACAACATTTTTAACTTCGACTGGTTCATTAAAAATTATTTGTTCTTCAACATGTTCTGCCTCCTCATCAACTGATTCAACACTATCTTCTTCAATAACATCATCGTTTCCACCATCACCACTATCATTATCACCACTATCAACATCATCATTATCTCCATCCTCCTCATTTCCATCTTCATTATTTCCATCCTCCTCTTCAGGATGTCGAGCAAAATACTCATCATCATCCAGAAGGTTATCGGGCATATCATCAATGAGATCTAATGGATTCAGTACCTCTTCTTGAGTAATATGGTAATATACTCCTCCAAGATCCTCTTCTCGGTTTGCTATATCCCTCATATAATCAAACATCTCAACACCTCCAATGCTCATCTTCCGGTAAGATAAAGCATTCATATCTTCGGTGTATAAGATTCCTCCTTCAAAACCTTCTTCTCTAATCATTGGATGGGCAATATTTATCATCATTTGCAAAAACCGTGGGTACATGAGAAACTTAAACCTCTTCCCTTTAACAAGATTGAAAATAAAACCCTTCATAATCCATTTTCACATGTTAAATGGTCGGTTCTCAGCAATTGCAACGATTGGGGATGCAATCTCTGAGGGAAAGTTATCAAACCCGGCACTCCTCCTTGACATGCACTGTTGAACAACATAACACAATAATTTCCATCTTTTTCCCAATCTTGCCCTGACAAACTGCTGTTTGGGAAATATGGGAGGATGTCCCATGTTGATAAAACAAGTCTGGCATTCAGCAGTTGTAATTTCATCAGGTGCATCAGCCTCAGCATTATCCAACCTCAAAGCAGTCCGGATGGACTCTTCAGACACAGTTAACACTAACTGTCTGGTAATGAACCCTCTCACCACAGATGTACCATCCTCATTGGTAACAACTTCTGCTGTTTTCCAAAATTTCTTTATCAATCTTGCATAGATAACAGGCTTAGCACACATAGCATACACATACTTTGTTCTTCTCAGAAACCGGATCATCTCTTCATATCCTTCAGCTTCTGGCAAAGATTCATCTAGCACAACAACTAGGTTATGCTTGGGCTCAAACTTAAGATTCTCCATCTGTTAACAAAACAGGACATATGTGTTAGTGACCATTCATTCAAATGAATAACAACAATTGTTCAAAAATAAGCACAAAAATTATTAATGTAACATCTTAACATTTTACACTCAAATTGATTTAAACTTATGAAACAAATCAGTTTGTTTAACACTTAGTGTATCAATGTTTTGAATATTACTTAACAAATTTACTGCTTGTACACTTAAGAACAATGATTGTCATTTGAAAAATGAAATATTAACACTTGTTCATTTCAGGTTTAGTATCAATTTGTCCATTTGTTAACCCTTAAAATTTATGTTCAATGTTCATCTTTAACAATGGCGGTTCAAACATGGTTTTAAACTTTTTCTTTTGATTGTCACAATTGATGATGATTCAATGATGTTTTCTAATTAAACAAAGACGATTAACAGTTATTAAACTTATTTCAACCCTCGATTTTGATTTTAACAACTAGAAATCAAAGTGTCGATTCAGTTCTGATTACTGTTCATCAACAGTGTTTTCGATTTTAAGAACAATGGTGGGTTTGTGATGATCGATCATGATGATTATACCTTATCCAATCTCAAACACTTGATATAGAATCAGGGATTGAATATGGTAAGGTTGATCGATGTTCAGGGGATGTTGCTTCAAACGATTTTGAAAAAGTGATAAGTGTTTGTGAAAAAGCGGTATTTATATGTGAATCAGCCGGCTCAAAATTAGGTCAGAATTTTGGGACGGGTCAAAATTTGGGACGGGTCATGTTGTGGTTTGGACGGGTCAAGTGTTTTGGACGGGTCAACATTTTTAAGACAGGTCAACACTTTGAAACGGGTCAAGTGAGTATATAGCTGTGTCATAAGATTTGAAACAACTACACCTGGTTTTGTTCATCACCCGGCTCTACAGTTGAGCATTTGTCCATCACCCGGCTGAATAGTGACACTTAACATCATCACCCGGCTGCACACATACTTTACTTCTTTACCCGACTACATAGTGACATATTTGTTCATCACCCGGGAACACAGTTGCACTTACTTGCATCACCCGGCTTAAGAGAAAACAATTCCCACATTACCCAGCTGCATAGTAACATTCAGTTACCCGGCTTATAACAAACATCACTTCATTGCCCGGCTAAACAGTGACATATCCATTACCTGGCTGATAAGTGAATAACACTTCATTACCCGGCTGAATAGAAACATCTTCATTACTCGGCTGATAAGTGAAACCACTTACACGGCTGAATAGTAACAGATTGACTTTGTCACCCGGCAAGGTTTGTTACCCGGTTAAACATATATTCAAGTAATCACCCGGCTTAACAGTAATACTTCACCCGGCAACAATACTTAGTCAATTTTCCTTCTGTTTCTTTGTCTGTTGACTTTTTCAACGGCATTTATTGCACCTGCAAACATTCTCGACGTATTAATTAGATAGACATCCTTAATTAGGGTTTGTCAAATTAATTAATCAAAAAATAGAATTTTAGGGCAACAAATTAATTCACATTAAATTCCTTTTTCATTTTAAAAAAAAATGTTTTTTTTGCACAACCAATATTTCTATATCCCGAAGCAATTTTCTAAAAACAAATCACAAGACCTTAGGTTTGTTTTTAACATATCCAAAACATTTGCTTTCATTAACCACATGATCCATACATTCAACACACTTATTTCAAAAATATTTTTGGCTTTTTGTAACAATTTTTCTTCTTCAATTATTCTCCCCCTAAACTTGAAATTTCTTGAAATTTTAAGTTTAACAAGGATGTCGATGAGTCAATAAAGAATCCATATGCCTGCACACACAAAGCACACACATTAAAATAAATACATATGCAATGCAATGAATCAAAATATCGCAGTGAGATCATACCACACATTATCAGAACATGTTTTGCAAGTTTTGAATAGACATTTGACTTATGTTTGATTGAGTGATGATATGATAACATACCAATTAGCTCGAATTGACACACTTACTTTTTCAGTATCATGATAAGATTAAGGTTCAATTAAAATGACTTATGTGACCCTCATGAATACATATGTCAACATATTTCCTCATGAACCACCACTTGAATGCATATTGCACAAAAACCTGGTCACTTACAATCCTAAACAGTGTGGAATCTGGGTTATATTCGGATTTGGTCCACTTTTGGACTTCTTTTTAATTCCTTTTTGGAATTTTAATTTCCTATCGTTCCCCTTGGGAATCTTCTGAATTCCTTTTTGGAATTTTGTTTGGTGATGGTCCACATTTGAGACTCTTTTTGTTCCAACTTTGGGAATCTTTTGCTGCACCTTGAAGCTCAAAAGAGACTTCGTGTGAGACTTCAGGTCTGTGGGTACCACAACAAAGAAGCTCACGATGCGGTTCATCACACTGAATAGACTGCATCTGTTAGCGCTATTTCCAGTTTAAGATTTACTTTGTACTTGTTTTATACATGTTTGTATAGTTTAGGGTTTATTTTGTATTTTCCCTAAAATGTATTGTTGCATAAAGCATGTAGTGAGAGAGTGTGAGGAGTGAGGCTAGATCACATATTCACGTTAGAGAGAGAACTAAGTGTGTGTGATTTCATTTTCTCCTGCATTTGTACTACAAACTTGCTTTGATCATCAATACAAAAGAGAATTATTAAGTAATGAATTGTGTTGCTGATTGAACTGTTTTTGTGTACTAATCATTCTGATCATTTGAGCGATATCGATCCAATTAAACCTATCAGTATCATTACCCGATTATGAACAACTATCATCACAAGCAATGAATCCAAAGATATATATTTAGACATGTATAGCAAAGGAACTTAACACAAAGATCATTAAGTTTAGATTTGTCAACAATGAACTTACTTTTTCAGTCTAATTGCCTGAGCTGTCTCGCACATCAAGTAACATTCATCAGTCTTTATTATAAAAATGATGAAACAAATAATGTCTAGTGTAACTATCATTTCTCACTTTTTGCAATATAGATTCTTATGACATGAGTTTCTTTTTCTTTTGCTTTTCTTTTTCCATTCTTTTGTGTTCTTTTTCTTTTTCATGCACACACACAATGCAAAAATAAAATAAAAAGACAAAGGAATCAATACTTGACATCGACTTATTATATTTTTGGCTTTTATATTTTCTGATTTTGTATTGATTTTTGCTAAAATAGAATCAATAATGGTTGATTAACCCTATGGATTGAATTATGAATTCAAACCGTCCTAACAAAATGATTTTGTGAAAAGATCTGCCAGTTGTTTGTCGGTATGAACTTTGTTGGGGTTATTTGAAGATGTCACTTTCCAAATATAAGCGAGTGAAGATATCGAGCATCATCACGAGCAAGCACGGGTGAAGACGTTAATAATTTGTATTTGTCTTAGAATATTTGTGTAATCGTTTTGTGCTTAATTGCACGTCTTTTAGGTTACTTTGTAAGGTGAATGGTATGGACTATAAATACCATCACCTAGGTCATTTGTTAAGTGAGTTGCCTACATTTCATTGAATATCATTTGTAACCTCTCCATTGATCTAATACAATTCACCTATTGATATTATCATAATCTTCATCATACTTTGCATTGATCTTCATGAACATTCAAGCATCAATACGTGATCAGTGAGTTTCCGCATCACTGATTGCAAACAACATCCCCAAACAATCTCAGATCTAGATCCAAGCTCGCTCCCTCTAGAACTATCAATTGGTATCAGAGCTGTTGGGTGATCTTTGATTGTTGTTGTTATTGATGGAATTTTAGCTACCATTAGCTTTGATTCATGTTTGTGTAAAGAACTGCAAAGTTTGAGATCAATTGGTGAAGATTTGATTGAGTTTTTGAAGAAATTGTTCATATTCGTCATATTCACTGCTCAAAATTGAGGTCTGGAAATTGTTGATGATATTGAGAAATTGATGATTGAGATGTGTTAGAAATCACTATCCTAAGCTTCGTTCATAATCAAACATCACTGATTTGTTGATTTCGATCCATATTTTGTCAATTTTGTCAAAACCCACTTATTGTGTTCTTCATCAAAAATCCTGATCTGAATGAGATTTAGCCTGATTCAAGGTAGAAAAACTTTGAAGGATTGTTAGAAACATCATTCCTCAGCTAATACAAGTGTTGAATTGAACAAAAACATCAAAAATTGAAGAATTGATCTTGTGTTCATCACAATTTTGACTTTGAAAAGTCAATCTGATATGAAGATTTGAAGAAGTTGTCAGCCGGGTGATACACTATTCAGCCGTGTCAAGTGTTAGTCGGGTGAAGTTTGACACTGTTCATCCGGGTGAAGATACTATTCAGCCGTGTGAAGAAGTGAAAAACACTGTTCAGCCGGGTGAAGTAGAAGAAATCACTGTTCAACCGGGTGAAGTAGAAGAAATCACTGTTCAGCCGGGTGAAGAAGAAGAAATACACTGTTCAGCCGGGTGAAGTACTGTTCAGCCGGGTGAAGCACTGTTCAGCCGGGTGAAGCACTGTTCAGCCGGGTGAAGCACTGTTCAGCAGGGTGAAGCACTAATCAGCCGTGTGAAGCACTGTTCAGCCGGGTGAAGCACTGTTCAGACGTCCCAACAGTGACCCGTCTATAAAAAAAAAAAAAAAAAATGAAAATGATGAAAATCGAAAAATTCATTTTTCCAAAATTTCAAATTAGTCATTTTTAGCCACCATGACTTCCCAGAAAAATCATGAAAATGACTTTGAAAATTCAAGAAAATTGTCAACGGGCATGTTTACCGTGATCCGAGAAGAAAATAAAAGAGAAGATATCAATGAATTTATTACAGAATTCAATCACATGTTTGAAACAACTTATCTTCAAGTTGCCAAAGCTTGTGATCAAAAGAGAAGAGACTTTAATGAACACACAAAACTTGCTCTTGTGAGTGAAGCAAATTCTCATGACAATTAGGAAGATGAAGAAGAATATGATTGGAGTGAAAACAATGATGTTGTTTCCATTCAAGAGATTGAAAAGAAAGATAAAGAAATTAGCAACTTGTCAGAAACCATTGCAAAGCAAGATGAGACAATTGCTCAATTGAAATCAGAAATGGAGAAATTGATGTCTGAAAAGGAATCCGAGAAAGATGTTCAGAGTTCATTTGTTGAAATGCCTGTCAATGTAAGAGAAAAGATGTGCACCAAAGAATGTTTTCAACAATGCGAACACTACAGAACTTATTCTTACAGGATTTGGGATAAATTCCCGGATGAAGAGAAAAGGCACAAGAATCTCCAAGAACAACACAAGACATCAGAGCACATAATCACATCTCTCGAAGAGTCACTCAAGAAAAGTGAAAGAGAAGCAATGAATGTCAAGAATGAAGCTGCAAAATCAAATGAACACTCATCCAGTGTGATCAAAGATTTGCAAGAAGAGATTCTAAAGTTGAAGAAGTTGTCTGAGATCTTCAATTCAGAGAACAACACTCTGAAAAACAAACTGCAAGAAGAACAAGAGAAGCATGCAAGTCTACAAAAAGATCACCAATTGTGTGAAGATAGACTCAAATCTCTTACACAGAATGTTGATTCAATGCTTACCGAAAAGCATAATCTGAATGTTCAGCTCATGGAGCTCACTGATAAACTCAACAGATCACAATCTGATCTTGTGTTTATCAAAGAAGAAGTCGAAAAAGGAAAGTCTGTTGAAAAGAAAGATGAGGGATTAGTGCCAACCGGAATTGTTGGATCACTATCTTCTCAAGAAGAAGAAGAAAAGACAGAAGAGTTTCAATCGAAGAAGAAGAAGAAGAAGGTTAGAAGAAAGAAGAGCAAAGCCAAGAAGAACAAGACAAAGGGCGCTTCATCTGCTTCTACACCACAGACTCCTTCTATTTCAAAGTCTCAAGATTTCGAATCCCCGAGTGATTCAAACAGTGACGTATACTGTTTAATCTGTGACTCTGAAACTCATCATATCTCAGATTGTATTTACAGTAAAGGTGTCTTTCCTTTTGGGTCAAAAGGGGACAAGTTCAAGACTCCAGCTCCTTCAAGAAAGATTCAACAAGATTCAGAGGTCAAAGCTTCTCAGAAACAACAATCTTCAACAGCAAAGACTTCTCAGAAGAAAGGAAAGAAGTCTCCCTTCAAGGCTCATCAGAAGTATTGTGAGATATGTGAGATGTACAATCACATGACAACGGAATGCTACTACAGCAAGTACTGCAACAACTGTCAGATGTACAACCACGACACAATGGAATGTTACTACAACAAGTACTGTTCCTTCTGTGACATGGTAAATCACAACACATCCGAGTGCTACTACAAGCCGAGAAGGTCAGTCCAAAGAAGTTCATCATGTGCATACCCTTCTAGGTATTTTTCTAACTTTAAAAGATCTAATTATAGACATTCGTTTGATGAAAATCAACATGTCAATGATTCATGGACACCAAAGTTTGTCAAAAACAAAAAGGGAAATCATGATTTAAATGATAAAATGATTCCAATTGTGAATCAATCTTTGAATAAGAAATATAGTCAACAAAACCTGTTTTTAAAAGAAAATCATAATCTGTTTGAAAATGACTATAATTTCTCTTTTGACAAACAATCCATGAAAGAAGATGAAGGTACAAATTACATTGTATCATCAGAACCACCACCTAAAGGTATTCCTTGCACTTATGAGAATATCACTTATATTGATGAATTTGGACGACCCAAAACCGAAATGGTTTGGGTCATTACCTCTAACTAATTTGTTAGTGTGTTAGGGACAGTTATGGAGGCCGGTCAAACAAAGAAAAGAAGACCGTGGCTGATCCCTTATCATGACAAGATACCGAATCTTGTTCATGATGTCTTCGATGCAACTGACGCCAAATGGAGTTGGAAACAAAAAGGAATCAATGCAGGAATTTTTTAAAAAACATTTTCAAAACACAAACAATGATGGCAGTGCAAGAAACAACCGATGTTTCATTTCGTCTGTTTAGATTAAGTATATTGCATGCACTCTTCATACGTTGATAACATATCTACCATTTTCTTTTCATTAAACTTTCAATTTTCTTAGAAATTTAAAAGTTTAGGGGGAGAAATCATTATTAAAAAAAAAAATCAGAAAAAAAAACAACAAATAATATGTTGAATCTACTTGCACGTACATGAGAAATGATAGCTACACTAGAGTTGTTCAACGCATCATTTTAAACAATAAAGACTGAAGCGTGAAAATTGATGTGCGAGACAGCTCAGACAATTAGACTGAAAAAGTATATTCTTTGATGATTTAACTAAATTCTAATGAGTTTTTGTGGTTGAAACATCTTAGTTCATGTGAAACGTTTATACAAATCAAATAGATGTCTTGTGACGCAACTATATACATCGGGTAATGATGCAATCTATTCAGTGTGATGAACCGCATCGTGAGCTTCTTTGTTGTGGTACCCACAGACCTGAAGTCTCACACGAAGTCTCTTTTGAGCTTCAAGGTGCAGCAAAAGATTCCCAAAGATGGAACAAAAAGAGTCCCAAATGTGGACCGTCACCAATCAAATTCCAAAAAGGAATTCAGAAGATTCCCAAGGGGAACAATAGGAAAAAGAAAAATTCCAAAAAGGAATTCAAAAGAAGTCCTAAAGTGGACCAAATCCAAATAGAACCTAAATTCCACACTGTTTATGATTGTAAGTGACCTGACGTGTTGAGTTGTTCTCAGGATATTTAGATGAGGTGTGTAACTTTCTAATGTGCAAAGTATGGGTCACTCAAAACTTATTTTTAATCAACCTAATTGATCATCAAGAATAGAAAAAGTAAGTGTGTCACTTCGAGCTAATTGATTTGTTCAACAATTCATCACTCAATTATTTCACAATTCAAATGTCTATTCTCAAAACTGCAAAACATGTGTTGGATAAATTGCTGGTATGATCTCATTGCAGGTTAAAGATTCAGAATGTAAAGAGAAAATTCCAAAAATATCAAAAACATTGAAAAATTCAAAAAGAACAAAAAGATTTTCTTTTTAATCTTTTTCTTTTATGTTGGCAGATTAACATATGTTATTGATGTAGGAGTTGTTCATCAAGCAATATCTCATCCGATTGAGAACTTAATCTTTACATTTGATGATAAATGCACATTATTGCCTGAGTTTTAATGTTTTTCTTTGAGTTGCAGGAACAGTTTCCATTGCAGAACAAGCTTCCACGCAACTTGAAGATGTTCCTGTTCAAGCCTGATTCCAGTCCAAAGATTTCCAAGTCAGATTGCTGAGTGTTAAGAATCCTCCTCTTAATATCTCATACACAGATCCCATTAACCTCTAAAGAAAAAGTTGAGGGGGAGTATTCTAAGTCAAAGAAGTCTTCGCATTCTACTTCAACCGTTGAAAAAGATCCCGTTGCTGATATATAGATTCACCGGAATCTACTCTCTGCTTATTTCTTTCCATAGTCTCTGATGTTACTCAAAAGGAAGAGAAGGATGCAGATTGCTTGTTGAAAGACAGAGTTTCGATAGCATCATCTTAGGGGGAGTACTGTTGGGTCCTCTTGAAGATAGTGCATACCAAAACTTTAAGTTGCTCTCTATGCTCGCCACATGAAGATTTAAGCTGATATGTCGGATTTGTAAAGTGTCATCTTAGGGGGAGTACTGTTGGGGTTATTTGAAGATGTCACTTTCCAAATATAAGCGAGTGAAGATATCGAGCATCATCACGAGCAAGCACGGGTGAAGACGTTAATAATTTGTATTTGTCTTAGAATATTTGTGTAATCGTTTTGTGCTTAATTGCACGTCTTTTAGGTTACTTTGTAAGGTGAATGGTATGGACTATAAATACCATCACCTAGGTCATTTGTTAAGTGAGTTGCCTACATTTCATTGAATATCATTTGTAACCTCTCCATTGATCTAATACAATTCACCTATTGATATTATCATAATCTTCATCATACTTTGCATTGATCTTCATGAACATTCAAGCATCAATACGTGATCAGTGAGTTTCCGCATCACTGATTGCAAACAACATCCCCAAACAATCTCAGATCTAGATCCAAGCTCGCTCCCTCTAGAACTATCAAACTTTAATCAAAATTATTAAATCTTTTTCAGAGTTGCCTCTGAGAAAATGATATCGAATTTCGATATGTTTGGTTTTTGAGTGTTGAACAGGATTAGCAGTAATGAACATAGCAGCAGTATTGTCTATGTAAATAGGAGTTTTGAGAACATCCTGCAGATGCAGCGATATACTCTGCTTTAGCTGTGGATACAGAAACGTTGGTCTGCTTTTTGCATTGCCAAGAAACAAGTCTAGGACCCAGAAATTGACATCCACCCGAAGTCGATTTCCTGTCAAGAGCACACCCACCAAAGTCACTATCAGAATAACTATATAATTCAAAATGGCCCTCATAAGGATACCATAACCCGAGATTCGGTTTCCCTTTAAGGTATCTGAAAATACGTTTAACAGCAACCAGGTGCGACTCTTTTGGATCAGACTGATATCTGGAACACACACATACAGCGTACATGATGTCTGGTCTTGATGTAGTAAGATACATCAGTGAACCGATCATTGATCTGTACAGTGTTTGATCAACAGATTTACCTTTTGGATCCGGTTGTATCTTGGAATTCACATCAGATGGCGTTCGAATGTTCTGACAATCCTACATCTTGAACTTTTTCAGCAACTTCTCAACAAACTTTGATTGGTTGATAAAAATTCCTTCAGCTGACTGTTTGACTTGCAATCCAAGAAAGAAATTGATCTCTCCCATCGAACTCATCTGAAATCTGGATTTCATAATTTCTTCAAACTCTTTGCGCATGGACGAACTTGTTGATCCAAAGATGATATCATCCACATACACTTGAACACATAGAAGATCTTCATTTTCCCGCTTCATGAATAAAGTAGGATCAATCTGACCTCTTGTAAAACCATGTTCCAGCAAATGTTTAGATAACGCCTCGTACCAAATCCTTGGGGCTTGATGTAGACCATACAAAGCTTTGCTCAATTTGTATACACGATGTGGATACTCAGGATCCTCAAAACCTGGAGGTTGTCTGACATATACATCATCGGTAATTGGTCCATACAAAAATGCGCCTTTTACATCCATTTGAAACACTTTAAACTTCATGAAAGAGGCATAAGCTAGAAAAACGCGAATAGCTTCAAGTCAAGCGACCGGAGCAAACACTTCTTCATAGTCAATACCTTCTTCTTGAGTGTAACCTTGTGCAATAAGTCTGGCTTTATTTCTGACCACAATGCCACGTTCATCTGGCTTGTTCTTGTACAACCATCTTGTACCAATCGCATTTTCTCCTTCAGGTAAGTCCACTAATTTCCGAACCTCTTGTTTGCGAAATTGAAGTAACTCCTCTTGCATGGCTTCAATCCAACTATTGTCTTGGAACGCTTCTGAAATGTTCTTTGGCACCACTTGAGAAAGAAAACATGAATAAAGACAAACGTTTGCATGTTCAGTACGACTTCTCATAGTTCTCTGATTCAAAGGTCCTATAATCTGAGAAAGAGGATGATTCCTGTGAACTCGATGAGTTGGAATTGAATCACCTTGTACTTGCTTCTCCAGATTAGATTGATTCAGATTCTGTAGATCTTGTAGAATTGTAGAAGCATACGGAGTGAAATTAGGAACTTGTTCTGTTGAATTAATGAAGTAGTAAAATGATTCTGGAACCACTTCAACATTCAGATCTGATGATGGTTGATTTTGAACAGATCCACCATCATTAGGAGAATTTTGCGGATTCACGTCATCACCAAAATTGTTTGATTCTTGATCTTCTTGAGAACCAGATGGACCCGGAGCTTGATTGGATATCACATGATCAGATTATGAAATGACATGAACGGATACTCAGAATTGAGATTGCCATCATCGTCATTATCAGAATCATCACTGAAACATCCCAAGTCTCCTGATTCTTTACTCGATTTTCCTGAAAAATCAAATAAGTTAGAATTGAAAGGTTTTGATAACGAATCTAAATCAAACAACCATTCGGGACCATGAGCCACTGACGGAAACAAATTTTCTAAACACTTAACGTTAATAGTTTCAATAACAGTGTTTGTTTTGCTATTAAAAACCCAATAAGCTTTTGAAACATAAGAGTAACCAAGAAAAAATCCATCGTCAGATTTTGACTCAAATTTACCGAGATGATCACTTAAATTTAGAATCGACACAGGACAACCAAATGCTTTCAAGTATGAAATATTCGGTTTTCTTCCAAATAACAACTCATAAGATGTTTTATGTTTATCCTGAACCAATAATGTCCTGTTTTGTACAAAGCAAGCAGTAGCAATCGCTTCGTCCCAGAATGTGATAGGGATTTTGGCATCTGCAAGCATGGATCTTGCTGCTTCAATTAGCGTTCGATTTTTCCGTTCCGCCACACCGTTTTGTTGAGGCGTTCTTGGAGCACTAAATTGACGCGCAATTCCTTTTTTTGCACAAAACAAATCGACATTAGAGTTTTTAAACTCGGTTCCATTATCACTTCTCAAAATTTTTACTTTACAATCCAACTGATTTTCAACTTTAATAATGAATTCTTTTAACAACTCAGCAGTTTCAGATTTAACATGCAAGAAATAAACCCAAGAAAATCTAGTAAAATCATCAATGATGACAAAACAATAAGACTTCTTTCCGATGCTTTGAACATTTGTTGGTCCGAAAAGATCCATGTGTAGCATATGTAAGGGCTTTGAGATGGAGTTTTCTTGCTTGGACTTAAAAGACATTCGATGCTGTTTTCCTTTCAAACAAGCTGGCCAGAGATCAGTTGTGGAGAATTTCTTTGACGGTATTCCCACAACATGATTTCCAGTCACTAGTCGGTTCATATTTCTGAAGTTTGAATGGCCCAGCCGTCTATGCCAAAGCTGACTCTAATCATTTGATGCATGCGCAATGAGACAAGTAGTTTCAGTTTCAGCATGAATCTGAGACATATCAAGTTTCTATACATCACGATCTCTTGGATCTTTAACCACCACCCATTCATTGTCAATCTTAAAACCTGGTTTGAGTATGTAACAAAAAGAATCATCAAACAATGTTGAATATAATTTGTCACAAATTTGAGATACACTTAGCAAATTAAAGTTCAACTGTGCACAGTAGTTGACTTTATCAAAGCTAATAACCCCATTTGACACGGTTCCTTCTCCAGTTATTTTTCCACCAGCATCTCCTCCAAATGCAACATGAGTACCATTCTTTAGCTTAAAATCTTGAAGCAAGGCATGATTGCCTGTCATATGCCGGCTACACCCACTATCAACAAACCACGAGCTGATAGGTCTTCGAGGGCGTACCTGCATTTCAACATTTACCTAGTTAGTTTGGTCAACCCAGGCCCACATGGTCTTGGGTTTTCCGAATCTATCTGTAACAGTATCTTGTTGATAATGTAGATTTTGAAAATTTGTTTCATTTGAGAGATTTGGTTGAAAACTGTTTCGCCCAACGGCTTGAGTTGTTTGCTTTCTTCTTAAAGCAATGAACCTATCCTCTGACTTAGGATCAAGGTTATTTTCAAATTTCTGATTTCTCACCATCAAAGCTCTCGGCTTAAAACTGTTAACCTGCACATTTCTGGATGAAAATTCATTAAAACCAGAATTGTTTCGTTTGAAAGTTCTCAAATCAGGAGAATGACTTTGGTTAACTTTTTGAAAACCTAAAGATTGATTTCTTTGAAAATTTGGAAACGAAGTCATTTCTCTTGATGAGTTTTTCCGAAAGAAACAATCTGCAGTGTCATGATTTCTCCTTTCACAAATGTCACAAAACTTGTTATAAAAACATTCCTCTGAAGAATGATTTCTTTTGTCACAGTAATTGCAGTACCTGTTAAAGAAACATTCAGCAGTAACATGATTATAACGATCACAAATCTCACAATGTTTCTTGCTAATCTTAAAGAGCCGATTGTTAACTCTAGATGTTGAACCCACTCGTGATTCATTATCAGTTTTGTTCGGTTTTAAGCTAACATCGTTCTTTTGTGGAGATTTTGATTGTGACTTTGATTGCTTGTAATCGAGTTTAGATTGTTTGGGAACTTGGTTCGATTTTGAAACATCTTGCTTAGTGACTTTCTTTGATTCAAATCTTTTATCATTGACAGCGGAAGTCTTAGGACCTGAACCTGTTTTCAGACCAGAGTTAGATTTGGTCTTAGAATTGAGTTGGTTACCATGAGATGAGTTCATATCAAATGTTCCTGCAGACACAAACTTGATTGTTTTAACTTTAGACACTTTCTTTGTCACAGGTTTGACATTGTCAGTTTTAACAATTTGAGCTTTGGTGTTGTCATGTGATGTTATGACACTTTTACTTTTTGACTGTTTTGTTTCAGATTGATTGTTTATCAATTTCGATTTCTGCATCTTTGCATTTGAAACTTCAGTCTTCTTCACTGCTTTCTTCTTGATCAGTTGATCAGCAACATTCGCCTTCCGTTCATTCTTCCACTTGATGTATTCTGGATCATTGTATCCTAGAAATTCTGCTTCATCCTTTACCTTTTCTTCTGGCTTAGGATTCAGTTCCGGATATTCAACAAGTTGAACCAGAATAGGATCAGATTTGTTGCTTGCTTCATCATCAGCTTCAACTGTCGTAGCGTCATCTTCTTTCAAACTTTCGAGTAACACTTCAGATCCTTCGGATTCAGATTTACTTCTTTGAATTTCTTTTAATCTTTGTTCATTTTCAGGTGAATGTTCAAATTCATTGAAGTTTTCACGTAAAGTGTTAGTGATTGATTTAGGCATTGGTTCATGAGTGAAACCCAACCCTGTTTTGTTATCTTTCCTATCACTAATTAACTTTGCTAGAATTGCTCTCTTCATCTTTGTCAATTCAACCTCAGTTGCTGCATGAGCAATCTTTTCTGCCTCAAAACTTTTGGTCATTTCTTCTAATTGTTTATTTGATATTTCCAGTTCCTTCAAGGTTTTGTTCCATGATTCTTTAAGTGACAATATCTTCTCATTTGCAATTTTGTGCTCAATTTTAAGTTGTTCATGAACTTGTTCATGTTTGCTTAATTTATCACCAATTTTAAACGAATGAGTTCGATAATGTTCCACTTGTTTAATGCATTGTTCAGAACATAACCTACCTTTAACATCATCAGGCAAAGGAACATAATTAGGGGGTAGTTCGGTACTAACCTTTGGTTGCTCAACAGATGATGAAGACTCGTCAGATGTAGCCATAAGAGCGATTTCTGGTTCAGATTCTTCAACAGGATCTGACTTTGCACTCCAGTCATACTCTTCAGAATCTTCACTGATTGCATTAGTCACTTGATCATCCCCTTCTTCAGACCAATCTTCTTCAATTTCACATACCAGTGCTAAACTTGATGTAAGATCAGATGTAAACTGTTCCGCATAAGCACTCCAGTCATATCCGTCTTTCACACTAACCACCAGTGCTTTGTTCTGATCTTCTGATTTCTTGCCTTCATCTTTCAGTTCTGGCATGGGAAGACTTTGATATGGCTTTTGCATGAAACGTTGATTCCTGTTTTGATAGCTTGAAGACTGTTGCGAGTTCTGACTTTGACCATGATTCTGTCCACTTGAACTAGCTTGATCATTATAGTTCTGATTCTTAGGAGCCTTGCATTCCCTTGAAAAGTGACCATAGCAGTTACAGTTGAAACATCTGGTCTTTGACTTGTCAAAACCAACTGTCTTGTTTGCATGTGGCTTGAAGCTTCGGTTCACATATGCATGTTTTTGAGTTCGATATGCAACCATAACCATTTGCCAATTTAAATCCATTTCTTCAACGTCATCTGGATCCATTTCAAACAAATCTTGTAGCACAACACCCATCTGAGTCAAATGACTTCCTTGATAAGCTTGAAAGCTTGCCATGAATGCAGTGAATGCATTCTTTGTCTCATCATCTTGTAACAAAATGTTCATCACATCTTTTACTTTGGCTTGAACTGTAGAATTCGAACTTTGGTTTTCTGCTTGAGATTTCACAGTCTGGCTTTGAGCTTGAACTTTTGGTGGAGATTGAGGTTGAGAATAAATTGGTGAGCTTGATTGATACGAAGAATCAGTATAAAAACTAGCACCAACAAACAAATCACCCTCATCATCAGTTTTAACAGTATCTTGAACCAAAAAAGCATTCTCAACTGTATTAGCTGGATTCACCACAAACTTGTATTGAGCATGAGAAGCAGACCTGTCAGTGTTCCTTGAACTTTCATCAATTTCCACTTCTTTAATCTTCGCAATAAGCAGATCTAAATCCATGGGAAATTTTTCAGTATGCTTTAACAGAGTGACAGTCTGTTTCCATGATGATGGCAAAGCACATAATAATCGATCATTCAAGTCTTGAAGTTCAGTCTTAACTCCGATGTTTGACATCTCAGTAGTTAAGTGAACAAACCTGTTCATCATTTGATGTACTGTTTCTCCATTAATGTGCTCAAATAATTCCAATTGCCTCTTCAACTTTTGTTTCTCCAGACTTCTTATCTGTTCTCCTCCTTCACAGATAGCTTTTAATGCCTTGAACAATGTGTAGCCAGTTTGATAAGCATCCAATCTTGACAACACTTGAAGTTGCAGTCCCTTACACATCAAAGAGTAAGCCTTACTGTCATTCTTGACCTTTCGTAAGTCTTCTGCTGAAAGATTATCTTCAGGATAAGGTTCAGTTGAATCTTTTGTGTAGGTGCTTGCACTGTCAGGAGGAGTCTGAGTAGGAATATGAAGACCTTTATCAATTGACTTCCATAGATCATTGTCAATAGAGCATAAATGATACTTCAGTCTGATTGTCCAGTTTTTAAAATCAGCACGATTGATTAACCTGGGAACACGGTTGTCAGAATCATCAGAAGGAGCCATTGTAATAAGCAAGTGAAAATATAAGATGTATATTTTTTTTTTAATTTTTGATTTTTGAAAAACAAACTAAATTTGCAATAAAAATAAGTACTTAAGTAAAGAAATAAAGTATGATGCGACTAAACAGTAACAGGTAAGATAGAAAAGTTTGAAATGACTAAATCAAATCACACGGCCGAACAATGTAAAACTTCACACGGCTGAACAGTGGTTTTTATTCTTCACCCGGCTGAACAATGTACTTTCTACTTCACCCGGCTGAGAATCACTTCACACGACTCAACAGTGAAAACTTAATGTCACACGGCTCAACAGTTGCAAACTATAGAATCTTCACACGGCTGATAGGTATCACCCGGCTGAATAGTCACGCGGCTGAACATTTGAACTTAACACGACAAGATTTTGATACGGCGGAAAAAGGATGACCCGGCTGAACAGTTTTTTATCACACGGCAGAAATGTTGTTACCCGGCTAAACAGTAAGTGAATCACCCAACTGAAATGTTAATCACCTGGCTGAACAGTTGATCACCCGGCACAACAGTTCATTGATCCGGCTGAACAGTACAACCTTTCCTTGCAAATTCTTCACCCGTCTAGACAAAAATCCTTTACACGGCTGCACAGGACCTAATTTTTCACCAAAATAAGTCCAAAAATATTGTCTAAGTCAAAATTTGTCACCCGTATAGTTCATCTTCAACCTGTTATTCATCTTCATGAACATCTTCATACTCATTTTTCTGGATTTTATCAAAACTTGTTCAGTTCGTTCAAAAATTTCACACAAGCAGCGATTTATACCGATTATCAATCTCCAATCTCAATCAATCCAAAACATGATCAATTTCTGATGATTTTGAGCAGAAAATTGATTGAACAGTGAACTTCAATTTCTTCTTAATTCCTCAGATCTGATGATAATCTGATGGAATTTGCACAATTGTTGTGAATTAGAAATGATTCCGATGATGAATCAAATCCAAAAACAGCAACAGATCATTCAGATCATGATTTGAGCAATATTGATGTGTTTTTGCTTGATGAATAGCGAAGAACACACACAATACCAACAGCTCTGATACCAATTGATAGGTTCAATTGGATCGATATTGTTGCAAATCAGAACGATCTAAGTACAAACACACAGTTCAATCAACAACACAATCCATTACTAAATAATTCTCTTGTATTGATGATCAAAGCATAAAAGTTGTAGTACAATGTGCAGGAGAATACAAATCACACACACATATCTCTCTCTAGCGTGTAAGTTGTGATCTAGACTCTCTCTCTAACATTCTCTCACAACATGCTTTATGCATCAACACATTAGGGAAAATACAAAATTAACCCTAAACTACAAACATGTATAAACAAAGTACAAAGTAAATCTTAAACAGAAATAAGCCCTAACATAAATTTGATCAAAAAATCAACTTTCGAAAACATCAAAAATTTTCATATAAAACAACAACATTAACCAATATAACCACACCAAAAACGAATTTGATCAAAAATTTAACTTTAAAAAAATCAACAAATTTTCACATAAACCATAATATTTTACCTATATTTAATCACACCAAACAAAAGTTTCCTCAAAACAACAACTTTTGAAAAAAAAAATGATCACATAAAACCTCAACATTTACCTATATAATCAAACCAAAAAGAAATTTGATCAAAAAATCAACTTTTGAAAGATCAAAAATTGTCATATCAAACAATAACATTTACCTATATAATCACACCAAAACCAAATTTGATTAAAAAATATACTTTCAAATAATCAACTTTCAAAAAATCAAAATATTTTCACATACAACCATAACATTTTACCTATATTTAATCACACCAAAGCCAACTTTCTTCAAAAAAATCAACTTTTGAGAAAATAAAAAATGCTCACATAAAACCACAACATTACCTATATAATCACACAAAAAAAAAATTTAATCAAAAAATCAACTTTTGAATAAATCAAATATTTTCACACAAAACCACAACATTTATATATAATCACACTAAAAATAAATTTGAACAAAAAATCAACTTTCGAAAACATCAAAAGTTTTAATATAAAACAACAACATTTACCTATATAACCATACCAAAAACAACTTTGATAAAAAATCAACTTTCAAAAAATCAACAAATTTTCACATAAAACCACAACATTTTACCTATATTTAATCACACCAAACCAAACTTTTATCAAAAAACCAACTTTTGAAAGAATAAAAAAAGTTCACATAAAACCACAACATTTACCTATATAATCACACCAAAAACAAATTTGATCAAAAAATCAACTTTCGAAAACATAAAAAATTTTCATATAAAACAACAACATTTACCTATATAACCACACTAAAAACAAATTTGATCAAAAAATCAACTTTCAACAAAATCAACAAATTTTTACATAGAACGACAACTTTTTGCCTATATTTAATCACACGAAACCTAATTTTCATCAAAAAATCAACTTTTAAAAGAATAAAAAATGTTCACATAAAACCACAACATTAACCTATATGAGCACACTAAAAATAATTTGATCAAAATATCAAATTTTGAAAAAATCAAAATTTTTCACATAAAACCACAACATTTACCTATATAATCACTCTAGAAACAAATTTGATAAACAATTAAATTTTGAAATCATAAAAAAATTTCATATAAAATAACAACATTTACCAATATAACCACACCAAAAACAAATTTGATCATAAAATCAACTTAAAAAATTTAACGAATTTTCACATAAACCACAACTTTTTACCTATATTTAATCACACCAAACCAAACTTTTATAAAAAAATCAACTTTTGAAAGATCAAAAATTTTCATATCAAACAATATCATTTACCTACATAATCACACAAAAAACAAATTTTATTATAAAATAAACTTTCAAATAATCAACTTTCAAAAAATCAAAAAATTTTAACATACAACCACAACATTTTACCTATATTTAATCACACCAAAACCAACTTTCTTCAAAAAATCAACTTTTGAGAAAATAAAAAATGCTCACATAAAATGTTAGGGTTATTTCCAGTTGAAGATTTACTTTGTACTTGTTTTATACATTTATGTATAGTTTAGGGTTTATTTTGTTATTTTCCCTAAAATGTATTTGTTGCTTAAAAGCATGTAGTGAGAGAATGTGAGGAGAGAGGCTAGATCACTATTCACGTTAGAGAGAGAACTAAGTGTGTGTGATTTATTTTTCTCCTCCATTTGTACTACAAACTTGCTTTGATCATCAATATACAAAGAGAATTATTAGTAATGAATTGTGTTGCTGATTGAACTGTGTTTGTGTATGAATCATTCTGGTCATTGAGCGATATCATCGATCCAATTGAACCTATCAATTGGTATCAGAGCTGTTGGTATTGTGTTCTTCGCTATTCATCAAGCAAAACACTACAATATTGCTCAAAAATCATGATCTGAATGAATTGTTGTTGTTTTTAGCTGTGATTTATCATCGCAATCACTCCTAATTCACAACGATTGTGCAAATTTCATCAGATTATCATCAGATCTGAGGAATTAAGAAGATTGAAAAAGTTACTGTTCGATCTAATTTTGCTCAAATTCGTCAAAATTTGATCATGTTTTGGATTGATTGAGATTAGGGATTGTTAATCGGACTATTTCACTGCTTGTGTGTGATTTTTGAAAGAATTGGACAAGTTTTTGATAAACCCAGAAAAATTCTCATGATGAAGATGATGAACAGTAAGAACTGGTTGAAGATTAACTAGCCGGGTGATAATTTTGACTTAGACAATTTCCTTTGGACTTAGATTTGTGAACAAATTAAGTCCTGTGCAGCTGTGTAAAGGAATTTGTGCTAGACGGGTAAAGAATTTGACGAGAAAAAGGTGTACTGTTCAGCCAGATCAAGAACTGTTGTGCCGGGTGATACACTGTTACGCCGGGTGATTAACAATTTCAGCCGGGTGATCGAAAACTGTGTAGCCGGGTAAACAACTTTGCTGCCGTGTGATCGTCAACTGTTCAGCCGGGTAAAGCTTTTTGCCGTGTCAAGATTCAAGTCGGGTCAAGTTTTTGCCGTGTGAAGTTAATCCTATTTTGTCGGGTAACTGTTCTGCCGGGTCAAGGATACAAGTGTTAAAACTATTCAGCCGGGTCAACTGTTTAAACGGGTGAAGACTTTCTTTCTGCCGGGTGAAGAACAAAAGCTACTGTTCAGCCGGGTGAAGAAGGATTTTTCACTGTTCAGCCGTGTGACTCATTTTTAGTTGTTTTAATCCTTGTTTTCTTATCTTGTCTTTAATTACTTGTCTTTATTTTAGTATTTTAATTGTTTCTTTTCAAAAATCATCAAAAACAAAAAATATTTTCTTTTAAATCTTTTAAAATGACACCTAATGATGATTCTGATAACCGTGTTCCTAGACTTGCCAATCGTGCAGATTTCAAGAATTGGACGATTAGACTGAAGCATCATCTCCGCTCAATAGACAATGATCTTTGGAAGTCAATTGACAAGGGTCCTCACATACCTACACAGACAGCTCCAGATAGTGCAAGTACCTACACCAAGGACTCTACTGAACCTTATCCAGAGGATAATTTGTCAGCAGAAGATTTAAGGAAAGTGAAGAATGATAGCAAAGCATATTCTTTGATGTGTAAGGGATTGCCACTACAAGTACTGTCAAGGTTGGACACATATCAAACAGGTTATACATTGTTCAAAGCTTTGAAATCCATTTGTGAAGGAGGTGAACAACTCAGAAGTCTCAAGAAACAAAAGCTGAAGAGACAGTTGGAGTTATTTGAACACATTGCTGGAGAATCCGTGCACCAGATGATGAATAGGTTTGTTCATCTGACTACTGAAATGACCAATGCGGGTGCAAAAACAGATCTCCAAGATCTAAATGACACATTGTTATGTGCGCTTCCATCATCATGGAAACAGACTGTGACACTACTGAAGCATACTGAAAAGTTTCCGATGGATTTGGATCTGCTCATTGCAAAGATTGAAGAAGTAGAGATTGATGAAGGTTCTAGAAACACTGATAGAACTGGTTCACATGCACAATACAAATATATTGTGAATCCTGCTAATACTGTGGAGAATGCCTTTCTTGCACAAGATGCAACTAAGTTTGAAGATGAGGGTGATTTATTTGTTGGCGCAAGTTTTTATACTGATTCATCATACTTTCCAAGTTCACCAACTTATTCTCAACCTCAATCTCCACCTAGAGCTCAAAGTCAAAGTCAGAATCACTCAGAAAAACAGTGTAATACTGTGCAAGCCAATGTAAAAGATGTGATGAACATCTTGTTACAAGATGACGAGACCAAAACTGCTTTTACAGCTTTTATGGCAAGCTTTCAAGCATACCAAGGAAGTCACTTGAGTCAAATGGACGTTGTCCTTCAAGATTTATTTGAGAAGGATCCTGATGACATTGAGGAAATGGATCTGAATTGGCAAATGGTGATGGTTGCATATAGAACGCAGAAGCATGCATATGTTAACCGAAGCTACAAGCCTCATGCAAACAAGACGGTTGGTTTTGACAAATGAAGGCCAGATGTTTCAACTGTAACTGCTATGGTCATTTTTCTAGGGAATGCAAAGCTCCTAAGAATCAGAACTACAACGACCAAGCCAGTTCAAGTAATCAAGGTCAAGGTCAAATCTCGCAACAGTCTTCAAGCTATCAACACAGAAATCAACGTTTCATACAGAAACCATATCAAAGTCTTCCCATGCCGGAACTGAAAGATGAAGGCAAGAAACCAGAAGATCAAACTAAAGCACTGGTGGTTAGTGTGAAAGATGGTTATGATTGGAGTGCATATGCAGAACAATTCACATCTGAACTTACATCGAGTTTGGCACTGGTTTGTGAAATCGAAGAGGATTGGTCAGAAGAAGGAGATAGTAAAGTGATTGATACTGTGAGTGAAGATTCAGAGGAATATGACTGGAGTGCAAAATCAGATCCTGTTGAAGAATCTGATTCAGAAATAGCGCTGATGGCTACATCCAATGAGACTTCGTCATCAACAGAACAACCAAAAGTTAGTAATGACTTACCCCCTAACTATGTTCCTTTGCCTGCTGATGTGAAGGAAAGGTTATGTTCTGAACAATGCATTCAACAAGTAGAACATTATCGAACTCATTCATTTAAAATTGGTGACAAATTAAGCAAACATGAGAAAATTCATGAACAACTTAAAATTGATCACAAAATTGCTGATGAGAAGATTTTGTCACTAAAAGAATCATGGAACAAAACCTTAAAGGAACTGGAACTTGTAACCAAACAACTTGAAGAAATGACAAAGAATTTTGAACAAGAAAAGTTGCTCATGCTGTCACACAAGTGGAATTAACAAAAGTGAAAAGTTGTAAAACTATGGTTAAACAACTTGTGAATGAAAGAGGAAATAAAAACAAAACAGGGTTGGGATTTACTCATGAACCAATGCCTAAATCAATCACTCAAACTTTACCTGAAAACTTCAATGAATTTGATCATTCACCTGAAAATGAACGAAAATTCAAAGAAATTCAAAGAAGTAAATCCGAATCCGAAGGATCTGAAGTGTTGATTGAGAGTTTGAAAGATGATGAGGGCGTGACAACTGAAGCTGATGATGAAGCTAGCAACAAATCAGAACCTGTTCTGATTCAACTTGTTGAATATCCTGAACTGAATCCCAAGCAGGAAGTGAAGGACGAAGCTGAATTTTTGGGATACAATGATCCTGAATACATCAAGTGGAAAAATGAGCAGAAAGCGAAAGTTGCTGATCAACTGATCAAGAAGCAAGAAGTGAACAAGACTGAAGTTTCGAATGCAAAAATGAATAAATTAAAATCGAAAGTCAATCAATATGAAACAAAAGAATCGAAAGGTAAAAGTGTCATAAAATCAAATGACAACACCAAAGCTCAAATTGTTAAAACTGACACAGTCAAACCTGTCAAAAAGAAAGTGTCTAAAGGAAAAACGATTAAGTTTGTGTCTGCAGGAACTTTCGATATGAACGGTTCTTATGGTAACCAAATCAATTCTTCAATAAAATCTAACTCTGGTCTGAAAACAGGTTCAGGTCCTAAGTCTTCCGCTGTCAATGATAAAAGAATTGAACCAAAAAAGGTAACCAAACAGAATGGTTTAAAATCGAATCAAAGTCCCATGCAATCAAAATCACAAACAAAGTCTCCACAAAAGAATCAAGTTAATCTAAAACCGAACAAAACTGATAATGAATCACGAGTGGGTTCAACATCAAAAGTGAACAATCGGCTCTTTAGGATTAGCAAGAAACATTGTGAGATTTGTGATCGTTATAATCATGTTACTGCTGAATGTTTCTTTAACAGGTACTGCAGTTACTGTGACAAAAGAAACCATTCTTCAGAAGAATGTTTTTATAACAAATTTTGTGATATTTGTGAAAAAAGAAACCATGACACAAAGGATTGTTTCTTTCGGAAAAACTCATCACGAGAATTGACTCCATTTCCAAATTTTCACAATGTGAATCAAAGTCATTCTCTTGTTTTGAGAAATTTCAATCGAAACAATTTTGTTTCTAATAACTTTTCATCAAGAAATGTGCAGGTTAACAGTTTTAAACCGAGAGCTTTGATGGTAAGAAATCAAAAGTTTGAAAATAACCTTGATCCTAAGTTAGAGGAAAGGTTTATTGCTTTGAGAAGAAAGCAATCGATTCAAGCCAATGGGCGAAACAGTTTTCAACCAAATCTCTCAAATGAAACAAATTTTCAAAATCTTCATTATCAACAAGTTACTGTTACAGATAGATTCGGAAAACCCAAGACCATGTGGGCCTGGGTTGACCAAACTAACTAAGTGATTGTTAAAATGCAGGTACGCCCTCGAAGACCTATCAACTCATGGTTTGTTGATAGTGGGTGTAGCCGGCATATGACAGGCAACCATGCCTTGCTTCAAGATTTTAAGCTGAAGAATGGTACACATGTTGCATTTGGAGGAGATGCTGGTGGTAAAATAACTGGAGAAGGAACTGTGTCAAATGGGGTCATTAGCTTTGATAAAGTCAACTACTGTGCACAGTTGAACTTTAATTTGCTAAGTGTATCTCAAATTTGTGACAAATCATATTCAACTTTATTTGATAATTCTTTATGTTATATACTCAAACCAGGTTTCAAGATTGACAATGAATGGGTAGTGGTTAAAGCTCCAAGAGATCGTGATGGATACAAGCTTGATATGTCGCAGATTGATGCTTAAACCGAAACTACTTGTCTCATTGCTCATGCATCAAATGATGAGAGTCAGCTTTGGCATAGACGGCTGGGCCATTCAAACTTCAGAAACATGAATCATTTAGTGACTGGAAATCATGCTGTGGGAATACCTTCAAAGAAGTTCTCTACAACTGATCTCTGTCCAGCATGTTTGAAAGGAAAGCAGCACCGAATGTCTTTTAAGTCCAAGAAAGAACACTCCATTTCAAAACCCTTGCAGATGCTACATATGGATCTTTTCGGACCAACAAATGTTCAAAGCATCGGAAAGAAGTCTTATTGTTTTGTCATCATTGACGATTTCACTAGATTTTCTTGGGTTTATTTTTTGCATGTTAAATCTGAAACTGCTGAGTTGTTAAAAGAATTTATTGTAAAAGTTGAAAATCAGTTAGATTGTAAAGTGAAAATCTTGAGAAGTGATAATGGAACAGAATTTAAGAACGCTAATGTTGATTTGTTTTGTGCAGAAAAAGGTATTGCTCGACAATTTAGTGCTCCAAGAACGCCTCAACAAAACGGGGTTGCGGAACGGAAAAATCGGTCACTGATTGAAGCAGCAAGATCCTTGCTCGCAGATGCCAAAATCCCTATCACATTCTGGGACGAAGCTATTGCTACTGCTTGTTTTGTACAAAACAGGACATTATTGGTTCAGGATAAACAGAAAACATCTTATGAGTTGTTATTTGGAAGAAAACCGAATATTTCATACTTGAAAGCATTTGGTTGTCCTGTATCGATTCTAAATTTAAATGATCATCTCGGGAAATTTGAGTCAAAATCTAACGATGGATTTTTTCTTGGTTACTCGTCTGTTTCTAAAGCTTATCGAGTTTTTAATAGCAAAACAAATACTGTTATTGATACTATTAACGTAAAGTTTTTAGAAAATTCGTTTCCATATGTGGCGCATGGTCCCGAATGGTTGTTTGATTTAGATTCGTTATCAAAATCTTTCAATTCTAACTTATTTGATTTTTCAGGAACCTCAAGAAAGGAATCAGGAGACTTGGGATGTTTCAGTGATGATTCTGATAATGACGATGATAGCAATCTCAATTCTGAGTATCCGTTCATGTCATTTCATAATCCTGATCAAGGAGTACCAAGTCAAGCTCCGGGTCCTTCTGGTTCTCAAGAAGATCAAGAATCAAATATTCTTGGTGATGATATTAATCCGCAAAGTTCTCCTAATGATGGTGGATCTGTTCCAAATCAACCATCATCAGATCCGAATGTTGAAGTTATTCCAGAATCGTTTGACTACTTCATCAATTCACCGGATCAAGTTCCGAATTTCACTCCGCATGTGTCTACAATTCTGCAAGATCTACCAAATCTGAATCAGTCTAATCTGGAGAGTCAAGTGCAAGGTGATGTTATACCAACTCATCGAATTCATAAGAAACATCCTGTCTCTCAGATCATTGGGCCGTTGAATCAGAGAACTACAAGAAGTCAAACTGAGCAAGCAAACGTTTGTCTTTATTCATGTTTTCTTCTCAAGTGGTGCCAAAGAACATTTCAGAGGCGTTGCAAGATAATAGTTGGATTGAAGCCATGCAAGAAGAGTTACTTCAATTTCGCAAACAAGAAGTTTGGAAATTAGTGGACTTACCTGAAGGAGAAAATGCGATTGGTACAAGATGGTTGTACAAGAACAAGCCAGATGAACGTGGTATTGTTGTGAGAAACAAAGCGAGACCTATTGCACAAGGCTACACTCAAGAAGAAGGTATTGACTATGAAGAAATGTTTGCTCCGGTCGCTCGACTTGAAACTATTCGCGTTTTTCTAGCTTATGCCTCTTTCATGAAGTTTAAAGTGTTCCAAATGGACGTTAAAGGCGCTTTTCTGTATGGACCAATTACCGATGATGTTTATGTCAGACAACCTCCGGGTTTTGAAGATCCTGATTATCCACATCATGTATACAAATTGAGCAAAGCTTTATATGGTCTACATCAAGCTCCAAGGATTTGGTACGAGACGTTATCTAAACATTTGCTAGAACATGGATTTACAAGAGGTCAGATTGATCCAACTTTGTTTATGAAGCGGAAAAATGAAGATCTTTTATGTGTTCAAGTGTATGTGGATGATATCATCTTTGGATCAACTAGTGCGTCCATGTGCAAAGAGTTTGAAGAAATCATGAAGTCAAGATTTCAGATGATTTCGATGGGAGATATTAATTTCTTTCTCGGATTGCAAGTAAAACAATCAGCAGACAAAATTTTTATCAACCAATCAAAGTTTGTTGAGAAGTTGCTGAAAAAGTTCAAGATGCAGGATTGTCAGACTATTCGAACTCCATCTGATGTGAATTGCAAGATACAGCCGGATTCGAAAGGCAAATCCGTTGATCAAACACTGTACAGGTCAATGATTGGTTCACTGATGTATCTTACTGCATCAAGGCCAGACATTATGTATGCTGTATGTGTGTGCGCAAGATATCAGTCTGATCCGAAAGAGTCGCACCTGGTTGCTGTTAAACGTATTTTCAGATACCTTAAAGGGAAACCGAATCTCGGGTTATGGTATCCTTACGAAGGCAATTTTGAATTATATAGTTATTCTGACAGTGATTTTGGTGGGTGTGCTCTTGACAGGAAATCGACTACTGGTGGATGTCAATTTCTGAGTCCTAGACTTGTTTCTTGGCAATGCAAAAAGCAGACCAACGTTTCTGTATCCACAGCTGAAGCAGAGTATATTGCTGCATCTGCAGGATGTTCTCAAGTTTTGTGGTTACAAAACCAGTTGCTTGACTACGGGTTTAACTTTCTCAAAACTCCTATTTACATAGACAATACTGCTGTTATGTTCATTACTGCTAATGTCACACCCTCAATTTTCCACAAACGGGGAACCCGTTAGGCGTGTGACATACCAGGATCTCAAGCCATTAGTTACAGTAACACTGACTCAATATTTTTTTTTAACAAAAGTTTAACTTGGACATTAACCAAAACCCAAGGTTTAAAATGAAAAGTTTCAAAGTTTAGCGGAAGCATTTGTAAAACTATCCCGTACTCGAAATCCAGGTACGTAACAGTAAAATTTAAACCAACCTAAGTTATGAAAACCCGTGCATACAAGTTAGCACAACTAAACTACCGTTTCAAAAACCAACAATAGTTTAAATAATAGTAATTTAATAAATGATGACCAATGCATGCAAGTGTCCTACTCGTGCGCCTTCCTAGATCCCTGAGAAAAACATACTAAAATGAGTCAACAAATAATGTTGGTGAGTTCAATGAGTTTAAGTAACAAGAGTATATAAAAATACTGAAACCGTTTAACCGATAAACATCATTACTATTGCTGGTTAGCTAGACCACCTCGTTTACTACATGAGCACGTCGAGATTAAACTGAACGATACGATAAGGTTGCCTTGTTACCACCACGACGGGTGACCAAAATTTAAAGGACAATTTGCACCACCTGGAAACCAATCCAGCATGATGGGGTCTGCCGAACCCGTAGTACTACTCAAATTTCCCCGTTATACCCACTGTATATTAATAATCTCGATAAAAAGGAAAGGACTTTAGGGTTGGGTGGAATCATGCTCAGTAAAATAAACAGTTAGACAATAGAACTTTGTTTTATCAAAACCGTTGCCCGAAGGCCCTGCCCGAAGGCGTAAACCTCAGCCCAAGGCTGTTTAAAATCCTGCCCGAAGGCCCTACCCGAAGGTATAAAACTGCAGTCCGCCCGAAGGCGCTGAAAAATGGTTGCCCGAAGGCGTTGTAAAATATTTGTATGTTTTCTCCCCGAAAAAGGTTTAAAAGCGCAAAGAACTCACCTTTGAAGCGCACCGCAAAATTTACAGCACAATGCAACTAGAGACCTAGGTCACCCTATGACCTGTTTAACAATCAATCACTACTTATTACCCATATTCACACTTATTCAAATTAAGTAACACACACACACACACACACACACACACATATATATATATATATATATATATATATATATATATATATATATATATATATATATATATATATATATATTAACACGACAGTTCGAATAACAATAACTCAGTAGTTAATATTTCATGTTTATCACGTATCATCAATAACCACAAAACACACTTACACATATATGAAGTTTTCATGCAACTTAAACTCGACTCACATTATCAATGTGTTCAACAATAACGTCATTAATTTCATATTATCTATAAACTATACGCATTCGTACCTTCTGTCATTTGCCTACCCATCTATATACGGCTAGTACACATACACGTTCATACATACCGATACACTTGCCACTTACATACCAACTAGCATCAAACATACTTAATTACTCATTCACTCCACATATCACAACACGCATCCTGCTCCATTATTCTATAGACCACACATTCATATTTATTCATCTGCTCATGTGCAAAACATTCATGATACCTCTGCTATTTTATCCATACCTACAATCTTACGCCCACATACTACGTATAATACATACACACGCCATAACACATAAACACAAATGCATCGATACAGTTGCTGCTATCTTTCTAGACATACATATGCATATACATTTTGGCCGCCGATTTATGTTCACAAACGTTTCTTATTACTCTTACTGTTGGCACGTATACACATATCATCACATACCTCAATCGCAATTAGTATGTAGCATGCATGTACACATCGAAACAAGTCATATAAACTACCCACTTACACTGTGTTGGCATATATATATATATGGATATATAAGACTATTGCACACACACACATACCTACAGCATACAACCTATATATATACATATGCACATCATGATTACAATGCAGCGGCTGCTATTAACACATACATTCGTACACACATATTAGTCGCACACCATATCCACATAACATACAAGCCATACACACATAAAGCTGTTCAATTAGATCGAACCAGAATCGGCTCTTAACGAATAGTGCAAACTCAGATAACTTACCGGAAACAACGAAAGGGATGGTCGGAAAATGAACCGCAAGACGAGGATGTTGCTGCTGCGTTCCCGTGTGTGTGAAGGTGTTTATGTGCTGCTGCGTTACCGTGTGTATGAAGGTGTTTATGTGCTGCTGCGTTACCGTGTGTGTTTTTGCAACCGACGAAGCGGAAGGAAAAGAGACGACATGGACAGATGCGTTGGTGCACGCCGGGACTACGACCACTGCTGCTGTATACGCACATACATATATACTGGATCATACTAACACACAACCGGTATATATATATAGATACATACACCAAAGATCGGTTTATAGAAGCATATTAACAGGTTGCGCGCGAAGCTTTCCGGAAAACAATGAAGTTGATCGGAACACAAGGGGGGGCGTTCGGCTGCTGCTGATTTCCAGCGACCAAAGAGAGGGACGACAATGAGAGGAGATCGACCGAGGAAGATGACTTGATGATGTTGTTTATGTGTGTGTAGAGGAGATCGAACAAGATGATGGTGTTTATGTGTGTTGTTGTTCGATGTTGTGTGTTTGGTCGATGAAGAACTGAAGACAGGGATGAGGGTGGGCAATTAGGGTTGGGTTAAATACTTTAATTACACCTTTGGCCCTTATACAATGCTAGGTTATTTATTTTAGTTTTTAAGTTAATTGTTTAGTTTAGCTATTTGCAGCTCTAACCCCAAACTTAATAAATATTGAACGGAATAGTTAAAGAGTAGTTAACGGTGTTAACTTAAAATTGCGGGTTGTCACATCATCCCCTTGTTAAAAGAATTTTCGTCCCGAAAATTACGTTGCGTCATCGCTTGTTCGCAATGAACTGGAATAAAAGAAAAAAAATTCTCTGGTTGCCGTATCATCCTCTTGTTAAAAGAATTTTCGTCCCGAAAATTAAATCGTACCTTAGGTGTTAGACGTTGTTACTTAAATAGCTAAGAATGATTGTATATGTGTTTCATTAGGTAGTCACTTCATTATGTTTAAACCATCTAGAGTAATCATTTGCAGGATCTCAATTGGTCTAATGTATCGTGGGTTTGAAGAGATTCAAAAGTTTCTTTGGGACCCACTCTTAAGATTTATAAACAACGATTTGTATGCAGAATGCTTCAAGAGTTTTAAATCACGGAGCTTCGAGTTGTTATTCAGATCTTCAAGTATCGAGACTTAACTAATGAGTCTAAATTAAAGAATCGTTATTATTCAAGTTGTTTAGAGATCATTAAATTGACTCAACCATGTGTAGGTACTCTACTTTATTAAAGAAACATTGTCAAAATGAGGTCATCAAGGATGTCATAGACATTCTAAAAAACAGATGAAGAATGAATTTTAATACTATTTATGTGTTCGGAAGTACATGTTTTAAGCAAGAATGATCAAAGTATTTATGTTTCGTTATGATCGATAGAACAAGTGTTTGTATGACATAGTGTAAAATGTTATTAATGGTTACTTACTGAAGTAGTGTTAAAATAAAAGTGTCTGGGTTACATAAGATGTTTCTAATCCTTTGGTGTACAATTGGTTTTCTCTTTGATGAAATCTAAATGTTACGATCACAAATGGGCCGTGGTGGAGGGGGTATACGATACACCGAGAATATCGGTTTTCTGGAATCTTTTCCTTCTACTTCAACAGAAGATCAGTTTTATTATAAGTACCCATTTCATGATATAGGTTTTAGTAAATGAATGGATTTATTTAGGGTTCAAAACAATAAAATGCTAAAAGGGATTTTGATATCTAGATTAATTGGGTGGTAGTGTTTGAATTCGTCGCTAGGGTGTTTAAAAGATGATGAAAGATGATAGTCTGGCTGAGGCTTAAAGTTTAACGGATCAAATGAGGATACCATGATATTTCATTACTTGGGTTGTTTAGCTTCACTAATTTCTTTAAACAGACAATCTCCCCTAATAGGATTTTCATGGTTTGGAACAATTAGGTAACAATTTCTTTCATCTCGCTTTAAATATTTTTGATCAAGGCCGTTAATTACATACAAGGTGGATTTTCTTAAATTAACATAAGCTTTGAAAGAAGGATATAGCACGATTGGAGTGTCAAATGACAATGAGATCATCAGTGATTATATTTCTTAGCAGATACAATGCATATTAGGATGAACGAAATAAGAGATTGTTATTTTAAACTTTAATGGACGAGGCTCACGCAGAACGCTAGTTGATATCAATTGTTTATTGTAGACAATATTATTCATCATGTGAATCTTTAAAGTCGCGGAGAATATTCAAATTTATATCGGGGGGGGGGGGGTCAGTAACATAAAATAAATAAATAAATAAAATAAAATCACTTAGTTTCTGTTATCACTGTGAACAATGGAGATCTGGAAGTTATAAGTGTCTAGATTTATAGTGAATTGCCATATGAATGATAGATAGAATAGGGTTATTCGTAAAACAAAGTTCAAGGGTGATCGCTTTTAGGCTCGCATCAGCGATAGCACTTAAGTTGTGCACCTGTTACACGGATAATCTAGTAAAGAGAATTGAATATATTTCCCGATGTATTGAACATAGATAATGTTTATAAATTTAAATATCTTGATGGATAAATAAAGTTTTTTTTATTTTTTATCCAAAGCGTGTTTTACAACGGTGGAGATGAAAATAGTGTTTGTAATACCATTCACGAGGAGTGATCATGTAGGTAAGATATTATGTGACTGGTTAATTATGACAAGAAAGAGTTTTCCAAATAAGTCAAAGTTTTATAGGGCTCCTCCTAGTAACCCTTACTATTACAAGATTTGTTTAATGCTCGAATGAGGAAAACATGATATTAAGTTGTTATCGACGTTAGGTACAAGGTCATAACATACTGACCAAAATTTGAAACATTCCATTGTATCACGAGTTTGTGACATTAATACTGTAGAAGTTTATATTGGAAGGTGGTATTATAAATGTTTTACTACACAAGGATAAACTTGATACTAGCATGTTACTTAGAGATGGAGTTTTGTTTCAAGTGAATCTGTGTGTTGGTTCTTCACTTTTGGGTTTTTGGTTGTAACCCACATGACAGGTTTTGCCAGGATCATCGTGTACCTGTAAATTCACCATTACGTTGCGCACCCGTAATCGTCAATTTACCCATACACAATCACCCTAGTTTGTCTCCCATCATGGGTTTTAATCTTAAGTTTTATCATGCTTATTGTTTTGTGCTTATTTATAAGATAACTTATATTTTTCCAAATATAGGATGTATAAGAGAGGTGTGGTATTCATATAATACTTGCTTATTTACAAACTGTAGGATGTGTTTGTGTTAGTATTCAGACGCAGTCTTTGTGTAGAACGAGAATACCATCAGTAGTCATCTCCACGAGATGCCACTTCGAGTCAATAGTTTTCATGAGAGCAACAAGCACCAACTTGATGAAATAAGATAAGTGTGACAATATGGAAAAGGTTTAATAGAATAGAACAGAATACTTGACGAAAGAAAATCACTACGGATAACTTCAACGTCTTAGTCTTTATGATTTGAGTGTTTCATACTTAAAGTGTTTTTGTTGTCACCACGCTTTCAACAGAGTGAGAAAAAAAATATGAATAAAAATCGGTTTCCTGGGTTTACAAGATTTAACTTATTCTGGAAAAAAAAAATAAATAAATAAACTGCTGAATAACTTATGCTCCACTTCACGAAGTCTAGAAGGGATACTCAAACGAATCAAAACGGTTGTAATCGCCATGCTCATATCTTGGCCTCTTGGCGCCTCGAGAAGATGTCTCAGCCATATTTCGCGAAGAAGAATCAGATTTAAGCGGAAAATTTAAATTTATGTTTGGGATAAGGACAGAGTATTTCGTATAAGGATTCTTAGACTACAAAGATCATATATCAGGCAAGCACGTAAAATGTAACACGTATAGGCAAACAAACTCTAATTTCTAACTATGATTCTACTGTGCAGTGTGAGTGTAACTAATGCAAATGCTTACAGTTATAGACTATATGCAATGAAATGCTAGTTCCCTATAACTTATGGCTCTGATACCAATCTGTCACACCCTCAATTTTCCACAAACGGGGTACCCGTTAGGCGTGTGACATACCAGGATCTCAAGCCATTAGTTACAGTAACACTGACTCAATATTTTTTTTTAACAAAAGTTTAACTTAGACATTAACCAAAACCCAAGGTTCAAAATGAAAAGTTTCAAAGTTTAGCGGAAGCATTTGTAAAACAATCCCGTACTCGAAATCCAGGTACGTAACAGTAAAATTTAAACCAACCTAAGTTATGAAAACCCGTGCATACAAGTTAGCACAACTAAACTACCGTTTCAAAAACCAACAATAGTTTAAATAATAGTAATTTAATAAATGATGACCAATGCATGCAAGTGTCCTACTCGTGCGCCTTCCTAGATCCCTGAGAAAAACATACTAAAACGAGTCAACAAATAATGTTGGTGAGTTCAATGAGTTTAAGTAACAAGAGTATATAAAAATACTGAAACCGTTTAACCGATAAACATCATTACTATTGCTGGTTAGCTAGACCACCTCGTTTACTACATGAGCACGTCGAGATTAAACTGAACGATACGATAAGGTTGCCTTGTTACCACCATGACGGGTGACCAAAATTTAAAGGACAATTTGCACCACCTGGAAACCAATCCAGCATGATGGGGTCTGCCGAACCCGTAGTACTACTCAAATTTCCCCGTTATACCCACTGTATATTAATAATCTCGACAAAAAGGAAAGGACTTTAGGGTTGGGTGGAATCATGCTCAGTAAAATAAACAGTTAGACAATAGAACTTTGTTTTATCAAAACCGTTGCCCGAAGGCCCTGCCCGAAGGCGTAAACCTCAGCCCAAGGCTGTTTAAAATCCTGCCCGAAGGCCCTACCCGAAGGTATAAAACTGCAGTCCGCCCGAAGGCGCTGAAAAATGGTTGCCCGAAGGCGTTGTAAAATATTTGTATGTTTTCTCCCCGAAAAAGGTTTAAAAGCGGGCAAAGAACTCACCTTTGAAGCGCACCGCAAAATTTACAGCACAATGCAACTAGAGACCTAGGTCACCCTATGACCTGTTTAACAATCAATCACTACTTATTACCCATATTCACACTTATTCAAATTAAGTAACACACACACACACACACACACATATATATATATATATATATATATATATATATATATATATATATATTAACACGTCAGTTCGAATAACAATAACTCAGTAGTTAATATTTCATGTTTATCACGTATCATCAATAACCACAAAACACACTTACACATATATGAAGTTTTCATGCAACTTAAACTCGACTCACATTATCAATGTGTTCAACAATAACGTCATTAATTTCATATTATCTATAAACTATACGCATTCGTACCTCCTGTCATTTGCCTACCCATCTATATACAGCTAGTACACATACACGTTCATACATACCGATACACTTGCCACTTACATACCAACTAGCATCAAACATACTTAATTTCTCATTCACTCCACATATCACAACACGCATCTTGCTCCATTATTCTATAGACCACACATTCATATTTATTCATCTGCTCATGTGCAAAATATTCATGATACCTCTGCTATTTTATCCATACCTACAATCTTACGCCCACATACTACGTATAATATGTTGGGTTTTAACAAGATTATCAAAGTTCATATAAACCAATTTATAGAAAAACGCAGCGGATTATTAGTTTAAAATCTTGTTAATATGTTGATTGTTAAACCCGTTTTAACATGCAAAACCCAAAGCCCGGATCCATATACGAAATACATACCATCAAACACAACCATAGGGTGTTTAGAATACTACCTTTCAAGATGAAGAAGAGATGAAGAAGATGATATTCTTGAATGGAAATCTTCAAATGAGAAGACCTCAAGCTTGTATACCCTCAAGCCTCCAACAAACACCATTTTGCTAGGATTTTAACACTTGAAAATTCCTTCCTTCTTGGCCCTTTGTTCTTGGCCGAAATTTTAAGGGAAAAAGGGAGGAGAAGAACAACCCCTTGTTCTTGCACTTTTATGTGTGTGTTGTAATGTGTAAGAGATTGTGTCTTCACCTTATAAGATAAGGTTGTGTGTAAGACACACTACATACTTGCATGTCTTGAAAAACACCAAAACCAAAAAGAGGAGAAAGAGTGGGAAGGGGGCGGCCCTAGTGGGTCCCACCTTTAAATTAATATTTTTTTTTTTTTTTTTGTTTAATATCTTTCTCTCTTTATTTATTTAACAAGGTGTAGCAAAACATATCTCCTAAATGTTATTTAAACAACTTTAAATAACATTGTAGAAGATTCTTTCTCTCATAATATAAATCATCCATATAATTTATTTTTAACATAAGTGCAAATATTTAGAAACCCAATTTCTAAATATTCTAAGTGTTGATATTTATTTTAGATCATGTCATAGAATAAATACCCGGTGTTTGTCTAGCTTGTCATTGGGTATGACCCGACTTGGATCATAACGTACTAGCCACATCAATTTAATATGTCTCTTGGGCATACCGATTCCAACAATCTCCCACTTGCACAAGTTACATAGAAAATTGATGCAAGCAGCAAATACCGCCTAACAACGGTTTGCTACCCCTAATACGTATGACTAAGCGCCATTCAATAACATCATCTCCTTCAAGTCCCTTGCTTGAAATGATTTAGGTGAATTAATCATTTATCCTTTTGTCACAGATGTCATGTCAAATCCAGAGACACAGAGTGATCATTCTCTGTTGATTTAACTTTACAGGCCTTAGACATCTCACTCTCAACGAATAAGAGGGACAAATTCCATCTTGATTACATACGTCTCTCACATCCACTTAGAATTATACCTGAGCTTAGTCTTATGTGTTGTCATGTTTCAGAACAACAAAGAATTAAGTCAAAGTATAAGACTCAGTGAATATCAAGACCCAATATGTATCTCAGGTCAGAGGATACTATGATATTCTCCTTTACTCAAATTTTACTTGTGATCAGTCACAAAGACTCCATGTAGTAATATTTGAGAGCGGGTCAGTCCAATATTTATATCCCATAAATATTTATGAACCATGGCAGCAACTCCTTTGCTCTATATTCATGCCTTATGAATATCCACCAATCCAAGTTCATAATAGTCTTACTTTCATATTTGTTCCCACAAATACAATCGACTACGGACATTTAGAATAATTAACTTATTCATGGATTTAAACATGCTAAAAGGAACACAACTCAAATGTCATAATCATAAACCATAATCATATGAATGAGTCATAATAACAATTGTTCCGATATCCAAATACAAAATGGATCAAATCCAATCACTAGAATATCGAAGTCCTAAGGCACAAGCATGAGTCTCATGTTTTGGCCTTTCGAGGAGCTTCGTGAGTGGATCCGCAATATTTTGATCAGTGTGAACTTCGCGGATACATATTTTTCCCTTTTTCAACTTCATCCCTTATGTAGTTGAATCTCCGCTCAATGTGCCTTGTCTTTTGATGTATACGAGGTTCCTTGATTTGAGCAATCGCACCCTCGTTATCACAAAAGATCTCTAGGGGGTCCTGAATGGTACGGACCACCCCTAGGTCGGCAATGAGGCGGCTATGTATTCCGATTTTGTGGTGGAAAAGGCCACCACATCTTGTTTTGAGCTCTTCCAAGAGACTGCCCCACCATTCATAATGAAAACGTATCCCGATTGTGATCGAGAATCATCTCGATTAGTTTGGAAACTCGCATCCGTGTAACCTTTTACAACGAGTTCTTCCTTACAAGAACCGTATATTAGAAACATATCTTTAGTCCTTCTAAGATATTTCAATATACTTTTAACCGCCATCCAATGGCTACTACCCGGATTTTGTTGGTATCTACTTGTCATGCTCAAGGCGCATGACACGTCCGGTCTAGTGCATATCATTGCATACATGATGGATCCTATAGCTGACGCATATGGGACTCCTTTCATTCTTTCTTGCTCATCCTTTGAGCTTGGACATTGAGATGTACTCAATATCGTTCCTCTTTGAATAGGTACCGAACCTTTCTTAGAGTTTTCCATCTTGAACCTTTTCAAGATCTTATCAATGTATGCACTTTGATTTAAACCTATCAATCGCCTTGATCTATCCCTATAGATCTTTATTCCCAAAATATAGGCGGTTTCACCAAGATCCTTGATTGAAAAACGACTTCCAAGCCAAGTTTTAACACTTTGCATGGTTGGAATGTCATTTCCTTATAGTAGTATGTCATCGACATACAACAGTGATGATGCTCCCACTAGCTTTCTTATACACACAAGCCTCATCAGCGTTCTCGATGAATTCAAAGGTTTTAACCTCTTCATCAAAACGGTGATTCCAACTTCTAGATGCTTGTTTCAATCCATAGATTGATTTCTTTAACTTGCATACTTTATTAGGATATTGTGGATTGGCAAAACCTTCGGGCTGAATCATATAGACATCTTCTTCAAGATGTCCATTTAGGAAAGCGGTTTTGACATCCATTTGCCAAATCTCATAGTCATAATATGTGGCTATGGCAAATAATATCCTAATCGACTTTAGCATTGCCACGGGTGAGAAAGTCTCATCATAATCAACCCCTTGAGTTTGAGTGCTACAAGCCTTGCTTTGTAAGTATCCAAGTTTCCATGCATATCGGTTTTTCTTCTTGAAAACCCACTTACTTCCAACCGGTTTGGAGTTAAGCGATGGTTCAACCAAGTCCCATGCTTGGTTGTCATGCATGGATTGCATCTCAACGTTCATGGTTTCAAGCCATTTGTCACAATCGGATTGTGCCATTGCATCTCGATATGTGGTGGGTTCATTTGAATCTACCACATAGAATCCATTAATGAAAAATCCATATTTTTCGGGTGGATTACTATTTCTACCAGATCTACGAACGTTATGTGTGTCTTGATCACCCATTTGATCATTTTCAACAACCTCTTGTTGAATGCTAGTTTCAACCAAACGTGTATCGGCTTGTGGATCTCGATCCTCATCAAGTTCCACCGTTCTACTAGTTCCTTCCGTAAGGAACTTAGTTTCCAAGAACTCAACTTTTAGAGCAATAAACAATTTTGCTCGGTTGCGTTGTAGAAATAATATCCCATAGAGTCTTTGGGATATCCTACAAAGATACACTTAGTGGATCGGCTTTCCAATTTGTTTTGGGTGTTGTTCTTGACATAAGCCTCACAACCCCATACCTTTAAATATGATAATGATGGAACTCTTCCATTCCATATTTCAAAAGGTGTCTTGTCCACTTTCTTGGTCCGGGCCATATTTAAATATGGGCTGCAGAGAGCAATGCGAAACCCCAAAATGATAGAGGTAATGTGCTTCTAGTCATCATAGATTGAACCATATCCAATAAGGTTCGATTCTTCCTTTCGGACACACCATTATGTTGCGGTGTTCCGGGTGGAGTGAGTTTGTGAGATTATTGCACAACTCCTAAGATGATCTTGAAAAGCATCATTAAGGTATTCACCTCCTCTATCCGAACGAAGTACTTTGATGGTCCTTTTGAGTTGATTTTGAACTTCATCTTGGAAGACTTTGAACATTTCAAAAGCTTCATCTTTGTGTCTTAACAAGTACACATACCCATAACGACTATAATCATCGATAAAGGTAATGAAGTATCTTTCACCATTCCTTGTCATTGTCTTAAAGGACCACATACATCCGTATGTATGATACCTAATAAATCTTTCGCCCCTTCATTAGTTCCACTAAAGGGCTCCTTGGTCATCTTTCCCAATAAACAAGATTCACATTTGTTAAATGAATCACCTTCATTTGTTTTCAAAAGACCATTCTTTTGAAGTATATGAATGCGTCCCTTGTTTATGTGACCAAGACGTCAATGACAAAATAGGTCTTACTCAAATCCACTTTGAGTTTCTTGGTGCTAGATTGGTACAACGAGTTATCAAAGGATGTGTTGTCATGAACTAATTCATAAATGCCATTAGACGGCATTGCTTTAAAATAAAAGACATCATTCATGAAAACACAAATACCATTGTCAATAAACTTAAAATCATAACCAAATTGTCTTAAACGAGAAACGGAGATAATGTTCCTAGTCAAACTAGGAGCATACAAAGTATTGTTCAAAATTACTTCCAAAACACTTGGAGGTTTTAAAACATAGTCTCCTAGGGCTTCGACTACAACTTTTGCTCCGTCGCCCTTGTAGAGACTTGTATCTCCTTTCTTGTAAAGCTTATTTCTTTTGAACCCATGCAACAAATTGCAAATATGAGTTCCACATCCGGTATCTAATACCCATGTGTTAGAAGAAATAATATTAAGATCAATATGGATCATGAAAGTTGTACCCGAGGTTTGCTTCCGCATCCCTCTTAGCTTTCAACTCCTTGAGATAGGTTGGACAATTCCTCTTTCAATGTCCTATCTCACCACAACCAAAGCACGAATCTTCCGAGCTAACCTTTAGCTTCTTCTCCTTGGGTTTGGGTGGTTGCGCTTTCGCCTTTCCCTTGAACTTACCCTTGACTTGACCCTTACCTTTGGCAGCCTTTGCCTTAGGTTCCGGGTGATGCCTCTTTTGCTACCATCGTCATTGATCATGAGAACCGGTAAAGCCTTTTTACCCATTCGTTATAGGCATCTTCATCGTCAATACTAGGTTCATCGGGATTAGGATCGTCTAAAATGTAGGATTTCTTTTCTTGCTTGAGAACAATTCTCATGCTTCGATACCAATCCATGAAATTCTTGTAATTGAGACGATCCTTGTCGAGCATGGTTCTTAGTGATAGGTTATGCACGGGTGGGATAATTGCATTAGGTGGATTGTTGATTGCGGTCATCAACATGTTTTAACGAAGTTCACATTTAGTATTTTCAATATCATTTATACATTTTAATCTTTAATACCCTTTTGTGTCTCTTGGACAATTAATGATTAAAATCTAGAATCCAACGTTACATTCAAATAGTAGTTAGGTGACCTTTATCCTATTATTTGAATTAACAAGGTAGTCAACGTTTGGCAATTGCAACCCTTTGCAACTTCTAGCTTTATGGGATCGGTTAAACATCTTATGTTTAGTTGGCATGTTTAATCCCATCAACACCATTGAACGCCATGCTTCGGTGACCCTATTCACATGGTTTCCAATTTCAAGTCGTCCAACTTATATATACATGTGAGTTTACACATACATGTGGTTAGGTGACCTTTATCCCACAAATATTGTAAACCCACCTCAAATACACAAGTTTCCTAAATGTGGTTAGGTGACCTTTATCCCACATAGAGTACCCAAGTGTTTCGAGTGTTGTATAAAAGGATGGTGTTAGACTTGTTCCAAAATTTAAAAGGGATTTTTGTTTGTTTTCTAAATTCTAGATGGGAAAACAAAGTGTGTACCTTTCATTTGCATGCATTCAAATGTATGGTACTTAGTTGAAAACCAAATTTCAAAATTCCTTTTAATAAACCCATTTTATTATGAAATCATTATCCATTTGATAAAATTAATTTTATTACTTAATGATTTCTAAGGAACCAATTTTATGCAAGTTTTGTCGGTTATAGTTGTTTAGTTATCAATATCCTAATATCATAACAAACAATATCATAATAACCAAACATGCATAAATAACCATATATGAGTCCATAACCATAGCCAACTAATTTTAGCTACACTTGCTAACCGAAACAAGTGTGCCAAAAAGGTCTTTCTTAAGGGACAACATGACACAAGGCATGAAATGATGAACTCCCACTTGATCCCGCATCCAAATGCTTCAAGTATCCATCTTTTGTGTTGTGTTTCTTCATTTATTTGGGCTTCCTTTTGGGCCTTCAAATCAGCCCCTTTTGGGCTTACAAATCTTGGGTTTGGGTCATTAGGCTAGAATCCCATATTGGGCTTAAATCCAATCTTGAGCTATGAGGCCCATTTGGGCTTAAAAATGGCCCAAACCAAAAACCAAAGTTTTGTCCAACTTCTTTTACAAAATATATCCTAATACATTTTTCTAGTAAAAGAAATACAACTAATCTACTTATTATTACAAACCAATATGAAATAATAAAAGATTATAAACCCAAATAAAAGAATATTACAACCATATTGCATATTTCAAAACACAACACAAAATCATACATGCACAAGGTCTATGGCTAGGTTATGAAACACTCAAAAGCATATCCAAATATGTATTAACATAAGTTTAAAATGGTTCCCTTTGAACCCATGAAATTTTCGGCCTAATTTATATAAAACCGAAAATTTCGGGTTTTGTCCAAACAAAGCAACTAACCATTTTAATGACTTTAAACTTTCAAGATAATCATATGCATGTGAGTATTATCTTGAAAATCCAAGGGAACCAAAGCCCAAAAGTTTCGGCCATATGGTGAAAACACACCATGAAACCCGAAAATTTTGGATCTAATGAAGCATGTATTCGTATAAGCGGCTCTTGATGCCATTGTTGGGTTTTAACAAGATTATCAAAGTTCATATAAACCAATTTATAGAAAAACGCAGCGGATTATTAGTTTAAAATCTTGTTAATATGTTGATTGTTAAACCCGTTTTAACATGCAAAACCCAAAGCCCGGATCCATATACGAAATACATACCATCAAACACAACCATAGGGTGTTTAGAATACTACCTTTCAAGATGAAGAAGAGATGAAGAAGATGATATTCTTGAATGGAAATCTTCAAATGAGAAGACCTCAAGCTTGTATACTCTCAAGCCTCCAACAAACACCATTTTGCTAGGATTTTAACACTTGAAAATTCCTTCCTTCTTGGCCCTTTGTTCTTGGCCGAAATTTTAAGGGAAAAAGGGAGGAGAAGAACAACCCCTTGTTCTTGCACTTTTATGTGTGTGTTGTAATGTGTAAGAGATTGTGTCTTCACCTTATAAGATAAGGTTGTGTGTAAGACACACTACATACTTGCATGTCTTGAAAAACACCAAAACCAAAAAGAGGAGAAAGAGTGGGAAGGGGGCGGCCCTAGTGGGTCCCACCTTTAAATTAATATTTTTTTTTTTTTTTTTTGTTTAATATCTTTCTCTCTTTATTTATTTAACAAGGTGTAGCAAAACATATCTCCTAAATGTTATTTAAACAACTTTAAATAACATTGTAGAAGATTCTTTCTCTCATAATATAAATCATCCATATAATTTATTTTTAACATAAGTGCAAATATTTAGAAACCCAATTTCTAAATATTCTAAGTGTTGATATTTATTTTAGATCATGTCATAGAATAAATACCCGGTGTTTGTCTAGCTTGTCATTGGGTATGACCCGACTTGGATCATAACGTACTAGCCACATCAATTTAATATGTCTCTTGGGCATACCGATTCCAACATAATACATACACACGCCATAACACATAAACACAAATGCATCGATACAGTTGCTGCTATCTTTCTAGACATACATATGCATATACATTTTGGCCGCCGATTTATGTTCACAAACGTTTCTTATTACTCTTACTGTTGGCACGTATACACATATCATCACATACCACAATCGCAATTAGTATGTATCATGCATGTACACATCGAAACAAGTCATATAAACTACCCACTTACACTGTGTTGGCATATATATATATGGATATATAAGACTATTGCACACACACACATACCTACAGCATACAACCTATATATATACATATGCACATCATGATTACAATGCAGCGGCTGCTATTAACACATACATTCGTACACACATATTAGTCGCACGCCATATCCACATAACATACAAGCCATACACACATAAAGCTGTTCAATTAGATCGAACCAGAATCGGCTCTTAACGAATAGTGCAAACTCAGATAACTTACCGGAAACAACGAAAGGGATGGTCGGAAAATGAACCGCAAGACGAGGATGTTGCTGCTGCGTTCCCGTGTGTGTGAAGGTGTTTATGTGCTGCTGCGTTACCGTGTGTATGAAGGTGTTTATGTGCTGCTGCGTTACCGTGTGTGTTTTTGCAACCGACGAAGCGGAAGGAAAAGAGACGACATGGACAGATGCGTTGGTGCACGCCGGGACTACGACCACTGCTGCTGTATACGCATATACATATATACTGGATCATACTAACACACAACCGGTATATATATATAGATACATACACCAAAGATCGGTTTATAGAAGCATATTAACAGGTTGCGCGCGAAGCTTACCGGAAAACAATGAAGTTGATCGGAACAGAAGGGGGGGCGTTCGGCTGCTGCTGATTTCCAGCGACCAAAGAGAGGGACGACAATGAGAGGAGATCGACCGAGGAAGATGACCTGATGATGTTGTTTATGTGTGTGTAGAGGAGATCGAACAAGATGATGGTGTTTATGTGTGTTGTTGTTCGATGTTGTGTGTTTGGTCGATGAAGAACTGAAGACAGGGATGAGGGTGGCTAATTAGGGTTGGGTTAAATACTTTAATTACACCTTTGGCCCTTATACAATGCTAGGTTTTTTATTTTAGTTTTTAAGTTAATTGTTTAGTTTAGCTATTTGCAGCTCTAACCCCAAACTTAATAAATATTGAACGGAATAGTTAAAGAGTAGTTAACGGTGTTAACTTAAAATTGCGGGTTGTCACAGCTAATCTTGTTCAACACTCAAAAACCAAATATATCGAAATTCGATATCACTTTTTAAGAGACACACTACTACAAAACTGAGCTTTTGCTACCGTAATTTCGGTGGCAAAACGGTGACAAGTAGGTATTTGCCACCGATTTGTCACTGGAACTACGGTCACATTAGCCTTCGTAGCAGTTGGTCAATTGTCACCGTTTTGCCACCACATGTAATTTTGCTACTGAAATTAGTGACCGCATAGTGGTGGCAAAAACTGCCATCGATCTGCCACCGCAAGTTTTGCCACCGTTTTGCAACCGCAAGTTTTGCCACCGGTTTGCCACCGTAATTTTGCCACCGAATTGCCACTGTATATTTGCCACCGGATTGCTACCGTAACTTTGCCACCAGTTTGCCACCGTCCTTTACCTGAAATAGCAACCATTTTGCCACCGTTTTTTTATAAATATTATTAAATGCTATTTTATTTAGCTTTTATAAATCCTGCTGGATATATATATATATATTTAACTAAGACTTAATTAAACATAAGATCAACCAAATTTGCATAAACACAAAACGAAATCTATTATTTTAACATACTAATAATATCCATATATCCAAACATTTAGAATCTTAATTAGAAAATAAAGTCAATATTTAACTTGTGGGAGTTGATTAGTCAAACTTTTCAACATTGCTTCCATTTTCATCATTCGTTCTAACATATTTTCTTTGTCGATCTTTTCCTTTTCTGCCTTTTTCTCTTTTTCTCGGCTTTCTCCTTTTCTTTTTCTGTCTTTTCCCTCTCTTTCTCCGCCTTTTCTATTTCTTTCTCCGCCACTAAGCCCTCAATTATTCCTTTTAGCCGTTATATCTATAATAATAAAAAGACAAATAATTTTCAACAAGATCAATATTAAACCAAGATTGTTATTACTTACCTATGAAGTCATATTGTATACAAAACTTCATTCTTCTAATCGTCCATAACACGAGCAACTCAACACCTAATGACTATGCAATTCTCAGCTAAACTAGCACCTATTTACTACACAAGTCTCGCCTATTTACTACATAAATATCAAGCAAGTTGCTAGACAAGTCACAAGTTCACAAAAAAAAACTAAACACAAGTAAAAGAGCAATGACTAATAATTGGGCTGCTAAACAAGTCACTAGATTGCCAATAGAATAGAGAATAGATGTACCTCGAGCGATTCACTCCCATATTCGTACGAAGTACTGCTACACACAAGTAAAAGAGCAATGACTAATAATTGGGCTGCTAAACAAGTCACTAGCAACAGACTCGTCATCCTCATCTCTACTATCATCTGAATATGATTGTCCAAAGCTATTACTACCACCTCTACCACTATCTGGAACACTACCCATACCTCTGCCATAACTAGAGGAAGTGTGTGTTGTGGTATCTACAACAAAGACAAAATCATTAATATTTAAAAAAATAATCACATAAATAAATAACATATATGCACTAACAATTACCTTGATTGATGCCTCGACCAGCACCCCTACCTCGACCACCGCTTGCGGAACTACGTCCGATGAGGTCTACAACATTAAAAATCACCACAAGTTAAAAAATAACAAATGCTTGTGGAATTACGCCTGCAACAAAAAAGTCAACAAAATTTAAAAAGTTGAATACATAAATAAATTAACAATTACCTTGACTATTGCCTTGGGATGGTGTTTACAACATAAAAAATAACCAAAATTTATAATCATGATTACAACAAACAAACCATTTTACTAGCAACAAGCTCATAAATTTCCCTTGGGATGGTGTTTACAACAGCCAACCAGCCTTTCAGCTCATTTGCTTTTGAAGGATACGAAGTATAATACACTTGTTGTGCTTGAGATGCTAACATAATTAAGCGAGTGTTTCTCTATAGCTAAGTCTTACCCACAACCTCAACTAGCATGCAAGGTCAAATCTGACTCTCTACTCGGTCACACCAAATCTTTTCTGAAAACAAAATATATAATAAAAGTAAAAAGTATAATCCTTAGGACCACCATTATACGAGCACATGCCTTGTCATCTTTTTCAGACTCACTTTAACCTTCAATTATTTTCATATACTAAGTTATAAAGATATGCTTCAACATGTTTACTTTTTTTAGCATGATGCCAATTAGTGTTCCGGTAGGAGTTGTTTTAATTAAACAACATTGAAACAGAAAAAACTAATTGAAAATGTTACAATAATCCAATATAACTAGATATATGTTTCATGTATTTATAAATATATATTTCACTCAACTACTAATTACAAAAGATTTATATATCTTAATCCCCTCCAAAAGACTGTATCTAGCTAAACTGATATGAAAGATGAACTAAACTAGCTATAATCCTAATTAAAACCTCAAATTCAATAAATAATTTCTACAAGTTGTATGCATTGGAAGGGAGACAACCATCTCCTAAAACACTAACTTTAAAGATCCAAACAAATAACTTTTGCATCGAAAATCTTTGAGATATTAAGACCGTTGCAATCAAAGTAATAAAACAACATTCCATATGCTCAATGTAGTGTGCTCTTAGTTCTGAAGAAGCTGTTATGTTAGTTACACACTATTGTGATCATGTGCTAAAAAATTTCTTACCTATAGTTTTGTCAGAGATTCGTTAAAGATTTGAATATAAATGAACAAATTAAGTGATAGATAAGTTGTTTCTTTATTAACTTAATTGTAGAATATAAAAAAGTCGTGATTGTTTACATATTATTTATGTCAAAAGAGCAGTTTTGCATTTTATTGCTGTCAAAATCTACAGTTTGGCTGTATTTGATTGTTATCAAAAGTGCAGTTTTGCTGTATTTTAATTGTTATCAAAGTGCAGTTTTTCTGTATTTTAGTGTTATCAAAATATAAGTTTTTTGTGTATTTTATTGCTATCAAAACATAAATTTTTGTTGTATATTGTTGTTGTCAAAACAACAGCTTTTGTTGCAAATCCTGTTTAAATTTTTATAGTATAGCGGGTCAAGCGGGTAAAATGATAACTGTGTCAACCATGACCTTGATGATCCTCTAAAAGACGACTTATTTTTCCCCAAATATATGAGAATGATTTTAGTTCAATCAACAAGTCTACACGGAATTTTTAACCATGAAGCAATGCTATTCCAAATTTGATTGAGTGATTTACAAGATGTAAGTAGATGTTCTATGTCCTCCACATATAGTATAAGCAAACCAGACATAATAATGAATCAATAGTCACTCCTCTCCTTGCAAGTACTTGATGATCCTTTGAGATTTAAAAGGATTAGAATGACCATGTTATCATAATGGTCAGAAACTTACAAAATTGTAATAGCGGTTAAATAATGAATTAACCCAAGTCTCAATTTACAATATGCAGCAGCATAATAACTTCATCTCTGTGCTTAGCCCTAAAGATAAGTCAAGTTTCTCATCTATATTCTTCCTAGCTTGCAATATATATTACGATTTTATCATCAAACCTTGTATTTGCAAACCAATCACTGTTTGACCTAATGAAATAAATTAACTACTTGAATTCTACAAACAATATGCTTTATAATCCTAAAACATAATCGACCAAAACACTTACAGCCACAAATGAAACTATGTAATCTTGTAACCAATAGACTCCACTTCAATGAGGTGAATTAGTAGCAATAACTTTCAAAACTGTACAAATTAAACGAAACATCACCAAAACTATCCCCAATTTTAAAACAAACAACATCAAAGATTAAAAAATACTCGAAAATTCTAACCATATTAGAAAACAAACAAGATCGTTCAGCTCAAAACAACGCAGATCGATTAATCAAACACGTTAACATCGATTAAAGAGGACCAAGCAACTGTATAACCTACTCTACTTAAATTTACTACTACAAAATATAGATACAATCAAAACATAATCGACTAATCAAGGACAAATTATCAAATGATTATAGAATTGACTGAAACAATAACGTGCATGAGTAAAACATAGAGAAATGTGTACCTGAATCGATTTGACGGTTTGAGACGACGACAGTGTAGTGGCGATGGTGCAACGTACAATGCCGGTGAAGATGAAGTTGTCGAAGAACCTTTTACGATTTGAGGAGATGAAGAGAACTGCACTTTAATGATCACAGGGTGGAGGAGATGGACGATGGTCGCACAGCGCTGCTGCAAGCAAAGACGAGGAGAAGAAGTGGCTGCAAAGGAATTGATGGACGAGGACGATCGCTTGCTGCTGCGTGCAAAGTGTGTTTGTCTTGTTGAAGTGAATTGTGAAGAGAAAAAGTGAATGTGGCTATTTTAAACCCTAATTTCAACTTAATCCCTTTTTTTATTTGCCACCGGTTTAGCGGTGACAATTTATAACGGAGACTAAACGGTGGCAAATTTTGTGACTGTTTTGTCACCGTAACCATTAATTCCTTTTAAATATTCTTTACTATAATATTTTGCTACAATTTTGCGACCAAATAAAATTGGTGGCAAGTTTTACAACCGGTTTGCCTCCATGATTTATTAGTAGCAAAATTTCCAACCGTGTTGTCACCAATTGGCACATGGTTGTAGATTTTGCGACCATTCATATTCGGTGACAAAGTTGTGGCAAAATTTACAACCGATTGTTTCGGTGGCAAATGACGGTAGCAAATGCCCAATTTTGTAGTAGTGACAACTCTGAAAAAGGTTTAATAATTTTGATTAAAGTTCATACCGACAAACAACTGGCAGATCTTTTCACAAAATCTTTTTTGTCAGTGCGGTTTGAATTCTTAATTCAATCCATAGGATTAATCAACCATGATTAATTCTAACTTTTTTTTGAAAAACAAACAAAAATCAGAAAATATAAAAGTCAAAAATATAATAAGTCGATGTCAAGTATTGATTCCTTTGTCTTTTATTTTATGTTTTGCATTGTGTGTGTGCATGAAAAAGAAAAAGAAAAACAAAAACAAAATATAAAAGCAAAAAGAAATGAAAATATCATGTCATAAGAATCTATATTGCAAAAAGTGAGAAATGATAGTTACACTAAACATTATCTGATACATCATTTTTAATAAAGACTGATAAATGTTAATTGATGTGCGAGACAGCTCAGGCAATTAGACTGAAAGAGTAAGTTCATTGTTGACAAACATACACTTAATGATCTTTGTGTTAAGTTCCATTGTTATACATGTCTAGATATATATCTTTTGATGCATTGCTGGTGATGATAGTTGTACCTGATCGGGTAACGACGTAGTCTATTCAGTGTGATGAACCGCATCGTGAGCTTCTTTGTTGTGGTATCCACAGACCTGAAGTCTCACACGAAGTCTCTTTTGAGCTTCAAGGTGCAGCAAAAGATTCCCAAAGTTGGAACAAAAAGAGTTCCAAATGTGGACCATCACCAAACAAAAGTTCCAAAAAGGAATTCAGAAGATTCCCAAGGGGAACGGTAGGAAATTAAAATTCCAAAATGGAATCAAAAGAAGTCCCAAAGTGGACCAAATCCGAATAGAACCCAGATTCCACACTGTTTATGATTGTAAGTGACCAGGTTATGCGCAATATGCATTCAGGTAGTGATTGATAAGGAAATATGTTGATATATGTATACATGTGGGTCACATAAGTCATTTTAATCGAACCTTAATCTCATCATGATACTGAAAAAGTAAGTGTGTCAACTCGAGCTAATTGATATGTTTTCATATCATCACTCAATCAAACATAAGTCAAATGTCCATTCAAAACTTGCAAAACATGTTCAGATAATGTATGGTATGATCTCACTGCGATATTTTGATTCATTGCATTGCATATGTATTTATTTTAATGTGTGTGCTTTGTGTGTGCAGGCATATGGAATCTTTATTGACACATCGACATCCTTGTTAAACTTAAAAATTTCAAGAAATTTCAAGTTTAGGGGGAGAATAATTTGAAGAAGAAAAATATTTGCAAAAATCCAAAAATATTTTGAATAAGTGTGTTTTGAATGAACAAGATTATGTGGTATGAAAAGCAAAGGTAATGGATGTGTTAAAAACAAACCCAAGGTCTTGTGACTTGTTTTTAAGAAATTGCTTCGGGATATAGAAATTTTGGTGTGAAAAAATATTTTTACAAGAAAAATCTAAGAAAAAGAAAAAGGGATTTAATTAGAATAAATTTTTATTGTCTTGTCTTATGTTGTTGATATTTAATGTGACAAACTCTATGAAGGATGTCTTGTCTAATTAATATGTCGAGAATGTTGCAGGTACAATAAATGCAGTTGAAAAGTCAACAGACGAGAAAATGTGAAAAATTGTTCAAGTATTGAAGCCGGGCAAAGATATCAGAGACAACTGTTCAGCCGGGTAATGAAGACACTGTTTAGCCGGGTAAAGTTGTTGTGTCTGATATGAGTCGGGTGATTGAGAAAAAGAAGTGAAGCCGGGTGAAGATATTATGACTACTGTATGGCCGGGCAATGAACATGTCAAATCTATGCCGGGTGGTGGAGTCATTAATATCTGCCGGGTGACTAGTTGTGTTACTATACAGCCGGGTGAAGAAATGTTATCACTGTACAGCCGGGTAAAAGAATGAAGTCTTTATCTTGCCGTGTAAGTGTATAACACTATGTTGCCGGGTAATAGTGCAAACAACTGTGTTGCCGGGTAATGAAGAAGATCAATATGTTGCCGGGTGATGAAGAAAAGCATGCCGGGTGATGAAGGTATCACTATGCAGCCGGGTAATGAACAAACAATCATTGTGCAAGCCGGGTGATGTTGTGAAGATAACTATGCTGCCGGGTGATGAATAAAACCAAACAGGTGTAGTTGTTCCTAACCTTTACCCGTCTCTACAGTGGTTTACCCGTCTCTACAGTGAATGACCCGTCCAAGGGTTTTCATGTGTTATGTTGACCCGTCCATGTTGTGACTTGACTCAAGTACTTGACTCGTCCCAACAGTACCTTACTCGTCTCAACAGTGCATGACCCGTCAAGGCTTATTGGGCTTTTATGTTTACCCGTCCCAAATTGTTGACCCGTCACTTAAGTTTGACCTAAATTTTTCAATCATATAAAAACCCGCCTCTTCACTAACACTTATCATTTTTCACCAAAGTTTTTCAAGCACAAATCCCCTGCACAAAATCGTTGATTATCATATTCAATCAATCGTTCTGTAACAAGTTATATTGATTGAATAAGGTATAATTTACATGTTCGAGCATTGTTAAACTTGCAAATCGATCGTTAAAACGAAAAATGATGATGAACAGTAATTGATCACTGAATCGACACTTTGATTTTGCTTGTTAAAACTGAAATCGAATGTTGTTTTATGTGTAAAAAACTGTCGATTATCAACAAACAATCATTAATTTGCATCAAACTTCCTTAAAATCAACAGAATCAATCAAAATTGCTCATAACTGTTAAACCGCCATTGATGACCTGTTGAATGTTCTTAAGTGATAACTTCAAAAGGATAAAATGTGTGTTAAACATTGACAAATCATTGTTAAAACTGAACTTAACATGTTAAACAACTTCATCATACAAATGACGAATTTGTGTTCTTAAGTGTTAAACTGTTTAATTGTAAAATGTTTAATGATCGTTAAAATCCAAAGTTGTTTTGATCAAAATGATGAAAATCAGATTGTCAGATCAATTTAGGAGTTAAAATGATTATGTGAATGCTTTACTTTCATAACTTTTTGTTCAAACACTCATGAAAATTTTGAAATTTATTAATGAAGAATCTAACACATTTGTCTTGTTTTTGTTTTAAACAGATGGAGAATTTGAAGTTTGAGCCAAAGCACAATCTAGTTGCTTGTTTGGATGAGTCTATTCCAGAGACTGAGGGCTATAGAGATATGATGAGATTTATCAAGAGAACAAAGTATGTCTATGCTATGTGTGCTAAACCTGTTATCTATGCAAGACTGATTAAAAGCTTTTGGAGAACATCTGAGGTGGTTACAAATGAAGATGGTGTGATTGTTGTTAGAGGAAACATCACAAAAGACTTACAACTGACTGTCTCTGAACAAGCTATCAGAACTGCCCTGAGGATTGATGAGGATGAGGTAGGAGCAAATGATGAATTAATTGTGACTGAATGTCAAGAGTGTTTTGTTAATATGGGTCATCCTCCCGTATTTCCAAAGTCACAGTTTGTCAGAGCTAGATTGGGGAAGAAGTGGAAGTTACTGTGTTATGTCATTCAACAATGCATGTCAAGAAGGAGTGCTGGTTTTGACAATTTTCCTTCTGACATTGCATCCCCCATTGTAGCAATTGCTGAAAATAAACCATTCAATATGTCGAAGTGGATAATGAATGGGTTTGTATTCAATCTGGTGAAAGGAAAGAGGTTCAAGTTTCTCATGTATCCGAGATTCTTGCAACTAATGATCAATATGGCTTATCCTATTATCAGAACAGAAAGTTATGCTGGAGGGATACTATATACTGAAGACATGAATGATTTATCTTATAGGAAGATGAGTATCGGGAATGTTCCAAGTGTTGAGTTATTTGACTATATGAAGGATATAGCAAATAATGGAGAGATTGTGAATCCATTAGATCTTGTTAATAAAGAGATTGATGAAGATGAGAGTGAAAGTGGCAATGATGATGATAAGGAAGATAGTGAAGATGATGAAGATGATGATAGTGGTGATGATGGAAATAGTGATGATAGTGCTGAATCAGATAATGAGGAGGCAGAGAATGTGGAAGTTGATGAACAAGTGTGTTTTGAAACAGAGAATGTTGAAATTGTTGAACCAATTGTAGTTGAAGAACCTGTTGAGGTTATTAGTATGACTGAAGAGGTTGATATTGAAGCTCAAAGGAAAATTACAGTTCAATATGTGAGATCTCGAAGATCTAAGGCTGTGATTGAGCCTATGTTGGTGGAGGAACTGAATGAGATTGAAGATGTGAATGTGCCTGAACAGATGGTGGACATTGTTCAGATTGCTAAACAAGTTGAAGCAGAAGTAGAGTTTGTGGCACAGACAGACGATGAAACTGATGTTGGAGTAAGTGTTTCTGTTCCAGTTGATATACCCACCACATCATCTCCAGATGCTGAAAACATTGAACAATCTTTGGAGTCTTCACCAAAAATTGTGTCAAGTGTTGATGTTAATGAGGATAAAAAGAAAATTGCTGAGTTAGAAGAGATGGTAGCAAAACTCTTGGATGCTAATGAACAGTTGAAGGCATCAAATGATCGAAAGAAGAAAAGACTAGAAGAGTTTTGGGCCACTCATAATCAGATGCTTGAAACATTCAAAGCATTGGATGCTGACTATTTGAAAATGAAGGATGATTATGGAATGTTGAAATCTGATTTTGAAACTTTGAAGGAGGAACATGAAAATTTGAAGTATGACTATAAAGAGTTGAAGGCAGAATGCAATACTCTTGATGCTGAGAAGGAAATGTTGGAAAAATGGTTAGAAGAAACTAGATCGAAGAAGTCAGGCTCTACATCAGATAAAGATTTTTCGGATGATGTGATGGAAGTAACTGAACATACTCGAGAAGCCAAAGTTTACTATACTAGAGCGCGTGGTACGAAGAATGTTGGTATAAGGGTTGAGTCACCAAGTACTATTCCCGATGAAGCTGTTGATACTGTCAATCCTGACAAGGCTGAGGGAAAAAGAAAGTTAGATGCAGTGCCGGAGATTACTGGTGAAGAAAGTTGTACCAAAAAGGCAAGACTGGTTGAAGAAAGTCAGATTGAGCCGATTCAATCTGTGACTGAAACTGAGGAGGCTGAAATGGCAAAGGTTGATGAGACTGTGGTAGAAGCTGGAATTGATAAAACAGTTCAGATTGAGCCGATTCAATCTGAATCTGTAGTGGAAACTGATGTGCCTGAAATAGTTGAAGTGGTTGAAATGCGCCAGAAACTGTAACTGAAGAAGCATTTCAGTTTGAGCCGGTTCAAACTGAAACTGCACCGATGATAGAGGCACTGGATGATTTAGACGACATTGATTTCACATTGTCTGAACCTGAGGCTGAGCCTGAACCGAATCCTGATGATGAGATTCCTGCTGATTTGCCTGAACGCTTTGCTTATCTTGAGAAAATGAAGTACAATCCAGTATATCTGAATGGGCTGACTGTGAGTCAAATTAATGAAGAGTATGAGAAATGTTTGACTGCACAAGATAAAGCTGCTGCTGATGAGAAAGAATTTATTGTTGAGATGGGTGAGTGGACACCGTTGCAAGAAAGTTTGAATATTGATGATTTACCTCCACAAGAGCTTTATCATCAAAATCCAGAAGAAATGTCTTCCAGAAATATGCGAGAATGGCTGAGTTCAAGGAACTATCCGTATAAAACTTTGAAGAGACTGAAGCATGAATCGCTAAAGAAGATTATTATAAGTTTTATGAAGACGGAGAAGATGTATAATCGGATGTTTTATCTGGATTACAACAACCCTCAATACTATGAGCTGACAAACAGATACAAAGTACTCGGACCGAAAGAGATACCGGTGATGGCTTTACCAGAAAATGCGCACAAAAAGAGAAAGGAGTTGATTGATATGTTTCCAAGTGAAGTAAAGTCATACAATATCCTATGGACGTACGAGAATCATGGCATAAATCTGCCACAGCAGGAGATGTGGTGAGATCTCTGCTGAGCAAAGGACAGTCTGTTGCTGAATTGCTTGATTCGATGATCGTACCGGAAAAGTCCAAAAAGGTGAAAATCATTGCATGGAAATATGACGAAGTTTTTGATGCGTTTTTTATCAAAAGAGTTAATGGTTTATGCGATGTATATCATTATTACTCTAGTATTTTCAAGTTAGAGGTGCAAGATTTGAAGGAGTTGCACAAGCTAAGATTGATCAATCACACGCATGCTGAGCGTGGTGATAAATGTGCGATGCTGCTTGATGCTGGGATAAGCCGTTTACCGAAATACTTGGAGTTTAGAGGACAACAGGAAGATAGCGCTTATGTTCAGTCCAAGAAAACAAGAAAACAAAAGAAGTTGGTGGTGAGTGATGACATGTACTTAGAAGAATTTTCTAATGAATACTTTGATAAGGTAATTGATCCGGGGTTGAAAGTGATAGATGGTACTCAAGCAACGAAACCAATTCTTAAGTTTTTCTACAATCAGGAAACTTTTGAGCTGAAATTGGTACGAAATCTGGATAACTGGGATAAGGACATGATCACCTTATTCAGCACATTTGAGTTGAAATTGTTACATCCATCATATATCGATCACTTGAGAAGTTACAAAATGGAGAAGTGCAAGGATAAAGTTGCTGAAGCGGATCGAAAATTGTTTATGGTTATGGTTGAGGTGATTGCAGCTGCGTCAGAGAAGATACGTGTAAGGAAGGCATTACTCAATGCTAACCTTGTGAAAGTTGATATACCAGAGATAGAGTTTATGCGAGTGACTACAAAGGGTACACTGGAAGTGCAAGTCAAAGGGCGAGAATTACCGTATGAATTTTACGCTAACATTGATTTTGCAGGTTTGACTCTTGATTCTCTGAGACGCATGAATGCCTGTGACATTCTTACAAATGAGTCAAAGCCAAGACAAGCGAAGATTGCGGAAAAGTTCAAGTCATGCATCGAAGAAGCACTAAAAGAACAAGAAGAATACAAAGGAAAAGAATTGCTGGATGTTAAAGAAGAGCCTGAAGATTGGTGAGAGATTGAAGCTGAAAAAGATGAAAACTGTTTGAAGATTTTGTTGAAGTCCAAAGATAAATCTTAGGGGGAGTACTGTTAGGGTTATTTCCAGTTTAAGATTTACTTTGTACTTGTTTTATACATTTATGTATAGTTTAGGGTTTATTTTGTTATTTTCCCTAAAATGTATTTGTTGCTTAAAAGCATGTAGTGAGAGAGTGTGAGGAGAAAGGCTAGATCACTATTCACGTTAGAGAGAGAACTAAGTGTGTGTGATTTATTTTTCTCCTGCATTTGTACTACAAACTTGCTTTGATCATCAATATACAAAGAGAATTATTAGTAATGAATTGTGTTGCTGATTGAACTGTGTTTGTGTATGAATCATTCTGATCATTGAGCGATATCATCGATCCAATTGAACCTATCATAAAACCACAACATTACCTATATAATCACACCAAAAACAAATTTAATCAAAAAATCAACTTTTGGATAAATCAAATATTTTCTCACAAACCACAACATTTACCTATATAATCACAGCAAAAATAAATTTGAACAAAAAATCAACTTTCGAAAACATAAAAAATTTTAATATAAAACAACAACATTTACCTATATAAACATACGAAAAACAAATTTGATAAAAATCAACTTTAAAAAAATCAACAAATTTTCACATAAAACCACAACATTTTACCTATATTTAAGGCCTTGTCTATTCACACACCCTAAAATTCTATCCACACACCTGTTTTAAAACCAGGCGTCACGGATCGGCCTTGATGCGGCGTCTGAGTCACTTTTCTGTCAACGTCAACCGAGGAATGTCGTAAACGAGGTGGAATTCGGTCAAACCTGGACATATGCGCCGCATATATGACCTAGGCGCCGATGATGTTGTTGGCCGCATATATGACCTATGCGCCACACCGAGGGCCATGCGCGGCGCATAAGGGTGTTGAAGCGTGATTGACTACGTTCGAGGATGTGTCTGGGATAAGAAATAACCCAGGCGCGACCTGAGGTTTATGTGCGCCGCCTAAGGGTGTGGGAAATAAAAGCATGAGGTGTGTGAATAGGATATAGGGTGTGTGAATAGGATGACCCATATTTAATCACACCAAACCAAACTTTTATAAAAAAACCAACATTTGAAAGAATACAAAATGTTCACATAAAACCACAACATTTACCTATATAATCACACCAAAAACACATTTGAGCAAAAAATCAACTTTCGAAAACATAAAAAATTTTCATATAAAACAACAACATTTACCTTTATAGCCACACAAAAAACAAATTTGATAAAATATCAACTTTCAAAAAAATAAACAAATTTTCACATAAAAACACAATATTTTACAACAAGAGATTCGTAAAAAAATCAACTTTTGAAAGAATTAAAAATGTTCACATGATACCACAACATTTACCTATATATTCACACCAAAAAAAATTGGATCAAAAAATCAAATTTTGAAAAAATAAAAATTTTTCACATAAACCACAACATTATCTTTATAATCATTCTAAAAACAAATTTGATAGAAAATTAAATTTTGAAAACATCTAAATTTTCATATAAAACAACAACATTTACCAATATAACCACACCAAAAACAAATTTGATCATAAAATTAACTTAAAAAATAACGAATTTTCACATAAACCACAACATTTTACCTATATTTAATCACACCAAACCAAACTTTCATCAAAAAATCAACTTTTGAAAAATAAAAAATGTTCACATAAAATCACAACATTTACCAATATAATCATATCTCACCAAAAACAAATTGGATAAAACAGAGATATTAAAATGTAAGTTTTTCAAAGTTTAGCGGAAGCGTTTAAGGAAAACATAAAATCCCAATTTAAACTTGTGCTCCAAAACTAGCACAAACAAATGAAACCGGTGCTTTAAAATCCAGCACTCAACCAAACAGTTATATTCAACCAAAACCAAAACAGTTAAAAATGAGGTTTGCAACAAGTTCAAAAGACCCATGCATGCTGTGTCCTATGTGCACAAACTCCTAGCCGCCTGAGAAAACATACTGAAAACGGTCAACACATGGTTAGTGAGCTCAATGAGATAAGTAATCAAACATAATTATCAAAATAGTTTAACCGATAAACATCATTACTATTGCAGGTTAGCTAAACCACCTCGTTTACTACATGAGCACGTCAAGATTAAACTGAACGATACGATAATTTTTGCTTTATTGCCACCATGGCCGGTGACTAAAAGTTAAAGGGCCATTTGCACCACCTGGAAACCAATCCAGCTTGGTGGGGTCTGCCGAACCCGTAGTACTACTCAAATTTCCCCGTTGTACCCACTGTATATTAATAATCTAGACAAAAAGGAAAGGACTTTATATTTTGATGGAATCATGCTCAATAAAATAAACCATTAGACAATAGAACTTTGTTTTATCAACATAGTTGCCCGAAGGCCCTGCCTGAAGGCGTAAAACTCAGCCCAAGGCTGTTTAAAATCTTGCACGAAGGTATAAAATGCGGCTCAAGGCCATGTAAAACAGTTTGTATGTTTTCTTCCCGAAAGGATTTTAAAACGGGCAAAGAGACTCACCTTTGGAGGGCATAGAAATTAACAGCAATTATGCAACAAAAGAATCTAGACCGTTCTACGACCTGTTTTAATGGTCATATACTAATTATTAGCTAGAACTTTTATCTGTGTTCATATAGAATAACGCATGTCTATTTAATCATACAATCACTCCTTGAATTACATGGTATACATAAATACATAGGATCGATTACTATTATTGCATTCGCATATATACATATATACATATATTTTTATATACACATGCCCACGTAGCACATTCCATGCATCCTATCGCTAGCTTGACCCGACTCACATTATCAACATGTGACTCCTATACTTTTCATACTTGCACGTATTGTCATGTATTCACACCAAACAACTACCTTTATTCGTCTAATCACTTATAAAATCTATGTTTCGTTTACACCACGTACCATCAAAAATCAAATTTTGAAAAAATCACTCATAACCATATACCATCGCATATATATATATATATATATATATATATATATATATACATATATTTATACAACCTGATGTTGTTGTTTTGTTTTCTTGATGAAATCCGCCCAACATACACATAAAATCATAATTATATTCACGTCTACATGTGCACGGGTTAACATACATATATCGCAAGCACATACATACATACATACATACATACATACATACATACATACATACATACATACATACATACATACATACATACATACATACATACATACATACATACATACATACATACATACATACATACATACATACATACATACATACATACATACATACATACATACATACATACATACATACATACATACATACATACATACATACATACATACATACATACATACATACATACATACATACATACATACATACATACATACATACATACATACATACATACATACATACATACATACATACATACATACATACATACATACATACATACATACATACATACATACATACATACATACATACATACATACATACATACATACATACATACATACATACATACATACATACATACATACATACATACATACATACATACATACATACATACATACATACATACATACATACATACATACATACATACATACATACATACATACATACATACATACATACATACATACATACATACATACATACATACATACATACATACATACATACATACATACATACATACATACATACATACATACATACATACATACATACATACATACATACATACATACATACATACATACATACATACATACATACATACATACATACATACATACATACATACATACATACATACATACATACATACATACATACATACATACATACACGATTAGTACATGCACCCTCATACGCATACATATTTTTCATAATTAGAATGCATACCCATATGCTTAGTACATACCCAACACATTCATACAAACATGATGACAAATCTATATATACATACAGTGTACGACATGTTTGCTGCTAAATTGTTTCATACGCATACATATCTCTGGAATCAAATACCTACACACAATATACGTACACATGCGGCTACTGCTACTGTTTAATATTCACTATACATACTTTTCAAATCATAAATCTTGTATACCTACATACTGATCATACCTACATGTGATATATTACATACATACAATCTGTAATACACAATACATATGGTTTACATACACATACATTACATACGGTTTACATACTCACGTATTCGAGTCGCGAAACTCACCGGGATTTAACGGAAAAGATGTTCGGGATCCACGGAGTTTCTGCTGCTACTTCGGTTCGCTAATGGAACGGGAAAGGAACACGGTGCAGGTTGTTTGACGGAAAGGTGATGAAGATGATCGGAACGTGACTGGTTTTCGGTTGACAATGGCTGCTACTCTACATATATACATATAGATTACACAGCCGATATATATATATATATATATATATATATATATATATATATATATATATATATATATATATATATATATATATATATATATATATATATATATATATATATATATATATATATATATATATATATATATATATATATATATATATATATAGAGTGAGGTTCACCTACATAGTGTTATAAATCTAAGAAGGCTAAGAAGCAATAAGAGATTGACATGTGGCATCTAGGAAAATTAGGAGAGGGGGGGTATTTTAGTCATGCCCACTTTTTTAAAACGTTTATAACTTTTACATACGACATTATTTTTTTAAACAAATTACACCATAAAAACGAGAATTTTTTTCTCTTTAAAACGCGTATAATATTGATATATAAAAAACGAACTTTTTTTTCACAATTTTTCAGCTCATTGTGTCTAACGTCAGGTCATTGTGTCTTCCGTCAGGTCATTGTGTCTTTCATCAGGTCATTGTGTGATTGTGTCATCCGTAAGGTTGTTGTGTCATTCATCGGGTCATTGTGTAATCTTATTTGACAAGTATTACACAATTATCTAATAATAATTACACAATAACACAAAAAGTATTTCAAAGATCTTGCAGCTCTCACATCATCCTCCTTAAAAAATAAATAAACAAAACTTAAAAAAACTACTATTTTCTCATTGTGTCTTTTTTCATTGTGTCTAATTTAAAAAATAAAAAAATGGTAATTTTTTTAATTTTTTTTAATTTTTCGTTTATTTATTTTCTGAAAGATGAATACATGGGGAACAAGGTCTCCAAACCACTTTTTTCAAATTTGATTTATATTGTGAGTTATAATTTTTTTAAAAGTGTCATTGTGTCTTTGTTTACCATTGTGTCATTCTCACACTTTGTAACAAAAATAACGTTGTTTTTGAACATTTTTCAAACACATATTAACAATTTGTGACACGGTGATAATTTCTAAACACATAATATGACACAACAAATATTTATAATAAGATGATATTATATAATGACTTAAGAATGAACCGATAAAAGTGATATTTCACTAGTTATAATAAAACACAATCACATGATATTACACAAGGACTAGACAAGTGCCGAAATTTTTTTTTATTTTTTATATATCAATATTATACGCGTTTTAAAGATAACAAACGCTTGTTTTTTTGGTGTAATTTTTTTTAAAAAATAATATCGTATCCAAAAGTTATGAACGTTTTAAAAAAAATAGAAGAATTGGCATGTGCCTTGCATGTGGAGAGAGAAAGTCAACAAAAGTGGCTATGACTAATGTACCCTTCCACCAATTTCTTTCCCTACAAATTGATCTCAACCATTAAAAAAGAGATCTAAATGTCATAAATCCTTCTTAGCCTTCTTAGATTTCCAACACTATGTAGGATAACTCTCCTCTCTCTCTCTCTCTATATATATATATATATACATACACCGGAGTTTGGTTCGCGAAGCTTACTAGAGAAACAATGAAGGTGATCGGAATGTAATTGCTGCATTAATTGCAATGGAAGACGAAGATGATGATGATGAACTGGATGAACGACGGTGATAACAATGGTGTTGATCTCGTGCGGCAGGGTTTTAGAGGGTGTGTGTTTGTGTGTGTGTTTTAGAGGGGCGGGTGGTTTGGTTTAAATAAATTAAATTTTACACATTAAGCCCTTGTACATTATAAGGTTATTAAATTTTAGTTTTGAAGTTTAAAAACTAGTTTTTATTATTACAAAATAAACCCTAAACTTATAAAAAATTAACGGAATAGTTATAAGATAGTTAAAAATGTTAACCTGAATTTGCGGGTTGTCACACAAAAAATCAACAAATTTTCACCTAAAACCACAACTTTTTAGCTATTTATAATCACACTAAAACCCAACTTTCATCAAAAAAATCAACTTTCGAAAACTTAAAAAATTTTCACATAAAACCACAACATTTACCTATACAATTAGACCAAAAACTAATTTAATCCAAAAATAAAATTTCGAAAACATGAAAAATCTTCATATAAAATCACAACATGTAATGTATAATCACACCAAAAATAAATTTGATAAAAAAAAAATCTAATTTCAAAAAATTAACAAATTTTCACATAAAACCACAACATTTTACCTATATTTAATCACATAAAAAACTTTGATAAAAAAATCATCTTTTGAAAAAAAAAGTTTTCACATAAAATCACAATATTTACCTATATAATCTCACCAAAAACAAATTTGATCAAAAAATTAATTTACGAAAAAATAAAAATATTTCACAAAAAGCACAACATTTACATATATAATCACACAAAAAAAAAATTTGATCAAATAATTAACTTTTGAAAAAATCAAAAATTTTCACAAAAAAACCACAACATTTACCTATATAATCACAACAAAAATTTCAGAAAAAATTTCTGTTAACAAGGAAATGATGTGACAACCCAAGTTTTTTTTTCTTTCTTCCTTTTCTTCTTTATTTCTTGCAACCTGAAATCCTTATTGATAATACTTAATTTTCGGGACGACAATTCTTTCAACAAGGTGATAATGTGACACCCGACATTTTCAGATTAACACCGTTAACTTAGGATCAACTAAGTGCGTTATTTATCAAATGATATTCGAACGTTAGTAAGCTAATAAAATAATAATTTCATGAAGTCCAAAGTTTCCACTCTACCAGTTGTTACGAGTTCATAGTCGATTGATATGTAGATATACATAGTTAAATTATATAAAACAAAATAAATAATGTCGTTTTCATCACATCGCCACACCCTATAGGTCGTTTTCATCACATCGCCGCACCAACACATTTACTCATCTCCGGTCATCGTCCCCCGTCATTAGCGACCATTGCCACACCACCGCCTCTTTCAACCACCATCACAACCTACGGCCACTTCTATCAGTCCACGTTGAACTTACGACCACCACCACCAACGGATCCTACTGTCACGCCGCCGAACACCACCACCAAACCCGTTGCAAATGTGATCGATGATCGGCTGTTATCTTCACGTGATTATAGCCACCACCTGTATCTCCAGCGAGCATCGTTCTCATCATCACTTTTCAGCATTTCATTTGTTGATATCCACCGCAACCTCTGGTAGTGGGACTACCTATGCATATTACTTGGTTGATCACTTGTAGCTGCTTAAAACTAAGGTGAGTTTCATGGCCCCTTTTTACTTTACTTACTCTTTTTGGGGGAGATAACATGCTGTAATTGTTTTCTTTACAAACTTGGTTTTTAGTATGATCACATGCGTACCTAGTGTCAGTACTTTTGCCTTATGTTTAGACAGTTAATTATATTGCATAGCGAGGAAGATTCAACTGAACCATATCCTGAAGATAATCTACAAGGTGAAGACTTACGAAAGGTCAAGAATGACATTAAGGCTTATTCCTTAATGTGTAAAGGGCTACCACTTCAAGTGTTGTCAAGACTGGATGCTTATCAAACTGGCTACACATTATTCAAAGCATTGAAATCAATTTGTGAAGGAGGAGAACAATTAAGAAGTCTCAAGAAGCAGAAACTGAAGAGACAATTAGAACTGTTTGAGCATATTTCTGGAGAATCTGTACACCAGATGATGAATAGATTTGTGCGTCTAACAACTGAGATGACAAATGTTGGTGTCAAGACAGATCTTCAAGACTTGAATGATAGATTATTGTGTGCTCTTACATCCTCACGGAAACAAAAAGTTACTTTGCTGAAGCATACAGAAAACTTTCCAAAGGACTTAGATCTTCTTATAACACAGACTGAAGAAGTTAAAATCAAGTTCAAGAAATACTGACAGATCAAGTTCTCATGCTCAGTATAAGTTTGTGGTGAATCCTTCAAATACAGTTGAGAATGCTTTTCTTGCTCAAGATGCTATTGTTTATTGGATTAAATTTGTTGTCCTAATTATGCTTGAAAATTAATTGCAAAACCCTAATAAGGATGTCTTGTCTAATTAATGTGTCAAGAATGATTGCAGGTGCAATAAATGCAGTTGAAAAAGTCAACAGTCGAAAAAGTAATGAAAATTGTGGGAAAACCTGTTACTGTGGAGCCGCATAATGTTTAACTAGCCGTGTGATAGAAGATTATGCAGCCGGGTGATGATTTTGAAGTTATTATGTAGCCTGGTGATTGAAGGTTATGCAGCCGGGTAATGAAATTGCTGTCACTATGCAGCCGGGTGATTAACTCACATGTCACTGTGTAGCCGGGTAAAGAAGACTATGCTACTGTGCAGCTGGGTGATGGGTAAAACAAAGCCAAGGTGTAGTCGTTCCAACCTTTTGTGTGTATCAAAACATGACACGACTATGTCATGATCCGTCCCATGTCTGCATGATGAACTTGCTTTAAACAAGTGTTAACACGTCTCAACTAATGTTGACACGTCCCAACAGTTGTCTGACCCGACCAAGCATTTACACGAAGAAATTTAATGTGTATAGACACTCTGACCCGTCCCAACAATGTTGACACGACTCAACAGTTCTTGACCTGTCTTAATAATGTGTGACCCGACTAAGTGTTTCTACATGTTAAAATTGTCTGTTCATATGTTGACCTGTCTCAAAGGCTTGTCCCTTCTCAACAGTAACATGACCCGTCTAAGGCTATTGGGCCTATTTTTGACCCGTCTGAAAAATTGACCCGTCCCAATTTGTTGACCTAATTGTTTAGCCGGCTCATCTACATATAAATACATGTCTCTTCATAACACTTATCTTTTTTCCACAAACACTTTCAAGTAAATACTCTGATTTCAAAAACACCAATTATTATTCAATCACTGGTTCTGTGACAAAGAGTAGAGATTGAATAAGGTATAATCATCATGATCAAACCCCATCGACATCATCTGACACCTTTGTTGATCTAAAATCGGAAAATATGTGATGAACAATAAAAAGACCCTGAATCGACATTTTGATTCTTTATGTAAAAACTGAAATCGATTGTTGAAATAGGTTCAAATGGATTGTTAATCACTAATTTTCATCAAATAATTAACATCACAACATAAAAAATCATCTGATTTTGAAGAAAAAGTTAAATGCACCGAAACCGCCATTGATGGATATTGAACAAGTGTGTAATCTGATCAAAAAGGATACACAATCTTGATTTAATTGATCAATTGATACTGAAAAATGATCTAAATCATTAGATACAACACCATTCAACAAATGACAAATTTGTGATTAAGTGACTAAGTGTTAATGCTTTTAACAGTTGATAATGGATATTGTTTCACAAGGTTTTTGAACAAATGATACTATCAAACAGTTTTTAACCTATGTGGTCAATGTAATGTTAATTGTTATACTTTGCCATTATGCTTGTCTCTTTACACAAATGTTGCTTGCTTATCAATTTTAATAACTGACACATATGTCATTGTTTGTTTTAAGAGATATCCTCAAGTATGAACCAAAGCACAATATTGTGGCATTATTGGATGATTCTATAACAGAAGCAGAGGGGTATCAAGAAAGGATCCGGTTTATCAGAAGAACCAAGTATGTATATGCAATGTGTGCCAAACCCATTGTATATGCGAGGTAGATTAAGTCTTTTTGGAGATCTGCTGAGATAATTACTGATGAGGCTAGTGTATCAGTTATACGTGGGGAGATTACCAGGCAGTTACAATTAACTGTGTCTGAAGAATCTATCAGGAATGCACTACAGCTAGATGATAGTGAAGTAGGTGCATTGGATGAATTTAGGACTGCTAAATGTCAACAATGTTTTATCAATATAGGATGTGACACCCGAAAAATTCAGGTTAACTTCGTTAGTTAAACTATGTTAATCTCGTTAACGCAATTATACTTTTCATTTAAATTGGTGAATTAAATGTGCAATTGTTACGCAAACATACACACGAAACGACCACACGAGTTAATACCCGGACGTTGGTGATCTTAAATGGATACAAATACAATAAATATACATCTTAGGTGATTCGTGTGCTTATATTGTTAAACTTCCGGTTGATTATGTATTTTACCGGTTTTAACCGTTTGCGAAATTCGATAATCTTTACGAAACAAAAATTTAAGTTTTGGTAAAGTTTTCATGGTGTTTACATACCGAGACAAAAACGGAGCCCGTGGATCATCCATTTGACCCATGGATGGCCCAAGGCCCACTATTTTAACATAATCTAATTAATTAGCAAAATAACTAAAACCTAAACCTAAAATTTTTATAAAAAAAATCGGCCATAGCCTCTTTTCTTCCTCTTGAAGCCGTCGCATATACATACACATATACAAAGTTGATTTTTGCTAGTTTGATTCAATTGTTGTTGGTTTCGGGTGCTAATTGAAGTGATAAACGCAATACTAGTAAGTATTTGTATTGATTGTTGTTATATATTTCGTAAACTATAACTAATGGAAACCCTAATTCATCCAAAATGGCCAAATTGATGTTTGTGTTGTGGAAATGGTTTGTTGGTTATGTGTTAATTGTTATTTTGATGATTAGATGATGAAAGAGATGCAAAAATTGTGTTTATGAAATTAGGGTTTGATAGAAAGTTAGTGGAACTTGATGTTACATGCATGATTTGGATGAAATGTGCTTGAATATGTGATTAGGTGGTGAATGGGATGAAGTTTGAGGAAATGGTTTTGAAATTGCACGAACATTTTGTCATGTTACTTAAAATAGTAACTTTTTCTCTAGAGATTGTATGAAATTGCATGTTGTTGATGTCTATGAATGGTTTTGAGATCACTAGTACGTTAGGATAATGTATTAGACGAATTTTGAGTATAGGAACGTACGAATCCGACTTGGTTTGAAAGACTTGCTAAACGTAGAAACTTTTTGTCATGGAAATTACTAGAATGCATGTTAAGTGATTTTGGATGTACAAACATGATTTGATTTGCAAATGAATGTTTGTAGACATGTGGTGCTTGGTAAACATACTTTGATCATGAAATGATGTTCGTAGGTAGTTGTTGGTTAGTAGACCGGTTGCATGAAATTTTTTTGTTTGAAGTCTAAATGGTGTGTACTAATAACTAGGATGCCATGATGGAAATGTCACAATACTAGTTGAAACAAAACATGTGAACAATTTGTTGTGCCTAGAAATGACCACGCATGCTAGTATGTTTTATATTGGAAACCGCAAAGTGATAGTATGTGTTGTTGTTTTGCATAGCATGTTATGGTATTTCAGTAATAGTTGACATGCTTAGGAATGTTGAATTATGCAAGTATACTCTAGAGATTCGACTTCCCTATAAAGGAAACTTTTACGGAAGTAGATACCCAACTTGTTGAATGTGTGACGTGTGATGTGGTATGTGAATGTAATATGGTTAAATACATCATATGTAACATACTTACACTTAAAAAATCACCAACGAGTCGCGGGTCAAATCGGGTCAACTAAAAGTCAAACTTGGTCAAACTTGGACAAAAAGTCAAAACTTGGTCAAATTTGGACAAAAAGTCAAAACTTGGTCAAACTTGGACAAAAAGTCAAACTTTTCCGATCACGCACAAACTGTATGACCATTTGGATGCTTAGGGTACTATGACGCTACACGAACACACATTAATAGACCTACTATAATTTAGGTCGTTGCATTTCGTTGTGTGCTTTAAAATGTTTTGCTGTGCAACTTAAGGTGAGTTCACTAAACTGCACTTTTAATATTATACCCTTTTATGGGCTGAACACGGACGAATACTTTTACGGATTTACGAATTTAGTATGTCGCATGTCTGGATTAGAGCAACTTTTATTTTGTTCATGAAAGTCCTCATGGATACCTAGTTGACCGTTAGTATTTGTGAAATAGCGGAGAAATTTTGAGTAGTACTACTGGGTTTGACAAACCCCACCCGGGCTAGTCGCGCTAGCATGACAGAAGGACCTGTCGAACGGGTGTTGAATGACCTAACATTCACACATGTGCATCCTGATGGGATGTACGAACAGGCAAAATGCACTTAATGTGTATATACGTCAGCTTCGGTCAGATACATACGACTCTAAGGACATGTACTGTATACTAGCTACCTACAATGACATACTTAATTTATATATCTGCTTGCAACTAAACTACTTGATTTTATACTTACAATGTGAACTCACCAACCGCCGTGTTGACACTTGTTAGCTTTTCACTGTTTCAGGTCACTGAGGTACACTGCACGTAGGGCATGGCATGGCGTCCTCGCATTTCATTTAAACACTTCTTGCATTAAAAACTTTGTTTTGGGATTTGACAAATATTTAAACTGTGTGTCTTGTGTCGGGCGCATGTTTTTGCGCATTTACTTTCTGCATGGTTTGGGTTTGCTTAAACTTACTTATTTGTTACGCTTCGGCATAACTAAAAAACTAATTACTCTGATTATCGTTTAAACTACCGCATTTAATGGGTAAACGTTTGGTTTTTCAAAACTCATATAGAGTCGTTCGGTGTAATAAATGACTGGATCCTGGTTTGTCATGCCTCTAACGGTAAAACTTCGTTAGTGGATTTAGGGGTGTGACATGGGACACCCTCCGGTTTTCCCTAAATAGCAGTTCGTAAGAGCCAGACTGGGCAAGCAGTGAAAATTATTGTGTTATGTGATACATCACTGTCTATCCAGAAGAAGTGCAGGGTTTGATAATTTTCCATCTGACATTGCATCCCCAATAGTTGCAATTGCCCCAAACAGACTATTTAATATGTCTAAATGGATCATGAAGAGGTTTATACTCAATCTCGTGAAAGGGAAGAGATTTAAGTTTTTGATGTATCCCAGATTTCTATAGTTACTGATCAATGCTGCTTATCCTGAGATACGAGAAGAAGAATTTATAGGAGGGATGTTGTATACTGAAGATATGAATGCTTTGGCTTATAGTAAGATGAGCATTGGGAATGTTGCGAATGTGCAATTATTTGACTATATACGAGATATAGCAAATAATGAAGAAGACATTGCACTGGAATATCATCATATCTCCCCAGGTGAAGTGATTAATCCATTAGACCTTGTGGACGAGATTCCAGACAATCTTTTACATGATGATGAGTACTTTGCTAGACATCCAGAAGATGAAGAAGGAAATGATGATGGTAATGATGAAGATGAAGGTGGTTCTGAGACTGAGAATGATGAGGATGATAATAGTGATGATGGTGATAATGAGGGATCAGATAGTGATGATGGAGATGATGGTAATGTTGGTGATGAATTAGAAGAAGAAGAAGAAGAAGAAGAAGAAGAAGAAGAAGATGTGATTGAGAAAGAAGAAGAAATGACTGTGAATGTATCTGAATTGGAACCTGTTACTGTAGAGGATGTTATTGAGATAAATCCTATTGAAGATGTGATTGTGCCTGAATACATAGATGTGATTCAGATTGCACAAGAAGTAATAGTTGAAGCTGAGTCTATGGCACAGGCAGATGATGAAGTTGAAGTTATTGTGCCTGTTTCTAAGGCTGTTGATATTCCCACAACCTCTACTCCAGCAACTGAACATGCTGAACAACCCATGGGGTCTTCACCTAAGGTTGGTTCAGATGTCGATATGAACGAAGAAGAAGAAGATTTTTTCATTTAAAGAGGATGATAGCCAAGCTATTAGAAGAAAATGCTCAATTAAAGGCATCTAATGAGCAAAAGAAGAAGAGATTAGCTGAGTTCTGGACTATGCATCAGAGGAATTCTAAAATCTTCAAGGAGTTAGATGAAGAGTATGAAAATCTGAAGGTTGATTATGAAGAGTTACATGCAGAATGTAACACTTTACGCGCAGAAAAGGAAGTATTGGAGTGTCTGAGACTCCTAGGGAAGTCACAGTTTACTAAACCAAATCACGACGATCTAAAACTGTGACAGAACCAAATGTTGAATCAGTCCCTATTCCCGATGATGCTACTGCTATTGTTACATATGGCAAAGCGTAGGGAAAACGTAAACTTGATGAAGTGCCTGAGATCCTTGAAGAAGATATTTCTATCAAGAAAGCTAGAACCGAGGAAGTAGTTCAGGTTGAGCCGGTTCAAGCTGAGGCTGTAAAAGAATTTGAAGTGGTTGATATGTCGGGTGAAGCTGGTACATCAAAGTCTGATACTGAAGTTGGTATAAATGAAGAGATTCCGGTTGATCTCGATGCACGGTTTTCTTATTTAGAACAGATGAAGTAAAATCCTGTCTATTTGAATGGACTCACTGTCAGTCAAATAAACGAGGAGTACGAAAAGTGCATCAAGGCCCAAGATCGAGTAGATGGAGATGACCGAGAATTTGTGGTTGAACCAGGTGAATGGACTTCGTTACAAGAGAGTCTAAACCTTGAAGATCCACCACCTGAAGAATTGTACCATCAAAATCCGGAGGAGATGACCACTATGGATATGCGCCAATGGTTACAATCAAGACATTACCCATATAAGACATTGAAGAAGTTGAAGAAAGAATCTCTGAAGAAGATTGTTGTTAGTTTTCAAGCCTCGGAAAAGATGCATACTCGAATGTTCTTCTTGGATTACAATAATCCATAGTACTATGAACTTACAAAAAGGTTCAAAGTATTGGAGCCAAAGGAGATACCGTTGATGTCCTTACCAGAAGATGCTCACAAGAAGAGGAAAGAGTTGATTGATATGTTTCCTAGTGAAGTCAAGGCTTACCACGTACCGATGGAAGTACGAGAATCATGGCATAAAGCTGCCACGGCAGGTGATATTGTGAGATCACTGCTGAGCAAAGGTCAATCTGTTGCAGACCTGCTTGATTCAATGATTGTCCCGGAAAAATCCAAGGACGTGAAGATCATTGCATGGAAATACGATGAAGCGTTTGATGCATTTTTGATAAAGCGTGTGAACGGTTTCTGTGACATCTACCATGATTACTCGAGTATCTTTAAACTTATAGTTCAAGATCTCAAAGAGTTACACAAACTGAGACTGATTAATCACACGAGGGCTGAACATGGTGAAAAATGTGCTATGTTGTTGGATGCTGGAATTAGCAGAATGCCCAAGTTTTTGGAATTTCGTGGCCAACAAGAAGATAAGATATATATGGATCGTAAGAAAAATAAGAAGAAGGTATTGATTGTGCGTGACATGTACCTTGAAGAAATCTGATGAATATTTTGATAAAGTGACTGATCCGGGAATTAAAGTGTTCGATGGTTCGCAAAAGACGAAGCCAATTCTGAAGTTTTTCTATCACGAAGAAACGTTTGAGCTAAAGCTGGTTCGTGACTTAGAAGATTGGGATCATTACATGATCAATCTATTTATCACTTTTGAGCTTAAGCTGGTGCACCCATCATACATCGATCATATGCGAAGTCATAAAATGGAGAAGGCAAGAGATCTGTTGGCTGAAGCAGACAGAAAGCTGTTCGAAATTATGATTGAGGTGATTGGAGCTGCTACAGAAGAGATCAGATTAAGGAAAGCATTACTCAATGCCAACCTTGTGAAGATCAACATTTTGGAGATCGAGTTTATGCGGATTGCATCCAAGGGAACATTGGAAGTGCGTGCAAAAGGAATGAAGAAGCCTTATGAGTTTTATGCTAACATTGATTTTGCAGGTATTACCTTGGATATACTTAAACAGATGGCTACTTGTGATATACTCACCAATGATTCAAAGCCAAGACAAGCAAAGATAGCCGAAAAATTCAAGTCTTGCATTGAAGAAGCTATCAAAGAACAAGAGAGATTAAAGAGAAGAAAAGATTTCGAAGGAAGACCAAAGATAAATCTTAGGGGGAGTACTGTTAGGGCTCGTTTCGTGTTTAAGATTTACTTTGTTCTTATTTTGTACTAGTTTGTACAGTTTAGGGTTAATTTTGTATTTTTCCTAAGTAGTGATGTATAAAGCATGTTGCTAGTGTGTGTTAGAGAGAGAGTCTAGATCACCAATACACCATAGAGAGAGAAACTGTGGGTGTGTGATTGTATTCTGCTGCACTTTGTACTACAACAATTTTGCTTTGATCATCAATACAAGAGAATTATTTAGTAATGAATTGTGTTGTTGATTGAGTTGTTGTTTTCGTTGTTTGATCATTCTAATTTGTGGCAATATCGATCCAATTGAACCTATCAATATCAGTTGAATCTTTTGTGTAAGTGTTTGCACTGTCAGAAGCAGTCTGAGTAAGAATATAAGGACCTTTATCAATAGACTTCCACAAATCATTATCAATAGAGCATAGATGGTGTTTCAATCTAATTGTCCAGTTCTTGATATCTGCACGGTTAATTAACTTCGGTACATGATTATTTGAGTCATCAATAGGTGCCATTTTAAATTTAAAAGAAAATATTATTGTGTTTTGTTGAGTTTTTGAAAAGAAACAATTAAAAATTTTTAAAAATAAAAACTACTTTTAAGTAAAGAAGTAAGAGTTGATGTGACTAAAACAGTAACAAATTAAGACAATAAAGTTAGAAGTAACAAAACAAATCACACGGCTGAACAGTGAACACTTCACACGGCTGAACAGTGATTTTTCTTCTTCACCCGGCTGAACAGTACAAGTATGAAGTCACACGTCTAAACAGTTGCAAGTCTTCAAACAATATAAATCTTCAAGCGGCTGAACAATGTCACCAGGCTGAATAGTCACACGGCTTGATGAATGTCACACGGCTGAACAGTGATGACTTTAACACGGCTAATCTTGACACGGTTGAATAGTGATTATCCGGCTGACCAGTTGTCAAAATTTTCACCCGGCTAGAACTTGACCCGGCAGAAAAATGATGACCCGGCTGAACAGTAACAAGATAATCCCGCTATGTAAAAAGTTGATCACCCGGCTGAATAGTTACAACACAGGTAAAATGTTTTTCACCCGGCTGTAGAGTTTTTCACCTGGCACAACAGTACACAGATTTTACTTGAAAATTCTTCACCCGTCTAGACAAAATTACTTCACACGTTTGCACAGGACCTAATTGTTCACAAAACTAAGTCCAAAAATTTGTCTAAGTCATAATTGATCACCCGTCTAGTACATCTTCATCCTATTCATCATGTTCATCAACATCTTCATACAAGTTTTACTGAATTTTAACAAAACTTGTCCAAATCGTCCAAAAATCACACACAAGCAGTGATTTATACCGATTATCAATCCTCAATATCAACCAATCTCAACCATGATCAATTTTCTATGAATTTTGAGTAAAATCGATCGAACAGTAAACTTCACTTTTCTTCTTAATTCCTAGATCTGATGAAATCTGATGGAATCTGCACAATTGTTGTGAATTAGAAATGATTATGATGATGAATCAGATCTAAAAATGGCAACATATCATTCAGATCATGATTTGAGCAGCAACTTTTTCCTTCTTTCTAGAAAGTCATTGATAGTGAGGTTTTACTTGATTGTTATGTGACTTACTATGCACTATCACGCGCCATATTTTATGTGACTCACTCATGTTTTAAGAGGCTACTTGATACGAGTCTCATTATGTGCTATAATATGTTACCTACATGCTTTAATGTTTTCATTGCTCATGATTATTTCCTGGTCATTACATGTTACTAGCAGCGTTACCTAGACACTTATCATGAACCCATAGGTTACTTGACGTGTTGGTCCCATAACACTATTGAATCAGTAATTTTGGAAGATTTTGGATCAAATTGATAAAATATTGATGAACAAGATGAAGAACACAATGAAAAACTCAAGTTTGTTCCTTAATTGATTGCATCAGACATTACAAAGTGGAAACCCCAATCAATATGCTCATTCAAGCCCCTAAAACCCTAATTGTCATTTACTATTTATAGCCTAATGACACTTTGGACTAATGAAAATTAGGACCCTAAACTTAGACTAAAACATAACAAATGGAAATTAATACAAATAAAACCTAATGTTTAGTCTAATATATATTTTGTCATTAAGACAAAATATATATATTACATAAAATACTAAAAAGACGAAAATGATTAAATATATTTTGTTGACACAAAATATATTTAATAACAATTAAACTCCGTCGCCTTCAACGTCTTGTCTGTAATCTTCGTCCCGAACGCGTCGTCTTGACTTTTGCGTTGACTTTGACCGTTGACGTTGACTTTTGTTGACTTTGACTGAGTTTGTTGGGGTTATTTGAAGATGTCACTTTCCAAATATAAGCGAGTGAAGATATCGAGCATCATCACAAGCAAGCACGGGTGAAGACGTTCATTAATTGTATTTGTCTTAGAATATTTGTGTAATCGTTTTGTGCTTAATTGCGCGTTTGTGCTTATTTGCACGTGTTTAGGTTACATTGTAAGGTGAATGGTATAGACTATAAATACCATCACCTAGGTCATTTGTTAAGTGAGTAGCCTACATTTCATTCCATATCCCTTGTAACCTCTCCATTTTGATATAATACAATTCACCTATTCATATTATCATCATCTTCATCATACTTTGCATTGATCTTCATGAACATTCAAGCATCAATACATGATCAGTGAGATTCCGCATCACTGATTGTAAACAACATCACCAAACAATCTCAGATCTAGATCCAAGCTCGGTTCGTCTAGAACCTATCAATTGGTATCAGAGCTGTTGGGTGATCTTTGATTGTTGTTGTTATTGATGGAATTTTAGCTAATATTAGCTTTGATTCATGTTTGTGTAAAGAACTGCAAAGTTTGAGATCAATTGGTGAAGATTTGACTGAGTTTTTGAAGAAATTGTTCATGTTCGTCATTTCACTGCTCAAATTTGAAATCCGGAATTTGTTGTTGATATTGAGAAATTGTTGATTGAGATATGCTAGAAATCATAATCCTAAGCTTCGTTCATGATCAAACATCACTGATTTGTTGATTTCGATCCATATTTTGTCAATTTTGTCAAAACCCACTTATTGTGTTCTTCATCAAAAATCCGGATCTGAATGAGATTTAGCCAGATTCAAGGTAGAAAAACTTTGAAGGAGTGTTAGAAACATCATTCCTAAGCTAATACAAGTGTTGAATTGAACAAAATCAACAAAAATTGAAGAATTGATCTTATGTTCATCACAATTTTGACTTTGAAAAGTCAATCTGATATGAAGATTTGAAGAATTGATTGATATTTGCCCAGAAAACTTATCATAATCTGAAGAAGAATTGAAGAATTAAGTGATTGATTCAAAGAAAATTTTTCCTAAGTGTTGATAATCTTGAAGAAATTTTCAGACGGGTGAAGAAGTTTTCAGCTGGGTAAAGAAGAAATTTCACTGTTCAGCCGGGTGAAAACATTATTCAGCCGTGTCAAGTTTTAGTCGGGTGAAGTTTGATACTATTCAGCCGGGTGAAAACACTGTTCAGCCGGGTGAAGGCACTGTTCAGCCGGGTGAAGCACTGTTCAGCCGTGTGAAGAAGAAAAACACTGTTCAGCCGGGTGAAGACACTTTTCAGCCGGGTGAAGACACTGTTCAGCCGTCCCAACTTTGTTGACCCGTCCAAACAGTTACCCGTCTCAATTGTTGACCCGTCCCAAGTTTGACCCGACTCTACAGTACAAAAAAAAAATGCCAACGAAATTAGTCATTTTTAGCCACAATGACTTCCCAGAAAAATCATCAAAATTGTTAGGGCTATTTCTTAGTTAAGATTTACTTTGTATTTGTTTATACTTTTATGTATAGTTTAGGGTCTATTTTGTTATTTTCCCTAATATTGTAATTGTTGCTTAAAAGCATGTAGTGAGAGAGTGTGAAGAGAGAGGTTAGATCACTATTCACGTTAGAGAGAGAACTAAGTGTGTGTGATTTATTTTCTCCTGCACTTGTACTACAAATCTGCTTTGATCATCAATATACAAAAGAGAATTATTAGTATGAATTGTGTTAATGATTAAACTGTGTTTGTGTATGAATTATTCTGATCATTGAGCGATATTATCTATCCAATTGAACCTATCAATTGGTATCAGAGCTGTTGGTATTGTGTTCTTCGCTATTCATCAAGCAAAATACTACAATATTGCTCAAATATCATGATCTGAATGAATTGTTGCTGTTTTAGTTGTGATTTATCATCGCAATCACTCCTAATTCACAACGATTGTGCAAATTCCATCAGATTATCATCAGATCTGAGGAATTAAGAAGATAGAAAAAGTTACTGTTCGATCGAATTTTGCTCAAATTCATCAAAATTTGATCATGTTTTGGATTGATTGAGATTAGGGATTGATAATCGGACCATTTCACTGCTTGTGTGTGAATTTTGAACAAATTGGACAAGTTTTTGACAAACCCAAAAAAATTCTCATGATGAAGATGATGAACAGTATGAACTTGGTTGAAGATTAACTTGCCGGGTGATAAAATTTGACTTAGACAATTTCCTTTGGACTTAGATTGAAGAACAATTAGGTCCTGTGCAGCCGTGTAAAGGATTTTGTGCTAGACGGGTAAAGAATTTGACGAGGAAAAAGTGTTACTGTTCAGCCGGATCAACTACTGTTGTGCCGGGTAATACACTGTTACGCCGGGTGATTAACAATTTCAGCCGGGTGATCAACAACTGTGTAGCCGGGTAAACAACTCTGCCGTGTGATCGACAACTGTTCAGCCAGGTAAAGCTTTCTGCCGTGTCAAGATTCAAGCCGGGTCAAGTGTTATTGCCGTGTGAAGTTGATACTATTCTGCCGGGTAACTGTTCTGCCGGGTAAAGAATCCAAGACTTACAACTGTTGAGCTGTGTGACTGTTTAGACAGGTGAAGACTTTTCTCTGCCGGGTGAAGAACAAAGCTACTGTTTAGCCGGGTGAAGAAGGATTTTTCACTGTTCAGCCGTGTGACTCATTTTTAGTTGTTTTAATCCTTGTTTTCTTATCTTGTCATTAATTACTTGTCTTTATTTTAGTAGTTTAACTATTTCTTTGCAAAAATTAACAAAAACAAAAAATATTTTTAAAATTTAAAAAAAAAATGGCACCTAATGATGATTCTGATAACCGTGTTCCTAGACTTGTCAATCGTGCAGATTTCAAGAATTGGACGATTAGACTGAAGCATCATCTTTGCTCAATAGACAATGATCTTTGGAAGTCAATTGAAAAGGGTCCTCACATACCTACACAGACAGCTCCAGATAGTGCAAGTACCTACACCAAAGACTCTACTGAACCTTATCCAGAGGATAATTTGTCAGCAGAAGATTTGAGGAAAGTGAAGAATGATAGCAAAGCATATTCTCTGATGTGTAAGGGATTGCCACTACAAGTACTGTCAAGGTTGGACACCTATCAAACAGGTTATACATTGTTCAAGGCTTTGAAGTCCATTTGTGAAGGAGGTGAACAACTCAGAAGTCTCAAGAAACAAAAGTTGAAGAGACAGTTGGAGTTATTTGAACACATTGCTGGAGAATCAGTGCACCAAATGATGAATAGGTTTGTTCATCTAACTACTGAAATGACAAATGCGGGTGCAAAGACAGATCTCCAAGATCTGAATGACAGATTGTTATGTGCACTTCCATCATCATGGAAACAGACTGTGACTTTACTGAAACATACTGAGAAGTTTCCGATGGATCTAGATTTGCTCATTGCAAAGATAGAGGAAGTAGAGATTGATGAAGGTTCTAGAAACAATGATAGAACTGGTTCACATGCACAATACAAATATATTGTGAATCCTGCTAATACTGTGGAGAATGCTTTTCTTGCACAAGATGCAACGAAGTTTGAAGATGAGGGTGATTTATTTGTGGGCGCAAGTTTTTATACTGATTCATCATACTTTCCAAGCTCGCCAACTTATTCTCAACCTCAATCTCCACCAAGAGCTCAAGTTCAAAGTCAGAATCTGAAGAATCAAGTAGAAAATCAAAGTTCGAATGTTCAAGCAAAGGTGAAAGATGTGATGAACATCTTGTTACAAGATGACGAGACCAAAACTGCCTTTACAACTTTTATGGCAAGTTTTCAAGCATACCAAGGAAGTCACTTAAGTCAAATGGACGTTGTTCTTCAAGACTTATTTGAGATGGATCCTGATGACGTTGAGGAAATGGATTTGAATTGGCAAATGGTGATGGTTGCATATCGAACACAAAAGCATGCATATGTTAACCGAAGCTACAAGCCTCATGCAAACAAGACAGTTGGATGTGACAAATCGAAGGCCAGATGTTTTAACTGTAACTGTTATGGTCATTTTTCTCGGGAATGCAAAGCTCCTAAGAATCAGAATTACAACGACCAAGCTAGTTCAAGCAATCAAGGTCAAGGTCAAAGCTCGCAACAGTCTTCAAGCTATCAACAAAGAAATCAACGTTTCTTTCAGAAACCATATCAAAGTCTTCCCATGCCAGAACTGAAAGATGAAGGCAAGAAACCAGAAGATCAAACTAAGGCATTGGTGGTCAGTGTAAAAGACGGATATGATTGGAGTGCGTATGCAGAACAATTCACATCTGATCTTACATCAAATTTGGCACTGGTATGTGAAATCGAAGAGGATTGGTCAGAAGAAGGAGATATCAAGGTGATTGATACTGTGAGTGAAGATTCAGAGGAATATGACTGGAGTGCAAAGTCTGATCCTGTTTATGAATCTGAGTCAGAAATTACGCTGATGGCTACATCCAGTGAGTCTTCATCATCTACCGAACAACCAAAGGTTAGTAATGATTTACCCCCTAACTATGTTCCTTTGCCTATTGATGTGAAAGAAAGGTTATGTTCTGAACAATGCATTCAACAAGTAGAACATTATCGAACTCATTCATTTAAAATTGGTGATAAATTAAGCAAACATGAGAAAATTCATGAACAACTTAAAATTGATCACAAAATTTCTGATGAGAAGATTTTGTCACTTAAAGAATCATGGAACAAAACCTTAAAGGAATTGGAATTGGTAACAAAACAACTTGAAGAAATGACAAAGAACTTTGAACAAGAGAAAGTTGCTCATGCTGTCACACAAGTTGAATTAACAAAGGTTAAAAGTTGTAAAACAATGGTGAGACAACTTGTGAGTGAAAGAGGTAACAAAACCAAAACAGGGTTGGGTTTCACTCATGAACCAATGCCTAATTCAATCACACAAACTTTACCTGAAAACTTTAATGAATTTGATCATTCACCTGAAAATGAACGAAAATTCAAAGAAATTCAAAGAAGTAAATCTGAATCCGAAGGATCTGAAGTGTTGATTGAAAGTTTGAAAGAAGAAGATGGTGTGACCACTGAAGCTGATGATGAAGCTAGCAACAAATCAGAGCCTGTTCTGATTCAACTTGTTGAGTATCCGGAACTGAATCCGAAGTCAGAAACAGTGAAGGAAGAAGGTGAATTTTCAGGATACAATGATCCTGAATACATCAAGTGGAAGAAGGAACAGAAGGCGCAAGTTGCTGATCAGTTGATCAAGAAGCAAGAAGTGACAAAGGCTGAAGTTTCGAATGCAAAAATGCAGAAATTAAAATCAAAAGTCAATCAATCTGAAACGAAACAGTCAAAAGGCAAAAGTGCCATAAAATCAAATGACAACACCAAAGCTCAAAATGTTAAAACTGGCAATGTCAAACCTGTCAAAAAGAAAGTGTCAAAAGGAAAAACAATTAAGTTTGTGTCTGCAGGAACATTTGATTTGAACGGATCTTATGGTAAACCAATCAATTCTCCAATCAAATCTAACTCTGGTCTGAAAACAGGTTCAGGTCCTAAGTCTTCCGCTGTCAATGATAAAAGAATTGAATCAAAAAGGTTAACCAAACAAGCTGTGTTAAAATCGAACCAAGTTTCCAAGCAAACAAATTCACAATCAAAATCTCCACAAAAGAATCAAGTTAATCTAAAACCGAACAAAACTGACAATGAATCACGAGTGGTTTCAACATCAAAAGTTAACAATCGGCTCTTTAGGATTAGCAAGAAACATTGTGAGATATGTGATCGTTATAATCATGCAACTGCTGAATGTTTCGTTAACAGGTACTGCAGTTACTGTGACAAAAGAAATCATTCTTCAGAAGAATGTTTTTATAACAAATTTTGTGAAATTTGTGAAAGGAGAAATCATGACACAAAAGATTGTTTCTTTCGAACAAACTCAACAAGAGAAATGACTCCATTTCCAAATTTTCAAAGAAATCAGTCATTTGGTTTTCAAAATGTTAATCAAAGTCATTCTCCTGTTTTGAGAAAGTTCAATCGAAACAATTCAGTTTCTAATTTGCAGGTTAACAGTTTTAAACCAAGAGCTTTGATGGTAAGAAATCAAAAGTTTGAAAATAACCTTGATCCTAAGTTAGAGGAAAGGTTTATTGCTTTGAGAAGAAAGCAATCAATTCACGCCAATGGGCGAAACAGTTTTCAAAATCTCTCAAATGAAACATGTTTTCAAAATCTTCATTATCAACAAGTTACTGTTACAGATAGATTCGGAAAACCCAAGACCATGTGGGCCTGGGTTGACCAAACTAACTAAGTGATTGTTGAAATGCAGGTACGCCCAAGAAGACCTATCAACTCATGGTTTGTTGATAGTGGGTGTAGCCGGCATATGACAGGCAACCATGCCTTGCTTCAAGACTTTAAGCTGAAAAATGGTACACACGTTGCATTTGGAGGTGATGCCGGTGGTAAAATAACAGGAGAAGGAACCGTATCAAATGGGGTCATTAGTTTTGATAAAGTCAACTACTGTGCACAGTTGAACTTTAATTTACTAAGTGTATCTCAAATCTGTGATAAATCTTATTCAACTTTATTTGATGATTCTTTCTGTTATATACTCAAACCAGGTTTCAAGATTGACAATGAATGGGTGGTGGTTAAAGCTCCAAGAGATCGTGATGTATACAAGCTTGATATGTCGCAGATTGATGCTGAAACCGAAACTACTTGTCTCATTGCTCATGCATCAAATGATGAGAGTCAGCTTTGGCATAGACGGCTGGGCCATTCAAACTTCAGAAATATGAATCGTTTAGTGACTGGAAATCATGCTGTGGGAATACCTTCAAAGAAGTTCTCTACAACTGATCTCTGTCCAGCATGTTTGAAAGGAAAACAACACCGAATGTCTTTTAAGTCCAAGCCAGAAAACTCCATTTCAAAACCCTTGCAGATGCTACATATGGATCTTTTCGGACCAACAAATGTTCAAAGCATCGGAAAGAAGTCTTACTGTTTTGTCATGTTAAATCTGAAACTGCTGAGTTGTTAAACGAATTTATTGTCAAAGTTGAAAATCAGTTGGATTGTAAAGTGAAAACTTTGAGAAATGATAATGGAACAGAATTTAAGAATACTAATGTTGATTTGTTTTGTGCAGAAAAAGGAATTGCTAGACAATTTAATGCTCCAAGAACGCCTCAACAAATGGGGTTGCGGAACGGAAAAATCGGACACTGATTGAAGCAGCAAGATCAATGCTCGCAGATGCCAAAATCCCTATCACTTTTTGGGACGAAGCTATTGCTACTGCGTGTTTTGTGCAAAACAGAACACTATTGGTTCAGGATAAACAGAAAACATCTTATGAGTTGTTATTTGGAAGAAAACCGAATATTTCTTACTTGAAAGCATTTGGTTGTCCTGTATCGATTCTAAATCTAAGTGATCATCTCGGGAAATTTGAGTCAAAATCTGACAATGGATTTTTCCTTGGTTATTCGTCTGTTTCTAAAGCTTATCGAGTTTTTAATAGCAAAACAAACACTGTCATTGAAACTATTAACGTTAAGTTTTTAGAAAATTCGTTTCTGTCAGTGGCGCATGGTCCCGAATGGTTGTTTGATTTAGATTCGTTATCAAAATCTTTCAATTCTAACTTATTTGATTTTTCAGGAAAAACGAACAAAGAATCAGGCGACTTGGGATGCTTTAGTGACGATTCTGATAATGACGATGATGGCAATCTTAACTCTGAGTATCTATTCATGTCATTTCATAATCCTGATCATGTCAAATCCAGTCAAGATCCGGGTCCTTCTGGTTCTCAAGAAGATCAAGAATCAAATATTCTTGGTGATGATGTTAATCCGCAAAGTTCTCCTAATGATGGTGAATCTGTTCAAAATCAACCATCATCAGATCCGAATGTTGAAGTTGTTCCAGAATCGTTTGACTACTTCATCAATTCACCGGATCAAGTTCCTAACTTCACTCCGCATGTGTCTACTATTCTACAAGATCTACCGAATCTGAATCAGTCTAATCTGGAGAGTCAAGTGCAAGGAGATGACATACCAATTCATCGAATTCACAAGAAACATCCTGTCTCTCAGATTATTGGGCCGTTGAATCAGAGAACTACAAGAAGTCAAACTGAGCAAGCAAATGTTTGTCTTTATTCATGTTTTCTTTCTCAAGTGGTGCCAAAGAATATTTCAGAGGCGTTGCAAGATAACAGCTGGATTGAAGCCATGCAAGAGGAGTTACTTCAATTTCGCAAACAAGAAGTTTGGAAATTAGTGGACTTACCTAAAGGAGAAAATGCGATTGGTACAAGATGGTTGTACAAAAACAAGCCAGATGAACGTGGCATTGTTGTGAGAAACAAAGAAAGACTTATTGCACAAGGTTACACTCAAGAAGAAGGTATTGACTATGAAGAAGTGTTTGCTCCGGTCGCTCGACTTGAAGCTATTCGCGTTTTTCTAGCTTATGCCTCTTTCATGAAGTTCAAAGTATTCCAAATGGACGTTAAAGGCGCTTTTCTGTATGGACCGATTACAGATGATGTATATGTCAGACAACCTCCGGGTTTTGAAGATCCTGATTATCCTCATCGTGTATACAAGTTGAGTAAAGCTTTATATGGTCTACATCAAGCTCCAAAGATTTGGTACGAGACGTTATCTAAACACTTGCTAGAAAATGGATTCACAAGAGGTCAGATTGATCCAACTTTGTTTATGAAGAGGGAGAATGAAGATCTTTTATGTGTTCAAGTGTATGTGGATGATATCATCTTTGGATCAACCAGTGCGTCCATGTGCAAAGAGTTTGAAGAAATCATGAAGTCACGATTTCAGATGAGTTCAATGGGGGAGATTAATTTCTTTCTTGGATTGCAAGTTAAAAAATCAGCTGATGGAATTTTTATCAACCAATCAAAGTTTGTTGAGAAGTTGCTGAAAAAGTTCAAGATGCAAGATTGTCAGACTATTCGAACTCCATCTGATGTGAAATGCAAGATACAGCCGGATCCGAAAGGCAAATCCGTGGATCAAACACTATACAGATCGATGATTGGTTCACTGATGTATCTTACTGCATCAAGGCCAGACATTATGTATGCTGTATGTGTGTGCGCAAGATATCAATCTGATCCGAAAGAGTCGCACCTGGTTGCTGTAAAACGTATTTTCAGATACCTTAAAGGGAAACCGAATCTTGGGTTATGGTATCCTTATGAAGGCAATTTTGAATTATATAGTTATTCTGATAGTGACTTTGGTGGGTGTGCTCTTGACAGGAAATCGACTACTGGTGGATGTCAATTTCTGGGTCCTAGACTTGTCTCTTGGCAATGCAAGAAGCAGACCAATGTTTCTGTATCCACAGCTGAAGCAGAGTATATCGCTGCATCTGCAGGATGTTCTCAAGTTTTGTGGCTACAAAATCAATTGCTTGACTACGGGTTTAACTTTCTCAAAACCCCTATTTACATAGAGAATACTGCTGCTATGTTTATTACTGCTAATCCTGTTCAACACTCAAAAACCAAACATATCGAAATTCGATATCACTTTTTAAGAGACAACTCTGAAAAAGGTTTAATAATTTTGATTAAAGTTCATACCGACAAACAACTGGCAGACCTTTTCACAAAATCCTTTTTGTCAGGACGGTTTGAATTCTTAATTCAATCCATAGGATTAATCAATCATGATTGATTCTATTTTTCGAAAACAAAACAAAAATCAGAAAAATATAAAATCCAAAAATATTATAAGTTGATGTCACGTATTGATTCCTTTGTCTTTTATTTTATTGTTTTGCATTGTGTGCTTGCATGAAAAAGAAAATAGAAAAGCAAAAACAAAATATAAAAGCAAAAAGAAAAGAAAATATCATGTCATAAGAATCTATATTGCAAAAAGTGAGAAATGATAGTTACACTAGACATTATTTGTTACATCATTTTTAAATAAAGACTGATGAATGTTAATTGATGTGCTAGACAGCTCAGGCAATTAGACTGAAAAAGTAAGTTGATTGTTGACAAACATAAACTTAATGATCTTTGTGTTAAGTTCCATTGTTATACATGTCTAGATATATATTTTTTTGATACATTGCTTGTGATGATAGTTATGCATGATCGGGTAACGATGCAGTCTATTCAGTGTGATGAACCGCATCGTGAGCTTCTTTGTTGTGGTACCCACAGACCTGAAGTCTCACACGAAGTCTCTTTTGAGCTTCAAGGTGTAGCAAAAGATTCCCAAAGATGGAACAAAAAGAGTCCCAAATGTGGACCATTACCAAACAAAAATTCCAAAAAGGAATTCAGTAGATTCCCAAGGGGAACGATAGGAAATGCAAAATTCCAAAATGGAATTAAAAAGAAGTCCCAAAGTGGACCAAATCCGAATAGAACCCAGATTCCACACTGTTTATGATTGTAAGTGACCAGATTTTGTGCAATATGCATTCAGGTAGTGGTTGATTAGGAAATATGTTGACATATGTATACATGTGGGTCACATAAGTCATTCTAATCGAACCTTAACATCATCATGATACTGAAAAAGTAAGTGTGTCAACTCGAGCTAATTGGTATGTTTTCATATCATCACTCAATCAAACATAAGTCAAATGTCTATTCAAAACTTGCAAAACATGTTCAGATAATGTGTGGTATGATCTCACTGCGATATATTGATTCATTGCATTTCATATGTCTTTATTTTAATGTGTGTGCTTTGTGTGTGCAGGCATATGGAATCTTTATTGACACATCGACATCCTTGTTAAACTTAAAAATTTCAAGAAATTTCAAGTTTAGGGGGAGAATAAATTGAAGAAGAAAAATATCTACAAAAATCCAAAAATATTTTTGAATAAGTGTTTTGAATGAACAAGATTATGTGGTATGAAAAGCAAAAGTATTGGATGTGTTAAAAACAAACCCAAGGTCCTGTGATGTGTTTTTCAGAAATTGCTTCGGGATATAGAAATTTTGGTTGTGCAAAATGTTTTTCAAAAAGAAAAAGAAAAAGAAAAAGGAATTTAATTTGAATTAATGTTTCTTGACTTGTCTTATGTTGTTGATAATTAATGTGACAAATTCTTTTAAGGATATCTTGTCTAATTAATGTGTCGAGAATGTTTGCAGGTGCAATAAATGCAGTTGAAAAAATCAACAGACGAGAAAAGTGAAGAAAATTGCTCAAGTGTTGTAGCCGGGCAAAGAATATCATAACACTATTTTGCCGGGTAATGAACACACTGTTCAGCCAGGTAAAAGTTGTGAGTTTGATACAAGCCGGGTGATTGAGAAAAAGAAGTGAAGCCGGGTAAAGATATTATGACTACTGTACAGCCGGGCAATGAACATGTCAAATCTATGCCGGGTGAAGAAGTCATAGATATCTGCCGGGTGACAAGTTGTGTCACTATACAGCCGGGTGAAGAAATGTTATCACTATACAGCCGGGTAAAAGGAAGAAGTCTTATCCTGCCGTGTAAATGTATAACACTGTGTTGCCGGGTAATAGTGGAAGCAACTATGTTGCTGTGTGAAGAAGAAAGCATGCCGGGTGAAGAAGAAAGCATGCCGGGTGAAGAAGAAAGCATGCCGGGTGAAAAAGAAGACAACTGTGTTGCCGGGTAATGAAGAAAGCATGCCGGGTGAAAAAGAAGACAACTGTGTTGCCGGGTAATGAAGAAAGGATGCCGGGTGATGTTTTGAAGACTACTATACTGCCGGGTGATGAATAAAACCAATCAGGTGTAGTTGTTCCTAACCTTTACCCGTCACTACAGTGACTTACCCGTCTCTACAGTGTTTGACCCGTCAAGTGTTTTTCTCATGTTATGTGTTGACCCGTCATATGTTGTGACTTGTCTCACGTACTTGACCCGTCCCAACAGTACCTGACCCGTCCCAACAGTACATGACCCGTCTCAACAGTGCTTGACCCGTCAAGGCTTATTGGGCTTTTATGCTTAACCGTCCCAAAGTTGTTGACCCGGCACCTCAAAGTTTGACCTAATTTTTAACCATATAAAAACCCGCCTCTTCACAAACACTTATCATTTTTCACTCACAATTTCAAGCAAATCCTCTGCACTTAAATCGTTGTTTATCATATTCAATCGTTTGTTCTGTAACAAGTTTGATCGATTGAATAAGGTATTGTCTAAGTGATTTGTTCTTGATAAACCTGCAAATCGACCGATAAAATGAAAAACGATGATGAACAGTGTTTTTGATCACTGAATCGACACTTTGATTGTGTGTGTTAAAACCAAAATCGAATGTTGTTTTAAGTGTAAAATCTGTCGATCATTAACAATCAAACACTCATTTGCACCAAAAATCCTTAAAATCAACAGAATCAATGAAAATCATTCATAACTGTCAACCGCCATTGATGAACTTTGAAAAATTCTTAAGTGTTAACTTCAAACTGACAAAATATGTGTTGAACATTAACAAATCATTGTTAAAACTAAGGTTAACATGTTAAACAACTTCATCATACAAATGTCAAATTTATGTCTTAAGTGTTAACCTGTTAAATTGAAAAATGTTGTATAATCATTAAAATTCAAAGTTGTTTTGATCAAAATGATGAAAATCAGTTTGTTAGATCAATTTAAGAGTTAAAATGATTATGTTAATGTTTTACTTTTTAATTGTTGTTCAAACACTTATGAAAATTTGAAATTTATTAATGAAGAATCTAACACATTTGTCTTGTTTGTGTTTGTTTTTGTTTTAACAGATGGAGAATCTAAAGTTTGAACCTAAGCACAATCTGGTGGCATGTTTAGATGAGTCTATTCCTGAAACTGAAGGTTACAGAGATATGATCAAATTCATCAAGAGGACAAAGTACGTATATGCTATGTGTGCCAAGCCGGTCATATATGCAAGGTTGATAAAGAGTTTTTGGAGAACAGCTGAGGTGATCAGAAATGATGATGGAGTAGCTGTTGTTAGAGGAAACGTTACTAAAGAATTTGTTTTGACTGTCTCTGAAGAAACAATCAGGACAGCTTTGAGGATTGATGAGGATGAAGTAGGAGCGAATGATGAGTTGACTATGGCTGAATGTCAAGCGTGCTTTGTAAATATGGGACATCCTCCTGCATTTCCAAAGTCACAATTCTATAGAGCAAGGTTGGGGAAGAAATGGAAGCTATTGTGTTATGTCATCCAACAGTGCTTGTCAAGAAGGAGTGCAGGTTTTGACAACTTCCCATCAGATATAGCATCTCCTATTGTAGCAATTGCTGAAAACAAACCATTCAACATGTCGAAGTGGATTATGAATGGGTTTGTGTTTAATCTGGTAAAGGGCAAAAGATTCAAGTTTCTCATGTACCCGAGATTCTTGCAACTGATTATCAATGTTGCCTATCCTAGATTCAGAACAGAAGGTTATCATGGAGGAATCTTATATACAGAAGATATGAATGACTTATCTTACAGAAAGATGAGTATCGGGAATGTCCCAAGTGTTGAGTTGTTTGATTATATGCGGGATATTGCAAATCATGAGGAAGAAATTGGAAGAGTATATTATCACATGTCTAATGGAGAGATTGTGAATCCGTTAGATCTTGTTGATGAAGAGATTGATGATGATAGTGATGATGGTCAAGATGATGATAATGATGATGATAATGGAAATGATGAAGATAGTGATGGTGAAAGTGGAAATGATGGTGGTGATGATGCTGAATCTGTTTCAGAGGAGGCAAAGATTATTGAATTAGCTGAACCAATAGAGTTGGAGACAGAAAATGTTGAAGTCATTGAACAAGCTGTGATTGAAGACCTTGTTGAGGCTGTTGATGTTGAAAAAGAAGTTGTTGAAGTTCCTAAGGCTAATACTGTTCAGTATGTGAGATCACGAAGATCAAAACCAGTGATAGAGCCTGTGTTAGTAGAGGAACCGAAGGAAATTAAAGAAAGTGTTGATGAGCCTGAACAGATAAATGTTGTCCAGATAGCTCAGGAAGTAATGGCCGAAATTGAGTCTATTGCACAGATAGTCGATGAAGCTGATGCTGGCATTACTGATCCTATTCCTGTTGATATACCCACCACATCATTTCCAGTTGCTGAGAACATTGAACAAATTTTGGAGTCTTCGCCAAAAATTGTGTCAAGTGTTGATGAGAATGAAGTTAAGAAGAAGATTGTTGAATTAGAAGAGATGGTGGAAAAGCTTGTAGCTGCGAATGAACAGTTGAAGGCTTCAAATGATAGAAAGAAGAAAAGACTTGAAGAGTTTTGGGCTACTCACAATCAGAATCTTGAAACTTTCAAAGAGTTGGATACTGATCATGTTAATTTGAAGATTGAACATGACAAGTTAAAGTCTGAGTATGAAAAGCTGAAGGAGGAACATGAAAATCTGAAATATGATTACAAAGAGTTGAAGGCTGAATGCAATACTCTGGATGCTGAGAAAGAAATGTTGGAGAAATGGCTAGAAGAAACTCGATCAAAGAAATCCGGGTCCACATCTGATAAAGATTTTTCAAACGAAGTGATGGAAGTGACTGATCCTTCTCAAGAAGCAAAAGTATATTATACTCGAGCACGTGGTACAACTAATGTGGGTATAAGGGTTGAAACTCCAATTGTTATTCCCGATGAAGCTGCTGCTGATTCTGTCATTTCTGACAAAGCTGAGGGAAAAAGGAAGTTAGATGCTGTACCGGAGATTACTGGTGATGAAGGTAGTTCGAAAAAGGCAAGGATTGAAGAAAGTCAGATTGAGCCGATTCAATCTGTGACTGAAACTAAAGTGACTGAGATAGCAAAGGTTGTTGATGAGACTGTGACTGATGCTGAAGTTGATAAATCAGTTCAGATTGAGCCGATTCAATCTGAAGCTGTTCTTGTTGAAGAAGTGCCTGAAGTTGTTGAAATAGTTGAGAATGTACCTGAAACTGTAACTGAAGAAGCAAGTCAGTTTGAGCCGGTTCAAACTGACAATGCACCGATGATTGAGGCATTAGATGACTTGGATGATATTGACTTCACTGAGTCTGAACCAGAAGCTGAGCCAGAAACCAATCCTGATCACGAGATTCCAGAAGACTTACCTGAAAGATTTGCTTATCTTGAGAAGATGAAGTACAATGCAGTGTATCTGAATGGGCTGACTGTGAGTCAAATCAACGAAGAGTATGAAAAGTGTTTGGTAGCCCAAGATAAAGCCGCTGCTGATGAAAAGGAGTTTATTGTTGAAATGGGTGAGTGGACACCGTTACAAGAAATTTTAAACATTGAAGATTTACCTCCAACTGAGCTTTATCACCAAAATCCTGAAGAGATGTCTAGCAGAAATATGCGTGACTGGCTGAGCTCAAGGAATTATCCGTATAGGACTTTGAAGAGATTGAAACAAGAGTCACTGAAGAAAATTGTTGTTAGTTTCATGAAGACGGAGAAAATGTACAATCGTATGTTTTATCTGGACTACAACAACCCTCAATACTACGAGCTAACCAAAAGATATAAAGTTCTCGGACCGAAGGAGATACCGGTGATGGCTTTACCAGAGAATGCGCACAAGAAAAGGCATGAGTTGATGGACATGTTTCCAAGTGAAGTCAAGTCATATAATATACCTATGGATGTACGTGAATCATGGCACAAATCAGCCACAGCAGGTGATGTGGTGAGATCACTGCTGAGCAAGGGTCAGTCAATTGCTGAACTTCTTGATTCAATGATCGTACCGGAAAAGTCCAAGAAGGTAAAGATTAAAGCGTGGAAATATGACGAAGTGTTCGATGCATTCATGATTAAAAGAGTTAATGGTCTATGTGATGTATACCATTACTACTCTAGCATTTTCAAATTAGAAGTTCAAGACTTGAAAGAGCTGCACAAACTAAGACTGATAAATCACACGCATGCTGAGCGTGGTGATAAATGTGCAATGCTACTGGATGCCGGGATAAGCCGATCACCGAAATACTTAGACTTCAGAGGTCAACAGGAGGACAGTGCCTATGTTCAAGAGAAGAAACAAAGAAAGAAAAAGAAGTTTGTGGTTAGTGAGGATATGTACCTAGAGGAATTTTCTGATGAATACTTTGACAAGGTAACTAATCCGGGGTTGAAAGTGATTGATGGTACTCAAGTGACGAAGCCAATACTTAAAGTTTTCTACAATCAGAAAACGTTTGAGTTGAAGATTGTACGAAATATGGATGACTGGGATAAAGATATGATCACTTTATTCAGTACTTTTGAGCTGAAATTACTTCATCCATCATACATTGATTTCCTGAGAAGTTACAGAATGGAAAAATGCAAAGATAAACTTGCTGAAGCTGATCGAAAACTGTTTGTGGTAATGATCGAGGTGATAGTAGCTGCATCAGAAAAGATTCGAGTAAGGAAGGCATTACTCAACTCTAATCTTGTGAAGGTGGACATTCCAGAGATAGAGTTTATGAGAGTGACTGCAAAGGGAACTTTGGAAGTGTAAGTCAAAGGGAAGGAAATGCCCTATGAATTTTACGCTAACATTGATTTTGCAGGTTTAAATCTGGATTCTCTGAGACGCATGAATGCCTGCCAAATCCTTACTAACGAGTCCAAACCAAGACAAGCTAAGATTGCAGAAAAGTTCAAGTCATGCATAGAAGAAGCACTGAAAGAACAAGAAGAATTCAAAGGGAAAGAGTTGCTGGATATCAAAGAAGAACCAGAATATTGGTGAGAGAGATTGAAGCTGAAAAGGATGAAAACTGTTGAAGATTTTGCTGAAGATTCAAAGATAAATCTTAGGGGGAGTACTGTTAGGGCTATTTCCTAGTTAAGATTTACTTTGTATTTGTTTATACTTTTATGTATAGTTTAGGGTCTATTTTGTTATTTTCCCTAATATTGTAATTGTTGCTTAAAAGCATGTAGTGAGAACTAAGTGTGTGTGATTTATTTTCTCCTGCACTTGTACTACAAATCTGCTTTGATCATCAATATACAAAAGAGAATTATTAGTATGAATTGTATTAATGATTAAACTGTGTTTGTATATGAATTATTCTGATCATTGAGCGATATTATCGATCCAATTGAACCTATCAAAAATGACTTTGAAAATTCAAGAAAAATGTCAACGGGCATGTTAACCGTGATCCGAGAAGAAAATAAAAGAGAAAAGATGTGCACCAAAGAATGTTTTGAACAAATTGAAGAGTGCAAATTATATTCACTTTGGATTTGTGATAAACTAACAAAAGAAGAAACCATGCACAAGAATCTAAAAGAACAACACGAAATATCTGAGCACAGAATCACATCTCTTCAAGAGTCACTCAAGAAAAGTGAACAAGAAGTTACAAATGCAAAGAATGAAGCTGAAGCATCAAATGCACACTCATCCAGTGTGATCACAGATTTGCAAGAAGAGATTACAACGTTGAAGAAACTCTCTGAAATGGTTAATTCAGAAAACAACAGTCTGAAAACCAAGCTTCAAGAAGAACAAGAGAAATTCAAAAGTCTTCAAGAAGATCACAAACTGTGTGAAGACAGATTCAAATCTCTTACACAGAATGTTGATTCAATGCTTTCTGAAAAACATAATCTGAATGTACAACTCATGGAGCTCACTGACAAATTGAACAGATCACAATCTGATCTTGTGTTTATCAAAGAAGAAGCCGAAAAAGGAAAGTCTGTTGAAAAGAAAGATGAGAGATTAGTGCCAACCGGAATTGTTGGATCACTATCTTCTCAAGAGGAAGAAGAAAAGACACAAGAGTTTAAGTCGAAGAAGAAGAAGGTTAGAAGAAAGAAGAGCAAAGCCAAGAAGAACAAGACAAAGGCCGCTTCATCTGATTCTACACCACAGACTCCTTCTACTCCAAAGTCTCAAGATTTCGAATCCCCGAGTGATTCAATCAGTGACGTCTACTGTTTAATCTGTGACTCTGAAACTCATCATATTTCAGATTGTATCTACAGTCAAGGTGTCTTTCCATATGGTTCAAAAGCAAACATGTTCAAGACTCCAGCTTCTTCAAGCAAGATTCAACAAGATTCAGAGGTCAAAGCTTCTCAGAAACAACAATCTTCAACAGCAAAGACTTCTCAGAAGAAAGGAAAGAAGTCTCACTTCAAGGCTCATCAGAAGTATTGTGAGATATGTGAAATGTACAATCACACGACAACGGAATGCTACTACAACAAGTACTGCACCAACTATCAGATGTACAATCATGACACAATAGAATGTTACTACAACAAGTATTGTTCCTTCTGTGACATGGTAAATCACAACACATCCGAGTGATACTACAAGCCGAGAAGGTCAGTCCAAAGAAGTTCATCATATGCATACCCTTCCAGGTATTTTTCTAACTTTAAAAGATCTAATCATAGACATTCGTTTGATGAAAATCAACATGTCAATGATTCATGGACACCAAAGTTTGTCAAAAACAAAAAGAGAAATCATGATTTAAATGATAAAATGATTCCAATAGTGAATCAATATTTGAATAAGAAATATAGTCAACAAAACCCGTTTTTAAATGAAATTAACAATTTGTTTGAAAATGACTATAATTACTGTTTTGACAAACAATCCATGAAAGGATGAAGGTACAAATTACATTGTATCATCAAAACCACCACCTGAAGGTACTCCTTTCACTTATGAGAATCTCTCATATGTTGATGAATTTGGACGACCCAAAACCGAAATGGTTTGGGTCATTACCTCTAACTAATTTGTTAGTGTGTTAGGGACAGTTATGGAGGCCGGTCAAACGAAGAAAAGAAGACCGTGGCTGATCCCTTATCATGACAAGATACCGAATCTTGTTCATGATGTTTTCGATGCAACTGACATCAAATGGAGTTGGAAACAAGAAGGAATTATTGAAGGAATTTTTAAAAACATTTTCAAAAATCAAACAATGATGGCAGTCAAGAAACAACCGATGTTTCATTTCGTCTGTTTAGATTAAGTATATTGCATGCACTATTCTTACGTTGATAAAAATATCTGCCATTTTCTTTTCATTAAACTTTCAATTTTCGTAGAAATTAAAAGTTTAGGGGGAGAAATCATTATTAAAAAAAAATGAGAAAAAATGATAAAATCAGAAAAATCCAAAAAAATATGTTGAATCTACTTGCACGTACATGAGAAATGATAGATACACTAGAGTTATTCGACACATCATTTTTAAACAATAAAGACTGAAGCGTGAAAATTGATGTGCCAGACGGCTCAGACAATTATACTGAACAAGTATATTCTTTGATAATTTAACTAAATTCTAATGAGTTTTTGTGGTTGAAACGTCTTAGTGCATGTGAAACGTTTATACAAATCAAATAGATACCTTGTGACGCAACGATATACATCGGGTAATGATGCAATCTATTCAATGTGATGAACCGCATCGTGTTCTTTGTTGTGGTACCCACGGACCTGAAGTCTCACACGAAGTCTCTTTTGAGCTTCAAGGTGCAGCAAAAGATTCCAAAATGGAACAAAAAGAGTCCCAAATGTGGACCGTCACCAAACAAATTCCAAAAAGGAATTCAGAAGATTCCCAAGGGGAACAATAGGAAATGAAAACTTCCAAAAAGGAATTCAAAAGAAGTCCCAAAGTGGACCAAATCCAAATAGAACCCAAATTCCACACTGTTTATGATTGTAAGTGACCTGACGTGTTGAGTTGTTCTCAGGATATTTAGATGAAGTGTATAACTTTCTAATGTGCAAGGTATGGGTCACTCAAAACTTATTCTTAATCAACCTAATTGATTTGTTCAACAATTCATCACTCAATTACTTCACAATTCAAATGTCTATTCTCAAAACTGCAAAACATGTGTTGGATTAATTGCTGGTATGATCTCATTGCAGGTTAAAGATTCAGAATGTAAAGAGAAAATTCCAAAAATATCATAAACATTAAAAAATTCAAAAAGAACAAAAAGATTGTCATTTTAATCTTTTCCTTTTGTGTTGGCAGATTAACATATGTTATTGATATAGGAGTTGTTCATCAAGCAATATCTCATCCGATTGAGAACTTAATCTTTACAAAGATGATAAATGCACATTATTGCATGAGTTTTAATGTTTTTCTTTGAGTTGCAGGAACAGTTTCCATTGTAGAAAAAGCTTCCACGCGACTTGAAGATGTTCCTGTTCAAGCCTGATTCCATTCCAAAGATCTGCAAGTCAGATTGCTGAGTGTTAAGAATCCTCCTCTTAATATCTCATACACAGATCCCATTAACCTCTATACAGAAAGTTGAGGGGGAGTATTCTAAGTCAAAGAAGTCTTCGCATTCTACTTCAACCGATGAAGACGATCCCGTTGCTGATATATAGATTCACCGGAATCAACTCTCTGCTTATTTCTTTCCATAGCCTCTGATATTACTCAAAAGGGAGAGAAGGATGCAGATTGCTTGTTGAAAGACAGAGTTTTGACAGCATCATCTTAGGGGGAGTACTGTTGGGTCCTCTTGAAGATAATGCATACCAAAACTTTAAGTTGCTCTCTATACTCGCTACATGAAGATTTAAGCTGATATGTCGGATTTGTAAAGTGTCATCTTAGGGGGAGTACTGTTGGGGTTATTTGAAGATGTCACTTTCAAAATATAAGCGAGTGAAGATATCGAGCATCATCACGAGCAAGCACGGGTGAAGACGTTCATTAATTGTATTTGTCTTAGAATATTTGTGTAATCGTTTTGTGCTTAATTGCGCGTTTGTACTTAATTGCACGTGTTTAGGTTACATTGTAAGGTGAATGGTATAGACTATAAATACCATCACCTAGGTCATTTGTTAAGTGAGTTGCCTACATTTCATTCAATATCCTTTGTAACCTCTCTATTGATCTAATGCAATTCACCTATTCATATTATCATCATCTTCATCATACTTTGCATTGATCTTCATGAACATTCAAGCATCAATACATGATCAGTGAGATTCCGCATCACTGATTGCATACAACATCACCAAACAATCTCAGATCTAGATCCAAGCTCGGTTCGTCTCGAACTATCAGAGTTGATAATATTAGACTATAATTCAGGTCCAACAATACTCCCCCATAGTCTATTATTATCAACATCTTGCATCGTGTTCAGCACCGATAAGTCAATATAGTTGAATCTTCAATTTGGTGAGCATCAGTTCTTAATTTCAGATCCAACAAAACTCCCCCAAGACTGATGCTTGCCCAATTATGTCGCTGAAGATCTTTTATCTCACAAGCTCCCCAATATTGTATGCTCCCCCATATTGTATGCATCCTTTCTTAAAATCTGGAATGGATTTCCAACTATCTTTTCTTGAGCGCTTCAGAAGATGTAGGACGAGGCTTCCTAGCTCGGTATCTTCTGAAAAACTTTGAGGAACAGGTTCTCTGGTCAGGCGCTTTGCTCAACTGATGATCGGCCATTACTTGCAGCAAATATCTGTAACATAACAATCACAGACAAAATCTCGAGATTTCTCATTAGATCATTTCATTAAACAAAATAAACCCATGTTTATTTGTGTATGAAGACATGCGAACCCGTGTTCGTTTATGTGTGCAATTTCTCGTGAAATGCATGTGAAAATAATAGCATATTAATAGCATAATATGGAAGACTTGAAAAAAATTTGAAATTAAAAATCTTTTTGGATTTTTTTTAATTAAAATTAAAGATTCGAAAATGAGAGGACGAGTCTGACAAGATCACAAATATTTTTGACAAAGAGAACACATCCCATAAGGTACACACGACCAGCAAGACTCAAGGACCCAAACATAAAATAAAATAAAATAAAAACTTCATGAAAGGATATCAGATAATGTGTTTCGAGCAACCATCCAGAGAAACAAAGACTTGGCTATATTGTCAATATGTTTGTCCATTTAAACCCATGCCTTGTTCCTTTCAACAAACAATCCTGTGACGATCTTATCATGTTTTGGTTCGATTTGAAGAAACTCAGGCAACTCAGTCCCCACAGACATATTGGTAAAGAAACTTGTCCTATCATCAGGGTTTATTGAGCAATATGATTGACTTTGCTTGAATTTCATGAATCAGTTTTTGAATATTGATCAATTTATTCAGCATTTTGCATATTTGGGAGTGGAGCTTGTCAACAATGATTCTTTTGAACACATTGCGACTTATTATTTGGGAAACTCAAATGATTAGAGCTCCAGGTCTATACCGACGTATAACAGAGGAGATAAACATTTGAGCATGCTCGGTGAATCTTCAGGTCTATACCGATGTATAACAGAGAAGATCCACTAACTCCAGGTCAATACTTCCGTATAGCAGAGGAGTTAAGCACTTTGACTCAATACGTTCTGAGGAATTAACAAGTAACTCACTCAGAGGCTTTTCTGAAGAGCAACACTATCAGCTTTTTATTTTGTTTTGCTAACTAGAAACTCAATTCAGGGCTAGGGTGTGGGTGATTTGGGATGTTTTGGGAAAATCAAAGCAAAGATTTGACACTCTCAACCCATTTCTGACAAGGACTTGTAACTTTGTGCATGCCAATCATGTCAAGGAGATAATCCTCATTGTTGAGTTCTTGAACTTAGTTTGATCACAGAATTGTTGTCTAATTGTATTCAGGCTGAGCCTATTGACACATCAAAACACAAATCAACGTCCTCCTTTAGGTGCTTTCCATGAAATTTTTAAAGACACAAAAGCGACCTCAAAAGTATGTGAAAACTTGTTAAAAAATACAAGTAAAAATGTTAGGCTCCCTCACCTTTTTTTTTACTATCTACTATATATAAAATTGAAATTACCAATGAAACGCCTTCCATATTATCCTATCAAAAGATGATAAATGAGTTGTCAAGAAAAATGAAGTGGCTGTGAAAATCAGAGAAACATCCAAAATGTGGATAAGATACCAGAACCATAACCTGTTTGTTCCGCCTCAAATTTGAATAAGGAACATTCTTTGTCAGTAAACCGGATTACTAACAGTCCTCCTGAAATGTTCCTACACTCATCAACAGATTAGTTAGAAAGGGGAACCCAGGCCATCGTAGTCCTAGGCGTTCTATTTTCATCAGTGTAAGAAACCTGTCTATGCACACAACATGTTCTTGTATCTATTCCCATTTCCTCTTTTCTTTTAATTTGCCAAATTTGTTTAGATTCAAACATTTTCGATTTGAAAGAATTAAATTTGGAAATCATTTTCTGTTTAAACCCCGAGGAAAAAGAATTTGGTTTTGATGATTTTGTCATTTTCATCTTTGAATCATGTGAAACCGGCTTCACATGAGAAGGTAGGGATGGAATGTTCGTCATCCGACCTTTCAAAGATGTTTGTTTTTTACCTTGAAATCCAGAGAAGCAAACCTGTTTGCCTTTAGTAACTGGAGCATGTCTTTTAGGACATTCTTTGAGCATGTGATCATCCTTTCCACACTTGAAGCAAGCCTTGAATGGCTTTTGATGCTTGATTGGCCCGTGTGGAGCAGCTGGGGGTGGGGCTTTCTTCGAGCTTGATGCAATTTGTTGAGAGGCTTTTGGCGTCTTTTGTCGATTTGTGGGTGGTTGCCGGATTTTTGTTTTGCTATGTTGGATGGGAGATGAGATCTTCACTTGCTTGTTCTCAAGTCTTTTACAAACTTGAGATATGATGTATAGAGGTGAATGCTTCTTCTTTTGAGCTTTTGATGGACGACTGACTTGTCTTGCAGCTGGAAATGAGATCCTGATTTGACTTGATTCAGGTTTTGGAAGCATTTCAGATTTGACAGTTGTAGATGACATCTTGATCTTTGAATCTCCGTGACTTTCCTTTGTCTTTGGTTCATCATCTGAGCTTGTCCAATCTTCAATAAGTACCTCTGCTTCCAACGGATCTTGATTGATGGCTTGATGATTACGTGATTCCGGCTTTATCTCTTCCTTCACAATCAGGATAGGCTCAAAAGTAGGAATTTCACCTGCTTTACTTGTCAAAGAAGTTAGAAGTAACAGATTGTACAGATTTACTAACACCGTTAACTGAACAATCATTGTCTTTACTGATAGCATCCGGTTTACTGTATCCAATACCAGCCGGAGACTCATAATCATCTCGCACCTCTTTAAGATTCACATTCTCCAATCCTGCATACAAACTATCAGTATCTTTCTGAATTATTTCATGAATCAACTCATTGGTCGGGTGTGGAGTTGGTGTAGTAGAGTAACAGTAAGTGCTGAGTAACAGTTGGTGTAGTTAAATCAAAATATATATCATCGTTTGACTTCAAGCCCACAACAAAAAAAAGTTTGCAACAAAAGTTGACCTATAATCGTAATCAATTAACCCCCATTGGCCTTCTCTAAAATAAAAAGAAGAAAACAGCCCAAATTCTCCAAAGCCCGGAAATTTGTTGTCTTATTTGTGTGAGATATGTTTCACATGAAAACCTTATCCAATTTTGAATATATCCGTTGTTATCCACACAACTCAATAACACCTTATCTAACTCTTTCACTTCTCTACCTTATCTTCAAACCAAACATTTTCAGCAGCTTCATCTCTTTCTCAATCTCTCTCTCTTGTCACTTCAAACACACACAAGAACAATCTCTCTTTATTTCTTTGTTAAACAAGCAACAACTTCTTCAACAACACGAAATCAGTTAACACAACACAAGATCAACACACACACATCTTCTTCTGTTCGATCTCGACATCAACACACAACATCGCAGCACGAACAACAGCTTCTTTGTCTGATTCACTTTCTCTTGTCTCTCGGTTTCTTGTAACACCCAACAACAACATCAAAAACTCATCAACACAACACATACATGTTCGATCTACTGCTGCTCAACAACACAAACAGCAGCCTCTCTTCATACTCTCTCACTATATCCGAACACACACACTCACATGAACACAACCATCGATCTGCTGCTGCTGCTCGACTTCCTAAATGACAAAGAAAATGGCAGCTTGTTCTTCTTTTTCTGCTCCACATTCAACACAGCAACAAGCGCACACACTTCTTCATCTTTTTCTTCAATATCAAGAACAGAAACAACAACAACAACTTCTGATCTTGCTCGAGGTAGGAACAACAGCACACGCACCACAGAAACTCGACACAACAGTTGCTTCTTCCTTTACCTTTTTTTTGTTTGTTACGGTTACGTTGGAGATGGTGATGACTATGGTATTGTGTTCAGATCTGATGTGTGTGACTGAAGATATGCACGAGATGGAACGAGTGTGGATGTGTTTGGTTATGGTTATGGTTATGGTTATGGTTATGGTTATGGTTATGGTTATGGTTATGGTTATGGTTATGGTTATGGTTATGGTTATGGTTATGGTTATGGTTATGGTTATGGTTATGGTTATGGTTATGGTTATGGTTATGGTTATGGTTATGGTTATGGTTATGGTTATGGTTATGGTTATGGTTATGGTTTGGGGTGGTGGATCCGTGGTTAGATGCTAGATCTGTGGTGGTAGTGGACGAATTGTTTGATGGTAGGGGTAGATCTGTGGTGGTGGTATGATTTGTGTTTGGTTATGGGTTATAGATCTGTAATGGTAAGTTTTGGATTAATGTTAATGAAATGGTTCAAATTTTTTGTTCAAAATTGACAAGTGACAAGTCAAATGAGTGTGGTTTGGTTTTGTTTTGAGTGTTAAATTTTTTTTTAAAAAAAAATTAACAGATCTGTGGTAGAAATGATTTTGTTTGAGTTTATAAAATTGTGAAAGAAAGTGTAAAAAAAATGGTAGGTTCGCTCAGATCTGGATAGTGTCGGGCGAACTTATAGGTTCGCTAAGAACAACGGGCGAATCTATGCAAATGCTTGGTAAAGATTCGCTCAAAATTTTGAACTTTCGTTCAGATATTAACTAGATTCGCTGGTCTTGCAGATTTGAAGATTTGAAGAACACCAAGAACACACACACACTGTGTGTGAGAGAAAAACTCAGATCTGATGATTTCTTCTTATTTTCTTGTATAGATCTGATATGAGATGATAAATGAGATGAAGATCTAAACAGATCTGATGATTTGAATGAAGATCTGAGCAAATTTTAAACTCAGATCTACTTTCTCTCTCTAAAACCCAATTTTCTCTCTCTACGAATTTGATGAACAGCCATCAATCTTCAACAAATCTGATGAAATTTGATTCAAAAATGGATCCCCTTAGGCTCTGATACCAATTGTTCGTCCCATAACACTATTGAATCAATAATTTTGGAAGATTTTGGATCAAATTGATAAAATATTAATGAACAAGATGAAGAACACAATGAAAAACTCAAGTTTGATCCTTAATTGATTGCATCAGATATTACAAAGTGGAAACCCCAATCAATATGCTAATTCAAGCCCCTAAAACCCTAATTTTCATTTACTATTTATAGCCTAATGACACTTTGGACTAATGACAATTAGGACCCTAAACTTAGACTAAAACATAACAAATGGAAATTAATACAAATAAAACCTAATGTTTAGTCTAATATATATTTTGTCATTAAGACAAAATATATATATTACAAAAACTACTAAAAAGACGAAAATGATTAAATATATTTTGTTGACACAAAATATATGTAGGGGCTATTTGAAGATGTCACTTTCCAAATATAAGTGAGTGAAGATATTGAGCATCATCACGAGCAAGTACGGGTGAAGACGTTCATAATTTGTATTTGTCTTAGAATATTTGTGTAATCGTTTCGTGCTTAAATGCGCGTTTGTGCTTAATTGCACGTGTTTAGGTTACATTGTAAGGTGAATGGTATAGACTATAAATACCATCACCTAGGTCATTTATGAAGAGAGTGGCCTACATTTCATCCCATATCCTTTGTAACCTCTCTATTGATCTAATACAATTCACCTATTGATATTATCATTATCTTCATCATACTTGGCATTGATCTTCATGAACATTCAAGCATCAATACGTGATCAGTGAGTTTCCGCATCACTGATTCCAAGCAACATCCTCAAACAATCTTAGATCTAGATCCAAGCTCGGTTCGTCTAGAACTATCAATTGGTATCAGAGCTGTTGGGTGATCTTTGATTGTTGTTGTTATTGATGGAATTTTAGCTACCATTAACTTTGATTCATGTTTGTGTAAAGAACTGCAAAGTTTGAGATCAATTGGTGAAGATTTGATTGAGTTTTTGAAGAAATTGTTCATATTCGTCATTTCACTGCTCAAATTTGAAATCCGGAATTTGTTGTTGATATTGAGAAATTGTTGATTGAGATATGTTAGAAATCACTATCCTAAGCTTCGTTCATGATCAAACATCACTGATTTGTTGATTTCGATCCATATTTTGTCAAATTGTCTCAAAACCCACTTGTTGTGTTCTTCATCAAAAATCCGGATCTGAATGAGATCTAGCCAGAATCAAGGTAGAAAAATTTGAAGGATTGTTAGAAACATCATTCCTTAGAGTATTGAATTGAGCAAAAAACAACAAATATTGAAGAATTTGATAGGTTCAATTGGATCGATATCGCTCAATGATCAGAATGATTCAAGTACACAAAACAAATAGTTCAATCAGCAACACAATTCATTACTAATAATTCACTTGTATTGATGATCAAAGCTGATAGTCACTATGTATAGGTTGGACCCACCGGCTTGTCGGTGTTACTTTTGTTTGTAATTGTTTGACTTGTAATGTTATTAGTGCTAGCGAACCTACGGGCGAATCTATAGATTCGCCCGGAGGTTAACATGTCTTTTGTATCTAGGTGTCGACTGGGCGAACCTATGTGCCCAGCGAACCTGTGTTGGTTCGCTAGATAGATTCGCTAGAGCGAATCTATCAGCGAACCTAACACCTATATATTGTAACCTTATCTTCACATTTATACAACTTTTGCACATCTTTTACTCAAGCTATTCTTCACTGATTTGTGTTGTGTAATCGTTCTATTGAGGTGCTAGGAGCTTATTCTACTTATCATTGTAGCTTATTAACCTCGATTGTGTGTTGGATCTTGTTATTGGGTTATTTGGACTTTATATACTTTGTTCTTCAAGTATTTGACATATTTGTGTTAAACAAGTCAACAAAGCACTGAAATCACGATCATTATGGACCAACAATATGGTATCAGAGCCTTAGTGCTCTTGATTGTTTGATTCTAGTGATTTTTGTGTTGATTTTTGAAGTTTTTGGGTCAAAACACTTTTGATTCTGTTTCAAGCTTGTTTCTTGTGTTTTGGAGTTGTATTTTGGTCAAGATTTGTGGTATTTGGACATACAAAGCTTTTAAAACAAACGTGTAGGCAAATGGTCAAGTTTTGAGGGTTTTCGAACTGTTTCCGTACTGTTTCAGGGTGGTTGAGCTACCAGCGAAACTATCTGTTCAACCAGCGAATCTGTCAGTTCATCCAGCGAATCTAATTCAAATTTTGTCCTGTTTTGGTTTGTGTTGTGGCCAGCGAATCTGAGATTTCATCGAACGAAAGTTCACCTGTCTAGCTGACTGTGCAAGCGAAACTGCTGCCAAAATCAGGCCAGCGAATCTGTGCTTGCTCGTCAGCGAAACTGTTTGACTGTCCAGCGAATCTGCTTCCAGCGAATTTACCAGCGAATCTGCTGTGTTCTTCTAGCGAAACTAGCCAGCGAATCTGTCATTTTTCAGCGAATCTATTATCTGTTCAAAGTTATGACTTCATCAACATTGAATATGAATGATCTGGATAGCGTTCAACCTAATAGGCCTCCGAGGCTTGTTAGTGGTGAAAACTTTGAAGATTGGAAAAGATGTCTGAAAGCCTTTTTCTACTACACGGATTACAACCAATGGGAATCTATCGTAAATGGTCCGCACGTGCCAACAACTGTTGAAGGAACTGTTACTTCAACAAACACAAATCCAAGCACTTTCACTGAAGCAGACATCAGATTACTAGATCGAGACAAGAAGGCACTCGGGGCATTAATACTCTGCTTACATCAAGACATCTTTAACAGGTTTGCCGAACACACAACAGCAAAAAGTCTGTATGATGCCTTGTGTGAATTTTATGATGGCAATGAGGATCTGAAACTTGATAGAAAAGCTCAAGCCGAAAAGGAATTCAACTCTTTTGTGGGGTACTCACAAGAGAACTTGACTGACATTACAAACCGATTTCTGTCTGTGTCAAGTAATTTGAAGAAATATGATGATAAACTGGGCAATCATGAACAAGTTGCTAAATTGTTAGACTCTCTTCCTCCGCAATGGAGTCTTCAAATCAAGCTGCTGAAACAAGAGAGAAACTTTCCTGACTACAAACTGATGGACGTCATCAACAAGCTGAAGTCTTTCGACCTTGACGTGAAAAGAAGAGAATATAATCAGTCAATGATGGTTCCAAACATTCCCTCTCAAAATGCTGCACTTATCTCATCCGCTGCAAACTCATATATGTACAGTGCTGCATCTAGAGGACCATCAAGTCATGTATCTGCTAAATCTGCCGGTGTACCTTCAAATGTTGGTTCAAGTTCGAATGCGTCTGTCACCACACAGATTCCGTCAGATACTATGGCTTTATTTGGAATGTTTGTTCACAGTTATGAAGCTCTTGTTGCAGGTGAGTTGAAAGGGAAGGGTATGACAGTAGAAGATATGTATCAAGTGGACCCTGATGATTTGGAGGAAACAGATATTCAATGGCAGATGGCTATGCTCACTCTTCGTGCCAGACGATTCATGGAAAGAACTGGCAGAAGAAACTTTGGAAATCAAGGACAGAATGCTAAGCTGGGTTATGACAAGGGAAAGTTACGATGCTATAACTGCAAACAACTGGGCCACTTCAAGAGAGAATGCCCATTACCAATCGTTTCTGAGCCAGTTAACTCTGTAAGTCCAAGATCTGCTCCAATTCAAGAAAAGGTTGAGGAAGCAAAGTCAAAGAATGAAACTGCACTTCTCACCAACTTTGACTGGAGTGCTGAAATCGAAGAAACCAAGGAGGAGATCAACCATGCCCTTATTGCTGAAATTACTGAGTTTGATGACAATGATATAAATCTCTTTGATCCGTTCAAAGAATTTTTTGGAAATGAAGAAGAAGAGAAAGTGGAGGATGCTGTTCAAGTTCAATCAGATGTTATTGCTCAAGGACATTTGAATCATTCAGGGTTAGTTTGTGAAGCCGCTGTTAATGAAGTAAAGCATGAGGAGGAGTCTAAGGCTAGCTTGGAAGAAATGATCGAAAAGGCAAGGCTGGATGCAGTTGATGAATTCAAGAGAAGCACTCCCTACTGTCAATGTGATTGTGCTCTGGCCGCCGAAAAACTGGTAATCGGTCTTCCTTACGATGTTATTGAAGATATGTGTTCGTCTGCTTGCAAAATTCGTTTAATTGGCATATACAAAGCTAACAAATTGTTAATGTCAAACGAAAATGAATTAAAAAGGACCAACAAAGAGCTTAAATTAAATGAATCAAAATATTTTGTCAAGTTAAGAGAGGCTTTAAAAGAAAATGAACACTTAAAAAGAACTCTTTTAGAAAAGAACTGTGAAATTAACTACTTGACTGAGCAAGTTACACTTGCTGAATTTGAAGCAAGAAAACTTAAAAACAAATTGCAGCAGTGGACTATATCCGGTATGAAAAGGGAGGAACTCTGCCAAAAACAAAGGGGGGCCAGAGTTAAGACAGGTTTGGGTTTTAGTAACAAAGAATCATGTGCATATCCTCCACCCAGTACTTTCTGTTATTCTCCTACACCTATTCCTCATCCCTCAAATGAGTTAATTCAAGAGATTATGCAGAACGATACTGACAGTTCCATTGCAGGTTTAAGTGAAGTAAATCTTAAGGAAGTTAGAGAGGAGTACGCATATGGTGGGAGTGTTGGGCTCAGTTGTTCTGTCAGTAGTGATTGCAGTAGTTCTGATTCCAAGAAGTCTTTTGAAGACATTTGTTTAGTTAATCCTGTTTGTAGTAATGTGACATATTCAGACAATTTCATGTTTAATAGTAATTTAGGGTGCTCCACTTCAAACCCTAATGTGTTGAATGATGATTTGAATGAAAATGTGTGTGTGAATGACAAGGACAAACTTTCAGGTCATGTCTCTGAAAGTCAAACTAAAACAAACTGTTTTCAAAAGTTCTTCACTCACCAAATTCCAACGTTCACACCTGTGAGAATTTCAAAACCAAAAGAGAAGGAATCATCTTTTTCATACATTCTTAAACCAAAGCCTGAATCTGATACAGTTAAAGTCACAACAAGTAAGTTAAAAGAACTCTATGACACTTACAGTGACTGTGACTCACAACTGTCTGAATGTGATGAGGAAATTGTAATGGATAAAATTCCTGTCAACAGAATTCCCAAAACCGGTTTGAAGTCTCACTGTTTTAAATGCGGAAATACTGGTCACACTGTCAAGCAATGTTCCAAATTAATCCAAAATAGTCCAAAGCAAAAATCTATCAGAAAAAGATTAAACACTTTTGTAAATAATTTCTTTTGTAATACTTCATCTGCTTCACCACCCAGGTACACAAAGACTTGGGTGCCTATTGTAAAGGTCTAACTTTTCTTTTCTTTTAATAAATGTCAGGAACATTCAAATGCCGTTGTAAATAGTCATTGGCATATTGACAGCGGATGTTCCAGACATATGACAGGATTGAAGGATCTTCTTACTAACTACAGGATCATAAATGGAGGTTATGTTGCTTTTGCGGGAGATAAGAAAGGTGGGAAGATGATTGGTCAAGGAGAAGTCTCAAATGGATCACTTACTTTGGAAGACGTCAACTATGTTCCTGAACTGGCGTTCAATCTTCTGAGTGTATCACAAATCTGTGATAAAAATATTCCTGTGATGTTTCTTCAAAACGAATGCCTGTTCTTGAAGCCAGAGTTTACCATTCCTGAAGATATGGTGATCATGCGAGCTCTGAGACGAAATGACACCTATATGTTGAATATGGGTTCACAGGAATCAAATTCCACTGTGACATGTCTCCTGTCTAAAGCATCATCCTTTGAATCATTTTTGTGGCATAAACGTTTAGGACACATCAATTTTAAAATTCTGAATAAATTGGTTAAGAACAATTTGGTCAGGGGTTTACCACAAAAGGATTTTTCTGTGGTCGAGAAATGCATGGCTTGTGCTAGAGGAAAACAGCACAAAAAGCCACATAAACTCAAAATTACAAATACTATCTCAGAACCCCTCGAATTGTTACATACTGATTTATTCGGTCCAATAAGTGTCAAATCAATTGCTAAAAAGTCTTATTGCTTGGTTGTCACAGATGATTACTCTAGGTACACCTGGGTAAGATTCATGGCGAACAAGAGTGAGACAGCCGAAGAGTTGATGAAGCTGATTCCTCTAATAGAGGTTCTTGGAAAGAAGAAGGTTCAAGCCATCAGAAGCGATAACGGAACTGAATTCAGAAACCACATCTTTAACTCCTTCTGTGAACAACGGGGTATTCTCAGACAGTTTAGCGCTGCCCGAACACCACAACAAAATGGTGTTGCTGAAAGGAAAAACCGAACTCTTGTGGAGGCCGCTAGGACTATGCTGATCGAGTCAAAACTTCCAATTATTTTCTGGGCTGAAGCGGTTAATTGTGCTGCTTATGTTCTTAACAGGGTACTGATAGTCAAAGAAAAGATGAAGACTTCATACCAACTGTTTCGAGGGATTAAGCCGCTGATTGATTTTCTACGCCCCTTTGGTTGTTCTTGCACTCTTCTGAATACTCAAGATCAGAAGACGAAGTTTGGGGCTGTCTCTGATGAATGCTTCTTTGTGGGATACTCTAACACGCAAAAGGCGTATCGCGTTTACAACAAGCGAACGCGGATCGTGCAAGAGTCCTACTATGTTGATTGGCAAGAATCAAACACTACAAGTATTGGTAGTGAACCGGCCTGGTTTTATGATGCCACCACCATTTTCAAATCATTTAATCTTCCTGACTCTGACGATGACGACATCATTCCACACACATCGGTTTCTATTTTCAATCATACACCTACATCATCACAATCACAACCTTCCACATCCGCTACACAACTACCTCCCACTTCATTTGACATCCCATCACCACCACCAGATATTCCACAACCTCAAACTGTTCAAACTTCTCCATCAGATATTCCATCCACATCCACTACCATCCCATCACCCACACCGTCACAACCATCAAATCAAACACCCTCAACCGATCAAAATCCTTTACTACTCAACACCGACTTCAAAACCCTGAAAAACCACCCTCACGATTATATCATTGGATCTATTACCGATGGTGTGCGAACCCGGAGTCAGAGCGGTTTGATTAATGAATGTCTTTATGCTGCCGTTCTGTCTCAAGTCGTTCCAAAGAATTATAAACAGGCACTTGAAGATCCGAGTTGGGTGGATGCCATGCAAACGGAACTACAGCAATTCAGGAAGCTCAAAGTTTGGGAACTGGTTGATCTTCCTCCTAACAAGTGTCCAATCGGCACTAAATGGGTTTTTCGGAACAAGCCAGATGATCGTGGTGTTGTAATCAGAAATAAAGCGAGACTGGTTGTTCAAGGTTTTGCCCAAGAGGAGGGAATTGACTATACCGAAGTTTTTGCTCCAGTCGCTCGCCTGGAAGCCATCAGAATCTTTCTTGCACATGCTGCGAACAAAAACTTTAAGGTTTATCAGATGGATGTGAAATGTGCATTTCTATACGGAGACATCGATGAGGAGATCTACGTATGTCAACCACCAGGCTTCGAGGATCCTGATTACCCGTCAAAGGTTTACAAGCTTGACAAATCGTTGTATGGGTTGCATCAAGCTCCAAGGATCTGGTATGAAACTCTGACACAGTATCTCCTCAGTAAGGGTTTCTCACGTGGGAGTATAGATATGACATTATTCAAGAAGGAGGTGGATGGCGAGCTGCTGATCGTTCAAGTGTATGTTGACGATATCATTTTTGGTTCGACTAATGAAGGGTTGTGTAGAGAATTTGAGAAGGTGATGATGGATCGTTTTGAGATGACAATAATGGGGGAGATGTGTTTCTTCTTGGGGCTGCAAGTTGAGAAAAAGCCTGATGGAATTCTAATCCACCAAGAGAAATATATCAAAGAAATCCTCACGAAGTTCGGCATGGATGATTCTTCTCCTGAATTGATTCCTTTTACTGCTCAAACATGCCTTACTTCCGATGATAATGGGAATCCTGTGGATGCTCATCGGTATCGCTCGATGATCGGATCTCTCATGTATCTGACTGCAAGTCGTCCAGATATTACATTTGCCGTGTGTTACTGTGCTCGCTTCCAAGCCAATCCAAAAGAATCACATGAAAAAGCTGTTAAACGAATTTTTCGTTACCTTAAGGGTTCCTCTCGTTTGGGACTTTGGTACCCAAAAGGTGGGAACTTTGATTTACATGCTTTTTCTGATAGTGATCATGCTGGTTGCAGGATCAACAGGAAATCTGTCACGGGCGGATGTCAATACCTTGGAGAATGTCTTGTCTCGTGGCAAAGCAAGAAGCAAACAACTGTCTATCTGTCCACAGGAGAAGAAGAATACATTGCTGCTTCAAGTTGCTGTTGCCAAGTGCTGTGGATTCAACATCAGATGATGGATTATGGCATCAACTTTCTTCACACGCCACTCTTTTGTGACAATGAAGCTGCTGTTGGAATCGCCAAGAATCCTATTCATCACACTCGAACCAAGCACATTGAAACGAGAATTCATGCAATCAGGGATGCTCAGGAAAAGGGGTTTATTGATATTATTCCTATCGAAACTAGAAAGCAAAAAGCAGATCTTTTCACAAAAACTTTTGACAAACCACGTTTTTATGAATTGATCTCCATGCTTGGTCTTATATCTTTTTGAAAACCTTTTTCTGTGAGAATCCTTTTGTAAATATGTAAATAATCTTTTCTTTTTCTTCTTTGAAAACTCCGTGGGTCACTCGATTCAATGCTCCGTTACGTTTTTTTTTATTTCCTTTTATTTTTCTTTTATCTTTCTTTGAATTCTGTGTATACATATTAAGGAAAATCTGAAAAACAAAAATTTCTTATTAGACGGCTACTATATAGAAATTTTGGGGGAGATATAAAAAGATTAACTATTTATAGTTTTTCAAATTTTGCTATTTCAGGATCTCCGTTTTGATTGATGTTGAAAAGTTGTTGAAGGAGGTCAGAAGCATTGCGTTTGGGATATGTCAGATAGGCTCAGCCCGAAAACGAAGTAAACAGTGATTGTGCAGCCAAACATAACGCTCAAGATCTCGACAACAAGGATTATCTCCTTGACGTGATTGGATTGCACAAAGATAATGGCTCTGTCAAAAATGGGTTGAGAGTGTCAAATCTTTGTCTTGATTTCCCTAAAAATCCCAAATCACCCTCGCCCTATCCCCGAATCGAGTTTCTAGTATGCAAAACAAATAAAATAAAAAGCTGCTAGTGATGCTCTTCGGAAAAGCCTCTGAGTGAGTTACTCGTTAACTCCTCAGAACGTTTTGAGTCAAGTGCTTAACTCCTCTGCTATACGGAAGTATTGACCTGGAGTTGGTGAATCTTCTCTGCTATACGGAAGTATTGACCTGAAGATTCACCGAGCATGCTCAAATGTTTATCTCCTCTGTTATACGTGAGTATAGACCTGGAGCTCTAGACTATTTGAGTTTCCCAAATAATAAGTCGCATTGTATTCAAAATGAATCAATCGCTGACAAGCTCCACTCACAAAGAAAAGATGCAAAAAAATTGCACAAGTGTCAAAAATGCTAATGCATCGGTCAACATTCAAAAGTTGGTCATTGAAATTCAAGCAAAGTGAATAGTATTACTCAGATATACCCTGATGACAGAACCTGTTCTTTTTACCTAGATGTCTGTGGGGACCGAGTTGTCTGAGCTTCTTCAATCAAACCGAAAACATGATAAAAGAAGCTGCTGATCTCTTGTTGAAAGGACTAAGGCATGGGTTTAAATGGACAAACATATCTGCAATCCCGCCAATCGATGATTCTCCGGATTCTACTCAAAACATCATGAAGAATATATATCCTTTCTAGCGTTTAAAACCGTCTCCTATTATTTTATTTTATTTTATGTCATTTTACTTCATTTTATTTTTTTTAAAATTTTAGGATTATATGCGTTTATGTTTATTTTTGGAGCGTTGAATTCGTGGGACGTTTTCACGGATTTACAAAGTCTTTAAATTTTTTAAGAAAATCCAAAAATATTTTTTTTTGTTGTTTGTCTAGCGAACCTAAGGCGAACCTATAGGTTCGCTCGGCGCCCAAAGTTCGCCCGGAACCTTTTTTTTGTTTCGCTGACATGAAACATCGTTGTTTATGTGTCAGCGAACCTGCTAGCGAACCAGTCGGAGACTTTGTCTTTTGGTCTTCCGGCGAACCTAAGGTTCGCTGGTCTGTCTGCCAGCGAACCTATGGGTGTATATATATACTGTGACAGCGAATATTTTATATATTCGCTGTCCAAACCACTGTAGCACGCTTTTTCAATTTCAAACACCAAACGGTCGATTCTTGCTATTTCCGGTCTTTTCCACACATTAAACACCACCTTATTGTCCGGTATGTGTTCGATTTCATCTTAATCAATGTTTTGACTCCTTAATCGCATCATAAACCTGCTTAAATCTGTTATTGTGTGATTGTATGTAAATCATAGACTGTTTTGATGTTAAATGTTAGGGACTTTCTTCTTAATAGCCTCGTTTACTGTTTATGTAGACCTGTTGTTGCTTTATTTGCTTGATAATGGTTGATTGATTGAGATTCTGGCCGTTTTTCAAAAACTAGGGTTTCCAGCGAATCTAAGTGTTCTTCTGGCGAACCTGAACGAAATTTCAAGACTTCGAGCGAACCTATGTCGTTATGCTGCCCGCGCAACAACATAGATTCGCCCGACAGTTTCTAGCGAACCTATACATTCGCTCGACAACAATTACTGATTTTTCATGTCAGCGAATCTATAGGTTCTTGTGCCAAAATCTCAGGTTCGCTATACCAGCGAACCTATTATCCAGCGAATCTATTTTCTGTTCTTCAAATCTTCATTTCTGATCAATCTTCGTTTATTTTTCAGGCATTATGTCGACGTTATTCTTCGAGAAGAAGCACAATATGTGTGCTTTACTTGACGAAAACAATGAAAAAGCCGTGAGCTATAGAGATGCAATCAAATGGCTGAAATCGTCTCATATACATTATGCCATCTCTCACTCACCAACTATATATGAGACGTACGTTCGGGATTTTTGGGGAACTGCTGTTATGAACGTGTCGGTACAGCCGTCACGCATTTGTGCCAAAGTCGGTGGGTATAACCTGGAGTTTACAGAGGCTGATCTAGCCAGGATCCTTAGACTGGAAGAGGATGTAGGAGAGGAAGTAAGTATGACCGCAGAGGAAGTGTACGGGGCACTTCGGACTGCCGGGTATGAGGGGCCGATGCCCGGCGAAAAGAAGATGGAGTTTGTCAAGTCCTACCTGATCCAGGAGTGGAGGTACATTGCTCATGTGTTTATCATGTGCCTGGATCATAGGAAGGGAGGCACGGACGGGCTGAACCTTGACTGGGCAAGGGCTATGGTGCTATTTTGCCGGGGGCAAAAGGCCAATCTTGCGAAGTTAATATTCAATTATCTTCTCGAGAACATTCACGCTACCAAAGGCACCAAGTGGTTAATGTATCCAAGATTCATTCAAATGGTACTGAATGACAAATTGCCGGGTCTACCGGTTGTTGGTGCTGAACTGAAGGTATGGGATATGCATTCCAGGATCTTCAAAGATTGTAAATCGGTGAGGTCAGACTGTGTGGGAAGGACTGTTTATTTGTGGGAGAACATGTACAGTGCTGAAAGGTGGGTTTATATACAGAGGCTGATGGAAACGGAGAGGAAAAGAGGCGGAGAGAATATTGAGGTGATTGAGAAGAAGATTAGAAAGAGAAAGGCATATGCAAAGGATAAAGACTATTCGTTTGATAGGGAGGTAGATGAAATTCAAGACGAGATTGATGCCGACAGGGAACTGAGAACGAAAAGAAAGGCTGATACACACGCTGAAACATCAAAGAAAGCCAGGCATGACATCGGGGGTACATCTGCTGGGTCTGGAAATGAGTTGAAGGATGAGGTTGAGAAATTGAAGGCTGACCTGGCTGAGCTGAAAAGTAAACATGAAGAGTTGGAAAAGCAGGATGCAGAGAAGTCGACAGTAATATATGAGATGGGTCGGATGATGAAGGACCAGCAATGTTTGTTAGTTAGAATCTTCAAAGAGTTAAATAGTTTGAAGGAGAATGCTGGGACTGAACCGGCTATGTCTGAAGCGGAACTGATCTCCTTAACGGATATTGCAAAATATCCGTTAATGGATGTTGACTTTGGTGATAAAGGAAAGGGAAAAGCCGTGGAGGAAGAGTTTGATGAAGAGATGGGAATTGATTTGGATACATTTGAAGGGGATGAAGTGGTAGGAGGATCTGGTGTGGATTATACTTTGGTTGATGAACCTGATACTGATATAGATGCTGAAAGTGAGGAGGATATTGAGGATGAGCCGGAGGCATACAAAGTGGAAGAAAAGGGAATGAGTTACCAATTTGAACACGCTGAGCTTGACAAATCCGAATGGTTCAGGAAAGAAGAAGCTGTGGTGCCTGAGGTGCCAATATTCCAACATCTTGACGAACCCAACACCAAACAGCAAGATAGACAGATCATTGCGTGGAAATACAACTGTTTGGTGGAGGCTTATATGATTAAAAGGAGGGGTGGTGACATTACGTATGTCAAGAACCGAAAGCACTTCGCCACCTTTCCTAGATGGGATTTGCGTAGACTGGCAGAGCTGCCATTACTGGGAAAGGAAGAAAGCGGCAGGGCTTGCGCGTTCGAAGCTGCGATCAGGGAAGCTGGTAAGTCTAATTTTGTTGAGTTTGGATATCAAAAGCCTAGGAGAATGAGGCAGAAGGTGGACAAACATTGGGTATCGTGGAAGGGCAAAATTGTTTTGAAGATTGCTGCACCCAAAGTGATGACAAGGGTCAAGGTCCCTGACACACAGCCACCCCGACTACAGGAGTTTCTTAAATGGTTCTACGATAACAGTACAGGTGAAGCTGTTATCAGACTTAGAGGAGATGACCGTCCAGAAATCCGTCTATTTGATCCAATGGAGGTCTTCTCCTTCTGTGATGAGGATTTAAAGGTTTTGTGTGAGAACAGAATTAAGCACGGGGCTGGAGATGACACTGCTGCTGAAGCGAACCTGTTCGTAAAGGTCGCAAATAAAGCCCGGGGAATTCGTGCTGAGCTTGAAGCTGTAAATGAAAGATTGAGGAGGTCGGATGACCTGAAAATGGACATGGATGATCTGACAAGACAGCTTGATCGATCTATTGAACAGAGGTTTGAGAAACCTGTAGAAGTGATTGATTTGGAAGTTGCGAGCGAGGAGCCAACTGCAGAGAAACAGGCGGAATCGACAGTTCAACTTGAGCCTGATACTGAGGTCGCTGATACAGAGTTTGTGGATTCAATGCTAAATCTGAGTGAAGATGAGGCCGGAACTGAAGACTATACAAACCCAATGGCCGGGATCAAAGAAAGGGCAGGAGCTTTTATCGAACAACTTTGAAGCCATCAAGACGGAGCTTATCAGAAGACTTCCCCAGGTGAGGTCCAACCTAGGGGGAGTATTGATAGTCACTATGTATAGGTTGGACCCACCGGCTTGTCGGTGTTACTTTTGTTTGTAATTGTTTGACTTGTAATGTTATTAGTGCTAGCGAACCTACGGGCGAATCTATAGATTCGCCCGGAGGTTAACATGTCTTTTGTATCTAGGTGTCGACTGGGCGAACCTATGTGCCCAGCGAACCTGTGTTGGTTCGCTAGATAGATTCGCTAGAGCGAATCTATCAGCGAACCTAACACCTATATATTGTAACCTTATCTTCACATTTATACAACTTTTGCACATCTTTTACTCAAGCTATTCTTCACTGATTTGTGTTGTGTAATCGTTCTATTGAGGTGCTAGGAGCTTATTCTACTTATCATTGTAGCTTATTAACCTCGATTGTGTGTTGGATCTTGTTATTGGGTTATTTGGACTTTATATACTTTGTTCTTCAAGTATTTGACATATTTGTGTTAAACAAGTCAACAAAGCACTGAAATCACGATCATTATGGACCAACAAAAGCAATATTGTAGTACAAAATGCGCAGGAGAATACAATCACACACACAACTCTCTCTCTAGCGTGTAAATCTGTGATCTAGACTCTCTCTCTAACATTCTCTTACTACATGCTTTATGCATCAACACATTAGGGAAAATACAAAATTAACCCTAAACTATACAAAATGTATAAACAAAGTACAAAGTAAATCTTAAACAGAAATAAGCCCTAACAGTACTCCCCCTAAGATTTATCTTTGAACTTCAGAAATCTTCAGTTTTCAACTTTGGCTTTTCAGCATCAATCTCTCAGAAATCTTCATATTCTTCTTTAACATCCAACAACGGCTTCCCTTTGTATTCTTCTTGTTCTTTTAAAGCTTCCTCGATACATGACTTGAACTTCTCAGCAATCTTGGTTTGTCTCGGCTTTGATTCGTTTGTAACAATGTCACAGTCCTTCATTCTTTTCAGCGTGTCCAAGGTAATACCTGCAAAGTCAATGTTAGCATAAAACTCATACGGTTTCTTCCTTCCTTTGACCTTCACTTCTAATTTACCCTTGGACGTCACCCTCATATACTCGATCTCCGGCATATCAATCTTCACAAGGTTAGCATTAAGCAATGCCTTCCTTAATCTGATTTTCTCAGTAGCAGCCCCGATCACCTCTATCATAATCACAAACAGTCTTCTATCTTCTTCAGCAACAACATCTTTCAACTTTTCCATCTTGATGTTTCGAAGATAGTCAATGTAAGATGGATGTAGTAGTTTGAGCTCAAACGTACTAAATAGAGTGATCATGTCTTGATCCCAATTATCCAAATTACGAACAAGTTTCAGCTCATAAGTCTCCTGATTGTAAAACACCTTCAAAATGGGCTTAGTTGCCTGAGAAGCATCAATCACCTTCAATCCCGGATCTGTGACTTTGTCAAAATATTCATCTGAGAACTCTTCCAAGTACATGTCTCGTAATATCAGCTTCTTCTGTTTTCTCTTCTTCGTCTTCAGATATTCACTATCTTCTTGTGGTCCTCTAAATTCCAAAAACTTTGGTAAACGGCTCATTCCGGCATCCAGTAACATTGCACATTTATCACCACGCTCTGCATGCGTGTGATTAATCAATCTCAACTTGTGCAGCTCCTTCAAATCTTGCACTTGCAGCTTGAAAATACTTGAGTAATAATGGTATACATCGCACAAACCATTTACCCTCTTAATAAAAAATGCGTCAAAAACCTCATCATATTTCCACACGATAATCTTCACATTCTTAGACTTTTCCGGCACGATCATTGAATCCAGCAGTTCAGCAACAGATTGTCCCTTACTCAGAAGTGATCTGACGATATCACCTGCTGTGGCAGACTTATGCCAAGATTCTCGTACGTCCATGGGAATGTTGTAAGATTTCATTTCACTTGGAAACATGTCAATCAGCTCCTTCCTCTTCTTATGTGCGTCTTCTAGTAATGCCATCACAGGTATCTCTTTGGGTTCCAGCACTCTATATCGTTTCGTCAACTCATAATACTGTGGATTATTGTAATCCAAGAAAAACATTCGATTATGCATCTTTTCCGTCTTCATAAAACTCACCACAATCTTTTTCAGAGATTCTCGTTTCAGCCTCTTCAACGTTTTGTATGGATAGTTCCTTGAACTCAGCCATTCACGCCTACTTCTAGTTGACATCTCCTCTGGATCTTGATGATAAAGTTCTTCCGGAGGAAGATCATCAATATTTAAGCTTTCTTGCAGAGGCGTCCACTCACCCATTTCTACAACAAACTCTTTCTCATCAGCCGTCACCTTTTCTTGAGCATTCAAACACTTCTCATATTCCTCATTTATCTGACTAACTGTAAGTCCATTCAAATAAACTGGATTATACTTCATCTTCTCTAAATATGCAAATCATTCAGGAAGATCAACAGGTATCTCATCATCAGGATTAGCCTCTGGTTCAGAATCAGTAAAGTCAATATCATCTAAATCATCAAGTGCCTCTATCATCGGTGCAGTTTCAGTTTGAACCGACTCAAACTGAAATGCTTCTTTTTCAACTTCTTTCACATTCTCAGCCACTTTGATCACTTCAGGCACTTCAGCTGCCATTACAGACTCAGATTGAATCGGCTCAATCTGAACTGTTTCTTCTGTTCTGGCTTTCTTCACAGTGACATTTTCTTCCATAATTTCTGGCACAGCATCCAGTTTGCGTTTTCCCTCAGCTTTGTCAAGATTGACAGGATCAGCAGCTTCATCGGGAATAGGGACAGATTCTACAATTGGTTGTGTCACAGTTTTAGATCGTTGTGATCTAGTTTGATAGACTGTGACGTCCCTAGGAGTCTCAGACACTCCAACACTCTCTTCCATGACAAAATCTTTGTCTGATTCTGATCTGACAGGCTCCTCTTCTTTCATCCATTTTTCTAACACTTCTTTCTCAGCACATAAAGTGTTGCACTCTGCTTGCAACTCTTCATATTCATCCTTCAACTTTTCATGATCAGTCTTTAGTTTTTCATGATCAGCATCTAATTCTTTGAATGTTTCCAAATTCTTCTGATGAATAGCCTAAAACTCTTCCAGCCTCTTTTTCTTCCTTTCATTAGATGCTTTCAACAAGTCATTAGCATCTAAGAGTTTGGTTACCATCCTTTCCAAGTGAAAAACTTTATCTTCTTCTACATTCAAATTGATACTTGAACCAACTTTTGGTGAAGACTCCAAAGGTTGTTCAATTTGTATAGTTGCTGGAGATGAAGTAGTGGGAATATCAACTGGAAGAGAGACAGTAATGCCAGCATTAGTATCATCAACTGCCTGTGCAACAGTCTCCACTTCAGCCATTACCTCCTGTGCTAACATAGGCTCAACCACAGTTTTAGATCTTCGAGATCTAGAATAGTGAACTGTGATATCCCTAGGAGCATCAACAACAATATCTTCTACTGCTGTTTCAACCTCAACAGGTTCATTGACTTCAACAGTTTCAGTCTCAATCGGCTCAGCAACTTCAATATTTTCAATCACAACTGGTTCATCAACTTCAACAATCTCTGCCTCCTCAGGAACAGATTCATCACTTTCTTCTTCAATATTACAATCATTCCCATCATCACCATCACTATCATCTTCATCACTTTCAGACTCATTCTCTTCTTCATTCTCATCATTATCTTCTTCATTCTCATCCTTATCTTCTTCATTCTCATCCTCATTTTCATCTGCTGGATGACGAGCAAAGTACTCATCATCGTCTAGCAAATTATCAGGCACCTCATCAACTAGGTCCAATGGATTTACAATCTCACCGTGTGATATATGATGATATATCACTTCAATATCTTCATCATTGTTTGCTATATCCCGCATATAGTAAAACATTTCAACATCTACAACATTCCCAATACTCATCTTCCGATAAGATAGAGCATTCATGTCCTCAGTATATAATATTCCTCCAACAACACCTTCTTCTCGAATGATTGGATAAGCAACATTGATCATAAGTCGCAAGAATCTCGGATACATGAGAAACTTGAACCTCTTCCCTTTCACAAGATTGAACACAAACCCTTTCATGATCCACTTCGACATATTGAAAGGTTTGTTCTCAGCAATAGCAACGATAGGGGATGCGATGTCAGAAGGAAAGTTATCAAACCCAGCACTTCTTCTGGACATGCATTGTTGTATCACATAACATAGCAACTTCCATTTCTTCCCCAATCGAGCTCTAACAAGCTGCTGTTTAGGGAATATGGGAGGATGACCCATATTAATAAAACATGCTTGGCACTCAGCAGTTGTTAATTCATCATTGGCTCCAATTTCATCATCATCAATCCTCAAAGCAATCCGAATAGATTCTTCAGACACAGTCAATTGCAACTGTCTAGAAATGTTTCCTCTCACCACTGTCACACACCAACTTCATTAGTCACAACCTCAGCCGTCCTCCAGAAACTCTTGATGAGTCTTGCATATATAACTGGCTTTGCACACATTGCATAGACATATTTGGTTCTTCTAATGAATCTAATCATATTTCTGCATCCTTCTGTTTCTGGAATGGACTCATTCAAACAAGCAACTAGATTGTGCTTGGGCTCAAACTTGAGATCATTCATCTGTTTTTGACAAAACAAGACACATGTGTTAGATTTTTCATTCATAAATAACAAAATTTGCATAAGTATTTGAACAAATAGTTACAATGTAAAACAATCACACATTCATTTTAACACCTAAGTTGATCTAACAATCTGATTTTCATCATTTTGTTTAATAAAACCTTTGTGAATCAATGATCATACAATAGTTTTACACTTAACAGTTTAATCACTTAAGAACACAAATCTGAAATTTGTATGATGAAGTTGTTTAACATGTTTTAGTTCAGTTTTAACATCGATTTGTCACTTAATAACACATACATCATCAGTTTGATGTTAAACTTAAGACCATTCAAAATGTCATCAATGGCGGTTCGATAGTTATGATGAAATTTCAGTTGATTCAGTTGATTTTAACCAATTTGATGCAAATTAATGGATGAAAGTTGATGATCGACAGTAAATACACCTTTTACAACATTCGATTTCAGTTTTAACACCCAAAATCAAAGTGTCGATTCATTGGTCTAAGTACTGTTCATCATCACTTCTCGTTTTTACGATCAATTAGCAGGTTTGACAAGGTTGAATCATGTTAAGTATACCTTATTCAATCAATATAACTTGTTACAGAACAATCGATTGAATGTGACAATAGCGATTTGATGTACAAGGGATTTTGCTTGAAAGTGTTGGTGAAAAATGATAAGTGTTTGTGAAAAAGCGGGTATTTATATGGTTGAAAAATTAGGTCAAACAAAATGGGACGAGTAAACAATTGGGACGGGTAAACAATTCTGGCCCAATAAGCCTGGACGGGTCATGCACTGTTGAGCCGCGTCAGGTACTGTTGGGACGGGTCAAAGTCATCGGACGGGTCACAACATTGGGACGGGTCACAACATTGGGACGGGTCAACATAAAACATGTAAATCACTTGGACGGGTCAGTCACTGTAGAGACGGGTAAAGTACTGTTGAGACGGGTAAAGGTTAGGAACAACTACACCTGTTATGGTTTTACTCATCACCCGGCTGCATAGTAGTCTTCTTCAACATCACCCGGCTTTCTCAATGACGTCTTGTTCATTACCCGGCTGCATAGTGATACTTTCATCACCCGGCTGTATAAAGACATCTTTTCTTCATCACCCGGCTACACAGTTGTTGTATTTACCCGGCTGCATAGTGTTCTTCACTTACACGGCTACATAGAATCTTCATTCTATTACCCGGCTGTACAGTGTCAACACTTCATCACCCGGCTGTATAGTAACATACAACTTGTCACCCGGCTTCATTTGTTCTTTCACCCGGCTACCTTCTTTCAAAATCACCCGGCTCATATCAGACACACTTCCTTACCCGGCTAAATAGTGACTTCATTACCCGGCTAAATAGTGTCTTCTGATATCTTCACCCGGCGACAACACTTTGACAATTTTTCATTTTTCTCCGTCTGTTGACTTTTCAACTGTATTTATTGCACCTGCAAACATTCTCGACATATTAATTAGACAAGACATCCTTATTAGGGTTTGTCACATTAATTAATCAACAATATTATTTAAGCAACAATTTAATTCTCATTAAATCCTTTTTCAATTTCTTTGATTTTTCTAAAATGATTTTGCACAACCAAAATTTATATATCCCGAAGCAGTTTCTTAAAAACAAATCACAAGACCTTGGGTTTGTTTTTAACACATCCAATACATTTGCTTTTCATACCACATAATCTTTTAATTCAAAACACACTTATTCAAAATCTTTTTGGTTTTTGGCTTTTCTTCCATTATTCTCCCCCTAAACTTGAAATTTCTTGAAATTTTTAAGTTTAAAAAAGGATGTCGATGTGTCAATAAAGAATCCACACACAAAGCACACACATTAAAATAAAGACATATGCAATGCAATGAATCAAAATATCGCAGTGAGATCATACCACACATTATCTGAACATGTTTTGCAAATTTTGAATAGACATTTGACTTATGTTTGATTGAGTGATGATATGAAAACATACCAATTAGCTCGAGTTGACACACTTACTTTTTTCAGTATCATGATGAGATTAAGGTTCGATTAAAATGATTTATGTGAACCACATGTATACATATGTCAACATATTTCCTTATCAACCACTACCTGAATGCATATTGCACAAAAACCTGGTCACTAACAATCATAAACAGTGTGGAATCTGGGTTCTATTTGGATTTGGTCCACTTTGGGACTTCTTTTTAATTCCAGTTTGGAATTTTAATTTCCTATCGTTCCCCTTGGGAATCTTATGAATTCCTTTTTGAAATTTTTGTTTGGTGATGGTCCACATTTGGGACTCTTTTTGTTCCAACTTTGGGAATCTTTTACTGCACCTTGAAGCTCAAAAGAGACTTCGTGTGAGACTTCATCGTTACCCGATCATGTACAACTATCATCACAAGCAAGAGCATCAAAAGATATATATCTAGACATGTATAGCAAAGGAATTTAACACAAAGATCAAAATTATTAAACCTTTTTCAGAATTGTCTCTGAGAAAGTGATATCGAATTTCGATATGTTTGGTTTTTGAGTGTTGAACAGGATTAGCAGTAATAAACATAGCAGCAGTATTGTCTATGTAAATAGGAGTTTTGAGAAAGTTAAACCCGTAGTCAAGCAATTGATTTTGTAGCCACAAAACTTGAGAACATCCTGCAGAGGCAGCGATATACTCTGCTTCAGCTGTGGATACAGAAACGTTGGTCTGCTTTTTGCATTGCCAAGAAACAAGTCTAGGACCCAGAAATTGACATCCACCCGTAGTCGATTTCCTGTCAAGAGCACACCCACCAAAGTCACTATCAGAATAACTATATAATTCAAAATTGCCTTCATAAGGATACCATAACCCGAGATTCGGTTTCCCTTTAAGGTATCTGAAAATACGTTTAACAGCAACCAGGTGCGACTCTTTTGGATCAGACTGATATCTTGCACACACACATACAACATACATAATGTCTGGCCTTGATGCTGTAAGATACAACAGCGAACCAATCATCGATCTGTACAGTGTTTGATCAACGGATTTGCCTTTTGGATCCGGCTGTATCTTGCAATTCACATCAGAAGGAGTTCGAATAGTCTGACAATCTTGCATCTTGAACTTTTTCAGCAACTTCTCAACTAACTTTGATTGGTTGATAAAAATTCCTTCAGCTGACTGTTTAACTTGCAATCCAAGAAAGAAATTAATCTCCCCCATCGAACTCATCTGAAATCTTGATTTCATAATTTCTTCAAACTCTTTGCACATGGACGAACTTGTTGATCCAAAGATGATATCATCCACATACACTTGAACACATAAAAGATCTTCATTTTCCCGCTTCATGAATAAAGTTGGATCAATCTGACCTCTTGTAAAACCATGTTCTAGAAAATGTTTAGATAACGTCTCGTACCAAAACCTTGGAGCTTGATGTAGACCATACAAAGCTTTGCTCAATTTGTATACACGATGTGGATACTCAGGATCTTCAAAACCTGGAGGTTGCCTGACGTACACATCATCGGTAATTGGTCCATACAGAAAAGCGCCTTTAACGTCCATTTGAAACACTTTAAACTTCATGAAAGAGGCATACGCTAGAAAAATGCGAATAGCTTCAAGTCGAGCGAACGGAGCAAACACTTCTTCATAGTCAATACCTTCTTCTTGAGTGTAACCTTGTGCAATAAGTCTGGCTTTATTTCTGACCACAATGCCACGTTCGTCTGGCTTGTTCTTGTACAACCATCTTGTACCAATCGCATTTTCTCCTTCAGGTAAGTCCACTAATTTCCAATCCTCTTGTTTGCGAAATTGAAGTAACTCCTCTTGCATGGCTTCAATCCAACTGTTATCTTGTAACGCTTCTGAAATGTTCTTCGGTACCACTTGAGAAAGAAAACATGAATAAAGACAAACATTTGCATGTTCAGTCTGACTTCTCATAGTTGTCTGATTCAAAGGACCTATAATCTGAGAGAGAGGATGATTCCTGTGAACTCGGTGAGTTGGTATAGTGTCACCTTGTACTTGACTCTCCAGATTAGACTGATTCAGATTCGGTAGATCTTGTAGAATTGTAGACGTATGCGGAGTGAAATTAGGAACTTTTTATGGTGAGTTGATGAAGTAGTCGAATGATTCTGGAACAACTTCAACATTCGGATATGATGATGGTTGATTTTGAACAGATCCACCATCATTAGGTGAATTTTGCGGATTCACATCATCACCAAGAATATGTGATTCTTGATCTTCTTGAGAACCAGAAGGACCCGGAGCTTGATTGGATACGCCATTATCAGGATTATGAAAAGACATGAACGGATACTCAGAATTGAGATTGCCATCATCGTCATTATCAGAATCATCACTGAAACATCCTAAGTCTCCTGATTCTTTTTTCCTGAAAAATCAAACAAGTTAGAATTGAAAGATTTTGATAACGAATCTAAATCCAACAACCATTCGGGACCATGAGCCACTGACGGAAACGAATTTTCTAAAAACTTTACGTTAATAGTTTCAATAACAGTGTTTGTTTTGCTATTAAAAACCCGATAAGCTTTAGAAACAGACGAGTAACCAAGGAAAAATCCATCGTCAGATTTTGACTCAAATTTACCGAGATGATCACTTAAAGTTAGAATCGATACAGGACAACCAAATGCTTTCATGTAAGAAATATTCGGTTTTTTTCCAAATAACAACTCATAAGATGTTTTATTTTTATCCTGAACCAATAATGTCCTGTTTTGTACAAAACACGCAGTAGCAATAGCTTCGTCCCAGAATGTGATAGGGATTTTGGCATCTGCGAGCATGGATCTTGTTGCTTCAATCAGTGTCCGATTTTTCCGTTCCGCAACCCAGTTTTGTTGAGGCATTCTTGGAGCACTAAATTGATGAGCAATTCCATTTTCTGCACAAAACAAATCGACATTAGAGTTTTAAACTCGGTTCCATTATCACTTCTCAAGATTTTTACGTTACAATCCAACTGATTTTCAACTTTAAAAATGAATTCTTTTAACAACTCAGCAGTTTCAGATTTAACATGCAAGAAATAAACCCAAGAAAATCTAGTAAAATCATCAATGATGACAAGATCCATGTGTAGCATCTGTTGGTCCGAAAAGATCCATGTGTAGCATCTGCAGGGGTTTTGAAATGGAGTTTTCTGGCTTGGACTTAAAATTTTGAAGCAAGGCATGGTTGCCTGTCATATGCCGGCTACACCCACTATCAACAAACCATGAGTTGATAGGTCTTCGAGGGCGTACCTGCATTTCAACAATTACGTAGTTAGTTTGGTCAACCCAGGCCCACACGGTCTTGGGTTTTCCGAATCTATCTGTAACAGTAACTTGTTGATAATGAAGATTTTTAAAAATTGTTTCATTCGAGAGATTTGGTTGAAAAATGTTTCGCCCAACGGCTTGATTTGTTTGCTTTCTTCTCAAAGCAATGAACCTTTCCTCTAACTTAGGATCAAGGTTATTTTCAAATTTCTGCTTTCTGACCATCAAAGCTCTCGGTTTAAAACTGTTAACATGCACATTACTTGATGAAAAGTCATTAAAATCAGAATTGTTTCGTTTGAAAGTTCTCAAATCAGGAGAATGACTTTGGTTAAATTTTTGAAAACCAAATGATTGATTTCTTTGAAAATTTGGAAACGGAGTCATTTCTCTTGATTCTTTTGTGGAGATTTTGATTGTGACTGTGACTGTTTGTGATCAAATTTAGATTTCTTGGGAACTTTGTTCGATTTTAAACCATCTTGTTTGGTTACCTTCTTTGATTCAATTCTTTTATCATTGAGAGCGGAAGTCTTAGGACCTGAACCAGTTTTCAGACCAGAGTTAGATTTGATTGAAGAAATTATTTGGTTACCATAAGATCCGTTCATATCGAAAGTTCCTGCAGATACAAACTTGATTGTTTTACCTTTTGACACTTTCTTCTTGACAGGTTTGACATTGTCAGTTTTAACAATTTGAGCTTTGGTGTTGTCATTCGATTTTATGACACTTTTACCTTTTGACTATTTTGTTTCAGATTGATTGACTGTTAATTTCGATTTCTGCACCTTTCCTTTTGAAACTTCAGCCTGTTTCACTTCTTTCTTCTTGATCAGTTGATCAGCAACTTTCGCCTTCTGTTCATTCTTCCACTTGATGTATTCAGGATCATTGTATCCTGAAAATTCAGCTTCATCCTTCACCTTTTCTTCTGGCTTTATCAGCCATTTTACCATCCCCTTCTTCAGACCAATCTTCCTCAATTTCACAAACTAACGCCAAACTGGAAGTGAGATCAGATGTGAATTGTTCTGCATACGCACTCCAATCGTATCCGTCTTTCACACTAACCACCAGTGCTTTAGTTTGATCTTCTGGTTTCTTGCCTTCATCCTTCAATTCGGGCATGGGAAGGCTTTGATATGGTTTCAGCATGAAGTGTTGATTCCTGTTTTGATAGCTTGAAGATTGTTGCGAGCTTTGACCTTGACCTTGATTCTGTCCACTTGAACTGGCTTGATCATTGTAGTTCTGATTCTTAGGAGCCTTGCATTCCCTAGAAAAATGACCATAACAGTTACAGTTGAAACATCTGGCCTTTGATTTGTCAAAACCAGCTGTCTTGTTTGCATGTGGCTTGAAACTTCGGTTTACATATGCATGTTTCTGTGTTCGATATGCAACCATCACCATTTGCCAATTTAGATCCATTTCCTCAACGTCATCAGGATCCATTTCAAATAGATCTTGAAGCACGACATCCATCTGATTCAAATGGCTTTCTTGATAAGCTTGAAAGCTTGCCATGAATGCAGTAAAAGCATTCTTAGTCTCATCATCTTGTAACAAGATGTTTATCACATCTTTTACTTTAGCTTGAACAGTAGAACTTTGATTTTCTGATTGTACTTGAGCTCTTGGTGGAGATTGAGGTTGAGAATATGTTGGTGAGTTTGGGATGTATGACGAATCAGTATAGAAGCTTGCACCAACAAATAAATCACCCTCATCATCAATCTTAGAGTCATCTTGTGCAAGAAAGGCATTCTCCACTGTGTTTGAAGGATTCACAACGAACTTGTACTGAGCATGTGAACTAGATCTATCAGTATTTCTTGAGCTTTCATCAATCTCAACTTCTTCTATCTTTGCAATGAGCAGATCTAAGTCCATTGGAAACTTTTCAGTATGCTTCAGTAGAGTGACAGTTTGTTTCCATGAAGATGGAAGTGCACACAGTAACCTGTCATTCAGATCTTGAAGATCTGTCTTAGCACCAACATTTGTCATTTCAGTAGTTAGATGAAAAAATCTATTCATCATCTGGTGCACAGATTCTCCAGCAATATGTTCAAAAAGTTCCAATTGTCTCTTCAGTTTTTGCTTCTTGAGACTTCTCAACTGTTCTCATCCTTCACATATTGATTTCAAAGCTTTGAACAATGTGTAGCCAGTTTGATAAGCATCCAATCTCGAAAGCACTTGAAGTGGCAATCCCGTACACATCAAAGAGTAAGCCTTACTGTCATTCTTGACCTTTCGTAAGTCTTCAGCTGATAGATTATCTTCTGGATAAGGTTCAGTAGAGTCTTTGGTGTAGGTGCTTGCACTATCAGGAGCAGTCTGAGTTGGAATGTGAGGACCTTTATCAATCGACTTCCATAGATCATTGTCAATAGAGCATAGATGATGCTTCAATCTGATCGTCCAATTCTTGAAATCTGCACGATTAACCAATCTAGGAACACGGTTATCAGAATCATCATTATGTGCCATTTTAAAAATTTTTAAAGAAAATATTTTTTGTGTTTTTAATGATTTTTGAAAAGAAACAGTTAAAATACTAAAATAAAGATAAGTAAATAATGACAAGATAAGATAACAAGGTTTGAAACAACTGAAATTGAGTCACACGGCTGAACAGTGAAAATTTCTTCTTCACCCGGCTGAACAGTGACTTTTCTTCTTCACCCGGCTGAGAATGTTCTTCACCCGTCTAAACAGTCACACGGCTCAACAGTTGTCAATCTTCAACACTTGCAATCTTCACCCGGCAGGTAGAGTTACCCGGCTGAACAGTTACACGGCTGAATAGTAACACTTGACACGGCTGAAAACTTGACCCGGCTTGAACTTGACACGGCAAAAAGGTTTACCCGGCTGAACAGTTGATCACACGGCAGAAAACTTGTTTACCCGGCTAAACAGTTGACAGTCACCCGGCTGAAATGTTAATCACCCGGATGAACAGTTTATCACCCGGCACAACAGTTCTTGATCCGGCTGAACAGTACACCTTTTTCTTCGCAAATTCTTTACCCGTCTAGAAAAAATTACCTTCACACGGCTGCACAGGACCTAATTGTTCACAAATCTAAGTCCAAAAATTTTGTCTAAGTCAAAATTATCACCCGGCTAGTTAATCTTCAACCTGTTCATCCTGTTCATCATCTTTGTCAAACGAATTTTTTTGATTTTAACAAAAACTTGTCCAATTACTTCAAAAATCACACCCAATCAGCGAAATATACCGATTATCAATCTCCAATCTCAATCAATCCAAAACATGATCAAATTTTGATGAAATTGAGCAAAATTTTGATCGAACAGTAACTTTTTCTTCCTTACTAATTCCTCAGATCTGATGATAATCTGATGGAATTTGCACAATCGTTGTGAATTAGAAATGATTCGGATGATAATCACAACTAAAAACAGCAACAATTCATTCAGATCATGATTTTGAGCAATATTGATGTGTTTTTGCTTGATGAATAGCGAAGAACACAATACCAACAGCTCTGATACCAATTGATAGGTTCAATTGGAACGATATCGCTCAATGATCAGAATGATTCAAGTACGCAAAACAAACAGTTCAATCAGCAACACAATTCATTACTAATAATTCACTTGTATTGATGATCAAAGCAATATTGTAGTACAAAATGCGCAGGAGAATACAATCACACACACAACTCTCTCTCTAGCGTGTAAATCTGTGATCTAGACTCTCTCTCTAACATTCTCTTACTACATGCTTTATGCATCAACACATTAGGGAAAATACAAAATTAACCCTAAACTATACAAAATGTATAAACAAAGTACAAAATAAATCTTAAACAGAAATAAGCCCTAACAGAATTGATCTTATGTTCATCATAATTTTGACTTTAAAAAGTCAATCTGATATGAAGATTTGATTGATATTTGCCCAGAAAAGTATCATAATCTGAAGAAGAATTGAAGAATTGTGTGGTTGATTCAAGGAAATTTTCCTAAGTGTTGATAATCTTGACCCGTCTCTACGTCCAAGGTTTCAGCCGGGTGATAGAAGGAAATCACTGTTCAGCCGGGTAAAGTCACTATTCAGCCGGGTGAAAACACTGTTCAGCCGGGTAAAGACACTATTCAGCCGGGTGCTAGAAGAAAAACACTGTTCAGCCGGGTGAAAACACTGTTCAGTCGGGTGAAGACACTGTTCAGCCGGGTGATAGAAGAAAAACACTGTTCAGCCGGGTGAAAACACTGTTCAGCCGGGTGAAGACATTGTTCAGCCGGGTGAAGACACTGTTCAGCCGTCCCAACTTTGTGACCCGTCCAAACACTTGACACGACCAAACTGTTACCCGTCTCAATTGTTGACCCGTCCCAACAGTGACCCGTCTTTAAAAAAATATTATCAACATGACTTTGAAAATTCAAGAAAAATGTCAACGGGCATGTTACCCGTGATCCGAGAAGAAAATAAAAGAGAAGATATTGATGAATTTATTACAGAATTCAATCACATGTTTGAAACAACATATCTTCAAGTAGCCAAAGCTTGTGATTAAAAGAGAAGAGACTTTCATGAACACACAAAACTTGCTCTTGTGAGTCAAGCAGATTCTCATGAAAATCAAGATGAAAAAGAAGAATATGATTGGAGTGAAAACAATGATGTTGTTTCCATTCAAGAGATTGAAAAGAAAGATGAAGAAATTAGCAACTTGTCTGAAACCATTTCAAAGCAAGATGAGACAATTGTGATAGGTTCAATTGGATCGATAATATCGCTCAATGATCAGAATGATTCATACACAAACACAGTTTAATCATTAACACAATTCATACTAATAATTCTCTTTTGTATATTGATGATCAAAGCAGATTTGTAGTACAAATGCAGGAGAAAATAAATCACACACACTTAGTTCTCTCTCTAACGTGAATAGTGATCTAGCCTCTCTCCTCACACTCTCTCACTACATGCTTTTAAGCAACAATTACAATATTAGGGAAAATAACAAAATAGACCCTAAACTATACATAAATGTATAAACAAATACAAAGTAAATCTTAACTAGGAAATAGCCCTAACAGTACTCCCCCTAAGATTTAGCTTTGGATTTCGGCAAAATCTTCAAACAGTTTTAATCTTTTTCAGCTTCAATCTCTCTCACCAATCTTCTGGTTCTTCTTTGACGTCCAGCAACTCTTTCCCTTTGTATTCTTCTTGTTCTTTCAATGCTTCTTCTATGCACGACTTGAACTTTTCTACTATCTTTGCTTGTCTTGGTTTGGACTCGTTTGTAAGGATTGGGCAGGCATTCATACGTCTCAGAGAGTCAAGAGTTAAACCTGCAAAATCAATATTAGCATAAAATTCATAAGGCAGCTCTCTCCCTTTGACTTGCACCTCCAATGTACCCTTTGCAGTTACTCTCATAAACTCTATCTCCGGAATATCAACTTTCATAGGATTAGAGTTGAGTAATGCCTTCCTTACTCGTATCTTCTCTGATGCAGCTGCAATCACCTCAACCATAACCATAAATAATTTTCGATCAGCTTCTGCAATTTTATCCTTACATTTCTCCATTTTGTAAGTTCTCAGATGTTCAATGTATGATGGATGCAATAACTTCAGTTAAAATGTACTGAATAAGGTGATCATATCCTTATCCCAGTCCTCCATATTTCGCACCAGTTTTAATTCAAAAGTTTCCTGATTATAGAAAAACTTAAGAATTGGCTTTGTCGCTTGAGACCCATCAAACACTTTCAATCCCGGATCAGTCACCTTGTTAAAATATTCATCAGAAAATTCCTCTAAGTACATGTCTTCGCTTACCACCAACTTCTTTTTCTTTCTCTGTTTCTTCGATTGAACATATGCACTGTCCTCCTGTTGACCTCTGAACTCTAAGTATTTCGGCATTCGACTAATCCCAGCATCAAGCAGTATCGCACATTTATCACCACGCTCAGCATGCGTGTGATTTATCAGTCTCAGCTTGTTCAACTCTTTCAAATCTTGAACTTCTAACTTGAAAATGCTAGAGTAGTAATGGTATACATCGCATAAACCATTTACTCTTTTGATCAGAAAAGCATCAAACACCTCGTCATATTTCCATGCAATAATCTTTACCTTTTTGGATTTTTCCGGTACGATCATTGAATCAAGAAGTTCAGCAACCGACTGACCCTTGCTCAGCAGTGATCTCACAACATTACCTGCTGTGGCTGATTTGTGCCATGATTCACGTACATCCATAGGTATAATATATGACTTGACCTCACTAGGAAACATATCCATCAACTCATGTCTTTTCTTGTGCGCATTCTCTGGTAAAGCCATCACGGGTAACTCTTTTGGTCCGAGAACTTTGTATCTTTTGGTCAGCTCGTAGTATTGAGGGTTGTTGTAGTCCAGATAAAACATACGATTGTACATTTTCTCCGTCTTCATGAAACTAACAACAATTTTTCTCAGTGACTCTTGTTTCAACCTTTTCAACGTCCTATATTGATAATTTCTTGAACTCAGCCAATCTCGCATGCATCTACTTGACATTTCTTCAGGGTTTTGATGATAAAGCTCAGTTGGAGGTAAATCTTCAATGTTCAAACTCTCTTGAAGTGGTGTCCATTCTCCCATCTCAACTACAAACTCTTTCTCATCAGCAGCAACTTTATCTTGAGCTATCAAACATTTCTCATATTCTTCGTTGATTTGACTCACAGTCAGCCCATTCAGATACACTGGATTGTACTTCATCTTCTCAAGATAAGAAAATCTTTCAGGTAAGTCATCTGGAATCTCATGATCAGGATTGGCTTCAGGCTCAGCTTCTGGTTCAGATTCTGTGAAATCTATGTCATCAAGATCATCTAGTGCCTCAATCATTGGTGCATTATCAGTTTGAACCGGCTCAAACTGACTTGCTTCTTCTGTTACTGTGTCAGGTACATTCTTAACCATTTCAACTACTTCAGGCACTTCTTCAACTACAACAGCTTCAGATTGAATCGGCTCAATCTGAACTGATTTATCAATTTCAGCTTCAATCACAGTCTCATCTGCCTTTGCCAAATCTACTACCTCAGTTTCAACTACAGTCACAGATTGAATCGGCTCAATCTGTACTGTCTCATCAGTTTTTGATTTCTTCGAAACAGATGCTTCTTCAGTAATCTCCAGCACAGCATCTAACTTCCTTTTTCCCTCAGCCTTGTCAGAAATGACAGTATCAGCAGCAGCTTCATCGGGAATGACTACAGGAGATTCAACCCTTATGCCCACATTTGTTGTACCACGTGCTCTAGTATAATAAACTTTTGCTTCTTGAGTTGCTTCAGTCACTTCTATCACCTCATCTGAAAAATCTTTGTCTGATGTGGACCCTGACTTCTTTGAACGAGTTTCTTCCAACCATTTCTCCAACATTTCTTTCTCAGCATCCAGAGTATTACATTCAGCCTTCAACTCTTTGTAATCATACTTCAAGTTTTCATGTTCCTCCTTCAACTTATCATACTCAGCCTTCAACTCTTCATGTTCAATCTTCAACTTAACATGATCAGCATCCAACTCTTTGAAAGTTTTCAGATTCTGATTGTGAATAGTCCAAAACTCTTCAAATCTTTTCTTCTTTCTATCATTTGAAGCTTTCAACTGTTCATTAGCATCTAATAGCTTTGCCACCATTTCTTCCAATTCAGCAATCTTCTTCTTATCCTCATTCTCATCAACACTTGAAACAATTTTTGGCGAAGACTCCAAAACTTGTTCAATGTTTTCAGCAACCAGAGATGATGTGGTGGGTATATCAACAGGAATAGGATCAGTAATGCCAGCATCAGCTTCATCAACTATCTGTGCAATAGTTTCAACATCGGCCATTACTTCCTGAGCTATCTGAACAACATCTATCTGTTCAGCTTCATCAACACATTCTGTCAAACTTGGTTTCTCAATCAACACTTCCTCAACAACAGATTTAGATCTTCGAGACCTAACATACTGCTTTGTGATGGGCTTAGCAACTTCAACTACCACTTCTTTTTCAACACAAGAAACCTCAACAGGTTCTTCAATCAAAGCAGGTTCAATAACTTCAACATTTTCTTCCTCCTCTGACACAGATTCAGCACCATCATTACCATCATTTCCACTATCATCACCACCATCATTTCCAATATCATCATCTCTATCATTTCCACTATCATCACTTTCTTCATCATCACTGTCATTATCATCATTTTCATCATCCTCAGATTCATCTTCTTCATCTTCTGCATGACGAGCAGCATACTCATCATCATCCAGCAGATTTTCAGGCACCTCATCAACAAGGTCCTGTGGATTCACTATCTCTCCATGTGAAATATGATGATAAACTATCTCAACATCTTCCTCATTATTTGCTATATCCCTCATATAGTCAAATAAATCAACACTTGGCACATTCCCGATACTCATCTTCCTATAAGATAGATCGTTCATGTCCTCAGTATACAGTATCCCTCCAACAACGCCTTCATTTCTGATAATGGGATAGGCAACATTGATCATCAACTGCAAGAATCTCGGATACATGAGAAACTTGAATCTTTTGCCTTTAACCAAATTGAATACAAACCCATTCATAATCCACTTCGACATATTGAATGGTTTGTTTTCAACAATTGCTACAATAGGGGATGCTATATCAGATGGGAAGTTGTCAAAACCTACACTCCTTCTTGACATACACTGTTGAATGACATAGCATAACAGTTTCCATTTCTTCCCCAACCTTGCTCGATAAAATTGTGACTTTGGAAATGCAGGAGGATGTCCCATATTCACAAAGCACGCTTGACATTCAGCATTTGTCAACTCATCATTTGCCCCTACTTCATCATCATCTATCCTTAAAGCTGTTCTGATGGCTTCTTCAGAGACAGTCAATACTAACTCTCTAGTAATGTTTCCTCTAACAACAGCCATTCCATAATCATTCCTAATCACCTCAGCTGTTCTCCAAAAACTTTTTATCAATCTTGCATATATGACCGGCTTGGCACACATAGCATACACATACATTGTCCTCTTGATAAATCTCATCATGTCTCTATATCCTTCAGTCTCAGGAATAGATTCATCCAAACAAGCAACTAAATTGTGCTTGGGCTCAAACTTCAAATTCTCCATCTGTTAAAACAAAACAAACCACAAACAAGACAAATGTGTTAGATTCTTCATTAATAAATTTCAATTTTTCATAAGTGTTTGAACTAAAAGTTATAAAAGTAAAACATTTACATAATCATTTTAACTCCTAAATTGATTTAACAAACTGATTTTCATCATTTGGATCAAAACAACTTTGAATTTAAATGATCATGAAACATTTTGCATTTTAACAGTTTAACACTTAAGAACATAAATTTGACATTCATAAGATGAAGTTGTTTAACATGTTTTAGTTCAGTTTTAATAAGGATTTGTCACTTTTAACACATATTTCATCATTTTGAAGTTAACATTTAAGAGCAGGTAACAGGTCATCAATGGCGGTTGACAGTTATGAGATAATTTGATTGATTCAGTTGATTTTAAGGAATTTTGGTGCAAATGATTGATTGATTATTAATTATCGAGAGTTTTTACACCTAAACAAACATTCGATTTCAGTTTTAACACGTAAAATCAAAGTGTCGATTCAGTGATCAAAAACACTGTTCATCATCATTTTTCATTTTATCGGTCGATTAGCAGGTTTATCAGAATCAAATCACTTAAACAATACCTTATTCAATCGATCAGACTTGTTACAGAACAAACGATTGAATATGATAATCAAACGATTTATGTGCAGAGGATTTGTTTGAAATTGTGAGTGAAAAATGATAAGTGTTTGTGAAGAGGCGGGTTTTTATATGGTTAAAAATTAGGTCAAACATGAGGTGCCAGGTCAACACTTTGGGACGGGCAAGCATAAAAGCCCAATAAGCCTTGACGGGTCAAGCACTGTTGAGACGGGTCATGTACTGTTGGGACGGGTCAAGTACTTGAGACAAGTCGCAACATATGACGGGTCAACATATAACATGTGTAAAACACTTGACGGGTCAAACACTGTAGAGACGGGTAAGTCACTGTAGTGACGGGTAAAGGTTAGGAACAACTACACCTGATTGGTTTTATTCATCACCCGGCAGTATAGTAGTCTTCACATCATCACCCGGCATCATTTCTTCATCACCCGGCAACACAGTTGTCTTCTTTTTCACCCGGCATGCTTTTCTTCATCACCCGGCAACACAGTTGCTTTCACTATTACCCGGCAACACAGTGTTATACACTTACACGGCAAGATATGATAGTTCTAGAGGGAGCGAGCTTAGATCTAGATCTGAGATTGTTTGGGGATGTTGTTTGCAATCAGTGATGCGGAATCTCACTGATCACGTATTGATGCTTGAATGTTCATGAAGATCAATGCAAAGTATGATGAAGATGATGATAATATGAATAGGTGAATTGTATTAGATCAATAGAGAGGTTACAAGGGATATTCAATGAAATGTATGCCACTCACTAACAAAATGACCTAGGTGATGGTATTTATAGTCTATACCATTCACCTTACAATGTAACCTAAAAACATGCAATTAAGCACAAAACGATTACACAAATATTCTAAGACAAATACAAATTATGAACGTCTTCACCCGTGCTTGCTCGTGATGATGCTCGATATCTTCACTCGCTTATATTTAGAAAATGACATCTTCAAATAACCCCAACAGTACTCCCCCTAAGATGACACTTTACAAATCTGACATATCAGCTTAAATCTTCATGTGGCGAGTATAGAGAGCAACTTAAAGTTTTGGTATGCATTATCTTCAAGAGGACCCAACAGTACTCCCCCTAAGATGATGCTATCGAAACTCTGTCTTCCAACAAGCAATCTGCATCCTTCTCTCCCTTTTGAGTAAACATCAGAGGCTATGGAAAGAAATACGCAGAGAGTAGATTCCGGTGAATCTATATATTAGCAACGGGATCTTCTTCAACGGTTGAAGTAGAATGCGAAGACTTCTTTGACTTAGAATACTCCCCCTCAACTTTTGCTTTAGAGGTTAACAGGATCTGTGTATGAGATATTAAGAGGAGGAATCTTAACACTCAGCAATCTGACTTGGAGATCTTTGGACTGGAATCAGACTTGAACAGGAACATCTTCAAGTCGAGTGGAAGCTTGTTCTGCAATGGAAACTGTTCCTGCAACTCAAAGAAAAACATTAAAACTCAGGCAATAATGTGCATTTATCATCAATGTAAAGATTAAGTTCTCAATCGGATGAGATATTGCTTGATGAACAACACCTACATCAACAACACATTTTAAACTGCCAACACAAAAGAAAAAGATTAAAATGACAATCTTTTTGGTGTTTTTGAATTTTTTTCAATGTTTTTGATATTTTTGGAATTTTCTCTTTACATTCTGAATCTTTAACCTGCAATGAGATCATACTAGCAATTTATCCAACACATGTTTTGCAGTTTTTTTGAGAATAGACATTTGAATTGTGAAGTAATGGAGTGATGAATTGTTGAACAAATCAATTAGCTCGAAGTGACACACTTGCTTTTTCTATTCTTGATGATCAATTAGGTTAATTAGGAATAAGTTTTAAGTGACCCATACTTTACACATTAGAAAGTTATACACCTCATCTAAATTTCCTGAGAACAACTCAACACGTCAGGTCACTTACAATCATAAACAGTGTGGAATTTGGGTTCTATTTGGATTTGGTCCACTTTGGGACTTCTTTTGAATTCCTTTTTGGAATTTTTCTTTTTGCCTATGTTCCCCTTGGGAATCTTCTGAATTCCATTTTGGAATTTTTTTTGGTGACGGTCCACATTTGGGACTCTTTTTGTTCCATTTTGGAATCTTTTGCTGCATCTTGAAGCTCAAAAGAGACTTCGTGTGAGACTTCAGGTCTGTGGGTACCACAACAAAGAAGCTCACGATGCGGTTCATCACACTGAATAGATTGCATCATTACCCGATGTATATCGTTGCGTCACAAGATATCTATTTGATTTGTATAAACGTTTCACATGCACTAGACATTTCAACCACAAAAACTCATTAGAATTTAGTTAAATCATCAAGGAATATACTTGTTCAGTATAATTGTCTGAGCTGTCTCGCACATCAATTTTCACGCTTCAGTCTTTATTGTTTAAAAATGATGTGTCGAATAACTCTAGTGTATCTATCATTTCTCATGTACGTGCAAGTAGATTCAACATATATATATATATATATATATATATATATATATATATATATATATATATTTTTTTTTTTTTTTTATTAATGATTTCTCCCCCTAAACTTTTAAATTTCTAAGAAAATTGAAAGTTTAATGATAAGAAAATGGCAGATATGTTATCAACGTATGAAGAGTGCATGCAATATACTTAATCAAAACAGACGAAATGAAACATCGGTTGTTTCTTGCACTGCCATCATTGTTTGATTTTTGAAAATGTTTTTTTTTTTAAAAATCCTGCAATGATTCCTTTTTGTTTCCAACTCCATTTGGTGTCAGTTGCATCGAAAAACATCATGAACAAGATTCGGTATCTTGTCATGATAAGGGATCAGCCACGGTCTTCTTTTCTTTGTTTTACCGGCCTCCATAACTGTCCCTAACACACTAACAAATCAGTTAGAGGTAATGACCCAAACCATTTCGGTTTTGGGTCGTCCAAATTCATCAACATAAGAGATATTCTCATAAGTGCAAGGAATACCTTCAGGTGGTGGTTCTGATGATACAATGTAATTTGTACCTTCATCTTCTTTCATGGATTGTTTGTCAAAAGAGTAATTATAGTCATTTTCAAACAAATTGTTAATTTCATTTAAAAACAGGTTTTGTTGACTATATTTCTTTTTCAAAGATTGATTCACTATTGGAATCATTTTATCATTTAAATCATGATTTCTCTTTTTGTTTTTGACAAACTTTGGTGTCCATGAATCATTGACATGTTGATTTTCATCAAACGAATGTCTATGATTAGATCTTTTAAAGTTAGAAAAATACCTGGAAGGGTATGCACATGATGAACTTCTTTGGACTGACCTTCTCAGCTTGTAGTAGCATTCGGATGTGTTGTGATTTACCATGTCACAGAAGGAACAGTACTTGTTGTAGTAACATTCCATTGTGTCGTGGTTGTACATCTGACAGTTGATGCAGTACTTGTTGTAGCAGCATTCTGATGTCATGTGATTGTACATCTCACATATCTCACAATACTTCTGATGAGCCTTGAAGGGAGACTTCTTTCCTTTCTTCTGAGAAGTCTTTGCTGTTGAAGATTGTTGTTTCTGAGAAGCTTTGACCTCTGAATCTTGTTGAATCTTTCTTGAAGGAGCTGGAGTCTTGAACTTGTCACCTTTTGACCCAAAAGGAAAGACACCTTGACTGTAAATACAATCTGAGATATGATGAGTTTCAGAGTCACAAATTAAACTATATACGTCACTGTTTGAATCACTCGGGGATTCGGAATCTTGAGACTTTGAAGTAGAAGGAGTCTGTGGTGTAGAATTAGATGAAGCGCCCTTTGTCTTGTTCTTCTTGGCTTTGCTCTTCTTTCTTCTAACCTTCTTCTTCTTCTTCGACTGAAACTCTTTTTTCTTTTCTTCTTCCTCTTGAGAAGATAGTGATCCAACAATTCCGGTTGGCACTGATCTCTCATCTTTCTTTTCAGCTTCTTCTTTGATAAGCACCAGATCAGATTGTGATCTGTTCAGTTTGTCAGTAAGCTCCATGATTTGAACATTCAGATTATGCTTTTCGATAAGCATTGAATCAACATTCAGTGTAAGAGATTTGAGTCTATCTTCACACAATTGGTGATCTTTTTGTAGACTTGCATGCTTCTCTTGTTCTTCTTGCAGTTTGTTTTTCAGAGTGTTGTTCTCTGAATTGAACATCTCAGACAACTTCTTCAACTTTAGAATCTCTTCTTGCAAATCTTTGATCACACTGGATGAGTGTTCATTTGATTTTGCAGCTTCGTTTCTGATGTTCATTGCTTCTTTTTCACTTTTCTTGAGTGACTCTTCGAGAGATGTGATTCTTTGCTCTGATGTCTTGTGTTGTTCTTGGAGATTCTTGTGCCTTTTCTCTTCATCCTGGAATTTATCCCAAATCCTGTAAGAATATGTTCTGTAGTGTTCACATTGTTGAAAACATTCTTTGGTGCACATCTTTTCTCTTACATTGACATGCATTTCAACAAATGAACTCTGAACATCTTTCTCGGATTCCTTTTCAGACATCAATTTCTCCATTTCTGATTTCAATTGAGCAATTGTCTCATCTTGCTTTGCAATGGTTTCTGACAAGTTGCTAATTTCTTTATCTTTCTTTTCAATCTCTTGAATGGAAACAACATCATTGTTTTCACTCCAATCATATTCTTCTTCATCTTCCTGATTGTCATGAGAATTTGCTTCACTCACAAGAGCAAGTTTTGTGTGTTCATTAAAGTCTCTTCTCTTTTGATCACAAGCTTTGGCAACTTGAAGATAAGTTGTTTCAAACATGTGATTGAATTCTGTAATAAATTCATTGATATCTTCTTTTTTATTTTCTTCTCGGATCACGGTAAACATGCCCGTTGACATTTTTCTTGAATTTTCAAAGTCATTTTCATGATTTTTCTGGGAAGTCATGGTGGCTAAAAATGATTAATTTGAAATTTTGGAAAAATGAATTTTTCAAAGTCATTTTTTATTTTTTATTATTTTTTTTTTTTAGAGACGGGTCACTGTTGGGACGGGTAACTGTTTGGACGGGTCAACAACTTGGGACGTCTGAACAGTGCTTCACCCGGCTGAACAATGCTTCACCCAGCTGATAAGTGCTTCACCCGGCTGAACAGTGCTTCACCCGGCTGAACAGTGTTTCACCCGGCTGAACAATGTTTTTCTTCTTCTTCACCCGGCTGAACAGTGTTTCTTCTACTTCACCCGGCTGAACAGTGATTTCTTCTACTTCACCCGGCTGAACAGTGTTCACACGGCTGAACAGTGTTTTTCACTTCTTCACACGGCTGAATAGTATCTTCACCCGGCTGAACAGTGTCAAACTTCACCCCGACTAACACTTGACACGGCTGAATAGTGTATCACCCGGCTGACAACTTCTTCAAATCTTCATATCAGATTGACTTTCACTACAAGAAAACTGGGTTTTTAGTACACACAAAAGCGTCCTATAATGTAATTTTATAGGACCTTTCATTTAATAGGACCAATAGTAAAAGCATTTTATATAAAAGGGTCGTAATAAGTCCCGGAACTTAAAAAGCGTCATAATATCTCAAATAATATATTGAAACCAATTTTATGGTCGCATAATATATGTACGAACAACCCAAAAAGCGTCCTAATAAAAACATATAAGGACACTTTTACAATGTTGTAATATATGGTTAACTATTTTTAATCTTAAGATACACGTACAAGCGTCTTTAAAAATTAATTTATAGGACTCTTACAATTTAACACTATAGTTACTTTCGTATCAAGAAAAAGGTTCTAATATCCCAAATAAGATTATGAAACCAATTATTTTTATGGTCGGATATATGTTTAGTTATGAACAACCCAAATAGCGTCCTAAAAACATATTAGGACACTTTTACAGTGTTCTAATAAGTTTAATACGGCACGTTACGTGTCATCGTTTTAGGCTTTTTTTTCAATATATTTTTTAGAATTACTAATTTTCAAATTGAATGACAATTAATAGTAAACATTTAACAATAAAAAAATAATGGACATAGATAGTAAAACAATCCATTTTATTACATTACTAACAAACATTACAAAAGTTTACAATATTTCATACAATATTTCCTAAACTAATGTTTTGTAACAAAATTTCACCTAAAAATGATCCACGAAACTCGACTAGTCTTTGCGAATTCCATCTAGCTCAGCATCCTGGTATTCTTCACTTTCATATTTGACTTGGGATGATAGCAATGAACATGTGAACCTTCCAATAGCTAGTATTCTTTCTCATTGTAAATTTTCACCTAACAACCCTTAAATCAAACTTCACACATATAAAAAAATATGTCAAACTAAAAATACTTAAATTTCAAGTAGTCAGTAAAAACATGCATTCATCACATGTTCAAGTATTTCCCTACTTCTATGCACTAAATTTTTTAATTAAAAAAAATGTTCCATTATTTACAGGATTTTGCTAAGAGCTGCCACTTTTGGAATCTTCTTAATTGTACATTAATTACTAGGCTAGATCCTGTGGATACCAACGGGTTGAACGGTATAATTATATGATTCTACATTGAAAGCTACACATGTGCATTGAACCTCCCTTGATGCAAAAAAATATTAACTACAAGTTTACAACTATCTATTAAACATACATGTGTAAAGTTGTAAATAGGAAATTTTAATTAACCCGCTCAATTGGCTTTAAAAAATGACAACCGGTACAATTAATAACAAATCTAAGTGGTAAGAATATAACCAAACACTAAGAGACAAATTATATACCTAAGGAGATTGCAGTTTTGTCAATGTCTTGAAAATTTTGCAATTTTAGGTTCTTCAATGTGTATTATTTGAATGCAGTTGAATCACTAGCATCCTCATCCTTGATCCCTGCAGCAATAACCAAAGCACATGATTTGTTGATCAAATCTAAAAGTAAAAAAGACTTAGTTAAATAGGAAATAGGATGAACGACATAAAAGTCACCCATGGTGAACCACACCTCCAAAACCTCCATCTTAAGCTAAATAAATTAAAATCATGCCTTCTTTTAAAAAGTCACCAATTGTTATGATAAAAAAGTCACAAAACAATCATCTTTTTGCAATTTAATAACACGAATAACATATACATAATCATCAAGCAATAACTTCTACATAACTTAAATCCATTTTCTCACATAAACAAATTCAGTATTGATTCATAGCCACAAAAAAGTCTGTGATTCATAAAGTTAACGTTTAAATTGTAAACAAATAACTGCAACAAAAGTACCAATACATCAAATAAACCAATAGACGTCATGCTGTTCGGACATCCACTGATCTCTATTGTCTAATCAAGCGCAGTTCGTCGACTAGAGTCATCCCGCTACTCTAAGCTCACGCTGTTCGGATCTTAGCGTGCGGGCTGCTGTGATAAAAGTACCGATTAGAATTAAATACACACGCCGTTTGTAATACTTAATTCGATTGTATGATACTATAATAGTTTTGAGCTCATAGACAAACACAAAATATTATTTGTTCCTTGTTTCAACAATTAAAACTTGATTAGGGTTTTAAAACTTGAAGAACTATATTAGAGTTATTAACAAAGTGGCCAATTTTATTAACAAGCTAATATATAACCGGATTAGATCCGGGTTTGAGATCAAGAATCAAACAAACAAACCATTCACATAAAAATATCTCACTATTGTTTCACATAAACATCGAATCAAAAGCCAAAGAAACAAACCCTAATATTAAAATTAAATTGATTCGCTAGACTGTTAGCTAATTCAATTAAACCAAACAAGCAAAATTAAAACATGAAATGTAAAACTTACAAATGCAATGATCAAACTAAACTTCAAAATTCATTCGCATCCAAATAATGTTTCCCCATATTCCTTTCCTCCTTTTTTTTCTTTTGAAGCCGTCAAAACCGTCCAAGCTCCCTCTTCTAATTTTTCAATGCAATATTTATCTCCTTTGTTTCATTGTGGGCCTAGCAAAACTTTACATTTTTTTAGTCCTTTTAATTAATCGCAGCCCACAATTAATAAATATAAGATAATAAAATTTTCTTCCACCACAAACAGCAGCATCATATAGTTCGTAAGAAATTTCAACAAAAATGACATATTTTTTATGACACATTTTTTTTCATGTCATACAATCTGCGTAGGTTATTATTCGCATGTCGTTAAAGGTGTATTTTCTAGTAGTGCATGATGTATTATAATAACGCAACAATGAATGAGCGTTTTCTAAAGGTTAAAGTTATAAAACCAAAGTGTCAAGTTTCCTATTAAGCTATGTTATATTAACACTCTAGCAAATAAGTGTCCTACAAAAATGATATTTGAAGACTCAGATATCAAGTGTCCTATTATGATGTGTTATTATAAAACCACATTTATTAAGCGTCCTATAAAGGTTAAAGTTATAATACCCAAGTGTCAAGTGTCCTATTAACTCATGTTCTAATATGACTTCAACTAGAAAGGGTCCTATAACACTAAACATTCAAGACTCAACTACAAAGTGTCCTATTAAGTAATTTTATAATAGAACCTCCTTTGATCCGATGTCCTATTATATTACCACATAATGGGACACCAACAGCTTAGTGTCTTATAAATTTCTTTATTATGATCTACATTCTAAGTGTCTTATTAAGTTATAAGATAATAGGACCCCAAAGAATTATCCATCCTATTAAATAGATTTTTAGGACACCGGTTTCGTAGTGTATATTATAAAAGGACCCCAAGAGTTCACTCGTCCTATTAAATAGTTTTTTAGGACCATATTTTATAAATGTCCCACACAAAAGGTCCTAAAAACCCGCTTTTGTTGTAGTGTTTTCAAAGTCAAAATTGTGATGAACACTAGATCAATTCTTCAATCTTTGTTGTTTTTGTTCAATTCAATGCTTGTATTAGCTGAGGAATGATGTTTCTAACAATCCTTCAAAGTATTACACCTTGAAACAAGCAAAATCTCATTCAGATCCGGATTTTTGATGAAGAACACAATAAGTGGGTTTTGACAAAATTGACAAAATATGGATTGAAATCAACAAATCAGTGATGTTTGATTATGAACGAAGCTTAGGATAGTGATTTCTAACACATCTCAATCCTCAATTTCTCAAAATCATCAACAATTTCCAGATTTCAAATTTGAGCAGTGAAATATGACGAACATTAACAATTTCTTCAAAAACTCAGTCAAATCTTCACCAATTGATCTCAAACTTTGCAGTTCTTTACCCAAACATGAATCAAAGCTAATGGTAGCTAAAATTCCATCAATAACAACAACAATCAAAGATCACCCAACAGCTCTGATACCAATTGATAGTTCTAGAGGGAGCGAACTTAGATCTAGATCTGAGATTGTTTGGGGATGTTGTTTGCAATCAGTGATGCGGAATCTCACTGATCACGTATTGATGCTTGAATGTTCATGAAGATCAATGCAAAGTATGATGAAGATGATGATAATATGAATAGGTGAATTGTATTAGATCAATAGAGAGGTTACAAGGGATATTCAATGAAATGTATGCCACTCACTAACAAAATGACCTAGGTGATGGTATTTATAGTCTATACCATTCACCTTACAATGTAACCTAAAAACATGCAATTAAGCACAAAACGATTACACAAATATTCTAAGACAAATACAAATTATGAACGTCTTCACCCGTGCTTGCTCGTGATGATGCTCGATATCTTCACTCGCTTATATTTGGAAAGTGACATCTTCAAATAACCCCAACAAGATAAGACTTCTTTCTTTTACCCGGCTGTATAGTGATAACATTTCTTCACCTGGCTGTATAGTGACACAACTTGTCACCCGGCAGATATCTATGACCTTCACCTGGCATAAATTTGACATGTTCATTGCCTGGCCAAACAGTAGTCATAATATCTTCACCCGGCTGTCTTCTATCTCACAATCACCCGGCTCATATCAGACACACACCTTTACCCGGCTGAACAGTGTCTTCATTACCCGGCTAAACAGTTGTCTCTGATATCTTTGCCCGGCTATAACACTTGAGCAATTTTCTTCACTTTTCTCGTCTGTTGACTTTTTCAACTGCATTTATTGCACCTGCAAACATTCTCGACATATTAATTAGACAAGACATCCTTAAAAGAATTTGTCACATTAATTATCAACAACATAAGACAAGTCAATAAAAATTAATTTCAATTAAATTCCTTTTTCTTTTTCAAAAATGTTTTTGTTTTTGCACAACCAACATTTTTATATCCCGAAGCAATTTCTGAAAAACACATCACAAGACTTTGGGTTTGTTTTTAACACATCCAATACCTTTGCTTTTCATACCGCATAATCTTGTTCATTCATAACACTTATTAAAAAATTTTTTTTTTTGAATTTTTGTAGATATTTTTCTTCAATTTATTCTCCCCCTAAACTTGAAATTTCTTGAAATTTTTAAGTTTAACAAGGATGTCGATGTGTCAATAAAGATTCCATATGCCTGCACACACAAAGCACACACATTAAAATAAAGACATATGCAATGCAATGAATCAAAATATCGCAGTGAGATCATACCACACATTATCTGAACATGTTTTGCAAGTTTTGAATAGACATTTGACTTATGTTTGATTGAGTGATGATATGAAAACATACCAATTAGCTCGAGTTGACACACTTACTTTTTCAGTATCATGATGAGATTAAGGTTCGATTAAAATGACTTATGTGACCCACATGTATACATATGTCAACATATTTCCTAATCAACCACCACTTGAATGCTTATTGCACAAAAACCCGGTCACTTACAGTCATAAACAGTGTGGAATCTGGGTTCTATTCGGATTTGGTCCACTTTGGGACTTCTTTTTAATTCCATTTTGGAATTTTTCATTTCCTATTGTTCCCCTTGGGAATCTTCTGAATTCCTTTTTGGAATTTTTGTTTGGTGATGGTCCACATTTGGGACTCTTTTTGTTCCAACTTTGGGAATCTTTTGCTGCACCTTGAAGCTCAAAAGAGACTTCGTGTGAGACTTCAGGTCTGTGGATACCACAACAAAGAAGCTCACGATGCGGTTCATCACACTGAATAGACTACATCGTTACCCGATCATGTACAACTATCATCACAAGCAATGCATCAAAAAGATATATATCTAGACATGTATAACAATGGAACTTAACACAAAGATCATTAAGTTTATGTTTGTCAACAATGAACTTACTTTTTCAGTCTAATTGCCTGAGCTGTCTAGCACATCAATTAACATTCATCAGTCTTTTCTGTAACAAATAATGTCTAGTGTAACTATCATTTCTCACTTTTTGCAATATAGATTCTTATGACATGATATTTTCTTTTCTTTTTGCTTTTATATTTTGTTTTCGCTTTTCTTTTTCATGCACACACACAATGCAAAACATAAAATAAAAGACAAAGGAATCAATACTTAACATCAACTTATTATATTTTTGTTCTTTTATATTTTCTGATTTTTGTTTGGTTTTTAAAAATAGAATCAATCATGATTGATTAATCCTATGGATTGAATTAAGAATTCAAACCGGCCTGACAAGAAAGGTTTTGTGAAAAGATCTGCCAGTTGTTTGTCGGTATGAACTTTAATCAAAATTATTAAACCTTTTTCAGAGTTGTCTCTTAAAAAGTGATATCGAATTTCGATATGTTTGGTTTTTGAGTGTTGAACAGGATTAGCAGTAATGAACATAGCAGCAGTATTGTCTATGTAAATAGGAGTTTTGAGAAAGTTAAACCCGTTGTCAAGCAATTGGTTTTGTAACCACAAAACTTGAGAACATCCTACAGATGCAGCGATATACTCTGCTTCAGCTGTGGATACAGAAACGTTGGTCTGCTTCTTGCATTGCCAAGAAACAAGTCTAGGACCCAGAAATTGACATCCACCAGTAGTCGATTTCCTGTCAAGAGCACACCCACCAAGAATAACTATATAATTCAAAATTGCCTTCATAAGGATACCATAACCCAAGATTCGGTTTCCCTTTAAGGTATCTGAAAATACGTTTAACAGCAACCAGGTGCGACTCTTTCGGATCAGACTGATATCTTGCGCACACACATACAGCATACATAATGTCTGGCCTTGATGCAGTAAGATACATCAGTGAACCAATCATTGATCTGTATAGTGTTTGATCCACGGATTTGCCTTTTGTATCCGGCTGTATCTTGCAGTTCACATCAGTTGGAGTTCGAATAGTCTGACAATCTTGCATCTTGAACTTTTTCAGCAACTTCTCAACAAATTTCGATTGGTTGATGAAAATTCCGTCAGCTGATTGTTTCACTTGTAATCCAAGAAAGAAGTTAATCTCCCCCATTGAACTCATCTGGAATCTAGACTTCATGATTTCCTCAAATTCTTTGCACATTGACGCACTGGTCGATCCGAAAATAATATCGTCCAAATATACTTGAAAAATCATCGCTAAAGCATCCCAAGTCGCCTGATTCTTTCTTTGCTTTTCCTGAAAAATCAAACAAGTTAGAATTGAAAGATTTTGATAACGAATCTAAATCAAACAAACATTCGGGACCATGCGCCACTGACGGAAACGAATTTTCTAAGAACTTTACGTTAATAGTTTCAATAACAGTATTTGATTTGCTATTAAAAACCCGATAAGCTTTAGAAACAGACGAGTAACCAAGGAAAAATCCATCGTCAGATTTTGACTCAAATTTCCCAAGATGATCACTTAAATTTAGAATCGAAACAGGACAACCAAATGCTTTCAAGTATGAAATATTTGGTTTTTGATAGTTACTATGTATAGGTTGGACTCACCGGCTTGTCGGTGTTACTTTTGTTTGTAATTGTTTGACTTGTAATGTTATTTGTACTAGCGAACCTACGGGCGAATCTATAGATTCGCCCGCAGGTCATCATGTCTTTTGTATTTAGGTGTCGACTGGGCGAACCTATGTGCCCAGCGAACCTGTGTTGGTTCGCTGGATAGATTCGCTAGAGCGAATCTATCAGCGAACCTAACACCACTATATATTGTAACCTTATCTTCACATTTATATAACTTTTGCACATCTTTTATTCAAGCTATTTTCTCACTGATTTGTGTTGTGTAATCGTTCTATTGAGGTGCTAGGAGCTTATTTTACTTATCATTGTAGCTTATTAACCTCGATTGTGTGTTGGATCTTGTTATTGGGTTGTTTGGACTTTTTACACTTTGTTCTTCAAGTATTTGACATATTTGGGTTAAACAAGTCAACAAAGCACTGAAATCACGATCATTATGGACCAACAATATGGTATCAGAGCCTTAGTGCTCTTGATTGTTTGATTCTAGTGATTTTTGTGTTGATTTTTGAAGTTTTTGGGTCAAAACACTTTTGATTCTGTTTCAAGCTTGTTTTTAGTGTTTTGGAGTTGTATTTTGCTCAAGGTTTGTGGTATTTGGACATAGAAAGCTTTTAAAACAAACCTGTATGCAAATGGTCAAGTTTTGAGGGTTTTCGAACTGTTTCCGTACTGTTTCAGGGTGGTTGAGCTACCAGCGAACCTATTTGTTCAACCAGCGAAACTAAGTGTTCTTCCAGCGAACCTAATTCAAATTTTGTCCTGATTGGTTTGTGTTGTGGCCAGCGAATCTGAGATTTCATCGAACGAAAGTTCACTTGTTTGACTGACTGTGCAAGCGAAACTGCTGCCAAAATCAGGCCAGCGAATCTGTGCTTGCTCGTCAGCGAAACTGTTTGACTGTCTAGCGAATCTGTCACCAGCGAATCTGCCAGCGAATCTGCTGTGTTATTCGAGCGAATCTAGCCAGCGAAACTGTTTGTTCTCAGCGAAACTATTATCTGTTCAAAGTTATGACTTCATCAATACTTAATATGAATGATCTGGACAGCGTTCAACCTAACAGGCCACCGAGGCTTGTTAGTGGTGAAAACTTTGAAGACTGGAAAAGATGTTTGAAAGCCTTCTTCTACTACACAGACTACAACCAATGGGAAACTATAGTAAATGGCCCGCACGTGCCAACAACTGTTGAAGGAACCGTCACCTCAGTAAACACAGACCCAACTACTTTTACTGAAACAGATATCAAGTTACTGGATCGTGACAAGATGGCATTAGGGGCACTGATACTTTGCTTACATCAGGACATCTTCAACCGGTTTGCAGAACACACAACTGCAAAAAGTCTGTATGATGCATTGTGTGAATTTTATGATGGGAATGAGGATCTGAAACTGGATAGAAAAGCTCAGGCTGAAAAGGAATTCAACTCTTTTGTGGGATATTCACAAGAGAACTTGACTGATATTACAAATAGATTCCTATCTGTGTCAAGTAATCTGAAGAAATATGATGAAAAGCTGGGCAATCACGAACAGGTAGCAAAATTGTTAGACTCTCTTCCTCCTCAATGGAGCCTACAAATCAAGCTGCTGAAACAAGAGAGGAACTTTCCTGACTACAAACTGATGGACGTCATCAACAAGCTGAAGTCTTTCGACCTTGATGTAAAAAGAAGAGAATATAATCAGTCAATGATGGTTCCAAACATTCCCTCTCAAAATGCTGCACTTATCTCATCCGCTGCAAACTCTTATGTTTACAGTGCAGCATCTAGAGGATCATCAGGACATGTGTCTGCTAAATCTACTGGTGCATCTACAAACGCTGGTTCAAGCTCAAGTGCATCTGTCACCACACAGATTCCGTCAGATACTATGGCTTTATTTGGGATGTTTGTCCACAGTTATGAAGCTCTTGTTGCAGGTGAGTTAAAAGGGAAAGGTATGACTGTAGAAGATATGTATCAGGTGGACCCTGATGATTTGGAGGAAACAGATATTCAATGGCAGATGGCTATGCTCACTCTTCGTGCCAGACGATTCATGGAAAGAACTGGCAGAAGAAACTTTGGAAATCAAGGACAGAATGCTAAGCTGGGTTATGACAAGGGAAAGTTACGATGCTATAACTGCAAACAACTGGGCCACTTCAAGAGAGAATGCCCATTACCAATCGTTACTGAGCCAGTTAACTCTGCAAATCCAAGATCTGCTCCAATTCAAGAAAAGGTTGAGGAAGCAAAGTCAAAGAGTGAAACTGCACTTCTCACCAACTTTGACTGGAGTGCAGAAATCGAAGAAACCAAGGAGGAGATCAACCATGCCCTTGTTGCTGAAATTACTGAGTTTGATGACAATGATATAAATCTCTTTGATCCGTTCAAAGAATTTTTTGGAAATGAAGAGGAAGAGAAAGCGGAGAATGCTGATAAAGTTCAATCAGATGCTATTGCTCAAGGACATCTGAATAATTCAGGGTTAGTTTGTGAAGCCGCCGTTAATGAAGTGAAGCATGAGGAGGAGTCTAAGGCTAGCTTGGAAGAAATGATTGAAAAAGCAAGGCTGGATGCAGTTGATGAATTCAAAAGAAGCACTCCCTACTGTCAATGTGATCGTGCTCTGGCCGCCGAAAAACTGGTAATCGGTCTTCCTTACGATGTTATTGAAGATATGTGCTCATCTGCTTGCAAAATTCGTTTAATTGGCATATACAAAGCAAATAAATTGTTAATGTCAAACGAAAACGAATTAAAAAGAACCATCAAAGAACTTAAATTAAGTGAATCAAAATATTTTGTTAAGTTAAGAGAAGCTTTAAAGGAAAATGAACACTTAAAAAGAACTCTTTTAGAAAAGAACTGTGAAATTAACTACTTGACTGAGCAAGTTACACTTGCTGAATTTGAAGCAAGAAAACTTAAAAACAAATTGCAGCAGTGGACCATATCTGGTATGAAAAGGGAGGAACTGTGCAAGAATCAAAGGGGGGCCAGGGTCAAGACAGGTTTGGGTTTTAGTAAAAATGAAACATATGCATATCCTCCACCCAGTACTTTCTGTTATTCTCCTACACCTATTCCTCATCCCTCAAATGAGTTAATTTAAGAGATTATGCAGAACGATACTGACAGTTCCATTGCAGGTTTGAGTGAAGTAAACCTTAAGGAAGTTAGAGAGGAGTACGCGTATGGTGGGAGTGTTGGGCTTGGTTGTTCTGGCAGTAGTGATTGCAGTAGTTCTGATTCCAAGAAGTCTTTTGAAGACATTTGTTTAGATAATCCTGTTTGTAGTAATGTGTCATATTCAGACAATTTCATGTTTAATAGTAATTTAGGGTGCTCCACTTCAAACCCTAATGTGTTGAATGATGCTGATTTGATTAATAATGTGTGTGTGAATGACAAAGACAAACTTTCAGGTCAAGTCTCTGAAAGTCAAACCAAAACAAACTGCTTTCAAAAGTTTTTCACTCACCAAATTCCAACATTCACACCTGTGAGAATTTCAAAACCAAAAGAGAAGGAATCATCTTTTTCATACATTCTTAAACCAAAACCTGAATCTGATACAGTTAAAGTCACAACAGGTAAGTTAAAAGAACTCTATGACACTTACAGTGACTGCAACTCACAACTGTCTGAATGTGATGAGGAGATTGAAATGGAAAAAATTCCTGTTAACAGAGTTCCCAAAGCTGGTTTTAAATCTCACTGCTTTAAATGCGGAAATACTGGTCACACTGTCAAGCAATGCTCCAAATTAATCCAAAATAGTCCAAAGCAAAAATCTATCAGAAAAAGATTAAACTCTTTTGTAAATAATTTCTTTTGTAATACAGCATCTGCTTCACCACCCAGGTACACAAAGACTTGGGTGCCTATTGCAAAGGTCTAACTTTTCTTTTCTTTTAATAAATGTCAGGAACATTCAAATGCCGTTGTAAATAGTCATTGGCATATTGACAGCGGATGTTCCAGACATATGACTGGATTGAAGGATCTTCTTACTAACTATAGGATCATAAATGGAGGTTATGTTGCTTTTGCGGGAGATAAGAAAGGTGGAAAGATGATTGGTCAAGGAGAAGTCTCAAATGGCTCACTTACTTTGGAAGACGTCAACTATGTTCCAGAGCTGGCATTCAATCTTCTGAGTGTATCACAAATTTGTGATAAAAATATTCCTGTGATGTTTCTTCCAAATGAATGCCTGTTCTTGAAGCCAGAGTTTACTATTCCTGAAGATATGGTGATCATGCGAGCTCCGAGACGAAATGATACCTATATGCTGAATATGGGATCACAAGAATCAAACTCCACCGTGACATGTCTTCTGTCTAAAGCATCATCCTTTGAATCATTTTTGTGGCATAAACGTTTAGGGCACATTAATTTTAAAATTCTGAATAAATTGGTTAAGAACAATTTGGTTAGGGGTTTACCACAAAAGGACTTTTCTGTGGTCGAGAAATGCATGGCTTGTGCTAGAGGAAAACAGCACAAAAAGCCACATAAACTCAAAATTACAAATACTATCTCAGAACCCCTCGAATTGTTACATACTGATTTATTCGGTCCAATAAGTGTCAAATCTATTGCTAAAAAGTCTTATTGCTTGGTTGTCACAGATGATTACTCTAGGTACACCTGGGTGAGATTCATGGCGAACAAGAGTGAGACTGCAGAAGAATTGATGAAGCTGATTCCTCTAATAGAGGTTCTTGGAAAGAAGAAGGTTCAAGCCATCAGAAGCGATAACGGAACTGAATTCAGAAACCACATCTTCAACTCCTTCTGTGAACAACGGGGTATTCTCAGACAGTTTAGCGCTGCTCGAACACCACAACAAAATGGTGTTGCTGAAAGAAAGAATCGAACCCTTGTTGAGGCCGCTAGAACTATGCTGATCGAGTCAAACTTCCAATTATTTTCTGGGCTGAAGCGGTTAATTGTGCAGCTTATGTTCTTAACAGGGTACTGATTGTCAAGGAAAAGATGAAGACTTCATACCAACTGTTTCGAGGGATTAAGCCGCTGATTGATTTTCTACGCCCCTTTGGATGTTCTTGCACTCTTCTGAATACTCAAGATCAGAAGACGAAGTTTGGGGCTGTCTCTGATGAATGCTTCTTTGTGGGATACTCTAACACTCAAAAAGCGTATCGCGTTTACAACAAGCGAACGCGGATTGTGCAAGAGTCCTACTATGTTGATTGGCAGGAATCAAACACTACCAGTATTGGCAGTGAACCGGCTTGGTTTTATGATGCCACCACCATTTTCAAATCATTTAATCTTCCTGACTCTGACGATGATGACATCATTCCACACACATCGGTTTCTATTTTCAATCATACACCTACACCAGCACAATCACAACCTTCCACATCAGCTACACAACTACCACCCACTTCATTTGACATTCCATCACCTCCACCACCTCAAGCTGCTCAAACTTCCCCATCAGATATTCCATCCACATCCAACACCATTCCATCACCTACACCTATACCACCACAACCATCAAATCAAACACTCTCAACCGACCAAAATCCTTTACTACTCAACACTGACTTCAAAACCCTGAAAAACCACCCTCACGATTATATCATTGGATCTATTACTGATGGTGTGCGAACCCGGAGTCAGAGCGGTTTGATTAATGAATGTCTTTATGCTGCCTTTCTGTCACAAGTCGTTCCAAAGAATTATAAACAGGCACTTGAAGATCCGAGTTGGGTGGATGCCATGCAAATGGAGCTGCAGCAATTCAGGAAGCTCAAAGTTTGGGAACTGGTTGATCTTCCTCCTAACAAGTGTCCAATTGGCACTAAATGGGTTTTTCGGAACAAGCCAGATGATCGTGGTGTAGTAATTAGAAATAAAGCGAGACTGGTTGTTCAGGGATTTGCTCAAGAGGAGGGGATTGACTACACCGAAGTTTTTGCTCCAGTCGCTCGTCTTGAAGCCATCAGAATCTTTCTTGCTCATGCTGCGAACAAAAACTTTAAAGTTTATCAGATGGATGTGAAATGTGCATTTCTATACGGAGACATTGATGAGGAGATCTACGTATGTCAACCACCAGGCTTCGAGGATCCTGATTTCCCGTCAAAGGTTTACAAGCTTGATAAATCCTTGTATGGGTTGCATCAAGCTCCAAGGATCTGGTATGAAACTCTGACACAGTATCTCCTCAGTAAAGGTTTCTCACGTGGGGCTATAGATATGACATTATTCAAGAAGGAGGTGGATGGCGAGATGCTGATCGTTCAGGTGTATGTTGATGATATCATTTTTGGTTCGACTAATGAAGGGTTGTGTAGAGAATTTGAGAAGGTGATGATGGATCGTTTTGAGATGACTATAATGGGGGAGATGTGTTTCTTCTTGGGGCTGCAAGTGGAGCAAAAGCCTGATGGGATTCTAATCCACCAAGAGAAATATATCAAAGAAATCCTCACGAAGTTTGGCATGGATGACTCTTCTACTGAACTAATTCCTTTTACTGCTCAAACATGCCTTACTTCCGATGATAATGGGAATCCTGTGGATGCTCATCGGTACCGCTCGATGATCGGATCTCTCATGTATCTGACTGCAAGTCGTCCAGATATTACATTTGCCGTGTGTTACTGTGCTCGTTTCCAAGCCAATCCAAAAGAATCGCATGAAAAAGCTGTTAAACGAATTTTCCGTTACCTTAAGGGTTCCTCTCGTTTGGGACTTTGGTACCCAAAAGGTGGGAACTTTGATTTACATGCCTTTTCTGATAGTGATCATGCTGGTTGCAGGATTAACAGGAAATCAGTCACCGGTGGATGTCAATACCTTGGAGAATGTCTTGTTTCCTGGCAAAGCAAGAAGCAAACAACAGTCTCTCTGTCCACAGGAGAAGCAGAATACATTGCTGCTTCAAGTTGCTGTTGCCAAGTGCTGTGGATTCAACATCAGATGATGGATTATGGCATCAACTTTCTTCACACGCCACTCTTTTGTGACAATGAAGCTGCTGTTGGAATCGTCAAGAATCCCATTCATCACACTCGAACCAAGCACATTGAAACAAGAATTCATGCAATCCGGGATGCACAGGAAAAGGGGTTTATTGATATTATTCCTATCGAAACTAGAAAGCAAAAAGCTGATCTTTTCACGAAAACTTTTGATAAACCACGTTTTTATGAACTGATCTCCATGCTTGGACTTATATCCTTTTGAAAAACCTTTTTCTGTGAGAATCCTTTTGTAAATATGTAAATAATCTGGTCTTTATCTTCTTTGAAAAATCCGTGGGTCACTCGATTCATTGCTCCGTTACTTTATTTTATTTTATCTTCTTTTAATTTTCCTTTACTTTTGTATATATATATATATATATATTAAGAAAATCTGAAAAACAAAAATTTCTTATTAGACGGCTTTTATATAGAAATTTTGGGGGAGATATAAAAGATAAACTATTTATAGTTTTTCAAATTTTGCTACCTCAGGATCTCCGTTTTGATTGATGTTGAAGAGTCGTTGAAGGAGGTCAGAAGCATTGCGTTTGGGATATGTCAGATAGGCTCAGCCCGAAAACAAAGTAAACAGTGATTGTGCAGCCAAACATAACGCTCAAGATCTCGACAACAAGGATTATCTCCTTGACGTGATTGGATTGCACAAAGATAATGGTTCTGTCAAAAATGGGTTGAGAGCGTCAAATCTTTGTCTTGATTTCCCTAAAAAATCCCAAATCACCCTCGCCCTATCCCCGAATCGAGTTTCTAGTATGCAAAACAAATAAAATAAAAAGCTGCTAGTGATGCTCTTCGGAAAAGCCTCTGAGTGAGTTACTCGTTAACTCCTCAGATCGTATTGAGTCAAGTGCTTAACTCCTCTGCTATACGAAAGTATTGACCTGGAGTTGGTGGATCTTCTCTGCTATACGGAAGTATTGACCTGAAGATTCACCGAGCATGCTCAAATGTTTATCTCCTCTGTTATACGTCAGTATAGGCCTGGAGCTCTAGACTATTTGAGTTTCCCAAATAATAAGTCGCATTGTGTTCAAAAGAATCAATTGCTGACAAGCTCCACTCACAAAGAAAAGATGCAAAAATTGCACAAGTGTCAAAAGAAGCTAATGCATCGGTCAACATTCAAAAGTTGATCATTGAAATTCAAGCAAAGTCAATCGTATTGCTCAGATATACCCTGATGACAGAACTTGTTCTTTTTACCTAAATGTCTGTGGGGACCGAATTGTCTGAGCTTCTTCAATCAAACCATAAACATGATAAAAGAAGCTGCTAATCTCTTGTTGAAAGGACTAAGGCATGGGTTTAAATGGACAAACATATCTGCAATCCCGCCAATCGATGATTCTCCGGATTCTACTCAAAACATCATGAAGAATATATATCCTTTCTAGCGTTTAAAACCGTCTCCTGTTATTCTATTTTTATTTTATTTTATTTTTATTACAAATCTTAGGATTATATGTGTTTATGTTTATTTTTGGAGCGTTGATATCGTGGGACGTATTTACGGATTTACAAAGATTTTAAAATTTTAAGAAAATCCAAAAATATTTTGTTGTTTGTCTAGCGAACCTATGGCGAACCTACAGGTTCGCTTGGACCCTAAGGTTCGCCCGGAATCTCTTTGATTCGCTGACATGAAACATCCTTGTTTATGTGTCAGCGAACCTGCTGGCGAACCAGTTGGATGCCTTGACTTTTGGTCTTCCGGAGAACCTAAGGTTCGCTGGTTTATCTGCCAGCGAACCTATGGGTGTATATATATACAGTGACAGCGAATATTTCATATATTCGCTGTCCAAACCACTGTAGCACGTTTTTCAAAATTCTAACCGCCGCACGTTCGATTCTCACTTATTCACCGGTTTTTCACTCTTAAACTTCACAAATACTGTCCGGTAAGTGATCGATTTGAACTTAATCTCTGTTTAAACCCCTAATCGCACTCCAAACCTGCTTAAATCTGTTGTTGTGTGATTGTATGTAAAAGAAATGTCTGTTTTGGTGTTAAATGTTAGGGTCTTTCTTCATAATAGCCTCGTTTATTGTTTATTTTGACCTGTTGTTGCTTTATTTGCTTGATAATGGTTGATTGATTGAGATTCTGGCCGTTTTTGAAAAACTAGGGTTTCCAGCGAACCTAAGTGTTCGTCTGGCGAATCTGAACGAAAGTTCAAAACTTCGAGCGAACCTATGTCGTTATGCTGCCCGCGCAACAACATAGATTCGCCCGACTGTTTCTAGCGAACCTATACATTCGCTCGACAACAATGACTGATTTTTCATGTCAGCGAATCTATAGGTTCTGGTGCCAAAATCTCAGGTTCGCTATACTAGCGAACCTAATTTTCAGCGAATCTATTAACTGATTTTAAAATCTTCGTTTCTGATCAATCTCCGTTTATTTTTCAGGCACAATGTCGACGTTATTCTTCGAGAAAAAGCACAACATGTGTGCTTTACTTGACGAAAACCATGAAAAAGCCGGGAGCTATAGAGATGCAATCAAATGGCTGAAATCGTCTCATATACATTATGCCATCTCTCACTCACCAACTATATATGAGACGTACGTTCGGGATTTCTGGAGAACCACAATTTTGAACGTGTCGGTACAACCGTCACGTATTTGTGCCAATGTCGGTGGTCATGACTTGGCGTTCACAGAGGCTGATCTAGCCAGGATTCTTAGATTAGAAGAGGATGTTGGTGATGAGGTTAGTATGACAGCGGAAGAGGTGTATGGGGCTTTCCGGACTGCTGGGTATGAGGGTCCGATGCCCGGAGAGAAGAAAATGGAGTTCGTAAAGTCGTACCTGATCCAGGAGTGGAGGTATATAGCACATGTGTTTATTATGTGCCTGGATCACCGGAAAGGGGGTACGGACGGGCTGAACTTGGACTGGGCTCGAGCTATGATGCTGTTTTGCCGGGGGCAAAAAGCAAATCTTACGAAGCTAATTTTCAACTACATGCTCGAGAACATCCATGCCAGCAAAGGGGCCAAATGGTTAATGTATCCCAGATTCATTCGGATGATTCTGAATGATAAACTACCAAATCTGCCAGTGGAGGGTGCAGAATTGAAAATCTGGGATATGCATTCAAGGATCTTCAAGGATTGCAAATCGGTGAGGTCGGACTGTGTGGGCAGGACTGCTTATTTATGGGAGAACATGTATACGGCTGAAAGATGGGTCTATATTCAGAGGTTGATTGAGTCGGAGAGGAAAAGAGGCGGAGAAAATATAGAGGTGATTGAGAAAAGGATAAAGAAGAGGAAAGCCTATGCCAAAGAGAAAGATTATTCATTTGATAGGGAGGTTGATGAAATTCAGGACGAGATTGATGCTGGAAGGGAACTGAGAACGAAAAGGAAGGCTGATACACACACGGAAGCATCAAAGAAAGCTAGGCATGATACCGGGGGTACATCGGGTGGATCAACTGATGAAATAAAGGGTGTTGTTGAGAGACTGGAAGCAGAATTGGTTGAGCTAAAAGGTAAACATGAAGAACTTGAAAAGCAGGATGCAGAGAAATCGACGGTGATATATGAGATGGGTCGGATGATGAAGGACCAGCAATGTCTGTTGGTTAGAATCTTCAAAGAGTTGAATAGTTTGAAGGAGAATGATGGAACTGAACCGGCAATGACAGAGGCTGAACTGAACTCCTTAACGGATATTGCAAATTATCCGTTAATGGATGTTGATTTTGGTAATAAAGGAAAGGGAAAAGCCGTGGAGGAAGAGTTTGATGAAGAGATGGGAATTGATTTGGATACATTTGAAGGGGATGAAGTGGTAGGAGGATCTGGTGTGGATTATACTTTGGTAGATGAACCTGATACTGATATTGATGCAGAAAGTGAGGAAGATTTGGATGACGAGCCGGAAATATACAAAGTTGAGGAAAAAGGGATGAGCTATCAGTTCGAGCATGCTGAATTAGACAAATCTGAATGGTTCAGAAAAGAAGAAGAAGCTGTACCTGAAGTGCCGATATTCCAACACTTAGATGAACCCAACACCAAACAGCAAGATAGACAGATCATAGCATGGAAATACAACTGTTTGGTGGAGGCGTATATGATTAAAAGGAGGGGTGGTGACATTACGTATGTCAAGAACCGAAAGCACTTCGCCACCTTTCCTCGTTGGGACTTGCGTAGGCTGGCAGAGCTACCACTACTTGGGAAGGAAGAAAGCGGCAGGGCATGTGCGTTCGAAGCTGCTATTCAGGAGGCTGCCAAGACTGATTTTGTTCAATTCGGTTACCAAAAGCCTAGGAGGATGAGGCAGAAGAAAGATAAACATTGGGTGTCATGGAAGGGCAAGATCGTGCTGAAAATTGCTGCTCCGAAAGTGATGACAAGGGTCAGGGTCCCAGACACACAGCCACCCCGACTGTAGGAGTTTCTTAAATGGTTTTATGATAACAGTTCGGGTGAAGCTGTTATCCGTCTTCAAGGGGAAGACCGTCCTGAAATTCGTTTGTTTGATCCTATGGAGGTCTTCTCCTTCTGTGACGAGGATTTGAAGGTGTTGTGCGAGCACAGTATAAAGCACGGGGCTGGAGATGACACTGCTGCTGAAGCGAACCTGTTTGTGAAGGTCGCAAACAAAGCCCGGGGAATTCGTGCTGAGCTGAAGGCTGTGAATGAGAGGTTGAGGAGGTCGGATGATCTGAAAATGGAGATGGATGACCTGACAAGACAACTCGATCAAACTATCGAACAAAGGTTTGAGAAACCAGTTGAAGTTATAGACTTGGAAGTTGTAAGCGAGGAGCCAACTGCAAAGAAACAGGCGGAAACGACAGTTCATCTTGAGCCTGATACAGAGGTCGCAGATACTGAGTTCGTAGATTCAATGCTAAACCTGAGTGAAGATGAGGCCGGAACTGAAGACTTTACAAATCCAATGGCCGGGATCAAAGAAAGGGCAGGAGCTTTTATCGAACAACTTTGAAGCCATCAAGACGGAGCTAATCAGAAGACTTCCCCAGGTGAGGTCCAACCTAGGGGGAGTATTGATATTTACTATGTATAGGTTGGACTCACCGGCTTGTCGGTGTTACTTTTGTTTGTAATTGTTTGACTTGTAATGTTATTTGTACTAGCGAACCTACGGGCGAATCTATAGATTCGCCCGCAGGTCATCATGTCTTTTGTATTTAGGTGTCGACTGGGCGAACCTATGTGCCCAGCGAACCTGTGTTGGTTCGCTGGATAGATTCGCTAGAGCGAATCTATCAGCGAACCTAACACCACTATATATTGTAACCTTATCTTCACATTTATATAACTTTTGCACATCTTTTATTCAAGCTATTTTCTCACTGATTTGTGTTGTGTAATCGTTCTATTGAGGTGCTAGGAGCTTATTTTACTTATCATTGTAGCTTATTAACCTCGATTGTGTGTTGGATCTTGTTATTGGGTTGTTTGGACTTTTTACACTTTGTTCTTCAAGTATTTGACATATTTGGGTTAAACAAGTCAACAAAGCACTGAAATCACGATCATTATGGACCAACAGTTTTCTTCCAAATAACAACTCATAAGATGTTTTCTGTTTATCCTGAACCAATAATGTCCTGTTCTGTACAAAACACGCAGTAGCAATAGCTTCGTCCCAGAATGTGATAGGGATTTTGGCATCTGCGAGCATGGATCTTGCTGCTCCAATCAGTGTCCGATTTTTCCGTTCCGCAACCCCATTTTGTTGAGGCGTTCTTGGAGCACTAAATTGTCTAGCAATTCCTTTTTCTGCACAAAACAAATCAACATTAGCGTTCTTAAATTCAGTTCCATTATCACTTCTTAAAGTTTTCACTTTACAATCAAACTGATTTTCAACTTTGACAATAAATTCTTTTAACAACTTAGCAGTTTCAGATTTAACATGCAGAAAATAAACCCAAGAAAATCTAGTGAAATCGTCAATAATGACAAAACAGTAAGACTTCTTTCCGATGCTTTGAACATTTGTTGGTCCGAAAAGATCCATATGTAGCATCTGCAAGGGTTTTGAAAGGGAGTTTTCTTGCTTGGACTTAAAAGACATTCGGTGCTGTTTTCCTTTCAAACATGCTGGACAAAGATCAGTTGTAGAGAATTTCTTTGAAGGTATTCCCACATCATGATTTCCAGTCACTAAACGATTCATGTTTCTGAAGTTTGAATGGCCCAGCCGTCTATGCCAAAACTGACTCTCATCATTTGAAGCATGTGCAATGAGACAAGTAGTTTCGGTTTCAGCATCAATCTGCGACATATCAAGCTTGTATACATCACGATCTCTTGGAGCTTTAACCACCACCCATTCATTGTCAATCTTGAAACCTGGTTTGAGTATATAACAGAAAGAATCATCAAATAAAGTTGAATAAGATTTATCACAAATTTGAGATACACTTAGTAAATTAAAGTTCAACTGTGCACAGTTGTTGACTTTATCAAAACTAATGACCCCATTTGATACGGTTCCTTCTCCTGTTATTTTACCACCGGCATCACCTCCAAATGCAACGTGTGTACCATTTTTCAGCTTAAAGTCTTGAAGCAAGGCATGGTTGCCTGTCATATGCCGGCTACACCCACTATCAACGAACCATGAGTTGATAGGTCTTCTTGGGCGTACCTGCATTTCAACAATTACTTAGTTAGTTTGGTCAACCCAGGCCCACATGGTCTTGGGTTTTCCGAATCTATCTGTAACAGTAACTTGTTGGTAATGAAGATTTTGAAAATTTGTTTCATTTGAGAGATTTTGAAAACTGTTTTGCCCATTGGCGTGAATTGATTGCTTTCTTCTCAAAGCACTAAACCTTTCCTCTAACTTAGGATCAAGGTTATTTTCAAACTTTTGATTTCTTACCATCAAAGCTCTTGGTTTAAAACTGTTAACCTGCAAATTAGAAACTGAATTGTTTCGATTAAACTTTCTCAAAACAGGAGAATGACTTTGATTAACATTTTGAAAACCAAATGATTGATTTCTTTGAAAATTTGGAAATGGCGTCATTTCTCTTGATGAGTTTGTTCGAAAGAAACAATCCTTTGTGTCATGATTTCTCCTTTCACAAATATCACAGAATTTGTTATAGAAACATTCTTCTGAAGAATGATTTCTTTTGTCACAGTAACTGCAGTACCTGTTAAAGAAACATTCAGCAGTTGCATGATTATAACGATCACATATCTCACAATGTTTCTTGCTAATCCTAAAGAGCCGATTGTTAACTTTTGATGTTGAAACCACTCGTGATTCATTATCAGTTTTGTTCGGTTTTAGATTAACTTGATTCTTTTGTGGAGACTTTGTTTGTGATTTTGATTGCATGGGACTTTGATTAGATTTTAAACCATTCTGTTTGGTTACCTTTTTAGATTCAATTCTTTTATCATTGACAGCGGAAGACTTAGGACCTGAACCTGTTTTCAGACGAGAGTTAGATTTGATTGGAGAATTGATTGGTTTACCATAAGATCCATTTAAATCAAAAGTTCCTGCAGACACAAACTTAATTGTTTTTCCTTTTGACACTTTCTTTTTGACAGGTTTAACCTTTTCAGTTTTAACAATTTGAGCTTTGGTGTTGTCATTCGATTTTATGACACTTTTACCTTGTGACTGTTTTGTTTCAGATTGATTGACTTTCGATTTTAATTTCTGCAATTTTGCATTCGAAACTTCAGTCTTTTTCACTTCTTGCTTCTTGATCAGTTGATCAGCAACTTGCGCCTTCTGTTCCTTCTTCCACTTGATGTATTCAGGATCATTGTATCCTGAAAATTCACCTTCATCCTTCACATTTTCTTCCGACTTCGGATTCAGTTCCGGATATTCAACAAGTTGAATCAGAACAGGCTCTGATTTGTTGCTAGCTTCATCATCAGCTTCAGTCGTCACACCATCTTCTTCTTTCAAGCTTTCAATCAACACTTCAGATCCTTCGGATTCAGATTTACTTCTTTGAATTTCTTTGAATTTTCGTTCATTTTCAGGTGATTGATCAAATTCATTGAAGTTTTCAGGTAAAGTTTGTGTGATTGAATTAGGCATTGGTTCATGAGTGAAACCCAACCCTGTTTTGGTTTTGTTACCTCTTTCACTTATAAGTTGTTTAACCATTGTTTTACAACTTTTCACTTTTGTTAATTCAACTTGTGTGACAGCATGAGCAACTTTTTCTTGTTCAAAGTTCTTTGTCATTTCTTCAAGTTGTTTTGTTACCAGTTCCAGTTCCTTTAAGGTCTTGTTCCATGATTCTTTAAGTGACAAAATCTTCTCATCAGAAATTTTGTGATCAATTTTAAGTTGTTCATGAATTTTCTCATGTTTGCTTAATTTATCACCAATTTTAAATGAATGAGTTCGATAGTGTTCTACTTGTTGAATGCATTGTTCTGAACATAACCTTTCTTTTACATCAGCAGGCAATGGAACATAATTAAGGGGTAAATCAGTACTAACCTTTGGTTGTTCGGTAGATGATGAAGACTCACTGGATGTAGCCATCAGCGCAATTTCTGACTCAGATTCTTCAACAGGATCAGACTTTGCACTCCAGTCATATTCCTCTGAATCTTCACTAACAGTATCAATCACCTTGATATCTCCTTCTTCTGACCAATCCTCTATTTCACATACCAGTGCCAGACTCGATGTAAGATCAGAAGTGAATTGTTCTGCATATGCACTCCAGTCATATCCGTCTTTTACACTAACTACCAGTGCTTTAGTTTGATCTTCTGGTTTCTTTCCTTCATCCTTCAGTTCTGGCATGGGAAGACTTTGATATGGTTTCTAAAAGAAACATTGATTTCTTTGTTGATAACTTGAAGACTGTTGCGAGCTTTGACCTTGACCTTGATTCTGTCCACTTGAACTCGCTTGATCATTGTAGTTCTGATTCTTAGGAGCTTTGCATTCACTTCAAAAATGACCATAGCAATTACAATTGAAACATCTGGCCTTTGATTTTTCAAATCCAACCGTCTTGTTTGCATGTGGCTTGAAACTTCGGTTAACATATGCATGCTTCTGCGTTCTATATGCAACCATCACCATCTGCCAGTTTAAGTCCATTTCCTCAACGTCATCAGGATCCATCTCAAATAAATCTTGAAGGACAACGTCCATTTGACTCAAGTGACTTCCTTGGTATGCTTGAAAACTTGCCATAAAAGCTGTAAAGGCAGTTTTGGTCTCGTCATCTTGTAACAAGATGTTCATTACATCTTTTACCTTGGTTTGAACATTCGAACTTTGATTTTCTGCTTGATTCTTCAGATTCTGACTTTGAACTTGAGCTCTTGGTGGAGATTGAGGTTGAGAATTAGTTGGTGAACTTGGAAAGTATGATGAATCAGTATAAAAACTTGCGCCAACAAATAAATCACCCTCATCTTCAAACTTAGTTGCATCTTGTGCAAGAAAAGCATTCTCCACAGTATTAGCAGGATTCACAATATATTTGTATTGTGCATGTGAACCAGTTCTATCAGTGTTTCTAGAACCTTCATCAATTTCTACTTCCTCTATCTTTGCAATGAGCAAATCTAGATCCATCGGGAACTTCTCAGTATGTTTCAGTAGAGTCACAGTCTGTTTCCATGATGATGGAAGTGCACATAACAATCTGTCATTTAGATCTTGGAGATCTGTCTTTGCACCCGCATTGGTCATTTCAGTAGTCAGATGAACAAACCTATTCATCATCTGGTGCACGGATTCTCCAGCAATGTGTTCAAATAACTCCAACTGTCTCTTCAACTTTTGTTTCTTGAGACTTCTGAGTTGTTCACCTCCTTCACAAATGGACTTCAAAGCCTTGAACAATGTATAACCTGTTTGATAGGTATCCAACCTTGACAGAAAATATGCTTTGCTATCATTCTTCACTTTCCTCAAATCTTCTGCTGACAAATTATCCTCTGGATAAGGTTCAGTAGAGTCCTTGGTGTAGGTACTTGCACTATCTGGAGCTGTCTGTGTAGGTATGTGAGGACCCTTGTCAATTGACTTCCAAAGATCATTGTCTATTGAGCAGAGATGATGCTTCAGCCTAATCGTCCAATTCTTGAAATCTGCACGATTGACAAGTCTAGGAACACGGTTATCAGAATCATCATTACGTGCCATTTTTAAAGATTTTTAAAGAAAATATTTTTGGTTTTTGTTAATTTTTGAAAAGAAACAATTAAAATACTAAAATAAAGACAAGTAATTAAAGATAAGATAAGAAACCAAAGATTAAAACAACTAAAAATGAGTCACACGGCTGAACAGTGAAAAATCCTTCTTCACCCGGCTGAACAGTAGCTTTTGTTCTTCACCCGGCAAAGAGAAAGTCTTCACCCGTCTAAACAGTCACACGGCTCAACAGTTGTAAGTCTTGGATTCTTTACCCGGCAGAACAGTTACCCGGCAGAATAGTATCAACTTCACACGGCAACAACACTTGACCCGGCTTGAATCATTACACGGCAAAAAGCTTTACCCGGCTGAACAGTTGTCGATCACATGGCAAAGTTGTTTACCCGGCTACACAGTTGTTGATCACCCGGCTGAAATTGTTAATCACCCGGCGTAACAGTGTATTACCCGGCACAACAGTACTTGATCCGGCTGAACAGTAACACTTTTTCCTCGTCAAATTCTTTACCCGTCTAGCACAAAATCCTTTACACGGCTGCACAGGACCTAATTGTTCTTCAATCTAAGTCCAAAGGAAATTGTCTAAGTCAATTTTATCACCCGGCAAGTTAATCTTCAACCAAGTTCTTACTGTTCATCATCTTCATCATGAGAATTTTTCTGGGTTTATCAAAAACTTGTCCAATTCGTTCAAAATTCACACACAAGCAGTGAAATAGTCCGATTAACAATCCCTAATCTCAATCAATCCAAAACATGATCAAATTTTGATGAATTTTGAGCAAAATTCGATCGAACAGTAACTTTTTCAATCTTCTTAATTCCTCAGATCTGATGATAATCTGATGGAATTTGCACAATCGTTGTGAATTAGGAGTGATTGCGATGATAAATCACAGCTAAAAACAGCAACAATTCATTCAGATCATGATTTTTTGAGCAATATTGTAGTGTTTTGCTTGATGAATAGCGAAGAACACAATACCAACAGCTCTGATACCAATTGATAGGTTCAATTGGATCGATAATATCGCTCAATGATCAGAATGATTCATACACAAACACAGTTTAATCATTAACACAATTCATGCTAATAATTCTCTTTTGTATATTGATGATGAAAGCAGATTTGTAGTACAAATGCAGGAGAAAATAAATCACACACACTTAGTTCTCTCTTTAACGTGAATAGTGATCTAGCCTCTCTCCTCACACTCTCTCACTACATGCTTTTAAGCAACAATTACAATATTAGGGAAAATAACAAAATAGACCCTAAACTATACATAAATGTATAAACAAATACAAAGTAAATCTTAACTAGGAAATAGCCCTAACAAATTGCTCAATTGAATTCAGAAATAAAGAGACTGATGTCTGAAAAGGAAACCGAGAAAGATGTTAACAGTTCTTATGTTGAAATGCCAATTGAAGTCAGAGAAAAGATGTGCACCAAAGAATGTTTTCAACAAGTTGAACACTACAAAATATACTCTTTCAAGATTTGTGATAAACTCAAGAAGGAAGAGCAAATGCACAAGAATCTGCAAGAACAACACAAATCATCTAATCAAAGAATCACATCTCTCCAAGAGTCACTGAAGAAAAGTGAAAGAGAAGCAATGAATATCAAGAATGAGGCTGCAAAATCAAATGCACACTCATCAAGTGTGATCAAAGATTAGCAAGAAGAGATTACAAAGTTGAAGAAACTGTCTGAGATGTTCAATTTAGAGAACAACATTCTGAAAACCCAATTGCAAGAAGAACAAGAGAAGCATGCAAGTCTACAAAAAGATCACCAACTGTGTGAAGATAGACTCAAATCTCTTACACAGAATGTTGATTCAATGCTTACTGAAAAGCATAATCTGAATGTTCAACTCATGGAGCTTACTGACAAACTAAACAAATCACAATCTAATCTTGTGAAAATCAAAGAAGAAGTTGAACAAGCAAAGTCTGTTGAAAAGAAAGATGAGAGATTAGTGCCAACCGGAATTGTTGGATCACTATCTTCTCAAGAAGAAAAGACAGAAGAGGTTCAGGCAAAGAAGAAGAAGAAGGTTAGAAGAAAGAAGAGCAAAGCCAAGAAGAACAAGACAAAGGCTGTTTCATCCGATTCTATACAACAACCTCCTTCTACTCCAAAGTCTCAAGATTTCGAATCCCCGAGTGATTCAAACAGTGATGTCTACTGTTTAATCTGTGACTCTGAAACTCATCATATTTCAGATTGTATCTACAGTCAAGGTGTCTTTCCATGTGGTACAAAAGCAAACATGTTCAAGACTCCAGCTTCTTCAATCAAGCTTCAACAAGATTCATAGGTCAAAGCTCCTCATCAAGAGAAAGGTTCAACTGCAAAAGCTTCTCAAAAGCAAAGAAAGAAGTTTCCCTTCAAGACTCATCAGAAGTACTGCGAGATATGTGAGATGTACAATCACACGACAACGGAATGCTACTACAACAAGTACTGCACCAACTGTCAGATGTACAATCACAACACAATGGAATGTTACTACAACAAGTACTGTTCCTTCTGTGACATGGTAAATCACAACACATCCGAGTGCTACTACAAGCCGAGAAGGTCAGTCCAAAGAAGTTCATCACGTGCATATCCTTCCAGGTACTTTTCTAACTTTAAAAGATCTCATCATAGACATTCTTTTGATGAAAATCAACATGTCAATGATTCATGGACACCAAAGTTTGTCAAAAACAAAAAGGGAAATCATGATTTAAATGATAAAATGATTCTAATAGTAAATCAATCTTTGAATAAGAAATATAGTCAACAAAACCTGTTTTTAAATGAAATTCACAATTTGTTTGAAAATGACTATAATTATTCTTTTGACAAACAATCCATTATAGAAGATGAAGGTACAAATTACATTGTATCATTAGAACCACCACCTGAAGGTATTCCTTGCACTTATGAGAATATCTCTTATGTTGATGAATTTGGATGACCCAAAACCGAAATGGGTTGGGTCATTACCTCTAACTGATTTGTTAGTGTGTTAGGGACAGTTATGGAGGCCGGTCAAACAAAGAAAAGAAGACCGTGGCTGATCCCTTATCATGACAAGATACCGAATCTTGTTCATGATGTTTTCGATGCAACTGGCATCAAATGGAGTTGGAAACAAAAATGAATCATTGCAGGAATTTTTAAAAACATTTTCAAAAATCAAACAATGACGGCAGTGCAAGAAACAACCGATGTTTCATTTCGTCTGTTTAGATTAAGTATATTGCATGCACTCTTCATACGTTGATAACATATTTGTCATTTTCTTTTTATTAAACTTTCAATTTTCGTAGAAATTTAAAGTTTAGGGGGAGAAAACCATTGAAATAAAAAAAAATGAATGATAAAATCAGAAAAGTCCAAAAAAAATATATATTGAATCTACTTGCAAGTACATGAGAAATGATAGATACACTAGAGTTATTCGACGCATTATTTTTAAAACAATAAAGACTGAAGCGTGAAAATTGATGTGCAAGACGGCTCAGACAATTATACTGAACAAGTATATTCTTTGATGATTTAACTAAATTCTAATGAGTTTTTGTGGTTGAAACGTCTTAGTGCATGTGAAACGTTTATACAAATCAAATAGATATCTTGTGATGCAACGATATACATCGGTAATGATGCAATCTATTCAGTGTGATGAACCGCATCGTGAGCTTCTTTGTTGTGGTATCCACAGAACTGAAGTCTCATATGAAGTCTCTTTTGAGCTTCAAGGTGCAGCAAAAGATTCAAAAATTGAACAAAAAGAGTCCCAAATGTGGACCGTCACCAATCAAATTCCAAAATGGAATTCAGAAGATTCCCAAGGGGAACAATAGGAAAAAGAAAAATTCCAAAAAGGAATTCAAAAGAAGTCCCAAAGTGGACCAAATCCAAATAGAACCCAAATTCCACACTCTTTATGATTGTAAGTGACTTGACGTGTTGAGATGTTCTCAGGATATTTAGATGAAGTGTATAACTTTCTAATGTGCAAGGTATGGGTCACTAAAAACTTATTCCTAATCAACCTAATTGATCATCAAGAATAGAAAAAGTAAGTGTGTCACTTCGAGCTAATTGATTTGCTCAACAATTCATCACTCAATTACTTCACAATTCAAATGTCTATTCTCAAAAACTGCAAAACATGTGTTGGATAAATTGCTAGTATGATCTCATTGCAGGTTAAATTGCTAGAGAAAATTCCAAAAATATATCAAAAACATTGAAAAATTCAAAAAGAACAAAAAGATTTTTTTTATTTTTCTTCTGTTTTGGCAGTTTAACATATGTTATTGATGTAGAAGTTGTTCATTAAGCAATATCTCATCTGATTGAGAACTTAATCTTTACATTGATGATAAATGCACATTATTGCCTGAGTTTTAATGTTTTTCTTTGAGTTACAGGAATAGTTTCCATTGCAGAACAAGCTTCCACGCGACTTGAAGATGTTCCTTTTCAAGCCTGATTCCAGTCCAAAGATCTCCAAGTCAGATTGCTGAGTGTTAAGAATCCTCCTCTTAATATCTCATACACAGATCCCATTAACCTCGAAAGCAAAAGTTGAGGGGGAGTATTCTAAGTCAAAGAAGTCTTCGCATTCTACTTCAACAGTTGAAGAAGATCCCGTTGCTGATATATAGATTCACCGGAATCTACTCTCTGCTTATTTCTTTCCATAGCCTCTGATGTTACTCAAAAGGGAAAGAAGGATGCAGATTGCTTGTTGAAAGACAAAGTTTTGATAGCATCATCTTAGGGGGAGTACTGTTGGGTCCTCTTGAAGATAATGCATACCAAAACTTTAAGTTGCTCTCTATGCTCGTCACATGAAGATTTAAGCTGATATGTCGGATTTGTAAAGTGTCATCTTAGGGGGAGTACTGTTGGGGCTATTTGAAGATGTCACTTTCCAAATATAAGCGAGTTAAGATATTGAGCATTATCACGAGCATGTACGGGTGAAGACGTTCATAATTTGTATTTGTCTTAGAATATTTGTGTAATCGTTTCGTGCTTAAATGCGCGTTTGTGCTTAATTGCACGTGTTTAGGTTACATTGTAAGGTGAATGGTATAGACTATAAATACCATCACCTAGGTCATTTATGAAGAGAGTGGCCTACATTTCATTCCATATCCTTTTGTGATAGGTTCAATTGGATCGATATCGCTCAAATGATCAGAATGATTAGTACACAAAAACAGTTCAATCAGCAACACAATTCATTACTAAATAATTCTCTTGTATTGATGATCAAAGCAAGGTTGTAGTACAGAATGCAGCAGGAGAATGAAATCACACACACTTAGTTCTCTCTCTAACGTGAATATGTGATCTAGCCTCTCTCCTCACACTCTCTCACTACATGTTTTATGCAACAATACATTTTAGGGAAAATACAAAATAAACCCTAAACTATACAAAATGTATAAAACAAAGTACAAAGTAAATCTTAAACTGGAAATAGCCCTAACAGTACTCCCCCTAAGATTTATCTTTGGACTTCAACAAAATCTTCAAACATTTTTCATCTTTTGTTTTTTTCAGCTCCAATCTCTCACCAATCTTCAGATTCATCTTTAACATCCAGCAACTGCTTTCCTTTGTACTCTTCTTGTTCTTTTAGTGCTTCCTCGATGCATGACTTGAACTTCTTAGCGATCTTTTCTTGTCTTGGCTTTGACTCGTTTGTAAGGATGGCACAAGCATTCATGCGTTTCAGACTATCAAGAGTCAAACCTGCAAAATCAATATTAGCATAAAATTCATATGGCATTTCTCGCCCTTTGACTTGCAATTCTAGTGTACCCTTCGCAGTCACACGCATAAATTCAATCTCTCGAATATCAACCTTCACAAGGTTAGCATTGAGTAATGCCTTCCTTAGACGAATTTTCTCTGATGCAGCTGCAATCACCTCAATCATCACCATAAACAAATTTCGATCAGCTTCAGCAAGTTTATCTTTGCACTTCTCCATTTTATACAATCGCAAATGATCGATGTAGGATGGATGTAACAATTTCAGTTCGAACGTACTGAATAGTGTGATCATATCCTTATCCCAATCATCCAAATTTCGTACCAATTTCAGCTCAAAAGTTTCCTGATTGTAGAAAAACTTCAGAATTGGTTTTGTCGCTTGTGTACCATCGATCACTTTCAACCCCGAATCAGTCACTTTATCAAAGTATTCATCACAAAATTCTTCTAAGTACATATCTTTCACTACCAACTTCTTTGATTTCCTCGTTTTCTTACTCTGAACATATGTAGTATCTTCTTGTTGTCCCCTAAACTCCAAATATTTTGGCAAACGACTTATACCAGCATCTAACAGCATCGCACATTTATCACCACGCTCAGCATGCGTGTGATTGATCAGTCTCAGTTTGTGCAACTCCTTCAAATCTTGCACTTCCAACTTAAAAATACTCGAGTAATAATGGTAAACATCGCATAAACCATTAACTCGTTTAATAAAAAACGCATCAAACACTTCGTCATATTTCCATGCAATAATCTTCACCTTCTTGGACTTTTCCGGTACAATCATGGAATCAAGCAATTCAGCAACGGACTGTCCTTTACTCAGCAGCGATCTAACAACATCTCCTGCTGTGGCAGACTTATGCCATGATTCTCGTACATCCATAGGTATATTGTATGACTTAACCTCACTTGGAAACATATCAATCAATTCTTGTCTCTTCTTGTGTGCATCTTCTAGTAAAGCCATCACCGTTATTTCTTTGGGTTCGAGCACTTTGTATCTCTTAGTCAGCTCATAATATTGTGGGTTGTTGTAATCCAGGTAAAACATCCGATTGTACATCTTCTCAGTCTTCATAAAACTTATTACAATCTTCTTTAGCGATTCATGTTTCAGTTTCTTCAAAGTTCTATATGCATAATGCCTCAAGCTCAGCCATTCTCGCATACTTCTACTTGACATTTCTTCTGGATTTTGATGATAAAGCTCTGTTGGAGGTAAATCATCAATGTTCAGGCTTTGTTGGAGTGGTGTCCATTCACCCATCTCAACAACAAACTCTTTTTCATCAGCAGTTGCCTTGTCTTGTGCAATCAAACACTTACACTCAACAACAAACTCATATTCTTCATTAATTTGACTTACACTCAGTCCATTCAAAAACACAGGATTATACTTCATCTTTTCAAGATAAGCAAAACGTTCAGGCAAATCATGATCAGAATAATTCATACACAAACACAGTTTAATCATAAACACAATTCATACTAATAATTCTCTTAGTATATTGATGATCAAAGCAGATTTGTAATACAAGTGCAGGAGAAAATAAATCACACACACTAAGTTCTCTCTCTTACGTGAATAGTGATCTAGCCTCTCTCCTCACACTCTCTCACTACATGCTTTAAAGCAACAATTACAAGTTTAAGGAATATAACAAAATAGACCCTAAACTATACATAAACATATAAACAAATACAAAGTAAATCTTAATCTAGGAAATAGCCCTAACAGTACTCCCCCTAAGACTTATCTTTGAATCTTCAGCAAAATCTTCAACAGTTTTCATCTTTTTCAGCTTCAATCTCTTTCACCAATCTTCTGGTTCTTCTTTGATATCCAACAACTCTTTTCCTTTAAACTCTTCTTGTTCCTTCAGTGCTTCTTCTATGCAAGACTTGAACTTTTCTGCTATCTTTGCTTGTCTCGGCTTTGACTCGTTAGTAAGAATTGGGCAGGCATTCATGCCTCTTAGGGAATCAAGATTTAAACCTGCAAAATCTATGTTAGCATAAAATTCATAAGGCATCTCCTTCCCCTTGACTTGCACCTCCAAAGTACCCTTCGCACTAATCCTCATAAATTCTATCTCCGGAATGTCAACCCTCACAAGATTAGAATTTAGCAATGCCTTCCGTACTCGAATCTTTTCTGATGCATCTGCTATCACTTCTATCATCACAACAAACAGTTTTCGATCAGCTTCAGCCAGTTTATCTTTGCATTTTTCCATTCTGCAACTTCTCAGAAAATCAATATATGATGGATGCAGCAGTTTCAGCTCAAAAGTACTGAATAAAGTAATCATATCTTTATCCCAATCGTCCAAATTTCGAACAAGCTTCAACTCAAAAGTTTCTTGATTGTAGAAAACTCTAAGTATTGGCTTTGTCATTTGAGAACCATCAATCACTTTCAGTCCCGGATTGGTTACCTTATCAAAATACTCATCAGAAAATTCCTCCAAGTACATGTCCTCACTAACAACCAACTTCTTTTTCTTTCTTTCTTTCTTCGCTTGCACATAAGCACTATCTTCTTGTTGACCTCTGAAGTCAAGATATTTCGGTGATCTGGCTATCCCGGCATCCAATAGCATTGCACATTTATCACCACGCTCAGCATGCGTGTGATTTATCAGTCTAAGTTTGTGCAATTCTTTTAGATCTTGAACTTCCAACTTAAAAATGCTAGAGTAATAATGGTATACGTCACATAAACCATTAACTCTTTTAATCATAAATGCACTGAACACCTCGTCATATTTCCATGCAATAATCTTCACCTTCTTGGATTTTTCCGGTACGATCATTGAATCAAGCAGTTCAGCAATCGACTGACCCTTGCTCAGCAGTGACCTCACAACGTCACCTGCTGTGGCTGATTTATGCCATGATTCACGTACATCCATAGGTATGTTGTATGACTTAACTTCACTGGGAAACATGTCTATCAATTCATGCCTTTTCTTGTGCGCATTCTCTGGTAATGCCATCACCGGTATTTCTTCAGGTCCGAGAACTTTATATCTTTTGGTCAGCTCGTAGTATTGAGGGTTGTTGTAGTCCAAATAAAACATACGATTGTACATTTTCTCCGTCTTCATGAAACTAACAACAATTTTCCTCAGCGACTCAGATTTCAATCTCTTCAGAGTCTTATACGGATAATTCCTTGAGCTCAACCAATCTCGCATGTTCCTGCTAGACATCTCTTCAGGATTTTGATGATACAGTTCAGTTGGAGGCAAGTCTTCTATGTTCAAGCTTTCTTGTAATGGTGTCCACTCACCCATTTCAACAATAAATTCCTTTTCATCAGCAGCGGCTTTGTCTTGAGCTATCAGACACTTTTCATATTCTTCGTTTATTTGACTCACAGTCAGCCCATTCAGAAACACAGAATTGTACTTCATCTTCCCAAGATAAGCAAATCTTTCATCTAAATCATCTGGAATCTCATGATCTGGATTATTTTCTGGTTAAGCTTCTGGTTCAGACTCAGTAAAATCTATATCATCCAAATCATCTATAGCCTCAATCATTGGTGCATTTTCAGTTTGAACCGGCTCAAACTGACTTGTTTCTACAGTTACAGTTTCAGGCACAATTTCAACAATTTCAGCTACTACAGGCACCTCTTCAACTACAGCAGCTTCAGATTGAATCGGCTCAATCTGAACTGGTTTAGCAATTTCAGTTTCAGTTACAGTTTCATCTGCCTTAGTCAGCTCAATCACTTCAGTTTCAACTACAGCTACAGATTGAATCGGCTCAATCTGCACTGTTTCTTCCAATCTCGCCTTTTTACTGCAACCTTCATCACCAGTGATTTCTGGAACTGCATCTAACTTCCTTTTTCCCTCAGCCTTGTCAGTATTGACAGAATCAGCAACAGCTTCATCGGGAATGATAATTGGAGATTACACCCTTATACCCAGATTTGTTGTGCCTCGTGCTCTAGTGAGATAAACTTTTGGTGCTTGAGTCGCTTCAGTCATTTCAACCACTTCATCTGAAAAATCTTTATCAGATGTTGACCCAGACTTCTTTGATCGTGTTTCTTCTAGCCATTTCTCCAACATCTCTTTTTCATCCTCAAGAGTATTGCATTCAGCCTTCAACTCTTTGTGATCATACTTCAAATTCTCATGTTCCTCCTTCAACTTTGCATACTCAGCCTTCAACTCATTATGTTCAATCTTCAATTTAAGATGATCAGTATCCAAAGCTTTGAAAGTTTCCAGATTTTGATTGTGAGTAGCCCAAAACTCTTCAAGTCTTTTCTTTTTCCTATCATTTGAAGCTTTCAACAGTTCATTCGCAGCTACAAGTTTTTCCACCATCTCTTCTAACTCAACAATCTTTTTCTTATTCTCAGTCTCATCAACACTTGAAACAGTTTTTGGTGAAGACTCCAAAACTTGTTCAATCTTTTCAACAACAGGGGATGATGTGGTGGGTATATCAACAGGGATAGGATCAGTAACGCCAGCATCAACTTCATCAACTATCTGTGCAATAGTCTCAGCCTCGGCCATTACTTCCTGAGCTATCTGAACAATATCTATCTCTTCAGGCTCACTCATCACTTTCTCAACAACAGATTTAGATCTTCGAGATCTAACATACTGTTTAGTGATAGGTTTAGCAACTTCAATTTCCACTTCTTTTTCAACAGAAACAACCTCAACAGGTTCTTCTATCACAACTTGTTCAATGACTTCAACATTTTCAGTCTCCAATTCCATTGGTTCAGCTATCTCAATGTTTTCTGCCTCCTCTGAATCAGATTCAGCATTATCACCACCATCATTCCCACTTTCACTATCACTATCTTCATCATCTCCATTATCATCATCATTATCATCATCACCATTGCCATCATTTTCAGATTCATCTTCATCTTCTGCATGACGAGCAACATACTCATCATCATCCAAAAGATTATCAGGCACCTCATCAACCAGATCCTGAGGATTTACTATCTCACCGTGAGAGATATGATGATAAACACCTTCAACATCTTCTTCATTATTTGCTATATCTCTCATATAGTCAAATAAATCCACACTAGGCACATTCCCGATACTCATCTTTCTATAAGATAGATCGTTCATGTCCTCGGTATAAAGTATCCCTCCAACCACTCCTTCTTCTCTAATCATGGGATAGGCAACATTGATCATTAGTTGTAAGAATCTCGGGTACATGAGAAACTTAAACCTTTTGCCCTTTACCAAATTAAAAACAAAACCATTCATGATCCACCTTGACATGTTAAATGGTTTGTTTTCAGCAATAGCAACAATTGGAGATGCTATATCAGATGGGAAGTTGTCAAAGCCTGCACTCCTCCTTGACATGCACTGTTGGACAACATAGCATAACAGCTTCCATTTCTTTCCCAATCTGGCTCTATAGAATTGTGACTTTGGAAATGCAGGAGGATGTCCCATATTAACAAAGCACGATTGACACTCAGCCATGGTCAATTCATCATTCGCTCCAACTTCATCCTCATCAATCCTTAGTGTTGTTCTGATTGCTTCTTCAGAAACAGTCAACACTAATTCTCTGGTTATGTTTCCTCTAACAACAACAACACCATCATCGTTTCTGATTACTTCTGCTGTTCTCCAAAAACTCTTTATTAACCTTGCATATATGACCGGTTTGGCACACATAGCATACACATACTTGGTCCTCTTTATGAATCTGATCATATCTCTGTAACCTTCAGTTTCAGGTATAGATTCATCCAAACATGCCACCAGATTGTGCTTAGGAACAAACTTTAGATTCTCCATCTGTTAAAACAAAAACAAAACACAAACAAGACAAATGTGTTAGATTCTTCATTAATATATATCAAATTTTTCATAAGTGTTTGAACAAAAGTTAAGAAGAAAAACATTCACATAAACATTTTAACCCTAAATTGATCTAACAAATTGATTTTCATCATTTTGATCAAAACAACTTTGAATTTTAATGATTATACAACATTTTTCAATTTAACAGTTTAACACTTAAGACATAAATTTGACATTATATGATGAAGTTGTTTAACATGTTAATCTTAGTTTTAACAATGATTTGTTAATGTTCAACACATATTTTGTCAGTTTGAAGTTAACACTTAAGAGCTTTCAAAGTTCATCAATGGCGGTTTTAACAGTTATGAACAATTTTGATTGATTCAGTTGGTTTTAAGTTATTTTAGTGCAAATGAGTGATTGATTGTTGATGATCGACAGATTTTACACTTAAAACAACATTCGATTTTGATTTTAACACACACAATCAAATTGTCGATTCAGTGATCAAAAACACTGTTCATCATCGTTTTTCTTTTTTATCGGTCGATTTGCAGGTTTATCAAGAACAAAACACATAATCAATACCTTATTCAATCGATCAGACTTGTTATAGAACAAACGATTGAATATGATAATCAAAGGATTTAAGTACAGAGTGTTTGCTTGAATGTGTGAGTGAAAAATGATAAGTGTTTGTGAAGAGGCGGGTTTTTATATCGTTAAAAATTAGGTCAAACTTTGAGGTGCCGGGTCAACACTTTGGGACGGGCAAGCATAAAAAGCCCAATAAGCCTTGACGGGTCAAGCACTGTTGTGACGGGTCATGCACTGTTGTGACGGGTCAAGTACTTCAAACAAGTCACAACATATGACGGGTCAACATATAACAGGTGAAAACACTTGACCGGTCAAACACTGTAGTGACGGGTAAGTCACTGTAGTGACGGGTAAAGGTTAGGAACAACTACACCTGATGGGTTTTATTCATCACCCGGCAGTATAGTAGTCTTCAAAACATCACCCGACATTCTTTCTTCATCACCCGGCAACACAGTTGCTTTCACCATTACCCGGCATGCTTTCTTCTTCACACGGCATGCTTTCTTCATTACCAGGCAACACAGTTGTCTTCTATGCTTTTCTTCATTACCCGGCAACACAGTTATTCATTCACACGGCAAGATAAAAACTCTTTTACCCGGCTGTATAGTGAACACTTGTCACCCGACAGATATCTATGACCTTCACCCGGCTGTATTTGACATGTTCATTGCCCGGCTGTACAGTAGTCATAATATCTTCACCCGGCTTCACTTCTTTTTCTCAATTACCCGGCTCATATCAGACTCACAACTTTTACCCGGCTGAACAGTGTGTTCATTGCCCGGCAAAATAGTGTTATGATATTCTTTGCCCGGCTACAACACTTTGAGCAATTTTCTTCACTTTTTTTCTCGTCTGTTGACTTTTTCAACTGCATTTATTGCACCTGCAAACATTCTCGACATATTAATTAGACAAGATATTCTTAAAAGAATTTGTCACATTAATTATCAACAACATAAGACAAGTCAATAAAATTAATTCCAATTAAATTCATTTTTCTTTTTCTTTTTCAAAAATGTTTTTGCACAACCAACATTTTTATATCCCGAAGCAATTTCTGAAAATCACATTGCAAGACCTTGGGTTTGTTTTTAACACATCCATTACTTTTGCTTTTCATACCACATAATCTTGTTCATTCAAAACACACTTATTCAAAAAATATTTTTAGATTTTTGTAGATATTTTTCTTCAATTATTCTCCCCCTAAACTTGAAATTTCTTGAAATTTTTAAGTTTAACAAGGATGTTGATGTGTCAATAAAGATTCCATATGCCTGCACACACAAAGCACACACATTAAGATAAATACATATGCAATGCAATGAATCAAAATATCGCAGTGAGATCATACCACACATTATCTGAACATGTTTTGCAAGTTTTGAATAGACATTTGACTTATGCTTGATTGAGTGATGATATGAATACATACCAATTAGCTCGAGTTGACACACTTACTTTTTCAGTATCATGATGATATTTAAGGTTCGATTAGAATGACTTATGTGACCCACATGTATACATATGTCAACATATTTCCTTATCAACAACTACCTGAATGCATATTGCACAAAACCTGGTCACTTACAATCATAAACAGTGTGGAATATGGGTTCTATTCGGATTTGGTCCACTTTGGGACTTCTTTTTAATTCCATCTTTGGGAATTTTTCTTTCCTATCGTTCCCCTTGGGAATCTTCTGAATTCCTTTTTGGAATTTTTGTTTGGTGATGGTCCACATTTGGAACTCTTTTTGTTCCATCTTTGGGAATCTTTTGCTGCACCTTGAAGCTCAAAAGAGACTTCGTGTGAGACTTCAGGTCTGTGGGAACCACAACAAAGAAGCTCACGATGCGGTTCATCACACTGAATACACTGCATCGTTACCCGATCATGCACAACTATCTTCACAAGCAATGTATCAAAAGATATATATCTAGACATGTCTAACAATGGAACTTAACACAAAGATCATTAAGTTTATATTTGTCAACAATCAACTTACTTTTTCAGTCTAATTGCCTGAGTTGTCTAGTACATCAATTAACATTCATCAGTCTTTATTAAAAATGATGTAACAAATAATGTCTAGTGTAACTATCATTTCTCACTTTGTGCAATATAGATTCTTATGACATGATATTTTCTTTTCTTTTTGCTTTTATATTTTGTTTTTGCTTTTCTTTTTCAGGCACACACACAATGCAAAACATAAACTAAAAGACAAAGGAATCAATACTTGACATCAACTTATTATATTTTTGGCTTTTATATTTTTCTGATTTTTGTTTGTTTTTACGAAAAATAGAATCAATCATGATTGATTAATCCTATGGATTGAATTAAGAATTCAAACCGGCCTGACAAAAATGATTTTGTGAAAAGATCTGCCAGTTGTTTGTCGGTATGAACTTTAATCAAAATTATTAAACCTTTTTCAGAGTTGTCTCTTAAAAAGTGATATCGAATTTCGATATGTTTGGTTTTTGAGTGTTGAACAGGATTAGCAGTAATGAACATAGCAGCAGTATTGTATATGTAAATAGGGGTTTTGAGAAAGTTAAAACCGTAGTCAAGCAATTGGTTTTGTAACCACAAAACTTGAGAACATCCTGCAGATGCAGCGATATACTCTGCTTCAGCTGTGGATACAGAAACGTTGGTCTGCTTCTTGCATTGCCAAGATACAAGTCTAGGACCCAGAAATTGACATCCACCAGTAGTCGATTTCCTGTCAAGAGCACACCCACCAAAGTCACTATCAGAATAACTATATAATTCAAAATTGCCTTCATAAGGATACCATAACCCAAGATTCGGTTTCCCTTTAAGGTATCTGAAAATACGTTTAACAACAACAAGGTGCGACTCTTTTGGATCAGACTGATATCTTGCGCACACACATACATCATACATAATGTCTGGCCTTGATGCAGTAAGATACATCAGTGAACCGATCATTGATCTGTATAGTGTTTGATCCACGGATTTGCCTTTTGGATCCGGCTGTATCTTGCAGTTCACATCAGATGGAGTTCGAATTGTCTGACAATCTTGCATCTTGAACTTCTTCAACAATTTCTCAACAAATTTTGATTGTTTGATGAAAATTCCGTCAGCTGATTGTTTCACTTGTAATCCAAGAAAGAAGTTAATCTCCCCCATTGAACTCATCTGGAATCTAGACTTCATGATTTCTTCAAATTCTTTGCACATTGACGCACTGGTCGATCCAAAGATAATATCGTCCACATAAACTTGAACACATAAGAGTTCTTCATTCTCCCTCTTCATAAACAAAGTTGGATCAATTTGACCTCTTATGAATCCATGTTCTAGTAAATGCTTGGATAATGTCTCATACCAGATTCTTGGAGCTTGGTGTAGACCATATAGAGCTTTACTCAACTTGTATACACGATGAGGATAGTCAGGATCTTCAAAACCCGGAGGTTGTCTGACATAAACATCATCTGTAATCGGTCCATACAGAAAAGCGCCTTTAACGTCCATTTGGAATACTTTAAACTTCATGAAAGAAGCATATGCAAGAAAAACGCGTATGGCTTCTAGTCTTGCGACCGGAGCGAACACCTCTTCGTAATCAATGCCTTCTTCTTGAGTATATCCTTGTGCAATGAGTCTTGCTTTGTTTCTCACCACAATGCCACGTTCGTCTGGCTTGTTTTTGTACAACCATCTTGTACCAATCGCATTTTCTCCTTCAGGTAAGTCCACTAATTTCCAAACTTCTTGTTTGCGAAATTGTAGTAACTCCTCTTGCATGGCTTCAATCCAACTATTATCTTGCAACGCTTCTGAAATATTCTTCGGCACCACTTGAGAAAGAAAACATGAATAAAGACAAACGTTTGCTTGCTCAGTTTGACTCCTTGTAGTTCTCTGATTCAACGGTCCAATAATCTGAGAGACAGGATGTTTCTTGTGAATTCGATGAATAGGTATCTCACCTCCTTGCACTTGAGTCTCCAGATTAGACTGATTCAGATTCGGTAGATCTTGTAGAATGGACGAAGTATGCGGAGTGAAATTCGGGACTTGATCCGGTGAATTGATGAAGTAATCAAATGATTCTGGAATAACTTCAACATTCGGATCTGATGATGGTTGATTTTGAACGGATCCACCATCATTAGGAGAACTTTGCGGATTCACATCTTCTTCAAGATTATTTGATTCTTGATCTTCTTGAGAACCAGAAGGACCCGGAGCTTGACTGGATTTGACATGATCAGGATTATGAAATGACATGAACGGATATTCAGAGTTGAGATTTCCATCCTCGTCATTATCAGAATCGTCACTAAAGCATCCCAAGTCACCTGATTCCTCCCTTGTTTTTCCTAAAAAATCAAATAAGTTAGAGTTGAAAGATTTTGATAACGAATCTAAATCAAATAACCATTCGGGACCATGTGCCACTGACGGAAACGAATTTTCTAAAAACTTTACGTTAATAGTTTCAATAACAGTATTTGTTTTGCTATTAAAAACCCGATAAGCTTTAGAAACAGACGAATATCCAAGGAAAAATCCATCGTCAGATTTTGACTCAAATTTCCCTATATGATCACTTAAATTTAGAATCGTTACAGGACAACCAAATGCTTTCAAATAAGAAATATTCGGTTTTCTTCCAAATAACAACTCATAAGATGTTTTCTGTTTATCCTGAACCAATAATGTTCTGTTTTGTACAAAACACGCAGTAGCAATAGCTTCATCCCAGAATGTGATAGGAATTTTGGCATCTGCGAGCATGGATCTTGCTGCTTCAATCAGTGTCCGGTTTTTCCTATCCGCAACCCCATTCTGTTGAGGCGTTCTTGGAGCACTAAATTGTCTAGCAATTCCTTTTTCTGCACAAAACAAATCAACATTAGCGTTCTTAAATTCTGTTCCATTATCACTTCTCAAAGTTTTTACTTTGCAATCCAACTGATTTTCAACTTTGATGATAAATTCTTTTAATAACTCCGCAGTTTCAGATTTAGCATGCAAGAAATAAACCCAAGAAAATCTAGTGAAATCGTCAATAATGACAAAACAATAAGACTTCTTTCCGATGCTTTGCACATTTGTTGGTCCGAAAAGATCCATATGTAGCATCTGCAAGGGTTTTGAAATGGAGTTTTCTAGCTTGGACTTAAAAGACATTCGGTGTTGTTTTCCTTTCAAACATGCTGAACATAGATCAGTTGTAGAGAATTTCTTAGATGGGATTCCCACAGCGTGATTTCCAGTCACCAAACGATTCATGTTTCTGAAGTTTGAATGGCCCAGCCGTCTATGCCAAAGCTGACTCTCATCATTTGAAGGATGTGCAATGAGACAAGTAGTTTCAGTTTCAGCGTCAATCTGTGACATATCCAGCTTGTATACATCACGATCTCTTGGAGCTTTCACCACTACCCACTCATTGTCAATCTTGAAACCTGGTTTGAGTATATAACAGAAAGAATCATCAAATAAAGTTGAATAAGATTTATCACAAATTTGAGATACACTTAGTAAGCTAAAGTTCAACTGTGCACAGTAGTTGACTTTATCAAAACTAATGACCCCATTCGATACGGTTCCTTCTCCTGTTATATTACCACCCGCATCACCTCCAAATGCAACGTGTGTACCATTTTTCAGCTTGAAATCCTGAAGCAAGGCATGGTTGCCTGTCATATGCCGGCTACACCCACTATCAACAAACCATGAGTTGATAGGTCTTCTTGGGCGTACCTGCATTTCAACAATCACTTAGTTAGTTTGGTCAACCCAGGCCCACACGGTCTTGGGTTTTCCGAATCTATCTGCAATAGTAACTTGTTGATATTGAACATTTTGAAAATTTGTTTCATTTAAGAGATTTTGATGCTGATAACTGTTGTTACGCCCATTGGCGTTCATTGATTGCTTTCTCCTCAAAGCACTAAACCTTTCCTCTAGCTTAGGATCAAGGTTATTTTCAAACTTTTGGTTTCTTACCATTAAAGCTCTTGGTTTAAAATTATTAACCTGCACATTTCTTGAAAAGATAGAAACAGAATTGTTTCGATTGAAATTTCTCAAAACCGGAGAATGACTTTGATTCATATTTTGAAAACCAATTGATTTATTTCTTTGAAAATTTGAAAATGATGTCATTTCTCTTGTTGAGTTTGATCGAAAGAAACAATCCTTTGTGTCATGATTCCTTCTCTCACAAATGTCACAAAATTTGTTATAATGACATTCTTCTGAAGAATGATTTCTTTTGTCACAGAAACTGCAGTATCTGTTAAAGAAACATTCAGCAGTTGCATGATTATATCTATCACAAATTTCACAATGTTTCTTGCTAATCCTAAAGAGCCGATTGTTAACCTTTGATGAAGAACCAACTCGTGATTCATTATCAGTTTTGTTCGGTTTTAGATTAACTTGATTCTTTTGTGGAGACTTGGTTTGTGATCTTGATTGCATGGAACTTTGGTTCGATTTTAAACTGTTCTGTTTGGTTAACTTTTTAGATTCAATTCTCTTATCATTGACAGCGGAAGACTTAGGACCTGAACCTGTTTTCAGACCAGAGTTAGATTTGATTGGAGAGTTGATTGGTTTGCCATAAGATCCGTTTAAATCAAACGTTCCTGCAGACACAAACTTGATTTTCTTACCTTTTGACACTTTCTTGACAGGTTTAACTTTGTCAGTTTTAACACTTTGAACTTTGGTGTTATCATTCGATTTTAAGACACTTTTGCCTTTCGAGTCTTTTGTTTCAGATTGATTGTTCATTACTTTCGATTTCTGCTTCTTTGCAGTTGAAACTTCGGCCTTCTTCACTTCTTGCTTCTTGATCAACTGATCAGCAACTTGCGCCTTTTGTTCTTTCTTCCACCTGATGTATTCAGGATCATTGTATCCTGAAAATTCACCTTCTTCCTTCACCGTTTCTTCCTTCACTTGTTGCTTGCTTCATCATCAGCTTCAGTTGTTGCACCATCTTCTTCTTTTAAACTTTCCATCAACACTTCAGATCCTTCAGACTCGGATTTACTTCTTTGAATTTCTTTAAATTTTCTTTCATTTTCAGGTGAATGATCAAATTCATTAAAGTTTTCCGGTAAGGTTTGTGTGATAGAATTTGGCATTGGTTCATGAGTAAAACCCAACCCGGTTTTGGTTTTATTACCTCTTTCACTCACAAGTTGTCTCACCATTGTTTTACAACTTTTAACCTTTGTTAATTCAACTTGTGTGACAGCATGAGCAACTTTTTCTTGTTCAAAGTTCTTTGTCATTTCTTCAAGTTGTTTTGTTACCAATTCCAGTTCCTTTAAGGTCTTGTTCCATGATTCTTTAAGTGACAAAATCTTCTCATCAGAAATTTTATGATCAATTTTAAATTGTTCATGAAGTTTTTCATGTTTACTTAATTTATCACCAATTTTAAATGAATGAGTTCGATAATGTTCTACTTGTTGAATGCATTGTTCAGAACATAACCTTTCTTTCACATCAACAGGTAAAGGAACATAATTAGGGGGTAAGTCATTACTAACCTTTGGTTGTTCAGTAGAAGATGAAGACTCATTGGAAGTAGCCATCAGCGCAACTTCAGACTCAGATTCTTCAACAGGATCAGACTTTGCACTCCAGTCATAATCTTCAGAATCTTCACTTACATCTTCAATCATTCTTCCATCCCCTTCTTCAGACCAGTCTTCTTCGATTTCACACACCAGTGCCAAACTTGATGTAAGATCAGATGTGAATTGTTCTGCATACGCACTCCAATCATAACCATCTTTTACACTGACCACCAGTGCCTTTGTTTGGTCTTCTGGTTTCTTTCCTTCGTCTTTTAGTTCAGGCATGGGAAGACTTTGGTATGGTTTCTGAAAGTAACGTTGATTTCTTTGTTGATGGCTTGAAGACTGTTGTGAGCTTTGACCTTGACCTTGATTACTTGAACTAGCTTGGTCATTGAAATTTTGATTCTTGGGAGCTTTGCATTCTCTTGAGAAATGACCATACTGGTTACAATTGAAACATCTGGCCTTTGATTTGTCAAAACCAACAGTTTTTTTTGCATGAGGCTTGTAACTTCGGTTAACATATGCATGCTTCTGCGTTCTATATGCAACCATTACCATCTGCCAGTTTAAATCCATCTCCTCAACGTCAACTGGATCCATCTCGAATAAATCTTGAAGAACCACGTCCATTTGACTTAAGTGACTTCCTTGGTATGCTTGAAAACTTGCCATAAACGCTGTGAAAGCAGTTTTTGTCTCGTCATCTTGCAACAGAATGTTCATTACGTCTTTCACCTTGGCTTGAACATTTGAACTTTGATTTTCTGATTGTGATTTCATATTTTGACTTTGAACTTGAGCTCTTGGCGGAGATTGAGGTTGAGAATAAGTTGGTGAACTTGGAAAGTATGATGAATCAGTATAGAAACTTGCACCAACAAATAAGTCACCCTCTTCTTCAAACTTCATTGCATCTTGTGCAAGAAATGCATTCTCCACAGTATTGGCAGGATTTACCACATACTTATACTGAGTTTGTGAGCTTGATCTATCAGTATTTCTTGATCCTTCATCAATCTCAACTTCTTCAATCTTTCCAATAAGCAGATCTAAATCCATTGGAAATTTCTCAGTATGTTTCAACAAAGTAACAGTCTGCTTCTATGATGATGGCAAAGCACATAACAAACGATCATTCAAGTCTTGAAGGTCAGTCTTAACTCCGAGGTTTGACATCTCAGTAGTTAAGTGAACAAACCTGTTCATCATTTGATGCACTGTTTCTCCATTAATATGTTCAAACAACTCCAATTGTCTTTTCAACTTTGATTTCTTCCCGAAGCAATTTCTTAAAAACATATCACAAGACCTTGGGTTTGTTTTTAACACATCCAATACTTTGCTTTTCATACCACATAATCTTGTTCATTCAAAACACACTTATTTGAACATATTTTTGGATTTTTGTAAATATTTTTCTTCTTCACTTATTCTCCCCCTAAACTTGAAATTTCTTGAAATTTTTAAGTTTAACAAGGATGTTGATGTGTCAATAATGATTCCAAATGCCTGCACACACAAAGCACACACATTAAAATAAAGACATATGCAATGCAATGAATCAAAATATCGCAGTGAGATCATACCACACATTATCTGAACATGTTTTGCAAGTTTTGAATAGACATTTGACTTATGTTTGATTGAGTGATGATATGAAAACATACCAATTAGCTCGAGTTGACACACTTACTTTTTCAGTATCATGATGATATTTAAGGTTCGATTAGAATGACTCATGTGACCCACATGTATACATATGTCAACATATTTCCTTATCAATCACTACCTGAATGCATATTGCACAACAACCTGGTCACTTATAGTCATACACAGTGTGGAATCTGGGTTCTATTCGGATTTGGTCCACTTTGGGACTTCTTTTTAATTCCATTTGGAATCTTTTGCTGCATCTTGAAGCTCAAAAGAGACTTCGTGTGAGACTTTTGCTGCATCTTCAGGTCTGTGGGTACCACAACAAAGAAGCTCACGATGCGGTTCATCACACTGAATAGATTGCATCGTTACCCGATGTAATTTAGATGCTTCATGAGATATCTATTTGATTTGTATAAACGTTTCACATGAACTAAGATGTTTCAGCCATAGTAACTCATTAGAATTTAGTTAAATCATCAAAGAATATACTTGTTCAGCATAATTGTCTGAGCTGTCTCGCACATCAATTTTCACGCTTCAGTCTTTATTGTTTAAAATGATGCGTTGAATAACTCTAGTGTAGCTATCATTTCTCATGTACGTGCAACTAGATTCAACATATTTTTGGATTTTTCTGGTTTTATCATGTTTTTTTTTAATAATGATTTCTCCCCATAAACTTTTAAATTTCTAAGAAAATTGAAAGTTTAATGAAAAGAAAATGGCAGATATGTTATCAACGTATGAAGTGTGCATGCAATATACTTAACCTAAACAGACGAAATGAAACATCGGTTGTTTCTTGCACTGCCTTCATTGTTTGATTTTTGAAAATGTTTTTAAAAAAAAATTCCTGCAATGATTTCTTTTTGTTTCCAACTCCATTTGATGTCAGTTGCATTAAAAGTCATCATGAACAAGATTCGGTATCTTGCCATGATAAGGGACCAGCCACGGTCTTCTTTTCTTTGCTTGACCGGCCTCCATAACTGTCCCTAACACACTAACAAATCAGTTAGAGGTAATGACCCAAACCATTTCGGTTTTGGGTCGTCCAAATTCATCAATATAAGAAATATTCTCATAAGTGCAAGGAATACCTTCAGGTGGTGGTTCTGATGATACAATGTAATTTGTACCTTCATCTTCTTTCATGGATTGTTTGTCAAAAGAGTAATTATAGTCATTTTCAAACAAATTGTGAATTTTATTTAAAAACAGGTTTTGTTGACTATATTTCTTATTCAAAGATTGATTCACTATTGGAATCATTTTATCATTTAAATCATGATTTCTCTTTTTGTTTTTGACAAACTTTGGTGTCCATGAATCATTGACATGTTGATTTTCATCAAACGAATGTCTATGATTAGATCTTTTAAAGTTAGACAAATACCTGGAAGGGTATGCACATGATGAACTTCTTTGGACTGACCTTCTCGGCTTGTAGTAGCACTCGGATGTGTTGTGATTGACCATGTCACAAATAGAGCAATACTTGTTGTAGTAACATTCCATTGTGTCGTGGTTGTACATCTGACAGTTGATGCAATACTTGTTGTAGTAGCATTCGGATGTCATGTGATTGTACATCTCACATATCTCGCAGTACTTCTGATGAGCCTTGAAGGGAGACTTCTTTCTTTGCTTTTGAGAAGTCTTTGCAGTTGAAGCTTTGACCTCTGAATCTTGTTGAAGCTTGCTTGAAGAAGCTGGAGTCTTGAACTTGTTGCTTTTCGAACTATATGGAAAGACACCTTGACTGTAAATACAATCTGAGATATGATGAGTTTCAGAGTCACAGATTAAACAGTAGACATCACTGTTTGAATCACTCGGGGATTCAGAATCTTGAGACTTTGGAGTTGAAGAAAGCTGTGGTGTAGAATCAGATGAAGCGGCCTTTGTCTTATTCTTCTTGGCTTTGCTCTTCTTTCTTCTAACCTTCTTCTTCTTCTTCTTCGACTCAAACTCTTTTGTCTTTTCTTCTTCAGAAGATAGTGATCCAACAATTCCGGTTGACACTAATCCTTCTTTTTCTTGTTCGGATGACTTTACCTTTTCAGCTTCTTCTTTGATAAGCACCAGATCAGATTGTGATCTGTTCAGTTTGTCAGTAAGCTCCATGAGTTGAACATTCAGATTATGCTTTTCGATAAGCATTGAATCAACATTCTGTGTAAGAGATTTGAATCTGTCTTCAAACAGTTTGTGATCTTCTTGAAGACTTTTGAATTTCTCTTGTTCTTCTTGAAGCTTGGTTTTCAGACTGCTGTTTTCTGAATTAACCATTTCAGAGAGTTTCTTCAACGTTGTAATCTCTTCTTGCAAATCTTTGATCACACTGGATGAGTGTGTTTGATTTTGCAGCTTCATTCTTGACATTCATTGCTTCTCTTTCACTTTTCTTGAGTGACTCTTCGAGAGATGTGATTCTTTGATCAGATATTTCGTGTTGTTCTTTCAGATTCTTGTGCATTTGCTCTTCCTTCTTGAGTTTATCACAAATCTTGAAAGAGTATATTCTGTAGTGTTCAACTTGTTGAAAACATTCTTTGGTGCACATCTTTTCTCTGACTTCAATTGGCATTTCAACATAAGAACTGTTCTCATCTTTCTTGATTTCCTTTTCAGACATCAATTTCTCCATTTCTGATTTCAATTGAGCAATTGTCTCATCTTGCTTTGCAATGATTTCTGACAAGTTGCTAATTTCTTTATCTTTCTTTTCAATCTCTTGAATGGAAACCATATCATTGTTTTCACTCCAATCATATTCTTCTTCTTCATCATGATTTTCATGAGAATTTGTTTGACTCACAAGAACAAGTTTTGTGTGTTCATGAAAGTCTCTTCTCTTTTGATTACAAGCTTTGGCAACTTGAAGATAAGTTGTTTCAAACATGCGATTGAATTCTGTAATAAATTCATTGATATCTTCTCTTTTATTTTCTTCTCGGATCACGGTAAACATGCCCGTTGACATTTTTCTTGAATTTTCAAAGTCATTTTGATGATTTTTCTGGGAAGTCATGGTGGTTAAAAATGACTAATTTGAAATATTGGAAAAATGAATTTTTTTCGAGACGGGTCAACAATTGAGACGGCTGAACAGTACTTCACCGGCTGAACAGTGTTTCACCCGGCTGAACAGTGCTTCACCCGGCTGAACAGTGTCAAACTTCACCCGACTAACACTTGACACGGCTGAATAGTGTATCACCCGGCTGAAAACTTCTTCAATTCTTCATATCAGATTGACTTTTCAAAGTCAAAATTGTGATGAACACAAGATCAATTCTTCAATTTTTGATGTTTTTGTTCAATTTAACACTTGTATTAGCTAAGGAAAGATGTTTCTAACAATCCTTCAAAGTTTTTCTACCTTGATTCTAGCTAAATCTCATTCAGATCCGGATTTTTGATGAAGAACACAACAAGTGGGTTTTGAGACAATTTGACAAAATATGGATCGAAATCAACAAATCAGTGATGTTTGATTATGAATGAAGCTTAGGATAGTGATTTCTAACACATCTCAATCATCAATTTCTCAATATCAACAACAAATTCCGGATTTCAAAATTGAGCAGTGAATATGACGAACATGAACAATTTCTTCAAAAACACAGTCAAATCTTCATCAATTGATCTCAAACTTTGCAGTTCTTTACACAAACATGAATCAAAGCTAATGGTAGCTAAGATTCCATCAATAACAACAACAATCAAAGATCACCCAACAGCTCTGATACCAATTGATAGTTCTAGACGAACCGAGCTTGGATCTAGATCTGAGATTGTTTGGGATGTTGTTTGCAATCAGTGATGCGGAAACTCACTGATCACGTATTGATTCTTGAATGTTCATGAAGATCAATGCAAAGTATGATGAAGATGATGATAATATGAATAGGTGAATTGTATTAGATCAATAGAGAGGTTACAAAGGATTTTCAATGAAATGTATGCAACTCACTTAACAAATGACCTAGGTGATGGTATTTATAGTCTATACCATTCACCTTACAATGTAACCTAACCACGTGTAGTTAAGCACAAATGCGCATTTAAGCACGAAACGATTACACAAATATTCTAAGACAAATACAAATAATGAACGTCTTCACCCGTGCTTGCTCGTGATGATGCTCGATATCTTCACTCGCTTATATTTGGAAAGTGACATCTTCAAATAACCCCAACAGTACTCTCCCTAAGATTTATCTTTGAATATTCAGCAAAATCTTCATTTCTTTTTCATCTTGTTCAGCATCAATCTCTTTCTACCAATCTTCTGGTTCGTCTTTGACATTCAGCAGCTCTTTTCCTTTAAATTCTTCTTGTTCCTTCAATGCTTCGTCTATACACGACTTGAACTTTTCGGCAATCTTTGCTTGTCTCGGCTTGGACTCGTTAGTCAGAATTGGGCAGGCATTCATGCGTCTTAGAGAATCCAGATTTAAACCTGCAAAGTCAATGTTAGCATAAAATTCAAAAGGCATCTCCTGTCCTTTGACTTGCACTTCCAAAGTTCCTCTTCCAGATACTCTCATAAATTCTATCTCTGGTATGTCAACCCTCACGAGATTAGAATTAAGCAATGCCTTCCTCACTCGAATCTTTTCAGCTGCAGCAGCTATCACTTCTATCATCACTACAAACAATTTTCTATCAGCTTCAGCAAGTTTATCTTTACATTTTTCCATTCTGTAACTTCTCAAAAAATCTATATAGGATGGATGTAGCAGCTTCAACTCAAAGGTACTGAACAAAGTAATCATATCTTTGTCCCAATCTTCCAAGTTTCTAACAAGCTTCAATTCAAACGTTTCTTGATTATAGAAAACTCTAAGTATAGGCTTCGTCATTTGCGAACCATCTATCACTTTCAGTCCTGGATTGGTCACCTTATCAAAATACTCATCCGAAAATTCTTCCAAATACATATCTTCACTCACAACCAATCTCTTCTTCTTTCTTTCTTTCTTCGCTTGCACATAAGCAGTATCTTCTTGTTGTCCTCGGAAATCAAGATACTTCGGTGGTCTGGCTATCCCCGCATCTAACAGCATTGCGCACTTATCACCACGCTCAGCATGCGTGTGATTTATCAATCTAAGTTTGTGCAACTCTTTTAAATCATGAACTTCCAACTTGAAAATGCTAGAGTAGTAATGATATACGTCACATAAACCATTAACTCTCTTTATCATAAAAGCATCAAACACTTCATCGTATTTCCATGCAATAATCTTCACCTTCTTGTTCTTTTCCAGCACAATCATTGAATCAAGCAGTTCAGCTATTGACTGACCCTTGCTCAGCAGTGACCTCACAACGTCACCTGCTGTGGCTGATTTATGCCATGATTCACGAACATCCATCGGTATGTTATAAGATTTGACTTCACTTGGAAACATATCCATCAATTCATGCCGTTTCTTGTGAGCATTTTCAGGTAAAGCCATCACCGGTAATTCTTTTGGTCCAAGAATTTTGTATCTCTTTGTCAGCTCGAAGTATTGAGGGTTGTTGTAGTCTAAATAAAACATACGGTTGTACATTTTCTCCGTCTTCATAAAACTAACAACAATTTTCCTCAGTGACTCAGATTTCAATCTCTTCAGAGTCCTATATGGATAATTCCTTGAGCTCAGCCAACTACGCATATCTGTACTTGACATTTCTTCCGGATTTTGGTGATACAATTCAGTTGGAGGCAAATCTTCGATATTCAAACTTTCTTGCAATGGAGTCCATTCACCCATCTCAACGACAAACTCTTTCTTATCAGCAGCAGCTTTGTCTTGGGCAATCATACACTTTTCATATTCTTCATTTATCTGGCTCACAGTCAACCCATTCAGAAACACAGCATTATACTTCATCTTTTCAAGATAAGCAAATCTTTGATCTAAATCATCTGGAATCTCTTGATCAACATTTGTTTCTGGTTCAGCTTCTGGCTCAGACTCAGTGAAATCTATATCGTCCAAATCATCTAGAGCTTCAATCATAGGTGCATTGTCAGTTTGAACCGGCTCAAACTGACTTGCAACTTCAGGTACAATTTCAGGCACATTCTCCATTACTTCAACTACTTCAGGCACTTTTTCAACAATTCCAGCAGTTTCAGACACTTCTTCAACAATAGCAGCTTCAGATTGAATCGGCTCAATCTGAACTGTTTTATCATCTTTCGCACCAGTCACAATCTCATCAACTGTCTCAGTTTCAACTTCAGCTACAGATTGAATCGGCTCAATCTGCACTGTCTCATCAATCTTTGCCTTTTTCGTACTACCTTCATCACCCATTATTTCTGGAACTGCATCTAATTTCCTTTTTCCCTCAGCTTTGTCAGTATTGACAGTTTCAGCAACAGCTTCATCGGGAATGATGATTGGAGATTCCACCCTTATACCAACATTTGTAGTACCTCGCGTTCTAGTCAGATAAACTTTTGGTATTTGAGTTGCTTCAGTCGTTTCAACAACTTCATCTGAAAAATCTTTATCAGATGTTGAACCAGATTTCTTCGGTTTGGATTCTTCCAGCCATTTTTCTAACATTTCTTTTTCATCCTCCAACGTATTACATTCAGCTTTCAACTCAGTATAATCATACTTCAGATTATCATGCTCCTCTTTCAATCTATCATATTTATCTTTCAATTCATCATGCTCAATCTTCAATTTGAGATGATCTGCATCCAACTCTTTGAAAGTTTTCAAGTTCTGATTATGAATATTCCAAAATTCTTCAAACCTTTTCTTTTTCCTCTCATTCGAAGCATTCAACAGTTCATTTGCTTCTATCAACTTTTGTACCATCTCTTCTAACTCAGCAATCTTTTTCTCATTCTCTGTTTCATCAGCACTTGACACAAAATTTGGTGAAGACTCCAAACCTTGTTCAATGTTTTCTGCAATGGGGGATGATGTGGTGGGTATATCAACAGAGATAGGATCAGTAATGCCAGCATCAGCTTCTTCAACTATCTGTGCAATAGTTTCAGCTTCGGCCATTACCTCCTGAGCAACCTGAATTATATCTATCTCTTCAGTCTCAATCACATTCGGTTCCTCTACAGTCACAGACTCTATTACTGGTTTCGACCTTTTTCTTCTAACATACTGAACAGTAATATCCTTTGGAATTTCATAAACTACTTCTTCTTCAACAGAAGCAACCTCAACAGGTTCTTCTATCACAACAGGCTCAATGACTTCTACAATTTCAGACTTCAATTCCATTGGTTCAGTTATTTCAACAATCTCTGCCTCCTCTGAATCAGATTCAGATTCAACACCTTCATTACCACCATCATCATTATCATCATCTTGACCATCATCACTATCACTGTCACCATTTTCACCATCATTACTATCATCTTCTTCTTCATTCTCAGACTCATTTTCATCCTCTGGATGACGAGCAAAGTACTCATCATCATCAAGTAGATCATCAGGCATCTCATCCACCAAATCCTGAGGATTTACAATCTCACCATGAGAAATATGATGATAAACACCTTCAACATCTTCTTCATTATTTGCTATATCTCTCATATAGTCAAATAAATCCACATTAGGCACATTTCCGATACTCATCTTTCTGTAAGATAGATCGTTCATGTCCTCAGTATATAAGATACCTCCAGTATAACCTTCAGTTCTGATGATAGGATAGGCAACATTGATCATCAGTTGTAAGAATCTCGGGTACATGAGAAACTTAAACCTCTTGCCTTTTACCAAATTAAAAACAAATCCATTCATGATCCATCTTGACATATTGAATGGTTTATTCTCAGCCATGGCAACTATCGGGGATGCTATGTCAGATGGGAAATTGTCAAAGCCTGCACTCCTCCTTGACATGCATTGTTGGACAACATAACAGAACAATTTAAACTTCTTTCCCAACTTTGCTCTATAAAACTGTGACTTTGGAAATACAAGTGGATGACCCATATTAACAAAACACGATTGACACTCAGCCATGGTCAATTCATCATTCATTCCCACTTCATCATCATCTATTCTCAAGGCAGTTCTGATTGCTTCTTCAGACACTGTCAATACCATATCACTAGCAATATTCCCTCTAACAACAGCAACACCATTATCATCTCTGATCACTTCTGCTGTTCTCCAAAAACTCTTAATCAATCTTGCATATAAGACCGGTTTGGCACACATATCATATACATATTTTGTCCTCTTTATAAACTTGATCATATCTCTGTAACCATCAGTGTCAGGGATAGATTCATCTAGACATGCCACCAAATTGTGTTTTGGCTCAAACTTTAGATTCTCCATCTTATTCAATCGATTGTACTTGTTACAGAATCAACGACTGAATATGATAATCAAAGCGATTTAAGTACAGGGGATTTGCTTGAAAGTGAATGTGAAAAATGATAAGTGTTTGTGAAGAGGCGGGTTTTTATATCGTTAAAAATTTAGGTCAAACTTGAGGTGCCGGGTCAACAAAATGGACGGGTAAACATAAAAGGCCCAATAAGCCTTGCCATGATGTCTTCAGAAGATTGCCAAAGGGAACAATAGGAAAAAGAAAAATTCCAAAAAGGAATTCAAAAGAAGTCCCAAAGTGGACCAAATCCAAATAGAACCCAAATTCCACACTGTTTATGATTGTAAGTGACCTGACGTGTTGAGTTGCTCTCAGGATATTTAGATGAGGTGTATAACCTTCTAATGTGCAAAGTATGGGTCAATCAAAACTTATTTTTTAATCAACCTAATTAATCATCAAGAATAGAAAAAGTAAGTGTGTCACTTCGAGCTAATTGATTTGTTCTACAATTCATCACTCAATTACTTCACAATTCAAATGTGTATTCTCAAAACTGCAAAACATGTGTTGGATTAATTGCTTGTATGATCTCATTGTAGGTTAAAGATTCAGAATGTAAAGAGAAAATTCCAAAAATATCAAAAACATTGAAAAATTCAAAAACACCAAAAAGATTGTCATTTTAATATTTTTCTTTTGTCTTGGCAGTTTATCATATGTTATTGATGTAGAAGTTGTTCATCAAGCAATATCTCATCCGATTGAGAATTTAATCTTTACATTGATGATAAATGCACATTATTGCCTGAGTTTTAATGTTTTTCTTTGAGTTGCAGGAACAGTTTCCATTGCAGAACAAGCTTCCACGCGACTTGAAGATGTTCATGTTCAAGCCTGATTCCAGTCCAAAGATCTCCAAGTCAGATTGCTGAGTGTTAAGAATCCTCCTCTTAATATCTCATACACAGATCCTATTAACCTCTAAAGAAAAAGTTGAGGGGGAGTATTCTAAGTCAAAGAAGTCTTCTCATTCTACTTCAACCGTTGAAGAAGATCCCGTTGCTGATATATAGATTCACCGGAATCTACTCTCTGCTTATTTCTTTCCATAGCCTCTGATGTTACTCAAAAGGGAGAGAAGGATGCAGATTGCTTGTTGAAAGACAGAGTTTTGACAGCATCATCTTAGGGGGAGTACTGTTGGGTCCTCTTGAAGATAATGCATACCAAAACTTTAAGTTGCTCTCTATACTCGCCACATGAAGATTTAAGCTGATATGTCGGATTTGTAAAGTGTCATCTTAGGGGGAGTACTGTTGGGGTTATTTGAAGATGTCACTTTCCAAATATAAGCGAGTGAAGATATCGAGCATCATCACGAGCAAGCACGGGTGAAGATGTTCATTATTTGTATTTGTCTTAGAATATTTGTGTAATCGTTTCGTGCTTAAATGCGCGTTTGTGCTTAACTGCACGTGGTTAGGTTACATTGTAAGGTGAATGGTATAGACTATAAATACCATCACCTAGGTCATTTGTTTAGGGAGTTGCATACATTTCATTGAATATCCCTTGTAACCTCTCAATTGATCTAATACAATTCACCTATTCATATTATCATCATCTTCATCATACTTTGCATTGATCTTCATGAACGTTCTAGCATCAATACGCAATCAGTGAGTTTCCGCATCACTGATTGCAAACAACATCACCAAACAATCTCAGATCTAGATCCAAGCTCGGTGCATCCCGAACTATCATGGTATTTCGTCATCTGGATTAACTTCAGGTTCAGCTTCAGGTTCAGACTCAGTAAAATCAATATCATCTAAATCATCCAGTGCCTCTATCATCGGTGCAGTTTCAGTTTGAACCGGCTCAAACTGAAATGCTTCTTCAGTCACAGTTTCTGGCACATTCTCAACCACTTCAACTACTTCATGCACTTTCTCTACCAATACAGATTCAGATTGAATCGGCTCAATCTGAACTACTTTCTCAGTTTCACTTTCTTTAACAACCTCAGTTACCTTTACCACCTCAACTTCTTCTGTTTCGGTTACAGATTCAGATTGAATCGGCTCAATCTGAACTGTTTCTTCTAATCTTGCTTTCTTTGCAACAACTTCTTCCTCAGTAATCTCAGGCACATCATCTAACTTACGTTTTCCCTCAGCTTTGTCAGAAATGACAGTATCAGCGGCTTCATCGGGAATAGGGACAATTTCTACACTTGATTCTGTCACAGTCTTAGATCGTTGTGATATAGTTTGATAGACTACGACGTCCCTAGGAGTCTCAGACATTCCAACGTCTTCTTCTACCATAAAATCCTTATCCGACTCTGAACTCGCAGCTTCTTCCTCTTTAATCCAGTTTTCCAAAACTTCTTTTTCAGCACGTAAAGTATTGCATTCTGCTTGCAATTCTTCATAATCAGCTTTCAACTGTTCATGCTCAGCCTTCAGTTTTTCATAATCCTCATCAAGTGCTTTAAAAGTTTCTAAGTTTTTCTGATGCGTAATCCAAAACTCTTTCAATCTGTTCTTCTTTCTTTCATTTGATGCCTTCATTTGCTCATTAGCATCTAAAAGTTTGGCTACCATCCTTTCCAAATGAAAAACTTTATTTTCTTCTTTATTCAAATCAACATATGATGCAACCTTGGGTGAAGACTCCTTTGGTTCATCAATATGTTCAGCTGCTCTAGAGGATTTGACAATCTCCACTGGTGCAGTAACAATCATACAATCTTCAGTATCATCGACAGTCTGTGCCACAGTCTCCACTTCTGCTTCAACTTCTTTGGCAATCTGTACAATGTGCACTATCTCTGGCACATGTACATCTTCAATAACATTCGGCTCATCAACTAACACAGGCTCAATCACAGACTTAGATCTTCGAGATCTAGTATATTGAATTGTAATATTCCTAGGAGCTTCAATAATAACTTCTTCTGCAACACTAACAACCTCAACAGGTTCTTCAATCACCAGTGGTTCTGTTTCAACAGTTTTGGCCTCCTCAGGAACTGATTCAGCACTTTCTTCTTCCATAATATCCTCAACACTGTCATTCCAACTATCATCATCACTATCATCCTTACTTTCACTTTCATCATCATCACTTTCCTCATCACTATCACTATCATCACCTTCTTCATTCTCATCATTCTCAGGCTCATCTTCCTCTTCTGGATGTCGAGCAAAATACTCATCATCATCCAATAAGTTATCAGGCACCTCATCAACTAGGACCTGTGGATTCACTATTTCTCCGTGTGATATGTGATGGTATACAAATAATTCAACACTTGCAACATCCCCTATACTCATCTTTCGATATGATAGATCATTCATATCCTCAGTGTATAATATCCCTCCAGCAAATCCTTCTTCTCTGATGATTGGATATGCAACATTGATCATCATTTGGAAGAATCTCGGATACATGAGAAACTTGAATCTTTTGCCTTTCATCAAATTGAAAACAAAACCCTTCATTATCCACCTTGACATGTTGAACGGCTTGTTCTCAGCAATAGCAAAAATTGGGGATGCAATGTCAGAAGGAAAATTGTCAAAACCAGCACTCCTTCTTGACATGCATTGTTGTATCACATAGCACAATAACTTCCACTTCTTTCCCAACCGAGCTCTAACAAACTGCGACTTTGGAAATATGGGAGGATGACCCATATTCACAAAACACGCCTGACACTCAGCAGTAGTCAGCTCATCATTGGCCCTAGCTTCATCATCATCTATTCTTAGAGCTGTTCTGATAGATTCCACAGACACAGTCAACTCTAAATCTCTGGTGATGTTCCCTCTAACAACAGTCACTCCATCTTCATTTGTCACCACCTCAGCTGTTCTCCAAAAAGCTTTTGATGAGTCTAGCATATATCACAGGCTTTGCACACATAGCATAGACATACTTCGTTCTTCTGATAAATCTGATCATGTCTCTATATCCCTCAGTCTTTGGAATAGACTCATCCAAACAAGCCACTAGATCGTGCTTAGGCTCAAACTTCAAATTCTCCATCTGTTTGACAAAACAAGACAAGTGAGTTAGATTCTTCATTGATAAATTTCAAATTTACATAAGTGTATGAACAAAAAGTTACAATGTAAAACAATTATATAATCATTTTAACACCTAAGTTGATCTAACAATCTGATTTTAATCATTTTTTTTAACAAAACCTTTGTGAATCAATGATCATACAACACATCACACTTAACAGTTTATTCACTTAAAAACATAAATCTGAAATTTGTATAATGAACTTGTTTAACATGTTTAAGCTCAGTTTTAACAATGATTTGTCAATTTTAAACACACTTTTATCATTTTGAAGTAAACACTTAAGAACATTCATCAGGTCATCAATGGCGGTTCGACAGTTATGAACAATTTTGGTTGATTCTGTTGATTTTAAGGAATTTTGATGCAAATTAATGACACATTGTTGATGATCGACAGTTTTTACACATAAAACAACATTCGATTTCAGTTTTAACACGCAAAATTAAAGTGTCGATTCAGTGATCAAGTACTGTTCATCATCGTTTTTCGTTTTAACAAACACTTTACAGGTTTATCAAGGTCGAAACATGTAAATTATACCTTATTCAATCAATCAAACTTGTTACAGAACAATCGATTGGACAAAAGTATGAACGATTTGAGGTACAGGGGATTTTGCTTGAAAAACTTTGTGAAAAATGATAAGTGTTGTGAAGAGGCGGGTTTTTATATGATTGAAAAATTAGGTCAAACTTATTGTGACGGGTCAACAAAATGGGACGGGTAAGCATAAAAAGCCCAATAAGCCTTGACGGGTCATGCACTGTTGATCCGTGTCATGTACTGTTGGGACGGGTCAAGTACATGAGACAAGTCACAACATGGACGGGTCAACATAGAAACATGTAAAAACACTTGGACGGGTCATGCACTGTAGAGACGGGTAAAGCACTGTAGAGATGTGTAAGTCACTGTAGAGACGGGTAAAGGTTAGGAACAACTATACCTGTTTTGGTTTTACACATCACCCGGCTACATAGTGATCTTCTTCATCACCCGGCTTGCTTTTCTTCATCACCCGGCAACACAGTGATCTTCTTCATCACCCGGCATGCTTTTCTTCATCACCCGGCAACACAGTTGTTATACTTTCACCCGGCTACTCAAAGTTCTTCACTTACACGGCAAGATAAAGACTTCTTCCTTTTACCCGGCTGTACAGTGTCAACACTTCATTGCCCGGCTGTATAGTAACACAACTTGTCACCCGGCAGATATCAATGACTCCTTCACCCGGTTGTATAATGACTTGTTCATTACCCGGCAGCACAGTAGCCATAATATCTTTGCCCGGCTTCACTTCTTTTCACCCAATCACCCGACTCATATCAGACACAACAACTTTACCCGGCTAAATAGTGTCTTCATTACCCGGCTAAACAGTTGTTTCTGACATCTTCACCCGGCGACAACACTTGAGCAATTTTTTCTCATTTTTCTCGTCTGTCGACTTTTCAACTGCATTTATTGCACCTGCAAACATTCTCGACATATTAATTAGACAAGACATCCTTATTAGGGTTTGTCACATTAATAATCAACAACATTAAACATGCAACAAATTAAATTCAATTTAAATTTCATTTTTCTTTTTCTTTGATTTTTCTTGTAAAAATGTTTTTGCACAACCAAAATTTTTATATCCCGAAGCAATTTCTTAAAAACATATCACAAGACCTTGGGTTTGTTTTTAACACATCCAATACTTTGCTTTTCATACCACATAATCTTGTTCATTCAAAACACACTTATTTGAACATATTTTTGGATTTTTGTAAATATTTTTCTTCTTCACTTATTCTCCCCCTAAACTTGAAATTTCTTGAAATTTTTAAGTTTAACAAGGATGTCGATGTGTCAATAAAGATTCCATATGCCTGCACACACAAAGCACACACGTTAAAATAAAGACATATGCAATGCAATGAATCAAAATATCGACGTGAGATCATACCACACATTATCTGAACATGTTTTGCAAGTTTTGAATAGACATTTGACTTATGTTTGATTGAGTGATGATATGAAAACATACCAATTAGCTCGAGTTGACACACTTACTTTTTCAGTATCATGATGAGATTAAGGTTCGATTAAAATGACTTATGTGATCCACATGTATACATATGTCAACATATTTCCTTATCAACCACTACCTGAATACATATTGCACATAAACCTGGTCACTTACAATTATAAACAGTATATGTCAACATATTTCCTTATCAACCACTACCTGAATACATATTGCACATAAACCTGGTCACTTACAATCATAAACAGTGTGGAATCTGGGTTCTATTCTGTTAGGGTTATTTCCTAGTTAAGATTTACTTTGTATTTTGTTTATATGTTTGTATATAGTTTAGGGTCTATTTTGTTATATTCCTTAAACTTGTATTTTGTTGCTTTAAGCATGTAGTGAGAGAGTGTGAGGAGAGAGGCTAGATCACTATTACATGTTAGAGAGAGAGTTAACTGTGTGTGATTTATTTCTCCTGCACTTATACTACAAATTTGCTTTGATCATCAATATACAAAGAGAATTATTAGTATGAATTGTGTTTGTGATTGAACTGTTTGTTTGTGCGAATTATTCTGATCATTGTGAGTGATATTAACGATCCAATTGAACCTATCAATTGGTATCAGAGCTTTCGGTATTGTGTTCTTCGCTGTTCTTAAGCAAAACACTACAATATTGCTCAAATATCATGATCTGAATGAATTGTTCGTGTTTTTAGTTGTGATTCATCAGCATAATCACTTCTAATTCACAACGATTGTGCAAATTCCATCAGATTATCATCAGATCTGAGGAATTAAGAAGATTGAAAAAATTACTGTTCGATCGAATTTTGCTCAAATTCATCAAAATTTGATCATGTTTTGGATTTATTGATATTAGGGATTGATAATCGGACCATTTCACAGCTTGTGTGTGAATTTTGAACGAATTGGACAAGTTTTTGACAAAACCCAGAAAATTCTCATGGAGAAGATGATGAACAGTATGAACTTGGTTGAAGATTAACTTGCCGGGTGATTAATTTGACTTAGACAATTTACTTTGGACTTAGATTGAAGAACAATTAGGTCCTGTGCAGCCGTGTAAGGGAATTTGTGCTAGACGGGTAAAGAATTTGACGAAGAAAAGGTGTTACTGTTCAGCCGGATTAACAACTGTTGTGCCGGGTAAAACACTGTTACGCCGGGTGATTAACAAAATTCAGCCGGGTAATCATCAACTGTGTTGCCGGGTAAACAACATTGCCGTGTGATCGACAACTGTTCAGCCGGGTAAAGCTTTTTGCCGTGTCAAGATTCAAGCCGGGTCAAGTTATTGCCGTGTGAAGTTATTTCTTGTTGCCAGGTAACTGTTCAGCCGGGTCAAAAACAAAGTATTACAACTGTTGAGCCGTGTAACTGTTTAGCCGTGTAAAGACCTTTCTCTGCCGGGTGAAGAAGGATTTTCACTGTTCAGCCGTGTGACTCATTTTTAGTTGCTTTTCAATACTTGTTTCTTATCTTGTCTTTAATTGCTTGTCTTTATTTTAGTATTTTAATCATTTCTTTTCAAAAATTAACAAAAACCAAAAATATTTTCTTTAAAATTTTTTCCTTAAAAATTAAAAAATGGCACCTAATGATGATTCTGATAACCGTGTTCCTAGACTTGTTAATCGTGCAGATTTCAAGAATTGGACAATCAGACTGAGACATCACTTATGCTCCATTGACAATGATTTATGGAAGTCAATTGAAAAGGGTCCTCATATTCCAACTCAGACTGCTCCAGACAGTGCAAGTACCTACACCAAAGATTCTACTGAACCTTATCCAGAAGATAATCTGTCAGCAGAAGATTTGAGAAAAGTAAAGAATGATAGCAAGGCTTATTCTTTGATGTGCAAGGGACTGCCACTTCAAGTTTTGTCTAGATTGGATGCATATCAGACTGGTTATACATGTTTCAAGGCATTAAAGTCGATATGTGAAGGAGGAGAACAATTGAGAAGTTTGAAGAAATCAAAGCTAAAAAGGCAATTGGAGTTGTTCGAGCATATTAATGGAGAAACAGTGCATCAAATGATGAACAGATTTGTTCACTTAACTACTGAGATGTCAAACCTTGGAGTTAAGACTGATCTTCAAGACTTGAATGATCGTTTGTTATGTGCTTTGCCATCATCATGGAAGCAGACTGTTACTTTGTTGAAACATACTGAGAAATTTCCAATGGATTTAGATCTGCTTATTGGAAAGATTGAACAAGTTGAGATTGATGAAGGATCAAGAAATACTGATAGATCAAGCTCACAAGCTCAGTATAAGTATGTGGTAAATCCTGCCAATACTGTGGAGAATGCATTTCTTGCACAAGATGCAATGAAGTTTGAAGAAGAGGGTGATTTATTTGTTGGTGTAAGTTTCTATACTGATTCATCATACTTTCCAAGTTCACCAACTTATTCTCAACCTCAATCTCCACCAAGAGCTCAAGTTCAAAGTCAGAATCTGAAGAATCAATCAGAAAATCAAAGTTCAAATGTTCAAGCCAAGGTGAAAGACGTAATGAGCATTCTGTTGCAAGATGAGGAGACCAAAACTGCTTTTACAGCGTTTATGGCAAGTTTTCAAGCATACCAAGGAAGTAACTTAAGTCAAATGGACGTGGTTCTTCAAGATTTATTCGAGATGGATCCAGTTGACGTTGAAGAAATGGATTTGAATTGGCAAATGGTTATGGTTGCATATAGGACGCAAAAGCATGCATATGTTAACCGAAGTTACAAGCCTCATGCAAACAAAACTGTTGGTTTTGACAAATCAAAGGCCAGATGTTTCAATTGTAACCAGTATGGTCATTTCTCAAGAGAATGCAAAGCTCCCAAGAATCAAAATTTCAATGACCAAGCTAGTTCAAGTCATCAAGGTCAAGGTCAAAGCTCACAACAGTCTTCAAGCTACCAAAGCAGAAATCAACGTTACTTCCAGAAACCATACCAAAGTCTTCCCATGCCTGAATTGAAAGATGAAGGAAAGAAACCAGAAGACCAAACAAAGGCACTGGTAGTAAGTGTAAAAGATGGTTATGATTGGAGTGCATATGCAGAACAATTCACTTCTGATATTACATCAAGTTTGGCACTGGTATGTGAAATTGAAGAAGACTGGTCTGAAGAAGGGGATGGTAAAATGATTGAAGATGTGAGTGAAGATTCTGAAGATTATGACTGGAGTGCAAAGTCTGATCCTGTTGAAGAATCAGAGTCTGAAGTTGCGCTGATGGCTACTGCCAATGAGTCTTCATCTTCTACTGAACAACCAAAGGTTAGCAATGACTTACCCCCTAACTATGTTCCTTTACCTGCTGATGTGAAAGAAAGGTTATGTTCTGAACAATGCATTCAACAAGTAGAACATTATCGAACTCATTCATTTAAAATTGGTGATAAATTAAGTAAACATGAAAAACTTCATGAACAACTTAAAATTGATCATAAAATTTCTGATGAGAAGATTTTGTCACTTAAAGAGTCATGGAACAAAACTTTAAAGGAATTGGAACTGGTAACAAAACAACTTGAAGAAATGACAAAGAACTTTGAACAAGAAAAAGTTGCTCATGCTGTCACACAAGTTGAACTAACAAAAGTGAAAAGTTGTAAAACCATGGTGAAACAACTCGTAAGTGAAATAGGTAACAAAACCAAAACCGGGTTGGGTTTTACTCATGAACCAATGCCAATTCAATCACTCAAACCTTACCGGAAAACTATAATGAATTTGATCATTCACCTGAAAATGAACGTAAATTCAAAGAAATTCAAAGAAGTAAATCCGAGTCTGAAGGTTCTGAAGTGTTGATTGAAAGCTTGAAAGAAGAAGATGATGTGACAACTGAAGCTGATGATGAAGCAAGCAACAAGTCTGATAACAAATCAGAGCCTGTTCTGATTCAACTGATTGAGTATCCGGAACTGAATCCGAAGTCAGAAACAGTGAAGGAAGAAGGTGAATTTTCAGGATACAATGATCCTGAATACATCAAGTGGAAGAAAGAACAAAAGGCTCAAGTTGCTGATCAGTTGATCAAGAAACAAGAAGTGAAGAAGGCTGAAGTTTCAACTGCAAAGAAGCAGAAATCGAAAGTAATGAACAATCAATCTGAAACAAAAGAACTAAAAGGCAAAAGTGTCTTAAAATCAAATGATAATACCAAAGTTCAAAGTGTTAAAACTGACAAAGTTAAACCTGTCAAGAAAGTGTCAAAAGGTAAAAACATCAAGTTTGTGTCTGCAGGAACGTTTGATTTGAACGGATCTTATGGTAAACCAATCAATTCTCCAATCAAATCTAACTCTGGTCTGAAAACAGGTTCAGGTCCTAAGTCTTCCGCTGTAAATGATAAGAGAATTGAAAACAAAAAGGTAACCAAACAGAACAGTTTAAAATCGAACCAAAGTCCCATGCAATCAAAATCACAAACCAAGTCTCCACAAAAGAATCAAGTTAATCTAAAACCGAACAAAACTGATAATGAATCTCGAATGAGTTCAACATCAAAAGTTAACAATCGGCTCTTTAGGATTAGCAAGAAACATTGTGAAATTTGTGATAGATATAATCATGCAACTGCTGAATGTTTCTTTAACAGGTACTGCAGTTTCTGTGACAAAAGAAATCATTCTTCAGAAGAATGTTATTATAACAAATTTTGTGACATTTGTGAGAGAAGAAACCATGACACAAAGGATTGTTTCTTTCGATCAAACTCAACAAGAGAAATGACTCCGTTTTCAAACTTTAAAAGAAATCATTCATTTGGTTTTCAAAATATGAGTCAAAGTCATTCTCCGGTTTTGAGAAATTTCAATCAAAACAATTCTGTTTCTAACTTTTCAAGAAATGTGCAGGTTAATAATTTTAAACCAAGAGCTTTAATGGTAAGAAACCAAAAGTTTGAAAATAACCTTGATCCTAAGCTAGAGGAAAGGTTTAGTGCTTTGAGGAGAAAGCAGTCAATGAACGCCAATGGGCGAAACAACAGTTATCAGCATCAAAATCTCTTAAATGAAACAAATTTTCAAAATGTTCAATATCAACAAGTTACTATTGCAGATAGATTCGGAAAACCTAAGACCGTGTGGGCCTGGGTTGACCAAACTAACTAAGTGATTGTTGAAATGCAGGTACGCCCAAGAAGACCTATCAACTCATGGTTTGTTGATAGTGGGTGTAGTCGGCATATGACAGGCAACCATGCCTTGCTTCAGGATTTCAAGCTGAAAAATGGTACACACGTTGCATTTGGAGGTGATGCGGGTGGTAATATAACAGGAGAAGGAACCGTATCGAATGGGGTCATTAGTTTTGATAAAGTCAACTACTGTGCACAGTTGAACTTTAGCTTACTAAGTGTATCTCAAATTTGTGATAAATCTTATTCAACTTTATTTGATGATTCTTTCTGTTATATACTCAAACCAGGTTTCAAGATTGACAATGAGTGGGTAGTGGTGAAAGCTCCAAGAGATCGTGATGTATACAAGCTGGATATGTCACAGATTGACGCTGAAACTGAAACTACTTGTCTCATTGCACATGCTTCAAATGATGAGAGTCAGCTTTGGCATAGACGGCTGGGCCATTCAAACTTCAGAAACATGAATCGTTTGGTGACTGGAAATCACGCTGTGGGAATCCCATCGAAGAAATTCTCTACAACTGATCTATGTTCAGCATGTTTGAAAGGAAAACAGCACCGAATGTCTTTTAAGTCCAAGCTAGAAAACTCCATTTCAAAACCCTTGCAGATGCTACATATGGATCTTTTCGGACCAACAAATGTGCAAAGCATCGGAAAGAAGTCTTATTGTTTTGTCATTATTGACGATTTCACTAGATTTTCTTGGGTTTATTTCTTGCATGCTAAATCTGAAACTGCGGAGTTATTAAAAGAATTTATCATCAAAGTTGAAAATCAGTTGGATTGCAAAGTAAAAACTTTGAGAAGTGATAATGGAACAGAATTTAAGAACGCTAATGTTGATTTGTTTTGTGCAGAAAAAGGAATTGCTAGACAATTTAGTGCTCCAAGAACGCCTCAACAGAATGGGGTTGCGGATAGGAAAAACCGGACACTGATTGAAGCAGCAAGATCCATGCTCGCAGATGCCAAAATTCCTATCACATTCTGGGATGAAGCTATTGCTACTGCGTGTTTTGTACAAAACAGAACATTATTGGTTCAGGATAAACAGAAAACATCTTATGAGTTGTTATTTGGAAGAAAACCGAATATTTCTTATTTGAAAGCATTTGGTTGTCCTGTAACGATTCTAAATTTAAGTGATCATATAGGGAAATTTGAGTCAAAATCTGACGATGGATTTTTCCTTGGATATTCGTCTGTTTCTAAAGCTTATCGGGTTTTTAATAGCAAAACAAATACTGTTATTGAAACTATTAACGTAAAGTTTTTAGAAAATTCGTTTCCGTCAGTGGCACATGGTCCCGAATGGTTATTTGATTTAGATTCGTTATCAAAATCTTTCAATTCTAACTTATTTGATTTTTTAGGAAAAACAAGGGAGGAATCAGGTGACTTGGGATGCTTTAGTGACGATTCTGATAATGACGAGGATGGAAATCTCAACTCTGAATATCCGTTCATGTCATTTCATAATCCTGATCATGTCAAATCCAGTCAAGCTCCGGGTCCTTCTGGTTCTCAAGAAGATCAAGAATCCGCAAAGTTCTCCTAATGATGGTGGATCCGTTCAAAATCAACCATCATCAGATCCGAATGTTGAAGTTATTCCAGAATCATTTGATTACTTCATCAATTCACCGGATCAAGTCCCGAATTTCACTCCGCATACTTCGTCCATTCTACAAGATCTACCGAATCTGAATCAGTCTAATCTGGAGACTCAAGTGCAAGGAGGTGAGATACCTATTCATCGAATTCACAAGAAACATCCTGTCTCTCAGATTATTGGACCGTTGAATCAGAGAACTACAAGGAGTCAAACTGAGCAAGCAAACGTTTGTCTTTATTCATGTTTTCTTTCTCAAGTGGTGCCGAAGAATATTTCAGAAGCGTTGCAAGATAATAGTTGGATTGAAGCCATGCAAGAGGAGTTACTACAATTTCGCAAACAAGAAGTTTGGAAATTAGTGGACTTACCTGAAGGAGAAAATGCGATTGGTACAAGATGGTTGTACAAAAACAAGCCAGACGAACGTGGCATTGTGGTGAGAAACAAAGCAAGACTCATTGCACAAGGATATACTCAAGAAGAAGGCATTGATTACGAAGAGGTGTTCGCTCCGGTCGCAAGACTAGAAGCCATACGCGTTTTTCTTGCATATGCTTCTTTCATGAAGTTTAAAGTATTCCAAATGGACGTTAAAGGCGCTTTTCTGTATGGACCGACTACAGATGATGTTTATGTCAGACAACCTCCGGGTTTTGAAGATCCTGACTATCCTCATCGTGTATACAAGTTGAGTAAAGCTCTATATGGTCTACACCAAGCTCCGAGAATCTGGTATGAGACATTATCCAAGCATTTACTAGAACATGGATTCACAAGAGGTAAGATTGATCCAACTTTGTTTATGAAGAGGGAGAATGAAGAACTCTTATGTGTTCAAGTTTATGTGGACGATATTATCTTCGGATCGACCAGTACGTCAATGTGCAAAGAATTTGAGGAAATCATGAAGTGCAGATTTCAGATGAGTTCTATGGGGGAGATTAATTTCTTTCTTGGATTACAAGTGAAACAATCAGCTGACGGAATTTTCATCAATCAATCAAAATTCGTTGAGAAGTTGTTGAAAAAGTTCAAGATGCAAGATTGTCAGACTATTCGAACTCCATCTGATGTAAACTGCAAGATACAGCCGGATCCGAAAGGCAAATCCGTGGATCAAACACTATACAGATCAATGATCGGTTCACTGATGTATCTTACTGCATCAAGGCCAGACATCATGTATGCTGTATGTGTGTGCGCAAGATATCAGTCTGATCCAAAAGAGTCGCACCTGATTGCTGTGAAACGTATTTTCAGATACCTTAAAGGGAAACCGAATCTTGGGTTATGGTATCCTTATGAAGGCAATTTTGAATTATATAGTTATTCTGACAGTGATTTTGGTGGGTGTGCTCTTGACAGGAAATCGACTACTGGTGGATGTCAATTTCTGGGTCCTAGACTTGTCTCTTGGCAATGCAAGAAGCAGACCAACGTTTCTGTATCCACAGCTGAAGCAAAGTATATCGCTGCATCTGCAGGATGTTCTCAAGTTTTGTGGCTACAAAACCAATTGCTTGACTACGGGTTTAACTTTCTCAAAACTCCTATATACATAGATAATACTGCTGCTATGTTTATTACTGCTAATCCTGTTCAACACTCAAAAACCAAACATATCGAAATTCGATATCACTTTTTAAGAGACAACTCTGAAAAAGGTTTAATAATTTTGATTAAAGTTCATACCGACAAACAACTGGCAGATCTTTTCACAAAATCATTTTTGTCAGGCCGGTTTGAATTCTTAATTCAATCCATAGGATTAATCAATCATGATTGATTCTATTTTTCGAAAAACAAAACAAAAATCAGAAAAATTATAAAAGCCAAAAATAAAATAAGTTGATGTTATATTTTGATTCCTGTGTCTTTTATTTTATGTTTTGCATTGTGTGCCTGCATGAAAAAGAAAATAGAAAATCCAAACAAAATATAAAAGCAAAAAGAAAAACAAATATCATGTCATAAGAATCTATATAGCAAAAAGTGAGAAATGATAGTTACACTAGACATTATTTGTTACATCATTTTTAATAAAGACTGATGAATGTTAATTGATGTGCTAGACAGCTCAGGCAATTAGACTGAAAAAGTAAGTTGATTGTTGACAAACATAAACTTAATGATCTTTGTGTTAAGTTCCATTGTTATACATGTCTAGATATATATCTTTTGATACATTGCTTGTGATGATAGTTGTGCATGATCGGGTAACGATGTAGTCTATTCAGTGTGATGAACCGCATCGTGAGCTTCTTTGTTGTGGTACCCACAGACCTGAAGTCTCACACGAAGTCTCTTTTTGAGCTTCAAGGTGCAGTAAAAGATTCCCAAAGTTGGAACAAAAAGAGTCCCAAATGTGGACCATCACCAAACAAAAATTCCAAAAAGGAATTCAGAAGATTCCCAAGGGGAACGATAGGAAAGAAAAATTCCCAAAGATGGAATTAAAAAGAAGTCCCAAAGTGGACCAAATCCGAATAGAACCCAGATTCCACACTGTGTATGACTGTAAGTGACCAGGTTTCTGTGCAATATGCATTCAGGTGATAGTTGATAAGGAAATATGTTGACATATGTATACATGTGGGTCACATAAGTCATTTTAATCGAACCTTAATTATCATCATGATACTGAAAAAGTAAGTGTGTCAACTCGAGCTAATTGGTATGTTTTCATATCATCACTCAATCAAGCATAAGTCAAATGTCTATTCAAAACTTGCAAAACATGTTCAGATAATGTGTGGTATGATCTCACTGCGATATTTTGATTCATTGCATTGCATATGTCTTTATTTTAATGTGTGTGCTTTGTGTGTGCAGGCATTTGGAATCATTATTGACACATCGACATCCTTGTTAAACATAAAAATTTCAAGAAATTTCAAGTTTAGGGGGAGAATAAATTGAAGAAAAATATTATCTACAAAATCCCAAAAATATTTTTGAATAAGTGTGTTTTGAATGAACAAGATTATGTGGTATGAAAAGCAAAAGTATTGGATGTGTTAAAAACAAACCCAAGGTCTTGTGAATTGTTTTTATGAAATTGCTTCGGGATATAGAAAAATTGGTTGTGCAAAAACATTTTTGAAAAAGAAAAAGAAAAATGAATTTAATTAGAATTGATATTATTGACTTGTTTAATATTGTTGATAATTAATGTGACAAATTCTTTTTAAGGATATCTTGTCTAATTAATGTGTCGAGAATGTTTGCAGGTGTAATAAATGCCGTTGAAAAAGTCAACAGACGAGAAAAGTGAAGAAAAATCGCAAAGTGTTATAGCCGAGCAAAGATATCAAATACAACTGTTCTGCCGGGTAATGAACATACTGTTCAGCCGGGTAATGTTGTGATTTTGATACAAGCCGGGTGATTGAGAAAAAGGTGAAGATATTATGACCACTGTACAGCCGGGCAATGATCATGTCAAATACAGCCGGGTGAAGGTCATAGATATCTGCCGGGTGACAAGTGTTTACTATAGAGCCGGGTAAAAGAGAAATCTTCTTGCCGTGTAAGTGTACAACACTGTGTTGCCGGGTAATGAAGAAAAGCATGCCGGGTGATATAGAAGACAACTATGTTGCCGTGTGAAGAAGAAAGCAAGCCGTGTGAAAGTTAAAGCAACTATGTTGCCGGGTGATGAAGAAAGCAAGCCGGATGAAAGAAAAGCAACTGTGTTGCCGGGTGATGAAGAAAGGTTGCCGGATGATGTTTGAAGACTACTATTCTGCCGGGTGATGAATAAAACCCATCAGGTGTAGTTGTTCCTAACCTTTACCCGTCACTACAGTGACTTACCCGTCTCTACAGTGTTTGACCCGTCAAGTATGTTTCACATGTTGTGACTTGTCTCAACAGTACATGACCCGTCACTACAGTACATGACACGGATCAACAGTGCTTGACCCGGCAAAGCTTATTGGGCCTTTTTATGTTTACCCGTCCCTTTTGTTGACCCGGCACTTCAAGTTTGACCTAAATTTTTAACGATACAAAAACCCGCCTCTTCACAAACACTTATCACTTTTCACATTCACTTTCAAGCAAATCCCCTGTACTTAAATCGCTTTGATTATCATATTCAGTCGTTGTTTCTGTAACAAGTACAATCGATTGAATAAGGTATTGTCCTTGTGATTTGTTCTTGATAAACCTGCAAATCGACCGATAAAATGAAAAACGATGATGAACAGTGTTTTTTGATCATTGAATCGACACTTTGATTGTGTGTGTTAAAACCTAAATCGAATGTTGTTTTAAGTGTAAAACCTGTCGATCATTAAGAATCAATCACTCATTTGCACCAAAACACCTTAAAACCAACTGAATCAATCAAAATTGTCATAACTGTTAAAACCGCCATTGATGAACCTTGAAAACTCTTAAATGTTAAACTTCAAAATGATGAAATGTGTGTTAAAAGTGACAAATCCATGTTAAAACTGAACTAAAACATGCTAAACAACTTCATCTTATAACTTTCAAAATTGTGTTCTTAAGTGTTAAACTGTTAAAATTGAAACATTTTGTATAATCATTAAAATTCAATGTTGTTTGATCAAAATGATGAAAATCATGTTATTAGAACAATTTAGGATTTAAAATGCTTATGTGAATGTTTTACATGTTAACTTTTGTTCAAACACTTATGAAAATTTTGATATGTATTAATGAAGAATCTAACACATTTGTCTTGTTTAAGTTTTGTGTTTGTTTTGACAGATGGAGAATCTAAAGTTTGAGCCCAAACACAATTTGGTGGCATGTCTAGATGAGTCTATCCCTGAAACAGAAGGTTACAGAGATATGATCAAGTTTATAAAGAGGACCAAATATGTGTATGCTATGTGTGCCAAACCGGTCATATATGCAAGGCTGATTAAGAGTTTTTGGAGGACAGCAGAGGTTATTAGAGATGACAATGGTGTTGCTGTTGTTAGAGGGAATATTACTAGAGATATGATGTTGACTGTTTCTGAAGAAGCCATCAGAAATGCCCTGAGAATTGATGAAGATGAAGTTGGTATGAATGATGAATTGACAATGGCAGAGTGTCAATCGTGTTTTGTTAATATGGGGCATCCACCTGTATTTCCAAAGTCACAGTTTTATCGAGCAAAGTTGGGAAAGAAGTTTAAGCTGTTATGCTATGTTGTTCAACAATGCATGTCCAGGAGGAGTGCAGGTTTTGACAACTTCCCATCTTATATAGCTTCTCCAATAGTTGCTATAGCAGAGAACAAACCATTCAACATGTCAAGATGGATAATGAATGGGTTTGTGTTCAATTTGGTAAAGGGCAAAAGGTTTAAGTTTCTCATGTACCCGAGATTCATACAACTGATGATCAATGTTGCATATCCTATCATCAGAGCCGAAGGTTATTCTGGAGGTATATTATATACTGAGGACATGAACGATCTATCTTACAGAAAGATGAGTATCGGGAATGTACCTAATGTGGATCTATTTGCCTATATGAGAGATATAGCAAATAATGAAGAAGAAGTTGATGTTGTCTATCATCACATTTCTCATGGTGAGATTGTGAATCCACAGGACCTTATTGATGAGGTGCCTGACAATCTACTTGATGATGATGAGTATGATGCTCGTCATGCAGGAAATGAAGAGAATGAACCCGAGGATGATGATAATGATGATAGTGGAGATGATGGTGGAAATGATGATGCTGAATCTGAATCTGATTCAGAGGAGGCAGAGATTGTAGAAACAACTGAACCGATGGAAGTAGAAACTGAGAATGTTGAAGTTATCGAACAAACAGTAGAACCTGTTGAGGTTGTGTCTGTTGAGAAGGAGGTTGCAGTTGAAGTTGCTAAACCTATCACTAAACAGTATGTTAGATCGCGAAGATCTAAATCTGTTATTGAGAAAGTGATGAATGAGCCTGAAGAGATAGATGTAATTCAGATTGCTTAAGAGGTAATGGCCGAAGCTGAAACTATTGCACAGATAGTTGAGGAAGCTGATGCTGGCATTACTGATCCTATCCCTGTTGATATTCCCACCACATCATCCCCCATTGCACAAAACATCGAACAAAGTTTGGAGTCTTCACCAAATTTTGTGTCAAGAGTTGATGAAAATGAGAATGAGAAAAGAATTGCTGAATTAGAGGATATGGTGACAAAGTTGGTAGAGGCAAATGACTTGTTGAAAACTTCTAATGAGAGGAAAAAGAAAAGATTTGAAGAATTTTGGAATATTCATAATCAAAACTTGAAAACTTTCAAAGAGTTGGATGCAGATCATCTGAAACTGAAGATTGAACATGATAAGTTGAAAGATGAGTATGAAAGTTTGAAGGAGGAACATGAGAATCTGAAATATGATTACAAAGAACTGAAAGCTGAATGTAATACGTTGGAGGATGAGAAAGAAATGTTAGAAAAATGGCTGGAGGAAACGAAACTGAAGAAAGCTGGTTCATCATCTGATAAAGATTTTTCAGATGAAGTGGTTGAAATAGCTGAAGCGGCTCAAGTACCAAAAGTTTATCTGACCAGAGCACGAGGTACAACAAATGTTGGTATAAGGGTGGAATCTCCAATCATCATTCCCGATGAAGCTGTTGCTGAAACTGTTAATACGGACAAAGCTGAGGGAAAAAGGAAGCTAGATGCAGTTCCAGAGATTATGGGTGATGAAGGTAGTTCGAAAAAGGCAAAACTGGATGAAACAGTACAGATTGAGCCGATTCAATCTGTAGCTGTAGTTGAGACTGAGAAAGTTTATGAGATTGTGACTGAAACTGAAATTGCTAAACCAGTTCAGATTGAGCCGATTCAATCTGAAGCTGTTATTGTGGAAGAATTGCCTGAAACTGCCAAAGTTGTAGAAAATGAGCCTGAAACTGTAACTGAAGTTACAAGTCAGTTTGAGCCGGTTCAAACTGACAATGCACCGATGATTGAGGCTTTGGATGATTTGGACGATATAGACTTCACTGAATCTGAAGATGAAGCTGAGCCAGAAACCAATGTTGTTGAAGAGATTCCAGATGATTTAGACCAAAGATTTGCTTATCTCGAAAAGATGAAGTATAATGCTGTGTTTTTGAATGGGTTGACTGTGAGCCAGATAAATGAAGAATATGAAAAGTGTTTGATTGCCCAAGACAAAGCCGAAGCTGATAAAAAGGAATTTATCATTGAGATGGGTGAATGGACTCCAATGCAAGAAAGTCTGAATATAGAAGACTTGCCTCCAACTGAATTATATCACCAAAATCCGGAAGAAATGTCAAGTACAGATATGCGTAGTTGGCTGAGCTCAAGAAATTATCCGTATAGGACTTTGAAGAGGTTGAAATCTGAGTCACTGAGGAAGATTGTTACTAGCTTTATGAAGACCGAAAAAATGTACAATCGTATGTTTTATTTGGACTACAACAATCCTCAATACTTCGAGCTGACAAAGAGATACAAAGTTCTTGGACCAAAAGTACTTCCGGTGATGGCTTTACCTGAAAATGCTCACAAGAAAAGGCACGAGTTGATGGATATGTTTCCCAGTGAAGTTAAATCTTATAACATACCGATGGATGTTCGTGAGTCATGGCATAAATCAACCACAGCAGGTGATGTGGTGAGGTCGCTGCTGAGTAAGGGTCAGTCAATTGCTGAACTACTTGATTCTATGATTGTGCCGGAAAAGAATAAGAAGGTGAAGATAATTGCATGGAAATACGATGAAGTATTTGATGCTTTTATGATAAAAAGAGTTAATGGTTTATGTGACGTATACCATTATTACTCGAGCATTTTTAAATTGGAAGTTCAAGATTTAAAAGAGCTGCACAAACTCAGGTTGATAAATCACACGCATGCTGAGCGTGGTGATAAATGTGCAATGCTTCTTGATGCCGGGATAGCCAGACCACCAAAGTATCTTGATTTCAGAGGCCAACAAGAAGATACTGCTTATGTGCAAGCAAAGAAAGAAAGAAAGAAGAAACGATTGGTTGTGAGTGAAGATATGTATCTGGAAGAATTTTCGGATGAGTACTTTGACAAAGTGACAAATCCTGGATTAAAAGTGATTGATGGTTCGCAAATGACAAAGCCTATACTTAGAGTTTTCTATAATCAAGAAACCTTTGAGTTGAAGCTTGTTCGGAATTTGGATGATTGGGACAAAGACATGATTACTCTGTTTAGTACTTTTGAGTTGAAGCTGCTTCATCCATCCTATATCGATTATCTAAGAAGTTGCAGAATGGAGAAGTGTAAAGATAAACTTGCTGAAGCTGACAGAAAATTGTTCGTGGTGATGATAGAGGTGATTGCTGCTGCAACTGAAAAGATCCGAGTGAGGAAGGCACTGCTTAATTCTAATCTCGTGAGGGTTGACATACCAGAGATAGAATTTATGAGAATATCTGGAAGAGGAACGCTGGAAGTGCAAGTCAAAGGACAGGAGATGCCATTTGAATTTTATGCTAATATTGACTTTGCAGGTTTAAATCTGGATTCACTTAGACGTATGAATGCCTGCCCAATTCTGACAAACGAGTCCAAGCCAAGGCAAGCCAAGATTGCAGAAAAGTTCAAGTCTTGCATTGAAGAAGCATTGAAGGAACGAGAAGAATTTAAAGGAAGAGAGCTGCTGAACGTCAAAGACGAACCAGAAGATTGGTAGAAAGAGATTGATGCTGAACAAGATAAAAAAAAAATATGAAGATTTTGCTGAAGATTAAAAGATAAATATTAGGGGGAGTACTGTTAGGGTTATTTCCTAGTTAAGATTTACTTTGTATTTTGTTTATATGTTTGTATATAGTTTAGGGTCTATTTTGTTATATTCCTTAAAGTTGTATTTTGTTGCTTTAAGCATGTAGTGAGAGAGTGTGAGGAGAGAGGCTAGATCACTATTACACGTTAGAGAGAGAGTTAACTGTGTGTGATTTATTTCTCCTGCACTTGTACTACAAATTTGCTTTGATCATCAATATACAAAGAGAATTATTAGTATGAATTGTGTTTGTGATTGAACTGTTTGTTTGTGCGAATTATTCTGATCATTGTGAGTGATATTAACAATCCAATTGAACCTATCATATTCAGATTTGGTCCACTTTGGGACTTCTTTTGAATTCCTTTTTGGGGTTTTTCATTTCCTATCGTTCCCCTTGGGAATCTTCTGAATTCCTTATTGGAATTTTGTTTGGTGATGGTCCACATTTGGGACTCTTTTTGTTCCAACTTTGGGAATCTTTTGCTGCACCTTGAAGCTCAAAAGAGACTTCGTGTGAGACTTCAGGTCTGTGGATACCACAACAAAGAAGCTCACGATGCGGTTCATCACACTGAAAAGACTGCATCGTTACCCGATCATGCACAACTATCATCATAGGCAAAGCATCAAAAGATTTATATCTAGACATGTATAACAATGGAACTTAACACAAAGATCATTAAGTTTAGATTTGTCAACAATGAACTTACTTTTTCAGTCTAATTGCCTAAGCTGTCTCGCACATCAATTAACATTCATCAGTCTTTATTTAAAAATGATGAAACAAATAATGTCTAGTGTACTATCATTTCTCACTTTTCGCAATATAGATTCTTATGACATGATATTTTCTTTTCTTTTTGCTTTTATATTTTGTTTTTGTTTTTCTTTTTCATGCACACACACAATGCAAAACAATAAAATAAAAGACAAAGGAATCAATACTTGACATCGACTTATTATATTTTTGGCTTTTATATTATCTGATTTTTGTTTGATTTTAAAAAATAAGAATTAATCATGGTTGATTAACCCTATGGATTGAATTAAGAATTCAAACCGTCCTGACAAGAAAGATTTTTTGAAAAGATCTGCCAGTTGTTTGTCGGTATGAACTTTAATCAAAATTATTAAACCTTTTTTAGAGTTGTCTCTGAGAAAGTGATATCGAATTTCGATATGTTTGGTTTTTGAGTGTTGAACAGGATTAGCAGTAATCAACATAGCAGCTGTATTGTCTATGTAAATAGGAGTTTTGAGAAAGTTAAACCCGTAGTCAAGCAATTGGTTTTGTAACCACAAAACTTGAGAACATCCTGTAGATGCAGCTATATACTCTGCTTCAGCTGTGGATACTGAAACGTTGGTCTGCTTTTTGCATTACCAAGAAACAAGTCTAGGACCCAGAAATTGACATCCACCCGTAGTCGATTTCCTGTCAAGAGCACACCCACCAAAGTCACTATCAGAATAACTATATAATTCAAAATTGCCTTCATAAGGATACCATAACCCGAGATTCGGTTTCCCTTTAAGGTATCTGAAAATACGTTTAACAGCAACCAGGTGCGACTCTTTTGGATCAAACTGATATCTTGCGCACACACATACAACATACATAATGTCTGGCCTTGATGCAGTAAGATACATCAGTGAACCAATCATTGATCTGTACAGTGTTTCATCAACGGATTTGCCTTTCGGATCCGGCTGTATCTTGCAGTTCACATCAGATGGAGTTCGAATAGTCTGACAATCCTGCATCTTGAACTTTTTCAGCAACTTCTCAACAAACTTTGATTGGTTGATAAAAATTCCGTCTGCTGATTGTTTTACTTGCAATCCGAGAAAGAAATTAATCTCCCCCATCGAACTCATCTGAAATCTTGACTTCATGATTTCTTCAAACTCTTTGCACATGGACGCACTGGTTGATCCAAAGATGATATCATCCACATACACTTGAACACATAAAAGATCTTCATTTTCCCGTTTCATAAATAAAGTTGGATCAATCTGACCTCTTGTAAATCCATGTTCTAGCAAATGTTTAGATAACGTCTCGTACCAAATCCTTGGAGCTTGATGTAGACCATATAAAGCTTTGCTCAGTTTGTATACACGATGTGGATAATCAGGATCTTCAAAACCCGGAGGTTGTCTGACATATACATCATCGGTAATTGGTCCATACAGAAAAGCGCATTTAACGTCCATTTGGAACACTTTAAACTTCATGAAAGAGGCATAAGCTAGAAAAACGCGAATAGCTTCAAGTCGAGCGACCGGAGCAAACACTTCTTCATAGTCAATACCTTCTTCTTGAGTGTAACCTTGTGCAATAAGTCTGGCTTTGTTTCTCACAACAATACCACGTTCATCTGGCTTATTTTTTTACAACCATCTTGTACCAATCGCATTTTCTCCTTCAGGTAAGTCCACTAATTTCCAAACCTCTTGTTTGCGAAATTGAAGTAACTCCTCTTGCATGGCTTCAATCCAACTATTATCTTGTAACGCCTCTGAAATGTTCTTTGGTACCACTTGAGAAAGAAAACATGAATAAAGACAAACATTTGCTTGCTCAGTTTGACTTCTCGTAGTTCTCTGATTCAACGACCCAATAATCTGAGAGACAGGATGTTTCTTATGAATTCGATGAGTTGGTATAACATCACCTTGCACTTGACTCTCCAGATTAGACTGATTCAGATTCGGTAGATCTTGTAGTATTGTAGACACATGCGGAGTGAAATTAGGAACTTGTTCCGGTGAATTGATGAAGTAGTCAAAAGATTCTGGAATAACTTCAACATTCGGATCTGATGATGGTTGACTTTGAACAGATCCACCATCATTAGGAGAACTTTGTGGATTAACATCATCACCAAGAATATTTGATTCTTGATCTTCTTGAGAACCAGAAGGACCCGGAGCTTGACTGGATACTCCATGATCAGGATTATGAAATGACATAAACGGATACTCAGAATTGAGATTGCTATCATCGTCATTGTCAGAATCATCACTGAAACATCCCAAGTCTCCTGAATCTTTTCTCGAATTTCCTGAAAAATCAAACTAGTTAGAATTGAAAGATTTTGATAACGAATCTAAATCAAACAACCATTCGGGACCATGCGCCACTGACGGAAACGAATTTTCTAAAAACTTTACGTTAATAGTTTCAATAACAGTATTTGTTTTGCTATTAAAAACCCGATAAGCTTTAGAAACAGACGAGTAACCAAGGAAAAATCCATTGTCAGATTTTGACTCAAATTTCCCGAGATGATCATTTATATTTAGAATCGATACAGGACAACCAAATGCTTTCAAGTAAGAAAAATTTGGTTTTCTTCCAAACAATAACTCATAAGATGTTTTATTTTTATCCTGAACCAATAATGTCCTGTTTTGCACAAAACACGCAGTAGCAATAGCTTCATCCCAGAATGTGATAGGGATTTTGGCATCTGCGAGCATGGATCTTGCTGCTTCAATCAGTGTCCGATTTTTCCGTTCCGCAACCCCGTTTTGTTGAGGCGTTCTTGGAGCACTAAATTGTCGCTCAATTCCTTAGCATTCTTAAACTCTGTTCCATTATCACTTCTCAAAATTTTAACTTTACAATCCAACTGATTTTCAACTTTGATGATAAATTCTTTTAACAACTCCGCAGTTTCAGATTTAACAAGCAAGAAATAAACCCAAGAAAATCTAGTAAAATCATCAATGATGACAAAACAATAAGACTTCTTTCCGATGCTTTGAACATTTGTTGGTCCGAAAATATCCATGTGTAGCATCTGCAAGGGTTTTGAAATGGAGTTTTCTGGCTTGGACTTAAAAGACATCCGATGCTGTTTTCCTTTCAAACATGCTGGACAGAGATCAGTTGTAGAGAATTTCTTTGATGGTATTCCCACAGCATGATTTCCAGTCACCAGTCGATTCATGTTTCTGAAATTTGAATGGCCCAGCCGTCTATGCCAAAGCTGACTCTCATCATTTGAGGCATGCGAAATGAGACAAGTAGTTTCGGTTTCAGCATCAATCTGCGACATATCAAGCTTGTATGCATCACGATCTCTTGGAGCTTTAACCACCACCCATTCATTGTCAATCTTGAAACCTGGTTTGAGTATATAACAGAAAGAATCATCAAATAAAGTTGAATAAGATTTGTCACAAATTTGAGATACAGTTAGCAAATTAAAGTTCAACTGTGCACAGTAGTTGACTTTATCAAAGCTAATGACCCCATTTGACACGGTTCCTTCTCTAGTTATTTTACCACCAGCATCTCCTCCAAATGCAACATGTGTACCATTCTTCAGCTTAAAATCTTGAAGCAAGGCATGGTTGCCTGTCATATGCCGGCTACACCCACTATCAACAAACCATGAGTTGATAGGTCTTCTTGGGCGTACCTGCATTTCAACAATTACTTAGTTAGTTTGGTCAACCCAGGCCCACATGGTCTTGGGTTTTCCGAATCTATCTGTAACAGTAACTTGTTGATAATGAAGATTTTGAAAATTTGTTTCATTTGAGAGATTTGGTTGAAAACTGTTTCGCCCATTGGCTTGAATCGATTGCTTTCTTCTCAAAGCAATAAACCTTTCCTCTAACTTAGGATCAAGGTTATTTTCAAATTACTGATTTCTTACCATCAAAGCTCTCGGTTTAAAACTGTTAACCTGCACATTTATTGATGAAAAGTTATTAGAACCAGAATTGTTTCGATTGAAATTTCTCAAAACAGGAGAATGACTTTGATTAACATTTTGAAAACTAAATGATTGATTTCTTTGAAAATTTGGAAACAGAGTCATTTCTCTTGTTGAGTTTTTCCGAAAGAAACAATCCTTTGTGTCATGGTTTCTTCTTTCACAGATATCACAAAATTTGTTATAAAAACATTCCTCTGAAGAATGATTTCTTTTGTCACAGTAACTGCAGTACCTGTTAAAGAAACATTCAGCAGTAACATGATTATAACGATCACAAATCTCACAATGTTTCTTGCTAATCCTAAAGAGCCGATTGTTAACTTTTGATGTTGAACCCACTCGTGATTCATTATCAGTTTTGTTCGGTTTTAGATTAACTTGATTCTTTTGTGGAGATTTTGTTTGTGATTTTGATTGGTTGGAAACTTCGTTCGATTTTAAACTGTCTTGTTTGGTTACCTTCTTTGGTTCAATTCTTTTATCATTGACAGAGGAAGACTTAGGACCTGAACTGTTTTCAGACCAGAGTTAGATTTGATTGAAGAATTGATTGGTTTACCATAAGATCCGTTCAAATCAAAAGTTCCTGCAGACACAAACTTAATCGTTTTACGTTTTGACACTTTCTGTTTGACAGGTTTGACTTTGTCAGTTTTAACAATTTGAGCTTTGGTGTTGTCATTCGATTTTATGACACTTTTACCTTTTGACTGTTTTGTTTCAGATTGATTGACTTTCGATTTTAACTTATGCATTTTTGCATTCGAAACTTCAGCCTTTTTCACTTCTTGCTTCTTGATCAGTTGATCAGCAACTTTCGCTTTCTGTTCATTCTTCCACCTGATGTATTCAGGATCATTGTATCCTGAAAATTCACCTTCATCCTTCACTTTCTCTTCCTGCTTGGGATTCAGTTCAGGATATTCAACAAGTTGAATCAGAACAGGCTCTGATTTGTTGCTAGCTTCATCATCAGCTTCAGTCGTCACAACATCATCATCTTTCAAACTTTCAATCAACACTTCATATCCTTCGGATTCGGATTTACTTCTTTGAATTTTCGTTCATTTTCAGGTGAATGATCAAATTCATTGAAGTTTTCAGGTAAAGTTTGTGTGATTGAATTAAGCATTGGTTCATGATATGATAGGTTCAATTGGATCGATATCGCTCAAATGATCAGAATGATTAGTACACAAAAACAGTTCAATCAGCAACACAATTCATTACTTAATAATTCTCTTTTGTATTGATGATCAAAGCAAGTTTGTAGTACAAATGCAGGAGAATGAAATCACACACACTTAGTTCTCTCTCTAACGTGAATATGTGATCTAGCCTCTCCTCACACTCTCTCACTACATGCTTTATGCAACAATACATTTTAGGGAAAATACAAAATAAACCCTAAACTATACAAACATGTATAAAACAAAGTATAAAGTAAATCTTAAACTGGAAATAGCCCTAATAGTACTCCCCGTAAGATTTATCTTTGGACTTCAACAAAATCTTCAAACAGTTTTGATCTTTTGCTTTTTCAGCTTCAATCTCTCACCAATCTTCAGATTCTTCTTTAACGTCCAGCAACTGCTTTCCTTTGTACTCTTCTTGTTCTTTTAGTGCTTCCTCGATGCATGACTTGAACTTCTCAGCGATCTTTGCTTGTCTTGGCTTTGACTCGTTTGTAAGGATGGCACAGGCATTCATGCATTTCAGACTATCAAGAGTCAAACCTGCAAAATCAATATTAGCATAAAATTCATATGGCATTTCTCGCCCTTTGACTTGCACTTCTAGTGTACCCTTCGCAGTCACACGCATAAATTCAATCTCCGGAATATCAACCTTCACAAGGTTAGCATTGAGTAATGCCTTCCTTAGACGAATTTTCTCTGACGCAGCTGCAATCACCTCAATCATCACCATAAACAAATTTCGATCAGCTTCAGCAAGTTTATCTTTGCACTTCTCCATTTTATACGATCGCAAATGGTCGATGTAGGATGGATGTAACAATTTCAGTTCGAACGTACTGAATAGTGTGATCATATCCTTATCCCAATCATCCAAATTTCGTACCAATTTCAGCTCAAAAGTTTCCTGATTGTAGAAAAACTTCAGAATTGGTTTTGTCGCTTGTGTACCATCGATCACTTTCAACCCCGGATCAGTCACTTTATCAAGGTACTCATCACAAAACTCTTCTAAGTACATATCTTTCACTACCAACTTCTTTGATTTCCTCGTTTTCTTACTCTGAACATAAGCAGTATCTTCTTGTTGTCCCCTAAACTCCAAATATTTTGGTAAACGACTTATCCCAGCATCAAGCAGCATCGCACATTTGTCACCACGCTCAGCATGCGTGTGATTGATCAATCTTAGTTTGTGCAACTCCTTTAGATCTTGCACTTCCAACTTGAAAATACTAGAGTAATAATGGTAAACATCGCATAAACCATTAACTCTTTTGATCAAGAAAGCATCAAAAACTTCGTCATATTTCCATGCAATAATTTTCACCTTCTTGGACTTTTCCGGTACGATCATAGAATCAAGCAGTTCAGCAACGGATTGTCCTTTGCTAAGCAGAGATCTAACCACATCTCCTGTTGTGGCAGATTTATGCCATGATTCTCGTACGTCCATAGGAATATTGTATGACTTGACTTCACTTGGAAACATATCAATCAATTCTTGTCTCTTTTTGTGCGCATCTTCTGGTAAAGCCATCACCGTTATTTCTTTGTGTTCGAGCACTTTGTATCTCTTTGTCAGCTCATAATATTGTGGGTTGTTGTAATCCAGGTAGAACATCCGATTGTACATCTTTTCACTCTTCATAAAACTTATTACAATCTTCTTCAGCGATTCATGTTTCAGTTTCTTCAAAGTTCTATATGGATAATGCCTCGAGCTCAGCCATTCTCGCATACTTCTACTTGACATTTCTTCTGGATTTTGATGATAAAGCTTTGTTGGAGGTAAATCATCAATGTTCAGGCTCTCTTGGAGTGGTGTCCATTCACCCATCTCAACAACAAACTCTTTTTCATCAGCAGTTGCCTTGTCTTGTGCAATCAAACACTTCTCATATTCTTCATTAATTTGACTTACACTCAGTCCATTCAAAAACACAGGATTATACTTCATCTTCTCAAGATAAGCAAATCGTTCAGGCAGATCAGCTGGTATCTCATCATCTGGATTAACTTCGGGTTCAGCTTCAGGTTCAGACTCTGTGAAATCTATATCATCCAGATCATCAAGTGCCTCAATCATTGGTGCAGTTTCAGTTTGAATTGGCTCAAACTGAAATGTTTCTTCAGTCACAGTTTTTGGTGCATTCTCAACAACTTCAACCACTTCAGGCACTTTCTCTACCAATACAGATTCAGATTGAATCGACTCAATCTGAACTGCTTTATCAGTTTCAGCTTCTTTCACAGTTTCATCTACCTTCGCCATTTCAGCCATCTCAGTTTCAGTTACAGATTCAGATTGAATCGGCTCAATCTGAACTTTTTCATCCATTCTTGTCTTTTTAGTACTACCTTCTTCACCAGTAATCTCAGGCACATCATCTAATTTTCTTTTTCCCTCAGCTTTGTCAGGATTGACAGAATCAGCAGCTTCATCGGGAATAGTAATTGGTGACTCAATCCTTATGCCCACATTCTTCGTACCACGTGCTCTAGTATAATAAACTTTGGCTTCTTGAGTAGGCTCAGCCACTTCCATTACATCATCCGAACAATCTCTATCTGATGTAGACCCAGACTTCTTTGATCTGGTTTCTTCTAACCATTTTTCTAACATCTCCTTCTCAACATCAAGAGTATTGCATTCCGCTTGTAACTCTTTATAGTCATATTTCAAATTTTCATGCTCATCCTTCAACTTTTCATAATCAGCCTTCAACTTCACATAATCCGCATCTAATGCTTTGAATGTTTCAAGATTCTGATTATGAGTGGCCCAAAACTCTTCTAATCTCTTCTTCTTTCTTTCATTTGATGCTTTCAACTGTTCATTATCATCCAAGAGTTTTGCTACCATCTCTTCTAACTCAGCAATTTTCACTTTATCTTCATTCACCTTAACACTTGAATCAACTTTTGGTGAAGACTCCAAAGGTTGTTCAATGTTTTCAGCAGCTTTGGGGGATGTGGCAATATCAGTAGTAACAGGAACACTCACACCAGCATCAGTTTCATCGTCTGTCTGTGCCACAAACTCTACTTCTGCTTCAACTTCTTTAGCAATCTGTACAATGTCCACCATCTGTTCAGGCACATCTACACATTCCAACACACTTGGCTCCTCAATCAACATAGGCTCAATTACAGTTTTAGATCTTCGAGATCTAGTATATTGAACTGTAATATTCCTAGGAGCTTCAATAACAACTTCTTCTGCAATACCAACAGCCTCAACAGGTTCTTCAATCACCAGTGGTTCTGTTTCAACAGTTTCGACCTCCTTAGGAACTGATTCAGCACTTTCTTCTTCCATAATATCCTCAACACCGTCATTCCCACTATCATCACTATCATCCTCACTTTCACTATCACCATCATCACTTTCATCATCCTCTTCTTCTTCTTCGTTCTCATTCCCATCTTCTTCTTCTGGATGTCGAGCAAAATACTCATCATCATCCAATAAGTTATCAGGCACCTCATCAACTAGGTCCTGTGGATTCACTATCTCTCCATGTGAAATGTGATGATAAACTATCTCAATATCCTCCTCATTATTTGCTATATCCCTCATATAGTCAAATAATTCAACACTTGCAACATTCCCTATACTCATCTTCCTATAAGATAAGTCATTCATGTCTTCTGTGTATAAAATTCCTCCAGCAAATCCTTCTTCTCTGATGATAGGATATGCAACATTGATCATCAGTTGCAAGAATCTCGGATACATGAGAAACATGAACCTTTTGCCCTTCACTAAATTGAATACAAATCCATTCATAATCCATTTTGACATGTTGAATGGTTTGTTCTCTGCAATAGCTACGATGGGAGATGCAATGTCAGAAGGAAAATTGTCGAAACCAGCACTCCTTCTTGACATGCATTGCTGAATCACATAGCACAATAACTTCCACTTCTTTCCCAATCTTGCTCTAACAAACTGTGATTTTGGAAATACGGGAGGATGACCCATATTCACAAAACACGTTTGACATTCAGCAACTGTTAGCTCATCATTTGCTCCTATCTCATCATCATCAATCCTCAATGCTGTTCTGATAGCTTCTTCAGAAATAGTTAACACTAAATCTCTTGTGATATTCCCTCTAACAACAGTCATTCCAGCCTCAACAGTCACAACCTCAGCTGTTCTCCAAAAACTTTTGATCAGTCTTGCATAGATGACAGGCTTAGCACACATAGCATAGACATACTTTGTTCTCTTGATAAATCTCATCATATCCCTATACCCCTCTGTTTCTGGTATAGTTTCATCCAATCATGCCACCAAATTAAGCTTGGGTTCAAACTTGAGATTCTCCATCTGTTAGACAAAAACAAGACATATGTGTTAGATTCTTCATTGATAAATTTCAAATTTACATAAGTGTTTGAACAAAAAGTTATAAAAGTAAAACATTCACAAAATCATTTTAACTCTTAGATTGATCTAACAAACTGATTTTCATCATTTTTAATCAAAACAACCTTGGATTTTAATGATCATACAATATTTCACAATTAAACAGTTTACACACTTAAGACCATGAATCTGAAATTTGTATGATGAAGTTGTTTAACAGGTTAAGCTCAGTTTTACCAATGATTTGTCAATGTTTAACACACATTTTATCCTTTTGAAGTTAACACTTAAGAACTTTCAACAGGTCATCAATGGCGGTTCACAGTTATGGACAATTTTGGTTGATTTTGTTGATTTTAAGGAATTTTGATGCAAATTAATGATTGATTGTTGATAATCTATAGTTTTCACACATAAAACAACATTCAATTTCAGTTTTAACACGCAAAATCAAAGTGTCGATTCAGTGATCAAGTACTGTTTATCATCGTTTTTCGTTTTAACAAACACTTTACAGGTTTATCAAGCTTGAAACATGTAAATTATACCTTATTCAATCAATCAAACTTGTTACAGAACAATCGATTGAACAAAAGTATGAACGATTTTTGTGCAGGGGATTTGCTTGAAAGTGGGAGTAAAAAATGATAAGTGTTTGTGAAGAGGCGGGTTTTTATATGGTTTAAGAATTAGGTCAAACAAATTGTGATGGGTCAACAAAATGGGACGGGTAAGCATAAACAGCCCAATAAGCCTTGACGGGTCAACATAGAAACATGTAAAAACACTTGGACGGGTCATGCACTGTAGAGACGGGTAAAGCACTGTAGATACGGGTAAAAGTTAGGAACAACTACACCTGTTTTGATTTTACTCATCACCCGGCAGCATAGTGTCTTTTGTTCATTACCCGGCAACATAGTGATTTCTCTATCACCCGGCTTGCACAATAACCTTTGTTCATTACCCGGCTGGCTTTCCTTCATCACCCGGCAACACATTTGTTATACTTTTACCCGGCTACACAGTTTTCTTCACTTACACGGCAAAATAAAGACTTCTTTCTTTTACCCGGCTGTAAGGTATCAACACTTCATTGCCCGGCTGTATAGTACCACAGCTTGTGACCCAGCAGATATCAATGACTCCTTCACCCGGCTATATAATGACTTGTTCATTACCCGGCAGCACAGTAGCCATAATATCTTTGCCCGGCTTCACTTCTTTGCATTCAATCACCCGGCTCATATCAGACACAACAACTTTACCCGGCTAAGTAGTATCTTCATTACCCGGCAGAACAGTTGTTTTTGATATCTTCACCCGGCGATAATACTTGAGCAATTTTTCTCACTTTTCTCGTCTGTTGACTTTTCAACTGCATTTATTGCACCTGCAAACATTCTCGACATATTAATTAGACAAGACATCCTTATTAGGGTTTGTCACATTAATAATCAACAAAATTTATTATGCAATAAAATTAATTTCTCATTAAATCCCTTTTCTTTTTCTTGTAAAAATGTTTTTGCACAACGAAAATTTTTTATATCCCGAAGCAATTTCTAAAACAAATCACAAGACCTTGGGTTTGTTTTTAACACATCCAATACATTTGCTTTTCATACCACATAATCTTGTTCATTCAAAACACACTTATTTGAACATATTTTTGGATTTTTGTAAATATTTTTCTTCTTCACTTATTCTCCCCCTAAACTTGAAATTTCTTGAAATTTTTAAGTTTAACAAGGATGTCGATGTGTCAATAAAGATTCCATATGCCTGCACACACAAAGCATACACATTAAAATAAAGACATATGCAATGCAATGAATCAAATCATCGCAGAGAGATCATACCACACATTATCTGAACATGTTTTGCAAGTTTTGAATAGACATTTAACTTATGTTTGATTGAGTGATGATATGAAAACATACCAATTAGCTCGAGTTGACACACTTACTTTTTCAGTATCATGATGAGATTAAGGTTCGATTAAAATGACTTATGTGACCCACATGTATACGTATATCAACATATTTCCTTATCAACCACTACCTGAATGCATATTGCACAAGACCTGGTCACTTACAATCATAAACAGTGTGGAATCTGGGTTCTATTCGGATTTGGTCCACTTTGGGACTTCTTTTGATTCCATTTTGGAATTTTAATTTCCTATCGTTCCCCTTGGGAATCTTCTGAATTCCTTTTTGGAATTTTTGTTTGGTGATGGTCCACATTTGGGACTCTTTTTGTTCCAACTTTGGGAATCTTTTCCTGCACCTTGAAGCTCAAAAGAGACTTCATGTGAGACTTCAGGTCTGTGGATACCACAACAAAGAAGCTCACGATGCGGTTCATCACACTGAATAGACTGCATCGTTACCCGATCATGCACAACTATCATCACAAGCAAAGCATCAAAAGATATATATCTAGACATGTATAACAAAGGAACTTAACACAAAGATCATTAAGTTTAGATTTGTCAACAATGAACTTACTTTTTCAGTCTAAGATGTCTCGCACATCAATTAACATTCATCAGTCTTTATTTAAAAATGATGAAACAAATAATGTCTAGTGTACTATCATTTCTCACATTTTGCAATATAGATTCTTATGACATGATATTCTCTTTTCTTTTTGCTTATGTATTTTGTTTTTGCTTTTCTTTTTCATGCACACACACAATGCAAAACAATAAAATAAAAGACAAAGGAATCAATACTTGACATCGATTTATTATGTTTTTGGCTTTTATATTTCTGATTTTTGTTTGATTTTCAAAAATAAGAATTAATCATGGTTGATTAACCCTATGGATTGAATTAAGAATTCAAACCGTCCTGACAAAAAAGATTTTGTGAAAAAGATATGCCAGTTGTTTGTCGGTATGAACTTTAATCAAAATTATTAAACCTTTTTCAGAGTTGTCTCTGAGAAAGTGATATCGAATTTCGATATGTTTGGTTTTTAAGTGTTGAACAGGATTAGCAGTAATGAACATAGCAGCAGTATTGTCTATGTAAATAGGAGTTTTGAGAAAATTAAACCCGTAGTCAAGCAATTGGTTTTGTAACCACAAAACTTGAGAACATCCTGCAGATGCAGCGATATACTCTGCTTCAGCTGTGGATACAGAAACGTTGGTCTTCTTTTTGCATTGCCAAGAAACAAGTCTAGGACCCAGAAATTGACATCCACCCGTAGTCGATTTCCTGTCAAGAGCACACCCACCAACGTCACTATCAGAATAACTATAGAATTCAAAATTGCCTTCATAAGGATACCATAACCGGAGATTCGGTTTCCCTTTAAGGTATCTGAAAATACGTTTAACAGCAACCAGGTGCGACTGTTTTGGATCAGACTGATATCTTGCGCACACACATACAGCATACATAATGTCTGGCCTTGATGTAGTAAGATACATCAGTGAACCAATCATTGATCTGTACAGTGTTTGATCAACGGATTTGCCTTTTGGATCCGGCTGTATTTTGCAATTCACATCAGATGGCGTTCGAATAGTCTGACAATCCTGCATCTTGACAATCCTGCAATTCACAGTGTCTGACAATCCTGCATCTTGAACTTCTCAACAAACTTTGATTGGTTGATAAAAATTTCGTCTGCTGACTGTTTCACTTGCAATCCAAGAAAGAAATTAATCTCCCCCATCGAACTCATCTGAAATCTTGACTTCATGATTTCTTCAAACTCTTTGCACATGGACGCACTGGTTGATCCAAAGATGATATCATCCACATACACTTGAACACATAAAAGATCTTCATTTTCCCGCTTCATAAATAAAGTTGGATCAATCTGACCTCTTGTAAATCCATGTTCTAGCAAATGTTTAGATAACGTCTCGTACCAAATCCTTGGAGCTTGATGTAGACCATATAAAGCTTTGCTCAGTTTGTATACACGATGTGGATAATCAGGATCTTCAAAACCCGGAGGTTGTCTGACATATACATCATCGGTAATTGGTCCATACAGAAAAGCGCCTTTAACGTCCATTTGGAACACTTTAAACTTCATGAAAGAGGCATAAGCTAGAAAAACGCGAATAGCTTCAAGTCGAGCGACCGGAGCAAACACTTCTTCATAGTCGATACCTTCTTCTTGAGTGTAACCTTGTGCAATAAGTCTCGCTTTATTTCTCACAACAATGCCACGTTCATCTGGCTTGTTCTTGTACAACCATCTTGTACCAATTGCATTTTCTCCTTCAGGTAAGTCCACTAATTTCCAAACCTCTTGTTTGCGAAACTGAAGTAACTCCTCTTGCATGGCTTCAATCCAACTATTATCTCGTAACGCCTCTAAAATGTTCTTTGGCACCACTTGAGAAAGAAAACATGAATAAAGACAAACGTTTGCTTGCTCAGTTTGACTTCTCCTAGTTCTCTGATTCAACGGCCCAATAATCTGAGAGACAGGATGTTTCTTATGAATTCGATGAATTGGTATAACATCAACTTGTACTTGACTCTCCAGATTAGACTGATTCAGATTCGGTAGATCTTGTAGAATTGTAGACACATGCGGAGTGAAATTAGGAACTTGTTCCGGTGAATTGATGAAGTAGTCAAATGATTCTGGAATAACTTCAACATTCGGATCTGATGATGGTTGATTTTGAACAGATCCACCATCATTAGGAGAACTTTGCGGATTAACATCATCACCAAGAATATTTGATTCTTGATCTTCTTGAGAACCAGAAGGACCCAGAGCTTGATTTGATACTCCATGATCAGGATTATGAAATGACATAAACGGATACTCAGAATTGAGATTGCTATCATCGTCATTGTCAGAATCATCACTGAAACATCCCAAGTCTCCTGCTTCTTTTCTCGAATTTCCTGAAAAATCAAACAAGTTAGAATTGAAAGATTTTGATAACGAATCTAAATCAAACAACCATTCGGGACCATGCGCCACTGACGGAAACGAATTTTCTAAAAACTTTACGTTAATAGTTTCAATAACAGTATTTGTTTTGCTATTAAAAACCCGATAAGCTTTAGAAACAGACGAGTAACCAAGGAAAAATCCATCGTCAGATTTTGACTCAAATTTCCCGAGATGACCATTTAAATTTAGAATCGATACAGGACAACCAAATTCTTTCAAGTAAGAAATATTTGGTTTTCTTCCAAACAATAACTCATAAGATGTTTTATTTTTATCCTGAACCAATAATGTCCTGTTTTGCACAAAACACGCAGTAGCAAGCATGGATCTTGCTGCTTCAATCAGTGTCCGATTTTTCCGTTCCGCAACCCCGTTTTGTTGAGGCGTTCTTGGAGCACTAAATTGTCGCGCAATTCCTTTTTCTGCACAAAACAAATCAACATTAGCGTTCTTAAATTATGTTTCATTATCACTTTTCAAAATTTTAACTTTACAATCCAACTGATTTTCAACTTTGATGATAAAATCTTTTAACAACTCCGCGGTTTCAGATTTAACATGCAAGAAATAAACCCAAGAAAATCTAGTAAAATCATCAATGATGACAAAACAATAAGACTTCTTTCCGATGCTTTGAACATTTGTTGGTCCGAAAAGATCCATATGTAGCATCTGCATGGGTTTTGAAATGGAGTTTTCTGGTTTGGACTTAAAAGACATTCTGTGCTGTTTTCCTTTCAAACATGCTGGACAGAGATCAGTTGTAGAGAATTTCTTTGATGGTATTCCCACAGCATGATTTCCAGTCACCAGTCGATTCATGTTTCTGAAGTTTGAATGGCCCAGCCGTCTATGCCAAAGCTGATTCTCATCATTTGAGGCATAGTTTCGGTTTCAGCATCAATCTGCGACATATCAAGCTTGTATACATCACGATCTCTTGGAGCGTTAACCACCACCCATTCATTGTCAATCTTGAAACCTGGTTTGAGTATATAACAGAAAGAATCATCAAATAAACTTGAATAAGATTTGTCACAAATTTGAGATACACTTAGCAAATTAAAGTTCAACTATGCACAGTAGTTGACTTTATCAAAGCTAATGACCCCATTTGACACGGTTCCTTCTCCAGTTATTTTACCACCAGCATCTCCTCCAAATGCAACATGTGTACCATTCTTCAGCTTAAAGTCTTGAAGCAAGGCATGGTTGCCTGTCATATGCCGACTACACCCACTATCAACAAACCATTAGTTGATAGGTCTTCTTGGGCGTACCTGCATTTCAACAATCACTTAGTTAGTTTGGTCAACCCAGGCCCACATGGTCTTGGGTTTTCCGAATCTATCTGTAACAGTAACTTGTTGATAATGAAGATTTTGAAAATTTGTTTCATTTGAGAGATTTGGTTGAAAACTGTTTCGCCCATTGGCTTGAATCGATTGCTTTCTTCTCAAAGCAATAAACCTTTCCTCTAACTTAGGATCAAGGCTATTTTCAAATTTCTGATTTCTTACCGTCAAAGCTCTCGGTTTAAAACTGTTACCCTACACATTTCTTGATGAAAAGTTATTAGAACCAGAATTGTTTCGATTGAAATTTCTCAAAACAGGAGAATGACTTTGATTAACATTTTGAAAACCAAATGATTGATTTCTTTGAAAATTTGGAAACGGAGTCATTTCTCTTGTTGAGTTTTTCCGAAAGAAACAATCCTTTGTGTCATGGTTTCTTCTTTCACAGATATCACAAAATTTGTTATAAACACATTCCTCTAAAGAATGATTTCTTTTGTCACAGTAACTGCAGTACCTGTTAAAGAAACATTCAGCAGTAACATGATTATAATGATCACAAATCTCACAATGTTTCTTGCTAATCCTAAAGAGCCGATTTTTAACTTTTGATGTTGAACCCACTCGTGATTCATTATCAGTTTTGTTCGGTTTTAGATTAACTTGATTCTTTTGTGGAGATTTTGGTTGTGATTTTGATTGCTTGGGAACTTGGTTCGATTTTAAACTGTCTTGTTTGGTTACCTTCTTTGGTTCAATTCTTTTATCATTGACAGCGGAAGACTTAGGACCTGAACCTGTTTTCAGACCAGAGTTAGATTTGATTGAAGAATTGATTGGTTTACCATAAGATCCGTTCAAATCAAAAGTTCCTGCAGACACAAACTTAATCGTTTTACCTTTTGACACTTTCTGCTTGACAGGTTTGACTTTGTTAGTTTTACCAATTTGAGCTTTGGTGTTGTCATTCGATTTTATGACACTTTTACCTTTTGACTGTTTTGTTTCAGATTGATTGTTTGTTATGTTCGATTTCTGCTTCTTCGCAATTGAAACTTCAGACTTTTTCACTTCTTGCTTCTTGATCAGTTGATCAGCAACTTTCGCTTTCTGTTCATTCTTCCACCTGATGTATTCAGGATCATTGTATCCTGAAAATTCACCTTCATCCTTCACTTTCTCTTCCTGCTTGGGATTCAGTTTAGGATATTCAACAAGTTGAATCAGAACAGGCTCTGATTTGTTGCTAGCTTCATCATTAGCTTCAGTCGTCACAGCATCATCATCTTTCAAACTTTCAATCAACACTTCAGATCCTTCGGATTCGGATTTACTTCTTTGAATTTCTTTGAATTTTCGTTCATTTTCAGGTGAATGATCAAATTCATTGAAGTTTTCAGGTAAAGTTTGTGTGATTGAATTAGGCATTGGTTCATGAGTAAAACCCAATCCTAGTTTGGTTTTGTTACCTCTTTCACTCACAAGTTGTTTTACCATTGTTTTGCAACTTTTCACTTTTGTTAATTCAACTTGTGTGACAACATGAGCAACTTTTTCTTGTTCAAAGTTCTTTTTCATTTCTTCAAGTTGTTTGTTTACAAGTTCCAGTTCCTTTAAGGTTTTGTTCCATGATTCTTTTAGTGACAAAATCTTCTCATCAGCAATTTTGTGATCAATTTTAAGTTGTTCGTGAATTTTCTCATGTTTGCTTAATTTGTCACCAATTTTAAATGAATGAGTTTGATAATGTTCTACTTGTTGAATGCATTGTTCAGAACATAACCTACCTCTAACATCATCAGGCAAAGGAACATAGTTAGGGGTAAATCAGTACTAACCTTTGGTTGTTTGGTAGATGATGAAGACTCACTGGATGTAGCCATCAGCGCAATTTCTGATTCAGATTCTTCAACAGGATTTGACTTTGCGCTCCAGTCATATTCCTCAGAATCTTCACTCACAGTGTCAATCAGTTTACCATCCCCTTCTTCAGACCAATCTTCCTTAATTTCACAAACTAACACCAGACTAGATGTAAGATCAGATGTGAATTGTTCTGCATAAGCACTCCAATCATATCCATCTTTTACACTCACTACCAGTGCTTTAGTCTGATCTTCTGGTTTCTTGCCTTCATCTTCCAGTTTTGGCATGGGAAGACTTTGATATGGTTTTTGTAGAAAACGTTGATTCCTCTGCTGATAGCTTGAACACTGTTGCGGGCTTTGACCTTGACCTTGATTCTGTCCACTTGAACTTGATTGATCATTGTAATTCTGATTCTTAGGAGCTTTGCATTCCCTTGAAAAATGACCATAACAGTTACAATTGAAACATCTGGCCTTCGATTTGTCAAAACGAACCGTCTTGTTTGCATGTGGCTTGAAGCTTCGGTTAACATATGCATGTTTCTGCGTTCTATATGCAACCATCACCATTTGCCAATTCAAATCCATTTCCTCAACTTCATCAGGATCCATTTCAAAAAGATCTTGAAGAACAACATCCATTTGACTCAAGTGACTTCCTTGATATGCTTGAAAACTTGCCATAAAAGCTGTGAATGCACCTTTTGTCTCTTCATCTTGTAACAAGATGTTCATCACATCTTTTACATTTGCTTGCACAGTATTACTCTATTTTTCTGAATAATTCTGACTTTGACTTTGAACTCTAGGTGGAGATTGAGGTTGAGAATAAGTTGGTGAATTTGGAAAGTATGATGAATCAGTATAAAAACTTGCGCCAACAAATAGATCACCCTCATCTTCAAACTTAGTTGCATCTTGTGCAAGAAAGGCATTCTCCACAGTATTAGCAGGATTCACAATATATTTGTATTGTGCATGTGAACCAGTTCTATCAGTGTTTCTAGAACTTTCATCAATCTCTACTTCTTCAATTTTTGCAATGAGCAGATCCAAATCCATCGGAAACTTTTCAGTATGTTTCAGTAGTGTCACAGTCTGTTTCCATGATGATGGAAGTGCACATAACAATCTGTCATTCAGGTCTTGGAGATCTGTTTTCGCACCCACATTGGTCATTTCAGTAGTCAGATGAACAAACCTATTCATCATCTGGTGCACGGACTCTCCAGCAATGTGTTCAAATAACTACAACTGTCTCTTCAGCTTTTGTTTCTTGAGAATTCTGAGTTGTTCACCTCCTTCACATATTGACTTTAAGGCTTTGAACAGTGTATAACCTGTTTGATAAGTGTCCAACCTTGACAGTACTTGTAGTGGCAATCCCTTACACATCAAAGAATAAGCTTTGCTATCATTCTTCACTTTCCTTAAATCTTCTGCTGACAAATTATCCTCTGGATAAGGTTCAGTAGAGTCCTTGGTGTAGGTACTTGCATTATCTGGAGATGTCTGTGTAGGTATGTGAGGACCCTTGTCAGTTGACTTCCAAAGATCATTGTCTATTGAGCAAAGATGATGCTTCAGTCTAATCGTCCAATTCTTGAAATCTGCACGATTAACAAGTCTAGGAACACGGTTATCAGAATCATCATTAGGTGCCATTTTTTTAACAATTTTAAAGAAAATATTTTTGTGTTTTTTTTTAAGATTTTTGAAAAGAAATAGTTAAAATACCGAAATAAAGACAAGTAAATAATGACAAGATAAGAAAACAAAGTTTAAAACAACTAAAATTGACTCACACGGCTGAACAGTGAAAAATTCTTCTTCACCCGACAGAACAGTAGCTTTTGTTCTTCACCCGGCTGAGAAAAGTCTTCACCCGTCTAAACAGTCACACGGCTCAACAGTTGTATGTCTTTAAACTTGAGATCTTTACCCGGCAAGAACGTTACCCAGCTGAACAGTTACACGGCTAATAGAAATAACTTGACACGGCAAACAACTTGACCGGGCAAGAAGAAAATATTCACCCGGCTGACAGTTATCAACACTTCCCCGGCAGACCTTGACACGGCTTGAAAATGTTAATCACCTGGCTAAATAGTAACAAGTTGATCCAACTGTTATGTTGATCACCCGGCTGAACAGTACTTTACCCGTCTGAATAGTTCTTCACACGGCTAAACAGTATATCACCCGGCACAACAGTACACAGAATTTTACTTGCAATTCTACACCCGTCTAGCACAAAATCCTTTACACGGCTGCACAGGACCTAACTTTGTTCACAAATCTAAGTCCAAACGAAATTGTCTAAGTCCAAATTGTTACCCGGCTAGTTAATCTTCAACCAGTTCATACTGTTCATCATCTTCTTCAAACGAATTTTTCTGGGTTTATCAAAAACTTGTCCAATAACTTCAAAAATCTCACACAATCAGTGAAATAGTCCGATTAACAATCCCTAATCTCAATCAATCCAAAACATGATCAAATTTCGATGAATTTGAGCAAAATTCGATCGAACAGTAACTTTTTCTATCTTCTTAATTCCTCAGATCTGATGATAATCTGATGGAATTTGCACAATCGTTGTGAATTAGAAGTGATTGCGATGATAAATCACAACTAAAAACAGCAACAATTCATTCAGATCATGATTTTTGAGCAATATTGTAGTGTTTTGCTTGATGAATAGCGAAGAACACAATACCAACAGCTCTGATACCAATTGATAGGTTCAATTGGATCGATATCGCTCAAATGATCAGAATGATTAGTACACAAAAACAGTTCAATCAGCAACACAATTCATTACTTAATAATTCTCTTTTGTATTGATGATCAAAGCAAGTTTGTAGTACAAATGCAGGAGAATGAAATCACACACACTTAGTTCTCTCTCTAACGTGAATATGTGATCTAGCCTCTCCTCACACTCTCTCACTACATGCTTTATGCAACAATACATTTTAGGGAAAATACAAAATAAACCCTAAACTATACAAACATGTATAAAACAAAGTACAAAGTAAATCTTAAACTGGAAATAGCCCTAACATGATAGTTATGTATAGGTCGGACTCACTGGTATGTCAGTGTTATATATTTTGTATGTATGTTGTATCATTTTGTACTAGCGAACCTACGGGCGAATCTATAGATTCGCCCGTAGCACAGTTTAGTTTTTGTGTTGGTGTCGACCGGGCGAACCTGATTGTGCCCGACGAACCTATATGGTTCGCTAGATAGATTCGCTGTCAGCGAATCTATCAGCGAACCTATGTCTGATATATATTGTAACCTTATCTTCATGAAATGAAACTTTTGCAACTTTGAAAAAAATCTTATCCAACTGATTGTATCGTGTGTGTGTTTCCAGGAGGTGCTAGAAGCATATATTATTCATCTTTGTAGCGTATTTACCTCCGGTTGTGTGGTTTTAATCTCGTTATTGTGTGTTGGGTTATATTAGACTTTCTTTGTTTGTGTCAAGTGTGTTTCGTTGTAATACAAGTCATTATAGCACTGAACTAACGATCTAAATGGACCAACAATATGGTATCAGAGCCTTAGTGCTCTTGATATGTTGATTCTAGAGATTTTTGTCTTAATTTTGGGGTTTTCGTGTCAAAACACTATTTGATTCTTTTCTGGACCGGTTTGTGTGTTTATGTGTCGTATTTTGCTTGGGATTTGTGATATTTGGTCATAGGAAGCTTCTGAAACAAACGGGTCTACAAATGGTTATGTTTTGAAGTTGTTCTGTTTGTTTTCGTACTGAAACTGGTTTGTTCGTAACCCAGCGAACCTAACTGTTCTTCCAGCGAAACTGGTTGTTCATCCAGCGAATCTAGTACAAATTTTGTGTTCTGTAATTTTGTGTTTGTGGCTAGCGAATCTGACATTTCATCGAACGAAAGTTCACTTGTTTGGCTCATTGTGCAAGCGAAACTGCTGCCAAAATCTGTCGAGCGAAACTGTGCTTGCTGGTCAGCGAATCTGTTTGTTTGTCTAGCGAATCTGTTTGTTTGTCTAGCGAATCTGCCAGCGAATCTGTTTGTTCTTTGGGCGAATCTAATCCAGCGAATCTATTTGTCTTCAGCGAATCTACAATCTGTTTAAAATTATGACTAAATCAACCTTGAATATGAATGATCTGGATAGTGTTCAACCTAACAGGCCACCGAGGCTTGTTAGTGGTGAAAATTTTGAAGATTGAAAGAGATGTTTGAAAGCCTTTTTCTACTACACCGACTATAATCAATGGGAGTCAATTGTAAATGGTCCGCATGTGCCAACGACAGTTGAGGGAACTGTTACTTCTATAAACACTGATCCGAGTACTTTTACTGATGGAGATATCAAGTTGCTTGATCGTGACAAAAAGGCACTTGGAGCATTGATACTTTGTTTGCATCAAGATATTTACAACAGGTTTGCTGAACACACAACTGCAAAAAGTTTGTATGACGCGTTGTTCGAGTTCTATGATGGTAATGAGGACTTGAAGTTGGATAGAAAGGCTCAAGCTGAGAAAGAGTTCAATTCATTTGTGGGGTATTCGCAAGAAATCTTGACTGATATTACCAATCGATTTCTGTCTGTATCAAGTAACCTGAAAAAGTATGATGAGAAGCTGGGAAGTCATGAACAAGTCACCAAGCTGTTAGATTCACTTCCTCCTCAGTGGAGTCTTCAGATCAAGCTGTTGAAACAGGTAAGAAACTTCCATGACTTTAAGCTAATGGATGTTATAAACAAGCTAAAGTCATTTGATCTTGATATGAAGAGAAGAGAATACAATCAGTCTATGATGGTTCCAAACATTCCTTCTCAGAATGCTGCACTTATTTCATCCGCTGCAAACTCTCATATCTACAGTGCTGCACCTGGAGGATCATCAAGTCACGTGTCTGTTAAATCTGTTGGTGCATCTACAAACGTTGGTTCAAGCTCAAATGCATCTATCACCACTCAGATTCCATCTGACACTATGGCTTTGTTTGGAATGTTTGTTCATAGCTATGAAGCTCTTGTCGCTGGTGAGTTAAAGGGAAAGGGGATGACTGTTGAGGATATGTATCAAGTGGATCCTGACGATCTTGAAGAAACCGACATCCAATGGCAAATGGCCATGCTTACCCTACGAGCTAGACGGTTTATGGAGAGAACATGTAGAAGAAGTTTTGGGAATCAGGGACAGAATAGCAAGCTGGGGTATGACAAAGGAAAGCTGAGATGTTATAACTGTAAACAATTGGGTCACTTCAAAAGGGAATGTCCTTTACCAATTGTTACTGAACCAGTGAATTCCGGAAATCCGAGAACTGCTCCTAGTCAAGAAAGGCTTGAGGAAGTGAAATCAAGAAATGAAACTGCACTGCTCACCAACTTTGATTGGAGTGCAGAAATTGAAGAGACAAAGGAGGAAATTAATCATGCCCTAGTTGCTGAGATTGTTGAGAATGATGACAACTATATAAATTGCTTTGATCCTTTCAAGGAATTTTATGGTGAAGATGAGGAAGGGAAAGTGGAGAAAGTTAATGAAGACCAATCAGATGCTATTGTTCAAGGGCATCTGAATCACTCGGGATTGGTTTGTGAAGCTGCGGTAAATGAAATGAAGAATGATGAAGAGTCAAAGCTTAACTTGGAAGCCATGATTGAGAAGGCTAGGATTGATGCTATGGATGAATTCAAAAGGAACACTCCCTACTGCCAGTGTGATCGTGCCCTTGCTGCAGAAAAACTGGTAATTGGTCTTCCTTATGACGTTATTGAAAATATGTGTTCATCTGCTTGCAAAATTCGTTTAATTGGCATATACAAAGCTAATAAATTGTTAATGTCAAACGAAAACGAATTAAAGAGAACTAACAAAGAGCTTAAATTGAGTGAATCAAAATATTTTGTCAAATTAAGAGAAGCTTTGAAAGAAAATGAACATTTAAAAAGATCTCTCTTGGAAAAGAATTGTGAAATAAACTATTTGACTGAGCAAGTCACTCTTGCTGAATTTGAAACAAGAAAACTCAAAAATAAACTGCAGCAATGGACAATATCTAGTATGAAAAGGGAGGAACTCTGTAAGAAACAACGGGGGGCCAGAGTTAAAACAGGTTTGGGTCTTAACAATGAAACATATGCATATCCCCCACCTAGTACCTTCTGTTACTCTCCAACACCTATTCCTCATCTATCAAATGAGCTGATACAATAGATTATCCAGAATGATACTAACAGCTCTATTGCAGGTTTAAGTGGAGTAAATCTTAAAGAGGTTAGAGAGGATTACGCTTATGGTGGGAGTACTGGGCTTGGTTGTTCTAGCAGTAGTGAATGTTCTAATTCTGATCCCAAGAAGTCTGTTGAAGACATTAGTTTAATTTATTCTGTTTCTAGTAATGTGTTATATTCAGACGATTCTATGTTTAATAGTAATTTAGGGTGCACTACTTCAAACCCTAATGTGTTGAATGATGATCTGATTGAAAATAAGTGTGGGAATGATGAACTTTCAGGTCATGTCTCTGAAAGTCAAACCAAAACAAACTGTTTTCAAAAGTTCTTTACTCATCAAATTCCGTCTTTCACACCAGTGAGAATTTCAAAACCTAAATCTGAATCTGAAAAGGTAAAAGTCACAGCAGGAAAATCAAAAGAGCCTTATGACTCTTACAGTGATTGCAATTCTCAACTGTCTGAATGTGACGAGGAAATTGAAATTGATAAAATTCCTGTTGATAAAGTTTCCAAAGTGGGTTTGAAATCTCATTGCATTAAATGTGGAAATATTGATCATACTGTGAAGCAATGCCCTAAGTTAGTCAAAAACAGTTCAAAGCAAAAATCTTTTGGAAAAAGATTAAACACTTTTGTAAATAATTTCTTTTGTAATTCTTCATCTGTTCCACCACCCAAGTACACAAAGGCTTGGGTGCCAATTTCAAAAGTCTAACTTCTGTATATTTTAAATAAATGTCAGGAACATTCAAATGCCGTTGTAAATAGTCATTGGCATATTGACAGCGGATGTTCCAGATATATGACAGGGTTGAAGGACCTGCTGACTAACTATCGGATTATCAATGGTGGATATGTTGCTTTTGCGGGAGACCAATGATGTTTCTTCCAAATGAATGTTTGTTCTTGAAGCCAGAGTTTTCTGTTCCTGAAGAATTGGTGATCATGCGAGCTCCGAGACGAAATGATACATATATGCTGAATATGGGATCAAAAGAATCAACTTCCACTGTGACCTGTCTCCTATCTAAAGCTTCATCTTTTGAATCTTTTCAATGGCATAGACGTTTAGGGCACATTAATTTTAAAATCCTAAACAAATTGGTTAAGAACAATTTGGTCAGGGGTTTACCACTTAAAGATTTTTCAGTGGTTGAGAAATGCATGGTTTGTTCTAAAGGAAAGCAGCACAAAAAGCCACATAAACTTAAAATTACAAATTCAATCTCAGAACCCCTCGAATTGTTACATACTGATTTATTTGGTCCAATAAGTGTTAAATCTATTGCTAAGAAATCTTATTGCTTGGTTGTCACAGATGATTACTCTAGGTACACCTGGGTGCTTGGAAAGCGAAAGGTTCAAGCCATCAAAAGCGATAATGGAACGGAATTCAGAAACCATATCTTCAACTCTTTCTGTGAACAACGGGGTATTCTCAGACAGTTTAGCGCTGCACGAACACCACAACAAAATGGTGTTGCTGAAAGGAAGAATCGAACTCTTGTGGAGGCTGCTAGAACTATGCTGATTGAGTCAAAGCTTCCAATTATTTTCTGGGCAGAGGCAGTTAATTGTGCAGCTTATGTTCTGAATAGGGTACTGATTGTCAAAGAAAAGATGAAGACATCATACCAGCTGTTTCGAGGGATTAAGCCGTTGATTGATTTTCTGCGCCCCTTTGGATGTTCTTGTACTTTGTTAAATACTCAAGATCAGAAAATGAAGTTTGGTGCTGTTTCAGATGAGTGCTTCTTTGTAGGATACTTGAACACACAAAAAGCGTATCGTGTTTACAACAAGCGAACGCAAATTGTGCAAGAGTCCTATTATGTTGACTGGCAAGAGTCAAACACAACAAGCATTGGCAGTGAACCTGCATGGTTTTATGATTCCACCACTATTTTCAAATCATTCAATCTTCCTGACTCTGACGATGATGACATCATTCCTCACACATCAGTTTCTATCTTTAACCATCCACCTACACAATCACAACCACAATCTTCAACTACACAATTACCTCCCACTTCATTTGACATTCCACCACCTCCACCACCTCAAACTGTTCCAACTTCTCCATCAGATATTCCATCATCATCCACTTCCATTCCTACATCTACCACTAATACAAATCCTCCAACCTCAAACATACCTTCACAACCATCTAATCAAACACCCTCAACCGAAACCAATCCTTTGCTCCTCAACACAGACTTCAAAACCTTGAAAAATCATCCTCATGATTATATCATAGGATCAATTACTGATGGTGTGCGAACTCGGAGTCAGAGTGGTTTGATTAATGAATGTCTCTATGCTGCCTTTCTATCTCAAGTTGTTCCCAAAAATTATAAACAAGCACTTGAAGATCCTAGTTGGGTTGATGCCATGCAAATGGAACTGCAGCAATTTAGGAAGCTTAAAGTTTGGGAACTTGTTGATCTTCCTCCTAATAAGTGTCCCATCGGCACTAAGTGGGTTTTCCGAAACAAGACAGATGATCGCGGTGTTGTTATCAGAAACAAGGCGAGATTGGTTGTCCAAGGATTTGCTCAAGAGGAGGGGATTGATTACACTGAAGTTTTTGCTCCAGTCGCTCGCCTTGAAGCCATTAGAATCTTTCTTGCTCATGCTGAGAACAAAAACTTTAAAGTTTATCAGATGGATGTGAAATGTGCATTTCTATATGGCGATATCGATGAGGAGATCTACGTATGTCAACCACCGGGTTTCGAGGATCCAGATTTTCCTTCAAAGGTGTACAAGCTTGATAAATCCTTGTATGGGTTGCATCAAGCTCCACGTATCTGGTATGAAACTCTGACAAAGTATCTTCTCAGCAAAGGTTTCTCTCGTGGGACTATAGATATGACATTGTTCAAGAAGGAGGTGAATGGCGAGCTGCTGATCGTTCAAGTGTATGTTGATGATATAATTTTCGGTTCGACTAATGAGGGGCTGTGTAGAGAGTTTGAAAAAGTGATGATGGATCGCTTTGAAATGACGATTATGGGGGAGATGTGTTTCTTCTTGGGGCTGCAAGTGGAACAAAAGCCAGATGGAATTCTTATCCACCAAGAGAAATATATCAAAGAGATCCTCACAAAGTTTGGCATGGATGATTCTTCTCAGGAACTGATTCCTTTCACCGCTCAAACATGTCTTACTTCTGATGATAATGAGAATCCTGTGGATGCTCATCGGTATCGCTCGATGATCGGATCTCTCATGTATCTGACTGCCAGCCGACCTGATATTACATTCGCTGTGTGCTACTGTGCTCGTTTCCAGGCCAATCCAAAAGAATCACATGAGAAAGCTGTTAAACGCATTTTTCGTTACCTTAAGGGTTCCTCTCGTTTGGGACTTTGGTACCCAAAAGGTGGGAACTTTGATTTACATGCTTTTTCTGATAGTGATCATGCTGGTTGCAGGATTAACCGAAAATCAGTCACTGGCGGATGTCAATACCTTGGCGAATGTCTTGTTTCCTGGCAAAGCAAGAAGCAAACAACCGTCTCTCTGTCCACAGAAGAAGCAGAATACATTGCTGCTTCAAGTTGCTGTTGCCAAGTGCTCTGGATCCAACATCAGATGATGGATTATGGCATCAACTTCCTTCATACGCCACTCTTTTGTGATAATGAAGCTGCTGTTGGAATTGCCAAGAATCTTATTCATCACACTCGCACCAAGCACATCGAAACAAGAATTCATGCCATCAGAGACGCACAGGAAAAGGGGTTCATTGATATTATTCCTATTGAAACTCGAAAGCAAAAAGCTGATCTTTTCACAAAAACTTTTGACAAACCACGTTTTTATGAACTGATCTCTATGCTGGGACTGATATCTTTTTGAAAACCTTTTTCTATGTGAATCAACTTTGTAAATATGTAAATAACTTTTTCATTTTCTTCTTTGAAAATTCCGTGGGTCACTCGTTTCTTCGCTCCTTTATTTTATTTTATTTCCTTTTATTTTCTTTTATTCTGTATATATATATTAAGAAAATCATAAAAACAAAAATTTCTTATTAGATAGCTATAATATAGAAATTTTGGGGGAGATATTAAAGATTAACTATTTATAGTTTTACAAATTTTGCTATTTCAGGATCTCGGTTTTGATTGATGTTGAAGAGACGTTGAAGGAGGTCAGAAGTATTGTGTTTGGGATATGACAGATAGGCTCAGCCCGAAAAAAAAGTAAACAGTGATTGTGCAGCCAAACATAACGTTCAAGATCTCGGCCACAAGGATTATCCCCTTGACATGATTGGATTGCACAAAGATACGGGTTCTGTCAAAAATGGGTTGAGAGCGTCAAATCTTTGCCTTGATTTCCCTAAACATCCCAAATCACCCTCACCCTATCCCCGAATCGAGTTTCTAGTTTGCAAAACAAATAAAAAGCTGCTAGTGATGCTCTTCGGAAAAACCTCTGAGTGAGTTACTTGTTAACTCCTCAGAATGTATTGAGTCAAAGTGCTTAACTCCTCTGCTATACGGAAGTATTGACCTGTAGTTGGTGGATCTTCTCTGCTATACGGAAGTATTGACCTGAAGATTCACCGAGCATGCTCAAATGTTTATCTCCTCTGTTATACGTCGGTATAGACCTGGAGCTCAGAACTATTTGAGTTTCCCAAATAATAAGTCGCATTGTGTTCAAAAGAATCAATTGCTGACAAGCTCCACTCACAAAAAGATGCAAAAATTGCACAAGTGTCAAAAGAAGCTAATGCATCGATCAATATTCAAAATTTAATCCTCGAAATTCAAGCAAAGTCAATCGTATTGCTCAGATATATCCTAATGACAGAACTTGTTCTTTTTACCTAGATGTCTGTGGGGACCGAGTTGTCTGAGCTTCTTCAATCAAACCAAAAACATGATAAAAGAAGCTGCTAATCTCTTGTTGAAAGGACTAAGGCATGGGTTTAAATGGACAAACATATCTACAATCCCGCCAATCAATGATTCTCCGGATTCTGCTCAAAACGTCATAAAAATATATATATCCTTCTTTAGCTTTTATTTCTTGCTCTTTCTTTCATTTTTGAATATTTTATTTTTCTCTTGTTATTACTATTTAGATTAATGTTCTTATTTTCGGAGCGTTGAAATCGTGGGACGTTTTCGTGGATTTACAAAGAATTTAAAATTTGATAAAAACCAAAAACATTTTTAACTTCTCTTGTTTTGTGTCTCAGCGAATCTACTAGCGAACCTACGGGTTCGCCAGAACCTCTGCTTCGCCCGGAACCTCTTTACATCGCCGCCGTGGTTTCTTTTGACCTTTGGTCTTCGCGCGAATCTGAAGTTCGCTAGAGTTTTGGTCAGCGAACCTGTGACTGTATATATATGTAGTGACAGCGAAACCTTTCACAATTTCGCTGTCACTATTACTGTAGCTGGTTTTTCAAATTTCTAACTGCCGAACTTTCGATTCTCATCCACAACCGAATTTTTCACACTAAATCGACTTTACTTTTGTCTGGTATGTCATCGTCTTCATCTCAATCTATGTTTCATCCCATCAATCGCACATTTATCCGCTTAAATCTATCGATCTGTGATGTTTTGTAAATCAAATGACTGATTTGTGTTATTAGTTAGGCATTTACATCATAATATGTTCGTTTGATGATTATATTGCATGATTGTTGCTTTGTTTGCTTGATTATGGTGTTTTGACTGAGATTTGGGTGTTTTTCAGAAACTAGGGTTTCCAGCGAACCTATGTGTTCGTCTGGCGAATCTGAACGAAAGTTCAAAACTTCGAGCGAACCCATGTCGTTATGCCGCCCGTGCATCAACATAGATTCGCCCGAGTGTTTCTAGCGAACCTATACATTCGCTCGACCAAATGACTGATTTTTCATGTCAGCGAATCTATAGGTTCTTGTACCAAATCTCAGGTTCACTCGTGCAGCGAACCTAATTTGGTCAGCGAATCTATTGACTATTTCAAAAATTTTGTGTCTGATCAATTTCCGTTTATTTTCCAGGCACGATGTCCACGTTATTTTTTGAAAGAAAGCACAACATGTGTGCTTTACTGGACGAGAATCATGAGAAAGCTGGTGGTTATAGAGACTGTATCAGATGGTTGAAATCCTCTCACATTCATCACGCCATTTCTCATTCACCGACTATATACGAGCTACATGTTCGAGATTTCTGGAGAACAGCAGTTATGAACGTGTCTGTACAGCCATCGCGTATATGTGCTAAGGTTAATGGGTACGATGTAGAGTTTACTGAAGCCGATGTGGCAAGGGTGTTAAGGATTGAGGATGATGTCGGAGATGAAGCTAATATGACCGCTGAGGAGGTATATGGGGCGTTTAGGACTGCGGGTTATGAGGGTCCAATGCCAGGTGAAAAGAAAGAGGAGTTCGTGAAATCCTATCTGATCCAAGAATGGAGATACATTGCACACGTCTTCATCATGTGCTTGGATCATAGGAAAGGGGTACTGACGGGCTAAAATTGGATTGGGCTCGAGCCATGATGCTGTTTTGTCGAGGGCAGAAGTCAAATTTAGCAAAGCTGATCTACACTTACATGCTTGAGAACATTCATGCTACGAAGGCGGGCAAATGGTTGATGTACCCCAGATTCATACAGATGATTTTGAATGACAAGTTGCCCAATCTGCCGGTTGTTGGTGATGTACTAAAGATATGGGAGATGCACTCGAGAATCTTCAGAGACTGCAAATCGGTGAGATCCGATTGTGTCGGTAGGACTTCTTATTTGTGGGAGAACATGTACCCTGCTGAAAGATGGGTACAAATACAAAGGTTAATGGAGACTGAAAGGAAACGTGGTGGTGAGAACATTGAGGTCGTTGAGAAGAGGATAAAGAAAAGGAAGCCGTATGCTAAAGAAAAGGATTATTCGTTTGATCGGGAAGTAGATGAGATACAGGCAGAGATCGATGCGGGAAAGGAGAACAGAACAAAGAGGAAATCTGATGCACCGACTGAAGCGTCAAAGAAAGCGAAGCATGATATTCCTGGTAAATCTACTGAATCAGTTGGTGAATTGAAGGGTGAGATGTACAGTTTGAAGGCAGAGTTAGGGGATCTGGGAGTAAATATGAGGAATTGGAGACGCAGGATGCTGAAAAGTCAACGGTTATTTTTGAAATGGGGAGGATGATGAAGGATCAACAGTGCCTAATTGTCAGAATATTCAAGGAGCTGAACAGCCTGAAAGAAAAAGATGGGTCAGATCCTGCTATGTCTGAGGCTGAACTGAAAAACTTAACGGATGCTGCAAAGTATCCGTTAATGGACTGTGTGTTTGGGGATCAGGATAAAGGCAAATGTAAAGCTGCTGAGGAGCTGTTCGATGAGGATATGGGTATAGATCTGGATGTATTTGAGGGGGCTGAGGTTGTTGGAGGCTCAAGCGTGAATTCTAGTCTGATAGATGAACCGGAGGATGATGTAAATTCTGACAGTGAGGAAGACTTGGAGGATGAGCCGGAGAAATACAAAGTCGAAGAAAAGGGGGTGTGCCATCAGTTTGATCACATAGAATTGGATAAATCAGAGTGGTTCAGAAAGGATGAAGAGGTTGTTCCTGAAGTGCCCATCTTCCAACATCTTGACGAACCAAACACCTCCCAACTGGATAGACAAGTTATAGCATGGAAATACAATTCCCTTGTAGATGCGTATATGATCAAAAGGAGGGGAGGTGATATTTGTTATATTAGAAACAGGAAGCATTTCGCCACCCTGCCTCGATGGGACTTGCGTAGGCTGGCTGAGCTACCTTTGCTGGGAAAAGAGGACAGTGGGAGAGCCTGTGCATTTGAGGTTACGATTAGAGAGGCTGCTCAGAATAATTTCGTTGATTTCGGGTACCAGAAACCAAAAAGGTTGAGACAGAAGAAAGACAGGCACTGGGTTTCGTGGAAGGGAAATGTAGTATTGAAGATCGAAGCGCCAAAGATTATGACAAGGGTTAGGGTTCCGGACACACAGCCACCCAGATTACAGGATTTTCACAAATGGTTCTATGACAACAGTTCGGGTGAGGCTATTATCAGGCTCAAAGGAGAAGACCGTCCTGAGATTCGTCTGTTCGATCCAATGGAGGTTTTCTCATTCTGCGATGAAGACTTGAAGATACTGTGTGAGAACCGGATCAAGCATGGGGCTGGAGATGACACTAGGAATGAAGCAAACCTGTTTGTGAAGGTTTCAAACAAAGCCCGGGGAATTTCTGCTGAACTGAGGAAGGTAAATGAACGACTGAGGATGACAGATGATCAGAACTTGGAAATGGATGACTTGTCAAAGCAGCTTGATCAAACTATCGAGAAGAGGTTTGAGAAACCGGTAGAGGTTGTTGATTTGGATGTGGGAGGCGAGGAGCATACTGAAAATGTACAGGCGGAAACGATTGATCTGGATATGCCTGATACTGAGGTCGCCGAAGCAGAGTTCGTGGAATCGATGCTGGTGTTTAATGAAGACGATAAGGCCGGATCTGAAGATGTTACAAATCCACTGGCCGGAATTAAAGGAAGGGCAGGAGCGTTCATTGAGCATCTTTGAAGCCAACAGAAGACGGAGCTAAAACAGAAGACTTCCCCAGGTGAGGTCCAACCTAGGGGGAAGTATTGATAGTCATGTATAGGTCGGACTCACCGGTATGTCGGTGTTATATATTTTGTGTTGGTGTCGACCGGGCAAACCTGATTGTGCCGGGCGAATCTATATGTCAGCGAATCTATCAGCGAACCTATGTCTGATATATATTGTAACCTTATCTTCATGAAATGAAACTTTTTCAACTTTGACAAAAATCTTATCCAACTGATTGTATCGTGTGTGTGTTTCCAAGAGGTGCTAGGAGCATATATTATTCATCTTTGTAGCGTATTTACCTCCGGTTGTGTGGTTTTAATCTCGTTATTGTGTGTTGGGTTATATTAGACTTTCTTTGTTTGTGTCAAGTGTGTTTCGTTGTAATACAAGTCATTATAGCACTGAACTAACGATCTAAATGGACCAACAGCTCATGAGTAAAACCCAATCCTAGTTTGGTTTTGTTACCTCTTTCACTCACAAGTTGTTTTACCATTGTTTTGCAACTTTTTACTTTTGTTAATTCAACTTGTGTGACAGCATGAGCAACTTTTTCTTGTTCAAAGTTCTTTGTCATTTCTTCAAGTTGTTTGGTTACAAGTTCCAGTTCCTTTAAGGTTTTGTTCCATGATTCTTTTAGTGACAAAATCTTCTCATCAGCAATTTTGTGATCAATTTTAAGTTGTTCATGAATTTTCTCATGTTTGCTTAATTTGTCACCAATTTTAAATGAATGAGTTCGATAATGTTCTACTTGTTGAATGCATTGTTCAGAACATAACCTACCTCTAACATCATCAGGCAAAGGAACATAGTTAGGTGGTAAATCAGTACTAACCTTTGGTTGTTCGGTAGATGATGAAGACTCACTGGATGTAGCCATCAGCGCAATTTCTGATTCAGATTCTTCAACAGGATCTGACTTTGCGGCTCCAGTCATATTCCTCAGAATCTTCACTCACAGTGTCAATCATTTTACCATCCCCTTCTTCAGACCAATCTTCCTCAATTTCACAAACTAATGCCAGACTAGATGTAAGATCAGATGTGAATTGTTCTGCATAAGCACTCCAATCATATCCATCTTTTACACTAACCACCAGTGCTTTAGTTTGATCTTCTGGTTTCTTGCCTTCATCCTTCAGTTCCGGCATGGGAAGACTTTGATATGGTTTCTGCATGAAACGTTGATTCCTGCTTTGATAGCTTGAAGACTGTTGCGAGCTTTGACTTTGACCTTGATTCTGTCCACTGGAACTCGATTGATCATTGTAATTCTGATTCTTAGGAGCTTTGCATTCCCTTGAAAAATGACCATAGCAGTTACAATTGAAACATCTGGCCTTCGATTTGTCAAAACCAACCGTCTTGTTTGCATGTGGCTTGAAGCTTGGGTAACATATGCATGTTTCTGCGTTCTATATGCAACCATCACCATTTGCCAATTCAAATCCATTTCCTCAACATCATCAGGATCCATTTCAAAAAGATCTTGAAGAACAACATCCATTTGACTCAAGTGTCTTCCTTGATATGCTTGAAAACTTGCCATAAAAGCTGTGAATGCACCTTTTGTCTCTTCATCTTGTAACATGATGTTCATCACATCTTTTACATTTGCTTGCACAGTATTACTCTGTTTTTCTGAGTGATTCTGACTTTGACTTTGAACTCTAGGTGGAGATTGAGGTTGAGAATAAGTTGGTGAATTTGAGATGTATGAAGAATCAGTATAAAAACTTGCGCCAACAAATAGATCACCCTCATCATCAAACTTAGTTGCATCTTGTGCAAGAAAAGAATTCTCCACAGTATTAGCAGGATTCACAATATATTTGTATTGTTCATGTGAACCAGTTCTATCAGTGTTTCTAGAACTTTCATCAATCTCTACTTCTTCAATCTTTGCAATGAGCAGATCCAAATCCATCGGAAACTTTTCAGTGTGTTTCAGTAGTGTCACAGTCTGTTTCCACAATGATGGAAGTGCACATAACAATCTGTCATTCAGGTCTTGGAAATCTGTTTTTGCACCCACATTGGTCATTTCAGTAGTCAGATGAACAAACCTATTCATCATCTGGTGCACGGACTCTCCAGCAATGTGTTCAAATAACTCCAACTGTCTCTTCAGCTTTTGTTTCTTGAGACTTCTGAGTTGTTCACCTCCATCACATATTGACTTTAAGGCTTTGAACAGTGTATAACCTGTTTGATAAGTATCCAACCTCGACAGTACTTGTAGTGGCAGTCCTTTGCACATCAAAGAATAGGCTTTGCTATCATTCTTTACTTTCCTTAAATCTTCAGCTGATAGATTATTTTCTGGATAAGGTTCAGTAGAGTCTTTGGTGTAGGTACTTGCACTATCTGGAGCTGTCTGTGTAGGTATGTGAGGATCCTTATCAATTGACTTCCAAAGATCATTGTCTATTGAGCAAAGATGATGCTTCAATCTAATCGTCCAATTCTTGAATCTGCACGATTAACAAGTCTAGGAACACGGTTATCAGAGTCATCATTAGGTGCCATTTTAACAAATTTTAAAGAAAATATTTTTGTGTTTTTAATGATTTTGAAAAGAAGTAATTAAAATACTAAAATAAAGACAAGTAATTAATGACAAGATAAGAAAACAAGGATTAAAACGACTAAAAATGAGTCACACGGCTGAACATTGAAAAATTCTTCTTCACCCGACTGAACAGTAGCTTTTGTTCTTTACCCGGCTGAGAGAAGTCTTCACCCGTCTAAACAGTTGACCCGGCTAAACAGTTGTAACCTTTGTAATCTTCACCCGACAGAACAGTTACCCAGCAGTAGAGAAATAACTTGACACGACAATAAACTTCACACGGCAAGAAGAAAATATTCACCCGGCTAAACAGTTATCAACACTTCACCCGGCAGACCTTGACACGGCTTGAAAGTGTTAATCACCCGGCTAAATAGTAACAAGTTGATCCGACTGTTATGTTGATCACCCGGCTGAACAGTACTTTACCCGTCTGAATAGTTCTTCACGGCTAAATAGTATATCACCCGGCACAACAGTACACAAAATTTAACTTGCAATTCTTCACCCGTCAAGACAAAAATCCTTTACACGGCTGCACAGGATCTAATTTTGTTCACAAATCTAAGTCCAAAGGAAAGTGTCTAAGTCCAAATTATCACCGGCTAGTTAATCTTCAACCTGTTCATACTGTTCATCATCTTCGTCATGAGAAATTTTCTGGGTTTTCACAAAAACTTGTCCAATTTCTTCAAAAATCACACACAGGCAGTGAAATGGTCCGATTATCAATCCCTAATCTCAATCAATCCAAAACATGATCAAATTTTGATGAATTTGAGCAAAATTCGATCGAACAGTAAATTTTTTCTTTCTTCTTAATTCCTCATATCTGATGATAATCTGATGGAATTTACACAAATGTTGTGAATTAGAAGTGATTGCGATGATCAATCACAACTAAAAACAGCAACCGATCATTCAGATCATGATTTTTGAGCAAATTGTAGTGTTTTGCTTGATGAATAGCGAAGAACACAATACCAAAAGCTCTGATACCAATTGATAGGTTCAATTGGATCGATATCGCTCAAATGATCAGAATGATTATTACACAAAAACAGTTCAATCAGCAACAGAATTCATTACTAAATAATTCTCTTGTATTGATGATCAAAGCAAGGTTGTAGTACAGAATGCAGCAGGAGAATGAAATCACACACACTTAGTTCTCTCTCTAACGTGAATATGTGATCTAGCCTCTCTCCTCACACTCTCTCACTACATGCTTTATGCAACAATACATTTTAGGGAAAATACAAAATAAACCCTAAACTATACAAAATGTATAAAACAAAGTACAAAGTAAATCTTAAACTGGAAATAGCCCTAACACTTTGTAACGTCTCTATTGATCTAATACAATTCACCTATTCATATTATCATCATCTTTATCATACTTGGCATTGATCTTCATGAACATTCAAGCATCAATACGTGATCAGTGAGTTTCCGCATCACTGATTACAAACAACATCCTCAAACAATCTCAGATCTAGATCCAAGCTCGGTTCGTCTAGAACTATCAATATATTTAATAACAATTAAACTCCGTCGCCTTCAACGTCTTGACTCTAATCTTCGTCCCGAACGCGTTGTCTTGACTTTTGCGTTGACTTTGACCGTTGACGTTGACTTTTGTTGACTTTGATTGAGTTGATAATATTAGACTATATTTCAGGTCCAACATGACGTATAATTTCCCCATAAGTACATCACACTAAGCCTACGTTTGTTACTTGTGTGCCTTACACTTGACTATAAGTATACCATATTTTTCTTACCTATCCTATAGTTAAAACAGAATAAGCACACCATATAAATAAGCACAAAATAACAAGTATGATAAGACATAGGATTAAGGCATCCGATGGGAGACAAACTGGGTGATTGTGTAAGGTAAATTGACGATTACGGGTGCGCAACGTAATGGTGAATTTACAGGTACACAATGGTCCTTGTAAAACCCGTTGTGGGGGCTACACCTAAAACATAACAAAGAAGAAACAATAAACACAGATACATTTGAACCAAAATTTTACCTTTAAATAACATACTTCACATTTGGATGGAATACTCAATAAAGTTCATCTATGAATGCTAAACATTTACAATTCACCTATATATTGTAAAAATTTACAACACAATCTTAGATGGCAAATCCATGAAGTCTTACTGTGGATGACATAAAACAAAAAATAGTTGAAATCCATCTATAATGCCACACAAATAAGAATAAGTATTCATCTTAACAAACTGAATAAGGTTCCACTGCTACTATATTTTGACCTTCAACGAATATGATTCACTCCTCATATAATCAATGTAAATATTCTAATTAAAACTTAACATTACTAAATTTTGCAAACTTATGAGAGAACACTTGGCATAGCAAATAGCCCCCCTCCCCCAGGGGGGCACCATATGGAGACCGTAACACTCAAATTCCATCTACAGTAGCATTCCCGTGGAACACTTGCTTTTAATCATAATCAGTGATTGTAATCCATTAAGTAAGAACTCCAAGCTTTAATAGCTCTTTGTACTACACCCTCCCCCGGTGTTATTAATGACAATGCCATCACACTCCAAGGAGTTGGGAACAATTAATTCAGCCCTTGGTAACTTACTATCTTCGCATGCCTACTAGTCCCCTAGATCATAACAAAAACACTCAAGTAAACTGCAGTTTTGGTCCATGTGTTTTGATGTCATTAACAGTTTCAGTCCTATCTTAACAGTTTTGGTCCCTGTGTTTTTATTTTCTAACGGAAATGGTCCTGAACACTAACTCCATCCAGTTTTCCGTTAAGTCTCCCTCACATACGGCGTAAAAATGTCATTTCTACCACTCTTTTTGATATGCGACTGAATAAAAATGTTAACCTACATGATGACCTAGATAAAAGAGGGAGAGAAATGACATTTTTACCCCTCAAATGCGGGGCGCGTGTGAGTGACTTAACGGAAAACTGGATGGAGTTAGTGTTCGGGACCATTTCTGTTAGAAAATAAAAAAACAGGGACCAAAACTGTTAAGATGAGACTGAAACTGTTAATGGTATCAAAACAGAGAGACCAAAACTGCATTTTACTCAAACAACTCTAATAAGCAAAATTAAAAGAGCTCCATAGATCTATTGATCTTTTTATTAAGCATATATTCTTAATCTTAAAAATAACCATCTCATTCCATATTACCATCATTAAATCAACTCTCCTGAATTCAAAATGACAACTTCAAGCACTAATGATACTAGTCAAAAATTTCAGGACAAAATTTCTGTTACAAGGAGATGATGTGACAACACAAGTTTTTTTTTTCTTCCTTCCTTTTCTCCTTTCTTTCTTGCAACCTCAAATTCTTATTGATCATACTTAATTTTCGAAACGAAAATTCTTTCAACAAGGTGATGATGTGACACCCGACATTTTCAGATTAACACCGTTAACTTAAAACTCTATTTATTAACGTTTACATACACGACATTAATTAGGATCAACTAAGTGCGATATTTATCAAATGACATTTGAACGTCAGTAAGCTAAGAAAATAATAATTTCATGAAATCCAAAGTTTCCACTCTACCAGTTGTTGCGAGTTCGTAGTCAATTGGTATGTAGATATAAATAGTTAAATTATATAGAACAAAATAAATAATGTAACTAAGTTTAGGGACTAAATAAAAAGTTTAATTAATTATAGGGACCAATATGCATAATAATAAAATTGAATTCATATAAAACCCAACCCTTATACCCTATCGGACGTTTTCATCACATCGCCGCACCAACACATTTACTCATCTCCGGTCACTGTCCCCATCATTAGCGACCATTGCCGCATCACCGCCTCTTTCAACCACCATCGAAACCTACGGCCACTTCTACCAGTCCACGCTGAACTTACGACCACCACCACCAACGGATCCTACTGTCACGCTGCCGAACACCACCACCAAACCCGTTGCAAATGTCATCGACGATCGGCTGTTATCTTCACGTGACTGTAGCCACCACCTGCATCTCCGACGAGCATCGTTTTCATCATCACTTTTCAGCATTTCATTTGTTGATATCCACTACAACCTCCGGTAGTGGGACTACCTAGGCATATTACTTGGTTGATCACTTGTAGCTGCTTAAAACTAAGGTGAGTTTCACGGCCCCTTTTTACATTATTTACTCTTTTTTGGGGGAGATAACATGTTGTAATTGTTTTCTTTACAAACATAGTTCTTAGTATGATCACATGCGTACCTAGTGTCAGTATTTTTGCCTTAGGTTTGGACCGTTAATTATATTGCATAGCGAGGAAATTTTGAGTAGTACTACTGGGTCTGACAAACCTCATCCGGGCTGGTCGCGCCAGCACAACTGGAGGTCGAACAGGTGTTTAATTGTCCTATCATTTACCGTGTCTGGGAGACATTGGCTTGAGGCGTTCATTTCTTTCTATTTCTGTCAGCTTCGGTCGTAAATACTTCCGTATACTAGTGTAGCATGTATAGTAGTCTAGCTAACTACTTGATATACTAAGGGAATTTCTGAAATTGCTTTTAGAACTTACTTTCAAGTTTTATAAAATTGTGAACTCACCAACTTTATGTTGACACACTTTAGCATGTTTATCTCAGGGTATCAAGATCACACTCGTAGTGATATAAGAAATCAACTTTATTTATTATATTTGCATTTCAAAATTTAAATATTATAAATCACTTTTACCAAAAAGATTCTCATTTACTATTTACGCTTCCGCATTTATTGTAAAACTTTTATTTTATTTGTTATTACTTAATACTATACGTTACTTTTCAAAACCATATACGTCGTTTGGTGTAACTAATGATCGGATCCTGGTGTGTCACACTCTTAACGGTAAAACTCCGTTAGTGGAATTTGAGGGTGTGACATATATAATCACACCAAAAACAAATTTGATCAAAAAAACAACTCTTGAATAAATCAAAAATATTCACATAAAACCACAACATATACCTATATAACCACACCAAAAACAAATTTGATCAAAAAATTAAATTTCAAAAAATCAACAAATTTTCACATAAAACCACTGTTGGTCCATGAAGATCGTGATTTCAGTGCTATAATGACTTGTTTATCAACAAAACACACTTGACTCAAACAAACAAAGTGTATTATAACTCAACAACCACAAACGAGATTAAACCACACAACCAGAGGTATATAAGCAACAAAGATGTGTAATATATGCTCCTAGCACCTCCAGTGAACAATCACACGACACAATCAGTAAGATAAGGTTTTTGTCAAAGTTGTGCAAAAGTTGTATTTCTTGAAGATAAGGTTACAATATATATCAGTCATAGGTTCCCTGATAGATTCGCTGCAGCAAATCTATCTAGCGAACCACATAGGTTCGCTGGGCACAAACAGGTTCGCCCAGTCGACACCAAATCAAAAGCTAATCTGAGCTACGGGCGAATCTATAGATTCGCCCGTAGGTTCGCTAGAACTAATACATACAAAAGTCATACAAAATACATACAAAATATATAACACCGACATACCGGTGAGTCCGACCTATACAAGACTATCAATACTCCCCCTAGGTTGGACCTCACCTGGGGAAGTCTTCTGTTTAAGCTCCGTCTCTGTTGGCTTCAAAAATACTCAATGAAAGCTCCTGCCCTTCCTTTAATTCCGGCAATTGGATTGGTAACGTCTTCAGATCCTGCCTCATCGTCTTCATTAAAAATCAGCATTGATTCCACGAACTCTGCTTCGGCGACATCAGAATCAGGCACATCCAGAACAATCGTTTCCGCCTGAATTTATTCCGTATGCTCCTCGCCAGTTACGTCCAAATCTACAACCTCCACTGGTTTCTCGAACCTCTTCTCAATCGTTTGATCCAGCTCTTTAGATAAGTCATCCATGTCCATTTGCTGATCATCAGTCATCCTCAGCCTTTCGTTCACACTCCTAAGTTCAGCACGAATACCCGGGCTTTGTTTGCGACCTTCACGAACAGGTTCGCTTCAATCCTTGTGTCATCTCCAGCCCCGTGCTTAATGCGATTCTCACATAAAACTCTCAAATCCTCGTCACAAAAATAGAAAATCTCCATTGGGTCAAACAAACGAATCTCTGGACGGTCTTCCCCTTTCAGTCTGATAACAGCTTCACCCGTACCATTGTTGTAGAACCATTTGTGAAAATCCTGTAATCTGGGTGGCTGTGTGTCCGGAACCCTAACCCTTGTCATAACCTTCGGCACTACAATCTTCAAAACAATCTTTCCTTTCCACGACACCCAGTGCCTGTCTTTCTTCTGCCTCATCCTTCTCGGCTTTTGGTACCCAAAATCCACAAAGTTTGACTTAGCAGCCTCTCTGATTGTCACTTCGAACGCACATGCCCTGCCACTATCCTCTTTACCCAGCAAAGGGAGTTCAGCCAACCTTCACAAGTCCCACCTTGGCAAAGTGGCGAAATGCTTCCTATTCTTGATGTAACAAATATCACCTCCCCTTCGCTTGATCATATATGCGTCAACCAGACTGTTGTACTTCCATGCTATCATTTGTCTATCTAGTTGTGAAGTGTTTGGTTCATCGATGTTCTGAAATATGGGTACCTCGGGAACAACTTCTTCTTCTTTTCTGAACCACTCTGATTTATCTCACTCAACGTGCTCGAACTGATAACTCACCCCTTTCTCCTCAACCTTATACATCTCCGGCTCATCATTTAAATCCTCCTCACTATCAGCATTTACGTCGACCTCTGGTTCATCTATCAGACTGAAATTCACGCTAGATCCTCCGACAACTTCAGCCCCTTCAAACACATCCAAATCTATACCCATTTCTTCATCGAACGGCTCCTCAGCAGCTTTACCCTTCCCTTTGTTTTGATCCCCAAATACAACATCCATTAACGGATACTTTGCAGCATCCGTTAAGGATATCAGTTCAGCTTCAGTCATAGCAGATTCTGATCCCTCCTTTTCCTTCAGGCTGTTCAGTTCCTTGAATATCCTAACCATCAGACACTGTTGATCCTTCATCATTCTCCCCATTTCATATATAACAGTCGACTTTTCAGCATCCTGGTCTCCAGCTCCTCATACTTACTCTTCAGTTCCCCAACTCAGCCTTTAAACTGTCAATCTCACCTTTCAGTCCACTAACAGAAGCAGATGTACCCGCAGTGTCGTGCTTTGCCTTCTTTGACGCTTCAGATGGTGTATCAGATTTCCTCTTTGTTCGCTTTTCCCTACCAGCATCGATCTCAGCTTGTATCTCATCCACTTCTCGATCAAAAGAATAATCCTTTTCCTTTGCGTATGGCTTTCTCTTCTTTATCCTTTTCTCAACCACCTCAATATTCTCACCGCCCCATTTCCTCTCAGTCTCCATCAATCTCTGAATTTGTACCCATCAATCAGCCGGGTACATGTTCTCCCAAAAAAACGAAGTCCTACCCACACAATCAGCACGAACCGAGTTGCAGTCTTTGAATATCCTCGAGTGCATCTCCCAGATCTTTAGTTCTTCACCAACCACCGGCAGATTTGGCAATTTGTCATTCAGAATCATCTGAATGAATCTGGGGTACATCAACCATTTAGCCGCTTTAGTAGCATGGATGTTCTCGAGCAAATAGTTGTAGATTAGCTTCGCAAGATTTGCCTTTTGTCCCCGACAAAACAGCATCATTGCCCGAGCCCAGTCTAAATTCAACCCATCTGTGCCCCCTTTCCTATGATCCAAGCACATAATGAAGACGTGTGCAATGTATCTCCATTCTTGGATCAGATAGGATTTTACGAACTCCATCTTTTTCTCACCAGGCATCGGACCCTCATAACCCGCAGTCCGAAAAGCCCCATATACCTCCTCAGCGGTCATACTAACCTCCTCACCGACATCCTCTTCTAACCTCAAGATTCTAGCCAGATCGGCTTCAGTAAACTCCAAATCAAAGCCACTGACTTTGGCACATATACGCGATGGCTGTACGGATACGTTCATCACTGCAGTTCTCCAGAAATCTCGAACATGCAGCTCGTATATGGTCGGTGAATGAGAAATGGCGTGATGTATGTGAGACGACTTCAGCCATTTGATACAATCTCTATAGCCACTGGCTTTTTCGTGATTCTCGTCAAGCAAAGCACACATATTGTGCTTTCTTTCGAAGAATAATGTAGACATCGTGCCTGAAAAATAAACGGAGATTGATCAGAGATGAAGATTTTCAAAAACAGTTAATAGATTCGCTGGTTAATTAGGTTCGCTGAAAGAGCGAACCTGAGATTTGGCACCAGAACCTATAGATTCGCTGACATGAAAAATCAGTCATTTGGTCGAGCGAATGTATAGGTTCGCTAGAAACAGCCGGGCGAATCTATGTTGATGCACGGGCGGCATAACGACATAGGTTCTGTGACACCCGGCAAATTTCAGTCAATATTCGTACTAGCTTAAAACGTGCTTATTATTTTGTGATGCGTCATTTGATTTAATTATGATAATTAATGTGTTATTAAAGTTAGATAAGCCCATTTTTGTGCATTGTTTTGCATTTCGTGATTTTTGAAATTGCTTAATCGCGTAGCGGTTAAATACCCGGTAATGAACGTTGGTGACTGCCTGATAAATTTTAACAGTCCAATAACTGATATAATGCTCGAGATAGCATCAAATAATATATTTTGGGTGTGTATAAGTGAAAACATAATAAAAACTAAAAGCGATGTATTTTATCCGATGTTTTTCCGGTTATCGCGTGTGTTTCAGTTTTTGCCCGGTTTTACTACCTGTACACTACCCGGGGTATAGTAAAATATTTATTAATATATTTTTACTATTTTAAGAGTAAAATAATAATATTGGAAGTATTTATATATATATGGGGTTAAAATTTAACAAGACTTGAAATTTACTTGATATTTATATGTGTAGTGTTTATATATAATAAAGGGTATATAATTTCTTTTTTTTTTCTCTAAAACCGTCCACCCCCCTACTACAAAGTCGTTGGAATTTGTGTTGCTTGAGAATATGTACAAGACATATTACCAAGATCTTCTAATATCTTGTACAAATCCCCACTCCAAAACCCTAAACCTATTATCTCTATACACACTCCACCTCCCTCCTCTCTCTCTCTCTCCCTTCAAATCTGATTTTCTCTCCTCCCCCCCCCCCCTCTTAAAATTTCGGCCATACACACACACAAACACTCCACAACTCTTCTTTTCATCTCTTGCAAGTTATAGTGTTCTACAAGTGGTTTGAAGACCATACAAGCGAGAAAAACGGTTCCAAGGGTTGTTTGAAGGCCAAAACCATCTTCTATCATCTCTTTTTCATCTTGTTTATCATGGGTATGAACCCAAAATTTGTTGTATTTGATGTTATTCAAAATCTTATTCTTGAAAGGTTGTTCACCAAATCTAAAACAAACAAAAAGGTAATGATTTTTAAGATGAAAATGGGTTTTTGAAAATGAAAATGGTGTATGAGTGTGAATCCGTATGTGTGTGTGTGTAAATCAATGTGTGTGTGTGTGTGTATGTCTGTGTATCCGTATATGTATGTATGTATATGTGAAGTTGTGTCATTTCATGTAAAAAGGTTTACACATGTGTAAAGAAATGATTACTTGATGTTTTGTATTGAGGAAATGGATCAAAAGAAGGTATATGTGATACATGTTATCATGAAAAGGTATGATTTATGTATATATATATGTATGGCCGTAGGTATGTATGTATGTATACATGTGTGTTTTGGTTAAAAATCATGTGTAGATTGTTATATGTTTGCATTAGAAATTGTTAGATCTATACATGAAAAGTGTTTTTAATGAAAACAAGTTTATAAAAATCATTAGATGAATATGTGTTTTCCATGATTTAAGTGTTAGAAAAATGGTTTGAAAAGTGTTCATATGGTCTTGAAAAATGTTTATAATGGAAGGTATTTTTTTTTAGAAAAACTTGTTATATGGATTTGAAATCACTAGATCTAGAAATTTAAAAAGTGTTTGTGATTATAATAATTTAATAAATTAAAATGTGTGATTTCATAAAGTAAATGTTTGTTTTACACAAGACATTGGAACTAGTTACAACACATGGATATTGGAAAAGTCTTAAAAAGACATTAAATGTGATTTATATATATTTTTATAAATTTTTATAACCTATTTTATATTCTGGAAAAAAATATGTTTTTAAATATTTATGAACTTCATAAAACAAGAATTTTAAATGTATTATAAGAAAGATGTGATTAAACCTTACAAATAACGGTTTTTGATACGAAAATACGCGTAAAACGCATCGATTTTTGCTTAAAAATGTAAATATGTAAAAATACTATTTTCACAGATTCTTTAGTGTATTTTTATGTAAAAATATGAGATTTAAAGTTTGGTACAAAAACTTAGAGTTTTAAACTCAAAAACGTGCAAACTATGTACCCAGAAAAGCCGAAAACGACGATTTTCGACTCTAAAACGTAATATTTTTGTAAACTGTTTTGGATCAGAAACTTTGAGCTTATTTTTAAGTTAACATACTGATATAAAAGTATTTACAAAGTAATGACAAAAATACGGGTATTAGGTTGCTTTCCGTGACCCGAAAACGTTCCAGAAAAGGTTGAAATTGACATGTTTAGATAATATGGTGATTTTTATTGAAAATGTATGAAATATGATTTTTGTTATGTGAAAATATGTTTAGATATATATAATTTCATATGATTAATAAGTTGTTTATGAAAACGTGGTTAAATGTCCTGTTAAGTGTTAACCGTAAAGTTGAAAATTGCATACTAGTTAACTAGAGAAAAATGTATATTTTTCTAAGTGTTATGAACTTTACTTATGACATGAGAATGTTAAATTATATTTTCCTAAGTATATGAATAATATTGGATAAGTAAAAGTGTTTGTTTTACTTAGAAAAGTTAAAGGAATAAATATAGCTTTTATGAGTCATTACATGTGTGTTATATGTGTTTATGTGATTAGTAGTATGAAAACTAGTCAAAGTTATAACAAAATAACAAAGTGTGTGTTATTATATATAACATTAATCGAAGGCTAAAGATCACCAACGGGTCATTAAAATTAAGGGTTGTTTTTGTAAATGAAATGTTTTCACATGAGTCTAGTTAGGTTTTGGTGAACAACCTACACGGTTTTAGACTTGATATATGTGTGCATCTTTTGAACGGGTCCTTTGTATATAGGATGTTCTTAGGTGTGTTATTGTTGGGCTTATATGTTCTAGCTTTTGGCGTATTCACTGTGAGTTCTTCGGCCCCTTTTTAAATAATGTTTTATTTAACTGTTTTGGGGGAAAAACATGTATTTGTTTAACTTGTTTTGATATGAATTGGGAGACATGTGAGTTTCTCGGCCCCTTTTTAAATAACATTTTATTTAACTGTTTTGGGGGAAAACATGTATTTGTTTATAATGTTTTGATATGAATTGAGAGACCTGTGAGTGTCTCGGCCCCTTTTTAAATAATGTTTTATTTAAATATTTTCGGGGGAAAAACATGTATTTTGTTTATGTTGTTTTTTATATGTATTGGGAGACGGGTATTGTTGTTGACCAAAATGATGGCATGAGTGTTTGATGATTTTACGCGTAATGCCCTCTCATAATCATTAATTTCTCTTGGAATGAGAAACCACAGGTTATATTGGTAGATCTATCGGGATTGGAATTCCGCCCCTCGTGATCAGTCGCTCTGATCGTGTTGACATGCGGGGGAATATAAGTTGATTGTTGTGAGGGAACTTCGTTTCTTGGTTTGATTATGGACTCATGACTTTGATGATTCATTTGTCTCTGGGCCTAGCTAGCCCTTGACGTACGGTCTTGTTGACGTCTTAAAGCCAAGCATATCTATTGTGAATGAAAGATGACTTTACTTTGATTAAAACCCGAAAACTCACCAACTTTATGTTGACTCAGCTTTTACATGTTTTTCAGGTACAAAGTGTTGGGCATGGGAATTTGTGGAATGATAGTTTTTGGACTACAAACTCCACATTTGGTTTATGTGTTTTGGGACCGCTTTGTTTAAAATTTTGTTTGGTTTTACCTCAAACAATCTACGCTTTATTAAGACAATATCGTATTTTATTTTCTTAATGAAAAATTGTGGGATGTTGACGTATTAACATTAACACTTTTAATTACCTTTTAAATTAATGTGGATGTTTGTTTTATAACTAATGGGTGCCAACTTCGCTCTAAGCACCAAATATTCGTGACTTCCGCTGCGACGATTTTTGTGGTGTGACAGGTTCGCTCGAAGTTTTGAACTTTCGTTCAGATTAGCCAGACGAACACCTAGGTTCGCTGGAAACCCTAGTTTTTGAAAAACGGCCGAAATCACAGTCAATACACCATAGATAAGCAAACAAAGCAACAATCAGGTAGCATAAACATCAAACGAGGATATTATGAAGCATAATCCTAACTAAAAACACCAAATCAGTCATTTGATTTACACAACATCACAGATCGACAGATTTAAGGGTTTAAAAGTGCGATTAATGGTTTAAAACATAGATTAAGATGCAGGCGATGACATACCAGACCAAATTAGAGATGTTTAAGTGTGAAAAACCGGTTGAAAAGTGAGAATCGAACGTTCGTCAGTTGGATTTTGAAAAGCCCGCTACAGTAATAGTGACAACGAAATTGTGAAATATTTCGCTGTCACTACATATATATACAGACACAGGTTCGCTGGCAGACAGACTAGCGAACTTTAGGTTCGCCCGAAGACCAAAAGTCAGGTAAACTACGGCGGCGATGTAAAGAGGTTCCGGGCGAACCTGAGGTTCTGGCGAACCTGAGGTTCTGGCGAACCTGTAGGTTCGCTAGCATGTTCGCTAGCACACAAAAAATTAAAATAATTTTGGTTTTTCTCAAATTTTAAATTCTTTGTAAATCCATGAAAACGTCCCACGATTTCAACGCTCCAAAAATAAACATATTATCCTAAAAATAATAATAATAACAAGATAGAGATTAGAAAAATAAACTGAAAGAAAAAGGGCAAGAATTTTAAACGCTAAAGAAGGATATATATATTTTTCATGATGTTTTGAGCAGAATCCGGAGAATCATCGATTGGCGGGATTGCAGATATGTTTGTCCATTTAAACCCATGCCTTAGTCCTTTCAACAAGACATCAGCAGCTTCTTTTATCATGTTTTTGGTTTGATTGAAGAAGCTCAGACAACTCGGTCCCCACAGACATCTAGGTAAAAAGAACAAGTTCTGTCATTAAGGTATATCTGAGCAATACGATTGACTTTGCTTGAGTTTCGAGGATCAAATTTTGAATATTGATCGATGCATTAGCTTCTTTTGACACTTGTGCAATTTTTGCATCTTTTTGTGAGTGGAGCTTGTCAGCAATTGATTCTTTTGAACACAATGCGATTTATTATTTGGGAAACTCAAATAGTTCAGAGCTCCAGGTCTATACCGACGTATAACAGAGGAGATAAACATTTGAGCATGCTCGGTGAATCTTCAGGTCAATACTTCCCTATAGCAGAGAAGATCCACCAACTCCAGGTCAATACTTCCGTATAGCAGAGGAGTTAAGCACTTTGACTCAATACGTTCTGAGGAGTTAACAAGTAACTCACTCAGAGGTTTTTCCGAAGAGCATCACTAGCAGCTTTTTATTTTATTTGTTTTGCACACTAGAAACTCGATTCGGGGATAGGGCGAGGGTGATTTGGGATGTTTAGGGAAATCAAGGCAAAGATTTGACGCTCTGAACCCATTTTTGACAGAACCCTTATCTTTGTGCAATCCAAACATGTCAAGGGGATAATCCTTGTTGCCGAGATCTTGAACGTTATGTTTGGCTGCACAATCACTGTTTACTTTGTTTTCGGGCTGAGCCTATCTGACATATCCCAAACACAATGCTTCTGACCTCCTTCAACGTCTCTTCAACATCAATCAAAATGAAGATCCTGAAATAGCAAAATTTGAAAAACTATAATTAGTTAATCTTTTATATCTCCCCCAAGATTTTTATACAATAGGTATCTTAATAAGAAATTTTTGTTTTTCAGATTTTCTTAATATATATATACAGAATAAAAGAGAAAATAAAAGGAAATAAAATAAAATAAAGGAGCGAAGAATAAGTGACCCACGGAATTTTCAAAGAAGAAAAAAAATTATTTACATATTTACAAATAGATTCACATAGAAAAGGTTTTCAAAAAGATATAAGTCCCAGCATAGAGATCAGTTCATAAAAACGTGATTTGTCAAAAGTTTTTGTGAAAAGATCAGCTTTTTGCTTTCGAGTCAATAGGAATAATATCAATGAACCTCTTTTCCTGTGCATCTCTGATGGCATGAATTCTTGTTTCAATGTGCTTGGTGCGAGTGTGATGAATAGGATTCTTGGCAATTCCAACAGCAGCTTCATTATCACAAAAAAGTGGCGTATGAAGAAAGTTGATGCCATAATCCATCATCTGATGCTGAATCCAGAGCACTTGGCAACAGCAACTTGACGCAGCAATGTATTCTGCTTCTCCTGTGGATAGAGAGACGGTTGTTTGCTTCTTGCTTTGCCAGGAAACAAGACATTCTCCAAGGTATTGACATCCGCCAGTGACTGATTTTCGGTTAATCCTGCAACCCGCATGATCACTATCAGAAAAAGCATGTAGATCAAAGTTCCCACCTTTTGGGTACCAAAGTCCCAAACGAGAGAACCCTTAAGGTAACGAAAAATTCGTTTCACAGCTTTCTCATGTGATTCTTTTGGATTGGCCTGGAAACGAGCACAGTAGCACACAGCGAATGTAATGTTCGGTCGGCTTGCAGTCAGATACATGAGAGATCCGATCATCGAGCGATACCGATGAGCATCCACAGGATTCCCATTATCATTAGAAGTAAGGCATGTTTGAGCGGTGAAAGGAATCAATTCAGGAGAAGAGTCATCCATGCCGAACTTCGTGAGGATTTCTTTGATATATTTCTCTTGGTGGATAAGAATTCCATCAGGCTTTTGTTCCACTTGCAGCCCCAAGAAGAAACACATCTCCCCCATTATCGTCATTTCAAAGCGATCTATCATCACTTTTTCAAACTCTCTACACAGCCCCTCATTAGTCGAATCGAAGATTATATCATCAACATACACTTGAACGATCAGCAACTCACCACTCACCTCCTTCTTGAACAATGTCATATCTATAGTCCCACGAGAGAAACCTTTGCTGAGAAGATACTGTGTCAGAGTTTCATACCAGATACGTGGAGCATGCTGCAACCCATACAAGGATTTATTAAGCTTGTAAACCTTTGAAGGGAAATCTGGATCCTCGAAACCCGGTGGTTGACATACGTAGATCTCCTCATCGATATCTCCATATAGAAATGCACATTTCACATCCATCTGATAAACTTTAAAGTTTTTGTTCGCAGCATGAGCAAGAAAGATTCTGATGGCTTCAAGGCGAGCGACTAGAGCAAAAACTTCAGTGTAGTCAATCCCCTCCTCTTGAGCAAATCCTTGAACAACCAACCTTGCCTTGTTTCTGATGACAACACCGCGATCATCTGGCTTGTTTCGGAAAACCCATTTAGTGCCGATGGGACACTTATTAGGAGGAAGATCAACTAGTTCCCAAACTTTAAGCTTCCTAAATTGCTGCAGTTCCATTTGCATGGCATCCACCCAACTTGGATCTTCAAGAGCTTGTTTATAATTCTTCGGAACAACTTGAGATAAAAAGGCAGCATAGAGACATTCATTAATCAAACCACTCTGACTCCGAGTTCGCACACCATCAGTAATTGATCCGATAATGTAATCATGAGGATGATTTTTTAAGGTTTTGAAGTCTGTGTTGAGAAGCAAAGGATTGGTTTCGGTTGAGAGTGTTTGATTAGATGGTTGTGAAGGTGTATGTGATGTTGGAGGAATTGTATTAGTGGTAGATGATTGAATTGTAGTGGATGAGGATGGAATATCTGATGGAGAAGTTGGAACAGTTTGAGGTGGTGGAGGTGGTGGAATGTCAAATGAAGTGGGAGGTAATTGTGTAGTTGAAGGTTGTGGTTGTGATTGTGTACGTGGATGGTTAAAGATAGAAACTGATGTGTGTGGAATGATGTCATCATCGTCAGAGTCAGGAAGATTAAATGATTTGAAAATAGTGGTGGAATCATAAAACCATGCCGGTTCACTGCCAATACTTGTTGTGTTTGACTCTTGCCAGTCAACATAGTAGGACTCTTGCACAATTCGCGTTCGCTTGTTATAAACGCGATACGCCTTTTGTGTGTTCGAGTATCCTACAAAGAAGCATTCATCCGAAACAGCACCAAACTTCGTCTTCTGATCTTGAGTATTCAAAAGAGTACAAGAACATCCAAAGGGGCGCAGAAAATCAATCAACGGCTTAATCCCTCGAAACAGTTGGTATGATGTCTTCATCTTTTCTTTGACAATCAGTACCCTGTTCAGAACATAAGCTGCACAATTAACTGCCTCTGCCCAGAAAATAATTGGAAGCTTTGACTCAATCAGCATAGTTCTAGCAGCCTCCACAAGAGTTCGATTCTTCCTTTCAGCAACACCATTTTGTTGTGGTGTTCGTGCGGCGCTAAACTGTTTGAGAATACCCCTTTGTTCACAGAAAGAGTTGAAGATATGGTTTCTGAATTCAGTTCCGTTATCGCTTCTGATGGCTTGAACCTTTCGCTTTCCAAGAACCTCGATTTGAGGAATCAGCTTCATTAACTCTTCAGCAGTCTCACTCTTGTATGCCATGAATCTCACCCAGGTGTACCTAGAGTAATCATCTGTGTCAACCAAGCAATAAGATTTGTTAGCAATAGATTTGACACTTATTGGACCAAATAAATCAGTATGTAACAATTCGAGGGGTTCTAAGATAGTATTTGTAATTTTAAGTTTATGTGGCTTTTTGTGCTGTTTTCCTTTAGCACAAGCCATGCATTTCTCAACCACTGAAAAATCTTTGAGTGGTAAACCCCTAACCAAATTGTTCTTAACCAATTTATTCAGAATTTTAAAATTAATATGCCCTAAACGTCTATGCCATTGAAACGATTCAAAAGATGAAGCTTTAGACAGGAGACAGGTCACGGTGGAATTTGATTCCTTTGATCCCATATTCAACATATATGTATCATTTCGTCTCGGAGCTCGCATGATCACCAGATCTTCAGGAATAGAAAACTCTTACTTCAAGAACAAACATTCATTTGGAAGAAACATCACTGGGATATTCTTATCACAGATTTGTGATACACTGAGAAGATTGAATGCTAGTTCGGGAACGTAGTTGACGTCTTCCAAAGTTAGTGAACCATTTGAGACTTCTCCTTGACCAATCATCTTGCCACCTTTCTTGTCTCCCGCAAAAGCAACATATCCGCCATTGATGATCCGATAGTTAGTTAGTAGGTCCTTCAACCCTGTCATATGTCTGGAACATCCGCTGTCAATATGCCAATGACTATTTACAACGGCATTTGAATGTTCCTGACATTTATTAAAAAAAATAAAAAGTTAGACCCTTGAAATAGGCACCCAAGCCTTTGTGTACTTGGGTGGTGGAGCAGATGAAGAATTACAAAAGAAATTGTTTACAAATGTGTTTAATCTTTTTTCAAAAGATTTTTGCTTTGAACTGTTTTGGATTAACTTAGGGCATTGCTTAACAGTATGACCAGTATTTCCACATTTAAAGCAATGAGACTTCAAACCCACTTTGGAAACTTTGTTACCAGGAATTTTATCCATTTCAATTTCCTCATCACATTCAGACAGTTGAGAATTGCAGTCACTGTAAGAGTCATTAGGTTCTTTTGACTTACCTGTTGTGACTTTTACTTTTTCAGATTCAGATTTAGGTTTTGAAATTCTCACTGGTGTGAAGGATGGAATTTGATGAGTGAAGAACTTTTGAAAACAGTTTGTTTTGGTTTGACTTTCAGAGACATGACCTGAAAGTTTGTCTTTGTCATTCACACACGCATTTTCAATCAAATCATCATTCAACATATTAGGGATTGAAGTAGTGCACCCTAAATTACTATTAAACATGGAATTGTCTGAATATAACACATTACTAGAAACAGAATTAATTAAACTAATGTCTTCAACAGACTTCTTGGAATCAGAACTAGAACATTCACTACTGCTAGAACAACCAAGCCCAGTACTCCCACCATAGGCGTAATCCTCTCTAACCTCTTTAAGATTTACTCCACTTAAACCTGCAATAGAACTGTTAGTATCATTCTGTATAATCTCTTGTATCAACTCATTTGAGGGATGAGGAATAGGTGTTGGAGAGTAACAGAAGGTACTAGGTGGAGGATGTGCATATGTTTCATTGTTGTTAAGACCCAAACCTGTCTTAACTCTGGCCCCCCGTTGTTTCTTGCAGAGTTCCTCCCTTTTCATACTAGATATTGTCCACTGCTGCAGTTTATTTTTGAGTTTTCTTGTTTCAAATTCAGCAAGAGTGACTTTGATAGGTTCAATTGGATCGTTAATATCACTCACAATGATCAGAACAATTCGCACAAACAAACAGTTCAATCACAAACACAATTCATACTAATAATTCTCTTTGTATATTGATGATCAAAGCAAATTTGTAGTACAAGTGCAGGAGAAATAAAATCACACACAGTTAACTCTCTCTAACGTGTAATAGTGATCTCGCCTCCCTCCTCACACCCTCTCACTACATGCTTAAAGCAAAAAAATACAAGTTTAAGGAATATAACAAAATAGACCCTAAACTATATACAAACATATAAACAAAATACAAAGTAAATCTTAACTAGGAAATAACCCTAACAGTACTCCCCCTAAGATTTATCTTTGAATCTTCAGCAAAATCTTCTAATCTTTTTCTTCTTGTTCAGCATCAATCTCTTTCTACCAATCTTCCGGCTCGTCTTTGACATTCAGCAGCTCTCTTCCTTTAAACTCTTCTTGTTCTTTAAGCGCTTCTTCTATACAGGACTTGAACTTTTCAGCAATTTTGGCTTGTCTCGGCTTGGACTCATTTGTCAGAATTGGGCAGACATTCATGCGTCTAAGTGAATCCAGATTTAAACCTGCAAAGTCAATATTAGCATAAAATTCAAACGGCATCTCTTGTCCTTTGACTTGCACCTCCAAAGTTCCTCTTCTAGATATTCTCATATACTCTATCTCTGGTAAATCAACCCTCACGAGATTAGAGTTCAGCAATGCCTTCCTCACTCGAATCTTTTCAGTTGCAGCAGCTATCACTTCAATCATCACAACAAACAGCTTCCTATCAGCTTCAGCTAGTTTATCCTTGCATTTCTCCATTCTGCAACTTCTTAAATAATCGATATAGGATGGATGAAGCAGCTTCAACTCAAAAGTACTGAACAGAGTGATCATGTCTTTGTCCCAATCTTCCAAATTTCGAACAAGCTTCAACTCAAAGGTTTCTTGATTATAGAAAACTCTAAGTATAGGCTTTGTCATTTGCGAACCATCTATCACCTTCAATCCAGGATTTGTCACCTTATCAAAATATTCATCCGAAAATTCTTCAAGATACATATCTTCAGTCACAACCAATCGTTTCTTCTTTCTTTCTTTCTTTGCTTGCACATAAGCAGTATCTTCTTGTTGGCCTCTGAAATCAAGATACTTCGGTGGTCTAGCAATCCCGGCATCAAGAAGCATTGCACATTTATCACCACGCTCAGCATGCGTGTGATTTATCAACCTAAGTTTGTGCAGCTCCTTCAAATCCTGAACTTCCAACTTGAAAATGCTCGAGTAGTAATGGTATACGTCACATAAACCATTAACTCTCTTAATCATAAATGCATCAAACACTTCATCGTATTTCCATGCTATAATCTTCACCTTTTTATTCTTCTCTGGCACAATCATCGAATCAAGTAGTTCAGCAATTGACTGACCCTTACTCAGCAGTGACCTCACCACGTCACCTGCTGTGGCTGATTTATGCCATGATTCACGCACATCCATCGGTATGTTGTAAGATTTAACTTCACTGGGAAACATATCCATCAACTCGTGCCGTTTCTTGTGAGCATTTTCAGGTAAAGCCATCACCAGAAGTTCTTTTGGTCCAAGAACTTTATATCTCTTTGTCAGCTCGAAATACTGAGGATTGTTGTAGTCCAAATAAAACATCCGGTTGTACATTTTCTCCGTCTTCATAAAACTAGTAACAATCTTCCTCAGTGACTCAGATTTCAGCCTCTTCAGAGTCCTATACGGATAATTTCTTGAGCTCAGCCAACTTCGCATATCAGTACTTGACATTTCTTCCGGATTTTGATGATAAAGTTCAGTTGGAGGCAAATCTTCTATGTTCAGGCTTTCTTGCATTGGTGTCCATTCTCCCATCTCAACAACAAACTCTTTCTTATCAGCTTCGGTTTTGTCTTGGGCAATCATACACTTTTCATATTCTTCATTTATCTGGCTCACAGTCAACCCATTCAAAAACACAGGATTGTATTTCATCTTCTCAAGATATGCAAATCTTTGATCTAAATCCTCTGGAATCTCTTCAACAACATTAGTTTCTGGTTCAGCTTCTGGCTCAGACTCAGTGAAATCAATATCATCCAAATCATCCAACGCTTCAATCATAGGTGCATTGTCAGTTTGAACCGGCTCAAACTGACTTGCAACTTCAGATACAATTTCAGGCTCATTTTCTACAACTTTGGCAGTTTCAGGCAATTCTACAACATCAGCTTCAGATTGAATCGGCTCAATCTGAACTGGTTTAGCAGTTTCTGCTTCAATCACAGTCTCATTAATTTTGTCAGTCTCAACTACAGCTACAGATTGAATCTGCTCAATCTGCACTGTTTCATCCAATTTTGCCTTTTTCGAACTACCTTCATCACCCATAATCTCTGAAACTGCATCTAGCTTCCTTTTTCCCTCAGCTTTGTCAGTATTGACAGTTTCAGCAACAGCTTCATCGGGAATAATGATTGGAGTTTCCACCCTTATACCAACATTCGTAGTACCTCGAGCTCTAGTCAGATAAACTTTTGGTACTTGAGTCGCTCCAGCTATTTCAACCACTTCATCTGAAAAATCTTTGTCAGATGATGAACCAGCTTTCTTTGTTTTCGTTTCCTCCAGCCATTTTTCTAACATTTCTTTCTCATCCTCCAACGTATTGCATTCAGCCTTCAACTCAGTATAGTCATACTTCAGATTGTCATACTCCTCCTTCAGTTTTTCATAATCGTCCTTCAATTTCACATGTTCATCAGCAAGCTTGACATGATCCTCATCCAACTTTTTGAAGGTTTTCAAATTCTGATTATGAATATTCCAAAACTCATCAAATCTTTTCTTTTTCCGTTCATTCGAAGCTTTCAACAAGTCATTTGCTTCTACCAACTTTGCAACCATCTCCTCTAACTCAACAATTCTTTTCTCATTCTCTGTTTGATCAACACTTGGCACAAAATTTGGTGAAGACTCCAAACCTTGTCCAATGTTTTCTGCAGCAGGGGATGATGTGGTTGGTATATCAACAAGAATAGGATCAGCAACGCCAGCATCAGCTTCCTCAACTATCTGTGCCATAGTTTCAGCTTCGGCAATTACTTCCTGAGCAATCTGAATTACATCAATCTCTTCAGGCCCTACAATCACAGGCTCTATTACTGGTTTTGATCTTTTTCTTCTGACATACTGAACAGTAACCTCCTTTGGGATTTCAGCAACTACTTCTTCAACAACAGAAGCAACCTCAACAGGTTCTTCTATTTCAGCTTGTCCAATAACTCCAACATTCTCTATATCCAAATCCATTGGTTCGGCCATTTCAACAATCTCTGCCTCCTCTGAATTAGATTCAGATTCAGCAACTTCATTACCACCATCATCATTACCATCTTCACTATCACTATTCTCATCATCTTGAACATCATCACTATCATCATTACCATCGTCCTCAGATTCATTCTCTTCATCTTCTGGATGACGAGCAAAATACTCATCATCATCTAACAAATCATCAGGCACCTCATCCACTAGGTCCTGTGGATTAACTATCTCACCATGAGAAATATGATGATACACACCCTCAACATCTTCTTCATTGTTGGCTATATCTCTCATATAGTCAAACAGCTCCACATTAGGCACATTCCCGATACTCATCTTTCTGTAAGATAGATCGTTCATGTCCTCAGTATATAACATACCTCCAGAATAACCTTCGGCTCTGATGATAGGATAGGCAATATTGATCATCAGTTGTAAGAATCTCGGGTACATGAGAAACTTAAACCTCTTGCCCTTAACCAAGTTGAACACAAACCCATTCATTATCCATCTCGACATATTGAAGGGTTTATTCTCTGCTATGGCAACAATCGGGGATGCTATGTCTGATGGAAAATTGTCAAAGCCTGCACTCCTCCTTGACATGCATTGTTGCACAACATAACACAACAACTTAAACTTCTTTCCCAACTTTGCCCTATAGAACTGTGACTTTGGAAATACAGGTGGATGACCCATATTAAGAAAACATGATTGACACTCTGCCATAGTCAACTCATCATTCATTCCAATCTCATCTTCATCTATTCTCAGGGCATTTCTGATTCCTTCTTCCGAGACTGTCAACACCATATCTCTAGTTATGTTGCCTCGAACAACAGTAACACCATTCTCTTCTCTAATGACCTCTGCTGTTCTCCAAAAACTTTTAATCAACCTTGCATATATGACCGGTTTGGCACACATAGCATACACATATTTGGTCCTCTTGATAAACTTGATCATATCTCTGTAACCATCTGTTTCAGGGATAGATTCATCCAAACATGCCACCAAATTGTGTTTAGGTTCAAACTTGAGATTCTCCATCTGTCAAAACAAACACAAAAACATAAACAAGACAAATGTGTTAGATTCTTCATTAAAGATATATCAAAATTTTATAAGTGTATGAACAAAAATTAAGAAGAAAAACATTCACATAATCATTTTAACCCTAAATTGATCTAACAAACTGATTTTCATCATTTTGAACAAAACAACCTTGAATTTTAATGATTATACAACATTTTTCACTTTATCAGTTTAACACTTAAGCATAATTTTGACATTTGTATGATGAAGTTGTTTATCATGTTTTAGTTCCAGTTTTAACAGGTATTGATCACTTTTAAACAGATATTTCATCATTTTGATGTTTAACATTTAAGAGCTTCAAAGTTCATCAATGGCGGTTTTAACAGTTATGACAATTTTGATTGATTCAGTTGTTTTTAAGGTGTTTTAGTGCAAATGAGTGATTGATTGTTGATGATCGACAGGTTTTACACTTAAAACAACATTCGATTTAGGTTTTAACACACACAATCAAAGTGTCGATTCAATGATCAAAAACACTGTTCATCATCGTTTTTCATTTTATCGGTCGATTTGCAGGTTTATCAAGGTCAAAACACATAATCACTACCTTATCCAATCGATCAACCTTGTTACAGAGCAAAACGATTGAATATGATAACAAAGCGATTTAAGTACAGAGGATTTGTGTGAAAGTGATTGTGAAAAATGATAAGTGTTTGTGAAGAGGCGGGTTTTTATATCGTTTAAGAATTAGGTCAAACTTGAAGTGCCGGGTCAACAAAAGGGACGGGTAAACATAAAAAAGGCCCAATAAGCTTTGTCGGGTCAAGTACTGTAGTGACGGGTCATGTACTGTAGTGACGGGTCAAGTACATAAGGCAAGTCACATACATATGAACAACACTTGACGGGTCAAACACTGTAGAGACGGGTAAGTCACTGTAGTGACGGGTAAAGGTTAGGAACAACTACACCTGATGGGTTTTATCAATCACCCGGCAGAATAGTAGTCTTCAAACATCACCCGGCAACCTTTCTTCATTACCCGGCAACACAGTTGCTTTCCTTCTTCATCCGGCTTGCTTTCTTCATCAGCCGGCAACATAGTTGCTTTCTCTTTCACACGGCATGCTTTTCTTCATTACACGGCAACACAGTTGTATCACCCGGCATGCTTTTTCTTCTTCACACGGCAACATAGTGACTCATTTACATGGCAAGATAAAAGACTTTTACCCGGCAGTATAGTGAACACTTGTCACCGGGCAGATATCTATGACCTTCACCCGGCTGTATTTGACATGTTCATTGCCCGGCTATACAGTTATCATAGTATCTTCACTTTTTCCTCAATCACCCGGCTTGTATCAACATCACAACATTACCTGGCTGAACAGTATGTTCATTGCCCGGCAAAACAGTTGTATCTGATATCTTTGCCCGGCTATAACACTTTGCGATTTTTCCACTTTTCTCGTCTGTTGACTTTTTCAACGGCATTTATTGCACCTGCAAACATTCTCGACACATTAATTAGACAAGATATCCTTAAAAAGAATTTGTCACATTAATTATCAACAACATTAAAAAGTCAATAACATTAAATCCACAATTAAATTCATTTTTCTTTTTCTTTTTCAAAAATGTTTTTGCACAACCAATTTTTCTATATCCCGAAGCAATTTCATAAAAACAATTCACAAGACCTTGGGTTTGTTTTTAACACATCCAATACTTTTGCTTTTCATACCACATAATCTTGTTCATTCAAAACACACTTATTCAAAAATATTTTTGGGATTTTGTAGATATTTTTCTTCAATTTATTCTCCCCCTAAACTTGAAATTTCTTGAAATTTTTAAGTTTAACAAGGATGTCGATGTGTCAATAATGATTCCATATGCCTGCACACACAAAGCACACACATTAAAATAAAGACATATGCAATGCAAATGAATCAAAATATCGCAGTGAGATCATACACATTATCTGAACATGTTTTGCAAGTTTTGAATAGACATTTGACTTATGCTTGATTGAGTGATGATATGAAAACATATCAATTAGCTCGAGTTGACACACTTACTTTTTCAGTATCATGATGATATTTAAGGTTCGATTAAAATGACTCATGTGACCCACATGTATACATATGTCAACATATTTCCTTATCAATCACTACCTGAATGCATATTGCACAAAAACCTGGTCACTTACAGTCATACACAGTGTGGAATCTGGGTTCTATACGGATTTGGTCCACTTTTGGGACTTCTTTATAATTCCATCTTTGGAAATTTTTCTTTCCTATCGTTCCCCTTGGGAATCTTCTGAATTCCTTTTTGGAATTTTTGTTTGGTGATGGTCCACATTTGGGACTCTTTTTGTTCCAACTTTGGGAATCTTTTGCTGCACCTTAAAGCTCAAAAGAGACTTCGTGTGAGACTTCAGGTCTGTGGATACCACAACAAAGAAGCTCACGATGCGGTTCATCACACTGAATAGACTACATCGTTACCCGATCATGTACAACTATCATCACAAGCAATGTATCAAAAGATATATATCTAGACATGTATAGCAATGGAACTTAACACAAAGATCATTCAGTTTATGTTTGTCAACAGTCAACTTACTTTTTCAGTCTAATTGCCTGAGCTGTCTAGCACATCAATTAACATTCATCGGTCTTTATTAAAAATAATGTAACACATAATGTCTAGTGTAACTATCATTTCTCACTTTTTGCAATATAGATTCTTATGACATGATATTTTATTTTCTTTTTGCTTTTATATTTTTGTTTTTGCTTTTCTTTTTCATGCACACACACAATGCAAAAAAATAAAATAAAAGACAAAGGAATCAATACTTAACATCAACTTATTATATTTTTGGCTTTTATATTTTTTCTTATTTTGTTTTGTTTTTGAAAAATAGAATCAATCATGATTGATTAATCCTATGGATTGAATTAAGAATTCAAACCGGCCTGACAAAAATGATTTTGTGAAAAGATCTGCCAGTTGTTTGTCGGTATGAACTTTAATCAAAATTATTAAACCTTTTTCTGAGTTGTCTCTTAAAAAGTGATATCGAATTTCGATATGTTTGGTTTTTGAGTGTTGAACAGGATTAGCAGTAATGAACATAGCAGCTGTATTGTCTATGTAAATAGGGGTTTTGAGAAAGTTAAACCCGTAGTCCAGCAATTGGTTTTGTAACCACAAAACTTGAGAACATCCTGCAGATGCAGCGATATACTCTGCTTCAGCTGTGGATACAGAAACGTTGGTCTGCTTCTTGCATTGCCAAGAGACAAGTCTAGGACCCAGAAATTGACATCCACCAGTAGTCGATGTCCTGTCAAGAGCACACCCACCAAAATCACTGTCAGAATAACTATATAATTCAAAATTTCCTTCATAAGGATACCATAACCCAAGATTCGGTTTCCCTTTAAGGTATCTGAAAATACGTTTAACAGCAACCAGGTGCGACTCCTTTGGATCAGACTGATATCTTGCACACACACATACAGCATACATGATGTCTGGCCTTGATGCAGTAAGATACATCAGTGAACCGATCATTGATCTGTATAGTGTTTGATCCACGGATTTGCCTTTCGGATCCGGTTGTATCTTGCAGTTCACATCAGATGGAGTTCGAATTGTCTGACAATCTTGCATTTTGAACTTCTTCAACAACTTCCCAACAAATTTTGATTGATTGATGAAAATTCCGTCAGCTGATTGTTTCACTTGTAATCCAAGAAAGAAGTTAATCTCCCCCATAGAACTCATCTGGAATATGCACTTCATGATTTCCTCAAATTCTTTGCACATTGACTCACTGGTTGATCCGAAGATAATATCGTCCTCATAAACTTGAACACATAAGAGATCGTCATTCTCCCTCTTCATAAACAAAGTTGGATCAATCTGTCCTCTTGTGAATCCATGTTCTAGTAAATGCTTAGATAGTGTCTCATACCAGATTCTAGGAGCTTGATGTAGACCGTATAGTGCTTTACTCAACTTGTATACCCGATGAGGATAGTCAGGATCTTCAAAGCCCGGAGGTTGTCTGACATATACGTCATCTGTAATCGGTCCATACAGAAAAGTGCCTTTAACGTCCATTTGGAATACTTTAAACTTCATGAAGGAAGCATATGCAAGAAAAACGCGTATGGCTTCTAGTCTTGCGACCGGAGCAAACACCTCTTCGTAATCAATGCCTTCTTCTTGAGTATATCCCTGTGCAATGAGTCTTGCTTTGTTTCTCACAACAATGCCACGTTCATCTGGCTTGTTTTTGTACAACCATCTTGTACCAATCGCATTCTCTCCTTCAGGTAAGTCCACTAATTTCCAAACCTCTTGTTTGCGAAATTGAAGTAACTCCTCTTACATGGCTTCAATCCAACTATTATCTTGTAACGCTTCTGAAATGTTCTTTGGCACCACTTGAGAAAGAAAACATGAATAAAGACAAACATTTGCTTGCTCAGTTTGACTCCTTGTAGTTCTCTGATTCAACGGCCCAATAATCTGAGAGACAGGATGTTTCTTGTGAATTCGATGAATTGGTATGTCATCTCCTTGCACTTGAGTCTCCAGATTAGACTGATTCAGATTCGGTAGATCTTGTAGAATGGTAGAAGTATGCGGAGTGAAATTCGGGACTTGATCCGGTGAATTGATGAAGTAATCAAATGATTCTGGAATAACTTCAACATTCGGATCTGATGATGGTTGATTCTGAACAGATCCACCATCATTAGGAGAACTTTGCGGATTAACATCCTCTTCAAGATTGTTTGATTCTTGATCTTCTTGAGAATCAGAGGGACCCGGATCTTGACTGGATTTGACATGATCAGGATTATGAAATGACATGAACGGATACTCCGAATTGAGATTGCCATCCTCGTCATTATCAGAATCGTCACTAAAGCATCCCAAGTCACCTGATTCCTTCCTTGCTTTTCCTGAAAAATCAAATAAGTTAGAATTGAAAGATTTTGATAACGAATCTAAATCAAATAACCATTCGGGACCATGTGCCACTGACGAAAACGAATTTTCTAAAAACTTTACGTTGATAGTTTCAATAACAATGTTTGTTTTGCTATTAAAACCCCGATAAGCTTTAGAAACAGACGAATATCCAGGGAAAAATCCATCGTCAGATTTTGACTCAAATTTCCGGAGATGATCATTTAAATTTAGAATCGTTACAGGACAACCAAATGCTTTCAAATAAGAAATATTCGGTTTTCTTCCAAATAACAACTCATAAGATGTTTTCTGTTTGTCCTGAACCAATAATGTCCTGTTTTGTACAAAACACGCAGTAGCAATAGCTTCGTCCCAGAATGTGATAGGGATTTTGGCATCTGCGAGCATGGATCTTGCTGCTTCAATTAGTGTCCGGTTTTTCCGTTCCGCAACCCCGTTCTGTTGAGGCGTTCTTGGAGCACTAAATTGTCTAGCAATTCCTTTTTCTGCACAAAACAAATCAACATTAGCGTTCTTCAATTCTGTTCCATTATCACTTCTTAAAACTTTCACTTTACAATCCAACTGATTTTCAACTTTGATGATAAATTCTTTTAATAACTCCGCAGTTTCAGATTTAGCATGCAAGAAATAAACCCAAGAAAATCTAGTGAAATCGTCAATAATGACAAAACAATAAGACTTCTTTCCAATGCTTTGCACATTTGTTGGTCCGAAAAGATCCATATGTAGCATCTGCAAGGGTTTTGAAATGGAGTTTTCTAGCTTGGACTTAAAAGACATCCGATGCTGTTTTCCTTTCAAACATGCAGGACAGAGATCAGTTGTAGATAATTTCTTCGATGGGATTCCCACAGCGTGATTTCCAGTCACCAAACGATTCATGTTTCTGAAGTTTGAATGGCCCAGCCGTCTATGCCAAAGCTGACTCTCATCATTTGAAGCATGAGCAATAAGACAAGTAGTTTCGGTTTCGGCATCAATCTGTGACATATCAAGCTTGTATACATCACGATCTCTTGGCGCTTTCACCACTACCCATTCATTGTCAATCTTGAAACCTGGTTTGAGTATATAACAGAAAGAATCATCAAAAAGAGTTGAATAAGATTTATCACAAATTTGAGATACACTTAGTAAGTTAAAGTTCAACTGTGCACAGTAGTTGACTTTATCAAAACTAATGACCCCATTGGATACGGTTCCTTCTCCTGTTATCTTACCACCCGCATCACCTCCAAATGCAACATGTGTACCATTTTTCAGCTTGAAATCCTGAAGCAAGGCATGGTTGCCTGTCATGTGCCGGCTACACCCACTATCAACGAACCATGAATTGATAGGTCTTCTTGGGCGTACCTGCATTTCAACAATCACTTAGTTAGTTTGGTCAACCCAGGCCCACACGGTCTTGGGTTTTCCGAATCTATCTGCAATAGTAACTTGTTGATATTGAACATTTTGAAAATTTGTTTCATTTAAGAGATTTTGATGCTGATAACTATTGTTTCGCCCATTGGCGTTCATTGACTGCTTTCTTCTCAAAGCACTAAACCTTTCCTCTAATTTAGGATCAAGGTTATTTTCAAACTTTTGATTTCTCACCATCAAAGCTCTTGGATTAAAACTATTAACCTGCACATTTCTTGAAAAGTTAGAAACAGAATTGTTTCGATTAAAATTTCTCAAAACTGGAGAATGACTTTGATTCATATTTTGAAAACCAAATGATTGATTTCTATGAAAGTTTGAAAACGGAGTCATTTCTCTTGTTGAGTTTGATCGAAAGAAACAATCCTTTGTGTCATGGTTTCTTCTTTCACAAATATCACAAAATTTGTTATAATAACATTCTTCTGAAGAATGATTTCTTTTGTTACAGAAACGGCAGTACCTGTTAAAGAAACATTCAGCAGTTGTATGGTTATAACGATCACAGTTCTCACAATATTTCTTGCTAATTCTAAAGAGCCGATTGTTAACTTTTGATGTTGAACCCATTCGAGATTCATTATCAGATTTGTTCGGTTTTAGATTAACTTGATTCTTTTGTGGAGATTTTGATTGTGATTTTGATTGCATGGGACTTTGGTTCGATTTTAAACTGTTCTGTTTGGTTACCTTTTTGTTTTCAATTCTTTTATCAATGACAGCGGAAGACTTAGGACCTGAACCTGTTTTCAGACTAGAGTTAGATTTGATTTGAGAATTGATTTGGTTACCATAAGAACTGTTCATGTCGAAAGTACCTGCTGAAACAAACTTGATTGTCTTACCTTTTGACACTTTCTTCTTGACAGTTTTATCGTTTTGAGCTTTGGTGTTGTCATCTGATTTTATGACACTTTTACCTTTTGATTCTTTTGTTTCAGATTGATTGTTCATTACTTTTGATTTCTGCTTCTTTGCAGTTGAAACTTCATCCTTCTTCACAGCATTCTTCTTGAGCAGTTGAGCAGCAACTTTTGCCTTTTCTTCTTTTTTCTTCCATTTGATGTAATTTGGATCATTGAATCCTGAAAATTCACCTTCTTCCTTCACCGTTTGTTCTGGTTCAGGATTAAGCTTTGGATAATCAACGAGTTGAATTAGAACAGGCTCCAGTTTGTTTTCGGATTTGTTGCTTGCTTCATCATCTGCTTCAATTGTCACGTCATCTTCATCTTTCAAGCTTTCAATCAACACCTCAGATCCTTCGGACTCGGATTTACTTCTTTGAATTTCTTTAAATTTACGTTCATTTTCAGGTGAATGATCAAATTCATTAAAGTTTTTCGGTAAGGTTTGAGTGATTGAATTTGGCATTGGTTCATGAGTAAAACCCAATCCAGTTTTGTTTTTATTACCTCTTTCATTAACAAGTTGTTCAACCATTGTTTTACAACTTTTAACCTTTTTCAATTCAACTTGAGTGACTGCATGTGCAACTTTTTCTTGTTCAAAGTTCTTTGTCATTTCTTCAAGTTGTTTGGTAACAAGTTCCAGTTCTTTTAAAGTTTTGTTCCATGATTCAGTTAGTGACAAAATCTTCTCATCAGAAATTTTATGATCAATTTTAAGTTGTTCATGAAGTTTTTCATGTTTACTTAATTTATCACCAATTTTAAATGAATGAGTTCGATAATGTTCTACTTGTTGAATGCCTTGATCAGAACACAACCTTTCCTTCACATCAGCAGGTAATGGAACATAGTTAGGGGGTAAGTCATTACTAACCTTTGGTTGTTCAGTAGAAGATGAAGATGCATTGGCAGTAGCCATCAGTGCAATCTCAGACTCAGATTCTTCAACAGGATCAGACTTTGCACTCCAGTCATAATCTTCAGAATCTTCACTCACATCTTCAATCATCTTTCCATCCCCTTCTTCAGACCAGTCTTCTTCTATTTCACATACCAGTGCCAGACTTGATGTAAGATCAGACGTAAATTGTTCTGCATAAGCACTCCAATCATAACCGTCTTTCACACTCACTACCAGTGCCTTTGTTTGGTCTTCTGGTTTCTTTCCTTCATCTTTCAATTCAGGCATAGGAAGACTTTGGTATGGTTTCTGAAAGTAACGTTGATTTCTGCTTTGGTAGCTTGAAGACTGTTGTGTGCTTTGACCTTGACCTTGATTACTTGAACTAGCTTGATCATTGAAATTCTTGGGAGCTTTGCATTCTCTTGAAAAATGACCATACTGGTTACAATTAAAACATCTGGCCTTTGATTTGTCAAATCCAACTGTCTTGTTTGCATGAGGCTTGTAGCTTCGGTTAACATATGCATGCTTCTGCGTTCTATATGCAACCATTACCATTTGCCAATTAAGATCCATTTCTTCAACGTCAACAGGATCCATCTCAAATAAGTCTTGAAGGACCACGTCCATTTGACTTAAATGACTTCCTTGGTATGCTTGAAAACTTGCCATAAACGCTGTGAAAGCAGTTTTTGTCTCGTCATCTTGCAACAGAATGTTCATTACGTCTTTCACTTTGGCTTGAACATTTGAACTTTGATTTTCTGATTGATTCTTCAGATTCTGACTTTGAACTTGAGCTCTTGGTGGAGATTGAGGTTGAGAGTAAGTTGGTGAACTCGGAAAGTATGATGAATCAGTATAGAAACTTGCACCAACAAATAAATCACCCTCTTCTTCAAACTTCATTGCATCTTGTGCAAGAAATGCATTCTCCACAGTATTGGCAGGACTTACCACATACTTATACTGAGTTTGTGAGCTTGATCTATCAGTATTTCTTGATCCTTCATCAATCTCAACTTCTTCAATCTTTCCAATAAGCAGATCTAATTCCATTGGAAATTTCTCAGTATGCTTCAACAAAGTAACAGTCTGCTTCCATGATGATGGTAAAGCACATAACAATCGATCATTCAGGTCTTGAAGTTCAGTCTTAACTCCGAGGTTTGACATCTCAGTAGTTAAATGAACAAATCTGTTCATCATCTGATGTACTGTTTCTCCATTAATGTGCTCAAACAATTCCAATTGCCTTTTTAACTTTGATTTCTTCAAACTTCTCAATTGTTCTCCTCCTTCACATATCGACTTTAATGCTTTGAAACATGTATAACCAGTCTGATATGCATCCAGTCTAGACAAAACTTGGAGTGGCAGTCCCTTGCACATTAAAGAATAAGCCTTGCTATCATTCTTTACTTTTCTCAAATCTTCTGCTGACAGATTATCCTCTGGGTAAGGTTCAGTAGAGTCTTTAGTGTAGGTACTTGCACTATCTGGTGCTGTCTGAGTTGGAATGTGAGGACCCTTCTCAATGGATTTCCATAAGTCATTGTCAATAGAGCACAAATGATGTCTCAACCTGATAGTCCAGTTCTTGAAATCTGCACGATTGACAAGTCTAGGAACACGGTTATCAGAATCATCAGTAGGAGCCATTTTTAATTTTTAATGAAAATATTTTTGGTTTTTGTTAATTTTTGAAAAGTGATAAGTAAAATACTAAAAATTAAGACAAGTAATTAAAGACAAGATAAGAAACAAGTATTGAAAAACAACTAAAATGAGTCACACGGCTGAACAGTGAAAATCCTTCTTCACCCGGCTAAACAGTGTCTTTGTTCTTCACCCGGCAGAGAAAAAGTCTTTACACGGCTAAACAGTCACACGGCTAAACAGTTGTAAACTTTTGTTCTTCACCCGGCAGAACAGTTACCCGGCAGAATAGTTAACTTTCACACGGCAATAATCTTTGACCCGGCTTGAATCTTGACACGGCAGAAGGCTTTACCCGGCTGAACAGTTCTCGATCACACGGCACAGTTGTTTACCCGGCTACACAGTTGATGATTACCCGGCTGAAATTTGTTAATCACCCGGCGTAACAGTGTTTTACCCGGCACAACAGTGTTTGATCCGGCTGAACAGTAACACCTTTTCTTCGTCAAATTCTTCACCCGACAAGCACAAATTCCTTTACACGGCTGCACAGGACCTAATTGTTCTTCAATCTAAGTCCAAAGGAAATTGTCTAAGTCAAATTAATCACCCGGCAAGTTAATCTTCAACCAAGTTCATACTGTTCATCATCTTCTCCATGAGAATTTTTTGGGTTTTGTCAAAAACTTGTCCAAATTGTCCAAAATTCACACACAAGCTGTGAAATGGTCCGATTATCAATCCCTAATCTCAATCAATCCAAAACATGATCAAATTTGATGAAATTGAGCAAAAATTTGATCGAACAGTAACTTTCTCAATCTTCTTAATTCTTCAGATCTGATGATAATCTGATAGAATTTGCACAATCGTTGTGAATTAGAAGTGATTATGCTGATGAATCACAACTAAAAACACGAACAATTCATTCAGATCATGATATTTGAGCAATATTGATGTGTTTTGCTTAAGAACAGCGAATAACACAATACCAACAGCTCTGATACCAATTGATAGGTTCAATTGGATCGTTAATATCACTCACAATGATCAGAATAATTCGCACAAACAAACAGTTCAATCACAAACACAATTCATACTAATAATTCTCTTTGTATATTGATGATCAAAGCAAATTTGTAGTACAAGTGCAGGAGAAATAAAATCACACACAGTTAACTCTCTCTCTAACGTGTAATAGTGATCTCGCCTCCCTCCTCACACCCTCTCACTACATGCTTAAAGCAACAAAATACAAGTTTAAGGAATATAACAAAATAGACCCTAAACTATATACAAACATATAAACAAAATACAAAGTAAATCTTAACTAGGAAATAACCCTAACAGACTTGCTCAGTTAAGTAGTTTATTTAACAGTTCTTTTCCAAAAGAGTTCTTTTTAAATGTTCATTTTCTTTCAAAGCTTCTCTTAATTTGACAAAATATTTTGATTCACTTAATTTAAGCTCTTTGTTGGTTCTTTTTAATTCGTTTTCGTTTGACATTAACAATTTATTAGCTTTGTATATGCCAATTAAACGAATTTTGCAAGCAGATGAACACATATCTTCAGTAACATCATAAGGAAGACCAATTACCAGTTTTTCGGCGGCAAGGGCACGATCACACAGGCTGTAGGGAGTGTTCCTCTTGAATTCATCCACCGCATCAATCCTTGCCTTCTCAATCACGGCTTCCAAGTTAAGCTTTGATTCTTCATCATTCTTTACTTCATTAACGGCAGCTTCACAAACCAAACCCGAGTGATTCAGATGCCCTTGAACAATAGCATCTAATTGATCTTTGTCAGCTTTCTCCAGTTTCTCTTCCTCATCTTTACCATAAAATTCTTTGAAAGGATCGAAGCAATTTATATAGTTGTCATCAATCTCAACAATCTCAGCAACAAGGGCATGATTAATTTCCTCCTTGGTTTCTTCAATTTCTGCACTCCAATCAAAGTTGGTGAGCAGTGCAGTTTCATTCTTTGACTTTGCTTCCTCAAGCCTTTCTTGATTTGGAACAGATCTTGGATTTCCAGAATTTACTGGTTCAGTAACAATTGGTAAAGGACATTCCCTTTTGAAGTGACCCAATTGTTTGCAGTTATAACATCTCAGCTTTCCTTTGTCATACCCCAGCTTGCTATTCTGTCCCTGATTCCCAAAGTTTCTTCTACCTGTTCTTTCCATAAATCGTCTAGCACGAAGAGTAAGCATGGCCATTTGCCATTGGATGTCGGTTTCTTCCAGATCATCAGGATCCACCTGATACATATCTTCAACAGTCATCCCCTTTCCCTTTAACTCACCAGCGACAAGAGCTTCATAGCTATGAACAAACATTCCAAATAAAGCCATAGTGTCAGATGGAATTTGAGTGGTGACAGATGCATTTGAGCTAGAACCAACATTTGTAGATGCACCAACAGATTTAGCAGACACATGACTTGATGATCCTCCAGGTGCAGCACTGTAGATATAAGAGTTTGCAGCGGATGAAATAAGTGCAGCATTCTGAGAAGGAATATTTGGAATCATCATAGACTGATTGTATTCTCTTCTCTTCACATCAAGATCGAATGACTTCAGCTTGTTTATAACATCCATCAGCTTATAGTCATGAAAGTTTCTTTCTTGTTTCAACAACTTGATTTGAAGACTCCACTGAGGGGGAAGAGAATCTAACAGCTTTGTGACTTGTTCATGATTGCCCAGCTTATCATCATACTTCTTCAAATTACTTGATACAGATAGAAATCGATTTGTGATATCAGTCAGGTTTTCTTGCGAATACCCCACAAAAGAGTTAAACTCTTTCTCAGCTTGAGCTTTTCTATCCAACTTTAAATCTTCATTGCCATCATAGAACTCACACAACGCATCATACAAGCTTTTTGAAGTTGTGTGTTCAGCAAACCTGTTAAAAATATCCTGATGCAAACAGAGTATCAATGCCCCAAGTGCCTTTTTGTCACGATCAAGCAACTTGGTGTCTGCTTCATTAAAAGTACTTGGATCAGTGTTTATTGAAGTAACAGTTCCTTCAACTGTCTTTGGCACGTGCGGACCATTTACAATTGACTCCCATTGATTATAGTCAGTGTAGTAGAAAAAAGATTTCAAACACCTCTTCCAGTCTTCAAAATTCTCACCACTAACAAGCCTCGGTGGCCTGTTAGGTTGAACACTATCCAGATCATTCATATTCAGGGTTGATGTAGTCATAATTTCAAACAGATTGTAGTTTCGCTGAAGACAAATAGATTCGCTAGATTAGATTCGCCCAAAGAACAAAACAGATTCGCTGGTAGCTTCGCTGAAGACAGATTCGCTAGACAAACAAACAGATTCGCTGACCAGCAAGCACAGTTTCGCTCGACAGATTTTGGCAGCAGTTTCGCTTGCACAATGAGCCAAACAAGTGAACTTTCGTTCGATAAAATGTCAGATTCGCTAGCCACAACACAGACCAATCAGAACACAAAAATTTGAAATAGGTTCGCTGGATGAACACCTAGTTTCGCTGGAAGAACAGATAGGTTCGCTGGGTTACGAACAAACCTGTAACAGTACGAAAACAACCCGGACAGCTTCAAAACTTGACCATTTGTAGACACGTTTGTTTCGAAAGCTTCCTATGACCAAATAAAACAACCCTTGAGCAAAATACAACACCAAAACACCAAAATCAGTCCAGAAAAGAATCAAATAGTGTTTTGACACAAAAAGCCCAAAATCAACACAAAAATCATTAGAATCAAACAATCAAGAGCACTAATACTCTGATACCATATTGTTGGTCCATGATGATCGTGATTTCAGTGCTATAATGACTTGTTTATCAACAAAAAGAACTTGACTCAAACAAACAAAGTGTATTATAACTCAACAACCACAAACGAGATTAAACCACACAACCAGAGGTATACAAGCTACAAAGATGTGTAATATATGCTCCTAGCACCTCCAGTGAACAATCACACGACACAATTAGTAAGATAAGGTTTTTGTCAAAGTTGTGCAAAAGTTGTATTTCTTGAAGATAAGGTTACAATATATATCAGTCATAGGTTCCCTGATAGATTCGCTGCAACGAATCTATCTAGCGAACCACATAGGTTCGCTGGGCACAAACAGGTTCGCCCAGTCGACACCAAATCAAAAGCTAATCTGAGCTACGGGCGAATCTATAGGTTCGCTAGAACTAATACATACAAAAGTCATACAAAATACATACAAAATATATAACACCGACATACCGGTGAGTACGACCTATACAAGACTATCAACCACAACATTTTACCTATATTTAATCACACCAAACCAAACTTTCCTCAAAACATCAACTTCTGAAAAAAAAAATGCTCACATAAAACCACAACATTTACTTATATAATAACAACAAAAAGAAATTTGATAAAAAAAATCAACATTCGAAAATCAAAAATATTCATATCAAACAACAACATTTACCTATATAATCACACCAAAAACAAATTTGATTAAAATATCATGTTTCAAATAATCAACGTTCAAAAAATCAACAAATTTTCACATACAACCACAACATTTTACCAATATTTAATCACATCAAACCCAACTTTCTGCAAAATATCAACTTTTGAAAAAATAAAAAATGTTCACAAAAACCACATCATTTACCTATTTAATCACACCAAAAACAAATCTAATAAAAAAACAAACTTTTGAATAAATCAAATATTTTCACACAAAACCATAACATTTACCTATATAATCACACCAAAAATAAATTTGACCAAATATTCAACTTTCGAAAACATCAAAAATTTTCATATAAAACAACAACATTTACCTATATAACCATACCAAAAACAAATTTGATAAAAAATCAACATTCAAAAAATCAACAAATTTTCACATTAAACCACAACATTTTACCTATATGTAATCACACCAAACCAAACTTTTATCAAAAAAACAACTTTTGAAAGAATAAAAAACGTTCACATAAAACCACAACCTATATAATCACACCAAAAACAAATTTGATCAAAAAATCAACTCTTAAAAAAATTAAAAGTTTTCACATAAAACCACAACATTTACCCTATATAATAACACTAAAAACAAATTTGAATAAAAAATTAAATTTCGAATACATCAAAAATTGTCAGAAAAATCACACCACGTAATATATAATCAAACCAAAAACAAATTTGATCATAAAAGCAACTTTAAAAAAATTAACAAATTTTCACATAAACCACAACATTTTACCTATATTTAATCACACCAAACCAAACATTCATAAAAAAATCAACTTTTGAAAAAATAAAAAAAATTCACATAAAACCACAACATTTACCTATATAATCACACAAAAAACAAATTGGATCAAAAAAATCAACTTCTGAAAAATCAAATATTTTCACGTAAAACCACATCATTTACCTATATAATCACACCAAAAACAAATTTGATCAAAAAATCAACTTTAGCAAACATCAAAAATTTTCTTATAAAACAACAACATTTACCTATATAATCACACCAAAAACAAATTTGATCAAAAATCAACTTTCAACAAATCAACAAATTTTCACATAAAACAACAACATTTTACCAATATCTAATCACACCAAACCAAACTTTCGTCAAAAAATAAACTTTTGAAAAAATATAATTTATTCACATAAACCACAAAATTTCCTATATATAATCACACCAAAAAAAATTTGATCAAAAATTAAGCTTTTGAAAAAATCAAAAATTTTCACATAAAACCACAAATTTTACCTTTATTGATAGTCATGTATAGGTTGGACTCACCGGCTTGTCGGTGTTATATATTTTGTATGTATTTTGAATGTTCTTTGTATGCTTTTGTACTAGCGAACCTACGGGCGAATCTGTAGCACAGTTTAGTGTTTGTGATGGTGTCGACTGGGCGAACCTGTTTGTGCCCAGCGAACCTATGCCTGATATATATTGTAACCTTATCTTCAAGAAATACAACTTTTGCAACTTTGACAAAACCTGATCCAAATCTTTGTGTGTTGTGTGTGTGTTTACTGGAGGTGCTAGGAGCATATATTACACATCTTTGTAGCTGATTTACCTCTGGTTGTGTGGTTTAATCTCGTTAGTGGTTGTTGGGTTATAATACACTTTGTTTGTTTGAGTCAAGTGTGTTTCGTTGTTAAAAAAGTCATTATAGCACTGAAATCACGATCATTATGGACCAACAATATGGTATCAGAGCCTTAGTGCTCTTGATTGTTTGATTCTAGTGATTTTTGTGTTGAGTTTGGGGTTTTTGTGTCAAAACACTATTTGATTCTTTTCTGGACTGATTTTGGTGTTTTGGTGTTGTATTTTGCTCAAGTGTTGTCATATTTGGTCATAGGAAGCTTTTGAAACAAACGAGTCTACAAATGGTCAAGTTTTGAAGCTGCCCGGGTTGTTTTCGTACTGTTATAGGTTAGTTCGTAACCCAGCGAACCTATCTGTTCTTCCAGCGAATCTAGTTGTTCATCCAGCGAATCTAGTCAAATCTTGTGTTCTGTAAAATTGTGGTTGTGGCTAGCGAATCTGACATTTCATCGAATGAAAGTTCACTTGTTTGGCTCATTGTGCAAGCGAAACTGCTACCAAAATCTGTCGAGCGAAACTGTGTTTGCTGGTCAGCGAATCTGTTTGTTTGTCTAGCGAATCTGCGAGCGAATCTGCCAGCGAATCTGTTTGTTCATTGGGCGAATCTATTCCAGCGAATCTGTTTGTCTTCAGCAAATCTACAATCTGTTTAAAATTATGACTACATCAACTCTGAATATGAATGATCTGGATAGTGTTCAACCTAACAGGCCATCGAGACTTGTTAGTGGTGAGAATTTTGAAGACTGGAAGAGGTGTTTGAAAGCTTTTTTCTACTACACTGACTATAACCAATGGGAATCAATTGTAAATGGTCCGCACGTGCCAAAGACAGTTGAAGGAACTGTTACTTCAATAAACACTGATCCAAGTACTTTTACTGAAGCAGACACCAAGTTACTTGATCGTGACAAAAAGGCACTCGGGGCATTGATACTTTGTTTGCGTCAAGATATTTTCAACAGGTTTGCTGAACACACAACTGCAAAAAGCTTGTATGATGCGTTGTGCGAGTTTTATGATGGCAATGAGGATTTGAAGTTGGACAGAAAAGCTCAAGCTGAGAAAGAATTTAACTCTTTTGTGGGGTATTCGCAAGAAAACCTGACTGATATTACAAATCGATTTCTGTCTGTATCAAGTAATCTGAAGAAGTATGATGATAAGCTGGGAAATCATGAACAAGTCACAAAGCTGTTAGATTCTCTTCCCCCTCAGTGGAGTCTACAAATCAAGTTGTTAAAACAAGAAAGAAACTTTCATGACTATAAGCTGATGGATGTTATAAACAAGCTGAAGTCATTCGATCTTGATGTGAAGAGAAGAGAATACAATCAGTCTATGATGGTTCCAAATATTCCTTCTCAGAATGATGCACTTATTTCATCCGCTGCAAACTCTTATATCTACAGTGCTGCATCTGGAGGATCATCAAGTCATGTGTCTGCTAAATCTGTTGGTGCATCTACAAATGTTCGTTCAAGCTCAAATGCATCTGCCACCACTCAGATTCCATCTGACACTATGGCCTTGTTTGGAATGTTTGTTCATAGCTATGAAGCTCTTGTTGCTGGTGAGTTAAAGGGAAAGGGTATGACTGTAGAAGATATGTATCAGGTGGATCCTGATGATCTGGAAGAAACCGACATCCAATGGCAAATGGCCATGCTTACCCTACATGCTAGACGGTTTATGGAGAGAACAGGTAGAAGAAATTTTGGGAATCAAGGACAGAATAGCAAGTTGGGGTATGACAAAGGAAAGCTGAGATGTTACAACTGCAAACAATTGGGTCACTTCAAAAGAGAATGTCCTTTACCAATTGTTACTGAACCAGTGAATTCTGGAAATCCAAGAACTGTTCCTAATCAAGAAAGGCTTGAGGAAGCGAAATCAAAGAATGAAACTGCACTGCTCACCAACTCTGATTGGAGTGCAGAAATTGAAGAGACAAAGGAGGAAATTAATCATGCCCAAGTTGCTGAGACTGTCGAGAATGATGATAACTATATAAATTGCTTTCATCCTTTCAAAGAATTTTATGGTGAAGATGAGGAAGGGAAGGTGGAGAAAGTTAATGAAGTCCAATCAGATGCTATTGTTCAAGGGCATCTGAATCACTCGGGATTGGTCCGTGAAGCTGCTGTAAATGAAATGAAGAATGAGGAGGAATCAAAGCTTAACTTGGAAGCAATGTTTGAGAAGGCGAGGCTTGATGCTGTTGATGAATTCAAGAGGAACACTCCCTACTGCCAGTGTGATCGTGCCCTTGCTGCCGAAAAACTGGAACATTCAAATGCCGTTGTAAATAGTCATTGGCATATTGACAGCGGATGTTCCAGACATATGACAGGGTTGAAGGACCTACTGACTAACTATCGGATCATCAATGGCGGATATGTTGCTTTTGCGGGAGACAAGAAAGGTGGTAAGATGATTGGTCAAGGAGAAGTCTCAAATGGTTCACTAACTTTGGAAGACGTCAACTATGTTCCTGAACTAGCATTCAATCTTCTCAGTGTATCACAAATCTGTGATAAGATTATCCCAGTGATGTTTTTCCAAATGAATGTTTGTTCTTGAAGCCAGAGTTTTCTATTCCTGAAGAATTGGTGATCATGCGAGCTCCGAGACGAAATGATACATATATGTTGAATATGGGATCAAAGGAATCAACTTCCACCGTGACCTGTCTCCTATCTAAAGCTTCATCTTTTGAATCTTTTCAGTGGCATAGACGTTTAGGGCACATTAATTTTAAAATTCTAAATAAATTGGTTAAGAACAATTTGGTCAGGGGTTTACCACTTAAATACTTTTCAGTGGTTGAGAAATGCATGGCTTGTGCTAAAGGAAAGCAGCACAAAAAGCCACATAAACTTAAAATTACAAATTCAATCTCAGAACCCCTCGAATTGTTACATACTGATTTATTTGGTCCAATAAGTGTCAAATCTATTGCTAAGAAATCTTATTGCTTGGTTGTCACAGATGATTACTCTAGGTACACCTGGGTGAGATTCATGGCATACAAGAGTGAGACTGCTGAAGAGCTGATGAAGCTGATTCCTCAAATCGAGGTTCTTGGAAAACGAAAGGTTCAAGCCATCAGAAGCGATAACGGAACGGAATTCAGAAACCATATCTTCAACTCTTTCTGTGAACAACGGGGTATTCTCAGACAGTTTAGCACCGCACGAACACCACAACAAAATGGTGTTGCTGAAAGGAAGAATCGAACTCTTGTGGAGGCTGCTAGAACTATGCTGATTGAGTCAAAGCTTCCAATTATTTTCTGGGCGGAGGCAGTTAATTGTGCAGCTTATGTTCTGAACAGGGTACTGATTGTCAAAGAAAAGATGAAGACTTCATACCAGCTGTTTCGAGGGATTAAGCCGTTGATTGATTTTCTGCGTCCCTTTGGATGTTCTTGTACTCTTTTGAATACTCAAGATCAGAAAACGATGTTTGGTGCTGTTTCGGATGAGTGCTTCTTTGTAGGATACTCGAACACACAAAAGGCGTATCGTGTTTACAACAAGCGAACGCGGATTATGCAAGAGTCCTATTATGTTGACTGGCAAGAGTCAAACACAACAAGTATTGGCAGCGAACCGGCATGGTTTTATGATTCCACCACTATTTTCAAATCATTCAATCTTCCTGACTCTGACGATGATGACATCATTCCACACACATCAGTTTCTATCTTTAACCATCCACCTGCACAATCACAACCACAACCTTCATCTACACAATTACCTCCCACTTCATTTGACATTCCACCACCTCCACCACCTCAAACTGTTCCATCTTCTCCATCAGATATTCCATCCTCATCCACTACCATTCAATCATCTACCACTAATACAATTCCTCCAACATCACATACACCTTCACAACCATCTAATCAAACACCCTCAACCGAAACCAATCCTTTGCTCCTCAACACAGACTTCAAAACCTTGAAAAATCATCCTCATGATTATATCATAGGATCAATTACTGATGGTGTGCGAACTCGGAGTCAGAGTGGTTTGATTAATGAATGTCTCTATGCTGCCTTTCTATCTCAAGTTGTTCCGAAGAATTATAAACAAGCACTTGAAGATCCTAGTTGGGTTGATGGAATGCAAATGGAACTGCAGCAATTTAGGAAGCTTAAAGTTTGGGAACTGGTTGATCTTCCTCCTAATAAGTGTCCCATCGGCACTAAATGGGTTTTTCGAAACAAGCCAGATGATCGCGGTGTTGTCATCAGAAACAAGGCGAGACTGGTTGTTCAAGGATTTGCTCAAGAGGAGGGGATTGACTACACTGAAGTTTTTGCTCCAGTCGCTCGCCTTGAAGCCATCATAATCTTTCTTGCTCATGCTGCGAACAAAAACTTTAAAGTTTATCAGATGAATGTGAAATGTGCATTTCTATATGGAGATATCGATGAGGAGATCTACGTATGTCAACCACCGGGTTTCGAGGATCCAGATTTTCCTTCAAAGGTGTACAAGCTTGATAAATCCTTGTATGGGTTACATCAAGCTCCACGTATCTGGTATGAAACTCTGACACAGTATCTTCTCAGCAAAGGTTTCTCTCGTGGGACTATAGATATGACATAGTTCAAGAAAGAGGTGAATGGGGAGCTGCTGATCGTTCAAGTGTATGTTGATGATATAATTTTCGGTTCGACTAATGAGGGGCTATGTAGAGAATTTGAAAAAGTGATGATGGATCGCTTTGAAATGACGATAATGGGGGAGATGTGTTTCTTCTTGGGGCTGCAAGTGGAACAAAAGCCTGATGGAATTCTTATCCACCAAGAGAAATATATCAAAGAGATCCTCACGAAGTTTGGCATGGATGACTCGTCTCCTGAATTGATTCCTTTCACCGCTCAAACATGCCTTACTTCCGATGATAATGGGAATCCTGTGGATGCTCATCGGTATCGCTCGATGATTGGTTCTCTTAATATGTATCTGACTGCAAGCCGACCGGACATTACATTTGCTGTGTGCTACTGTGCTCGTTTCCAGGCCAATCCAAAAGAATCACATGAGAAAGCTGTTAAACGAATTTTTCGTTACCTTAAGGGTTCCTCCCGTTTGGGACTTTGGTACCCAAAAGGTGGGAACTTTGATTTACATGCTTTTTCTAATAGTGATCATGCTGTTTGCAGGATTAACCGAAAATCAGTCACTGGCGGATGTCAATACCTTGGCGAATGTCTTGTTTCCTGGCAAAGCAAGAAGCAAACAACCGTCTCTCTGTCCACAGGAGAAGCAGAATACATTGCTGCTTCAAGTTGTTGTGGCCAAGTGCTCTGGATCCAACATCAGATGATGGATTATGGCATCAACTTCCTTCATACGCCACTCTTTTGTGACAATGAAGCTGCTGTTGGAATCGCCAAGAATCCCATTCATCACACTCGCACCAAGCACATCGAAACAAGAATTCATGCCATCAGAGACGCACAGGAAAAGGGGTTCATTGATATTATTCCTATTGAAACTCGAAAGCAAAAAGCTGATCTTTTCACAAAAACTTTTGACAAACCACGTTTTTATGAACTGATCTCTATGCTGGGACTTATATCTTTTTGGAAACCTTTTTCTATGTGAATCAACTTGTAAATATGTAAATAACTTTTTCATTTTCTTCTTTGAAAATTCCGTGGGTCACTCTATTCTTCGCTCCTTTATTTTATTTTACTTTCGTTTATTTTTCTCTTTTATTCTGTATATATATAAAGAAAATCTGAAAAACAAAAGTTTATTATTAGATAGCTAAAATATAAAAATTTTGGGGGAGATATTAAAGATTAACTATTTATAGTTTTTCAAATTTTGCTATTTCAGGATCTCCATTTTGATTGATGTTGAAGAAACGTTGAAGGAGGTCAGAAGCATTGTGTTTGGGATATGTCATATAGGCTCAGCCCGAAAACAAAGTAAACAGTGATTGTGCAGCCAAACATAACGTTTAAGATCTCGGCAACAAGGATTATCCCCTTGACATGATTGGATTGCACAAAGATAAAGGTTCTGTCAAAAATGGGTTGAGAGCGTCAAATCTTTGCCTTGATTTCCCTAAACATCCCAAATCACCCTCGCCCTATCCCCGAATCGAGTTTCTAGTGTGCAAAACAAATAAAATAAAAAGCTGCTAGTGATGCTCTTCGGAAAAACCTATGAGTGAGTTACTTGTTAACTCCTCAGAACGTATTGAGTCAAAGTGCTTAACTCCTCTGCTATACGGAAGTATTGACCTGGAGTTGGTGGATCTTCTCTGCTATACGGAAGTATTGACCTGAAGATTCACCGAGCATGCTCAAATGTTTATCTCCTCTGTTATACGTCGGTATAGACCTGGAGCTCTGAACTATTTGAGTTTCCCAAATAATAAGTCGCATTGTGTTCAAAAGAATCAATTGCTGACAAGCTCCACTCACAAAAAGATGCAAAAATTGCACAAGTGTCAAAAGAAGCTAATGCATCGATCAATATTCAAAATTTGATCCTCGAAATTCAAGCAAAGTCAATCGTATTGCTCAGATATATCCTGATGACAGAACTTGTTCTTTTTACCTAGATGTCTGTGGGGACCAAGCTGTTTGAGCTTCTTCAATCAAACCAAAAACATGATAAAAGAAGCTGCTGATCTCTTGTTGAAAGGACTAAGGCATGGGTTTAAATGGACAAACATATCTGCAATCCCGCCAATAGATGATTCTCCGGATTCTGCTCAAAACATCATGAAAAATATATATCCTTCTTTAGCGTTTAAAATTCTTGCCTTTTTCTTTCATTTTATTTTTCTAATTTCTATCTTGTTATTATTATTATTTTTAGGATAATATGTTTATTTTTGGAGCGTTGAAATCGTGGGACGTTTTCATGGATTTACAAAGAATTTAAAATTTGAGAAAAACCAAAAATATTTTAATTTTTGTGTGCTAGCGAACCTGCTAGCGAACCTACAGGTTCGCCAGAACCTCAGGTTCGCCCGAAACCTCTTTGCATCGCCGCCTTAGGCTGTCTTGACCTTTGGTCTTCGGGCGAATCTAAAGTTCGCTGGTGTGTCTGCCAGCGAACCTGTGTCTGTATATATATGTAGTGACAGCGAAATATTTCACAATTTCGCTGTCACTATTACTGTAGCTGGTTCTTTATTTTCTTACCCACGAACGTTCGATTCTAACTCTTCAACCGGTTTTTCACAATTAAACACCTTTATTTTGGTCTGGTATGTCATCGTCTCCATCTTAATCTTTGTTTTAAACCATCAATCGCACTTTTAAACCCTTAAATCTGTCGATCTGTGATGTAGTGTAAATTAAATGACTGATTTGGTGTTTTTAGTTAGGAATTTACTTCATAATATCCTCGTTTGATGTTTATATTACCTGATTGTTGCTTTGTTTGCTTGATTATGGTGTATTGACTGTGATTTTGGCCGTTTTTCAAAAACTAGGGTTTCCAGCGAACCTATGTGTTCGTCTGGCGAATCTGAACGAAAGTTCAAAACTTCGAGCGAACCTATGTCGTTATGCTGCCCGTGCATCAACACAGATTCGCCCGACTGTTTCTAGCGAACCTACACATTCGCTCGACCAAATGACTGATTTTTCATGTCAGCGAATCTATAGGTTCTGATGCCAAATCTCAGGTTCGCTCTTTCAGCGAACCTAATTATCCAGCGAATCTATTAACTGTTTTTCAAAATCTTCGTTTCTGATCAATCTGTGTTTATTTTTCAGGCACGATGTCTACATTATTCTTCGAAAGAAAGCACAACATGTGTGCTTTGCTTGACGAGAATCACGAAAAAGCCGGTGGCTATAGAGACTGTATCAGATGGCTGAAGTCGTCTCACATACATCACGCCATTTCTCATTCACCAACCATATACGAGCTGCATGTTCGAGATTTCTGGAGAACTGCAGTGATGAATGTGTCTGTACAGCCATCTCGTATATGTGCCAAGGTTAGCGGTTTTGATCTGGAGTTTACTAAGGCTGATCTGGCCAGGATTTTGATATTAGAGGATGATGTCGGAGATGAACTGAATATGACCGCTGAGGAGGTATATGGGGCATTTAGGACTGCGGGTTATGAGGGTCCGATGCCTGGAGAGAAGAAGATGGAATTCGTTAAATCCTATCTGATCCAAGAATGGAGATATATTGCACACGCCTTCATCATGTGCTTGGATCATAGGAAAGGGGGCACAGATGGGTTGAATTTGGACTGGGCTCGTGCTATGGTTCTATTTTGTAGAGGGCAGAAGGCGAATCTAGCAAAGCTCATTTACAACTACATGCTAGAAAACATTCATGCAACTAAGGCGGGCAAGTGGTTGATGTACCCTAGATTTATCCAGATGATTCTGAATGACAAATTGCCAAATCTGCTGGTGGTTGGTGATGAGCTAAAGATCTGGGAGATGCATTCGAGAATATTCAGAGACTGCAAGTCGGTGAGATCTGATTGCGTTGGTAGGACCTCATTCTTGTGGGAGAACATGTACAGGGCTGAAAGATGGGTACAAATACAGAGGATAATGGAGTCTGAAAGGAAACGTGGTGGTGAGAACATTGAGGTGGTTGAAAACAGGATAAAGAAGAGAAAGCCATACGCAAAAGAAAAAGATTATTCGTTTGATCGGGAAGTTGATGAGATTCAGGTAGAAATTGATGCGGGTACGGAAAAACGGACAAAGAGAAAATCTGATGCTCCAACTGAAACGTCAAAGAAGGCAAAGCATGACATTCCGGGTACATCTGCTGAGACCGTTAGTGGACTGAAAGGTGTGACACCCCGCCCGGTGGCGGAAAACACCGGGCTGTCATAGAATTGGATATCCGTAGTAAACAAAGCGCATGGTATAACTTTTATTAAAGTCTAATAGTTAATGTCATAAGTTTGGCAAAACCCAAGTCTTAAATGCAAAACGACAAATTCATAACAGCAGTAACTGAAATAGTCATGTTTAGTATTAATTCTAGGTCCAAAATCCCTATATCTTGAAATAGCAAAGAAACAAGCCAAAATCACGTGCCACCTGAAATACGTGAAAATAAAGTTAGCTACACAAGCTAGTGAGTAAAACCCAATTGAATAGTAATAGTATTGAAATCCGAGATCAACAAGATATGCTGCGCAATCCCATATGTATAGTAATTTTGTATTATTACTCGACCAGGACCCCTAGAATAGAATAGCACACCAACCACAATAGAAACCATAGTATCTCGTCTAGCCATTTGTCATGAGAACCACTCATGTAGTAAATAATGATGACTTTTAATAACCGTCGTTTACCGTCTCGATATATAAGTCATCATTTAGCAATTTAGGGACATGGCATAGTATAGCATCATAGCATAGCAACATAGTATAGCAACATAGTATAGCAACATAGTATAGCAACATAGCATCTCGACATAGTAAACATGGAATTAGAAAGGCCGGGTTTAAATCACCTATCGATGTTGTACAAGCAGGTGGGTTTGTCAAACCATTAGCGCTAACATTGTACCGGTGGGATTACAAAGCAATAAAACTACTTTTAACTAACACATACGATTGCATCCAGCGGCCAAACTAGACTAACATATTTGTATGATCTCTTTTAGAAAACGAATAGAAACCGCAATATAGTAAAAGACGTATTTCAGCCCCAAAAATAGTAAAATGGAAAAAGGGGAGTGAGTTTACTCACCTCAAATACAAATCTGATATAGTATAGCAACGCAAGAAAATATTAAATAAGATCGAGGATCGCCCAGATATTAGAATCACCTAATTAACCGGGAAACCTAATTTAGAACGAGACAAATAATATAGTAACTAGAATCAAGAACTTAGAAATTCTAGGGTTTTGGATTTGGGGTTTTAGGGTTTTAAATTATAAATTGAAAATTAGGGTTTCAAAATATAACTTGGGAATTTAGGGTTTTAAAGTACCAATTGGGAGTTAGGGTTTAAAAATACAAATTTGGGAATTTAGGGTTTCAAATCCAATTTAGGGTTTCAAAATCCAATTTGGGGATTTAGGGTTTCAAATCCAATTTAGGGTTTCAAAATCCAATTTGGGAATTTAGGATTTTATACGAAACGTTGTAGTATTTTGTATTAAATATATTTTATACGAAACCATTTTTAGTTTTCAATAAAATATTGGTATATGTATATTAAACTTATGTGTTTAAATTAATAAAAATAGTTACAACTTAAATATATTATTATGTTATTAGAAAAGTATAATTAAGTGTTTTAAAAGTGAAAAATGTGAAAATATGAAGAAATGAGGGCAGTGGGTTTCGAACCCACGGCCTAATCTGTTTAACAGAAGCACATCAACCACCAGACCAGAAACCATTTTTGTTAATGAAACTCGTTTTTAATTGTTTTAGCATTTTATACTTAACAACACCCATTTCCATATAAACCCTAGAACAAAGATCAACCAAATTCGTTTTCAATCTGCTAAATCAATCCAGAAAACCATAGGGCTTTTGATCCCCGACGCATCACGATTATTTTGACTATAAAAACTTACTTGGTTGATGATGAATTGGATCCCAAAAGGAATGAAGAACGAGAGGCGACGGGTGCCGATCAAACACGAGATCTTAGTTGTTTTTCTTTGAAATTAGACGATCAGGGAGTTAGATGAATGTCGGTAGATTGTTTTACTCATATTGAATCAGTTCGATTTGTTTTGGAAATGGTAATTTAGGTTCGGTTTCGTTTGGAGATTAATGGGGTGTAATTAGTGATCATTTACGAGATATTAATCCAATTAAACATTGTAGAACGGTTCTAATTGATGAAGAAGGAACGACTGAGTTCATTTACTTTGATTGTAACAGATGTTTGTATTGAATTGGATGATTGGGTTTATTGCAAACGGCCGAAACATAATTATTTAGATTAATTGGTTTGTTTTGAGTGTTATGATACCATTTAAAGAGGTTAACGGATCGAATTTAGCACAAGGAATGTTTTACCGTGATTCAATTGCATTGGAAACGACTAGAAAGGGGTGGTATGGGTTCGCCGGAACTGTCGCCGGTGACCGGAAACAGGTACCGGAAGTACGGGGGGGGGGGGCGTTCAGGTTTGGGTTTAAATATTTTACAAAACAGCCCCTGAGGTTTAAGTAACTTAGTAAGTTGAGTTTTAAACCTTAATTACTAGTTTGAAAGTTGACAGTTTTAGCCTAAAGTTAGTTTTATATAGTATTTTAACTAACTAACTTAACTACGTCAACTTGTAACGTTTAAATAAATGACGTTCATATATATTTAGTTCGTTTATGGCGTTGCGAGACTATTTCGAGACTTGGAGGCGTTTTGGCTTAACGTTTTTACAAATTTTCTTTTACGAACTATATATATATTTATTTATATATATATATCTTGAGTTCTATTGTCATGGATGGTAATTATTAAATACGCGTGAATATTTTTCGATGTAAATACGGTTATTGAATTAAGACGGGAATAACGTAGAATCAATGCGTTCATTATAATAATATACGTTACATTATGAAGAAAATAAATACGATTACAATTGAATAGATCACAACTTCGGGTCTGAGTCGGGCATTCGGGTTCGGGTCCGGGGCAGATGTCACAGTCTCCCCTCCTTAAAGAAATTTCGTCCCGAAATTTGCTCAAACCGAAGTAGTTGAAGTTGAAGCGAAGAGATGCGGATATTTTGCCTTCATTTGGTCCTCGCGTTCCCAAGTGAATTCGGGTCCACGCTTAGACTCCCAACGAACCTTGACGATCGGTATCCGACTCCGCTTGAGTTGCTTAACTTCTCGATCCATAATTTCCAATGGTCGCTCAATAAACTGCATAGATTCATCAATTTGGATCTCGTCGAGAGGCACGATAAGATTTTCATCGGACAAACACTTTCTCAGATTAGAAACATGAAACACGGGATGAACACCACCCAATTCCTCAGGCAGTTCCAACTCGTAAGAAACCTTCCCGATCTTCCTAAGAACTTTGAACGGGCCCACATATCGGGGAGCTAGCTTTCCCTTTTTGCCAAAACGGAAAACTCCCTTCCATGGAGACACCTTAAGTAGAACCATATCGTCGATTTCGTATTCCATAGGCTTCCTCTTTTTATCGGCATAATACTTTTGCCGATTTCGAGCTGCTAACAGATTTTCTCGGATTTTGCGGATTTTATCGGTGGTCTCCTGGACCATCTCTGGCCCAGTAATCTGAGAGTCACCGACTTCAGTCCAACATAGAGGAGAACGACATTTACGACCATAAAGGGCTTCGAACGGTGCCATGTCGATGCTAGAATGGTAACTGTTATTATACGAGAATTCGATCAACGGAAGATGAGTATCCCATTTACCTTTGAAATCAATAACACAAGAGCGAAGCAAATCCTCGAGAGTTTGAATGGTTCTCTCGCTTTGACCATCGGTTTGGGGATGATAAGCAGTACTGAGGTTTAGTTTAGTACCCAAAGCTTCTTGAAGACCTTTCCAGAAACGAGCCATAAAACGACCATCACGGTCAGAAATGATATCCAACGGAACCCCATGACGACAGACAATCTCCTTCACGTAAAGCTGAGCCCGCTTTTCCGCCGAATAAGTTTCTTTGATTGGCAGAAAATGAGCAGATTTCGTTAACCGATCAACAATCACCCAGATGCTATCATAACCATTTGAAATAGGAAGTTTAGTAACAAAATCCATGGCAATACTTTCCCATTTCCAAACAGGGATTTCGGGTTGCACAAGGAGACCAGAAGGGCGTTGATGCTCGGCTTTTACTCGTGCACAAGTCAAACACTTAGCAACGTATCGAGCGATTTCTTCCTTCATACACGGCCACCAATAGTGAGGACGAAGATTTTTATACATTTTATCTGCACCCGGATGAATAGAATAACGACTTTTATGGTTCTCATCCATGATAAGTTCACGAATAACACCGCGGGTAGGCACCCAGATGCGATTCATGTAGTATAGTAGACCATCGGCTTTTGTTTCTAACTGTAAATCGGCACCAGGGTTCATCTCATCTCGGAAAGTCTCCTCAGAAACAACCAAACGTTGAGCTTCAAGAATTTTGGACTTTAGGTCAACACGAAGGGTAGCACAAGATAGCATGACGTGTTCTTTGCGGCTAAGAGCATCGGCAACGACGTTGGCTTTGCCGGGATGATAGCGAATTTCGCAGTCATAATCGTTCAATAACTCAACCCAACGTCTCTGCCTCATGTTAAGTTCTTTCTGATTTAGAATGTGTTGCAAGCTCTTGTGATCGGTATAAACAAGACACTTGGTGCCGTAAAGATAATGCCTCCATATTTTGAAAGCAAAGACTACAGCACCCAACTCGAGATCGTGAGTAGCGTAATTCTTTTCGTGGATTTTGAGTTGTCGCGAGGCATAAGCGATTACTTTACCTCGTTGCATTAGAACACAACCGAGACCATGCTTTGAAGCGTCACAATAAACAACAAGGTCTTCATGACCGTCTAGAAGAGTAAGAATCGGAGCATTACACAATTTGTCTTTTAGGACATCAAACGCTTTCTGTTGGTCGGAACCCCACACGAAAGGTACATTCTTGCAAGTTAAAGCTGTGAGGGGAACCGCAATCTTAGAAAAATTAGCAATGAATCGACGGTAATAACCCGCTAGACCGAGAAAAGAACGGATTTCGGTTGGAGTTGAAGGCGCTGACCAGTTTTTAACGGTTTCGATTTTTGCCGGATCCACTTGAACACCTTTTTCGTTAACAATATGACCCAGGAATTGGACCTCTTTGAGCCAAAATTCACATTTAGAAAACTTAGCATATAACTGCTCTTGCTTTAGCATTTGGAGAATGGTACTGAGATGTTGTTCATGCTCGGCCTTAGATTTAGAATAGATGAGAATATCGTCAATGAACACAATGACAAATCGGTCCAGATACGGTCGGCACACTCGGTTCATCAAGTCCATAAAAACAGCAGGAGCGTTGGTCAAACCGAAAGGCATAACCGTAAACTCGAAGTGTCCGTATCGCGTACGAAACGCAGTCTTGGGTATGTCATCTTCGTGCACACGCAGTTGATGATAACCCGAACGAAGGTCAATCTTTGAGAAACACGTTGCCCCTTGGAGTTGGTCAAACAGATCATCGATACGAGGCAAAGGATATCGATTTTTAACGGTAAGTTTGTTGAGTTCACGATAGTCGATACACATTCGGAACGAGCCATCCTTCTTTTTAACAAATAAGATTGGTGCACCCCAAGGCGAAGAACTCGGACGAATAAAGCCTTTATCGGATAGTTCTTGAAGCTGACTGGCTAACTCCTGAAGTTCGGAAGGTGCCAGACGATAAGGGGCTTTCGCCACGGGAGTTGCACCCGGTATAAGATCAATACGGAATTCGACTTGTCGTATAGGTGGTAGACCAGTTACATCCTCGGGAAACACTTCGGCAAAATCTCGCACAATAGGTATGTCCTCCAATTTCTTTTCTTTCTTTTTGTCGACCTCAACGTGAGCCATGAACGCTACATAACCCTTACGCAAACATTTTTGAGCTTTAACACAAGACATAAGTTTCAGACCGGTAGGAGATTTCTCCCCTAAAACATTCAGAATTTGACCCGATGGGAGAGGAATGCGGACTACCTTTTCCCGACATAGAATTTCTGCGCCGTTAGCGGATAACCAATCCATACCGATAATAACATCGAAGCTACCGAGCGTCATTGGTAAAAGATCAACATGAAACACGTGACCTTGAAGTTTAAGTTCACACCCCATAAACGATGAACTAATTGAAACATTTTTCCCGTTAGCTATTTCTACCACATAAGGTTTATCAAGTCTAACACGGCCAACAGTAAAAGATGAAGCAAACTCTAGAGATACAAAGCTTTTATCGGCACCCGAGTCAAATAAAATAGAAGCATAGTGATCATTAACGAGGAACATACCGTTCACCACGTCGTTATTGGCTTGGGCCTGGTTGGCATTGATATTAAAGGTTCTGGCCCGACCCGCCTGATTAGCATTAGCATTTGTGTTTACGTTGACATTGATCGGTTGCGGGCAGTTGTTGCGGAAATGGTTTGGATCCCCGCAGTTATAGCAGGCACGCCCTGGGTTCACCCGATTGTTGTTTGCAGTGTTCGGGGCGTTCCAACAATCTTTAGCCACATGGCCGTACCGTTGGCAGATCGAGCACTTATGACATGGTGTGTTGGGAGCATGGTGAAGTGGGCAGAAATTGCACTTTGGCAGAGTTCCCGTATAGGGCTTACGATTAGCATTTCCCCCCTGTTGAGCCATAGGAGGGTTTGGAGTAACCACAGCATAATTAGTAGCGTTGTTGTTGCGCTTCTTAGAACGGGATGATGATTCGGGTTTGAACCCTTTGTGAGAACCTCCCTCGGTCGCTTTGGTATCATTGCTCGACGAACCCTTGAGCCGTTTGTCCCCTTTCCTGGATAGAGTACCAGCTTGCACGTGGTTTTCCGTGAGACGACCTGCTAAGGTCATGGCCTCACCCACCGTGGCTGGCTTGCTTCCCCAAACCGCATCCTGAATAGTCATCGGTAGACCACCGATGTATTGTTCAATTCCCCGGGAGTCCGGGGTAACCATGTTGGGACACAGGGTGCTGAGCTGGGAGAAGCGATCATTGTAGGCTACGTTCTCACCACTGTCTTGTTTCAAGGCCCAGAACTCGCCCTCCAGTTTCCGGATCTCACTGGGAGGACAGTATTTGTTAGTCATAGTGGTTTTGAATGCCGCCCAAGTAAGAGCAGTAACCGCAGCTTCACCTAGCCTGCGCTTTTCGTCGTTCCACCAAGTCAAAGCACCCTTCTGAAGGACACTGGTGGCATAACGAACTTTGAGGTTCTCGGGACACTCGCAATTTGTGAAAGTACTTTCCATACTCTCGAACCACTGAAGAAGCCCCGTGGCCCCTTCATTGCCATAGAATTTGGTCGGCCCACAAGAATTAAAATACTTTAACGAGCACCTGGGCTGGTTATTTTGATTCGCCGCGTTGAGTTGGTTCACAAGCCCAGGCAAAATACCGGCCATCTGGGTTGCGATAGTATTAGCAAGTCGTTGATTTCTACCCGCCATTCTACAAGATAGAAAACGAATTCGTGAGACATGGAATATTCTTTTTAAAACATAGTTCATAGTAAACACTTATGGAATTTGAATGGTATTTAGAATTATCATAGAATCTCCTTAGAAAACACTTCATAGTAAACATTTAGAAACCATAGAAACACAATCAATAGTTTAGGGTGACATTTTAAAATCACAAGAACTCATAGAAATAATTAGAATTTATAGAAAAATGATAGTATTAGAAAAAAAAAAAAATGATTAAATGGAATTTGAAGGCTTAGGAATGTGTCTGGGTTTGGACACTCAAGACTTATCAAAGTGTTAAGTTCGTTTTCAACGTATTCGAGAAAGCGTGCTTTAGCCTATAGGTTCACACTCATCTCGAACATCCCCAGGTAAGCATACAGGTCTCTTAAAGAGATTTATACGAAATGCTTGCCTTAGACAGGATGTCCGTGATACAGGCGTTCCCCCTTCCAGATTGCACACGTTTCCCACGTTTTCAAACTCACTTAAGACGATGACGAGATTCCACAAAGAGAAAGATCCTAATCTTGCAGACGAGTCTCTTGTAGCTCCTTCGCGAAATCGGTTAAGAATTGAGATAAAGAAAAGACATAGAACAGTTCATAGAAATAGTAAATAAATGAATAAATAAATTCTGAAGAGTTCTCTAAGCACATTAATTTGCACTAAGGACTCTTAGGTTATAGTCTAGGTCGGTGTATTTCTAATACCCTATCCTAGTTCTCTATAACCATGGCTCTGATACCAACTGTGACACCCCGCCCGGTGGCGGAAAACACCGGGCTGTCATAGAATTGGATATCCGTAGTAAACAAAGCGCATGGTATAACTTTTATTAAAGTCTAATAGTTAATGTCATAAGTTTGGCAAAACCCAAGTCTTAAATGCAAAACGACAAATTCATAACAGCAGTAACTGAAATAGTCATGTTTAGTATTAATTCTAGGTCCAAAATCCCTATGTCTTGAAATAGCAAAGAAACAAGCCAAAATCACGTGCCACCTGAAATACGTGAAAATAAAGTTAGCTACACAAGCTAGTGAGTAAAACCCAATTGAATAGTAATAGTATTGAAATCCGAGATCAACAAGATATGCTGCGCAATCCCATAGGTATAGTAATTTTGTATTATTACTCGACCAGGACCCCTAGAATAGAATAGCACACCAACCACAATAGAAACCATAGTATCTCGTCTAGCCATTTGTCATGAGAACCACTCATGTAGTAAATAATGATGACTTTTAATAACCGTCGTTTACCGTCTCGATATATAAGTCATCATTTAGCAATTTAGGGACATGGCATAGTATAGCATCATAGCATAGCAACATAGTATAGCAACATAGTATAGCAACATAGTATAGCAACATAGCATCTCGACATAGTAAACATGGAATTAGAAAGGCCGGGTTTAAATCACCTATCGATGTTGTACAAGCAGGTGGGTTTGTCAAACCATTAGCGCTAACATTGTACCGGTGGGATTACAAAGCAATAAAACTACTTTTAACTAACACATACGATTGCATCCAGCGGCCAAACTAGACTAACATATTTGTATGATCTCTTTTAGAAAACGAATAGAAACCGCAATATAGTAAAAGACGTATTTCAGCCCCAAAAATAGTAAAATGGAAAAAGGGGAGTGAGTTTACTCACCTCAAATACAAATCTGATATAGTATAGCAACGCAAGAAAATATTAAATAAGATCGAGGATCGCCCAGATATTAGAATCACCTAATTAACCGGGAAACCTAATTTAGAACGAGACAAATAATATAGTAACTAGAATCAAGAACTTAGAAATTCTAGGGTTTTGGATTTGGGGTTTTAGGGTTTTAAATTATAAATTGAAAATTAGGGTTTCAAAATATAACTTGGGAATTTAGGGTTTTAAAGTACCAATTGGGAGTTAGGGTTTAAAAATACAAATTTGGGAATTTAGGGTTTCAAATCCAATTTAGGGTTTCAAAATCCAATTTGGGGATTTAGGGTTTCAAATCCAATTTAGGGTTTCAAAATCCAATTTGGGAATTTAGGATTTTATACGAAACGTTGTAGTATTTTGTATTAAATATATTTTATACGAAACCATTTTTAGTTTTCAATAAAATATTGGTATATGTATATTAAACTTATGTGTTTAAATTAATAAAAATAGTTACAACTTAAATATATTATTATGTTATTAGAAAAGTATAATTAAGTGTTTTAAAAGTGAAAAATGTGAAAATATGAAGAAATGAGGGCAGTGGGTTTCGAACCCACGGCCTAATCTGTTTAACAGAAGCACATCAACCACCAGACCAGAAACCATTTTTGTTAATGAAACTCGTTTTTAATTGTTTTAGCATTTTATACTTAACAACACCCATTTCCATATAAACCCTAGAACAAAGATCAACCAAATTCGTTTTCAATCTGCTAAATCAATCCAGAAAACCATAGGGCTTTTGATCCCCGACGCATCACGATTATTTTGACTATAAAAACTTACTTGGTTGATGATGAATTGGATCCCAAAAGGAATGAAGAACGAGAGGCGACGGGTGCCGATCAAACACGAGATCTTAGTTGTTTTTCTTTGAAATTAGACGATCAGGGAGTTAGATGAATGTCGGTAGATTGTTTTACTCATATTGAATCAGTTCGATTTGTTTTGGAAATGGTAATTTAGGTTCGGTTTCGTTTGGAGATTAATGGGGTGTAATTAGTGATCATTTACGAGATATTAATCCAATTAAACATTGTAGAACGGTTCTAATTGATGAAGAAGGAACGACTGAGTTCATTTACTTTGATTGTAACAGATGTTTGTATTGAATTGGATGATTGGGTTTATTGCAAACGGCCGAAACATAATTATTTAGATTAATTGGTTTGTTTTGAGTGTTATGATACCATTTAAAGAGGTTAACGGATCGAATTTAGCACAAGGAATGTTTTACCGTGATTCAATTGCATTGGAAACGACTAGAAAGGGGTGGTATGGGTTCGCCGGAACTGTCGCCGGTGACCGGAAACAGGTACCGGAAGTACGGGGGGGGGGGGGGCGTTCAGGTTTGGGTTTAAATATTTTACAAAACAGCCCCTGAGGTTTAAGTAACTTAGTAAGTTGAGTTTTAAACCTTAATTACTAGTTTGAAAGTTGACAGTTTTAGCCTAAAGTTAGTTTTATATAGTATTTTAACTAACTAACTTAACTACGTCAACTTGTAACGTTTAAATAAATGACGTTCATATATATTTAGTTCGTTTATGGCGTTGCGAGACTATTTCGAGACTTGGAGGCGTTTTGGCTTAACGTTTTTACAAATTTTCTTTTACGAACTATATATATATTTATTTATATATATATATCTTGAGTTCTATTGTCATGGATGGTAATTATTAAATACGCGTGAATATTTTTCGATGTAAATACGGTTATTGAATTAAGACGGGAATAACGTAGAATCAATGCGTTCATTATAATAATATACGTTACATTATGAAGAAAATAAATACGATTACAATTGAATAGATCACAACTTCGGGTCTGAGTCGGGCATTCGGGTTCGGGTCCGGGGCAGATGTCACAAAAGGTGAATAGACAGTTTGAAGGCTGAGTTGGGGAACTGAGGAGTAAGTATGAGGAATTGGAGACCCAGGATGCTGAAAAGTCGACTGTTATATATGAAATGGGGAGGATGATGAAGGATCAACAGTGTCTGATGGTTAGAATTTTCAAGGAGCTAAATAGCCTGAAAGAAAAGGAGGGGTCAGAACCTGCTATGTTTGAAGCTGAACTGAAATCCTTAACGGATGCTGCAAGGTATCCGTTAATGGACGTTGTATTTGGGGATCAGGACAAAGGGAAAGGTAAAGCTGTTGAGGAGCCATTCGATGAAGAAATGGGCATAGATCTGGATGTGTTTGAGGGGGCTGAAGTTGTTGGAGGATCTAGCGTGAACTTTAGTTTGATAGATGAACCAGAGGTTGACATAAATGCTGGCAGTGAAGAAGACTTGGATGATGAGCCTGAGAAGTACAAGGTTGAGGAGAAAGGGGTTAGTTATCAGTTCGAGCATATTGACTTGGATAAATCAGAGGGGTTCAGAAAAGAAGAAGAGGTTGTTCCAGAGGTACCTATCTTTCAGAACATTGATGAGCCAAACACCTCTCAGTTAGATAGGCAAGTGATAGCGTGAAAGTACAACTGTCTGGTGGACGCATATATGATTAAACGAAGGGGTGGGGATATCAGCTATGTAAAGAATAGGAAGCATTTCGCTACACTGCCTCGATGGGACTTACGTAGGCTGGCTGAGCTACCGTTGTTGGGAAAAGAGGACAGTGGCAGAGCGTGTGCGTTTGAGGTAACAATCAAAGAAGCCGCCAAGACTAACTTCGTGGATTTTGGGTATCAAAAACCGAGGCGGATGAGACAGAAAAAGGATAGGCATTGGGTTTCGTGGAAGGGAAAAGTAGTTTTGAAGATTGAAGCGCCGAAAGTTATGACTAGGGTTAGGGTTCCGAACACACAACCACCCAGATTACAGGATTTTCACAAATGGTTCTACGACAATAGTACGGGTGAAGCTGTTATCAGACTGAAAGGGGAAGATCGTCCAGAAATCCGATTGTTTGACCCAATGGAGATCTTTTCCTTTTGCGATGAAGATTTGAAAGTACTGTGTGAGAACTGGATTAAGCACGGGGCTGGAGATGACACAAGGATTGAAGCGAACCTGTTCGTGAAGGTCGCAAACAAAGCCCGGGGTAGTCGTGCTGAACTCAGGAGTGTGAACGAAAGGCTGAGGATGAATGATCATCAGCAAATGGACATGGATGACTTATCTAAACAGCTGGATCAAACTATTGAGAAGAGGTTCGAGAAACCAGTAGAAGTTGTTGACTTGGATGTGACTGGCGAGGAGCATACTGAGAATATTCAGGCGGAAACAATTGTTCTGGATGTGCCTGATACTGAGGTCGCCGATGCAGAGTTTGTGGAATCGATGCTGGTGTTCAGTGAAGACGATGAGGCCGGATCTGAAGACGTTACCAATCCAATGGCCGGAATTAAAGGAAGGGCAGGAGCATACGTTGAATATATTTGAAGCCAAAAGAAGACGGAGCTAAACAGAAGACTTCCCCAGGTGAGGTCCAACCTAGGGGGAGTATTGATAGTCATGTATAGGTTGGACTCACCGGCTTGTCGGTGTTATATATTTTGTATGTATTTTGTATGTTCTTTGTATGCTTTTGTACTAGCGAACCTACGGGCGAATCTATAGATTCGCCCGTAGCACAGTTTAGTGTTTGTGATGGTGTCGACTGGGCGAACCTGTTTGTGCCCAGCGAGCCTATGTGGTTCGCTAGATAGATTCGCTACAGCGAATCTATCAGCGAACCTATGCCTGATATATATTGTAACCTTATCTTCAAGAAATACAACTTTTGCAACTTTGACAAAACCTGATCCAAATCTTTGTGTGTTGTGTGCGTGTTTACTGGAGGTGCTAGGAGCATATATTACACATCTTTGTAGCTGATTTACCTCTGGTTGTGTAGTTTAATCTCGTTAGTGGTTGTTGGGTTATAATACACTTTGTTTGTTTGATTCAAGTGTGTTTCGTTGTTAAACAAGTCATTATAGCACTGAAATCACGATCATTATGGACCAACATTTATAATCACACCAAAAACAAATTTGATCTGTAATTTAAATTTCGAAAACATAAAAAAATGTCACATAAACCACAACATGTAATATTTAATCACACCAAAAAAAAGTTTGATAATAAAATCAACTTTAAAAAAATTAACAAATTTTCACATAATGTAAAACCCTAAATTTCGACGAATGTTTATGCCGATAATGGGCGGGTGTTCATGTAAATAGCACGTTGAAAGAAAAAAGTTCTAATTTGTAGTGATTAACCCTAGGGGTGTTAGAGGACTAAAAATGGTGAACGTGGGCGAAAACGGAACTCAAATCGGAGTTATAACGAAGCGGGAAATGCCAAAACACCCGCGGAAAGCCCGAAAACTTTTTTTGAGCATATCTCGACTTAGAAAAGGAGTTAGGGAGCCCATAATATATGAATTCCACGTGTTTCGACGAGAAGAATCTGAATAAGTGGTCTATGCGATCCGCGCATCATAGGGTATACCCCTGCGCGTATCGCCTAGCAGCTGTCGGGTGGAAAACAGCTGGTTGGCACTCTCCTCTTACGCAATACTCGCAGAGGAGCATGCTGTGCTGCGCGTAGCGCCTAGCATGGCCCTGATCAGCTATAAAAGGGGGTGCAACGTCCCATCACGTGTTGCTCATTCCCTTTCTCTCTCTAGAACGTTTTAGAAAGAGAAAACCCCTAGTTTTCTTGCGGAATCGCGCCTCGTGTGCGGTACCCTGCGTCGGAGCGTTCCTTCGAGTCTCGGGCGAGTGTAGATCGCTTGGCGTGAGTCGAGGTTCTTCCAGAGTGAAGAACGGTAGTCATCAAGGTGTTGCGCGATTGAAGATCGGTGATCGACGAGGTAATTGGTGTTTCATTCTCGATTAGTTTAGGACGGGAATCGGGTTGGGAACCCGATGGGAATACGGGTGAAGGTACCCGCATAGCACGAGGGTCGTGCTGGGGAAATAGTTGCGGGATTAAACACTAGCAACTAAGGGGTAGATTACCCGGGGAGGGTGCGGGTTGAATATCCGTACCCTGGGCATATGATATCCGTTATGAACGTGTAGCATATCTTCGTAGGATATGTTTGGATTCCCGAGGTCCGGGATTTGGTAGGCGTAGGCGGTAACGACCCTTATTTGGTCGTAGGGTTTGTTAGTTGAGCCGGCTTATATAGTCTTAGGAATCTTTATTTATAACGTTGTGATATCGCGTTATAGGTGGATTATAGCTATTGAGGTTCATTGTCGGTATAGCTATTTGTGTTGATTGTGAAGATAGTCATTTAGGTTGATTGTCAAGATTAGATCAAGGAACGAAGTTAGTTGTGATCTCGTTGAGGTGAGTTCATACACCCAAACTCTTGTGTAACTGTTTTGGTTTTGAAATGATTACAAAACTGGATGTGATGCTTAAACATGTTTTGGTTGGAAATGATTGTGAGTTTTTGTATAAACTCTTTTGGATTGGTTGTGTTCTTAAACTATTGTTTTTGAACGGTTGGTTAGCATTCTACGGTAAATATCGGGCAATACCACTCCAGATTATACGGGTGTCGCGGGTAAACTTAGAAGGGTATATGCATATATTCTGCTCCAGCGCAAACGTGCCAGACGGAGTTGTTGAGGGGTTTATTCGTATTGTTTGTGTATATTTATCTGATGATGCTAGTATGTTTATGAAATGCTTGTAAGTGATGGAGTTATTGGTAACTTTTTGATCAATGGAGCTTGGTAATTCGTTGATCAAGGTTCTTACAAGTATTTGGTTGAATGTTTTGAAATGTTTTGTAAAAATATTTTATTATGAACTCACCAGCGTAAGCTGACCTTTTCTTTTAAAACTTTTTGGCACACATCTTAGTTGCCGTGTGATGCAGGAAAGCACTGTTGAGGCTAGAGCAGGTAGAGGGCTTACGAGCTTAGAAGATAGACGCTCTGGACCTAGAATAGTTGCTAGCTTTGGTTTGTTGATGTTATGTAACAAACAATCATTTGTCGTTTTGAGAACTATGTAATTGTTGTATTGAAATTTAATGTATGAAAAACTTTAAGTTATAAGCTGTGTGTGTATGTGTGCTGTTGTTCCGCTGCGTTGCTCCTGATATCCATTCGTCACGTGTGATATCCCCGGGCACAACCCACCATCTCCTGGGACCAAGTCTATGATAGGTACCAATAGTCTTTATGGCGCTCTTACCCCTTATGCAAAGCATCAATGACTTCGGTCTTCTGAAAGAGGCTTAGGGCATATCATCAAAGAAAGAATCCCAAGGAAGGGGTGAAGATGAGGTTAGAAAAGGTTTCTCCCTCTTTTGCTAGTTCTTCCGTTGTTGGTAGTTCCTCAGGTCGGGTTGTTTCATTTTCAGAGCTTTTTCAATTCTTTCATAACCTTTCGTAAGCGCCTATTGGAAGATTTGGGCTACCTCCTCTCTTTCCGATCTCATTCAGATAATAAGCCAGTCCGGTTTATTAGATAGTGAGTGGGTAAGAGAGGTGATTGGTCTGTCTCCGAATGTGGGCCTAGAAGCATTAGCCGAGTCTCTGAATATTGCGTGGGGGTTGTGACACATAAACACAACATTTCACCTATATTTAATCACACCAAACAAAACTTTCATCAGAAAATCAACTTCTGAAAAAATCAAATATTTTCACATAAAACCACAACATTTACCTATATAATCACACTAAAAACAAATTTGATCAAAAAATCAATTTCTAAAAGAATTAAAAATTTTAACATAAAACAACAACATTTACCTATATAATCACACCAAAAACAAATCGATCAAAAAATAAAATTTTGAAAAAATAAAAACTTTCACATAAACCGCAGCATTTACTTATATAATTATACCACAAACATATTTGATCAAAAATTAACTTTTGAAAACTTCAAAAATTTTCATAAAAACTACAACATTTATCTATATAATCACATCAAAAACAAATTAATCAAAATATAAACTTTTGAATAAATCAAATATTTTCACTAAAAACCACAACATTTACCTATATAATCACACCAAAAACAAATTTGAGCTAAAAATCAACTTTCGAAAACCTAAAATATTTTAATATAAAATAACAACATTTACCTATATAACCACACGAAAAACAAATTTGATCAAAAAATCAACTTTCAAAAAATCAACAAATTTTTACATAAAACACAAACTTTTTACCTATATTTAATCACACCAAACTAAAGTTTCCTAAAAAAATCAACTTTTGAAAAAATAAAAAATGCTCACATAAAACCACAACATTTATCTATATAATGACACCTAAAACAAATTTGATCAAGAAATCAACTTTCGAAAACTTCTAAAATTTTCATATCAAACAACAGTGTTTACCTATATAATCACACCAAAAACAAATTTGATCAAAAATCAACTTTCAAAAAATAAACTTTCAAAAAATTAACAAATTTTCACATACAACCACAACATTTTGCCTATATTTGATCACACCAAACTAAACTTTGTTCAAAAAATCAACTTTTGAAAAAATCATAAATGTTCACATAAAACCACAACATTTACCTATATAATCACACCAAAAACAAATTTAATCAAAATATCAACTTTAGAATAAATCAAATATTTCACATAAAACCGCAACATTTACCTATATATTCACGACAAAAATAAATTTGATAAAAAAATTAACTTTCGAAAACATAAAAATTTTTCATATAAAACAACAACATTTACCTATATAACAACACAATAAAAAAATTTAATCAAAAAATCAACTTTCAAAAAATCAACAAATTTTTACATAGAACCACAACTTTTTACCTATATTTAATCACACCAAACCATATTTTCATTGTTAGGGTTATTTCCTAGTTAAGATTTACTTTGTATTTTGTTTATATGTTTGTATATAGTTTAGGGTCTATTTTGTTATATTCCTTAAACTTGTATTTTGTTGTTATAAGCATGTAGTGTGTGTGTGTGAGGAGAGAGGCTAGATCACTTTTACACGTTAGAGAGAGAATTAACTGTGTGTGATTTATTTCTCCTGCACTTGTACTACGAATTGCTTTGATCATCAATATACAAAGAGAATTATTAGTATGAATTGTGTTTGTGATTGAACTGTTTGTTTGTGCGAATTATTCTGATCATTGTGAGTGATATTAACGATCCAATTGAACCTATCAATTGGTATCAGAGCTGTTGGTACTGTGTTCTTCGCTGTTCTTAAGCAAAACACATCAATATTGCTCAAAATCATGATCTGAATGAATTGTTGCTGTTTTTAGTTGTGATTTATCATCGCAATCACTCCTATACACAACGATTGTGCAGATTCCTTCAGATTATCATCAGATCTGAGGAATTTAGAAGAAAGAAAAATTTACTGTTCAATCAAATTTTGCTCAAATTTGATCATGTTTTGGATTGATTGATATAAGGGATTGATAATCGGACTATTTCACAGCTTGTGTGTGAATTTTGGACTAATTGGACAAGTTTTTGACAAAACCCAGAAAATTCTCATGGAGAAGATGATGAACAGTATGAGTTTGGTTGAAGATTAACTTGCCGAGTGATTATTTTGACTTAGACAATTTCCTTGGACTTAGATTGGAGAACAAACTAGGTCCTGTATTGCCGTATAAAGGATTTTGTGCTTGTCGGGTGAAGAATTTGACTTGAAAAAGTGTTACTGTTCAGCCGGATCAAACACTATAGCGCCGGGTGATACACTGTTACGCCGGGTGATTAAGAAAATTCAGCCGGGTAATCATCAACTGTGTAGCCGGGTGATTAACAACTGTCGTGTGATCGAGTACTGTTCAGCCGGACAAAGCTTTTGCCGTGTCAAGATTCTGCCGGGTCAAAGATTGTTGTCGTGTCAAAGTTTATTCTTGCTGCCGGGTAACTGTTCATCCGGGTGAAGAACAAAGTATTTCAACTGTTGAGCCGGGTAACTGTTTGGCCGTGTAAAGACTTTTTCCTGCCGGGTGAAGAACAAAGACACTGTTTAGCCGGTTGAAGAAGGATTTTCACTGTTTTGCCGTGTGACTCATTTTAGTTGTTTTTAATACCTGTTTCTTATCTTGTCTTTAATTACTTGTTTTTATTTTAGTATTTTAATCACTTCTTTTCAAAAATTAACAAAAACCGAAAATATTTTCTTTAAAATCTGTTAAAATGGCTCCTAATGATGATTCTGATAACCGTGTTCCTAGACTTTTGAATCGTGCAGATTTCAAGAACTGGACCATCAGGTTGAGACATCACTTGTGTTCTATTGACAATGACTTATGGAAGTCAATTGAAAAGGGTCCTCACATTTCAACTCAGACAGCACCAGATAGTGCAAGTACCTATACTAAAGATTCTACTACACCTTATCCGGAGGATAATTTGTCAGCAGAAGATCTGAGGAAAGTAAAGAATGATAGCAAAGCCTATTCTTTAATGTGCAAGGGGTTGCCACTTCAAGTTCTGTCTAGATTGGATGCATATCAGACTGGTTATACATGTTTCAAAGCTTTGAAGTCGATATGTGAAGGAGGAGAACAATTGAGGAGTTTGAAGAAGTCGAAATTGAAAAGACAATTGGAACTGTTTGAGCATATTAATGGAGAAACAGTGCACCAGATGATGAACAGGTTTGTTCACTTAACTACTGAGATGTCAAACCTCGGAGTAAAGACTGAACTCCAAGACTTGAATGATCGTTTGTTATGTGCTTTACCATCATCATGGAAGCAGACTGTTACTTTGTTGAAACATACTGAGAAATTTCCAATGGAATTAGATTTGCTTATTGGAAAGATTGAAGAAGTTGAGATTGATGAAGGATCAAGAAATACTGATAGATCAAGCTCACAAACTCAGTATAAGTATGTGGTAAATCCTGCCAATACTGTGGATAATGCTTTTCTTGCACAAGATGTAACGAAGTTTGAAGATGAGGGTGACTTATTTGTTGGTGCAAGTTTCTTTACTGATTCCGCATACTTTCCAAATTCACCAACTTATTCGCAACCTCAATCTCCACCAAGAGCTCAAGTTCAAAATCAGAATCTGAAGAATCAATCAGAAAATAAAAGTTCAAATGTTCAAGCTAAGGTGAAAGACGTTATGAATATTCTGTTGCAAGATGACGAAACTAAAACTGCCTTTACTGCTTTTATGGCAAGTTTTCAAGCGTACCAAGGAAGTCATTTAAGTCAAATGGACGTGGTCCTTCAAGACTTATTTGAGATGGATCCAGTTGACGTTGAGGAAATGGATCTTAATTGGCAAATGGTTATGGTTGCATATCGAACACAAAAGCATGCATATGTTAACCGAAGTTACAAACCTCATGCTAACAAGACAGTTGGATTTGACTAATCAAAGGCCAAATGTTTTAACTGTAATCAGTATGGTCATTTCTCAAGAGAATGCAAAGCTCCAAAGAATTTCAATGACCAAGCTAGTTCAAGCAATCAAGGTCAAGGTCAAAGCTCACAACAGTCTTCAAGCTATCAAGGCAGAAATCAACGTTTCTTTCAGAAACCATACCAAAGTCTTCCCATGCCAGAACTAAAAGACGAAGGAAAGAAGCCAGAAGACCAAACAAAGGCACTGGTAGTCAGCGTAAAAGATGGTTATGATTGGAGCGCATATGCAGAACAATTTACATCCGATTTTACATCAAGTCTGGCTCTGGTATGTGAAATTGAAGAAGACTGGTCTGAAGAAGGGGATGGAAAGATGGTTGATGATGTGAGTGAAGATTCTAAAGATTATGACTGGAGTGCAAAGTCTGATCCTACTGAAGAAACTGAAGCTGAAATTGCGTTAATGGCTACATCTAGTGAGTCTTCATCTTCTACTGAACAACCAAAGGTTAGTAATGACTTACCCCCTAACTATGTTCCATTGCCCCCTAGATGTGAAAGAAAGGTTATGTTCTGAACAGTGCATTCAACAAGTAGAACATTATCGAACTCATTCATTTAAAATCGGTGACAAATTAAGCAAACATGAAAAGATTCATGAACAACTTAAAATTGATCACAAAATTTCTGATGAGAAGATTTTGTCACTAACTGAATCATGGAACAAAACTTTAAAAGAATTGGAACTTGTTACCAAACAACTTGAAGAAATGACAAACAACTTTGAACAAGAAAAAGTTGCACATGCAGTCACTCAAGTTGAATTAAAGAAAGTTAAAAGTTGTAAAACAATGGTCGAACAACTTGTTAATGAAAGAGGTAACAAAAATAAAACCGGGTTGGGTTTTACTCATGAACCAATGCCAAATTCAATCACTCAAACCTTACCGGAAAACTTTAATGAATTTGATCATTCACCTGAAAATGAACGTAAATTCAAAGAAATTCAAAGAAGTAAATCCGAGTCCGAAGGATCTGAGGTGTTGATTGAAAGTTTGAGAGAAGAAGATGGAATGACAACTGAAGCAGATGATGAAGCAAGCAACAAATCTGAGAACAAGCCGGAGCCTGTTCTGATTCAACTCGTTGAATATCCAAAGCTTAATCCCGAACCAGAACAAACGGTGAAGGATGAAGGTGAATTTTCAGGATACAATGATCCTGAATACATCAAGTGGAAGAAAGAACAAAAGGCGCAAGGTGCTGATCAGTTGATCAAGAAGCAAGAAGTGAAGAAAGCCGAAGTTTCAACTGCAAAGAAGCAGAAATCAAAAGTAATGAACAATCAATCTGAAACAAAAGAATCAAAAGGCAAAAGTGTCTTAAAATCGAATGATAACACCAAAGTTCAAAGTGTTAAAACTGACAAAGTTAAACCTGTCAAGAAAGTGTCAAAAGGTAAGACAATCAAATTTGTGTCTGCAGGTACTTTCGACATGAACGGTTCTTATGGTAACCAAATCAATGCTCAAATCAAATCTAACTCTGGTCTGAAAACAGGTTCAGGTCCTAAGTCTTCCGCTGTCAATGATAAGAGAATTGAAAACTAAAAGGTAACCAAACAGAAAAGTTTAAAATCGAACCAAAGTCCCGTGCAATCAAAATCACAAACAATGTCTCCACAAAAGAATCAAGTTAATCTAAAACCGAACAAAACTGATAATGAATCTCGAATGAGTTCAACATCAAAAGTTAACAATCGGCTCTTTAGGATTAGCAAGAGATACTGTGAGATATGTGATCGTTATAACCATACAACTGCTGAATGTTTCTTTAACAGGTACTGCAGTTTCTGTGATAAAAGAAATCATTCTTCAGAAGAATGTTTTTATAACAAATTTTGCGACATTTGTGAGAGAAGAAACCATGACACTAAGGATTGTTTCTTTCGATCAAACTCAACAAGAGAAATGACTCCTTTTTCAAATTTTCAAAGAAATCAATCATTTGGTTTTCAAAACATGAATCAAAGTCATTCTCCGGTTTTGAGAAATTTCAATCGAAACAATTCTGTTTCTAACTTTTCATCAAGAAATGTGCAGGTTAACAGTTTTAAACCAAGAGCTTTAATGGTGAGAAATCAAAAGTTTGAAAATAACCTTGATCCTAAGCTAGAGGAAAGGTTTAGTGCTTTAAGGAGAAAGCAATTAATAAACGCGAATGGGCGAAACAATAGTTATCAGCATCAAAATCTCATGAATGAAACAAATTTTCAAAATATTCAATATCAACAAGTTACTATTGTAGATAGATTCTGAAAACCCAAGACCGTGTGGGCCTGGGTTGACCAAACTAACTAAGTGATTGTTGAACTGCAGGTATGCCCAAGAAGACCTATCAACTCATGGTTCGTTGATAGTGGGTGTAGCCGGCACATGACAGGCAACCATGCCTTGCTTCAGGATTTCAAGCTGAAAAATGGTACACACGTGGCTTTTGGAGGTGATGCTGGTGGTAAAATCACAGGAGAAGGAACTGTTTCGAATGGGGTCATTAGTTTTGATAAAGTCAACTACTGTGCACAGTTGAACTTTAACTTACTAAGTGTCTCGCAAATCTGTGATAAATCTTATTCAACTCTTTTTGATGATTCTTTCTGTTATATTCTTAAACCAGGTTTCAAGATCGACAATGAGTGGGTAGTGGTTAAAGCGCCAAGAGATCGTGATATATACAAATTGGATATGTCGCAGATTGATGCTGAAACCGAAACAACCTGTCTCATTGCTCATGCTTCAAATGATGAGAGTCAGCTTTGGCATAGACGGCTGGGCCATTCAAATTTCAGAAACATGAACCGTTTGGTAACTGGAAATCACGCTGTGGGAATCCCATCGAAGAAATTCTCCACAACTGATCTCTGTCCAGCATGTTTGAAGGGAAAACAGCATAGGATGTCTTTTAAGTCCAAGCAAGAAAACTCCATTTCAAAACCCTTGCAGATGCTACATATGGATCTTTTCGGACCAACAAATGTGCAAAGCATCGGAAAGAAGTCTTACTGTTTTGTCATTATTGACGATTTCACTAGATTTTCTTGGGTTTATTTTTTGCATGCAAAATCTGAAACAGCTGAATTATTAAAAGAATTTATCATCAAAGTTGAAAATCAATTGGAATGCAAAGTTAAAATTTTAAGAAGTGATAATGGAACTGAATTTAAGAATGCTAATGTTGATTTATTTTGTGCAGAAAAGGGAATTGCTAGACAATTTAGTGCTCCAAGAACACCTCAACAAAACGGGGTTGCGGAACGGAAAAACCGGACACTGATTGAAGCAGCAAGATCCATGCTCGCAGATGCCAAAATCCCTATCACTTTTTGGGATGAAGCTATTGCTACTGCGTGTTTTGTACAAAATAGAACATTATTAGTTCAAGATAAACAGAAAACTTCTTATGAGTTGTTGTTTGGAAGGAAACCAAATATTTCTTACTTGAAAGCATTTGGTTGTCCGGTATCGATTTTAAATTTGAATGATCATCTCGGGAAATTTGAGTCAAAATCTGACGATGGATTTTTCCTAGGTTATTCGTCTGTTTCTAAAGCTTATCGGGTTTTTAATAGCAAAACAAATACTGTTATTGAAACTATTAACGTCAAGTTTTTAGAAAATTCGTTTCCCTTAGTGGCTCATGGTCCCGAATGGTTATTTGATTTAGATTCATTATCGAAATCCTTCAATTCTAACTTATTTGATTTTTCAGGAAACGCAAGGAAGGAATCAGGTGACTTAGGATGCTTTAGTGACGATTCTGATAATGACGAGGATGGAAATCTCAACTCAGAATATCCATTCATGTCTTTTCACAATCCTGATCATGTCAAATCCAGTCAAGCTCCGGGTCCTTCTGGTTCTCATGAAGATCAAGAGTCAAACAATCTTGAAGAAGATGTGAATCCGCAAATGTCTCCTAATGATGGTGGATCTGTTCAGAATCAACCATCATCCGATCCGAATGTTGAAGTTGTTCCAGAATCTTTTGATTACTTCATCAATTCACCGGATCAAGTCCCGAATTTTACTCCACATACTTCGACCATACTACAAGATCTACCAAATCTGAATACTTCTAATCTGGAGAGTCAAGTGCAAGGAGGTGACATACCAATTCATCGAATTCACAAGAAACATCCTGTCTCTCAGATTATTGGGCCGTTGAATCAGAGAACTACAAGAAGTCAGACTGAGCAAGCAAATGTTTGTCTTTATTCGTGTTTTCTATCTCAAGTGGTGCCAAAGAACATTTCAGAGGCGTTGAAAGATAACAGTTGGATTGAAGCCATGCAAGAGGAATTACTTCAGTTTCGCAAACAGGAAGTTTGGAAACTTGTGGACTTACCTGAAGGAGAGAATGCAATTGGTACAAGATGGTTGTACAAAAACAAGCCAGACGAACGTGGCATTGTGGTCAGAAACAAAGCAAGACTCATTGCACAGGGATACACTCAGGAAGAAGGCATTGATTATGAAGAGGTGTTTGCTCCGGTCGCAAGACTTGAAGCCATACGCGTTTTTCTTGCATATGCTTCTTTCATGAAGTTTAAAGTATTCCAAATGGACGTTAAAGGTGCTTTTCTGTATGGACCAATTACAGATGACGTATATGTCAGACAACCTCCGGGTTTCGAAGATCCTGACTATCCTCATCGTGTATACAAGTTGAGTAAAGCTCTATATGGTCTACACCAAGCTCCAAGAATCTGGAATGAGACATTATCCAAGCATTTACTAGAACATGGATTCACAAGAGGACAGATTGATCCAACTTTGTTTATGAAGAGGGAGAATGACGATCTCTTATGTGTTCAAGTTTATGTGGACGATATTATCTTCGGATCAACCAGTGCGTCAATGTGCAAAGAATTTGAAGAAATCATGAAGTCTAGATTCCAGATGAGTTCAATGGGAGAGATTAATTTCTTTCTTGGATTACAAGTGAAACAATCAGCTGACGGAATTTTCATCAATCAATCAAAATTTGTTGATAAGTTGTTGAAGAAGTTCAAGATGCAAGATTGTCAAACAATTCGAACTCCATCTGATGTGAATTGCAAGATTCAACCGGATCCAAAGGGCAAAGCAGTTGATCAAACACTATACAGATCAATGATCGGTACTCTGATGTATCTTACTGCATCAAGACCAGACATCATGTACGCTGTTTGTGTATGCGCCAGATATCAGTGTGATCCGAAAGAGTCGCATCTTGTTGCTGTGAAGCGTATATTCAGATTTCTTAAAGGGAAACCAAATCTTGGGTTATGGTATCCTTACGAAGGAAATTTTGAATTATATAGCTATTCTGACAGTGATTTTGGTGGTTGTGCTCTTGACAGGAAATCGACTACTGGCGGCTGTCAATTTCTGGGTACTAGGCTTGTCTCTTGGCAATGCAAGAAGCAGACCAATGTTTCTGTATCTACAGCCGAAGCAGAGTATATCGCTGCATCTGCAGGATGTTCTCAGGTTTTATGGTTACAAAATTAGTTGCTTGACTACGGGTTTAACTTTCTAAAAACACCCATTTACATAGACAATACTGCTGCTATGTTTATTACTGCTAATCCTGTTCAACACTCAAAAACCAAACATATCGAAATTCGATATCACTTTTTAAGAGACAACTCTGAAAAGGGTTTAATAATTTTGATTAAGGTTCATACCGACAAACAACTGGCAGATATTTTTACAAAATCCTTTTTGTCAGGCCGGTTTGAATTCTTAATTCAATCCATAGGATTAATCAATCATGATTGATTCTATTTTTCAAAAACTAAACAAAAATCAGAAAAATATAAAAGCCAAAAATATAATAAGTTGATGTCATATTTTGATTCCTTTGTCTTTTATTTTATGTTTTGCATTGTGTGTGCTTGCGTGAAAAAGAAAATAGAAAAGCAAAAACAAAATATAAAAGCAAAAAGAAAAGAAAATATCATGTCATAAGAATCTATATTGTAAAAAGTGAGAGTTGATAGTTACACTAGACATTATTTGTTACATCATTTTTAATAAAGACTGATGAATGTTAATTGATGTGCTAGACAGCTCAGGCAATTAGACTGAACAAGTAAGTTGATTGTTGACAAACATAATCTTAATGATATTTATGTTAAGTTCCATTGTTATACATGTCTAGATATATATCTTTTGTTACATTGCTTGTGATGATAGTTGTGCATGATCGGGTAACGATGTAGTCTATTCAGTGTGATGAACCGCATCGTGAGCTTCTTTGTTGTGGTACCCACAGACCTGAAGTCTCACATGAAGTCTCTTTTGAGCTTCAAGGTGCAGCAAAAGATTCCAAAATGGAACAAAAAGAGTCCCAAATGTGGACCAACACCAAACAAAAATTCCAAAAAGGAATTCAGAAGATTCCCAAGGGGAACGATAGGAAAGAAAAATTCCCAAAGATGGAATTAAAAAGAAGTCCCAAAGTGGACCAAATCCGAATAGAACCCAGATTCCACACTGTGTATGACTGTAAGTGACCAGGTTTTGTACAATATATATTCAGGTAGTGATTGATAAGGAAATATGTTGACATATGTATACATGTGGGTCACATAAGTCATTCTAATCGAACCTTAAATATCATCATGATACTGAAAAAGTAAGTGTGTCAACTCGAGCTAATTGGTATGTTTTCATATCATCACTCAATCAAGCATAAGTCAAATGTCTATTCAAAACTTGCAAAACATGTTCAGATAATGTGTGGTATGATCTCACTGCGATATTTTGATTCATTGCATTGCATATGTCTTTATTTTAATGTGTGTGCTTTGTGTGTGCAGGCATATGGAATCATTATTGACACATCGACATCCTTATTAAACTTAAAAATTCCTAGAAATTTCAAGTTTAGGGGGAGAATAAATGGAAGAAGAAAAATATTTACAAAAATCCAAAAATATTGTGAATAAGTGTGTTTTGAATGAACAAGATTATGTGGTATGAAAAGCAAAAGTATTGGATGTGTGAAAAACAAACCCAAGGTCTTGTAATTTGTTTTTAAGAAATTGCTTCGGGATATAGAAAAATTGGTTATGGAAAAATATTTTTGAAAAAGAAAAAGAAAAATGAATTTAATTGGAATAAATGTTATTGTCTTGTTTAATGTTGTTTGATAATTAATATGACAAACATTCTGTTTAAGGATATCTTGTCTAATTAATATGTCGGAGAATGTTGCAGGTGCAATAAATGCCGTTGAAAAGGTCAACAGACAGGAAAAGGTGAAGATGTTGTGACCACTGTACAGCCGGGCAATGATCATGTCAAATACAGCCGGGTAAAGGTCATAGATATCAAGCCGGGTGATACAACTGTATTGCCGTGTGAAGAAGGAAAAGCATGCCGGGTGATACAACTGTGTTGCCGTGTAATGAAGAAATGCATGCCGTGTGAAGAAGGAAAGCAACTGTGTTGCCGTGTAATGAAGAAAGCAAGCCGTGTGAAGAAGGAAAGCAACTATGTTGCCGGGTGATGAAGAAAGCAAGCCGGATGAAGAAGGAAAGCAATTGTGTTGCCGGGTGATGAAGAAAGATTGCTGGGTGATGTTTGAAGACTACTATTCTGCCGGGTGATTGATAAAACCCATCAGGTGTAGTTGTTCCTAACCTTTATCCGTCACTACAGTGACTTACCCGTCTCTACAGTGTTTGACCCGTCAAGTGATTTTCACATGTTTGCGACTTGTCTTATGTACTTGACCCGTCACTACAGTACATGACCCGTCACTACAGTACATGACCCGTCACTACAGTACTTGACCCGTCAAAGCTTATTGGGCCTTTTATGTTTACCCGTCCCTTTTGTTGACCCGGCACTTAAAATTTTGACCTAAATTTTTGACGATACAAAAACCCGCTTCTACACAAACACTTATCATTTCACACATTCACTTTCACACAAACACTCTGTACTTGAATCGCCATTGTTATCATATTCAATCGTTTTGTTCTGTAACAAGGTTGATCGATTGGATAAGGTAGTGATTTAGGGTTTTTGACCTCAATAGACCTGCAAATCAACTGTTAAAAGGAAAAACGATGATGAACAGTGTTTTGTGCATTGAATCGACACTTTGATTATGTGTGTTAAAACCAAAATCGAATGTTGTTTTATGTACAAAATCTGTCGATCATCAACATTCAATCACTCATTTGCACCAAAACAACTTAAAATCAACTGATTCACTCAAAATGCTCACAACTGTTAAAATCGCCATTGATGAACTTTGAAGCTTTTAAAAGTTAAACATCAAAAGGATGAAATATCTGTTTAAAAGTGACAAATGCATGATAAATCTGAACTAAAACATGTTAAACAACTTCATCATACAAATGTCAAAATTTTGCCTTAAGTGATTAACTGTTAAAGTGAAAAATGTTGTATAAATCATTAAAATTCAAAGTTGTGTTAATCAAAGTGATGAAAATCAATTTGTTAGATCAATTTAGGGTTAAAATGATTATATGAATGTTTTTGCTTTCTAACTTTTAATCAAACACTTATGAAATGTTGATATGTTTTAATGAAGAATCTAACACATTTGTCTTGTTTTTGTGTTTGTTTGTGTTTTAACAGATGGAGAATCTTAAATTCGAGCCTAAACACAATTTGGTAGCAGTTCTAGATGAATCTATCCCTGAAACAGAAGGTTACAGAGATATGATTAAGTTTCTCAAAAGGACCAAATATGTGTATGCTATGTGTGCCAAACCGGTCATATATGCAAGGCTGATTAAGAATTTTTGGAGGACTGCAGAAGTCATTAGAGATGATAATGGGGTTGCTGTGGTCAGAGGGAATATTGCCAGAGAGATGGTACTGACTGTTTCTGAAGAAGTCATTAGACATGCCCTGAGAATTGATGAAGATGAGGATGGGATGAATGATGAGCTGACCATGGATGAATGCAAAGCGTGTTTTGTTAATATGGGTCATCCACCTGTATTTCCAAAGTCACAGTTTTATAGGGCGAAGTTGGGAAAGAAGTACAAGTTGTTATGCTATGTGGTGCAACAATGCATGTCCAGGAGGAGTGCAGGATTCGATAATTTCCCATCAGATATTGCATCACCGATTGTTGCCATAGCAGAGAACAAGCCATTCAACATGTCGAGATGGATTATGAATGGTTTTGTATTTAACTTAGTGAAAGGCAAGCGGTTTAAGTTTCTCATGTACCCGAGATTCTTACAACTGATGATCAACATTGCCTATCCTATCATCAGAACCGAAGGTTATGCTGGAGGTATGCTATACACTGAGGACATGAACGATCTATCTTACCGAAAGATGAGTATCGGGAATGTGCTTGATGTTGAATTGTTTGACTATATGAGAGATATAGTCAACAATGAAGAAGATGTAGAAGGTGTTTACTATCATATTTCGAATGGTGAGATAGTTAATCCACAGGACCTAGTGGATGAGGTGCCTGATAACCTGTTGGATGATGACGAGTACTTTGCTCGTCATCCAGAAGATGAAGAAGATGATGGTAATGATGATGGTGATAATGATGAGGATAGTGATAGTGATGATGAACAAGATGATGGTGGAAATGAAGGTGCTGAATCTGAATCTAATTCAGAGGAGGCAGAGATTGTAGAAACTGGTAAACCTTTGGAGGTAGAGAATATTGAAGTCATTGAGCCTATGGTAATAGAAGAACCTGTTGAGGTTGCTTCTGGTGTTGAAAAAGTTGGTGTTGAAATACCAAAGGATGTTAGTGTTCAATATGTTAGAAGAAAGAGGTCGAAAATAGTAAAAGAGTCTGTGATTGTTGAGCCTGAAGAGATTGATGTACTTCAGATTGCTCAGGAAGCAATGGCCGAAGCTGAGACTATGGCACAGATAGTTGAGGAAGCTGATGCTGGCGTTGCTGTTCCTACTGCTGTTGATATTCCCACCACATCATCACAAATTGCTGAAAATATTGAACAAGGTTTGGAGTCTTCACCAAACTTAGTGTCAAAGGTTGATGAGAATGAAAAGGAGAAACGGATTGCAGAATTAGAAGAAATGGTTGAAAAATTGTTAGAAGCTAATGAATTGCTGAAAGCTTCAAATGAACGGAAAAAGAAAAGATTTGATGAGTACTGGGATATACATAATCAAAATTTGAAAACCTTCAAGAAATTGGATGAGGATCATGTCAAGCTTGTGGATGAACATGTGAAGTTGAAGGATGATTATGATAAGCTGAAAGAGGAGCATGAAAATCTGAAATATGATTACAAAGAATTGCAAGCTGAATGCAATACGTTGGAGGCCGAGAAAGAAATGTTAGAAAAAGAGTTGGAGGAGACTAAACCAAAGAAAGCTGGCTCATCATCAGATAAAGATTTTTCTGAAGAAATAGTTGAAGTGACTGAAGCTGAAGTTCCTAAAGTTTATTTGACTAGAGCTCGAGGCACTACGAATGTTGGAATTAGAGTGGAATCACCAATCATCATTCCCGATGAAGCTGTTGCTGAAACTGTCAATATGGACAAAGCTGAGGGAAAAAGGAAGATAGATGCTATACCAGAGATTTTTGGTGATGAAGAAAGTTCGAAAAAGGCAAAGATAGACGAAACAGTGCAGATTGAGCCGATTCAATCTGTAGCTGAAGTTGAGACTGAGAAAACTGAATCTGTTGCTGACACTGAAATAGTTGAGTTGACAGATAGTGATAAAGAAGTTGATTCTGAGGAAACGGTTCAGGTTGAGCCGATTCAACCTGAAGCTGTTAAAGTTGAAAGTGTGCCTGAAACCGTTCCTGAAGTTACAAGTCAGTTTGAGCCGGTTCAAACTGATGATGCACCCATGATTGAAGCATTGGATGATCTGGACGATATTGATTTCACTGAGTCTGATGATGAAGCTGAACCAGTACAGAATGTTGTTGAAGAGATTCCTGATGATTTGGATCAAAGGTTTGCATACCTTGAGAAAATGAAGTATAATGCTGTATTTTTGAATGGGTTGACTGTGAGCCAAATAAATGAAGAATATGAAAAGTGTCTGATTGCCCAAGATAAAACCGAAGCTGATAAGAAAGAGTTTGTGATTGAGATGGGAGAATGGACTCCGATGCAAGAAAGCCTAAACATAGAAGATTTGCCTCCGACTGAATTGTATCACCAAAATCCAGATGAAATGACAGCTTCTGATATGCGCAGTTGGTTGAGTTCGAGAAATTATCCGTACAAGACTTTGAAGAGGTTGAAGTCTGAGTCACTGAGGAAGATTGTGGTCAGTTTTATGAAAACGGAGAAGATGTACAACAGAATGTTTTATTTGGACTATCAAAATCCTCAGTACTTCGAGCTGACAAAAAGATTCAAAGTCCTTGGACCAAAGGAGATTCCAGTGATGGCCTTACCTGAAAATGCTCACAAGAAACGACATGAATTGATGGATATGTTTCCTAGCGAAGTTAAATCATACAACATACCGATGGAGGTTCGTGAATCTTGGCATAAGTCAGCAACAGCAGGTGACGTGGTTAGGTCACTGCTGAGTAAAGGGCAGTCAATTGCTGAATTACTTGATTCTATGATTGTGCCAGAGAAAAATAAGAAGGTGAAGATAATCGCATGGAAATACGATGAAGTATTTGATGCATTTATGATTAAGAGAGTGAATGGTTTATGTGATGTATACCATTACTACTCGAGCATTTTTAAACTGGAAGTTCAGGATTTGAAAGAATTGCACAAACTAAGGTTGATAAATCACACGCATGCTGAGCGTGGTGATAAATGTGTTATGCTTTTAGATGCCGGGATTGCTAGACCACCAAAGTATCTTGATTTCCGAGGTCAACAGGAAGATTCTGCGTATGTGCAAGAAAAGAAAGAAAGAAAGAAGAAACGTTTAGTTGTGACTGAAGATATGTATTTGGAAGAGTTTTCAGATGAGTACTTTGACAAGGTGACTGATCCTGGATTGAAAGTAATAGATGGTTCACAAATGACAAAGCCTATACTCAGAGTGTTCTATAATCAAGAAACTTTTGAATTGAAGCTGGTTAGGAACTTGGAAGATTGGGACAAAGACATGATTACGCTTTTCAGTACATTTGAGTTGAAGCTGCTACATCCGTCATATATCGATTTTTTGAGAAGCTATAGAATGGAGAAGTGTAAAGATGCACTTGCTGAAGCTGACAGAAAATTGTTCGTGGTAATGATAGAGGTGATTGCTGCTGCAACTGAAAAGATCCGAGTGAGAAAGGCACTGCTGAACTCTAATCTCGTGAGGGTTGATTTACCAGAGATAGAGTATATGAGAATATCCAGAAGAGGAACTTTGGAGGTGAAAGTCAAAGACCAGGAGATGCCATTCGAATTTTATGCTAATATTGATTTTGCAGGATTAAATCTGGACTCACTTAGACGTATGAATGCCTGCCCAATTCTGACGAATGAATCCAAGCCTCGACAAGCCAAGATTGCCGAAAAGTTCAAATCATGTATCGAAGAAGCTTTGAAGGAACAAGAAGAGTATAAAGGCAAAGAGCTGCTGAATGTCAAGGATGAACCGGAAGATTGGTAAAAAGAGATTGATGCTGAACAAGAAGAAAAAGATTGAAGATTTTGCTGAAGATTCAAAGATAAATCTTAGGGGGAGTACTGTTAGGGTTATTTCCTAGTTAAGATTTACTTTGTATTTTGTTTATATGTTTGTATATAGTTTAGGGTCTATTTTGTTATATTCCTTAAACTTGTATTTTGTTGTTATAAGCATGTAGTGTGTGTGTGTGTGAGGAGAGAGGCTAGATCACTTTTACACGTTAGAGAGAGAATTAACTGTGTGTGATTTATTTCTCCTGCACTTGTACTACGAATTGCTTTGATCATCAATATACAAAGAGAATTATTAGTATGAATTGTGTTTGTGATTGAACTGTTTGTTTGTGCGAATTATTCTGATCATTGTGAGTGATATTAACGATCCAATTGAACCTATCATTCATCAAAAAATTAACTTTTAAAAGAATAAAAAATGTTCACATAAAACCACAACATCTACCTATATAATCACTCCAGAAATAAAATTTGATAAAAAAATAAATTTTGAAAACATCAAAAAATTTCATATAAAATAACAACATTTACCAAAATAACCACACAAAAAACAAATTTAATCATAAAATCAACTTAAAAAAATTAACGAATTTTCACATAAACCTCAACTTTTTACCTATATTTAATCACACCAAACCACACTTTTATCAAAAAATCAATTTTTGAAAAAATAAAAATGTTCACGTAAACCACCACATTTAACTATATAATCACACCAAAAACAAATTTGATTAAAAAATCAACTTTTATAAAAATTCAAATATTTACACATAAAACCCAACATTCATCAAAAAAGTCAACTTTCGAAAACATCAAAAATTTTCAGATAAACTACAACATTTACCCATACAATTACACTAAAAACTAATTTAATCCAAACATAAAATTTTGAAAACATCAAAAATTTTCATATAAACCACAACATGTAATGTATAATCTCACCGAAAACAAATTTGATAAAAAAATCTAATTTCAAAAAATTAACAAATTTTCACATAAAACCACAATATTTTTCCTATATTTAATCACACTAAAAACAAATTTGATCAAAAAATCAACTTTTGAAAAAATAAAAAGTTTTCACATAAAATCAAAACATTTACCTATATAATCTCACTAAAAACAAATTTGATCAAAAAATTAATTTTGGAAAAAATACAAAATTTTCACATAAAATCAAAACATTTACCTTTATAATCACACCAACATAAATTTGATTAAATAATTAACTTCTTAGAAAATAAAAAATTTTCACAAAAAAACCACAACCTTTACCTATATAATCATAACAAAAAATAATTTGATCACAAAAATTAACTTTCAAAAATCAACAAAATTTTCACATAAAACCACAATATTTTACCTATAATTAATCACACCAAAACAAACTTTCATAAAAAAATTAACTTTTGGAAAAATTAAAAATGTTCATATAAACCACATTATTTACCTAAATAATCACTCAAAAAAAATCTGATCAAAAAATCAACTTTCAAAAAATTCATAAAATTTCAGATAAAACCAGAACATTTTACCTACATTTATTAACACCAAACCTAATTTTAATCAAAAAATCAACTTTTGAAACCATTAAAAATTTTCATATAAAACCACAATATATACCTATATAGTCATAGCAAAAAAAAATTTGATCAAAAAATAATCTTTTGAAAAAATCAAAAATTTTCACATAACACCACTAAATTTATCTATATAATCACATGAAAACCATATCTGATAAAAAAACTCAACTTTCTAAAGCATAAAAAATTATCATATAAGCAACAACATTTACCTATATAACCACACCAAAAACAAATTTGATAAAAAAATTAAATATCAAAAAATCAACAAATTATTACATAAACCACAAAATTTTACCTATATTTAATCACACCAAACCAAACTTTCCTGAAAACATCAACTTTTGAAAAAAATAAAAAAATCTCACATAAAACCACAACATTTACCTATATAATCACACCAAAAAGAAATTTGATCAAAAAATCAACTTTTAAAACATCAAAAATTTTCATATCAAACAATAACATTTACCTATATAATCACACCAAAATTTGATTAAAAAATAAACTTTCAAATAACCAACTTTCAAAATTCAACAAATTTTCACATACAACCACAACATTTTACCTATATTTAATCACACCAAACCCAACTTTCTTCAAAAAATCAACTTTTGAAAAAATAAAAAATGTTCACATAAAACCACAACATTTACCTATATAATCACACCAAAAACAAAATTAATAAAAAAATCAACTTTTGAATAAATAAAATATTTTCACATAAAACCACAAAATTTACCTATATAATAACACAAAAAATAAAATTGATCAAAAAATCAACATTCGAAAACATCAAAAATTTTGATATAGAACAACAACATTTACCCATATAACCACACAAAAAACAAAATTTGATAAAAAATCAACTTTCAAAAAATTAACAAAATTTTCACATAAAACCACAACATTTTACCTATATTTAATCACTCGAAACCAAACTTTCCTCTATACATCAACTTTTGAAAAATTAAAAAATGCTCACATAAAACCACAATATTTACCTATATAATCAAATCAAAAAGAAATTTGATCAAAAAATCAACTTTCGAAACATAAAAAATTTTCATATCAAACAATAACATTTAACTATATAATTACACCAAAAACAAATTTGATTAAAAAATAAACTTTCAAATAATTAACTTTAAAAAAATCCACAAATTTTCACATAAAACCACAACATTTTACCTGTATTTATTCACACCAAACCTAACTTTAATAAAAAAATGTTGGACCTGAATTGTAGTCTAATATTATCAACACAGTCAAAGTCAACAAAAGTCAACGTCAACAGTCAAAGTCAACGCAAAAGTCAAGACGACGCGTTCGGGACGAAGATTAGAGACAAGGTGTTGAACGCGACGGTTTTATTGTTAATAAATATATTTTGTGTCAACAAAATATATTTAATCGTTTTCGTCAGTTTAGTATTTTATGTAATATATATTTTGTCTTAATGACAAAATATATATTAGACTAAACATTAGGGTTTTATTTGTATTATTTCCATTTGTCATGTTATAGTCTAAGTCTAGGGTCCTAATTGTCATTAGTCCAAAGTGTCATTAGGCTATAAATAGTAAATGGCAATTAGGGTTTTATGATGCTTGAATGAGCAAGATTGAGGGTTTCCATGTAAACAAAATCTGATGCAATCAATATAGATCAAATTGAGTGTTTTATAGTGTGTTCATCCAAAGTTCATCACATTTTAAGTCATTTGATCCAAAATCTTCAAAAATTACTGATTCAAAGGAGTTAATGGGACCAACAATTGGTATCAGAGCCTAAGAGAGATCCAATTCAGTCATATTTTTGAAGATTTGTTACTGATTATTGAAGATTGTTGAAGAATGTTAGTGAGTGAAAGTTGGGTTTTAAGAGAGAGAAAGTAGATCTGAGTTTGAATATTCATAATTTCATCAGATCTACTTCAACAATCATCAGATCTATTATTTTTAGCAACATATTTGTGATCTACAAGCTGAGATCTACAAGAAAAGAAGAAGAAATCTTTAGATCTGAAAGTTTCTCTAACATACAGTGTGTGTGTGTGTTCTTGGTGTTCTTCAAATCTTCAAATCTGCAAGACCCGCGAATCTAGTTAATATCTGAACGAAAGTTCAAAATTTTGAGCGAATCTATACCAAGCTTTTGCATAGATTCGCCCGTTGTTCTTAGCGAACCTATAAGTTCGCCCGACACTTTGAAGCCATCCAGATCTGAGCGAACCTACCTTTTGTTGACATATTTCCTGCACCAACAATCAACAAAACAAAACCATCTACAACCAACATAACCTCTAACTCAAAACCCCAATCCATTTCCCTCCCAAACCCGTTTTTCAAACCAAAATAGCAAACTCGAAATAAATTAACCATAACCCCTACCTAAACCAAAACACAAAACATAATTTTACTCCGTACGACCGTACCACAACATCATAACATTTTGCACCAACATTTAACCCAACCCAACACTTCAACAACCCAACACTTTGACCAACCAAACACATAACCATTTAACTCGACTGAACCATACACCCTACTACAGATCTGAGCTACCAACCAGAAAAGAAAAGAAACAAAAAGAAAAGAGAAGTGTTGGTCCATAAAGATCGTGATTTCAGTGCTTTGTTGACTTGTTTAACACAAATATGTCCAAACTTGAAGAACAAAGTGTATATTAACCAAACAACCCAATAACAAGATCTAACCCACAAATGAGGTAAATAAGCTACAATGATAAGTAGAATAAGCTCCTAGCACCTCAAATAGAACGATTACACAACACAATCAGTGAGAAATGGCTTGGATAAAAGATGTGCAAAAGTTGTATAAAGTGAAGATAAGGTTACAATATATAGCAGTGTTAGGTTCGCTGATAGATTCGCTCTAGCGAATCTATCCAGCGAACCAACACAGGTTCGCTGGGCACATAGGTTCGCCCAGTCGATACCTTAATACAAAAGACATGATGACCTGCGGGCGAATCTATAGATTCGCCCGTAGGTTCGCTAGCACTAATACAAATACAAGTTAAACAATTACAAACAAAAGTAACACCGACAAGCCGGTGAGTCCAACCTATACATAGTGACTATCAATACTCCCCCTAGGTTGGACCTCACCTGGGGAAGTCTTCTGATTAGCTCCGTCTTGATGGCTTCAAAGATGTTCAATAAACGTTCCTGCCCTTTCTTTAATTCCGGCCATTGGGTTTGTAATGTCTTCAGTTCCGGCCTCATCTTCACTTAAATTCAGCATCGAATCTACAAACTCAGTATCAGCGACCTCAGTATCAGGCTCAAGTTGAACTGTCGTCACCGCCTGTTTCTCTACAGTTTGCTCCTCGCTTATCACCTCCAAATCAATTACCTTAACTGGTTTCTCAAACCTCTGCTCAATTGATCGATCCAGCTGTCTAGTTAGATCGTCCATTTCCATGCGCTGATCATCCGACCTTCTCAGCCTCTCATTCACAGCCTTCAGTTCTGCACGAATCCCCCGGGCTTTATTTGCGACCTTCACGAACAGGTTCGCTTCAGCAGCAGTGTCATCTCCAGCCCCGTGCTTAATCATGTTCTCACACAAAACCTTCAGATCCTCATCACAGAAGGAAAAGATCTCCATTGGGTCAAATAGTCTGATTTCAGGACGATCTTTTCCTTGTAGACGGATAACAGCTTCACCCGTACTGTTATCATAAAACCATTTAAGAAACTCCTGCAGTCGGGGTGGCTGTGTGTCTGGGACCCTGACCCTTGTCATCACCTTTGGTGCAGCTATCTTCAGCACAATCTTGCCCTTCCACGACACCCAATGTTTATCCTCCTTCTGCCTCATCCTCTTCGGCTTTTGGTACCCGAATTGAACAAAATCAGTCTTGGCAGCCTCCTGAATAGCAGCTTCGAACGCGCAAGCCCTGCCACTATCTTCCTTTCCCAGTAATGGCAGCTCTGCCAGTCTACGCAAATCCCATCTAGGAAAGGTGGCGAAGTGCTTTCGGTTCTTGACATACGTAATGTCTCCGCCCCTCCTTTTGATCATGTAAGCCTCCACCAAACAGTTGTACTTCCATGCAATGATCTGTCTATCTTGCTGTTTGGTGTTGGGTTCATCTAAGTGCTGGAATATCGGTACTTCAGGAACCACAGCATCTTCCTTTCTAAACCACTCAGACTTGTCTAAATCAGCATGCTCGAACTGATAACTCATCCCCTTTTCCTCAACTTTATACATTTCAGGCTCGTCATCCAAATCTTCTTCACTGTCAGCATCGACATCAGTCTCAGGTTCATCAATCAAAGTAAAATCCTTACTCGATCCTCCGACCACTTCTTCTCCCTCAAACACATCTAAATCAATCCCCATCTCTTCATCAAACTCTTCCTCCACGGCCTTTCCCTTTCCTTTATCACCAAAATCAACATCCATTAACGGATACTTTGCAATATCCGTTAAGGAGTTCAGTTCCGCCTCAGTCATTGCCGGTTCAGTTCCAGCATTTTCCTTCAGAGTGTTTAGTTCTTTGAAGATCCTTACAATCAAACACTGCTGGTCCTTCATCATCCGACCCATCTCGTATATCACAGTCGATTTCTCTGCATCTTGTTTTTCCAACTCTTCGTGCTTCACTTTCAACTCAAACAGATCAGCCTTCAATCTCTCAACCTCATCCTTCAACTCATTTCCAGACCCAGCAGATGTACCCCCTATATCGTGCTTCGCCTTCTTTGACCCCTCAGCGTTTGTATCAGACCTTTTCTTTGTTCTCAATTCCCTGCCAGCATCTATTTCAGCTTGGATCTCATCCACTTCCCTATCAAACGAATAGTCTTTCTCTTTAGCGTAAGCTTTCCTCTTTTTTATTCTTTTCTCAACCACCTCTATATTCTCTCCGCCTCTTTTCCTTTCCGTCTCGATCAACCTTTGTATATACACCCACCTTTCAGTCGGATACATATTCTCCCATAAATACGTAGTCCTTCCCACACAATCCGGCCTCACCGATTTACAATCTTTGAAGATCCTTGAATGCATATCCCAGATTTTCAATTCTGCACCCTCCACCGGCAGATTTGGTAGTTTATCATTCAGAATCATCTGAATGAATCTGGGATACATTAACCATTTGGCCCCTTTGCTGGCATGGATGTTCTCGAGCATGTAGTTGAAAATTAGCTTCGCAAGATTTGCTTTTTGCCCTCGGCAAAACAGCATCATAGCTCGAGCCCAGTCCAAGTTCAGCCCGTCCGTACCCCCTTTCCGGTGATCCAGGCACATAATGAACACATGTGCTATGTACCTCCACTCCTGGATCAAGTACGACTTCACAAACTCCATTTTCTTCTCTCCGGGCATCGGACCCTCATACCCCGCTGTCCGGAATGCCCCATAAACTTCTTCAGCTGTCATATGGACCTCCTCACCCACATCATCCTCTAGCCTCAAAGTTCTAGCCAGATCGGCTTCAGTAAACGCCAAGTCGTGGCCACAGACTTTGGCACAGATACGTGACGGCTTTACCGACACGTTCATGACCGCAGTTCGCCAGAAATCCCGAACGTGCGTCTCATATATAGTAGGTGAGTGAGAGATGGCATAGTGTATATGTGACGACTTCAGCCATTTGATAGCGTCTCTATAGCTGCTGGCCTTTTCAAAGTTTTCGTCGAGTAAAGCACACATGTTGTGCTTCTTTTCGAAAAATAATGTCGACATTGTGCCTGAAAAATGAACGGAGATTGATCAGAAATGAAGATTTGAAAAACAGTTAATAGATTCGCTGGAAATTAGGTTCGCTAGTATAGCGAACCTGAGATTTTGGCACCAGAACCTATAGATTCGCTGACATGAAAAATCAGTCATTGTTGTCGAGCGAATGTATAGGTTCGCTAGAAACAGTCGGGCGAATCTATGTTGTCGCGCGGGCAGCATAACGACATAGGTTCGCTCGAAGTTTTGAACTTTCGTTCAGATTCGCCAGACGAACACTTAGGTTCGCTGGAAACCCTAGTTTTTGAAAAATGGCCAAAATCACATACAGTTCATCATTAACAGGCATTCAAAGCAACAACAGGTCAAAATGAACAATAAACAAGACTATTATGAAGAAAGTCCCTAACATTTAACACCAAAACAGACATTTCTTTTACATACAATCACACAACAACAGATTTAAGCAGGTTTAGAGTGCGATTAGGGGTTTAGAAAGAGATTAAGTTGAAATCGATCACATACCAGACTATAAAATGATGTTTAATGTGTGAAAAAGACCGGTTGAAGTGAGAATCGAACGTTGGTGTTGAGATTTTGAAAGTCGAGCTACAGTACAGGTGACAGCGAAAATGAGATATTTCGCTGTCACTGTATATATATACTTACACAGATTCGCTGGTAGACAGACCAGCGAACCTTAGGTTCGCCGGAAGACCAAAAGTCAAGGCAGCCGGCTGGTTCGCTAGCAGGTTCGCTGACACATAAACAAAGATGTTTCTTGTCAGCGAAACAAAGAGATTCCGGGCGAACCTGTAGGTTCGCTAGCACACACACAAAAATATTTTTGGATTTTCTTAAGTTTTAAAATCTGTGTAAAAACGTGAAAAACGTCCCACGATATCAACGCTCCAAAAATAAACATATACACATGTAATCCTAAAATTTAAAATAAAATAAAGTAAAATGAAATAAAACAAAATAAAAATAGAATAACAAGAGACGGTTTTAAGCGCTAGAAAGGATATATATTCTTCATGATGTTTTTGAGTAGGATCCGGAGAATCATCGATTGGCGGGATTGCAGATATGTTTGTCCATTTAAACCCATGCCTTAGTCCTTTCAACAAGAGATTAGCAGCTTCTTTTATCATGTTTTTGGTTTGATTGAAGAATCTCTGACAACTCGGTCCCCACAGACATCTAGGTAAAAAGAACAAATTCTGTCATCAGGGTATATCTGAGCAATACTATTGACTTTGCTTGAATTTCAATGATCAACTTTTGAATGTTGACCGATGCGTTTGTTTCTTTTGACACTTGTGCAATTTTTGCATCTTTTCTTTGTGAGTGGGGCTTGTCAGCAATTGATTCATTTTGAATACAATGCGACTTATTATTTGGGTAACTCAAATGGTCTAGAGCTCCAGGTCTATACTGACGTATAACAGAGGAGATAAACATTTGAGCATGCTCGGTGAATCTTCAGGTCAATACTTTCGTATAGCAGAGAAGATCCACCAACTCCAGGTCAATACTTCCGTATAGCAGAGGAGTTAAGCACTTGACTCAATACGTACTGAGGAGTTAACGAGTAACTCACTCAGAGGCTTTTCCGAAGAGCATCACTAGCAGCTTTTTATTTTATTTGTTTTGCATACTAGAAACTCGATTCGGGGATAGGGCGAGGGTGATTTGGGATTTTTAGGGAAATCAAGACAAAGATTTGACGCTCTCAACCCATTTTTGACAGAACCATTATCTTTGTGCAATCCAATCATGTCAAGGAGATAATCCTTGTTGTCGAGATCTTGAGCGTTATGTTTGGCTGCACAATCACTGTTTACTTTGTTTTCGGGCTGAGCCTATCTGACATATCTCAAACGCAATGCTTCTGACCTCCTTCAACGACTTTTCAACATCAATCAAAACGGAGATCCTGAAATAGCAAAATTTGAAAATCTATTAATAGTTAATCTTTTTATATCTCCCCCAAAATTTCTACATAATAGCCGTCTAATAAGAAATTTTTGTTTTTCAGATTTTCTTAATATATATATATATAGAATTAAAAGAAAAATAAAAGAAGATAAAATAAAATAAAGAAACGGAGCAATGAATCGAGTGACCCACGGATTCTTCAAAGAAGAATAAGAAAAGATTATTTACATATTTACAAAATGGATTCTCACAGAAAAAGGTTTTTCAAAAAGATATAAGTCCAAGCATGGAGATCAGTTCATAAAAACGTGGTTTGTCAAAAGTTTTTGTGAAAAGATCAGCTTTTTGCTTTCTAGTTTCAATAGGAATAATATCAATAAACCCCTTTTCCTGTGCATCCCTGATTGCATGAATTCTTGTTTCAATGTGCTTGGTTCGAGTGTGATGAATAGGATTCTTGGCAATCCCAACAGCAGCTTCATTATCACAGAATAGTGGCGTATGAAGAAAGTTGATGCCATAATCCATCATCTGATGTTGAATCCACAGCACTTGGCAACAGCAACTTGACGCAGCTATGTATTCTGCTTCTCCTGTGGACAGGGAGACGGTTGTTTGCTTCTTGCTTTGCCATGAAACAAGACATTCTCCAAGGTATTGACATCCACCAGTGACTGATTTCCTGTTAATCCTGCAACCAGCATGATCACTATCAGAAAAAGCATGTAAATCAAAGTTCCCACCTTTTGGGTACCAAAGTCCCAAACGAGAGGAACCCTTAAGGTAGCGAAAAATGCGTTTAACAGCTTTTTCATGTGATTCTTTTGGATTGGCTTGGAAACGAGCACAGTAACACACGGCAAATGTAATATCAGGTCGGCTTGCAGTCAGATACATGAGAGATCCGATCATCGAGCGATACCGATGAGCGTCCACAGGATTCCCATTATCATCGGAAGTAAGGCATGTTTGAGCTGTAAAAGGAATTAATTCAGGAGAAGAATCATCCATGCCAAACTTCGTGAGGATTTCTTTGATATATTTCTCTTGGTGGATTAGAATTCCATCAGGCTTTTGCTCCACTTGCAGCCCCAAGAAGAAACACATCTCCCCCATTATGGTCATCTCAAAACGATCCATCATCACCTTCTCAAATTCTCTACACAACCCTTCATTTGTCGAACCAAAAATGATATCATCAACATACACTTGAACGATCAGCAGCTCGCCATCCACCTCCTTCTTGAATAATGTCATATCTATAGCCCCACGTGAGAAACCTTTGCTGAGAAGATACTGTGTCAGAGTTTCATACCAGATCCGCGGGGCTTGATGCAACCCATACAGTGATTTATCAAGCTTGTAAACCTTTGACGGGAAATCCGGATCCTCGAAACCCGGTGGCTGACATACGTAGATCTCCTCATCAATATCTCCATATAGAAATGCACATTTCACATCCATCTGATAAACTTTAAAGTTTTTGTTTGCGGCATGAGCAAGAAAGATTCTGATGGCTTCCAGGCGAGCTACTGGAGCAAAAACTTCGGTGTAGTCAATCCCCTCCTCTTGAGCAAACCCTTGAACAACCAGTCTCGCTTTGTTTCTGATTACAACACCAAGATCATCTGACTTGTTACGGAAAACCCATTTAGTGCCGATTGGACACTTGTTAGGAGGAAGATCAACCAGTTCCCAAACTTTGAGCTTCCTGAATTGCTGCAGTTCCATTTGCATGGCATCCACCCAACTCGGATCTTCAAGTGCCTGTTTATAATTCTTTGAAACAACTTGAGACAGAAAGGCAGCATAAAGACATTCATTAATCAAACCACTCTGACTCCGAGTTCGCACACCATCAGTAATAGATCCAATGATATAATCGTGAGGATGGTTTTTCAGGGTTTTGAAGTCAGTGTTGAGAAATAGAGGATTTGGTTCGGTTGAGGGTGTTTGATTTGATGGTTGTGAAGGTGTAGGTGATGGGATGGTAGTGGATGTGGATGGAATATCTGATGGAGAAATTTGATCAGTTTGAGGAAGATTAAATGATTTGAAAATGGTGGTGGCATCATAAAACCAAGCCGGTTCACTACCAATACTAGTAGTGTTTGATTCCTGCCAATCAACATAGTAGGACTCTTGCACAATCCGCGTTCGCTTGTTGTAAACGCGATACGCCTTTTGTGTGTTAGAGTATCCCACAAAGAAGCATTCATCAGAGACAGCACCAAACTTCGTCTTCTGATCTTGAGTATTCAACAGAGTGCAAGAACATCCAAAGGGGCGCAGAAAATCAATCAGCGGCTTAATCCCTCGAAACAGTTGGTATGAAGTCTTCATCTTTTCCTTGACAATCAGTACCCTGTTAAGAACATAAGCTGCACAATTAACTGCTTCAGCCCAGAAAATGATTGGAAGTTTTGACTCGATCAGCATAGTTCTAGCGGCCTCCACAAGTGTTCGATTCTTTCTTTCAGCAACACCATTTTGTTGTGGTGTTCGGGCAGCGCTAAACTGTCTGAGAATACCCCGTTGTTCACAGAAGGAGTTGAAGATGTGGTTTCTGAATTCAGTTCCGTTATCGCTTCTGATGGCTTGAACCTTCTTCTTTCCAAGAACCTCGATTAGAGGTATCAGCTTCATCAATTCTTCAGCAGTCTCACTCTTGTTTGCCATGAATCTCACCCAGGTGTACCTAGAGTAATCATCTGTGACAACCAAGCAATAAGACTTTTTAGCAATAGATTTGACACTTATTGGACCGAATAAATCAGTATGTAACAATTCGAGGGGTTCTGAGATGGTATTTGTAATTTTAAGTTTGTGAGGCTTTTTGTGCTGTTTTCCTTTAGCACAAGCCATACATTTCTCAACCACTGAAAAGTCTTTGAGTGGTAAACCCCTAACCAAATTGTTCTTAACCAATTTATTCAGAATTTTAAAATTGATGTGTCCTAAACGTTTATGCCACAAAAATGATTCAAAAGATGAAGCCTTAGACAGGAGACAGGTCACGGTGGAATTTGATTCCTGTGATCCCATATTCAACATATAGGTGTCATTTCGTCTCGGAGCTCGCATGATCACCATATCTTCTGGAATAGTAAACTCTGGCTTCAAGAACAGGCATTCATTTGGAAGAAACATCACAGGAATATTCTTATCACAGATTTGTGATACACTCAGAAGGTTGAATGCCAGCTCAGGAACATAGTTGACGTCTTCCAAAGTAAGTGAGCCGTTTGAGACTTCTCCTTGACCAATCATCTTCCCACCTTTTTTGTCTCCCGCAAAAGCCACATAACCTCCATTTATTATCCTATAGTTAGTAAGAAGATCCTTCAATCCTGTCATATGTCTGGAACATCCGCTGTCAATATGCCAATGACTATTTACAACGGCATTTGAATGCTCCTGACATTTATTAAAAGAAATGAAAAGTTAGACCTTTAAAATTGGCACCCAAGCTTTTGTGTACTTGGGTGGAGAAGCAGATGAAGAATTACAAAAGAAATTATTTACAAAAGTGTTTAATCTTTTTCCGAAAGATTTTTGCTTTGAGCTATTTTGGATTAACTTAGGGCATTGCTTGACAGTGTGACCAGTATTTCCACATTTAAAACAGTGAGACTTCAATCCAGTTTTAGGAACTCTGTTAACAGGAATTTTGTCTATTTCAATTTCCTCATCACATTCAGACAGTTGTGAGTTGCAGTCACTGTAAGTGTCATAGAGTTCTTTTAACTTACCTGTTGTGACTTTAACTGTATCAGATTCAGTTTTTGGTCTAAGGATGTATGAAAAAGATGATTCCTTCTCTTTTGGCTTTGAAATTCTCACAGGTGTGAAAGATGGAATTTGGTGAGTGAAGAACTTTTGAAAACAGTTTGTTTTAGTTTGACTTTCAGAGACATGACCTGAAAGTTTGTCTTTGTCATTCACACACACATTTTCATTCAAATCATCATTCAACACATTAGGGTTTGAAGTAGAGCACCCTAGATTACTATTAAACATGGAATTGTCTGAATATGACACATTACTACAAACAGAGTTAATTAAACTAATGTCTTCAAAAGACTTCTTGGAATCAGAACTACTGCAATCACTACTGCCAGAACAACCGAGCCCAACACTTCCACCATATGCGTAATCTTCTCTAACTTCCTTAAGGTTTTCTTCACTTAAACCTGCAATGGAACTGTCAGTATCATTCTGCATAATCTCTTGAATTAACTCATTTGAGGGATGAGGAATAGGTGTAGGAGAATAACAGAAAGTAATGGGTGGAGGATATGCATATGATTCTTTGTTACTAAAACCCAAACCTGTCTTAACTCTGGCCCCCCTTTGTTTTTGGCAGAGTTCCTCCCTTTTCATACCAGATATAGTCCACTGCTGCAATTTGTTTTTAAGTTTTCTTGCTTCAAATTCAGCAAGTGTAACTTGCTCAGTCAAGTAGTTAATTTCACAGTTCTTTTCTAAAAGAGTTCTTTTTAAGTGTTCATTTTCTTTTAAAGCCTCTCTTAACTTGACAAAATATTTTGATTCATTTAATTTTAGCTCTTTGTTGGTCCTTTTTAATTCATTTTCGTTTGACATTAACAATTTGTTAGCTTTGTATATGCCAATTAAACGAATTTTGCAAGCAGATGAACACATATCTTCAATAACATCGTAAGGAAGACCAATTACCAATTTTTCGGCGGCCAGTGCGCGATCACATTGACAGTAGGGAGTGCTTCTTTTGAATTCATCAACTGCATCTAGCCTTGCCTTCTCAATCACTTCTTCCAGGCTAACCTTTGACTCTTCCTCATGCTTAACTTCATTAACAGCTGCTTCACAAACCAACCCAGAATGATTCAGATGCCCTTGAGCAATAACATCTGATTGAACTTTGTCAACATTCTCCACCTTCTCTTCCTCATCTTTTCCATAAAATTCTTTGAACGGATCAAAGAAATTTATATCATTGTCATCAAACTCAGCAATTTCAGCAACAAGGGCATGGTTAATCTCCTCCTTGGTTTCTTCAATTTCTGCACTCCAATCAAAGTTGGTGAGCAGTGCAGTTTCATTCTTTGACTTTGCTTCCTCAACCTTTTCTTGAATTGGAGCAGATCTTGGATTTGCAGAGTTAACTGGCTCAGTAACGATTGGTAATGGGCATTCTCTCTTGAAGTGGCCCAGTTGTTTGCAGTTATAGCATCTTAACTTTCCCTTGTCATACCCCAGCTTACTATTCTGTCCCTGATTTCCGAAGTTTCTTCTGCCAGTTCTTTCCATGAATCGTCTGGCACGAAGAGTGAGCATAGCCATCTGCCATTGAATATCTGTTTCCTCCAGGTCATCAGGATCCACCTGATACATGTCTTCTACAATCATACCCTTCCCTTTTAACTCACCTGCAACAAGAGCTTCATAACTGTGGACAAACATCCCAAACAAAGCCATAGTATCTGACGGAATCTGAGTGGTGACAGACGCATTCGAACTTGAACCAACATTTGAAGGTACACCAGCAGATTTAGCAGATACATGACTTGATGGTCCTCTAGATGCAGCACTGTACATATATGAGTTTGCAGCGGATGAGATAAGTGCAGCATTTTGAGAGGGAATGTTTGGAACCATCATTGACTGATTATATTCTCTTCTCTTCACATCAAGGTCGAAAGACTTCAGCTTGTTGATGACGTCCATCAGTTTGTAGTCAGGAAAGTTTCTCTCTTGTTTCAACAGCTTGATTTGAAGACTCCATTACGGAGGAAGAGAATCTAACAATTTAGCAACTTGTTCGTGATTGCCCAGCTTATCATCATATTTCTTCAAATTACTTGACACAGATAGAAATCGGTTTGTAATGTCAGTCAAGTTCTCTTGTGAGTACCCCACAAAAGAGTTGAATTCCTTTTCGGCTTGAGCTTTTCTATCAAGTTTCAGATCCTCATTGCCATCATAAAATTCACACAAAGCATCATACAGACTTTTTGCTGTTGTGTGTTCGGCAAACCTGTTAAAGATATCCTGATGTAAGCAGAGTATTAATGCCCCGAGTGCCTTCTTGTCTCGATCCAGTAATCTGATGTCTGCTTCAGTGAAAGTGCTTGGATTTGTGTTTGTTGAAGTAACAGTTCCTTCAACAGTTGTTGGCACGTGCGGACCATTTACGATAGATTCCCATTGGTTGTAGTCCGTGTAGTAGAAAAAGGCTTTCAAACATCTTTTCCAGTCTTCAAAGTTTTCACCACTAACAAGCCTCGGAGGCCTGTTAGGTTGAACGCTATCCAGATCATTAATATTCAGTGTTGATGAAGTCATAACTTTGAACAGATTATAGATTCGCTCAAAATAAACAGGTTCGCTGACTAGATTCGCTCAAAGAACACAGTAGATTCGCTGACAGATTCGCTGGGAACAGATTCGCTGGGCGAGCAACAGTTTCGCTGACAAACAAGCACAGATTCGCTGGCCTAATTTTGGCAGCAGTTTCGCTTGCACAGTCAGCCAAACAGGTGAACTTTCGTTCGGTGATATGTCAGATTCGCTGGCCAGAACACAAACCAATCAGGACAAAAATTTGAATTAGGTTCGCTGGAAGAACAGACAGTTTCGCTGGTAGAACAAATAGATTCGCTGGTAGCTCAACCACCCTGAAACAGTACGGAAACAGCTCGAAAACCCTCAAAACTTGACCATTTGCATACACGTTTGTTTTAAAAGCTTTCTATGACCAAATACCACAAACCTTGAGCAAAATACAACACCAAAACACTAAAAACAAGCTTCAAACAGAATCAAAGTGTTTTGACCCAAAAACTTCAAAAATCAACACAAAAATCACTAGAATCAAACAATCAAGAGCACTAAGGCTCTGATACCATATTGTTGGTCCATAAAGATCGTGATTTCAGTGCTTTGTTGACTTGTTTAACACAAATATGTCCAAACTTGAAGAACAAAGTGTATATTAACCAAACAACCCAATAACAAGATCTAACCCACAAATGAGGTAAATAAGCTACAATGATAAGTAGAATAAGCTCCTAGCACCTCAAATAGAACGATTACACAACACAATCAGTGAGAAATGGCTTGGATAAAAGATGTGCAAAAGTTGTATAAAGTGAAGATAAGGTTACAATATATAGCAGTGTTAGGTTCGCTGATAGATTCGCTCTAGCGAATCTATCCAGCGAACCAACACAGGTTCGCTGGGCACATAGGTTCGCCCAGTCGATACCTTAATACAAAAGACATGATGACCTGCGGGCGAATCTATAGATTCGCCCGTAGGTTCGCTAGCACTAATACAAATACAAGTTAAACAATTACAAACAAAAGTAACACCGACAAGCCGGTGAGTCCAACCTATACATAGTGACTATCAAGAAGAAGATCCGGTAACATACAAGATTATAAAAAAAGGCAGCAGCAGCAGTTCGTTTATGTTTGTTGTTGTGTGTGTTTGTTCAACAAGAGTTAGAGAGAGAGTGAAGCTGTTTCAGTTTGTTGTTGTTGTGGGTTGTAGAGTAAACAAGAAGATTATGTGTCCTTGAGGCTGATACAAGAACAAAACAGCAACAGATTGTTTGTTGTGTCTCGAACCAGAAAGTGAGAAACAAAGTTGCGGTTTTTGTGTGTTGTTACAGCAGAAAGAAGAAGGCAACAACAGATCGAACTTGTTCATATATGTGTGTGTTTGGCTGTTACGAAGATTTAGAGAGAGAGAGTGACGAAGAGAGGGAGAGAGTAGAGTTTATGTGTGTTGTTGGTTGTGTTCTTGACCGAAAAAGAAGAAGAAGCAGTTTGTGTGTGTTGTTGCAGCTGAAAGACAAAGGGCAACAGCAGATCGTGTTGTTCTTGTGTGTGGGTGTTGATGTTTGTGTTGTTGTGCTACTGTTGTTAATTCGAACGAGAAGAGAGAGATCGAGTTCTTGTTGTTTTGTTGTTGATGTGTATGCTGCTGTGTTGATGTTGTGTTATTTTAACAGAGAGAGAATTCAGACGAGAGAGAGAAGTGTTTGAAGATAAGGTTGTGTGTGTGTGCAAATCTAAGTAGTGAAGTATTCTTTTTCTTTTCTTTTTCAAACGGCTGATTTTTTTTAAATTTTAGGGTTAGGGTTTGTTGCAAGTGAATGGGTTTGGGCCCGTGATTGGACTAATTAGTGGGCTGCATTGTTGGATGTTAAATTAGACTGTTGTTTGGGTTGCGGTTTTGGGTTGCGAATTTGAGCTGACAAATTGGACCTGTCATATTTGTCAAGAAGTCTACACAATGGGTCGTGAGTTTAGACAAACGTTTTTAAAGTTGTTATTAAATTTTGAAAAATGGCGTCTTTTGGCCAGGAGTTAGCATTCAAAATTTTAGGCCATTTTTGTTGGAGTCGGTTGGTATTATTTTTGACCGGGTAGTATTATTGTCACTTTTTGGACCTAAATTTTGTTAGTTGAGAACAAAAAATTTTTATCTCTCGCCGGGTTTTAAAGTTAAAAACTTTATGGGCATTTTCATTAAACTCGTCATTAAATTTTGAAAAGTGACGTCATTGGCCGGGTTCTAGTGTTTTTAAATTTTGGGCCGTGTTGTTTTGGACCATAGTCGTTTGAGTGGACTTTAAAATTATTTTTAAAAGGAAACGTTTTCTTTGGCCGTGTGTTTATTTTGTAAATCTTTGGGCCAAAATATTGTCATTTAAGTTGAAATAGTTTTGTCTTTGGCCGGGACTTTCTAAAATTCATTTTTAGGCCAAATTTTAAACGGGTTTTCGATTAAAAAAAAGGAAAAAAAATGGCTTATGCAGAACTTTTTAAATCCTTCGAATCTGATGATCTCACAATGGCACAAAGCTGGTTTGATAATTTTGCAGTTTTAAAGAATGAAAGGATGCCTGAGTTTCTCGATCGATTTGTGATGGTGGCAAATAACCTGAAGAAGCATGATCCAGAACTTGGAAATCATGAACGGGTTAAGAGATTGCTTGATTCTCTCCCACCAAAGTGGAGTTCACATGGAAAATCGATTAGAAGAGAAACAGGATTTACTGATTACAAACTGGTGGAGGTGATGGACATATTAAAATCTTTTGAGTTGGATGTCAAAAGAAATGAGTTTTACCAAACTGTTCTTCATCCTCAAACCAACACGATAAATTCTGACCTCATCTCATCGGTTACAAGCATACTTGATTACAAAACTGAATTGACCGAAAGGTTGGAATCAATGAGATCTGATTCGAAATCGACTGTAGAGATAAGGGAGAATGTCTTAGAAAGTGGTGTTGCTTCGAAAGCTGATAGTGAGAATAAATCTGATTGTGAGTCAATTGTTGATGATAAAGATGAGAAAAATGATGAAGGAAAGAAGGAAGCTAAGGATGAAGAGATGCTGAAGGCAAAGGAAGAGGAACTGAAAAGAAATACAAGGGTCTGCAATTGTGACAAGGCACTGGCTGCTGAAAAAGTCATTATGGGACTCCCTTATGAGACTGTTCAAGACATGTGTTCATCTGCATGCAGAGTTCGTCTTTTTGGTGTGTATGAAGCTAATAAACTTTTGTTAACAAATCAAGCTGAATTAACCACCATAAATACTGAACTTAAAAAAAATGAAGTTTCTTATTCGATTAAACTCAATGAAGGGTTGGTTGAAATTGAACTTTTGAAAAGAAATCTTTATGAACGAAATGTTGAAATAAATCTTTTAAGTGAAAGACTCATATTTGCACCGTATGAATCCACAAAACTTCAAACAAAACTTGATAAGTGGACTGTCTCTAGTATGAAAATGAATGAGCTTGCTTCAAAACAAAGGGGGGCTAGGTTAAAAGATGGGGTTGGATATGACACAGATGTTCAGACGATTTTTCCGCCTCCATTCACTGTGTGTTATTCACCAACACCTAAACCTCATCCTAAAAATGATTTGTTTGAACAAGAATCTAACAGTTTGCATGCAGGTTTAGAGGGAGTTAATTTGAAGGAGGTGCGAGATGATTATGATTCTTCGACTGGTATGGGATATAGTAAAACAGGTACTGACAGTCAAGCTAATGATTGCTCAGTTCCTGTTGTTTCTAATCCTATAACGGTTGTTACTTCTAATTTCTTTGATAAGTTTAAAGCAGGTTAAATTCCTACGTTTGAGCCTGTCAGGAATGAGAAGGAAGAGTTAATTCAGGAATCACTTGATCATCAAGCTCAGATCACATCAACACACTCAATTCCTATCAATCAAGATCCGCTGGAAGAAGAAGTGCTCATTGAAGACTAGACAAGTTCGGATGATGAATTAAAGACAAAGGAGAGTCTCGGAGATCCAAAGATCAAGATGTCACCTGAACCTGTCAAATCTGAGAAGCTTCCAAAACCTGAATCAAGTCAAATCAGGATCTCATTTCCAGCTGCAAGACAAGTCAGTCGTCCATCAAAAGCTCAAAAGAAGAAGTCTTCACCTCTATCCATCATATCTCAAGTTTGTAAAAGACTTGAGAACAAGCAAGTGAAGATCTCATCTCCCATCCAACAAAGCAAAACAAAAATCAAGCAACCACCCACAACTCGACAAAAGACGCCAAAAGCTTCTCAACAAGTTGCATCAAGCTCGAAGAAAGCCCCACCCCCAGCTACTCCATATGAGCCAGTCAAGCATCAAAAGCCATTCAAGGCTTGTTTCAAGTGTGGAAAAGGTGATCACGTGCTCAAGAAATGCCCAAAAAGACATGCTTCAGACGGTAAAGGCAAACAGGTTTGCTTCTTCGGATCAGAGTCTAGAAAGAATCCTCCACTTGGTAAAGGTAAACATGTTTGTTTATTTGAATTTCAAGTTAATAATCATACATCTTTGAATGGTCGGATGACGAACATTCCATCCCCACCTTCTCATGTGAAGCCGGTTTCACATGATTCAAAGATGAATATGAGAACATCATCAAAATCAAATTCTTTTTCCTTGGGGCTTAAACAGAAAATGATTTCCAAATTTAACTCTTTCAAATCGAAAATGTTTGAACCAAAACAAATTTGGCAAATTAAAAGAAAAGAGGAAATGGGAATGGATACAAGAACAGGTTGTGTGCATAGACATGTGTCTTACATTGATGAAAATGGAACACCCAGGACTACGATGGCCTGGGTTCCCCTTTCTAACTAATCTGTTGATGAGTGTAGGAACATTTCAGGAGGACTGTTAGTAATCCGGTTTACTGACAGAGAATGTTCCTTATTTATATTTGAGGCGGAACAAACAGGTTACGGTTCTGGTATCTTATCCACAGTCTGGATCCTTCTTTGATTTTCACATATCTAATTTCACATTCACTACATTTTTCTTGATATCTCATTTATAATCTTTTGATAGAGTAATATGGAAGGCATTTCTTTGGTAATTCCGTTTTATATATTGTAAATAGTTTTTTTTAAAAAAAATTTAAAAACAAAAATAAAATAAAAAATTTTAAAAAAAGGGGGAGTCTAACATTTTTACGTGTATTTTTGATCAAGTTTTCACAACCCTTTGAGGTCGGTCTTGAGTCTTTTGAAAATTTCAATTTTGCACTAAAATAGAAATTTTGGGGGAGTAATATCAAAAATAAATATCTTTTGTCCAAAATTCGTTCTGTGAAAAAAAAATTTTAAAAAAAGGGGGAGTCTAACATTTTTACGTGTATTTTTTATCAAGTTTTCACAACCCTTTGAGGTCGGTCTTGAGTCTTTTGAAAATTTCAATTTTGCACTAAAATAGAAATTTTGGGGGAGTAATATCAAAAATGAATATCTTTTGTCCAAAATTCGTTCTGTGTAAATATTTTGTGTCTTTTGAAGGTTTTAGGTTTGTATGGAAAGCATCTGAAGGAGGATATTGATTTGCGTATTGATGTGTCAATAGGCTCAGCCCGAATACAATTAGACAGCAATTCTGTGATCAAACTAAATTCAAAAAGAGCTCGGTGATGAGGAGTACTTTCACAGACATTTGGCCTGCACAAAGTAATAAGTTTTGAAAAAAATGGGTTGAGAGCGTGATAGTGCTAGATGCACCGAGCTTGGATCTAGATCTGAGATTGTTTGGTGATGTTGTTTGCAATCAGTGATGCGGAATCTCACTGATCACGTATTGATGTTCATGAAGATCAATGCAAAGTATGATGAAGATTGATGATAATATGAATAGGAGAATTGTATTAGATCAATAGAGAGGTTACAATGGATATTCAATGAAATGTATGCAACTCCTTACAAATGACCTAGGTGATGGTATTTATAGTCTATACCATTCACCTTACAATGTAACCTAAAACACGTGCAATTAAGCACAAACGCGCATTTAAGCACGAAACGATTACACAAATATTCTAAGACAAATACAAATTATGAACGTCTTCACCCGTGCTTGCTCGTGATGATGCTCGATATCTTCACTCGCTTATATTTGGAAAGTGACATCTTCAAATAACCCCAACAGTACTCCCCCTAAGATGACACTTTACAAATCAGGCATATCAGCTTAAATCTTCATGTGACGAGTATAGAGAGCAACTTAAAGTTTTGGTATGCATTATCTTCAAGAGGACCCAACAGTACTCCCCCTAAGATGATGTTGCCAAAACTCTGTCTTTCAACAAGCAATCTGCATCCTTCTCTCCCTTTTGAGTAAACATCAGAGGCTATGGAAAGAAATACGCAGAGAGTAGATTCCGGTGAATCTATATATCAGCAACGGGATCTTCTTCAACGGTTGAAGTAGAATGAGAAGACTTCATTGACTTAGAATACTCCCCCTCAACTTTTGCTTTAGAGGTTAACAGGATCTGTGTATGAGATATTAAGAGGAGGAATCTTAACGCTCAGCAATCTGACTTGGAGATCTTTGGACTGGAATCAGACTTGAACAGGAACATCTTCAAGTCGCGTGGAAGCTTGTTCTGCAATGGAAACTGTTCCTGCAACTCAAAGAAAAACATTAAAACTCAGGCAATAATGTGCATTTATCATCAATGTAAAGATTAAGTTCTCAATCGGATGAGATATTGCTTGATGAACAACTCCTACATCAATAACATATGTTAAACTGCCAACACAAAAGAAAAAGATTAAAATGACAATCTTTTTGTTCTTTTTGAATTTTTTAATGTTTTTGATATTTTTGGAATTTTCTCTTTACATTCTGAATCTTTAACCTACAATGAGATCATACCAGCAATTAATCCAACACATGTTTTGCAGTTTTTTAAAATAGACATTTGAATTGTGAAGTAATTGAGTGATGAATTGTTGAACAAATCAATTAGCTCGAAGTGACACACTTACTTTTTCTATTCTTGATGATCAATTAGGTTGATTAGGAATAAGTTTTGAGTGACCCATACTTTGCACATTATAAAGTTATACACCTCATCTAAATATCCTGAGAACAACTCAACACGTCAGGTCACTTACAATCATAAACAGTGTGGAATTTGGGTTCTATTTGGATTTGGTCCACTTTTGGACTTCTTTTGAATTCCTTTTTGGAATTTTTCTTTTTCCTATTGTTCCCCTTGGGAATCTTCTGAATTCCATTTTGGAATTTGTTTGGTGACGGTCCACATTTGGGACTCTTTTTGTTCCATTTGGAATCTTTTGCTGCATCTTGAAGCTCAAAAGAGACTTCGTGTGAGACTTCAGGTCTGTGGATACCACAACAAAGAAGCTCACGATGCGGTTCATCACATTGAATAGATTGCATCGTTACCCGATGTATATCGTTGCGTCACAAGATATCTATTTGATTTGTATAAACGTTTCACATGCACTAAGACGTTTCAACCACAAAAACTCATTAGAATTTAGTTAAATCATCAAAGAATATACTTGTTCAGTATAATTGTCTGAGCTGTCTAGCACATCAATTTTCACGCTTCAGTCTTTATTGTTTAAAATGATGCGTTGAATAACTCTAGTGTAGCTATCATTTCTCATGTACGTGCAAGTAGATTCAACATATTTTTGGATTTTTCTGGTTTTATCATGTTTTTTTTTTTTTTTTTTTTTTTTTAATAATGATTTCTCCCCCTAAACTTTTAAATTTCTAAGAAAATTGAAAGTTTAATGAAAAGAAAATGGCAGATATGTTATCAACGTATGAAGTGTGCATGCAATATACTTAATCTAAACAGACGAAATGAAACATCGGTTGTTTCTTGCATAGCCTTCATTGTTTGATTTTTGAAAATGTTTTTAAAAAAAATTCCTGCAATGATTCCTTTTTGTTTCCAACTCCATTTGATGTCAGTTGCATCGAAAGTCATCATGAACAAGATTCGGTATCTTGCCATGATAAGGGATCAGCCACGGTCTTCTTTTCTCTGTTTGACCGGCCTCCATAACTGTCCTTAACACACTAACAAATTAGTTAGAGGTAATGACCCAAACCATTTCGGTTTTGGGTCGTCCAAATTCATCAACATAAGAGATATTCTCATAAGTGCAAGGAATACCTTCAGGTGGTGGTTCTGATGATACAATGTAATTTGTACCTTCATCTTCTTTCATGGATTGTTTGTCAAAAGAGTAATTATAGTCATTTTCAAACAAATTGTTAATTTCATTTAAAAACAGGTTTTGTTGACTATATTTCTTATTCAAAGATTGATTCACTATTGGAATCATTTTATCATTTAAATCATGATTTCTCTTTTTGTTTTTGACAAACTTTGGTGTCCATGAATCATTGACATGTTGATTTTCATCAAACGAATGTCTATGATTAGATCTTTGAAAGTTAGAAACGTACCTGGAAGGGTATGCACGTGATGAACTTCTTTGGACTGACCTTCTTGGCTTGTAGTAGCACTCAGATGTGTTGTGATTTACCATGTCACAGAAAGAACAGTACTTGTTGTAGTAACATTCCATTGTGTCGTGGTTGTACATCTGACAATTGATGCAGTACTTGTTGTAGTAGCATTCGGATGTCATATGATTGTACATCTCACATATCTCGCAATACTTCTGATGAGCCTTGAAGGGAGACTTCTTTCCTTTCTTCTGAGAAGTCTTTGCTGTTGAAGATTGTTGTTTCTAAGAAGCTTTGACCTCTGAATCTTGTTGAATCTTTCTTGAAGGAGCTGGAGTCTTGAACTTGTTGTTTTTCGAACTATATGGAAAGACACCTTGACTGTAAATGCAATCTGAGATATGATGAGTTTAAGAGTCACAGATTAAACAGTAGACATCACTGTTTGAATCACTCGGGGATTCGGAATCTTGAGACTTTGGAGTTGAAGAAAGCTGTGGTGTAGAATCAGATGAAGCAGCCTTTGTCTTGTTGTTCTTCTTGGCTTTGCTCTTCTTTCTTCTAACCTTCTTCTTCTTCTTCTTCGACCGAAACTCTTGTGTCTTTTCTTCTTCAGAAGATAGTGATCCAACAATTCCGGTTGGCACTAATCTGTCATCTTTCTTTTCAACAGACTTTGCTTGTTCAACTTCTTCTTTGATAAGCACAAGATCAGATTGTGATCTGTTCAGTTTGTCAGTAAGCTCCATGAGTTGAACATTCAGATTATGCTTTTCGGTAAGCATTGAATCAACATTCTGTGTAAGAGATTTGAGTCTATCTTCACACAGTTTGTGATCTTCTTGAAGACTTTTGAATTTCTCTTGTTCTTCTTGAAACTTGGTTTTCAGACTGTTGTTTTCTGAATTAACCATTTCAGAGAGTTTCTTCAACGTTGTAATCTCTTCTTGCAAATCTGTGATCACACTGGATGAGTGTGCATTTGATTTTGCAGCTTCATTCTTGACATTCATTGCTTCTCTTTCACTTTTCTTGAGTGACTCTTCGAGAGATGTGAATCTTTGATCAGATATTTCATGTTGTTCTTTCAGATTCTTGTGCATTTGCTCTTCCTTCTTGAGTTTATCACAAATCTTGAAAGAATATACTCTATAGTGTTCAACTTGTTGAAAACATTCTTTGGTGCACATCTTTTCTCTGACTTCAATTGGCATTTCAACATAAGAACTGTTCTCATCTTTCTTGATTTCCTTTTCAGACATCAATTTCTCCATTTCTGATTTCAATTGAGCAATTGTCTCATCTTGCTGTGCAATGATTTCTGACAAGTTGCTAATTTCTTTATCTTTCTTTTCAATCTCTTGAATGGAAACAACATCATTGTTTTCACTCCAATCATATTCTTCTTCATCTTCCTGATTGTCATGAGAATTTGCTTCACTCACAAGAGCAAGTTTTGTGTGTTCATTAAAGTCTCTTCTCTTTTGATCACAAGCTTTGGCAACTTGAAGATATGTTGTTTCAAACATATGATTGAATTCTGTAATAAATTTATTGATATCTTCTCTTTTATTTTCTTCTCGGATCACGGTTAACATGCCCGTTGAAATTTTTCTTGAATTTTCAAAGTCATTTTGATGATTTTTCTGGGAAGTCATGGTGGCTAAAAATAACTAAATTGAATTTTTTTTATTTTTTTTTATTTTTTTTTTTTTAGAGACGGGTCACTGTTGGGACGGGTCAATAATTGAGACGGCTGAACAGTACTTCACCCGGCTGAACAATGCTTCACCCGGCTGAACAGTGTCTTCACCCGGCTGAACAGTTTTTCACCCGGCTGAACAGTGCTTCACCCGGCTGAACAGTGCTTCACCCGGCTGAACAGTTCTTCACCCGGCTGAACAGTGTTTTTCTTCTACTTCACCCGGCTGAACAGTGTTCACACGGCTGAACAGTGTTTTTCACTTCTTCACACGGCTGAATAGTATCTTCACCCGGCTGAACAGTATCAAACTTCACCCGACTAACACTTGACACGGCTGAATAGTGTATCACCCGGCTGAAAACTTCTTCAAATCTTCATATCAGATTGACTTTTCAAAGTCAAAATTGTGATGAACACAAGATCAATTCTTCAATTTTTGATGTTTTTGTTCAATTCAACACTTGTATTAGCTGAGGAATGATGTTTCTAACAATCCTTCATGGTTTTTCTACCTTGAATCAGGCTAAATCTCATTCAGATCCGGATTTTTGATGAAGAACACAATAAGTGGGTTTTGACAAAATTGACAAAATATGGATTGAAATCAACAAATCAGTGATGTTTGAATATGAACGAAGCTTAGTATAGTGATTTCTAACACATCTCAATCATCAATTTCTCAATATCAACAACAAATTCCGGATTTCAAAATTGAGCAGTGAATATGACGAATATGAACAATTTCTTCAAAAATTCAATCAAATCTTCACCAATTGATCTCAAACTTTGCAGTTCTTTACACAAACATGAATCAAAGCTAATGGTAGCTAAAATTCCATCAATAACAACAACAATCTAAGATCACCCAACAGCTCTGATACCAATTGATAGTGCTAGATGCACCGAGCTTGGATCTAGATCTGAGATTGTTTGGTGATGTTGTTTGCAATCAGTGATGCGGAATCTCACTGATCACGTATTGATGTTCATGTAGATCAATGCAAAGTATGATGAAGATTGATGATAATATGAATAGGAGAATTGTATTAGATCAATAGAGAGGTTACAATGGATATTCAATGAAATGTATGCAACTCCTTACAAATGACCTAGGTGATGGTATTTATAGTCTATACCATTCACCTTACAATGTAACCTAAAACACGTGCAATTAAGCACAAACGCGCATTTAAGCACGAAACGATTACACAAATATTCTAAGACAAATACAAATTATGAACGTCTTCACTCGTGCTTGCTCGTGATGATGCTCGATATCTTCACTCGCTTATATTTGGAAAGTGACATCTTCAAATAACCCCAACAGAGCGTCAAATCTTTGCCTTGATTTCCCTAAAAATCCCAAATCACCCACACCCTAGCCCTGAATTGAGTTTCTAGTTAGCAAAACAAAATAAAAAGCTGCTAGTGTTGCTCTTCAGAAAAACCTCTGAGTGAGTTACTTGTTAACTCCTCAGAATGTATTGAGTCAAAGTGCTTAACTCCTCTGCTATACGGAAGTATTGACCTGGAGTTGGTGGATCTTCTCTGCTATACGGAAGTATTGACCTGAAGATTCACCGAGCATGCTCAAATGTTTATCTCCTCTGTTATATGTCAGTATAGACCTGGAGCTCTAATCATTTGAGTTTCCCAAATAATAAATCACAATGTGTTCAAAAGAATCATTGTTGACAAGCTCCACTCCCAAAAATGCAAAAAATGCAGAATGTCAAAAGTGGCTCATGAATCGATCAATATTCAAGATTTGATCCTAGAATTTCAAGCAAAGTCAATCATATTGCTCAATAAATGATGATGAGGTTGGTGCCACTGATGAATCGATCAATATTCAAGATTTGATCCTAGAATTTCAAGCAAAGTCAATCATATTGCTCAATATTCATGAATCTATTCGAACTGCTTTGAGAATAGATGATGATGAGGTTGGTGCCACTGATGAATTAACAACTGCTGAGTGCCAGGCATGTTTTATCAATATGGGTCATCCTCCCATATTCCCAAAGCTACAGTTTGTTAGAGCTAGACTGGGGAAGAAGTGGAAATTATTGTGTTATGTCATCCAGCAGTGCATGTCTCGGAGGAGTGCTGGTTTTGACAATTTCCCTTCAGACATTGCATCACCGATTGTTGCTATTGCTGAGAACAAACCTTTTAACATGTCGAAGTGGATCATGAAAGGTTTTGTGTTCAATTTGGTGAAAGGCAAGAGGTTCAAGTTTCTTATGTACCCAAGATTCTTGCAACTAATGATCAATATAGCTCATCCAATCATTCGTGAAGAAGGTTTTGTAGGAGGAATATTATACACTGAAGATATGAATGAATTATCATATCGAAAGATGAGTATAGGAGGTGTTGAAGGTGCTGAAATGTTTGACTATATGAGAGATATAGCAAACAATGATGAGGATATTGAAGTGGTATATCATCACATATCACATGGTGAGATTGTGAATCCATTAGATCTGGTTGATGAGATTCCAGACAATTTACTAGATGATGATGAGTATTTTGCTCGTCATCCAGAAGATGAAGATGAGGATGAGAACGAAGAAGAAGATAATGATGAGGATGAAGGAGAAGATGATGAATCTGATGATAGTGATGATAGTGATGATGATGGTGGTGATGATGGAAATGAGGATTTGATTGAAGATGAAAGCGCTGAATCAGTTTCTGAGGAAGCAGGAAAAGGAGATGAAGAAATGAATGTTGAAGATGTTGAATCTGTTGAGACTGAAACTATTGAGGTTATAGAACCAGTTGTGGTTGATGAACCTACTGAGATTGTTAAAGCAGTAGAAGATGTGATTATGGATGCTCCTAGAGATATCACAGTACATTATGTTAGATCACGAAGATCCAAAACTGTGGTTGATCCTATTGTTGTGGAGAAACCAAGTGTAGTTGAAGATGTTAGTGTACCTGAACAGATCGATATAGTTCAAATTGCAAAAGAAGTAGCTGCTGAAGTGGAGACTGTGGCACAGACGGTCGATGATACTGAAGATTGTGTGATTGTTTCTGCACCAGTTGATATTGCCACATCCTCCAAAGCAGCTGAAAACATTGATCAACCAAAGGAGTCTTCACCTAAAGTTGCATCAAATGTTAATCTAAATGAAGAAGAAGGTGAGATATATCACTTAGAACGGATGGTAGCCAAACTCTTAGATGATAATGCGTTATTGAAAACATCTAATGAAAGGAAGAAAAAGAGATTGGAAGAGTTTTGGGCTATTCATCACAAGAATCTGGAAACTTTCAAGGAACTAGATGCTAATCATGAAAAGTTAAAAGCTGAACATGAACAGTTGAAAGCAGATTATGAAGAGTTACAGGCAGAGTGTAACACTTTACGTGCTGAGAAAGAAGTTTTAGAAACTTGGATGAAAGAGGAGGAGCGTGTTAGTTCTGAATCTGACAAAGACTTTGTTGTTGAAAAGGACGTTGGAGTGTCTGAGACTCCTAGGGACGTCACAGTTTATCAAACTAGATCACAACGATCTAAGACTGTGACAGAACCAATTGTAGAATCTGTCCCTATTCCCGATGAAGCTGCTGATCTTGTCAATCTTGACAAAGCTGAGGGAAAGCGTAAACTAGATGATGTCCCAGAAATTTTCAAAGAAGATGAAGTTTCAAAGAAAGCTAGAACTGAAGAAACAGTTCAGATTGAGCCCATTCAATCTGAGTCTGTAATGGCAGTTGAAGTGCCCGAGGTGGTTAAAGTGGCTGAGATTGTGGAGGAAGTTGTTATGGAAGAAGCATCTCAGTTTGAGCTGGTTCAAACTGAACATGCACCCACAATCGAAGCACTTGATGATTTGGATGAAGTGGACTTTACTGACTCTGAACCAGAGGCTAATCCTGATGATGAGATACCTGTTGATCTTGCTGAACGATTTGCATATCTAGAGAAGATGAAGTATAATCCTGTTTATTTGAATGGACTTACAGTCAGTCAAATAAACGAGGAATACGAAAGTGTATGAATGCTCAAGACAAGGTGACGGCTGATGACAAAGAATTTGTGGTAGAAATGGGTGGGTGGACGCCTCTGCAAGAAAGCTTAAACATTGATGATCTTCCTCCGGAAGAACTGTATCATCAAGATCCAGAGGAAACGTCAACTAGAAGCATGCGTGACTGGCTTAGTTCGAGGAATTATCCATACAAAACTTTGAAGAGGCTGAAACGAGAATCTCTGAAAAAGATTGTGGTGAACTTTATGAAGACTGAGAAAATGCATAACCGTATGTTTTTCTTGGATTACAACAATCCACAGTATTATGAGCTGACCAAAAGATACAAAATGCTTGAACCTAAAGAGATAACTGTGATGGCATTACCCGAAGATGCGCATAAGAAGAGGAAGGAACTTATTGACATGTTCCCAAGCGAGATGAAATCTTATAACATTCCAATGGAAGTACGAGAATCATGGCACAAGTCTGCCACAGCAGGTGATATTGTCAGATCACTGCTGAGTAAGGGCCAGTCAGTTGCTGAATTGCTGGATTCTATGATCGTGCCGGAAAAGTCCAAGAATGTGAAGATTATTGCTTGGAAATATGATTTGGTGTGATGCGTTTCTGATAAAGAGGGTAAATGGACTGTGCGATGTATATCATTACTATTCAAGCATTTTCAAGCTGCAAGTTCAAGATCTGAAGGAACTGCACAAGTTGAGGTTGATTAATCACACGCATGCAGAGCGTGGTGATAAATGTGCGATGTTACTGGATGCCGGGATCAGCCGCATGCCAAAGTATTTAGAGGTTAGAGGACAACAAGAAGATAGTGAATATGTCCAGATGAAGAAGAAAAGGAAACAGAAGAAGCTGATTCTTCGAGACATGTACTTGGAAGAGTTCTCAGATGAATATTTTGATAAAGTCACAGATCCGGGGTTGAAAGTGATTGATGGTTCTCAAGCTACAAAGCCCATTCTGAAGGTTTTCTATAATCAAGAAACCTATGAGCTGAAGTTGGTGCGTAATTTGTATGACTGGGATCAAGACATGATCACACTGTTTAGTACGTTTGAGCTCAAACTACTACATCCATCTTACATTGATTATCTTCGAAACATCAAGATGGAAAAGTTGAAAGATCCTGTTGCGGAAGAAGATAGAAGACTCTTTGTGATTATGATAGAGGTGATTGGGGCTGCTACTGAGAAAATCCGATTAAGGAAGGCATTGCTTAATGCTAACCTTGTGAAGATTGATATGCCGGAGATCGAGTATATGAGAGTGACGTCCAAGGGTACCTTAGAAGTGAAGGTGAAAGGAAAGAAGAAACCGTATGATTTTTATGCTAACATTGATTTTGCAGGTATAACCTTGGACACATTGAAAAGAATGAAGGATTGTGACATTATTACGAATGAATCAAAGCCGAGACAAGCAAAGATTGCTGAGAAGTTCAAGTCATGTATCGAGGAGGCTTTGAAAGAACAAGAAGAATACAAAGGAAAGCCTTTGCCGGATGTTAAAGATGAACCAGAAGATTGGTGAGAGATTGAAGCTGGAAAGCACAAGTTGAAAACCGAAGATTTTTGAAGTCCAAAGTTAAATCTTAGGGGGAGTACTTTTAGGGCTCGTTTCTAGTTAAAGATTTACTTTGTACTTTGTTTATACATTTTGTATAGTTTAGGGTTAATTTTGTATTTTCCCTAAATGTGTTGATGCATAAAGCATGTTGTGAGAGAATGTTAGAGAGAGAGTCTAGATCACAATTACACGCTTAGAGAGAGAATTAGTGTGTGTGTTCTTAAATTCTCCTTCACATTTGTACAACTTTTATGCTTTGATCATCAATACAAAGAGAATTATTAGTAATGAATTGTGTTGCTGATTGAATTGTGATTGTGTACTTAGATTGTTCTGATTTGCAGCAATATCGATCCAATTGAACCTATCAAAAAATCAACAAATTTTCACATACAATCACAACATTTTACCTATATTTAATAACACCTGTTAAGGCTTGTTCCGTGTTTAAGATTTACTTTGTTCTAGTTTGTACAGTTTAGGGTTAATTTTGTATTTTCCCTATGTAGTGATATATAAAGCATGTTGCTAGTGTGTGTTAGAGAGAGAGTCTAGATCACTAATACACCAAAGTGAGAGAAACTGTGTGAGTGTGATTGTATTCTCCTGCACTTTGTACTGCAACTTTTTGCTTTGATCATCAATACCAGAGAATTATTTAGTAATGGATTATGTTGTTGATTATTGTTGTTTTCGTACTTAGATCATTCTGATTTGTAGCAGTATCGATCCAATTGAACCTATCAATTGGTATTAAAGCTGTTGGTATTGTGGGTTCTTCGCTATTCATCAAGCAAAAACACATCAATACTGCTCAAATCTTGATCTGAATGATCTGTTGCTGTTTTTAGATATGATTCATCATTGTTATCATTTCTAATTCACAACAATTGTGCAGATTCCATCAGATTTTATTAGATCTGAGGAATTAAAAAGAAAAGTGAAGTTTACTGTTCGATCAATTTTGCTCAAAATTCATAGAAAATTGATCATGTTTTGGATTTATTGATATTGAGGATTGATAATCGGTATAAATCACTACTTGTGTGTGATTTTTGGACGATTTGGAGAACTTTTGTTAAAATTCAGTAAAATTTGTATGAAGATGTTGATGAACATGATGAACATGATGAAGATGTACTAGACGGGTGATCAATTTTGACTTAGACAAAATTTTTGGACTTAGTTTTGTGAACAATTAGGTCCTGTGCAGACGTGTGAATTAATTTTGACTAGACGGGTGAAGAATTTACAAGAAAAAAATTGTGTACTATTGTGCCGGGTGAACAACTATTCAGCTAGGTGATCAACTTTATACATTGCCGGGTCATCTTGTTACTGTTCAGCCGTGACAAGTTCTAGCCGGGTGAAAATTTTGACAACTGTTCAGCCAGGTGATTCACTATTCAGCCGTGTCAAGATTAGCCATGTCAAAGTCATCACTGTTCAGCCGTGTAACATTCATCAAAGCCGTGTGACTATTCAGCCGGGTGACATTGTTCAGCCGTGTGAAGATTTATATTGTTTGAAGACTTGCAACTGTTGAAGACGTGTGACTTCATACTTGTATTGTTCAGCCGGGTGAAGAAGAAAACTCATTGTTCAGCCGTGTGATTTGTTTTGTTACTTCACACTTTATTGTCTTAATTTGTTACTGTTTTAGTCACATCAACTCTTATTTCGTTACTTAAAAGTAGTTTTTATTTTTTATTTTTTAAAAATTTAATTGTTTCTTTTCAAAAATCAACAAAAACACAAAAATATTTTCTTTTAAATTTAAAATGGCACCTATTGATGATTCTGATAATCGTGTACCAAGGTTGGTTAACCGTGCAGATTTCAAGAACTCTACAATCTGATTGAAACACCATCTATGCTCTATTGATAATTGTGACAACTCACAAATTCAAGTTAACTCCGTTAACCATTCTTTAACTATTTCGTTTCGTTATATAAAGTTCAGGATTTGTTTTGTAATTAACAAAAGATAACATTACTAATTTTGGTTGTCAATTAAATCAATTCTAAAGTATGAGGACCATTTGTGTAAAAATGGAATATGATTACCTAACCCTAAACCAACCCCCTTCTGTAAATATCAACATCGTTATTTTTTTTGTTTCTCCTCGGCTGGATCTGAAATCAAACACACACATCGACGATCATTCCACCATCTCGTCTCCCTTCCCCTGTTCGTCGTCGTCGGAGGCAGGCGCAGCAGCCGCAACAGTCCTTCCTTCATCTAGTCTCTCTTGCATCACCATGGTTGAACCCGAATCAGCCCCGTACATTCTTCCACCGTCTTCTTCGTTGACTCTCGGTATGTTTTGTAACCCGTAAACACATGAATATAAGTGGATCATGTAGCATATGTTGGTGTGTGTAACAGTATGTTATATATGAGTGCGTGGTTAGGCTGCAACAACATGTTAATTAGATAAGTGTATATGTTAATGTATGCGGGTCTGTATGTATATGTAATCATTATGTATATGGGTTTGAATATGCATATGATATATGGGTTTGAATATGCATATGATAGGTGTGATGGGTAGATACTAATGATTTCGTATGTATCGTTACAGTATGTGCAATATATATGTATATATATATATTGTTGGTTTGTGCAGTATGTGTATAGACAAGAACTTAGTTATATATGTGTAATTGAACAACGTATGTATGCGTAATTAGGTACGACAGCAATACGATGTCTTTTTCGGGTTCCTTTGGTTTGGGTTCTATGTATGCGTGTGGGGATATGTAGGTAGGTGTAACCCGTTTGTATATTGTATGTAAATATATGTGCATGTGTGATAGTATGGGTGTATATGAGTTACTGTATGTTATGCGACATGATGTATGTACATGGGTTATGCTATGTATGTATGAAATGAAATATGAATTTGATTAGTATGTATGTAGAATAACGAAACAACAGCCGCATAAAAGTATAAATGTAATATGTATGTAGTGCGTATGTTTTGTATGGGTATGTGTACGCATATATATATAGTTTTGGGGATAACAACAAACATATACTGTATGGATGCATTATATATGTAAATTATAAATCTATATGTTTTTGTGATCGCATAAGTATCGAATGGATGTATCATGGTTGTAGAGGAGTACGTGCTAGTTTAGACACGTATATGACGACTGCTAATTGATTTTAATGGTTATGGAATGTTAATGACGATGATAGTATAGGGTTGCTAAGTTATGATTACTAATGAACGAAAATGCCATGATGAAAATGAGAATACATGTATGATAATAGAAGTGAAAACCTGGCATGATTAATACGTGTGAACTTTTGTGTGGTATAATGGTGGTATGAGGAAACCAAGCTGAATGCACGAGGCTCTGGCTGATATGATGTGTACTATATTTATATATATGTATGTATGCAAGTTTTAGTTATTAAATAGCAGTTGATCATTAAACAGGTCATAGGACGTGTTAGGAATTCTGTGTTGTATATCTCGTATTTTTGTCGTGCGCTTCAAAGGTGAGTTCTTTTCCCCCTTTTAAATCTTTTTTGGGGAGAAAACATACAAATGTTTTTAATGCGCCTTCGGGCAACTATTTTACTGCGCCTTCGGGCGGACTGCATTTTTATGCCTTCGGGTAGGGCCTTCGAGCAAAACTTTATGCCTTCGGGCGGGGACAACTAAGGCTGCATTTTATACCTTCGGGTAGGGCCTACAGGCAGGTTTCGGTAAAAGTATAAATGCCTACGGGCAGGTTTGGTAAAAGTATAAATGCCTACGGGCAGGATTTTATTAGGGCTTATAGTGCTTTACACGAATTGGAACCACATTCAAGTCCTTATAAAAGTTTGAGGTTGATTAATATATGATAGCGGGGAAATCTGAGTAGTACTACCGGGTTGCGACGGCACCCCACCCTTGACTGGGCGTCATGTGGTGCAGATTGTCCTTAATGGTTATGGGTCATCCTGGTTAGATGACGAGAAGGTAAAAGTAACGTTTAGCTTTCATCTCGACGTGTTGACAAGCAATAAGCATTCGGTCTTGCAAACCGCCTAATAAAATGAAATATATTATTTTTGGTTTATCTGTATTATGAACGGTATCTTTTATTTATAAGCAAATCTCATTGAACTCACCAACATTATGTGTTGACCGTTTTAGTATGTTTTCTCAGGTAATTAAGGAGCACGAGCACGAGTAGGACATGCATGCATTGGGTCGTCCTTTGGACTGTTTCAAAAACTACATTTAATACTTATTTTATTTTATTGATTTGGTTTATTATTTTGTGCGCGGGATTTTGCGTACTGGATTTATTTTATGCTTCCGCTAAAAGTTAGTTTTAACATTTAAACTCTAAATTTTGTTGTATTCGTTAAATTAAACATTTCGTTAAACGTTGAGTCAGTGTTAACTATAACTAATGGCTTAAGATCCTGGTATGTCACACGCCTAATGGATACCACGTTTGTGGAAAATTGAGGGTGTGACAATAATGATTTGTGGAAGTCTATTGATAAATGTCCTCATATTCCTACTCAGACTGCTCCTGACAGTGCAAGCACTTACACAAAAGATTCAACTGAACCGTATCCTGAAGATAATCTACAAGGTCAAGAATGACAGTAAGGCTTATTCCTTAATGTGTAAAGGGCTACCACTTAAAGTGTTGTCAAGACTGGATGCTTATCAAACTGGCTACACATTATTCAAAGCATTGAAATCAATTTGTGAAGGAGGAGAACAGTTAAGAAGTCTCAAGAAGCATAAACTCAAGAGACAATTAGAACTGTTTGAGCATATTTCTAGAGAATCCGTACACCAGATGATGAATAGATTTGTGCATCTAACAACTGAGGTGACAAATGTTGGTGTCAACACAGATCTTCAAGACTTGAATTATAGATTATTGTGTACTCTTCCATCCTCATGGAAGCAAAAGCAAACAATGACTTTCTTGAAGCATACAAAAAAGTTTCCAATGGACTTAGATCTTCTTATAGCAAAGAATGAAGAAGTTGAAATCGATGAAAGTTCAAGAAATACTGACAGATCTGGTTCTCATGCTCAGTATAAGTTTGTGGTGAAACCTTCAAATACAGTTGAGAATGTTTTTCTTGCTCAAGATGCTATTAAATCTGATGATGAGGGTGATTTGTTTGTTGGTGCTAGTTTTTACACTGATTCGTCGTATCAATCAAGTTCACCAATTTACTCTCAACCTCAATCTCTACCAAGAGTTCAAGTTCAGCTAATGAAATCTCAAGCAGAAAATCAAAGTTCAAGATCAACAGTTCAAGCAAAAGTAAAAGATGTCATGAACATCTTGTTACAAGATTATGAGACTAAGAATGCTTTCACTGCATTCATGGCAAGCTTTCGGGCTTATTAGGGAAGTCATTTGACTCAATTAGATGTTGTTCTTCAAGACCTATTTGAAATGGATCCTGATGATGTTGAAGAGATGGACTTAAATTGGCAGATGGTTATGGTTGCATATCGAACTCAGAAACATGCGTATGTTAACCGTAGTTACAAGCCAAATGCAAACAAGACCGTTGGTTTTGACAAGTCAAAGGCTAGATGCTTCAATTGTAACTGCTATGGTCATTTTTAGAGGGAATGCAAAGCTCCTAAGAATCAGAATTATAAAGGTCAAGCGAGTTCAAGTGGATAGAATTAGCATCAAGGTCAAAGTCAGAATTCACAACAGTTTTCAAGCTATCAGAACAGAAATCAATGATACATTCAGAAGCCATATCAAAGTCTTCCAATGCCAGAACTGAAAGATGAAGGTAAAAAGCCTAAAGATCAGAACAAAGCGCTAGTGGTTAGTGTCAAAGATGGATACGACTGGAGTGCTTATGCGGACAATTTACAGCTGATCTTACTTCAAGTTTGGCACTTGTTTGTGAAATTGAGGAAGAAGACTGGTCTGAAGAAGGGGATTGGAGTGCAAAGTCAGATCCAAAGTCGGTGAAGATTCAGAAGAGTATCATTAGAGTGCAAAGTCAGATCCAACTGAAGAATCTGAATTAGAGATTGCTCTTATGGCCACATCAGAAGAGTCTTTCTCATCTGCTGAGTCAAATCAACCAAAGGTTAGTATCGAATTACCCACTAACTATGTTCCTTTACCTGATGATGTGAAAGGCAGGTTATGTTCTGAACAATGCATTAAACAAGTGTAATATTATCGAACTCATTCAATTAAAATTGGTGACAAATTAAGTAAACATGAAAAGGTTCATGAACAACTTAAAAATGATCACAAAATTGCTAATGAGAAGATTTTGTCACTTAAATAATCATGGAACAAAACCTTGAAAGAACTGGAGCTTTCAAATAAACAGTTGGAAGAAATGACCAAAAACTTTGAATTAGAAAAGATTGCTCATGTAGCAACTCAGGTTGAATTGACAAAATCAAAAGCTCAAAAGCTATTTTGGCAAAGTTGATAAGTGATAGAAAAGATAACAAAACAGGATTGGGTTTCACACATGAACCAATATCAATCACTAACACTTTACCAGAAAACTTTAATGAATTTGATCATTCACCTGAAAATGAACAAAGATTCAAAGAAATTCAAAGAAGTAAATCTAAATCCGAAGGATCTGAAGTGTTGATTGAAAGTTTGAAAGAAGATGAAAGTGTAACTATTGAAGCTGATGACGAAGCAAGTAACAAATCTGATCCTATTCTGGTGCAAGTTGTTGAATATCCGGAACTGAATCCAAAACCAGCAGAAACGGTGAAGGATGAAGCATAATTCTCAGGATACAACGATCCAGAATACATCAAGTGGAAAAAGGAGCAGAAAATTCGTGTTGCTGATCAGTTGGTTACAAGGAAAGAGTGAAGAAGAATGATGTTTCGAAAGCTAAGGTGCAGAAACAGAAATTTTTAAACAGTCAAAAAGGTAAAAAGGTCATGACAATACCAAAGCTCAAGCTGTCAAAGCTGAAACTGTAAAACCTGTGACAAAGAAAGTGTCAAAAATCAAACCAATCAAGTTTGTGTCAACAGGAACTTTTGATATGAGTTCATCTCATGGTAACCAAATAAATTCTTAGATCAAATCTAACTCTGGTCTGAAATCAGGTTTAGGTCCTAAGACTTCCGCTGTCAATGATAAAAGATTTAAATCCAAGAAGGTAACTAAGCAAGATGTTTCCAAATCAAATCATGTTCCCAAATCAAACACACAATCTGATAAGAAATCAAAGTCACACCCACAATCTCCACAAAAGAACCAAGTTAACTTTAAAACGAAGAAGTTTGTTAATGAATCACATGTTGGTTCAACATCAAAAGTTAACAGTCGGCTCTTTAAGATCCATAAGAAACATTGTGAGATTTGTGATCGTTATAACCATGCTACTGCTGAGTGTTTCTTTAACAGGTACTGCGATTACTGTGATAAAAGAAATCACTCTTCGGAAGAATGTTTTTATAACAAGTTTTGTGAGATTTGTGAAAGGAGAAATCATGACACTGTAGATTGTTTCTTTCGGAAAAACTTAACAAGAGAAATGACTCGTTTTCCAAATTTCTTAAGAAATCAATCGATTGCTTTTTCAAAAACGAATCAAAGTCATTCTCTTGATTAGAAACCTTTCAAAAGAATCAATTCTGATTTTGATGAGACTTCATCAAGAAACTTTTAGGTTAACAGATTCACACCAAGAGCTTTGATGGTTAGATATCAGAGAAATGAAAACAACCGTGATCCTAAGTTTGAGGACAGGTTTTCAAATTTAAGCAGAAAGCAAATAAACCAAGGCAGTGGCAGAAACAGTTTTCAACCAAATCTCTCAAATGAATCAAGTTTTAATAACTTAGATTATCAGCAAGTTACTGTTATAGATAGATTCGGAAAATCCAAGACCATGTGGGCCTGGGTTGACCAAACTTACTAAGTAATTGTTGAAATGCATGTGCGCCCTCAAAGACCTATCAACTCGTGGTTTGTTGATAGTGGGTGCAGCCGGCATATCACAGGCAATCATGCCTTGCTTCAGAATTTTAAGCAAAAGTGGTACACATGCTGCATTTGGAGGAGATGCTGGTGGAAAAATCACTGGTGAAGGAACTGTGTCAAATGTGATTATTAGCTTTGATAAAGTCAACAACTGTGCCCAGTTGAACTTTAATTTGCTAAGTGTATCTCAAATTTGTGACAAATCTTATTCAACATTATTTGATGATTCTTTTTGTTACATACTCAAACCAGGTTTTAAGATTGACAATGAGTGGGTTGTTGTTAAACCTCCAAGAGATCAAGACGTGTATAAACTTGATATGTCTCAGATTGATGCTGAAACCGAAACTACATGTCTCATTGCTCATGCATCAAATGATGAGAGTTAGCTATGGCATAGACGGCTGGGCCATTCAAACTTCAGAAACATGAACAAACTGGTGACTGGAAATCATGCTGTGGGAATACCTTCAAAGAAATTCTCAACAACTGATCTCTGTCCAGCATGTTTGAAAGGAAAACAACACCAAATGTCTTTTAAGTCCAAGCTAGAAAACTCCATTTCAAAGCCCTTACAGATGCTACATATGGATCTTTTCGGACCAACAAATGTTCAAAGCATCGGAAAGAAATCTTATTGTTTAGTCATCATCGATGATTTTACTAGATTTTCTTGGGTTTATTTCTTGCATGTTAAATCTGAAACTGCTGAGTTGTTAAAAGAATTCATTATCAAAGTTAAAAATCAGTTAGAAGCTAAAGTAAAAATCTTGAGAAGTTATAATGGAACCGAGTTTAAAAATACTAATGTGGACTCGTTTTGTGGAGAAAAAAGGAATTGTGCGTCAATTTAGAGCCCTAAGAACTCCTCAACAGAATGGAGTCGCAGAACGGAAAAATCGGACACTAATCGAAGAAGCAAGATCCATGCTCGCAGATGCCAAAATCCCTATCACATTCTGGGACGAAGCTATTGCTACTTCCTGCTTTGTACAAAACATGACTTTATTGGTTCAGGATAAACACAAAACGTCTTATGAGTTATTTTTGGAAGGAAACCGAATATTTCATATTTGAAAGCGTTTGGTTGTCCTGTGTCGATTTTAAATTTGAGTGATCATCTTGGTAAATTTGAGACAAAATCTGACGATGGCTTCTTCTTAGGATACTCATCTGTTTCAAAAGCTTATCGAGTTTTTAACAGCAAAACAAATGTTGTTCTTGAAACTATCAACGTTAAGTTTTTAGAAAATTCTTTTCTGTCAGTGGCTCATGGTCCCGAATGGTTATTTGATTTAGATTCGTTATCCAAATCTTTCAACTCTAACTTATTTGATTTTTTAGGAAAATCGAAGAAGGAAATAGGAGACTTAGGATATTTCAGTGATGATTCAGACAACGACGACGATAATGATCTCAATTCTGAGTATCATTTCATGTCATTTCACAATCCTAACATTGTATCTCCAAATCAAGACCAGGGTCCATCTGGTTCTCAAGAAGATAAGGAATCAAATAATCTTGATGATGTTTTGAATCAGCAAAATTCTCCTAATGATGGTGGATCTGTTCATAATCAACCATCATCAGATCCGAATGTTGAATTCGTTCCAGAATCATTTGATTACTTCATCAATTCACCAGAACAAGTTCCTAATTTTACTCCGCATACTTCTAAAATTCTACAAGATCTACTGAATCTGAATCAGTCTAATCTGGAGTCTCAAGTACAAGGTGAAGAAATTCCAACTCACCGTGTCCATAGGAATCGTCATATCTCTCAGATTGTAGGTCCTTTGAATCAAACAACCATGAGAAGTCAGACTGAACATGCAAATGTTTGTCTTTATTCATGTTGCTTTCTCAAGTGGTACCGAAGAACATTTCAGAGGCGCTGCAAGATAACAGTTGGATTGAAGTCATGCAAGAGGAGTTACTTCAGTTCAGAAAACAAGAAGTTTGGAAATTAGTGGACTTACCTGAAGGAGAAAATGCTATTGGTACAAGATGGTTGTACAAAAACAAGCCAGATGAACGTGGCATTGTGGTCAGAAATAAAGACAGACTAATTGCACAAGGTTACACTCAAGAAGAAGGTATTGACTACGAAGAAGTGTTTGCTTCGGTCGCTCGACTTGAAGCTAATCGCGTTTTTCTAGCATATGCCTCATTCATGAAGTTCAAAGTGTTTCAAATGGATGTTAAATGTGCATTTTTGTATGGACCCATTACCGATGATGTGTACATCAGGCAACCTCCAGGTTTCGAAGACCCTGAGTATCCACATCGTGTATACATATTGAGCAAAGCTTTATATGGTCTACATCAAGCTCCAAGAATTTGGTACGAGACACTATCTAAACATTTGCTGGAACATGGTTTTTCAATAGGTCAGATTGATCCTACTTTATTCATGAAGCGGGATAATGAAGATCTTTTATGTGATCAAGTGTATGTTGTTGATATCATCTTTGGATCAACCAGTTCATCCATGTGCAAAGAGTTCGAGGAAATTATGAAGTCCAGATTTCAGATGAGTTCTATGGGGGAGATTAATTTATTTCTCGGATTGCAAGTTGTTGGACCTCAATTATAGTCTAATATTATCAACACAGTCAAAGTCAACAAAAGTCAACGTCAACGGTCAAAGTCAACGCAAAAGTCAAGACGACGCGTTCGGGATGAAGATTAGAGACAAGACGTTGAAGACGACGGAGTTTGATAGTTATTAAATATATTTTGTGTCAACAAAATATATTTAATCGTTTTCGTCATTTTAGTATTTTATATAATATATATATATATATTTTGTTGTTATGACAAAATATATATTAGACTAAACATTAGGGATTTATTTGTATGATTTTCATATGTCATGTTTTAGTCTAAGTTTAGGGTCCTAAATGTCATTAGTCCAAAGTGTCATTAGGCTATAAATAGTAAATGGCAATTAGGGTTTAGGGGCTTGAATGAGTCATTGATTGAGGGTTTCCACTTGTAATATCTGATGCAATCAAATTAAAGATCAAATTGAGGGTTTTCATTGTGTTCATCATCTTGTTCATCAATATTTTATCATTTTGATCTAGATCTTCATTAAATTACTGATTCAAAGGTGTTAATGAGACCAACAATTGGTATCAGAGCCTAATAGAGATCCAATTGAATCATTTTGTTGAAGATTGAAGCTGATTATTAGAGTTTTTGGAAGAAATTGTAGAGAGAGAAAGTAGATCCGGTGAGTTTTAGAGAGAGAAACCAGATCTGATTTCAAAAAAATCATCAGATCTACATCAAGCAACATAGAATCTCAGCAAAACAACAACATATTTGTGATCTACAAGCTGAGATCTACAAGAAAAGAAGAAGAAATCATCAGATCTGAGATTTTCTCACACACAGTGTGTGTGTTCTTGGTGTTTTTCAAATCTTCAAATCTGCAAGACCAGCAAATCTAGTTAATATCTGAACGAAAGTTCAAAAATTTTGAGCGAATCTATACCAAGCATTTTCATAGATTCGCCCGTTGTCCTCAGCGAACCTATAAGTTCGCCCACTTGTAAGCTGGCGAACCTACCTTATGAAACCATCCAGATCTTAGCGAACCTACCATTTGTTATCATATTTCCTGCACCAACAATTAATCAAACAAACACATTTAACACATTACCAACCCTACTTTAACCCCAACCCAAAACCAAACCAAATCCGTTCACCATCAAAACCCAACACAAAATTTAACCAAAACCTAACATCACCAAACACCATCTCAGATTCACCACCACCATTATACCTTTTTTTTTCCACCATCACCACCTCTAAGAACTTAAAAAAAAAAAACCAACCTGTTCGACTACATCACTATAACCACCAAATCCACGTCTATCAACCACCACCGTAACCACATAACAACACCATCACCACATCACCAACATCTTATTTGTTCTTGTGTTGAACGTTAAAAAAAACAAAAACAAAAAATAGATGGAAAGAAACAGATCTATGTTCGTGCGTCTGTTTCCAACAGAAACAAGAAAGAAGAAGATGAATGAGATGTGAAGTTGTTGCGTTATTTGATTTGTTGTTGTTGTTGTCGTCTATGGTTGTTAAAGAACAAGAAAAACAACAAGAGTTTGAAGTGGTTGTGTTTAAAGAAAAAAGGCAGTAGCTGATCTAGTGTGTGCGTGTGTGTGTTCTTGAGACCGAACAAGAAGAAAACAACAGCAGATCGTTTTATGTGTGTTTGTTAATGCTGTTGAGTTGGTTTGGTGTGTGATGTTGTTGTACAGATGTTATGATGTTGTGTTAGTGTTGAGGTTGTGTGTTCATGTTGATTTGTTAAAGTAGATAAGGTAATGAGAGAGAAAAAGAAAGAGGGAGTTGTGTGTGTTTTGAATTGCACAAAGAAAGAAAGAGTTGTTGTGATGTTGTCGTTGATATGACAGAGAGACAAAATGGATACTAGGCCAAGATTTTAAAATGATTAAACATGGGCCGATGCTATGTATCTCAATGGGCTAAGAATTAAAAAAAAATCGATCAACGGATTCTTTAGGGAAGTAAACATTATCTTTGAACTAATGTTTTTTAGATCCTCGAGGGAGTTAACATTTTAAACATTGGGTAATATTTGTTGGAGTCGGTGCTAAAATTTATAAATGACCGGGAGTTAGTGTTTTAAATTTTGGGTCATTTTTTGTTGGAGTCGGTTGGTATTATTTCTCGTCGGGTTTTAGAGTTAAAATTTTATGGCCTTTTCGTTAAACTCGTCATTAAATTTTTAAAAGTGACGTCTTTTCGCTGGGTATTAAATTTAAAATTTTATGGGCGTTTTCGTTCAAGTCATCAATAAAATTTGAAAAAGTGACGTCTTGTGGCCGTGAGATAGCATTTTAAAATTTTTTTTGGGCCGTGTTTTAGTTTGTTCGTCTTAGTGGCCGGGTGTTTATTTTGTCAATCTTTGGGCCAAAATTTTTCATTTAAGTTGAAAAAGTTTTGTCAATTGGCCGGGACTTTCTAAAATTCATTTTTAGGCCAAATTTTTAAACGGGTTTTCGATTAAAAAAAATGGCTTATGCAGAACTTTTTCAATCCTTCGAATCTGATGATCTCACAATGGCACAAAGCCTGTTTGATAATTTTGTAGTTTTAAAGAATGAAAGGATGCCAGCGTTTTTCGATCGATTTGTGATGGTGGCAAATAACCTGAAAAAGCATGATCCAGGACTCGGAAATCATGAACAGGTTCGGAGATTGCTTGATTCTCTCCCACCAGAATGGAGTTCACATGGAAAATCGATTAGAAGAGAAAGAGGATTTACTGATCTCAAACTGCTGGAGGTGATGAACAAACTAAAAGAAATGGAGTTGGATATCAAGCGTCATGAGTATGATGAAGCGATGTCTTTAAATTCAAAGATCACCTCAATCTCCAAAGAGAAACCAGAAGAGATATCAGTTTCTGCCTCCAATTTCAAAGGTTTACCGAAACCTGAAATTGAAAACGTACAAGGGGAGATCAAGCAGACATCGGTGGGTAAAGATGGAGCAGAGTTAAATGATAAAGCTTGTGATGCTGAGAAGGAGGAGGAACAAAAGACAAATACCAGAGTCTGCAACTGCGAGAAGGCTCTTGCTTCTGAAAAAATCATCATGGATCTTCCATACGAGACAGTTCAGGATATGTGTTCTTCTGATTGCAGAACTCGTTTATTTGGTATTTATGAAGCTAACAAATTGTTAATCGAAAATGAAAAATATTTGACTCGGGTAAATCATTAACTTAAACTTAACGAGTCAAAATATTTTGTCAAATTAAGAGAAGCTGTGAAAGAAAATGAACATTTGAAAACGAGTCTTTTGAAAAGAAATGTGGAAGTTAATATGCTAACTGAACGTGTCGCCCTGGCTGAGTTTGAAACCAGTAAGTTGCAAACGAAACTCGAAAAATGGACAATTTCGGGGATGAAACTTGAGGATTTAATCAAAAGCCAACGGGGGGCTCGTATGTTAGGGCTTATTTCTGTTTAAGATTTACTTTGTACTTTGTTTATACATTTTGTATAGTTTAGGGTTTATTTTGTATTTTCCCTAAATGTATTGTTGCATAAAGCATGTAGTAAGAGAATGTTAGAGAGAGTCTAGATCACAATTACACGTTAGAGAGAGAGTTAACTGTGTGTGATTACATTTTCCTGCATTTTGTGCTACAATATTTGCTTTGATCATCAATACAAAGAGAATTATTAAGTAATGAATTTTGTTGTGGATTGAACTGTGTTGTGTACTTATTTCATTCTGATCATTGAGCGATATCGATCCAATTGAACCTATCAATTGGTATCAGAGCTGTTGGTATTGTGTTCTCGCTATTCATCAAGCAAAACACATCAATATTGCTCAAAAATCATGATCTGCATGAATTGTTGCTGTTTTTAGCTGTGATTTATCATCGCAATCACTTCTAATTCACAACAATTGTGCAAATTCCATCAGATTATCATCAGATCTGAGGAATTAAGAAGAAAGAAAAAGTTACTGTTCGATCGAAATTTTGCTCAAATTCATCAAAATTTGATCATGTTTTGGATTGATTGAGATTAGGGATTGATAATCGGACTGTTTCACTGATTGGGTGTGATTTTTGAAGAAATTGGACAAGTTTTGGTTAGAATCAGAAAAATTCACTTGAACAAGATGATGAACAGGATGAACAGGTTGAAGATTAACTAGCCGGGTGATAAAATTGACTTAGACAAAATTTTTGGACTTAGATTTGTGAACAATTAGGTCCTGTGCAGTCGTGTAAAGGATTTTTGTCTAGACGGGTGAAGAATTTGCAAAGAAAAGGGTTGTACTGTTCAGCCGGATCAAGAACTGTTGTGCCGGGTGATACACTTTTCAGCCGGGTGATTAACTTTTCAGCCGGGTGATTGTCAACTGTTTAGCCGGGTAAACAAAGTTTTCTGCCGTGTGATCAACTGTTCAGCCGGGTAAACCTTTTTGCCGTGTCAAGTTCAAGCCGGGTCAAGTTTTCAGCCGCGTGAAGTTTCGACTATTCAGTCGTGTAACTGTTCAGCCGGGTAAACTTACTTGCCGGGTAAAGATTGCAAGTGATTGAAGAGTTACAATTGTTAAGCCGGGACAACTGTTTAGACGAGTGAAGACTTTTCTCAGCCGGGTGATAAAGAATAGCAACTGTTCAGCCGGGTGAAGAAGAAATTTTCACTGTGCAGCCGTGTGATCCTTTTTTCAGCTGTTACAAACCTTGTTATCTAATCTTGTCATTATTTACTTGTCTTTATTTTAGAATTTTAACTAATTCTTTCAAAAATCATTAAAAACACAAAAATATTTTCTTTAAAACTTTTAAAATGGCACCTAATGATGACTTTGACAACCGTGTTCCTAGACTTGTTAACCGTGCAGATTTCAAGAATTGGACGATTAGACTGAAGCATCATCTTTGCTCAATAGACAATGATCTTTGGAAGTCAATTGATAAGGGTCCTCACATACCTACACAGACAGCTCCGGATAGTGCAAGTACCTACACTAAAGACTCTACTGAACCTTATCCAGAAGATAATCTATCAGCAGAAGACTTAAGAAAAGTGAAGAATGATAGCAAAGCCTACTCTTTGATGTGTAAAGGATTGCCAGTACAACAACTGTCAAGGTTAGATACTTATCAAACGGGCTATACACTGTTCAAAGCCTTGAAGTCAATCTGTGAAGGAGGTAAACAACTTAGAAGTCTCAAGAAACAAAAGTTAAAGAGACAATTGGAGTTATTTGAACACATTGCTGGAGAGTCTGTGCACCAGATGATGAATTGGTTTGTTCATCTGACTACTGAAATGACCAATGTGGGTGCGAAGACAGATCTCCAAGACCTGAATGACAGATTATTATGTGCTCTTCCATCATCATGGAAACAAACTGTGACACTACTGAAGCATACTGAAAAGTTTCCGATGGATTTGGATCTGCTCATTGCAAAGATAGAGGAAGTAGAGATTGATGAAAGTTCTAGAAATACTGATAGAACTGGTTCACATGCGCAGTACAAGTTTATTGTGAATCCTGCTAACACTGTGGAGAATGCCTTTCTGGCTCAAGAATCTGCAAAGATTGATGATGAGGGTGATCTATTTCTCGGTGCAAGTTTTTATACTGATTCTTCATACATCCCAAACTCACCAACTTATTCTCAACCTCAATCTCCACCAAGAGCTCAAAGTCAAAGTCAGAATCACTTAGAAAAACAGAGTAATACTATGCAAGCAAATGTAAAAGATGTGATGAACATCTTGTTACAAGAAGATGAGACAAAAGGTGCATTTACAGCTTTTATGGCAAGCTTTCAAGCATATCAAGGAAGTCACTTGAGTCAAATGGACGTTGTACTTCAAGATTTATTTGAAATGGATCCTGACGATGTTGAGGAAATGGATTTGAATTGGCAAATGGTGATGGTTGCATATCGAACGCAGAAACATGCATATGTTAACCTAAGCTACAAGCCTCATGCAAACAAGACCGTTGGTTTTGATAAGTCGAAGGCCAGATGTTTCAACTGTAACTGCTATGGTCAATTTTCGAGGGAATGCAAGGCTCCTAAGAATCAGAATTACAATGATCAAGCCAGTTCAAGTGGACAGAATAAAGGTCAAAGTCAAAGCTCACAACAGTCTTCAAGCTATCAAAACAGGAATCAACGCTTCATGCAGAAGCCATATCAAAGCCTTCCAATGCCGGAATTGAAGGATGAAGGTAAGAAACCAGAAGATCAAACTAAAGCACTGGTGGTTAGTGTGAAAGACGGATACGATTGGAGTGCATATGCAGAACAATTCACATCTGATCTCACTTCCAGTTTGGCATTAGTTTGTGAAATCGAGGAAGATTGGTCTGAAGAAGGAGATGGTAAAGTGACTGATGATGTGAGTGAAGATTCTAAGGATTACGATTGGAGTGCAAAAGCAGATCCTGTTGAAGAATCTGAACTAGAAGTTACACTGATGGCTACATCCAATGAGTCTTCATCATCTACTGAACAACCAAAGGTTAGTACTGAGTTACCCCCTAACTATGTTCCTTTACCTGATGATGTTAAAGGTAGGTTATGTTCTGAACAATGCATTCAACAAGTAGAACATTATCGTACTCATTCCTTTAAAATTGGTGATAAATTAAGCAAACATGAAAAAATTCATGAACAACTTAAAATTGATCACAAAATTTCTAATGAGAAGATATTGTCACTTAAAGAATCATGGAACAAAACATTGAAAGAATTGGAACTTGTGACAAACAACTTGAAGAAATGACAAAGAATTTTGAACAAGAAAAAGTTGCTCATGCAGTCACACAAGTTGAATTAACAAAGGTTAAGAGTTGTAAAACAATGGTTAGACAACTTGTGAATGAAAGAGGAAACAAAAGCAAAACAGGATTGGGTTTCACTCATGAACCAATGCCTAATTCAATCACACAAACTTTACCTGAAAACTTCAATGAATTTGATCATTCACCTGAAAATGAACGAAAATTCAATGAAATTCAAAGAAGTAAATCTGAATCCGAAGGGTTTGAAGTGTTAATTGAAAATTGGGAAGAAGATGATGAAGAAGATGCTGTGACGACTGAAGCTGATGATGAAGCAAGCAACAAATTTGGTCCTGTTCTGATCCAACTGGTTGAATATCCAGAACTGAATCCAAAGCCAGAAGAAAAGGTGAAGGTGATCCAACTTGTTGAAAATCCGGAACTGAATCCAAAGCAAGAAGAAAAGGTGAAGGATGAAGCTGAATTTTCAGGATGCAATGATCCTGAATACATCAAGTGGAAGAATGAACAGAAGGCGAAAGTTGCTGATCAACTGATCAAGAAGAAAGAACTGAAACAGACTGAAGTTTCAAAAGGAAAGGTGCAGAAATCGAAATTAACAGTCAATCAATCTGAAACAAAACAATCAAAAGGTAAAAGTGTCATAAAATCTTAAAACTGACAATGTCAAACCTGTCAAGAAGAAAGTGTCAAAAGGTAAAACCATCAAGTTTGTATCTGCAGGAACTTTCGATATGAACGGATCTTATGGTAACCAAATCAATTCTTTAATCAAATCTAACTCTGGTCTGAAAACAGGTTCAGGTCCTAAGTCTTCCGCTGTCAATGATAAAAGAATTGAATCAAAGAAGGTAACCAAACAAGATGGTTTAAAATCGAACCAAGTTCCCAAGAAACAATCAAAGTCACAATCAAAGTCACAATCAAAATCTCCACAAAAGAATCAAGTTAACTTAAAACCGACCAAAACTGATAATGAATCACGAGTGGGTTCAACATCAAAAGTTAACAATCGGCTCTTTAGGATTAGCAAGAAACATTGTGAGATTTGTAATCGTTATAATCATGCTACTACTGAATGTTTCTTTAACAGATACTGTAGTTACTGTGACAAAAGAAATCATTCTTCAGAGGAATGTTTTTATAACAAATTTTGTGATATCTGTGAAAGAAGAAACCATGACACAAAAGATTATTTCTTTCGGAAAAACTCATCAAGAGAAATGACTCCGTTTCCAAATTTTCAAAGAAATCAATCATTTGGTTTTCAAAATGTTAACCAAAGTCATTCTCCTGTTTTGAGAAATTTCAATCGAAACAATTCTGGTTTTAATAACTTTTCATCAAGAAATGTGCAGGTTAACAGTTTTAAACCGAGAGCCTTGATGGTAAGAAATCAGAAATTTGAAAATAACCTTGATCCTAAGTTAGAGGAAAGGTGTACCGCTTTAAGAAGAAAGCAATCAAATCAAGCCGTTGGGCGAAACAGTTTTCAACAAAATCTCTCGAATGAAACAAATTTTCAAAATCTTCATTATCAACAAGTTACTGTTACAGATAGATTCGGAAAACCCAAGACCATGTGGGCCTGGGTTGACCAAACTAACTAAGTGATTGTTGAAATGCAGGTACGCCCTCGAAGACCTATCAACTCATGGTTTGTTGATAGTGGGTGTAGCCGGCATATGACAGGCAACCATGCCTTGCTTCAAGATTTTAAGCTAAAGAATGGTACACATGTTGCATTTGGAGGAGATGCTGGTGGTAAAATAACTGGAGAAGGAACCGTGTCAAATGGGGTCATTATCTTTGATAAAGTCAACTACTGTGCACAGTTGAACTTTAATTTGCTAAGTGTATCTCAAATCTATGACAAATCGTATTCAACATTATTTGATGATTCTTTTTGTTATATACTCAAACCAGGTTTCAAGATTGACAATGAGTGGGTGGTGGTTAAAGCTCCAAGAGATCGTGATGTATACAAGCTTGATATGTCGCAGATTGATGCTGAAACCGAAACCACATGTCTCATTGCACATGCTTCAAATGATGAGAGTCAGCTTTGGCATAGACGGCTGGGCCATTCAAACTTCAGAAACATGAATCGACTGGTGACTGGAAATCATGCTGTGGGAATACCGTCAAAGAAATTCTCAACAACTGATCTCTGTCCAGCATGTTTGAAAGGAAAACAGCACCGAATGTCTTTTAAGTCCAAGCCAGAAAACTCCATTTCAAAACCCTTGCAGATGCTACACATGGATCTTTTCGGACCAACAAATGTTCAAAGCATCGGAAAGAAGTCTTATTGTTTTGTCATCATTGATGATTTCACTAGATTTTCTTGGGTTTATTTCTTGCATGTTAAATCTGAAACTGCTGAGTTGTTAAAAGAATTTATCATCCAAGTTGAAAATCAGTTGGATTGTAAAGTAAGAATCTTGAGAAGTGATAATGGAACCGAGTTTAAAAACTCTAATGTTGATTTGTTTTGTGCAGAAAAAGGAATTGCTCGTCAATTTAGTGCTCCAAGAACGCCTCAACAAAACGGGGTTGCGGAACGGAAAAATCGGACACTGATTGAAGCAGCAAGATCCATGCTCGCAGATGCCAAAATCCCTATCACATTCTGGGACGAAGCTATTGCTACTGCGTGTTTTGTACAAAACAGGACATTATTGGTTCAGGATAAAAATAAAACATCTTATGAGTTATTGTTTGGAAGAAAACCGAATATTTCATATTTGAAAGCATTTGGTTGTCCTGTATCGATTCTAAATTTAAGTGATCATCTCGGGAAATTTGAGTCAAAATCTGACTATTGATTTTTCCTTGGTTACTCATCTGTTTCTAAAGCTTATCGGGTTTTTAATAGCAAAACAAACACTGTTATTGAAACTATTAACGTAAAGTTTTTAGAAAATTTGTTTCCGTCAGTGGCTCATGGTCCCGAATGGTTGTTTGATTTAGATTCGTTATCAAAATCTTTCAATTTTAACTTGTTTGATTTTTCAGGAAAATCGAGAAAAGAATAAGGAGACTTGGGATGTTTCAGTGATGATTCTGATAATGATGATGATAGCAATCTCAATTCTGAGTATCCATTCATGTCATTTCACAATCCTGATCATGGTGTATCCTGTCAAGCTCCGGGTCCTTCTGGTTCTCAAGAAGATCAAGAATCACATATTCTTGGTGATGATGTGAATCCGCAAAATTCTCCTAATGATGGTGGATCTGTTCAAAATCAACCATCATCAAATCCGAATGTTGAAGTTATTCCAGAATCATTTGACTACTTCATCAATTCACCAGAACAAGTTCCTAACTTCACTCCGCATACGTCTACAATTCTACAAGATCTACCGAATCTGAATCAGTCTAATCTGGAGACGCAAGATCAAGGAGATTCAATTCCGACTCATCGAGTTCACAGGAATCATCCTTTATCTCAGATTATTGGGCCTTTGAATCAGAGAACTATGAGAAGTCAGACAGAACATGCAAACGTTTGTCTTTATTCATGTTTTCTTTCTCAAGTGGTGCCGAAGAACATCTCAGAAGCGTTACAAGACAACAATTTGATTGAAGCCATGCAAGAGGAGTTACTTCAATTTCGCATACAAGAAGTTTGGAAATTAGTGGACTTACCTGAAGGAGAAAATGTGATTGGTACAAGATGGTTGTACAAGAACAAGCCAGGCGAACGTGGCATTGTGGTCAGAAATAAAGCCAGACTTATTGCACAAGGTTACACTCAAGAAGAAGGTATTGACTATGAAGAAGTGTTTGCTCCGGTCGCTCGACTTGAAGCTATTCACGTTTTTCTAGCGTATGCCTCTTTCATGAAGTTCAAAGTGTTTCAAATGGACGTTAAAGGCGCTTTTCTGTATGGACTAATTACCGATGATGTATATGTCAGACAACCTCCAGGTTTTGAAGATCCTGATTATCACATCGTGTATACATATTGAGCAAAGCTTTATATGGTCTACATCAAGCTCCAAGGATTTGGTACGAGACGCTATCTAAACATTTGCTAGAACATGGATTTACAAGAGGTCAGATTGATCCAACTTTATTCATGAAGCGGGAAAATGAAGATCTTTTATGTGTTCAAGTGTATGTGGATGATATCATCTTTGGATCAACAAGTTCGTCCATGTGCAAAGAGTTTGAGGAAATAATGAAGTCAAGATTTCAGATGAGTTCGATGGGGGAGATTAATTTCTTTCTCGGATTGCAAGTAAAACAGTCAGCAGACGGAATTTTTATCAACCAATCAAAGTTTGTTGAGAAGTTGCTGAAAAAGTTCAAGATGCAAGATTGTCAGACTATTCGAACACCATCTGATGTGAATTGCAAGATACAGCCAGATCCGAAAGGCAAATCCGTTGATCAAACACTGTACAGATCAATGATTGGTTCACTGATGTATCATACTGCATCAAGGCCAGACATTATGTATGTTGTATGTGTGTGTGCAAGATATCAGTCTGATCCAAAAGAGTCGCACCTGGTTGCTGTTAAACGTATTTTCAGATACCTTAAAGGGAAACCGAATCTTGGGTTATGGTATCCTTATGAAGGAAATTTTGAATTATATAGTTATTCTGATAGTGACTTTGGTGGGTGTGCTCTTGACAGGAAATCGACTACGGGTGGATGTCAATTTCTGGGTCCTAGACTTGTTTCTTGGCAATGCAAGAAGCAGACCAACGTTTCTGTATCCACAGCTGAAGCAGAGTATATCGCTGCATCTGCAGGATGTTCTCAAGTTTTGTGGTTACAAAATCAATTGCTTGACTACGGGTTTAACTTTCTCAAAACTCCTATTTACATAGACAATACTGCTGCTATGTTCATAACTGCTAATCCTGTTCAACACTCAAAAACCAAACATATCGAAATTCGATATCACTTTCTTAGAGACAATTCTGAAAAAGGTTTAATAATTTTGATTAAAGTTCATACCGACAAACAACTGGCAGATCTTTTCACAAAATCTTTTTTGTCAGGACGGTTTGAATTCTTAATTCAATCAATAGGATTAATCAATCATGATTGATTCTATTTTTCAAAAACCAATACAAAATCAGAAAATATAAAAGTCAAAAATATAATAAGTCGATGTCAAGTATTGATTCCTTTGTCTTTTATTTTATTGTTTTACATTGTGAGTGTGCATGAAAAAGAAAAGAAAACAAAAAGAATATAAAAGCAAAAAGAAAAGAAAATATCATGTCATAAGAATCTATATTGCAAAAAGTGAGAAATGATAGTTACACTAGACATTATTTGTTACATCATTTTTAAATAAAGACTGATGAACGTTAATTGATGTGCGAGACAGCTCAGGCAATTAGACTGAAAAATTAAGTTCATTGTTGACAAATCAAAAAAAAAATTAATGATCTTTGTGTTAAGTTCCTTTGTTATACATGTCTAGATATATATCTTTTGATGCTCTTGCTTGTGATGATAGTTGTACATGATCGGGAAACGAGGCAGTCTATTCAGTGTGATGAACTGCATCGTGAGCTTCTTTGTTGTGGTATCCACAGACCTGAAGTCTCACATGAAGTCTCTTTTGAGCTTCAAGGTGCAGCAAAAGATTCCCAAAGTTGGAACAAAAAGAGTCCCAAATGTGGACCATCACCAAATAAAAATTCCAAAAAGGAATTCAGAAGATTCCCAAGGGGAACGATAGGAAATTAAAAATTCCAAAATGGAATTAAAAAGAAGTCCCAAAGTGGACCAAATCCGAATAGAACCCAGTTTCCACACTGTTTATGATTGTAAGTGACCAGGTTTCTGTGCAATATGCATTCAGGTAGTGGTTGATAAGGAAATATGTTGACATATGTATACATGTGGGTCACATAAGTCATTTTAATCGAACCTTAATCTCATCATGATACTGAAAAAGTAAGTGTGTCAACTCGAGCTAATTGGTATGTTTTCATATCATCACTCAATCAAACATAAGTCAAATGTCTATTCAAAATTTGCAAAACATGTTCAGATAATGTGTGGTATGATCTCACTGCAATATTTTGATTCATTGCATTGCATATGTCTTTATTTTAATATGTGTGACTTGTGTGTGCAGGCATATGGAATCTTATTGACACATTGACATCCTTTTTAAACTTAAAAATTTCAAGAAATTTCAAGTTTAGGGGGAGAATAGTTGAAGAAGAAAAATATTTACCAAAATACAAAAATATTTTTGAATAAGTGTGTTTTGATTGAACAAGACTATGTGGTATGAAAAGCAAAAGTATTGGATGTGTTAAAAACAAACCCAAGGTCTTGTGATTTGGTTTTAAGAAATTGCTTCGGGATATAGAAATATTGGTTGTGCAAAAACATTTTTGTGAAAAAAAAATCAAAGAAAAAGAAAAAGGGAATTTAATGTGAATTAATTTGTTGCCCTAGTTAATATTGTTGATTATTAATTGTGACAAACCCTAATAAGGATGTCTTGTCTAATTAATATGTCGAGAATGTTTGCAGGTGCAATAAATGCAGTTGAAAAAGTCAACAGACGATGGAAAAGAAAAACAAATCGCTTTAAGTGTTGAAGCCGGGTAAAGATATCAGAAGACTATTTAGCCGGGTAATGAAGTTGCCATTTAGCCGGGTAAGAGTCTTGATTGATATCAGCCGGGTAATTGAATGAGAAGAATTGATGCCGGGTGAAGATATTAGACTTTACTGTGTTGCCGGGTAATGAAGCGATATGTTACCAGTCGGGTAATGAACAAGTCACTATTTTGCCGGGTAAAGAAGTCATGTTAATATCTGCCGAGTAACAAGTTGTTTGACACTGTACAACCGGGTAATAGAATGAAGATTATATGCAGCCGGGTAAGTAAGACAACTGTGTTGCCGGGTGATGAAGAAAAAGTTGTTTCTATACAAGCCGGGTGATGAAGGTATCGCTATGCAGCCGGGTAATGAACAAAAAGTCATTATACAAGCCGGGTGATGTTAGAAGACCGTTATACAGCCGGGTGATGGGTAAAACCAAAACAGGTGTAGTTGTTCCTAACTCTTACCCGTCTCTACAGTGCTTTACCCGTCTCTACAGTGAATGACCCGTCCAAATTGTTTTACATGTTTTATGTTGACCCGTCCCGTGTTGTGACCCGTCCCAAGTACTTGGCCCGTCCCAACAGTGTTTGACACGGCTCAACAGTGCATGACCCGTCCAGGCTTATTGGGCTTAATTGTTTACCCATCCCAATTGTTTACCCGTCTCATTAAGTTTGACCTAATTTTTCAACCATATAAAAACCCGCTTTTCACAACACTTATCATTTTTCACCAAGTTTTCAAGCAAAATCCCCTGTACTTTCAACCGTTGATTATCATATTCAATCGATAGTTCTATAACAAGTTATATTGATTGAATAAGGTATACTTGTCATGATTCGACCTTGATAAACCTGTTAAATGATCGTTAAAACGAAAAATGATGATGAACAGTACTTAGACCAATGAATCGACACTTTGATTTTGGGTGTTAAAACTTAAATCGAATGTTGTTCTAGGTGTAAAAACTGTCGATCATCAACAATCAATCATTAATTTGCATCAAATTGCTTAAAATCAACTGAATCAACTAAAATTTCTTCATAACTGTCGAACCGTTATTGATGACATTTTGAATATTCTTAAGTTTTTAACATCAAACTGATGAAATGTGTGTTATAAAGTGACAAATCAATGTTAAAACTGAGCAAAATCATGTTAAACAATTTCATTATACAAATTTCAGATTTGGGTTATTAAGTGTATAAACTGTTAGAATGAAAAATATTGTGTGATCATTGAGTTACTAAGTTTTTATTAAACAAAATGATGAAAATCAGATTGTTAGATCAACTTAGGTATTAAAATGATTATGTGATTGTTTTTCATTGTAACTTTTTGTTTAAACACTTATGCAAATTTGCTGATTATGAATGAAAAAAAAAATCTAACTCATATGTCTTATCTTTGTCAAAACAGATGGAGAATCTGAAGTTTGAGCCTAAGCACAATCTGGTTGCATGTCTGGATGAATCTATACCAGAAACAGAGGGGTATAGAGATATGATCAGATTTATCAGAAGAACCAAGTATGTGTATGCTATGTGTGCAAAGCCAGTGATATATGCAAGACTTATCAAGAGTTTTTGGAGGACGGCTGAGGTTGTGACTAATGAAGATGGTATGACAGTGGTTAGAGGAAATATCACCAGAGAGTTGCAATTGACTGTATCTGAAGAAGCTATCAGAACAGCCTTGAGGATAGATGATGATGAAGTTGGTGCAAATGATGAGTTAACAACTGCTGAATGTCAAGCTTGTTTCATTAATATGGGTCATCCTCCCATATTCCCAAAGCAGCAGTTTGTTAGAGCTAGATTGGGGAAAAAGTGGAAGCTGCTATGTTATGTGATTCAGCAGTGCATGTCTAGAAGGAGTGCTGGGTTTGATAACTTCCCTTCTGACATTGCATCCCCCATTGTTGCTATAGCTGAGAACAAACCTTTCAATATGTCGAAGTGGATTATGAAAGGGTTTGTATTCAATCTTGTGAAAGGCAAAAGGTTCAAGTTTCTCATGTATCCGAGATTCTTGCAACTCATGATCAATGTTGCTTATCCTATCATCTGAGAAGAAGGTTTTGCTGGAGGGATGTTATACACTGAGGACATGAACGATCTATCATATAGAAAGATGAGTATTGGGAATGTTGTAAATGTTGAAATGTTTGACTATATGCGAGATATAGCAAACAACAATGAGGATATTGAAGTAGTATATCATCACATATCAAATGGAGAGATTGTAAATCCAGCGGACTTAGTTGATGAGGTGCCTGACAATTTGTTGGATGATGATGAGTACTTTGCTCGACATCCAGAAGAGGAAGATGAGGATGAGAATGAAGAAGAGAATGAGTCTGGAAGTGATAAGGATGATAGTGAAAGTGATGATAGTAGTGATGATGATGATGGTGATGATGAAAATGAGAATGAAAGTGCTGAATCAGTTCCTGAGGAGGCAGAAAATGTTGAAGTTGATGAACCAATTGAGATGGAAACAGAAAATGTGGAGGTTGATGAACCAATTGAGATTGAGACTGAGAATGTTGAAACTATAGAACCGATAGTGACTGATGAACCTGTTGAGGTTCAGAAAGCTGTAGAAGAAATTGTTGTTGAAGTTCCTAAGGATATCACAGTGCAGTATGTTAGATCACGAAGATCGAAACCTGTGGTTGATCCTATTGTTGTGGAGGAACCGAGTGTAATTGAAGATGTAAATGTGCCTGAGTTAGTGGACATTGTTCAGATTGCTAAAGAAGCTGCAGCAGAAGTGGAGATTGTGGCACAAACAGTCGATGATACTGATGACTGTATGATAGTTACTGCACCAGTTAATATTGTCACATCCTCCAAAGCAGCTGAAAATATTGATGAACCAAAGGAGTCTTCACCTAAGGTTGCATCTGATGTCGATTTAAATGAAGAAGAAGACAAAGTGTTTCATTTGGAAAGAATGGTAGCCAAACTTTTAGATGCTAATGCACAGTTGAAAGCATCTAATGAAAGGAAGAAGAAGAGATTAGAAGAGTTTTGGGCTACTCATCAGAAAAACTTAGAAACTTTTAAGTCATTAGATGAGGATCATGAAAAACTGAAAGATGAGCATGAAAAATTGAAGGCTGATTATGAAGAGTTGCAGGCAGAGTGCAACACTTTACATGCAGAAAAGGAAGTGTTGGAAAAGTGGATAAAAGAAGAGGAGGCTGTGAGTTCAGAATCAGATAAAGATTTTACTGTTGATGAAGACGTAGGAGTGTCTGAGACTCCTAGGGACGTCGCAGTCTATCAAACTAGATCACAACGATCTAAGACTGTGACAGAACCAAGTGTAGAATCTGTCCCTATTCCCGACGAAGCTGTTGCTACTATCAATCTTGACAAAGCTGAGGGAAAACGTAAATTGGATGCTGTGCCTGAAATAGTCAAAGAAGATGAAGTTGCTAAGAAAGCTAGAATGGAAGAAACAGTTCAGATTGAGTCGATTCAATCTGAGTTTGTAATTGAAACTGAAGCATCTGAGGTAGCAAAGGTGGATGAGACTGTGAAGGAAATTGAAACTGATAAAACAGTTCAGATTGAGCCGATTCAATCTGAGTCTGTAGTGGCAAGTGAAGTGCCAGAGGTGGCTGAAGTAGCTGAGAATGTGCTAGTTGTTACTGAAGAAGCATTTTAGTTTGAGCCGGTTCAAACTGAAATTGCACCGATGATTGAGGCACTTGAAGATTTAGATGATATAGACTTCACTGATTCTGAGCCTGAAGCTAATCCTGACGATGAAATTCCTGTTGATCTTGCAGAACGATTTGCTTATTTAGAGAAGATGAAATATAATCCAGTGTACTTGAATGGACTTACGGTAAGTCAGATAAATGAAGAATATGAGAAGTGTCTGAATGCCCAAGACAAGGTGACGGCTGATGAGAAAGAGTTTGTGGTAGAAATGGGAGAATGGACACCTCTGCAAGAAAGCTTAAACGTTGATGATCTTCCTCCGGAAGAACTGTATCATCAAGATCCAGAGGAGATTTCAGTCAGAAACATGCGTGAATGGCTTACTTCGAGGAACTACCCATACAAGACTCTGAAGAGATTGAAACGAGAATCATTAAAGAAGATAGTGGTGAGCTTTATGAAGACTGAGAAAATGCATAACCGTATGTTTTTCTTGGATTATCACAATCCGCAGTATTATGAGTTGACCAAGAGATTCAGAGTGCTTGAACCCAAAGAGATACCTTTGATGGCTTTACCAGTTGATGCACATAAGAAGAGGAAGGAGCTGATAGACATGTTTCCGAGCGAAATGAAATCTTATAACATTCCGATGGATGTACGAGAATCATGGCATAAGTCTGCCACAGCAGGTGATGTCGTCAGATCACTGCTGAGTAAGGGCCAATCTGTTGCTGAATTATTAGATTCAATGATCGTGCCGGAAAAATCCAAGAATGTTAAAATTATTGCTTGGAAATATGATGAAGTGTTTGATGCGTTTTTGATAAAGAGAGTTAATGGTTTGTGCGATGTTTACCATTACTACTCAAGTATATTCAAGCTGCAAGTGCAAGTGCAAGATTTGAAGGAACTGCACAAACTGAGATTGATTAATCACACGCATGCTGAGCGTGGTGATAAATGTGCGATGTTACTAGATGCTGGGATGAGCCGTTTGCCGAAGTTTTTGGAGTTTAGAGGACAACAAGAAGATGGTGAGTATGTACAAATGAAGAAGAAGAGAAAAATAAAGAAGTTGATTGTGCGAGACATGTATTTGGAAGAGTTCTCAGATGAATACTTTGATAAAATCACAGATCCGGGATTGAAGGTGATCGATGGTTCTCAGGCAACTAAGCCCATTTTGAAGGTATTTTACAATCAAGAGACTTTTGAGCTGAAATTGGTTCGTAATTTGGATGACTGGGATCAGGACATGATTACCTTGTTTAGTACGTTTGAGCTTAAACTACTACATCCATCTTACATTGACTTTCTCCGAAATTACAAGATGGAAATGTTGAAAGATCCGATTGCAGAAGAAGATCGAAGATTGTTTGTTATTATGATTGAGGTGATTGGGGCTGCTACTGAGAAAATCCGATTAAGGAAGGCATTACTTAATGCTAACCTTGTGAAGATTGATATACCGGAGATCGAGTACATGAGGGTGACGTCTAAGGGTACTTTGGAAGTGAAAGTCATAGGAAGGAAGAAACCGCACGTTTTTTATGCTAACATTGACTTTGCAAGTATTAACTTGGACTCACTGAAAAGAATGAAGGACTGTGACATTTTGACGAATGAATCAAAACCAAGACAAGCCAAGATTGCTGAGAAGTTCAAGTCATGTATCGAGTAGGCTTTAAAAGAAAAAGAAGAATACAAAGGAAAGCAGTTGTTGGATGTTAAAGACGAACCAGAAGATTTTTGAGAGATTGATGCTGAAAAGCCAAAGTTGAAAACTGGAGATTTTTGAAGTTCAAAGATAAATCTTAGGGGGAGTACTGTTAGGGCTTATTTATGTTTAAGATTTACTTTGTACTTTGTTTATACATTTTGTATAGTTTAGGGTTTATTTTGTATTTTCCCTAAATGTATTGTTGCATAAAGCATGTAGTAAGAGAATGTTAGAGAGAGTCTAGATCACAATTACACGTTAGAGAGAGAGATAACTGTGTGTGATTACATTCTCCTGCATTTTGTACTACAATATTTGCTTTGATCATCAATACAAAGAGAATTATTAAGTAATGAATTGTGTTGTGGATTGAACTGCGTTGTGTACTTATTTCATTCTGATCATTGAGCGATATCGATCCAATTGAACCTATCAATCGTATTAAGACTGTGTTGGGTCATGAGGATAAGGCTTTTGTATATCCTCCTCCTAGCACTTACTGTTACTCTCCTACACCAACTTCACACCCGACCAATGAGTTGATTCATGAAATAATTCAGAAAGATACTGATAGTTTGTATGCAGGATTGGAGAATGTAAATCTTAAAGAGGTGCGAGATGATTATGATTCTTCGACTGGCATGGGATATAGTAAAACGGGTACTGACAGTCAAGCTAATGATTGCTCAGTTCCTGTTGTTTCTAATCCTGTAACGGTTGTTACTTCTAATTTTTTTGATAAGTTTAAAGCAGGTGAAATTCCTACGTTTGAGCCTGTCAGGAATGAGAAGGAAGAGTTAATTCAGGAATCACCTAATAATCAAGCTCCAATCACATCAACACACTCAATTCCCATCAATCAAGATCCGTTGGAAGCAGAGGTACTTATTGAAGATTGGACAAGTTCAGATGATGAATCAAAGACAAAGGAGAGTCTCGGAGATTCAAAGATCAAGATGTCATCTGCAACTGTCAAATCTGAAATGCTTCCAAAACCTGAATCAAAACAAATCCGGATCTCTGTCCCAGCAGCAAAACAGGCAAGCCATCTTTCAAAAGCTCAAAAGAAGAAGCCTTCACCTCTGTCCATCCTATCTCAAGTTTGTAAAAGACTTGAGAACAAGCAAGTGAAGATCTCATCTCCCATCCGATAAACCACAACTCAACAAAAGAAGCCACAAGTTTGTTCCTCTTTCACTGCTCAACATAAGAAGCCACAAGTCTTCTAACAAGTTGCATCAAGTTCAAAGAAAGCTCCAGCCCCAGCTGCTCCACACGGGCCAGTCAAGCATCAAAAGCCATTCAAGGCTTGCTTCAAGTGTGGAAAGGATGATCATGTGCTCAAGAAATGCCCCAAAGGACATGCTTCGGACGGTAAAGGCAAACAGGTTTGCTTCTCCGGATCAGAGTCTAGAAAGAATCCTCCACTTGGTAAAGGTAAACAGGTTTGTTTATTTGAACTTCAAGGTAAAGAACAAACATATTTGAAAGGTCGGATGACGATTATTCCATCTTTACCTAATCATGTGAAGCCGGTTTCACAAAATTCAAAGATGAATGTGACAAAATCATCAAAACCAAAATCTTTTTCCTCGGGGCTTAAACAGAAAATGATTTCCAAATTTAATTCTTTCAAATCGAAAATGTTTGAATCTAAACAAATTTGGCAAATTAAAAGAAAAGAGGAAATGGGAATAGATACAAGAACAGGTTGTGTGCATAGACAGGTGTCTTACACTGATGAAAATGGAACGCCCAGGACTACGATGGCCTGGGTTCCCCTTTCTAACTAATCTATTAATGAGTGTAGGAACATTTAAGGAGGACTGTTAGTAATCCGGTTTACTGACAGAAAATTTTCCTTATTCAATTTTGAGGCGGAACAAACAGGTCATGGTTTTGGTATCTTATCCACATTCTGGATCTTTCCTTGATTTTCACAGCCACTTCATTTTTCTTGATATCTCATTTATAATCTTTTGATAGAGTAATATGGAAGGCGTTTCTTTCGTAATTTCTATTTTATATATTGTAAATAGTTAAAAAAAAGGATTAAAAAAATTATTAAAAAATTAAAAAAAAGGGGAGTCTAACATTTTTACTTGTATTTTTGATCAACTTTTCTCATCCCTTTGAGGTCGCTCTTGAATCTTTTGAAAATTTCAATTTTGTGCTGAAATAGAAATTTTGGGGGAGTAATATCTCAAATGAATGTACTAAATATCATTGCTCAAAATTTTGTATAAATATTTTGTGTTCTTTGAAGGTTTCAGGTTTGTATGGAAAGCATCTGAAGGAGGATATTGATTTGTGTGATGATGTGTCAATAGGCTCAGCCCAAATACAATTAGACAGCAATTCTGTGATCAAACTAAGTTCATGAACTCCGCGATGAGGATTATCTCCTTGACATGATTGGTCTGCACAAAGATACAAGTCCTATTAAAAATGGGTTGAGAGCGTCAAATCTTTGCTTTGATTTCCCTAAAAATCCCAAATCACCCACACCCTAGTCCTGAATTGAGTTTCTAGTTAGCAAAACAAAATAAAAAGCTGCTAGTGTTGCTCTTCAGAAAAGCCTCTGAGTGAGTTACTTGTTAATTCCTCAGAAAGTATTGAGTCAAAGTGCTTAACTCCTCTGCTATACGGAAGTATTGACCTGGAGTTGGTGGATCTTCTCTATTATACGTCGGTATAGACCTGAAGATTCACCGAGCATGCTCAAATGTTTATCTCCTCTGTTATACGTCGGTATAGACCTAGATCTCTAATCATTTGAGTTTCCCAAATAATAAGTCGCAATGTGTTCAAAAGAATCATTGTTGACAAGCTCCACTCCCAAAAATGCAAAAATGCAGAATGTCAAAAGAGGCTCATAAATTGATCATTATTCAAAATTTGATTCATGAAATTCAAGCAAAGTCAATCATATTGCTCTATAAACCCTGATGATAGGACAAGTTTCTTTACCAAGATGTCTGTGGGGACCGAGTTTCATGAGTTTCTTCAAATCGAACCTAACACATGATAAGACCATCACAGATTGTCTGTTGAAAGGAACAAGGCATGGGTTTAAATGGACAAACATATTGACAATCTAGCCAAGTCTTTGTCTCTCTGGATGGTTGCTCGAAACGCATTATCTGATATCCTTTCATGAAGTTTTTTATTTTATTTTATTTTATGTTTGGGTTCTTGAGTCTTGTTGGTCGTGTGTACCTTATGGAATGTGCTCTCTTTGTAAAAAATATTTGTGATCTTGTCGGACTCGTCCTCTCATTCTCGAATTTTTAATTAAAAAAAATCCAAAAAGATTTTTAATTTCAAATTATTTTTCAAGTCTTCCATATTATGCTATTAACATGCTATCATTTTCACATGCATTTCACGAGAAATTGCACACACAAACGAACACAGGTTCGCTTGTCTTCATACACAAATAAACACGGGTTTATTTTGTTTAATGAAATGATCTAATGAGAAATCTTGAGATTTTGTCTGTGATTGTTGTGTTGCAGATATTTGCTGCTAATGATGGTCGATCATCAGTTGAGCAAACACCTGACCAGAGAACCTGTTCCTCAAAGTTTGCAGAAGATACCGAGCTAGGAATCCTCCTCCTACATCCTCTGAAGCACTCATGAAAAGATAGTTGGAAAGCAGTTCCAGATTTTACGAAATGATGCACGCAAAATGGGGGAGAGCATACACAATTGGGGGAGCTTGTGAGATTAAGGATCTTCAGCAACAAAATTTGGCCAGCATCAGTCTTGGGGGAGTTTTGTTGGAGCTAAAATTAAGACTGAAGCTTACCAAATTGAAGATCTAACAATATTGACGTATCGGTGCTGAACACGATGCAAGACGTTGATAATAATAGACTATGGGGGAATATTGTTGGACCTGAATTGTAGTATAATATTATCAACACAGTCAAAGTCAACAAAAGTCAACGTAAACGGTCAAAGTCAACGCAAAAGTCAAGACGACGCGTTCTGGACGAAGATTAAAGATAAGACGTTGAAGACGACGGAGTTTGATAGTTATTAAATATATTTTGTGTCAACAATATATATATTTAATCGTTTTCGTCATTTTAGTATTTTATATAATATATATATTTTGTTGTTATGACAAAATATAAATTAGACTAAACATTAGGGTTTTATTTGTATTATTTTCATTTGTCATGTTTTAGTCTAAGTTTAGGGTCCTAATTGTCATTAGTCCAAAGTGTCATTAGGCTATAAATAGTAAATGGCAATTAGGGTTTAGGGGCTTGAATGAGTCATTGATTGAGGGTTTCCACTTGTAATATCTGATGCAATCAAATTAAAGATCAAATTGAGGGTTTTCATTGTGTTCATCATCTTGTTCATCAATATTTTATCATTTTGATCCAGATCTTCATTAACCAATCAAAGTTTGTTGAAAAGTTGCTGAAAAAGTTCAAGATGTAAGATTGTCAGACTATTAGAACTCCTTCTGATGTTAACTGCAAAATCCAACCAGATCCAAAAGGCAAACATGTTGATCAAACACTTTACAGATCAATGATTGGCTCGTTGATGTATCTCACTGCATCCAGACCAGACATCATGTATGCTGTATGTGTGTGTGCCAGATATCAGTCCGATCCTAAAGAGTCGCACTTGATTGCTGTCAAACGTATATTCAAATATCTTAAAGGGAAACCTAATATCGGGTTATGGTATCCTTATGAAGGAAATTTTGAATTATATAGTTTTTTGATAGTGACTTTGGTGGTTGTGCTCTTGACAGGAAATCGACCACAGGTGGATGTCAGTTTCTGGGTCCTCGCCTAGTCTCATGGCAATGCAAAAAGCAGACCATTGTTTTCGTATCCACTACTGAAGCAGAGTACATCGCTGCATCTGCGGGATGTTCTCAAGTTTTGTGGATACAAAATCAATTGCTTGACTACGGGTTTAACTTTCTCAAAACTCCTCTTTACATAGACAGTACTGCTATTATGTTCATTACTACTAATCATGTTCAACACTCAAAAACAAATCATATAGAAATTCGTAACACTTTCTCAGAGACAACTCTGAAAAAGGTTTAATAATTTTGATTAAAGTTCATACCGACAAACAACTGACAGATCTTTTCACAAAACCATTTTTGTCAGGACGGTTTGAATTCTTAATTCAATCCATAGGGTTAATCAACCATGATTAATTCTATTTTTTATGAAAATCAAAATACAAAAGCAGAAAATATAAAATACAAAAATATAATAAGTCGATGTCAATTATTGATTCCTATGTCCTTTTTATTACTGCATTGTGAGTGTGCATGAAAAAGAAAAAGAAAACAAAAAGAAAGAAAATTCATGTCATAAAAATCTAAATTGCAAAACGTGAGAAATGATAGATACACTAGACATTATCTGTTACATCATTTTAAAAAAAATTAACGAAAGTCTGATCAGTGTTAATTGATGTGCGAGACAGCTCAGGCAATTAGACTGAAAAAGTGAGTTCATTGTTGACAAATCTAAACTTAATGATCTCTGTGTTAAGTTCCATTGTTATACATGTCTAAATATATATCTTTTGATGAACTTCTTGTGATGTTATTTGAACATAATCGGGTAACGATGCAATCTATTCAGTGTGATGAACCGCATCGTGAGCTTCTTTGTTGTGGTACTCACATACCTGAAGTCTCACATGAAGTATCTTTCGAGCTTCAAGGTGCAGCAAAAGATTCCCAAAGATGGAACAAAAAGAGTCCCAAATGTGGACCATCACCAATCAAATTCCAAAACGGAATTCAGAAGATTCCCAAGGGGAACTATAGGAAAAGAAAAATTCCAAAATGGAATTCAAAAGAAGTCCCAAAGTGGACCAAATTCAATTAGAACCCAAATTCCACACTTTTATGTTTGTAAGTGACCAGGTTTTTGTGCAACATGCATTCGGGTTGTTGTTGATGAGGAAATATATTGACATATGTATACATGTGAGTCACATAAGTCATTTTAATCGAACCTTAATCTCATCATGATACTGAAAAAGTAAGTGTGTCAATTCGAGTTAATTAGTATGTTTTTATATCATCACTCAATCAAACATAAGTCAAATGTCTATTCAAAACTTGCAAAACATGTTCAGATGGCGTATGGTATGATCTCACTGCGATATATTGATTCATTGCATTGACTATGTATTTATTTTAATGTGTGTGCTTTGTGTGTGCGGGCATGTGGATTCTTTATTGATACATCGGAATTCTTTTTAAACTTAAAATTTCAAGAAATTTCAAGTTTAGGGGGTGAAATAAATGAAGAAAAAGTGCAAAAATATATCAAAAATATCAAGAAATAAGTTGGAAAACATTCTGTTTATAAAAAGAATAGAAAAATCATGTGTTGAATGTAAGGATCAAGTGGCAAATGAAAGTAAATGCGTTGTTTTATGTTAAAAATGAACCTGAAGTCTTGTGATTATTTTTTATTGAAAAATGCTTCGGGATATAGAAATATTGGTGGTGCAAATGTGCAAAACATGACTTTTGAGGAAATTAATGTAAAATGAGAAAGAAATTGTTTGTGTGAAATTTTATTCGAATTTATTGGATTAAATTTTTTGCCCTAATCATGCTTGAAAATTAATTGCAAAACCCTAATAAGGATGTCTTGTCTAATTAATGTGTCAAGAATGATTGCAGGTGCAATAAATGCAGTTGAAAAAGCCAACAGTCGAAGAAGTAATGAGGAAAATCTGTTACTGTGGAGCCGCATGATGCTTTAAGTAGCCGGGTGAAGATGTTTCTAACTAGCCGGATGAAAGAAGCTTATGTAGCCGGGTGAAGATTTTGAAGCTACTATGTAGCCGGGCGATAGAATGTTATGATGCCAGGTGATAAGATTTTAATGTTACTAAGCAGCCGAGTGACCAAATTCTGAAGTCACTATGCAGCCGGGTGATGAAATCACATGTCACTGTGAAGCCTGGTAAAGAAGACTATGCCACTGTGCAGCCGGGTGATGGGTAAAACAAAGCCAAGGTGTAGTCGTTCCAACCTTTTGTGTGTATCAAAACATGACACGACTATGTCATGATTCGTCCCATGTCTGCATGATGAACTTGCTTTAAACAATTGTTGACACGTCTCAACTGATATTGACACGTCCCAACAGTTGTCTGACCCGACCAAGCATTTACACGAAGAAATTTAATGTGTATAAACACTCTGACCCATCCCAACAATGTTGACACGGCTCAACAGTTCTTGACCCGTCTCAACAGTTCTTGACCCATCTCAACAGTGTGTGACCCAACTAAGTGTTTTTACATGTTAAAAGTGTCTGTCCATATGTTGACCCATCCCAAAGGCTTGACCCTTCCCAATAGTAAACATGACCTGTCTATGGGTATTAGGCCTAATTTTTGACCCGTCTGAAATGTTGACCCGTCCCAAATTTTTGACCTAATTTTTCAGCCGGCTCATGCACATATAAATACTCGTCTCTTCACAAATACTTTCAAGCAAATACTCTGATTTTAAAAACACAAATTATCATATTCAATCACTGGTTATGTAACAAAGCGTAGAGATTGAATAAGGTATAATCATCATGATCAAACACCATCGACATCATCTAACACCATTGTTGATCTAAAATCGGAAAATCTGTGATGAACAGTAAAAAGACCCTGAATCGACACTTTGATTTTTTGTGTAAAAACTGAAATCGATTGTTGAAATAGGTTCAAATGGACTGTTAATCACTAATTTTCATCAAATAATTAACATCACAACATCAAGAATCATCTGATTTTGAATAAAAAGTTCAAATGTACCGAAACCGCCATTGATGAATATTGAACAAGTGTGTGTAATTTCATCAAAAATGATACACAATCTTGATAAAATTGATCAATTGATACTGAAACATGATCTAAATCATTAAATACAACACCATTCAACAAATGACAAATTTGTGATTAAGTGACTAAGTGTTAATGTTTTCAATAGTTGATAATGGATATTGTTTCACAAGGTTTTTGAACAAATGATACTATCAAATTGGTTTTGAACATATGTGATCAATGTATTGTTAATTGTTACACTTTGTCATTTTGCTTGTCTCTTTACACAAATGTTGTTTGCTTATCAATTTTTGATAACTGACACATATGTCTTTGTTTGTTTTCAGATGAATATCCTCAAGTATGAACCAAAGCACAATATTGTGGCTTTGTTGGATGATTCTATACCAGAAGCAGATGGATATAAAGAGATGGTTTGTTTTCTCAGAAGAACGAAGTGTGCATATGCAATGTGTGTCAAACCAATTGTATATGCAAGATTGATCAAGGCATTTTGGAAATCTGCTGAAGAAATTACTGATGAAGCTGATAGATCAGTTATTCGTGGGGATATTACTAGACAATTACAACTAACTGTGTCTGAAGAGTCAATCAGGACGCTTTAAGGTTAGATGAAGATGAAGTAGGTGCTCTTGATGAGTATACGACTGCTGAATGCCAAGAATGCTTTATTAATATGGGATACTCTCCTGTATTCCCTAAGCAGCAGTTCGTAAGAGCTAGACTGAGCAAGCAATGGAAACTGTTATGCTATGCGATTCAACATTGCTTATCCAGAAGAAGTGCCGGGTTTGACAACTTTCCATAAGATATTGCATTCCCAATTGTTGCAATTGCTACAAATAGGCTTTTCAACATGTTAAGATGGATCATGAAGGGGTTTATATTCAATCTGGTGAAAGGGAAGAGATTTAAGTTTTTGATGTATCCTAGATTTCTACAGTTACTGATCAATGTTGCCCATCCTGAGATTCGTGAAGAAGGTGTAAATGGTGATCTGCTTATGACTAAAGATATGAATGCTTCATCTTATCGAAGGATGAGTATTGGAAATGTTGTGGAAGTGAAATTGTTTGACTATATGCGATATATAGCAAACAATGAGGAAGATTTTGGTGGGGTATATCATCATATTTCTCAAGGTGAAGTGGTTGATCCTCTAGATCTTGTGGATGATATCCCGGATGCACTTAAGTCAAATGCTAGTGATGTAGATGTGAATGATTCTGAGAATGAAGAATCAAGTAGCGATGAATCAGAAAGTAATCATGAAAGTGATAATGATGATGATGACATTGAAGCTGAATCAGATTCTGATCAAGCAGAAGAAGAGATAGAAATGGATGTTCCTGAGATGGAACCGATTACAGTAGAGGATGTTACTGTGCTAAATCCGCTTGAAGAAGTGACTGTACCTGAGCATATAGATGTGGTTCAGATTGCACAAGATGTTATTGCTGAGGTAGAGTCTGTGGCACAGGCAGTCGATGAAACTGAAGTTGTTTTTCCTGTTCCTGATCCAGTTGATATTCCCACAACCTCTACTCCTGCAACTGAACATGCTGAACAACCCAAGGGGTCTTCACCTAAGGTTGATTCAGATGTTGATATGAATGAAGAAGAAAACGAAGTCTTTCATTTAAAAAGGATGGTAGCCAAGTTATTAGATGAAAATGCTCAGTTGAAGGCTTCCAATGAGCGAAAGAAGAAGACATTAGCTGATTTCTAGGCTATGCATCAGAAGAATTGTAAAACCTTCAAAGAGTTAGATGAAGAATATGAAAATCTAAAAGTTGACTATGAGGAATTGTATGCTGAATGTAATACTTTGAGAGCAGAAAAGGAAGTATTGGAGAAATGGATGAAGGAGAATGAAACCGAAAGTTCTGAATCAGATAAAGACTTTGCTGTTGGTAAAGGCGTTGGAGTGTCTGAGACTCCTAGAGACGTCACAGTTTATTACACCAGATCATGACTATCTAAAACTGTGACAGAACCAATTGTTGAATCAGTTCCTATTCCCAATGAAGCTGCTGTTATTGTTCCAGATGACAAGGCTGAGAGAAAATGTAAACTTGATGAAGTGCCTGAGATTCTTGAAGAAGATATTTCTATAAAGAAAGCTAGGTATGTGAAGAATACGAAAAATGCTTGGCAACTGAAACTTCAATACCTACAGATCCAAAAGAAATAATTCTTGAACAAGGAGAATGGGATTCAAGAGCTGAAGCTATAATTGTCGATGAATTACCTGTTGAAGAATTGAATCACAAAGATCCTGAAAGAATGGGATTCTTTGAGTTGAAAGACTGGTTGTTATCTCGAAACTATCCAAGGAAAAAGGTTAGTGTGTTCGGAGTTGAAACAATGAAGAACCTAGTGAGAATGTTTCAGAAAACAGAGAAGATGCAAAAGAAAATCATGATCCTTGACATGGAGAATCCTGAATATGGTGAATTGATAAAGAGAACAAGGATTCTAAAACCACAAGAGATTGTGAACATGTCTTTGAGAATAGAAAGTCATGACAAAAGAAAAGAGTTGATAAGTATGTTTCCAGAATCACAATCTGGAGCATTTGATGCATCTAAAGAAGTAAAAAAGGACTAGAGATACAACGAAGACTTTTGGTGACATGGTCAGAAGTGTCTTACAAAGAGGGCAAACAATTTCGGAGTTGTTGGATGAAATGGTTGTTCCATCAGCTGGTAAAGAAGTGAAAATTGTTGGATGGAAATATGATGAAGCATTTGATGTTTTCCTGGTAAAGCGTGTCAATGCTCTTTGTGATGTTTATCATTTCTACACTTCAATCCTGCAACTTCCTATTCAGGACTTGAAAGAATTGGCTAAACTGCCACTACGTAATCCAACAAAGTCTACACGTGGTGAAGGATTAGTTAATTTGATTGAAGTGGGTGTTAACCGTGACAAAAAGTTTCTTGAATTTTGATGTCAACAAGAAGACTCGATTTATTTTCAAGAAAAGAAGAAGAAGAAAATGCCAAATCCAAATGATGATGATGTATACTTGGTGAATCTAAGTGATAAGTTCTTTAAGAAGATCACGAAGCCAGGTTTGAAGGTGTTTGATGGAACACAAAAAACAAAGCCGATTGTCAAAGTACTTTATCACGAGGAACATAAGGAGTTGAAATTGGTAAGAAACTTAGAAGATATGTCCGATGATTGCATTGAGATATTCGGGGCTTTTGAGTTAAAACTTCTTCATCCAAGTTACATATATTTTTTGAGAAGTTACAAGATGGAGAAAGTTAAAGATGATATTGCTGACACTGACAGAAAGTTACATATAAAACAACAACATTTACCTTATAACCATACCAAAAACAAATTTGATCAAAAAATCAACAAATTTTTACAATAAACCACAACTTTTTACCTATATTTAATCACATCAAATTAGACTTTCGTCAAAAAATCAACTTTTGAAAGAATTAAAAATGTTCACATAATACCACAACATTTACCTATATAATCACACAAAAAAAATTGGATCAAAAAATCAAATTTTGGAAAAATAAAAAATTTTCACATAAAACCACAACATTTAACTATATAATCATTCCAAAAACAAATTTGATAGAAAATTAAATTTCGAAAACATCTAAAATTTTCATATAAAACAACAACATTTACCAATATAACCACACCAAAAAACAAATTTGATCATAAAATTAACTTAAAAAAAATTAACGAATTTTCATATAAACCACAACATTTTACCTATATTTAATCACACCAAACCAAACTTTCATAAAAAAATCAACTTTTAAAAAAATAAAAAATGTTCACATAAAACCACAACATTTACCTATATAATCACACCAAAAACAAATTGGATAAAAATATCAACTTTTGAATAAATCAAATATTTACACATAAAACCACAACATTTACCTATATAATCACAATAAGACCAAATTTGACTAAAAAATCAACTTTCGAAAACATCAATAATTTTCATATAAAACAAAAACATTTACCTATATAACCACACCAAAAACAAAGTTGATCAAAAAATCAACTTTCAAAATGTCATACCCACAATTTTCCACAAACGTGGTATCCGTTAGACGCGTGACATACTAGGATCTCAAGCTATTAGTTACAATAACACTGACTCAACTGATTTAAAATGAATTTAGTTTTAAAGATAATCCAAAAACCGAGATATTAAAATGTAAGTTTTTCAAAGTTTAGCGGAAACGTTTAAAGAAAACATAAAATCCTAATTTAAACTTGTGCTCCAAAACTATTACAAACAAATGAAACCGGTGCTTTAAAATCCAGCACTCAACCAAACAGTTATATTCAACCAAAACCAAAACAGTTAAACATTAGGTTTGCAACAAGTTCAAAAGACCCATGCATGCTGTGTCCTATGTGCACAAACTCCTAGTCACCTGAGAAACATACTGAAAACGATCAACACATGATTGGTGAGCTCAATGCGATAAGTAATCAAACATGATTATCAAAATAGTTTAACCGATAAACATCATTACTATTGCAGGTTAGCTAAACCACCTCGTTTACTACATGAGCATGTCGAGATTAAACTGAACGATACGATAATTTTTTCCTTGTTGCCACCATGACCGAAGGCCCTACCCGAAGGCGTAAAACTCAATAGAACTTTGTTTTATCAACATAGTTGCCCGAAGGCGTAAAACTCAGCCCAAGGTTGTTTAAAATCTTGCCCGAAGGCTCTACCTGAAGGTATAAAATGTGGCTTAAGGACATGTAAAACAGTTTGTATGTTTTCTCCCCGAAAGGATTTAAAACCGGGCAAAGAGACGCACCTTTGGAGCGCACAGAAATTAACAGCAATTATTCAACAAAAGAATCTAGACCGTTCTACGACCGGTTTTAATGGTCATATACTAATTATTAGCTAGAACTTTTATCCGTGTTCATATAGAATAACGTATGTCCATTTAATCATACCATCACTCCTTCAATTACATAGTATACATAATTACATGGATCGATTGCTATTATTGCATTCGCATATATACATATACACATATATTTTTATATACACATGCCCATGTAGCACATTCCATGCATCCTATCGCTAGCTTGACCCGACTCACATTATCAACATGTGACTCCTATACTTTTCATACTTGCACGTATTGTCATGTATTCACACCAAAAAACTACCTTTATTCGTCTAATCACTTATAAAATCTATGTTTCGTTTACAACACGTACTATCAAAAATCAACTTTTGAAAAAATCACCCATACCCATATACCATCGCATATATATATATATATATATATATATATATATATATATATATATATATATATACACACACACACATATATTTATACAACCTGTTGTTGTTGTTTTGTTTTCTTGATGTATCCGCCCAACATACACATAAAATCATAATTATATTCACGTCTACATGTGCACGGGTTAACATACATATATCGCAAGCACATACATACATACACGATTAGTACATACGCCCTCATACGCATACATATTTTTTCATAATTAGAATGCATACCCACATGATTAACACATACCCAGCACATTCATACAGACACGATGACACATCTATATATATTATATATATATATATTATATATATATATATGCTGCTCAATTGTTTCATATGCATACATATCTTTGGAATCAAGTACCTACACACAATATACATACACATGCGGCTACTGCTACTGTTTAATATTCACTATACATACTTTTCAAATCATAAATCTTGTATACCTACATACTGATCATACCTACATGCGACATATTACATACATACAATCTGTAATACACAATACATATGGTTTACATACACATACAATACATACGGTTTACATACTCACGTATTCGAGTCGCGAAACTCACTAGAACCCAACTTTCATCAAAAATATCAATTTCGAAAACATCAAAAATTTTCACATAAAACCACAACATTTACCTATACAATTAGACAAAAAACTAATTTAATCCAAAAATAAAATTTCGAAAACATCAAATATTTTCATATAAAACCACAACATGTAATGTATAATCACACCAAAAACAAATTTGATAAAAAAATCTAATTTCAAAAAATTAACAAATTTTCACATAAAACCACAACATTTTACCTATATATAATCACATAAAAAAAGTGATCAAAAAATCAACTTTTGAAAAAAAAAGTTTTCACATAGAATTACAACATTTACCTATATAATCTCACCAAAAACAAATTTGATCAAAAAATTAATTTTCAAAAAAACAAAAAATTTTAACATAAAAGCACAACATTTACCTATATAATCATACCAAAATAAATTTGATCAAATAATTAACTTTTGAAAAAATAAAAAATTTTCACAAAAAAACCACAACATTTACCTATATAATCACAACAAAAACAAATTTGATCAAAAAATCAACTTTCAAAAAATCAATAAATTTTCACATCAACCCACAATATTTTACCTATATATAATCACACCAAACCAAACTTTCATCAAAAAATCAACTTTTAGAAAAATAAAAAATTTTCATATAAAACCACAACATTTACCTATATAATCACTCCAAAAACAAATCTGATCAAAAAATCAACAAATTTTCACATAAACCATAACATTTTACCTATATTTTAATCACACGAAACTAAACTTTCCTCAAAACATTAACTTTTGAAAAAAATAAAAAAAAAAGCTCACATAAAACCACAAAATTTACCTATATAATCACACCAAAAAGAAATTTGATCATAAAATCAACTTTCGAAACATAAAAAAATTTCATATCAAACAATAACATTTCCCTATATAATGTGACATCTGCCCCAAACCCGAACCCGAATGCTCCAAAACCCAAACCCGAATGCCCGACTCGAACTCGAGATTAATTAACTTTTAATTTTAATACTATTAAATTTCAAAAAGATGTAACACTCGTTATTATTATTAATAAATACATTGGATTGTACGATATTCTTATCTCAATTAATCGACCTTTATTATGTCGCAATATTACTACGTGGACTAAATAACTACTATTGTAATAATAAATCTCAAAATACGTAGATATACTTCATAAAAGAAATTAAATTAAAATTTTTAAACAAAAACCGCTTCTAAGCCTATCAATAGTTTCTTAACGTCATAAATGAACTAACAATATAAAACGTCAATCTTATACGTTACAAATTAATAATAGTTAAGTTAGTTTGTTAACTTAATGTTTAAAACTAATTTTGGGTCAAAATTGTAAGTTTTAAAACATGAATTTAAACTTTATAACTCATCTAATAAACAAATAGAAACCTCAGGGGGCTGTTGTGTAAAATCGTCTAAAACCCAACCCCCCCTGTTAACCCCCGCAAAACCGGCACTTTGCCGGCAGCTTTTTTCCGGCCAAGGCCGAACTCCGGCATGCTCCGACAACCCAACATCTACACGTTTTGGTCGATTTAAATCATCCGAAACCTTCCGAAAATCATCCCTTGCTCATTTCGTACCTTTTACACATCTAATAAAGCGTAATCTTAGCTCCAAATAAACCGATTCGAATCTTTGATTTTATTTCAAAATTTCATGTCCAAAATTAAACCCGTAATCAACGAGATATTCATTCCATAATCATCTCTCGTAGCCGATTAACACATTACTAACACCAAATCATCCTGTTCATGCTCTACAATTACAAAATCAAGCGAACAAAATATTTCTCCGGCAACACCATCGTTTTTCACCTTCCGAGCACCAAATCAGGTACTTTTTGATTCTTTTTAATCCTCTCTGTCATCTATAACCTTCCTAATCCATCTGTTTTATCTCATATCATCTCAGAATCGAATTTTCATCAAGAACAGTCGCATCTTTCTCCAACTCGAAACCGTATCAAATCTACACCATCAAGTAAGTTTAATATATCAAAATTCTCGTGTTACAGCGTAGATCAAAAGCCCTCTATTGGATTGGGATTATACTAACTGGTTCGAACGAATTGGGTGATTCTTTGAATCTAAGGCTTGTATTCATATGGGTTTTGTTCCCTATTAAATGATAAAATAATTAGAGATCCAGATCATTAACAAAAACAGGAACTGGTTCAGTGGTTAACAAGTTGGTTTGTGCGCGTGAAGACCCGGGTTCGAGTCCCTCTGCTCCTGTTTTTCTTAATTTTTACATTCTTACTATTATAGGCATTAAAACTATATTTTCTAAAAACCTAAATAACACTTTTAAGTTAAACATATTTTCTAACTGTTAAAAACACCAATTTTAATTACATATATACAAATTATAATGCTACATATTTATAAGAGTTTTGAAATTGTACAAACATTTAAACTAAAGTACATAAAAAGAAATATTTATAAAACATATATATATATATATATATATATATATATATATATATATATATATTCAATTTTGAAAATACTATTACAGTTCGTACAACAATCCCAATTAGTATTTTAAAACCGTAATTTCCAATTTGTAATTTAAAACCGTAAAAATCCAAATCCGAAACCCTAGATTTTCTTATTTTAATTATTGTTGCTATATTATTGTTTTGTTTCTAAATTAGGTTTCCCAATTACTTAGGTGGTACTAATACTGGGGCAACCTTCGGTTCTCTTTAGCTGTGTTTCTAACGGTTCGATTATAATTGTATTTCAAGGTGAGTAAACTCACACCCCTTTTTACTGTTTACGTTTTTGGGGCTGAAATACGTGTTCCTATGATACTACGGTTTCTTTTCTTTTGTTTCTATTTTTCTAAATGAGATCATTAGATGTGTTAATCTTGTTTGGCCACATGATGCAAAATTATGTGTTAGACAATAGTATTTATATTATCTTGTAATTTCCACCGGTATGATATTAGCGCTAATGGCCTGACAAGCACACCTACACTAATGGCCTGATAGGTGATTAGACCCGGCGATTCTTTTGTTGATTCTATAGGTTGGATTCTAGTTACTATTTGTGATGGTTGTTGCTACGACGCTATGTCCCTTTCGATGCTTAAACAATTATTGATAACTTATATATCGACACGGTTAAATGACGGTTAAACGATAATTATCAGTATTTGTAACATGAGTGGTTCCTCATGACTTGTTGCTAAAGGTTACCCTGCGGGGTCTATGAAACTTGTTTCTATGTGTTTCTATGGTCACTGTTGAGATATATAATGCAATTGCTATACACATAAGATTGCGAAACATATTTATAATGATATCGGATTTCATACTATGTACTATTAACTGTGTTTTTACTCCCTAACTAATTCTTTAGCTAACTTATTTTACATGTATTTTAGGTGGCGTTTTGAGTGTTTTATGCTTTGCAAGACATAGGATGCTTTTGGACCTAGAATAAATGAATAATAAATTAAGAATATTGTTGACTTTTATTTCCGCTTTATGATTATTTATTTCTCACTTATGTCACGACATTATTATTTTAATGATATTAAAATATGCGTTTAGTGCCATGTGCTTTGTACTATTGATATCCAATTCACTTGACGCGCTCGGTGTTTTCCGCCGCCGGGCGGGGTGTCACATATAATCACACCAAAAACAAATTTGATTAAAAAACAAACTTTCAAATAATCAACTTTCAAAAAATCAACAAATTTTTACATACAACCACAATATTTTACCTATATTTAATCACTCCAAACCCAACTTTCTTCAAAAAATCAACTTTTGAAAAAATAAAAAATGTTCACATAAAACCACAACATTTACCAATATAATAACACTAAAAACAAATTTAATCCAAAAATAAACTTTTGAATAAATCAAATATTTCACATAAAACCACAACATTTACCAATATTGTGACATCCGACATTTTCAAATTAACACCGTTAACTTAAAACTCTATTTATTAACGTTTACATACACGACATTAATTAGGATCAACTAAGTGCATTATTTATCAAATGAGATTCGAACGTTAGTAAGCTAAGAAAATAATAATTTCATGAAATCCAAAGTTTCCACTCTACTAGTTGTTACGAGTTTGTAGTTGTTGGTATGTAGATATAAATAGTTAAGTTATATAGAACAAAATAAATAATGTAACTAAGTTTAGGGACTAAATAAAAAGTTTAATTAATTATAGGGACTAATATGCAGTATAATAAAATTGAATTCATATAAAACCCAACCCTTATACCCTATCGATCGTTTTCATCACATCGCCGTACCAACACATTTACTCATCTCCGGTCACCGTCCCCGTCATTAGCGACCATTGCCACACCACCGCCTCTTTCAACCACCATCACAACCTACAGCCACTTTTATCAGTCCACGTTGAACTTACGATCACCACCACCAACGGATCCTTACTTTCGCGCCGCCGAACAGCACCACCAAACCAGTTGCAAATGTCATCAACGATCGCTATTATCTTCACGTGACTGTAGCCACCACCTGCTTCTCCGACGAGCATCGTTGTCATCTTCACTTTTCAGCATTTCATTTGTTGATATCCACTGCAACCTCCGGTAGTGGGACTACCTAGGCATATTACTGGGTTGATCACTTGTAGCTGCTTAAAACTTAGGTGAGTTTCACAGCCCCTTTTTACATTACTTACTCTTTTTGGGGGAGATAACATGCTGTAATTGTTTTCTTTACAAACTTGGTTCTTAGTATGATCACATGCGTACCTAGTGTCAGTAGTTTTGCTTTACGTTTGGACCGTTAATTATATTGCATAGAGAGGAAATTTTGAGTAGTACTACTGGGTCTGAAAAACCCGATCCGGGCTGGTCGCACCAGCATGACTGGAGGTCGAACGAGTGTTTAATTGTCCTATCATTTACCGTGTCTGTGAGACATTGGCTTGAGGCGTTCATTTCTTACATTTCTGTCAGCTTCGGTCGTAAACACTTCCGTACACTAGTGTAGCATAACTACTTGATATACTAAGGGAATTACTGAAATTGGTTTTTGAACTTACTTTCAAGTTTTATAAACCTGTGAACTCACCAACTTTATGTTGACACACTTTAGCATGTTTATCTCAGGTTGTCAAGATCACACTCACGGATAGGGCATTCATTCATTGGTCGCATTGATTTGAGAAATCAACTTTATTTATTATACTTGCATTTGTAAATTGAAATATTATAAATCACTTTTACCAAAAAGATTCTCATTTACTATTTACGCTTCCGCATTTAATGTAAAACTTTTATTTTAATTTTTATTACATAATACTATACGTTACTTTTCAAAACCATATACGTCGTTTGTTGTAACTAATGATCGGATCCTGGTGTGTCACACTCCTAACGGTAAAACTCCGTTAGTGGAATTTGTGGGTGTGACACATATAATCACACAAAAAATAAATTTGATCAACAAATCAACTTTCGAAAACATAAAAAAATTTCATATAAAACAACAACATTTACCTATATAACCACACCAAAAGAAATTTGATCAAAAGATCAACTTTCAAAAAATCAACAAATTTTCACCTAAAACCACAACTTTTTAGCTATTTAAAATCACACTAAAACCCAAATTTCATAAAAAAAATCAACTTCCGAAAACATAAAAAGTTTTCGAAAACAACTTTACCTATGCAATTAGACCAAAAACTAATTTAATTCAAAAAAAAATTTCGAAAACAACAAAAATTTTCATATAAAACCACAACATGTAATGTATAATCACACCAAAATAAATTTGATAAAAAAATCTAATTTCAAAAAATTAACAAATTTTCACATAAAACCACAATATTTTACCTATATTTAATCATACTAAAAAAATATTTGATCAAAAAATCTACTTTTGAAAAAATAAAAAGTTTTCACATAAAATCACAACATTTACCTATATAATCACACCAAAAACAAATTGGATAAACAATCAACTTTTGAATAAATCCAATATTTACACATAAAACCACAACATTTACCTATATAATCACACCAAAAATAAATGTGATAAAAAAATCTACTTTTGGAAAAATAAAAAATTTTCACATAAAACCACAACATTTACCTATATAATCACTCCAAAAACAAATCTGATTAAAAAATCAACTTTCAAAAAATCCACAAATTTTCATACGGTGTTGTAAGGTGTAAGGTGTTTTTAGGTGCTGTAAGGCGTTCTACATTATATAACATGCTTTTCGAGTTGCTAATGTGGCATAAAGAGTCGTAAGATGTCCTAAGTTGTCGTACGACGTTCAAAGGACTCGTACGAATTCATTAGGTTTATTATGGAGTTTTAAGTTTACGTACAGTATTGTAAGGTGTAGTTAGGATTTTTGAGGTGTCATACATTATACTAACATGCTTTTCAATGTGCTAATGAGGTATACATAGTCGTAAGATATTCTAAGTTGTCGTATGATGTTTAAATGACTCGGACCAATTCATTAGGTTTATTATGGTGTTTTATGGTTTCATACGGTGTTGTAAGGTGTTTTAGGTGCTGTAAGGCGTTCAACATTATACTAACATGCTTTTCGATTTGCTAATGTGGCATATAGAGTCGTAAAATGTCCTAAGTTGTCGTACGATGTTCAAAGGACTCGTACGAATTCATTAGGTTTATTATGGAGTTTTAAGGTTTCGTACGGTGTTGTAAGGTGTTTTTAAGTGCTGTAAGGCCTTCCAGTTGAAAAACAACGTCGATGAAGCCGTGTAGGTGCACTATTCCACGGTGGGGATTGTAACTTTCCATAAATTTCCCATTTGTCACTCAACGATCGAACTTTGCTTATTTCTTTTTTTGAGGATCGACGAATCAAATGATATTTCTGTTCCAATTTTTTCCTCTTCTTTTCCCACTGAATCAAACTTTTTTTTGCCATACTCGTTAAGTTCCTATTAGTATCCATGATTCAAGTCGGATCCTAGATGTAGAAATATAAGATAAGAAGGTGGATCTCTTCTTCATCGAAAGAAATGAGATTATTATACTAACATGCTTATCGATTTGCTAATGTCGCATAAAGAGGCGTAAGATGTTCTAAGTTGTCATACGACGTTCGAAGGACTCATACGAATTCATTAGGTTTATTATGGAGTTTTAAGTTTACGTACTGTATTGTAAGGTGTAGTTAGGAGTTGTGTGGTGTCATACATTATACTAACATGCTTTTCAAGGTGCTAATGTGGTATACAGAGTCGTAAGATATTCTAAGTTGTCGTATGATGTTTAAATGACTCGGACCAATTCATTAGGTTTATTATGGATTTTTATGGTTTCGTTCGGTGTTGTAAAGTGTTGTTAGGAGTTTTAAGGCGTCCTAAGTTATACTAACGTGCTATTCAAGGTACTAATATGGCATACAGAGTCGTAACAAGTTCTGAGTTGTCGTACTATGTTCAAACGACTTGGGCGATTTCATTAGGTTTATTATGGAGTTTTAAGGTTTCATACGGTGTTGTAAGGTGTTGTTTGGAGTTTTTAGGCATCCGACGTTATACTAACGTGATTTTCAAGGTGCTAATATGGCATACAGAGCCTTAAGATGTCCTAACTTGTAGTACGATTTTCAAAGGACTCGGACGAATTCATTAGGCATATTATGGAGTTTTAAGTTTTCGTACCGTGATGTAAGGGGTTTTTAGGAGCTGTAAGGCGTTCTATATTATACTAACATGCTTTTTGAGTTGCTAATGGGGCATATAGAGACGTAAGATGTCCTAAGTAGTAGTACGATGTTCAAAGGACTCATACGAATTCATTAGGTTTATTATCGACTTTTAAGGTTCCGTTCGGTGTTGTAAGGTGTTTTTAGGTGCTGTAAGGCGTCGTACATTATACTAACATGCTTTTCGAGTTGCTAATTTGGCATAAAGAGTCGTAAGATGTCCTAAGTTGTCGTACGAGTTTTAAGGCGTCCTAAGGTATACCAACGTGCTATTCAAGGTACTAATATGGCATACAGAGTCGTAACAAATTCTGAGTTGTCGTACTATGTCCAAACGACTTGGGCGATTTCATTAGGTTTATTATGGAGTTTTAAGGTTTCAGACGGTGTTGTAAGGTGTTGTTTAGAGTTTTAAGGCATCCTACGTTATACTAACGTGCTTTTCAAGGTGCTAAGATGGCATATAGAGCCTTAAGATGTCCTAACTTCTAGTACGATGTTCAAAGGACTCGGATGAATTCATTAGGCATATTATGGAGTTTTAAGTTTCTGTACCGTTATGTAAGGGGTTTTTAGGAGCTGTAAGGCGTTCTACATTATACTAACATGCTTTTCGAGTTGCTAATGGGGCATATAGAGTCGTAAGATGTCCTAAGTTTTCGTACGATGTTCGAAGGACTCGTACGAATTCATTAGGTTTATTATCCAGTTTTAAGGTTTCGTACGGTGTTGTAAGGTGTTTTTAGGTGCTGTAAGGCGTCCTACATTATACTAACATGCTTTTCGAGTTGCTAATTTGGCATAAAGAGTCGTAAGATGTGCTAAGTTGCCGTACGACGTTCAAAGGACTCTTATGAATTCATTAGGTTTATTATGGAGTTTTAAGTTTACTTACGGTATTGTAAGGTGTAGTTAGGAGCTGTAAGGCGTTCTACATTATACTAACATGCTTTTCAAGGTGCTAATGTGGTATACAGAGTCGTAAGATATTCTAAGTTGTCGTATGATGTTTAAATGACTCGGACCAATTCATTAGGTTTATTATGGAGTTTTAAGGTTTCGTATTGTGTTGTAAGGTGTTTTTAGGTGCTGTAAGGCGTTCAACATTATACTAACATGTTTATCGATTTGCTAATGTGGGATAAAGAGTCGTAAGATGTCCTAAGTTGTCCTACGACGTTCAAAGGACTCGTAAGAATTCATTAGGTTTATTATGGAGTTTTAAGTTTACTTACGGTATTGTAAGGTGTAGTTAGGAGTTGTGAGGTGTCATACATTATACTAACATGCTTTTCAAGGTGCTAATGTGGTATACAGAGTCGTAAGATATTCTAAGTTGTCGTATGATGTTTAAATGACTCGGACCAACTCATTAGGTTTATTATGGAGTTTTAAGGTTTCTAACGGTGTTGTAAGGTGTTGTTAGGAGTTTTAAGGCGTCCTAAGTTATAATAACGCGCTTTTCAAGGTACTAATATTGCATATAGACTCGTAACAAGTTCTGAGTTGTCGTACTATGTTCAAAGGACTTGGGCGATTTCATTAGGTTTATTATGAAGTTTTAATGTTTTGTACGGTGTTGTAAGGTGTTGTTTGGAGTTTTAATAACACGCTTTTGAAGGTGCTAATATGGCATTCAGAGCCTTAAGATGTTCTAACTTGTAGTACGATGTTCAAAGGACAAGGACGAATTCATTAGGCGTATTATGGAGTTTTAAGTTTTCGTACCGTGATGTAAGGTGTTTTTAGTATCTATAAGGCGTCCTACATTATACTAACATACTTTTCGAGTTGCTAACTTGGCATATAGAGTCGTAAGATGTCCTAAGTTGTCGTACGATGTTCAAAGGACTCGTACGAATTCATTAGGTTTATTATGGAGTTTTAAGGTTTCATTCGATGTTGTAAGGTGTTTTTAGGTGTTGTAAGGCGTTCTACATTATACTAACATGCTTTTCGAGTTGCTAATGTGGCATAAAGAGTCGTAAGATGTCCTAAGTTGTCATACGACGTTCAAAGGACTCGTACGAATTCATTAGGTTTATTATGGAGTTTTAAGTTTACTTACGGTATTGTAAGGTGTAGTTAGGATTTGTGAGGTGTCATACATTATACTAACATGCTTTTCAAGGTGCTAATGTGGTATACAGAGTCGTAAGATATTCTAAGTTGTCGTATGATGTTTAAATGACTCGGACCAACTCATTAGGTTTATTATGGAGTTTTAAGGTTTCGAACGGTGTTGTAAGGTGTTGTTAGGAGTTTTAAGGCGTCCTAAGTTATAATAACGCGCTTTTCAAGGTACTAATATTGCATATAGAGTCGTAACAAGTTCTGAGTTATCGTACTATGTTCAAAGGACTTGGGCGATTTCATTCGGTTTATTATGAAGTTTTAATGTTTTGTACGGTGTTGTAAGGTGTTGTTTGGAGTTTTAATAACACGCTTTTGAAGGTGCTAATATGGCATTCAGAGCCTTAAGATGTTCTAACTTGTAGTACGATGTTCAAAGGACAAGGACGAATTCATTAGGCGTATTATGGAGTTTTAAGTTTTCGTACCGTGATGTAAGGTGTTTTTAGGATCTATAAGGCGTCCTACATTATACTAACATACTTTTGGAGTTGCTAACTTGGCATATAGAGTCGTAAGATGTTCTAAGTTGTCGTACGATGTTCAAAGGACTCGTACGAATTCATTAGGTTTATTATGGAGTTTTAAGGTTTCATTCGATGTTGTAAGGTGTTTTTAGGTGTTGTAAGGCGTTCTACATTATACTAACATGCTTTTCGTGTTGCTAATGTGGCATAAAGAGTCGTAAGATGTCCTAAGTTGTCATACGACGTTCAAAGGACTCGTACGAATTCATTAGGTTTATTATGGAGTTTTAAGTTTACGTATGTTATTGTAAGGTGTAGTTAGGAGTTGTGAGGTGTCATACATTATACTAACTTGCTTTTCAAGGTGCTAATGTGGTATACAGAGTCGTAAGATATTCTAAGTTGTCGTATGATGTGTGTCCAAATCAGGTCGCAACAAGAGCTCGTGAATCTGTTAAACGTTCAGTAAACATGTTATGAATCAATCAAACAAACAGAGAATGAACAGATGATTTACTAATAAAATGCTTGTATTGATATTGTTAACTGTGTGTACAAAAGGTGTAGTTGCAGTGAATTGTGTCTTCCAGTCTCCTAAGACCATTGCACACTACTCTATTTATACTAGCTAACATCAATACATGAAGAAGAAAAAAATAACAAAATGTTAAAATGATGTGCGGATGGCAGTTCTGTCCGCACATCTCTGCTACAAAAGCTGTTCGCACATCTTTCTTGTCCGCACATCTTTTGTCCGCACTTCTTTTTTTCTTCAAAAGACTTTTAAGTATGATGATCAAAATGTGTTAACAATCTCCCCCTATCATCATGCTTTAAAGTTCTTTAGTTTCTTCTTCTTTTACTTCCACAAACTCTGACAATGGCTTGATTGTCCAAAAATCTCTAGCAGCTTTAATGTAATGCTTGAACTGATCAGCAACTTTAGAGTGTTTGTCTACCTTCATAATTATTGGCATTTGAATCATTTCTTCAATAGTTTCTTGAGCCAGATTAAGAATATCATCTTTAGTAAACCTCTCTTCACTTCTTGAATTACACTTAATCACCAAATTTCTTCTGTTGTTGATCTCCAAAGATTTAATACCAGTTAACTTCAAAGTCCCAACTTTAAAAGATAGCAGTTCTTTTCTCAAAGCCATCTTTTCATAAGCAACAGATAAAATTTCAATCATATGTAAGAAGTAACAGAGATCTTGTACAGAATCCTTTCCAATCACCTTCTCAAATTTCTGTTTTGCCAAGAAATGAATGTAAGAAGGATGTAGAAGTCTGAGTTCAAATACTCCAAACATTATGATTTCATCCTCACTTTGATCTTCCACATTCCTTACCAATACAAGCTCCTTATTCCCAGTATCATAAAACCATCTGCGAATAGGATGACTTGTTTGATCACCAGTAAACACTTTAACTCCCTGTTGCTCAAGTTTAGGTAGATATTTAGCAATATCATCCAACATAAACTGTCTGATCAGTCCAGGAACAAGAGTTGTTTTCTTCTTCTTATAAGCTTCAGATTTTTCATGGAAATATTTTCCATCTTGCACTTTTGCCAGGTTCAAACAATATTCTTTGTTGGAAGTAATCACACAATGACAATGTATAAAAACAAATTTTGTGATAAACCACCAAATTAATTCCAAAGTTTGGATCGATTTTGTCAGATTTTAAAATTTGTCGATTGATTTCTTCTGCGGTGAACAGTGTTATTTCATCTTATTGATTGATTCTTACCAAAATTGATATGCACAGTGAGTTTGATTTCTAGATGACTTGATTAAGATAAAAATGACTGAATGTGAATTTTGGATTTGAATGTGTTGGTCCATCTAGATCGTGATTTCAGTGCTATAATGACTTGTATAACAACAAACACTCTTGACTCAAACAAACAAAGTGCAATATAACCCAACAACCAATAACGAGATTAAAACCACACAACCGGAGGTAAATACGCTACAAAGATGAATAATATATGCTCCTAGCACCTCCTGTAAACACACACACGACACAAGGGTTTGGATAAGATTTTTGTCAAAGTTGCCAAAGTCTCTCTCTTTTGCCAAGAGATAAGGTTACAATATATATCAGCTATAGGTTCGCTGATAGATTCGCTATCAGCGAATCTATCAAGCGATCCAGATAGCTTCGCCGGGCACAATTAGGTTCGCCCGACGACAAAACTTATCTCTGTGACAACACTAATCTAGACTCCCGGGCGAATCTATAGATTCGCCCGTAGGTTCACTAGAACAAAAACAACAAAATACATAACATAACAAAGTAACACCGACATGTCGGTGAGTCCAACCTATACATGACTATCAATACTCCCCCTAGGTTGGAACTCACCAGGGGAAGTCTTCTGTTTGAGCTCCGTCTTTTTCGGCTTCAAAGTTGTTCGATAAACGCTCCTGCCCTCGATTAAATCCCGGCCAATGGATTAGTCACATCTTCAGATCCGACCTCGTCATCTTCACTAAAATCCAAAAATGAATCAACAAATGCTGTTTCGGTGACATCAGTATCAGGCAAAATAGTAGCAGTTGTCTCCGCCTGTACATCTTCAGTCATTTCCTCACCGATCACATTCTCTACAACCTCAACAGGTTTCTCAAATCTTTTCACAATTGATTCATCAAGCTGTTTGGATAGATCATCCATATCCATTTTCTGTTCATCAGCACTTCTTAGCCTTTCATTCACCTTCTTTAACTCAGCACGTACCCCTTGGGCTTTGTTTGCAACTTTGACGAACAAGTTCGCTTCAGTTCTCGAATCATCTCCTGCCCCGTGCTTAATTTCATTCTCACATAGCACCATCAGATCTCCATCTTTCCGTTCCACGACACTCAGTGCTTATCTTTCTTTGACCTCTTCCTTATCGGCTTTTGGTATCCAAATTCCATGAAGTTATCTTCTGCAGCCCTTCTAATTGCAACGTCAAATGCACTTGCGTTTACATACCTGGAGGAATTAAAATGATTCAATTTGTAATGAAAAGCCTTAAGCGAGATTCGAACTTGAAAATATTGAAATGAACCAGTTACAGTGCAAGCGAATATGTTAAATGGTTTTGCAGAACAACATATATAAAAAGCCCATGGTTCGCTGAAAGACAAAGAGGTAAATCTCAGGTTCGCTCGGAACATTAGGTCAGAAGAAAGTCAAAAAGACTTAAACCAGGTTCGGGCGAGCCTGTAGATTCGATGTTGGTACGCTGGATTGAAGAAATTAAAATATTTTTGGTTTTTGATAATTTTGATTTCCTTTGAGAATCCTTGAAACGCCCCACAATTTCAACACTCCGTAAACAAAAACTAAAATGAAAATAAGACTTAAATTTAAATTTAAATTTTAAACTAAAGAAGGATATATATATATTTTTCTTGACGTTTTTCGAGCAGAATCCGGAGAATCATAGATTGGCGGGATTGCAGATATGTTTGTCCATTTAAACCCATGCCTTAGTCCTTTCAACAAGAGATCAGCAGCTTCTTTTATCATGTTTTTGGTTTGATTGAAGAAGCTTAGACAACTCGGTCCCCACAGACATCTAGGTAAAAAGAACAAGTTCTGTCATCAGGATATATCTGAGCAATATGATTGACTTTGCTTGAATTTCGAGGATCAAATCTTGAATATTGATCAAAGCATGAGCTTCATTTGACACTTGTGCATTTTTGCATCTTTTTGTGAGTGGAGCTTGTCAGCAATGATTCTTTTGAACACATTGCGACTTATTATTTGGGAAACTCAAATAGTTTAGAGCTCCAGGTCTATACCGACGTATAACAGAGGAGATAAACATTTGAGCATGCTCGATGAATCTTCAGGTCAATACTTCCGTATAGCAGAGAAGATCCACCAACTCCAGGTCAATACTTCCGTATAGCAGAGGAGTTAAGCACTTTTGACTCAATACATTCTGAGGAGTTAACAAGTAACTCACTCAGAGGTTTTTCCGAAGAGTAACACTAGCAGGTTTTTATTTGTTTTGCTAACTAGAAACTCAATTCGGGGCTAGGGTGAGGGTGATTTGGGATGTTTAGGGAAATCAAAGCAAAGATTTGACGCTCTCAACCCATTTTTGACAGAACCCGTATCTTTGTGCAATCCAATCATGTCAAGGAGATAATCCTTGTTGCCTAGTTCTTGAACGTTACGTTTGGCTGCACAATCACTGTTTACTTAGTTTTCGGGCTGAGCCTATCTAACATATCCCAAACACAATACTTCTGACCTCCTTCAACGTCTCTTCAACATCAACATCAATCAGATGTTTGAGAGTTACAATCACTGCAAGAGTTGTAAGACTCCTTTGACTTACCTGTTGTGACTTTTACCTTGTAGGGTGCAGATATAAATTTATCAGAGTGATTCATGGATGAAAAAGATGATTCCTTGTCTTTCGGTTTTGAAATTCTTATTGGTGTGAAAGATGGAATTCGATTATGAGACAAGAATTTTTGAAAACAATTTGTTTTTGTTTGACTTTCAGAGACTTGATCTGAAAGTTTAGCTTTGTCGTTCACACAAGCATTTCCAATAACATCATCATTCAAATTACTTAAGTTTGAAATTGAGCATTCAGAATTAATATCACACATAATGTCCTCTGAAGTTAAAACTTGACTAGAAATAAAGACATTCAAACTACTGTCTTCAACAGTCCTTTTTGAATCAAAGCTAGGGTTACTAGAACTTCCAAGACCACTACTTTCACTATAAGCATAATCCTCTCTCACCTCCTTAAGATTTACTCCACTTAAACCTGCAATACAGCTGTTAGCATCATTCTGTATAATCTCTTGTATCAACTCATTTGAAGGATGAGGAATAGGTGTTGGAGAGTAACAGAAGGTACTAGGTGGGGGATATACATATGTTTCATTGGTAATACCCAAACCTGTCTTAACTCTGGCCCCCCGTTGTTTCTTGCAGAGTTCTTCCCTTTTCATACTAGATATTGTCCACTGCTGCAGTTTATTTTTAAGTTTTGTTGTTTCAAATTCAGCAAGAGTAACTTGCTCAGTCAAATAGTTTATTTCACAATTCTTTTCCAAGAGAGATCTTTTTAAATGTTCATTTTCTTTCAAAGCTTCTCTTAATTTGACAAAATATTTTGATTCACTCAATTTAAGCTCTTTGTTAGTTCTCTTTAATTCGTTTTCGTTTGACATTAACAATTTATTAGCTTTGTATATGCCAATTAAACGAATTTTGCAAGCAGATGAACACATATCTTCAATAACGTCATAAGGAAGACCAATTACCAGTTTTTCTGCAGCAAGGGCATGATCACACTGGCAGTAGGGAGTGTTCCTTTTGAATTCATCCACAGCATCAATCCTAGCCTTCTCAATCATTGCTTCCAAGTTAAGCTTTGACTCTTCATCATTCTTCATTTCATTTACCGCAGCTTCACAAACCAATCCCGAGTGATTCAGATGCCCTTGAACAATAGCATCTGATTGGTCTTCATTAACTTTCTCCACTTTCCCTTCCTCATCTTCACCATAAAATTCCTTGAAAGGATCAAAGCAATTTATATAGTTGTCATCATTCTCAACAATCTCAGCAACTAGGGCATGATTAATTTCCTCCTTTGTCTCTTCAATTTCTGCACTCCAATCAAAGTTGGTGAGCAGTGCAATTTCATTTCTTGATTTCACTTCCTCAAGCCTTTCTTGACTAGGAGCAGTTCTCGGATTTCCGGAATTCACTGGTTCAGTAACAATTGGTAAAGGACATTCCCTTTTGAAGTGACCTAATTGTTTACAGTTATAACATCTCAGCTTTCCTTTGTCATACCCCAGCTTGCTATTCTGTCCCTGATTCCCAAAACTTCTTCTACCTGTTCTCTCCATAAACCGTCTAGCTCGTAGGGTAAGCATGGCCATTTGCCATTGGATGTCGGTTTCTTCAAGATCGTCAGGATCCACTTGATACATATCCTCAACAGTCATCCCCTTTCCCTTTAACTCACCAGCGACAAGAGCTTCATAGCTATGAACAAACATTCCAAACAAAGCCATAGTGTCAGATGGAATCTGAGTGGTGATAGATGCATTTGAGCTTGAACCAACATTTGTAGATGCACCAACAGATTTAACAGACACGTGACTTGATGATCCTCCAGGTGCAGCACTGTAGATATGAGAGTTTGCAGCGGATGAAATAAGTGCAGCATTCTGAGAAGGAATGTTTGGAACCATCATAGACTGATTGTATTCTCTTCTCTTCACATCAAGATCAAATGACTTTAGCTTGTTTATAACATCCATTAGCTTAAAGTCAAGGAAGTTTCTTTCCTGTTTCAACAGCTTGATCTGAAGACTCCACTGAGGAGGAAGTGAATCTAACAGCTTGGTGACTTGTTCATGATTTCCCAGCTTCTCATCATACTTTTTCAGGTTACTTGATACAGACAGAAATCGATTGGTAATATCAGTCAAGCTTTCTTGCGAATACCCCACAAATGAATTGAACTCTTTCTCAGCTTGAGCCTTTCTATCCAACTTCAAGTCCTCATTACCATCATAGAACTCGCACAACGCGTCATACAAACTTTTAGCAGTTGTGTGTTCAGCAAACCTGTTGTAAATATCTTGATGCAAACAAAGTATCAATGCTCCAAGTGCCTTTTTGTCACGATCAAGCAACTTGGTATCTCCATCAGTAAAAGTACTCGGATCAGTGTTTATAGAAGTAACAGTTCCTTCAACTGTCGTTGGCATATGCGGACCATTTACAATTGACTCCCATTGATTATAGTCGGTGTAGTAGAAAAAGGCTTTCAAACATCTCTTCCAATCTTCAAAATTTTCACCACTAACAAGCCTCGGTGGCCTGTTAGGTTGAACACTATCCACATCATTCATATTTAGGGTTGATGTAGTCATAATTTTAAACAGATTGTAGATTCGCTGAAGACAAATAGATTCGCGGGATTAGATTCGCCCAAAGAACAAACAGATTCGCTGGCAGATTCGCTCGCAGATTCGCTAGACAAACAAACAGATTCGCTGACCAGCAAGCACAGTTTCGCTCGACAGATTTTGGCAGTAGTTTCGCTTGCACAATGAGCCAAACAAGTGAACTTTCGTTCGATGAAATGTCAGATTCGCTAGCCACAAGCACAAAATTACAGAACACAAAATTTGTACTAGATTCGCTGGATGAACAACCAGTTTCGCTAGAAGAACAGTTAGGTTCGCTGGGTTACGAACGAACCAGTTTCAGTACGAAAACAAACAGAACAACTTCAAAACATAACCATTTGTAGACCCGTTTGTTTCAGAAGCTTCCTATGACCAAATATCACAAATCCCAAGCAAAATACGACACATAAACACACAAACCAGTCCAGAAAAGAATCAAATAGTGTTTTGACACGAAAACCCCAAAATTAACACAAAAATCTCTAGAATCAACAAATCCAGAGTACTAAGGCTCTGATACAAATAGTGTTTGGTCCATATTGATCGTGATTTCAGTGCTATAATGACTTGTATAACAACAAACACTCTTGACTCAAACAAAAAAAGTGCAATATAACCCAACAACCAATAAAGAGATTAAAACCACACAACCGGAGGTAAATACGCTACAAAGATGAATAATATATGCTCCTAGCACCTCCTGTAAACACACACACGACACAAGGGTTTGGATAAGATTTTTGTCAAAGTTGCCAAAGTCTCTCTCTTTTGCCAAGAGATAAGGTTACAATATATATCAGCTATAGGTTCGCTGATAGATTCGCTGTCAGCGAATCTATCAAGCGAACCAGATAGCTTCGCCGGGCACAATCAGGTTCGCCAGACGACAAAACTTATCTCTGTGACAACACTAATCTAGACTCCCGGGCGAATCTATAGATTCGCCCGTAGGTTCGCTAGAACAAAAACAACAAAATACATAACATAACAAAGTAACACCGACATGCCGGTGAGTCCAACCTATACATGACTATCAGAATGTATGAAGATCGTCCGTTTGCCTGAGTGAGATGTGAAATGAAAGGTTTAAGGGTTTTAAAGGGTTTATATACTATGTCCGGACTTAGTGTAATTTTAAAAACAGACTTTAAAAGATATGCTGACAACAGGTTATTCGCACATCGTCTAAATTCTTACCAATTTCACAAGTAAAATGATTATTTGAAAGATTTGAGTTGATTCAAACACATTTACAAGTGATTATCAATCTTTTAGTATCAAAATCTGCTTTTAAATCAAACAAATTTGTGATCTGCGGACAATAGTACATGATATGCGTGCAACAGTAACTCTTGAATTGTACTGTTGTTCGCACATCCTTCAAAAATTTCTTGAATTAATCAAAGATATTCATTTTTAGACTTAAACCAATTTTCAAAAATTGATTTATTTCCAAATCTTGAAATCTATGATTTTTGGTCGATCTGCGGACAATAGTGTCATCCACACATCTTATGATATGCTTGCTTCAGTAACATCCGCACATCTTTCAAACACTTAGACATTTTAAGACAATCTTCATCTTTATTGATATTGTACTTAGAAAAGTACTCAAAGATCAAGAATTAATAAATGGGTAACAATTCTGTGTACTTGTGACAAATTCATTCATCAAATCTCAGTTTGATTCTTCCTTGCATATCTGCACACACAAAAATCAGATCATTAGTTCATTTATCATGAATTATTGAGAACTTTTTAAAAATCATCAAAGTAAAGTAAACTTCACTTTATTGATTTCTGACAGTGATTTCAGTGAGTTCAGTTGATCTGCGGATCACAGTGTCAACTGATATGCGGACAACAGTGTTCGCACATCTCGATCTGCGAACAACAGTGTTCACATATCTTAACAGTTTTCACTATTTCATCAATATGTGAGCAACAGTGTTCGCACATCTCAATCTGCGGACAACAGTGTTCACAACATTTTCAACATTTTAATTATCAAAATTCAAGCTTTTCTTTTATGTGATCAAAGTACTTGATTGTTTACGCAGAAAATTTCTTTGACACATTAATTTTGGTCTTTTGATCATATCTCACAACAGATGCAATTGTATCATGCAAAGAACAAATTTTCAAAATCAAATTTGCTTGCACATTACACACATTCAATCTACTTTCATAATACTGCTACGAACCAGATCAGATTCATTCATATTTTCTGAAATATTTCATCTTTATTTGTTGAATATGACATTTTCTCCCCCTAAAGTTTTAATTTTCTAAGAGAAGAAAATTTGAACTTTACTCATAATCAAATATGAATCAATCTCATTTATGAACAAGGCCAAATTTATTCTTTTTGATTTATTCTGGCAAGCAAGTACTTTTATGAACAAAAGCAGATAAGCAAAGAGATCATATCAAAGTCAATAATCTTCACACAAATAAAAATAAGATTTTGACTAGACATAGACAATTTTTCAATTTGCATGATGGGCATAAAGCTTATTTCACACTTACTTTTCAACACTTAGTGATACTTTTATCATGTTTTGAGTTTATTAAGTATGTCTAGCATGTGAATCACACTTAGTAACATCTTAGAAGGTCCACTAACTTCAAGAACATACAAGGAGGCACTTTAACAAATCAGGTCACTTACAACATAATCCGTGGAGCTTTGGGTTATAAATTATTGGTGGGTTCCCTTTGGGAATCTTCTTTACTTTCCATTTTTGGAATTGACACTGTTCCTTTTTTGGAATCTTTTGACACTGGTATTGTTCCATTTTGGAATCTTTTGTACATCTTGAGGTGTTCAAGGTCTGTAGATCACTACAACAAAGGAGACCTCGTGTGAGACTTCAGGTCTGTGGATACCACAACTGTTCAGCCGGGTGACTGTCAACTGTTTAGCCGGGTAAACAAGTTTCTGCCGTGTGAAGTGTAACTGTTCAGCCGGGTAACTATTCAGCCGGGTGAAGGTTTTCTCAGCCGAGTAAAGAAGAAACATCACTGTTCAGCCGGGCAAAGAAGAAATTTGCACTGTTCAGCCGTGTGATCTATTTTCAGTTGTTCCATACTTTGTTATCTTATCTTGTTATTGTTTACTTGTTTTTATTTTATCATGTTAACTATTTCTTTTCAAAAATCATTAAAAACACAAAAATATTTTCTTAAAAATTTTTAAAATGGCACCTAATGATGACTCTGACAACCGTGTACCTAGACTTGTTAATCGTGCAGATTTCAAGAATTGGACGATTAGACTGAAGCATCATCTTTGCTCGATAGACAATGATATTTGGAAGTCAATTGATAAGGGTCCTCACATACCTACACAGACAGCTCCAGATAGTGCAAGTACTTACACCAAAGACTCTACTGAACCTTATCCAGAAGATAATCTATCAGCAGAAGACTTAAGAAAAGTGAAGAATGATAGCAAAGCCTACTCTTTGATGTGTAAAGGATTGCCACTACAAGTACTGTCAAGGTTGGATACTTATCAGACGGGTTATACATTGTTCAAAGCCTTGAAGTCAATCTGTGAAGGAGGTGAACAACTTAGAAGTCTCAAGAAACAAAAGTTGAAGAGACAATTGGAGTTATTCGAACATATTGCTGGAGAGTCTGTGCACCAGATGATGAATAGGTTTGTTCATCTGACTACTGAAATGACCAATGTGCTCTTCCATCATCTTGGAAACAAACTGTGACACTACTGAAGCATACTGAAAAGTTTCCGATGGATTTGGATCTGCTCATTGCAAAGATTGAAGAAGTAGAGATTGATGAAAGTTCTAGAAACACTGATAGAACTGGTTCACATGCACAATACAAATATATTGTGAATCCTGCTAATGCTGTGGAGAATGCCTTTCTGGCTCAAGAATCTGCGAATATTGATGATAAGGGTGATCTATTTGTCGGTGCAAGTTTTTATACTGATTCGTCATACATCCCAAACTCACCAACTTATTCTCAACGTCAATCTCCACCAAGAGCTCAAAGTCAAAGTCAGAATCACTCAGAAAAACAGAATAATACTGTGCAAGCCAATGTAAAAGATGTGATGAACATCTTGTTACAAGACGATGAGACAAAAGGTATATTTACAGCTTTTATGGCAAGCTTTCAAGCATATCAAGGAAGTCACTTGAGTCAAATGGACGTTGTACTTCAAGATCTATTTGAAATGGATCCTGATGATGTTGAGGAAATGGATTTGAATTGGCAAATGGTGATGGTTGCATATCGAACGCAGAAACATGCATATGTTAATCGAAGCTACAAGCCTCATGCAAACAAGACCGTTGGTTTTGACAAATCGAAGGCCAGATGTTTCAACTGTAACTGCTATGGTCATTTTTCGAGGGAATGCAAAGCTCCTAAGAATCAGAACTACAATGATCAAGCAAGTTCAAGTGGACAGAATCAAGGTCAAGGTCAAAGCTCGCAACAGTCTTCAAGCTATCAAAACAGGAATCAACGCTTCATGCAGAAACCTTATCAAAGCCTTCCCATGCCGGAACTGAAGGATGAAGGCAAGAAACCAGAAGATCAAACAAAAGCACTGGTGGTTAGTGTGAAAGACGGATACGATTGGGGTGCATATGCAGAACAATTCACATCTGATCTCACTTCCAGTTTGGCGTTAGTTTGTGAAATGGAGGAAGATTGGTCTGAAGAAGGAGATATCAAAGTGACTGATGATGTGAGTGAAGATTCTGAAGACTATGATTGGAGCGCAAAGGCAGATCCTGTTGAAGAATCTGAACCAGAAATTGCACTGATGGCTACATCCAATGAGTCTTCAACATCTACTGAACAACCAAAGGTTAGTATCGAATTATCCCCTAACTATGTTCCTATGCCTGATGATGTGAAAGAAAGGTTATGTTCTGAACAATGCATTAAACAAGTGGAACATTATCGAACTCATTCATTTAAAATTGGTGATAAATTAAGCAAACATGAGAAAATTCATTAACAACTTAAAATTGATAACAAAATTGCTGATAAGAAGATATTGTCACTGAAAGAATCATGGAACAAAACCTTAAAGGAATTGGAACTAGTAACCAAACAACTTGAAGAAATGACAAAGAATTTCGAACAAGAAAAAGTTGCTCATGCAGTCACACAAGTTGAATTAACAAAGGTTAAAAGTTGTAAAACAATGGTGAAACAACTTGTGAATGAAAGAGGTAATAAAAGCAAAACATGATTGGGTTTCACTCATGAACCAATGCCTAATTCAATCACACAAACTTTACCTGAAAACTTCAATGAATTTGATCATTCACCTGAAAATGAACGAAAATTCAAAGAAATTCAAAGAAGTAAATCCGAATCCGAAGGATCTGAAGTGTTGATTGAAAGTTTGAAAGAAGAAGATGCTGTGACGACTGAAGCTGATGATGAAGCTAGCAACAAATCAGAGCCTGTTCTGATTCAACTTGTTGAATATCCTGAACTGAATCCCACGCCAGAAGCAAAAGTGAAGGATGAAGCTGAATTTTCAGGATACAATGATCCTGAACACATCAAATGGAAGAATGAGCAGAAAGCGAAAGTTGCTGATCAACTGATCAAGAAGAAAGAACTGAAACAGGCTGAATTTTCAAAAGGGAAGGTGCAGAAATCGAAATTAACAGTCAATCAATCTGAAACAAAACAGTCAAAAGGTAAAAATGTCCTAAATCGAATGACAACACCAAAGCTCAAATTGTTAAAACTGACAAAGTCAAACCTGTCAAGCAGAAAGTATCAAAAGGTAAAACAGTTAAGTTTGTGCCTGCAGGAACTTTCGATATGAATGGATCTTATGGTAACCTAATCAATTCTTCAATCAAATCTAACTCTGGTCTGAAAAAAGGTTCAGGTCCTAAGTCTTCCGCTGTCATTGATAAAAGAATTGAACCAAAGAAGGTAACCAAACAAGATGGTTTAAAATCGAACCAAGTTCCTAAGAAATCGCAACTTAATCTCAAATAAGCACAGTCACAATCAAAATCTCCACAAAAGAATCAAGTTAACTTAAAACCGAACAAAACTGATAATGAATCACGTGTGGGTTCAACATCAAAAGTTAACAATCGGCTCTTTAGGATTAGCAAGAAACATTGTGAGATTTGTGATCGTTATAATCATGATACTGCTGAATGTTTCTTTAACAGGTACTGCAGTTACTGTGACAAAAGAAACCATTCTTCAGAAGAATGTTTTTATAACAAATTCTGTGATATTTGTGAAAGAAGAAATCATGACACAAAGGATTGTTTCTTTCGGAAAAACTCATCACTAGAAATGACTCCGTTTCAATCAAATCTCTCGAACTTGAGAAATTTCAAAGAAATCAATCTTTTGGTTTTCAAAAATTTAACCAAAGTCATTCTCCTAAATTGAGAAATTTCAATCGAAACAATTCTGGTTTTAATAACATTTCATCAAGAAATGTGCAGGTTAACAGTTTTAAGCCAAGAGCTTTGATGGTAAGAAATCAGAAATTTGAAAATAACCTTGATCCTAAGTTAGAGGAAAGGTTCACTGCTTTACGAAGAAAGCAAGCAAATCAAGCCATTGGGCGAAACAGTTTTCAATCAAATCTCTCGAATGAAACAAATTTTCAAAATCTTCATTATCAACAAGTTACTGTTACAGATAGATTCGGAAAACCCAAGACCATGTGGGCCTGGGTTGACCAAACTAACTAAGTGATTGTTGAAATGCAGGTACGCCCTAGAAGACCTATTAACTCATGGTTTATTGATAGTGGGTGTAGCCGACACATGACAGGCAATCATGCCTTGCTTCAAGATTTTAAACTAAAGAATGGTACACATGTTGCATTTGGAGGAGATGCTGGTGGTAAAATAACTGGAGAAGGAACCGTGTCAAATGGGGTCATTAGCTTTGATAAAGTCAACTACTGTGCACAGTTGAACTTTAATTTGCTAAGTGTATCTCAAATTTGTGACAAATCGTATTCAACATTATTTGATGATTCTTTTTGTTACATACTCAAACCAGGTTTCAAGATTGATAATGAGTGGGTGGTGGTTAAAGCTCCAAGAGATCGTGATGTATACAAGCTTGATATGTCGCAGATTGATGCTGAAACCGAAACTACTTGTCTTATTGCGCATGCTTCAAATGATGAGAGTCAGCTTTGGCATAGACGGCTGGGCCATTCAAACTTCAGAAACATGAATCGTTTGGTGACTGGAAATCATGCTGTGGGAATACCGTCAAAGAAGTTCTCTACAACTGATCTCTGTCCAGCATGTTTGAAAGGAAAACAACACCGAATGTCTTTTAAGTCCAAGCAAGAACACTCTATTTCAAAACCCTTGCAGATGCTACATATGGATCTATTCGGACCAACAAATGTTCAAAGCATCGGAAAGAAGTCTTATTGTTTTGTCATCATTGATGATTTTACTAGATTTTCTTGGGTTTATTTCTTGCATGTTAAATCTGAAACTGCCGAGTTTTTAAAAGAATTTATTGTCAAAGTTGAAAATCAGTTGGATTGTAAAGTAAAAATCTTGAGAAGTGATAATGGAACCGAGTTTAAAAACTCTAATGTCGATTTTTTTTGTACAGAAAAAGGAATTGCGCGACAATTTAGTGCTCCAAGAACGCCTCAACAAAACGGGGTTGCGGAACGGAAAAATCGGACACTGATTGAAGCAGCAAGATCCATGCTCGCAGATGCCAAAATCCCTATCACATTCTGGGACGAAGCTATTGCTACTGCGTGTTTTGTACAAAACAGGACATTATTGGTTCAGGATAAAAATAAAACATCATATGAATTGTTATTTGGAAGAAAACCGAATATTTCTTACTTGAAAGCATTTGGTTGTCCTGTATCGATTCTAAATTTAAGTGATTATCTCGGGAAATTTGAGTCAAAGTCTGACGATGGATTTTTCCTTGGTTACTCGTCTGTTTCTAAAGCTTATCGAGTTTTTAATAGCAAAACAAACACTGTTATTGAAACTATTAACGTAAAGTTTTTAGAAAAGTCGTTTCCGTCAGTGGCTCATGGTCCCGAATGGTTATTTGATTTAGATTCGTTATCAAAATCTTTCAATTCTAACTTATTTGATTTTTCAAGAAAAGCGAAAAAGGAATCAGCAGACTTGGGATGTTTCAGTGATGATTCTGATAATGACGATGATAGCAATCTCAACTCTGAGTATCCATTCATGTCTTTTCATAACCCTGATAATGGCGTATCCAATCAAGCTCCGGGTCCTTCTGGTTCTCAAGAAGATCAAAAATCAAACATTTTTGGTGATGACGTGAATCCGCAAAATTCTCCTAATGATGTTGGATCTGTTCAAAATCAACCATCATCAGATCCGAATGTTGAAGTTGTTCCAGAATCATTTGACTACTTCATCAATTCACTAGAACAAGTTCCTAATTTCACTCCGCATACGTCTACAATTCTACAAGATCTACCAAATCTGAATCAGTCTAATCTGGAGAGTGAAGTACAAGGTGACGCTATACCAACTAACCGAGTTCACAGGAATCATCCTTTATCTCAGATTATAGGTCCTTTGAATCAGAGAACTATGAGAAGTCAGACTGAACATGCAAACGTTTGTCTTTATTCATGTTTTCTTTCTCAAGTAGTGCCGAAGAACATTTCAGAAGCGTTACAAGACAACAGTTGGATTGAAGCTATGCAAGAGGAGTTACTTCAATTTCGCAAACAAGAGGTTTGGAAATTAGTGGACTTACCTGAAGGAGAAAATGCGATTGGTACAAGATGGTTATACAAGAACAAGCCTGACGAACATGGCATTGTTGTCAGAAATAAAGCCAGACTTATTGCACAAGGTTATACTCAAGAAGGAGGTATTGACTATGAAGAAGTGTTTGCTCCGGTCGCTCGACTTGAAGCTATTCGCGTTTTTCTAGCTTATGCCTCTTTCATGAAGTTCAAAGTGTTTCAAATGGACGTTAAAGGCACTTTTCTGTATGGACCAATTACCGATGATGTATATGTCAGACAACCTCCTGGTTTTGAAGATCCTGAGTATCCACATCGTGTATACAAATTGAGCAAAGCTTTATATGGTCTACATCAAGCTCCAAGGATTTGGTACGAGACGTTATCTAAACATTTGCTAGAACATGGATTTACAAGAGGTCAGATTGATCCAACTTTATTCATGAAGCGGGAAAATGAAGATCTTTTATGTGTTCAAGTATATGTGGATGATATAATTTTCGGATCAACAAGTCCGTCCATGTGCAAAGAGTTTGAAGAAATCATGAAATCAAGATTTCAGATGAGTTCGATGGGGGAGATTAATTTCTTTCTCGGATTGCAAGTGAAACAATCAGCAGACGGAATTTTTATCAACCAATCAAAGTCTGTTGAGAAGTTGCTGAAAAAGTTCAAGATGCAAGATTGTCAGACTATTCGAACTCCATCTGATGTGAATTGCATGATACAACCGGATCTGAAAGGCAAATCCGTTGATCAAACACTGTACAGATCAATGATTGGTTCACTGATGTATCTTACTCCATCAAGGCCAGACATTATGTATGCTGTATGTGTATGTGCAAGATATCAGTCTGATCCGAAAGAGTCGCACCTGGTTGCTGTTAAACGTATTTTCAGATACCTTAAAGGGAAACCGAATCTCGGGTTATGGTATCCTTATGAAGGCAATTTTGAATTATATAGTTATTCTGATAGTGACTTTGGTGGATGTGCTCTTGACAGGAAATCGACTACGGGTGGATGTCAATTTCTGGGTCCTAGACTTGTTTCTTGGCAATGCAAAAAGCAGACCAACGTTTCTATATCCACAGCTGAAGCAGAGTATATCGCTGCATCTGCAGGATGTTCTCAAGTTTTGTGGTTACAAAACCAATTGCTTGACTACGGGTTTAACTTTCTCAAAACTCCTATTTACATAGACAATACTGCTGCTATGTTTATTACTGCTAATCCTGTTCAACACTCAAAAACCAAACATATCGAAATTCGATATCACTTTCTCAGAGACAACTCTGAAAAATGTTTAATAATTTTGATTAAAGTTCATACCGACAAACAACTGGCAGATCTTTTCACAAAATCTTTCTTGTCAGGGCGGTTTGAATTCTTAATTCAATCCATAGGATTAATCAATCATGATTAATTCTATTTTTCAAAAACCAATACAAAATCAGAAAATATAAAAGTCAAAAATAAAATAAGTCGATGTCAGGTATTGATTCCTTTGTCTTTTATTTTATTGTTTTGCATTGTGTGTGTGCATGAAAAAGAAAAGCAAACAAAAAGAATATAAAATGCAAAAAGAAAAGAAAATATCATGTCATAAGAATCTATATTGCAAAAAGTGAGAAATGATAGTTACACTAGACATTATTTGTTACATCATTTTTAATAAAGACTGATGAATGTTAATTGATGTGCTAGACAGCTCAGGCAATTAGACTGAAAAAGTAAGTTCATTGTTGACAAACATAAACTTAATGATCTTTGTGTTAAGTTCCATTGTTATACATGTCTAGATATATATCTTTTTGATGCATTGCTTGTGATGATAGTTGTACATGATCGGGTAACGATGTAGTCTATTCAGTGTGATGAACCGCATCGTGAGCTACTTTGTTGTGGTATCCACAGACCTGAAGTCTCACACGAAGTCTCTTTTGAGCTTCAAGGTGCAGCAAAAGATTCCCAAAGTTGGAACAAAAAGAGTCCCAAATGTGGACCATCACCAAACAAAAATTCCAAAAAGGAATTCAGAAGATTCCCAAGGGGAACGATAGGAAATGAAAAATTCCAAAATGGAATTAAAAAGAAGTCCCAAAGTGGACCAAATCCGAATAGAACCCAAATTCCACACTGTTTATGATTGTAAGTGACCAGGTTTTTGTGCAATATGCATTCAGGTAGTGGTTTATAAGGAAATATGTTGACATATGTATACATGTGGGTCACATAAGTCATTGTAATCGAACTTAATATCATCATGATACTGAAAAAGTAAGTGTGTCAACTCGAGCTAATTGGTATGTTTTCATATCATCACTCAATTTAACATAAGTTAAATGTCTATTCAAAACTTGCAAAACATGTTCAGATAATGTGTGGTATGATCTCACTGCGATATTTTGATTCATTGCATTGCATATGTCCTTATTTTTAATGTGAGTGCTTTGTGTGTGCAGGCATATGGAATCTTTATTGACACATCGACATCCTTGTTAAACTTAAAAATTTCAAGAAATTTCAAGTTTATTGGGAGAATAAGTGAAGAAGAAAAATATTTACAGAAATCCAAAAATATTTTGAATAAGTGTGTTTTGAATGAACAAGATTATGTGGTATGAAAAGCAAATGTATTGGATGTGTTACAAACAAACCCAAGGTCTTGTGATTTATCTTTAAGAAATTGCTTCGGGAAAAACATTTTTACAAGAAAAATCAAAGAAAAGGAAAAGAAATTAAATGAGAAATTAAATTTGTTGCATATTTAATGTTGTTGATTATTAATGTGACAAACCCTAATAAGGATGTCTTGTCTAATTAATATGTCGAGAATGTTTGCAGGTGCAATAAATGCAGTTGAAAAGTCAAGAGACGAGAAAAATGAAAACTTTGTCAAAGTGCTGTCGTCAGGTGAAGATATCAGAAACAACTGTTTAGCCGGGTAATGAAGATACTATTCAGCCGGGTAAAGTAGTGGTGTCTGATATGAGCCGGGTGATTGAATGAGAAAAATTGAAGCCGGGTGAAGATATTATGTCTACTGTGTTGCCCGGTAATGAAGTGATAAGTTACCAGCCGGGTAATGAACAAATCACTATTGTGCCGGGTAAAGAAGTCATAATAATATTTGCCGGGTGACAAGTTGTATTACTATACAGCCGGGTAAGTACAACTGTGTTGCCGGGTGATGAAGAAGAAGCTGTGTTTATACAAGCCGGGTGATGAAGGTATCACTATGCAGCCGGGTGATGAAGAAGAAGCTGTGTTTATACAAGCCGGGTGATGAAGGTATCACTATGCAGCCGGGTAATGAACAAGAAGTTATTGTGCAAGCCGGGTGATGTTAGAAGACTACTATGCAGCCGGGTGATGAGTAAAATCAAAACAGGTGTAGTTGTTCCTAACCCTTACCCGTCTCTACAGTGCCTTACGCGTCTCCACAGTGATTGACCCGTCCAAGTATTTTACAATGTTTTATGTTGACCTGTCCCATGTTGTGACTTGTCCCAAGCACTTGACCCGTCCCAACAGTGTTTGACGCGGCTCAACTGTGCATGACCCGTCCAGGCTTATTGGGCCAGTGTGGTTTACCCGTCCCAATTGTTTACCCGTCCCATTTGTTTGACCTAATTTTTCAACCATATAAAAACCCGCCTCTTCACTAACACTTATCATTTTTCACCACCGTTTTCAAGCAAAATCCCCTGTACCTCAAATCGTTCATACTTTATTTCAGTCGATTGTTCTGTAACAAGTGTGATTGATTGAATAAGGTATATTTTATGTGTTGCGACCTTGATAAACCTGCAAATCGATCGTTAAAACGAAAGATGATGATGAACAGTACTTTGATCACTGAATCGACACTTTGAATTTGTGTGTTAAAACTGAAATCGAATGTTGTTTTAAGTGTAAAAACTGTCGATTATCAACAATGAATCACTAATTTGCATCAAATTGCTTAAAATCAACATAATCAACTGAAAATTTTCATAATGCAGTCGAACTGGCATTGATGAAGTTTGCATGTTCTTAAGTTTTTGACATCAAACTGATGAATCAGCTGTTATTATGTGACAAATCAATGATAAAACTGAACTAAAACATGATAAACAATTTCATTATACAAAATTCAGATTTGTGTTCTTAAGTGATTAACCTGTTAAGTGTAAACTATTGTATGATCATTGAGTCACGAAGGTTTTTATTAAACAAAATGATGAAAATCAAATTGTTAGATCAACTTAGGTGTTAAAATGATTGTGTGATTATTTTACATTGTAACCTGGTGTTTAAAAACTTATGCAAATTTGTTATTTATCAATGAAAAATCTAACTCATATGTCTTGTTTTTGTTTAAACCAATGGAGAATCTGAAATTTGAGCCTAAGCATAATCTAGTTGCATGTTTGGATGAAGCTATAACAGAAACAGAGGGGTATAGAGATATGATTAGATTCATCAAAAGAACCAAGTATGTGTATGCTATGTGTGCAAAGCCGGTGATCTATGCTAGACTCATCAAGAGTTTTTGGAGAACAGCTGAGGTTATTACAAATGAAGATGGTGTAAGTGTGGTTAGAGGAAATATCACTAGATTTTTACAGTTGACTGTATCTGAAGAGTCTATCAGAACAGCCTTGAGAATTGATGATGAGGAGGCTGGTGCAACTGATGAGTTGACAACTGCTGAGTGCCAAGCTTGTTTTATCAATATGGGTCATCCTCCCATATTTCCCAAGCAGCAGTTTGTCAGAGCTAGACTGGGGAAGAAGTGGAAATTGCTTTGTTATGTGATACAGCAATGCATGTCTAGAAGGAGTGCTGGGTTTGATAACTTTCCTTCTGACATCGCATCCCCGATTGTTGCTTTAGCTGAGAACAAACCTTTCAATATGTCGAAGTGGATTATGAAAGGGATTGTATTCAATTTGGTTAAAGGGAAAAGGTTCAAGTTTCTCATGTATTCGAGATTCTTGCAACTGATGATCAACATTGCTTATCCAATCATCAGAGAAGAAGGTTTTGCTGGAGGGATTTTATACACTGAGGACATGAACGATCTATCTTATAGGAAGATGAGTATTGGGAATGTTGCTAATGTTGAAATGTTTGACTATATGAGAGATATAGCAAACAATGATGAGGACATTGAGATAGTGTATCATCACATATCAAATGGAGAGATTGTAAATCCAGCGGATTTAGTTGATGAGGTACCTGATGATTTGTTGGATGATGATGAGTATTTTGCTCGACATCCAGAAGAGGAAGATGAGAATGAGAACGAAGAAGAAGTAGAGGATGATGAATCTGATGAGAATGATAGTGAAAGTGAGGATGATAGTAATGATGATAGTGGGAATGATGGAAATAATGATGATGCTGAATCAGATACTGAGGAGGCAGAGAATGTTGAGGTTGATGAACCAATGGAAATTGAAACAGAAAATGTTGAAGTTATAGAACCAGCTGTGATTGATGAACCTGTTGAGGTTGAAGCTGTAGAAGAAATGATTGTTGAAGTTCGTAAGGATATCACTGTTCAGTATGTTAGATCACGAAGATCGAAACCTGTGATTGATCCTATTATTGTAGAGGAACCGAATGTAATTGAAGATGTAAATGTGCTTGAGATTGTGTACATTGTTCAGATTGCTAAAGAAGCTGCAGCAGAAGTGGAGATTGTGGCACAGACAGTCGATGATACTGATGACTGTATGATAGTTACTGCACCAATTGATATTGCCACATCCTCCAAAGCAGCTGAAAATATCGATGAACCAAAGGAGTCTTCACCTAAGGTTGCATCTGATGTTGATTTGAACGAAGAAGAAGACAAAGTTTTTCATTTGGAAAGGATGGTAGCCAAACTCTTAGATGCTAATGCTCAGTTGAAAGCATCGAATGAAAGAAAGAAGAAGAGATTAGAAGAGTTTTGGGCTATTCATCAGAAAAACTTAGAAACTTTTAAGTCATTGGATGAGGATCATGAAAAACTGAAAGATGAGCATGAGAAATTGAAGTCTGATTATGAAGAATTGCAGGCAGAGTGCAACACTTTACGTGCAGAAAAGGAAGTGTTGGAAAAGTGGATAAAAGAAGAGGAGGCTGTGAGTTCAGAATCAGATAAAGATTTTACTGTTGATGAAGACGTTGGAGTGTCTGAGACTCCTAGGGACGTCGCAGTCTATCAAACTAGATCACAACGATCTAAGACTGTGACAGAACCAACTGTAGAATCTGTCCCTATTCCCGATGAAGCTGTTGCTACTGTCAATCTTGACAAAGCTGAGGGAAAACGTAAACTGGATGATGTGCCTGAACTGGTAAAAGAAGATGAAGTTTCTAAGAAGGCTAGAACATAAGAAACAGTTCAGATTGAGCCGATTCAATCTGAATCTGTAACTGAAACAGAAGTATCTGAGGTAGCGAAGGTGGATGAGATTGTGAAAGAAGTTGAAACTGATAAAACAGTTCAGATTGAGCCGATTCAATTGGATGACTGGGATCAGGACATGATCACATTATTTAGCACGTTCGAGCTGAAACTGCTACATCCATCTTACATCGATCATCTGCGAAATTACACGATGGAGAAGTGTAAAGATCCAATTGCTGAAGCTGACCGAAAATTATTTGTGGTAATGATCGAAGTGATTGCAGCTGCTTCTGAGAAAATCCGACTAAGGAAGGCATTACTCAATGCTAACCTTGTGAGGGTTAATATTCCAAAGATTGAATTTATGCGTGTGACTGCAAAGGATACATTAGAAGTGCAAGCAAAAGGGCAAGAAATGCCATATGAATTTTATGCTAACATTGATTTTGCAGGTCTAACTCTTGATACTCTGAAACGCATGAATGCATGTGCCATCATCACAAATGAATCAAAGCCGAGACAAGCAAAGATTGCAGAAAAGTTCAGGTCTTGCATTGTGGAGGCTTTAAAAGAACAAGAAGATTATAAAGGAAAGCAGTTGCTAGATGTTAAAGACGAACCAGAAGAATGGTGAGAGATTGGAGCTGGAATGCAAAAGATGAAAACTGTTGAAGATTTTTGAAGTCCAAAGATAAATCTTAGGGGGAGTACTGTTAGGGTCTATTTCTGTTTAAGATTTACTTTGTACTTTGTTTATACATTTTGTATAGTTTAGGGTTTATCTTTTATTTTCCCTAAATGTATTGTTGCATAAAGCATGTAGTAAGAGAATGTTAGAAAGGGAGTCTAGATCACAATTACACGTTAGAGAGAGACTTAACTGTGTGTGATTACATTCTCCTGCATTTTGTACTACAACTTTGCTTTGATCATCAATACAAAGAGAATTATTTAGTAATGAATTGTGTTGCTGATTGAACTGTGTTTGTGTGCTTATTTCATTCTGATCATTGAGCAATATCGATCCAATTGAACCTATCAGATGCAGGGCAATACCTTCGGTAATTCTTATAATCCGGGTTGGAAGAATCAGCAGAGTTGGAGGAGTGGAAACCCACCGGGGTTCCAACCACGCACCCAGAGTCTATTCCAGGACCAGACCAGTGGGCAGAGTAGTGGCATGGGTCAGGGCGAAAGGAAGCCTTCCATGGAAGATATGATGGCCCAACTCCTAGCGAGAGATGATACGCGATATAAAGAGGCGCACGAGAGAGATCGGGTGTATCAAATGAGGTTCCAGGAGAACGAGGCGATGTTGAAGAACCAAGGGGCGTTGTTGCAGAACTTAGAGAGAAATGTGGGGGAGTTGGCGAGTATGATGCAGGAGAGGAAACAGGGTGTGCTACCGAGTAATGTTGTGAAGAACCCGAATGCCCAGGTGAAGGCAGTGACTACTAGGAGTGGCATGACAACAGGTAAGGCTGATAAACCTGTGTCATACACTGATGATGATGTAGATGAGGAGATGGAGGCTCCTGCTGGCGAGGTACAACAGAGGCTGTGCCCATCGAGTACAGCACATCCAGCAGAGACCGAGAAGAAAGCAGCCGAGAGTTCACAGAAGGAGCCACAAATTCACTTAGATAGACTTCCATACCCAGGTAGAGTGGCTCAGCACAAGAATGAAGAGCAATATGGAAAGTTCCTTGAAATGTTCAAACAACTTAAAGTGAACTTACCATTCGTAGAGGCATTACAGCACATGCCTAAGTACGCTAAATTCCTGAAAGATCTGCTCACAAATAAGAAGAAGTTGGAGCAGATCTCAACTGTGATATTGAGTGAGGAGTGCTCGGCTGTAGTACAAAATAAGTTACCTCGTAAGATGGCTGATCCAAGTAGTTTAACTATTCCTTGTTTCATAGGTAACTTGTCCGTGAGTAACGCATTGGCTGACCTAGGTGCTAGTATTAATTTGATGCCCTGTTCTGTTTTTGCTAAGCTAGATCTAGGAGAACCGGTACCGACGCGTATGAGTATTCAGTTAGCGGATAGGTCAGTGAAGTATCCGAGGGGGATCGTGGAGAATATGTTAGTGAAGGTAGATAGGTTTGTGTTCCTAGTTGATTTTGTGATCTTAGATATGGACGAGGATGAGAGGGTCCCTTTGATTTTAGGACGACCATTCCTAGCCACTGCGAGAGCATTAATAGATGTCTTTGAGGGTAAGTTGTCCTTGAGAGTTGCTAATGAGACGGTCACATTTGATGTTAATAGAGCCATGAGGCATACACAGGATCAGGACGACACCTTGTACTTTATTGATACTATTGTTTCACAGGTTAGTCGTTGCTTTTCTAAGTTTGTGGAGAGAGATCATTTAGATATACAGATCCTAGTTAGGGAGAATCAGGAGATAGAGATGACTGCTTTCGCCTTTGAGCAGGAATCGATAGATCTAGCTAGTAAGCCTTCCCAGGAGGCAGTTGTGTGTGAGGTGATAGATAGAGAGGAACCGTTGGAAAAGCTATCAGTTGAGACGCCCCCGTCACTAGAGCTTAAGGAATTGCCATGTCATCTAGAGTATGCATTTTTAGGTGAGGGTTCTGAGTTACCTGTCATAATTTTTGCTAAGTTGACAGAGGAGGAGAAGAGTAAGTTGATCGATGTGCTAAAGGCGCACAAGCAGGCTATCGCGTGGAAGTTGATGGATATTAAGGGCATTAACCCCTCTTTTTGCACGCATAGTATACTCATGGAAGAGGAGTATAAGCCTGTGAGACAGGGGCAACGAAGGTTGAATACGAACATGCAGGAGGTGGTGAAGAAAGAGGTCATTAAGTTGTTAGATGCAGGGTTGATCTATCCCATCTCAGTCTCCAAGTTGGTGAGTCCAGTGCAGGTTGTCCCCAAGAAAGGGGGCATGACGGTGGTGAGGAATGAGAGGAATGAGTTGATTCCGACTAGGACGGTCACAGGGTGGCGAGTTTGTATTGATTATCGTAAACTTAATGATGCCACAAGGAAGGACCACTTTCCGCTTCCTTTTATCGATCAGATGTTGGAGCGTCTGTCAGGAAAACAGTATTACTGTTTCCTTGATGGATTTTCAGGTTATTTCCAGATCCCTATCGCTCCAGAGGATCAGGAGAAAACCACATTTACATGTCCTTATGGAACCTTTGCGTATCGCCGCATGCCATTTGGATAATGTAACGCTCCAGCTACATTTCAGCGGTGTATGGTCGCGATTTTTCATGACATGATCGAGGACTCCATGGAGGTGTTCATGGATGACTTTTCTGTTTTCGGTAGTTCCTTCGATACATGTTTAGCGAGTCTGGAGAGGATGTTGGCTCGATGTGAGGAGACCAACTTAATGCTGAATTTGGAGAAGTGCCACTTTATGGTGAAGGAGGGCATCATGCTAGGGCATAAGGTTTCACGAGCGGGGCTTAAAGTTGATAGGCGAAGATTGAGACCATTAGCAAACTTCCGCCACCCACATCTGTTAGATCGATTAGGAGTTTCTTAGGCCACACAGGTTTTTATCGTCGTTTCATTAGATATTTCTCTAAGATTGCGAGACCGATGACGAAACTTCTAGAGTAGGATGCGCCGTTTGAGTTTAATGACGAGTGTGTGAGAGCGTTCGAGCTATTGAAGGAGAAGCTCGTGAATGCTCCGATTATGATCGCCCCAGATTGGAGTCTTCCGTTTGAGTTGATGTGCGACGCGAGTGATTATGCGATAGGAGCGGTCTTAGGTCAGCGTAGGGATAAGCATTTCCACCCTATTTATTACGCGAGTAAGACTCTTAATGACGCACAGGAGAATTACACCACGATAGAGAAGGAGTTGCTAGCAGTAGTCTTTGCATTTGATAAGTTTAGATCTTACCTAGTTCTTTCTAAGACTATTGTTTACACTGATCACGCAGCCCATAGATTTTTGTTCAATAAGCAGAATGCGAAGCCTAGATTGATACGTTGGATTTTACTGCTTCAGGAGTTTGATATAGAGATTAGGGATAAGAAAGGTGCGGAGAATGTTGCAGCTGGTCATTTATCACGATTAGAGGATCCTGAGCGTGAAGAGATTAAGTTAGATACGATAGATGATCAGTTCCCGCATGAGATGCTATTGTTTGTGAGGGCGCAGGAGTAGGGGTTGCCTTGGTTCGCTGACTTGGCGAATTACTTAGCAGATGGATACCTTATGCAGGGCATGACACATTAGCAAAAGAAGAAATTCTTTGCTGATGTTAAGCACTATATTTGGGATGATCCTTATCTTTTTAGGATAGGCGCCGATCAGGTAGTTCGTAGGTGCGTGTTTGATGATGAGACGAGAGAGGTTTTGAGGCATTGTCATGAGGGATCGACAGGTGGCCATCACGGTGCGAGTTTGACAGCGAGAAAGGTATTCGACTCTGGTTTCTACTGGCCGACGATTTATAAAGATGCTCAGGAGTTTGTGAGAGGGTGCGATGAGTGTCAGAGAGTTGGAAACATCTCATCTCGAAATGAGATGCCCCAGACAGTTAGTCAGGTAGTTGAGGTGTTTGATATTTGGGGCATTGATTTCATGGGCCCGTTCCCAGCTTCACGTGGGAACAAATACATCCTAGTAGCCGTTGATTATGTCTCTAAATGGGTTGAGGCTCAAGCCTTGCCCACAAATGATGCTAGGGTGGTGGTGGTGAGATTTCTTAGGAGGTTGTTTGCTAGGTTTCGTGTTCCTAAGGCGATTATAAGTGATAGGGGAACTCACTTCTGCAACGCGCAGATGGAGAAAGCTTTGCAACGCTATGGGGTCACCCATCGGCTTGCAACGGCTTACCACCCACAGACAAGTGGGTAGGTGGAAGTGAGTAACCGAGGCATCAAACGCGTTCTGGAGAAGACTGTTGGATCTAAGCGCAAGGATTGGTCTGACAAGTTAGATGACGCATTATGGGCTTTCCGTACGGCCTATAAGACTCCGACTGGTTCCACACCATTTCGGATGATTTACGGGAAAGCATGTCATCTACCGGTTGAGCTTGAGCATCGTGCTTCATGGGCATTACAGACCGTTAATCTGGACATGCCCACTGCTAGAGATCACCGGTTTCACCAGATTCACGAGTTAGAGGAGTTGAGAGATCACGCCTATGCACAGTCGTTTAATTACAAGCTTAGGACTAAGGAGTTGCACGAACGACACTTGAAGGGTAAAAAAACCTTCAAGTGTGGGGATCAGGTGTTGTTATTCAACTCCCGGTTGAAGTTGTTTCCGGGTAAGTTGAAGTCTAGATGGTCAGGACCGTTCACTATTAAAGAGGTTTTTCCATATGGTACCATCGAGATTGAGGACGAGGGGAGAGCGTGGAAGGTTAATGGGCATAGGTTGGAACATTATGTGAGTGGAGCGCCAGTAGAGGAGATTAAGGAGGTCGTGTACCTTGGTTTGCCAGGCTAGTGAGATCTGAGATGAGTCAGGCTGAGGACTCGAAAAACCAAGCGCTCTCGGGAGGCAACTCGTAATATGTAAAGTTTGTAAGTTTAGTTTCTATCTTGTGTTTGATTTTATTATTTTTTTTATTTTTTATTTTCATTTTATTTTAGTTGTGTCGAGTCAGTTTTATGCTCAGGTATCTTGTTTTTGTTTTTGCAGGTTTAAATTATTCTCACCCATACTCAATCTCCATTCGGGTGAGTGTGCATTTGTGAAGATGAAGAAGGAGCTCGGAAGTGTCGGTGGCAAGGTTGACCGCGACCGAAATGCTATACGGTCAACACTTGAATATTGGAACGAAGACTTGGAGCTTACGAGTTGCGCAATACCAGCTAAGTCTTTTCCAATTCACCTCTCTTATCTTTTATTTTTGCATTCTTAGCTTTGTTTTTAAGTGTTTTTTCGTTTCTACATTAGGGACAATGTAGAACTTAAGTATGGGGATGGGAAATGGTCATTTCTGAGTTTTAGTTGTCTGTTTTGAGTCAATATAGAGTCTAAAAAATTCAAAAAAATTAAAAAATTCAAAACAAAATTAAAAAAATATATATTTTTTCTTTTGTTTTGTGTCTCTCAACCTTTATGAATGAAAGAGCAGTAACGTTGTGGCATTATAAAACCTAATTTAAGTGATTTTTAGTGGGAAACATACTATTTTTGAAGTGGAATAAAAAGTTGAGTCATACTCAAGCCTTTTAGCTAGTGTGATACAAAATGAAGTTGCTTTCAAAAAGGTGGTTTATAGTAAACTTTAATTTTCACACTTCTAGTTTTAGTGGTTAACATTTCATGGCATATGATTTTATAATCTTAAATCTTGTATTGATGGGATGTTTCGGGATTTGGATACCATGGGTCTTTATGCGGTCTATCATCTGGTATTTTTACTTCTAAAAAAGAGGTATAAATATTCAAATAAAAGCTCAAAGAGAAAAACCCGCAGTTAAGCTGCCGTTATAAGTCAATAAATTTGATCACAATGTGCTTAAGGGTACAAATTCACTACTGACTTGATCAAACCACCTGTTAGTCATATGGGGTCCCCTTGCTCGCGTCCTAATACCAATAAGAAACGTTGGATTGTTCTTGGTAGTTATATTTTTAGATCCGGTGCCATTAGTTGTGAGAAACCAATAGTAATCGAGTCGTTAATAGGATTCCCGCCTAGGTAGTTGCTTTCTCATTCTTGATAGTTTTCGAGCCGTTTAGTTTGTTCTCTCTGTTTAAGTCTTCACTAGTATTTAATTAATTTTTAGATAACTTTTAATATTTAGTTCATCTTTGTTTTCTTAGTTTAAAATAATAAAAAACAAACAAAGTTTCATCGGTTAGGAGTCGATAACGATTTATTATTGAGGGCCGCCAAACAAGTCTCTTGGGTACGATACTCGGACTTACTTAGCTTGACTACACACGACCGGTACACTTGCCGCTTGTGTGAGTTTTTTGTTGGGTTTTCCATTTTATTTAAAACCTGAGTTTTGTGAACGACATTAATTTAATATATATACTAACATGCTTTTCAAGGTGCTAATGTGGTATACAGAGTCGTAATATATTCTAAGTTGTCGTATGATGTTTAAATGACTCGGACCAACTCATTAGGTTTATTATGGAGTTTTAAGGTTTCGAACGGTGTTGTAAGGTGTTGTTAGGAGTTTTAAGGCGGCCTAAGTCATACTAACGTGCTTTTCAAGGTACTAATATGGCATATAGAGTTGTAACAAGTTCTGAGTTGTCGTACTATGCTCAAAGGACTTGGGCGATTTCATTAGGTTTATTATGACGTTTTAAGGTTTTGTACGGTGTTGTAAGGTGTTGTTTGGAGTTTTAAGGCGTCCTACGTTATAATAACGTGCTTTTCAAGGTGCTAATATGGCATTTAGAGTCTTAAGATGTCCTAACTTATAGTACGATGTTAAAAGGACTCGGACAAATTCATTAGGCGTATTATGGAGTTTTAAGTTTTCGTACCGTGATGTAAGGTGTTTTTAGGATCTATAAGGCGTCCTACATTATACTAACATGCTTTTCGAGTTGCTAACTTGGCATATAGAGTCGTAAGATGTCCTAAGTTGTCGTACGATGTTCAAAGGACTCAAACGAATTCATTAGGTTTATTATGGAGATCTAAAGTTTCGTACGGTGTTGTAAGGTGTTTTTAGGTGCTTTAAGGTGGTCTACATTATACTAACATGGTTTTCAAGTTGCTAAATTGGCATAAAGAGTCGTAAGATGTCCTAAGTTGTCGTACGACGTTCAAAGGACTCGTACGAATTCATTAGGTATATTATGTAGTTTTAAGTTTACGTACGGTATTGTAAGGTGTAGTTAGGAGTTGTGAGGCGTCATACATTATACTAACATGCTTTTCAAGGTGCTAATGTGGTATACAGAATCGTAATATATTCTAAGTTGTCGTATGATGTTTAAATGACTCGGACCAACTCATTAGGTTTATTATGACGTTTTAAGGTTTTGTACGGTGTTGTAAGGTGTTGTTTGGAGTTTTAAGGCGTCCTACGTTATAATAACGTGCTTTTCAAGGTGCTAATATGGCATTCAGAGCCTTAAGATGTCCTAACTTATAGTACGATGTTAAAAGGACTCGGACAAATTCATTAGGCGTATTATGGAGTTTTAAGTTTTCGTACCGTGATGTAAGGTGTTTTTAGGATCTATAAGGCGTCCTACATTATACTAACATGCTTTTCGAGTTGCTAACTTGGCATATAGAGTCGTAAGAGGTCCTAAGTTGTCGTACGATGTTCAAAGGACTCGGACCAACTCATTAGTTTTATTATGGAGTTTTAAGGTTTCGAACGGTGTTGTTAGGAGTTTTAAGGCGTCCTAACTTATACTAACGTGCTTTTCAAGGTACTAATATGGCATATAGATTCGTAACAAGTTCTGAGTTGTCGTACTATGTTCAAAGGACTTGGGCGATTTCATTAGGTTTATTATGAAGTTTTAAGGTTTTGTAAGGTGTTGTAAGGTGTTGTTTTGAGTTTTAAGGCATCCTACGTTATAATAACGTGCTTTTCAAGGTGCTAATATGGCATTCAGAGCCTTAAGATGTCCTAACTTGTAGTACGATGTTAAAAGGACTCGGACGAATTCATCAGGCGTATTATGGAGTTTTAAGTTTTCGTACCGTGATGTAAGGTGTTTTTAGGATCTATAAGGCGTCCTACATTATACTAACATGCTTTTCGAGTTGCTAACTTGGCATATAGAGTCGTAAGATGTCCTAATTTGTCGTACGATGTTCAAAGGACTCGTACGAATTCATTGTTTATTATGGAGATATAAGGTTTCGTACGGTGTTGTAAGGTGTTTTTAGGTTCGGTAAGGCGTTCTACATTATACTAACATGGTTTTCGAGTTGCTAAATTGGCATAAAGAGTCGTAAGATGTCCTAAGTTGTCGTACGACGTTCAAAGGACTCGTACGAATTCATTAGGTTTATTATGGAGTTTTAAGTTTACGTACGGTATTGTAAGGTGTAGTTAGGAGTTGTGAGGCGTCATACATTATACTAACATGCTTTTCAAGGTGCTAATGTGGTATACAGAGTCGTAAGATATTCTTAGTTGTCGTATGATGTTTAAATGACTCGGACCAACTCATTAGGTTTATTATGGAGTTTTAAGGTTTCGACGGTGTTGTAAGGTGTTGTTAGGAGTTTTAAAGCGGCCTAAGTCATACTAACGTGTTTTTCAAGGTACTAATATGGCATATAGAGTCGTAACAAGTTCTGAGTTGTCGTACTATGTTCAAAGGACTTGGGCTATTTCATTAGGTTTATTACGACGTTTTAAGGTTTTGTACGGTGTTGTAAGGTGTTGTTTGGAGTTTTAAGGCTTCCTACGTTATAATTACGTGCTTTTCAAGGTGCTAATATGGCACTCAGAGCCTTAAGATGTCCTAACTTGTAGTACGATGTTAAAAGGACTCGGACTAATTCATTAGGCGTATTATGGAGTTTTAAGTTTTCGTACCGTGATGTAAGGTGTTTTTAGGATCTATAAGGCGTCCTACATTATAGTAACATGCTTTTCGAGTTGCTAACTTGGCATATAGAGTCGTAAGATGTCCTAAGTTGTCGTACGATGTTCAAAGGACTCGTACGAATTCATTGTTTATTATGGAGATTTAAGGTTTCGTACGGTGTTGTAAGGTGTTTTTAGGTGCTGTAAAGCGTTCTACATTATACTAACATGGTTTTCGAGTTGCTAAATTGGCATAAATAGTCGTAAGATGTCCTAAGTTGTCGTACGACGTTCAAAGGACTCGTACGAATTCATTAGGTTTATTACGGAGTTTTAAGTTTTCGTACCGTGATGTAATGTGTTTTTAGGATCTATAAGGCGTCCTACATTATACTAACATACTTTTCGAGTTGCTAACTTGGCATATAGAGCGTAATATGTCCTAAGTTGTCGTACGATGTTCAAAGGACTCAGACCAACTTATTAGGTTTATTATGGAGTTTTAAGGTTTCGAACGGTGTTGTAAGGTGTTGTTAGGAGTTTTAAGGCGTCCTAAGTTATACTAACGAGCTTTTCAAGGTACTAATATGGCATATAGATTCGTAACAAGTTCTGAGTTGTCGTACTATGTTCAAAGGACTTGGGCGATTTCATTAGGTTTATTATGAAGTATTAAGGTTTTGTACGGTGTTATAAGGTGTTGTTTGGAGTTTTAAGGCGTCCTAGGTTATAATAACGTGCTTTTCAAGGTGCTAATATGGCATTTAGAGCCTTAAGATGTCATAACTTGTAGTACGATGTTAATAGGACTCGGACGAATTCATTAGGCTTATTATGGAGTTTTAAGTTTTCGTACCCTAATGTAAGGTGTCTTTAGGATCTATAAAGCGTCCTACATTATACTAACATGCTTTTCGAGTAGCTAACTTGGCATATAGAGTCGTAAGATGTCCTAAGTTGTCGTACGATGTTCAAAGGACTCGAACGAATTCATTAGGTTTATTATGGAGATTTAAAGTTTCGTACGGTGTTGTAAGGTGTTTTTAGGTGCTTTAAGGCGTTCTACATTATACTAACAAGGTTTTCGAGTTGCTAATTTGGCATAAAGAGTCGTAAGATGTCCTAAGTTGTCGTACGACGTTCAAAGGACTCGTACGAATTCATTAGGTTTATTATGGAGTTTTAAGTTTACGTACTATATTGTAAGGTGTAGTTAGGAGTTGTGAGGTGTCATACATAATACTAACATGCTTTCTAGGTGGTAATGTGGTATACAAAGTCGTAAGATATTCTAAGTTGTCGTATGATGTTTAAATGACTCGGACCAACTCATTAGATTTATTATGGAGTTTTAAGGATTTGAACGGTGTTGTAAGGTGTTGTTAGGAGTTTTAAGGCGTCCTAAGTTATACTAACGTGTTTTTCAAGGTACTAATATGGCATATAGAGTCGTAACAAGTTCTGAGTTGTCGTACAATGTTCAAAGGAGTTGGGCGATTTCATTAGGTTTATTATGAACTTTCAAGGTTTTGTACGGTGTTGTAAGGTGTTGTTGGGAGTTTTAATGTGTCCTACATTATACTAACATGCTTTTCAAGGTGCTAATATGGCATTCAGATCCTTAAGATGTCCTAACTTGTAGCACGATGTTCAAAGGACTCGGACGAATTCATTAGGCGTATTATGGAGTTTTAAGTTTTTGTACCGTGATGTAAGGTGTTTTTAGGATCTATAAGGCGTCCTACATTATACTAACATGCTTTTCGAGTTGTTAACTCGACATATGAGTCGTAAGATGTCCTAAGTTGTCGTACGATGTTCAAAGGACTCGTACGAATTCATTAGGTTTATTATGGAGATTTAACATTTCGTACGGTGTTGTAAGGTGTTTTTAGGTGCTGTAAGGCATTCTACATTAAACTAACATGGTGTTCGAATTGCTAATTTGACATAAAGAGTCGTAAGATGTCCTAAGTTGTCGTACGACGTTCAAAGGACTCGTACGAATTCATTAGGTTTATTATGGAGTTTTAAGTTTACGTACGGTATTGTATGGTGTAGTTAGGAGTTGTGAGGTGTCATACATTATACTAACTTTCTTTTCAAGGTGCTAATGTGGTATACAGAGTCTTAAGATATTCTAAGTTGTCGTATGATGTTTAAATGACTCGGACCAACTCATTAGGTTTATTATGGAGTTTTAAGGATTCGAACGGTGTTGTAAGGTGTTGTTAGGAGTTTTAAGGCGTCCTAAGTCATACTAACGTGCTTTTCAAGGTACTAATATGGCATATATAGTCGTAACAAGTTCTGAGTTGCCGTACTATGACTTGGGCGATTTCATTAGGTTTATTATGAAGTTTTAAGGTTTTGTACGGTGTTGTTTGGAGTTTTAAGGCGTCCTACGTTATACTAACATGCTTTTCAAGGTGCTAATATGGCATTCAGAGCCTTAAGATGTCCTAACTTGTAGCACGATGTTCAAAGGACTCGGACGAATTCATTAGGCGTATTATAGAGTTTTAAGTTTTCGTACCGTGATGTAAGGTGTTTTTTGGATCTATAAGGCGTCCTACATTATACGAACATGCTTTTCGAGTTGCTAACTCGGCATATAGAGTCGTAAGATGTCCTAAGTTGTCGTACGATGTTCAAAGGACTCGTACGAATTCATTAGGTTTATTATGGAGATTCAAGGTTTCGTACGGTGTTGTAAGGTGTTTTTAGGTGCTGTAAGGCGCTCTACATTATACTAACACGGATTTCGAGTTGCTAATTTGGCATAAAGAGTCGTAAGATGTCCTAAGTTGTCGTACGACATTCAAAGGACTCGTACGAACTCATTAGGTTTATTATGGAGTTTTAAGTTTACGTACGGTATTGTATGGTGTAGTTAGGAGTTGTGAGGTGTCTTACATTATACTAACATGTTTCAAGGTGCTAATGTGGTATAAAGAGTCTTAAGATATTCTAGGTTGTCGTATGATGTTTAAATGACACGGACCAACTCATTAGGTTTATTCTGGAGTTTTAAGGTTTCGAACGGTGTTGTAAGGTGTTGTTAGGAGTTTTAAATCGTCCTAAGAGATACTAACGTGCTTTTGAAGGTACTAATATGGCGTACAGAGTCGTAACAAGTTCTGAGTTGTCGTATTATGTTCAAAGGACTTGGGCGATTTCATTAGGTTTATTATGAAGTTTCAAGGTTTTGTACCGTGTTGTAACGTGTTGTTTGGAGTTTTAAGGCGTCCTACGTTATAATAAGGTGCTTTTCAAGGTGCTAATATGGCATTCAGAGCCTTAGGATGTCCTAACTTGTAGTATGATGTTAAAAGGACTCGGACGAATTCATTAGGCGTATTATAGAGTTTTAAGTTTTCGTACCGTGATGTAAGGTGTTTTTAGGATCTATAAGGCGTCCTACATTATACTAACATGCTTTTCGAGTAGCTAACTCGGCATATAGAGTCGTAAGATGTCCTAAGTTGTCGTACGATGTTCAAAGGACTTGTACGAATTCATTAGGTTTAGTATGCAGATTTTAGGTTTCGTACTGCGTTCTAAGGTGTTTTTAGGTGCTGTAAGGTGTTCTACATTATACTAACATGGTTTTCGAATTGCTAATTTGGCATAAAGAGTCGGAAGATGTCCTAAGTTGTCGTACGACGTTCAAAGGACTCGTACGAATTCATTAGGTTTATTATGGAGTTTTAAGTTTACGTACGGTATTATATGGTGTTGTTAGGAGTTGTGAGGTGTCATACATTATACTAACATGCTTTTCAAGGTGCTAATGTGGTATACAGAGCCGTAAGATATTCTAAGTTGTCGTATGATGTTTAAATGACTCGGACCAACTCATTAGGTTTATTTTGGAGTTTTAAGGTTTCGAACCATTTTGTAAGGTGTTGTTAGGAGTTTTAAGGGGTCCTAAGTCATACTAACATGCTTTTCAAGGTAATAATATAGCATATAGAGTCGTAACAAGTTCTGAGTTGTCGTACTATGTTCAAAGGACTTGGGCGATTTCATTAGGTTTATTATGAAGTTTTAAGGTTTTGTACGGTGTTGTAAGGTGTTGTTTGGAGTTTTAAGGCGTCCTACGTTATAATAAGGTGCTTTTCAAGGTGCTAATATGGCATTCAGAGCCTTAAGATGTCCTAACTTGTAGACGATGTTCAATGGACTCGGACGAATTCATTAAGCGTATTATGGAGTTTTAAGTTTTCGTACCGTGATGTAAGGTGTTTTTAGGATCTATAAGGCGTCCTACATTATACTAACATGCTTTTCGAGTTGCTAACTCGGCATATAGAGTCGTAAGATCTCCTAAGTTGTCGTACGATGTTCAAAGGACTCGTACGAATTCATTAGGTTTATTATGGAGATTTAACGTTTCGTACGGTGTTGTAAGGTGTTTTTAGGTGCTGTAAGGCGTTCTACATTATACTAACACGGTTTTCGAGTTGCTAATTGGGAATAAAGATTCGTAAGATGTCCTAAGTTGTCGTACGACGTTCAAAGGACTCGTACGAATTCATTAGGTTTATTATGGAGTTTTAAGTTTACGTACGGTATTATATGGTGTAGTTAGGAGTTGTGAGGTGTCATACATTATAATAACATGCTTTTCAAGGTGCTAATGTGGTATACAGAGTCGTAAGATATTCAAAGTTGTCGTATGATGTTTAAATGAATCGGACCAACTCATTAGGTTTATTATGGAGTTTTAAGGTTTCGAACGGTGTTGTAAGGTGTTGTTAGAAGTTTTAAGGCGTTCTAAGTCATACTAACGTGCTTTTCAAGGTACTAATATGGCATATAGAGTCGTAACAAGTTCTGAGTTGCCGTACTATGACTTGGGCGATTTCATTAGGTTTATTATGATGTTTTATGGTTTTGTACGGTGTTGTTTGGAGTTTTAAGGCGTCCTACATTATACTAACATGCTTTTCAAGGTGCTAATATGGCATTCATAGCCTTAAGATGTCCTAACTTGTAGCACGATGTTCAAAGGACTCGGACGAATTCATTAGGCGTATTATAGAGTTTTAAGTTTTCGTACCGTGATGTACGGTGTTTTTAGGATCTATAAGGCGTCCTACATTATACTAACATGCTTTTCGAGTTGCTAACTCGGCATATAGAGTCGTAAGATGTCCTAAATTGCCGTACGATGTTCAAAGGACTCGTACGAATTCATTAGGTTTATTATGGAGATTCAAGGTTTCGTACGGTGTTGTAAGGTGTTTTTAGGTGCTGTAAGGCGTTCTACATTATACTAACACGGATTTCGAGTTGCTAATTTGGCATAAAGAGTCGTAAGATGTCCTAAGTTGTCGTACGACGTTCAAAGGACTCGTACAAATTCATTAGGTTTATTATGGAGTTTTAAGTTTACGTACGGTATTGTATGGTGTAGTTAGGAGTTGTGAGGTGTCTTACATTATACTAACATGCTTTTCAAGGTGCTAATGTGGTATACAGAGTCTTAAGATATTCTAGGTTGTCGTATGATGTTTAAATGTCTCGGACCAACTCATTAGGTTTATTCTGGAGTTTTAATGTTTCGAACGGTGTTGTTAGGAGTTTTAAGGCGTCCTAAGAGATACTAACGAGCTTTTCAAGGTTCTAATATGGCGTATAGAGTCGTAACAAGTTCTGAGTTGTCGTATTATGTTCAAAGGACTTGGGCGATTTCATTAGGTTTATTATGAAGTTTTAAGGTTTTGTACCGTGTTGTAAGGTGTTGTTTGGAGTTTTTAGGCGTCCTACGTTATAATAAGGTGCTTTTCAAGGTGCTAATATGGCATTCAGAGCCTTAAGATGTCCTAACTTGTAGTATGATGTTAAAAGGACTCGGACGAATTCATTAGGCTTATTATAGAGTTTTAAGTTTTCGTACCGTGATGTAAGGTGTTTTTAGGATCTATAAGGCGTCCTACATTATACTAACATGCTTTTCGAGTTGCTAACTCGGCATATAGAGTCGTAAGATGTCCTAAGTTGTCGTACGATGTTCAAAGGACTTGTACGAATTCATTAGGTTTAATATGCAGATTTTAGGTTTCGTACTGCGTTGTAAGGTGTTTTTAGGTGCTGTAAGGTGTTCTACATTATACTAACATGGTTTTCGAATTGCTAATTTGGCATAAAGAGTCGGAAGATGTCCCAAGTTGTCGTACGACGTTCAAAGGACTCGTACGAATTCATTAGGTTTATTATGGAGTTTTAAGTTTACGTACGGTATTATATGGTGTTGTTAGGAGTTGTGAGGTGTCATACATTATACTAACATGCTTTTCAAGGTGCTAATGTGGTATACAGAGCCGTAAGATATTCTAAGTTGTCGTATGATGTTTAAATGACTCGGACCAACTCATTAGGTTAATTTTGGAGTTTTAAGGTTTCGAACGGTGTTGTAAGGTGTTGTTAGGAGTTTTAAGGGGTCCTAAGTCATACTCACATGCTTTTCAAGGTAATAATATAGCATATAGAGTCGTAACAAGTTCTGAGTTGTCGTACTATGTTCAAAGGACTTGGGCGATTTCATTATGTTTATTATGAAGTTTTAAGGTTTTGTACGGTGTTGTAAGGTGTTGTTTGGAGTTTTAATGCGTCCTACGTTATAATAAGGTGCTTTTCAAGGTGCTAATATGGCATTCAGAGCCTTAAGATGTCCTAACTTGTAGCACGATGTTCAATGGACTCGGACGAATTCATTAGGCGTATTATGGAGTTTTAAGTTTTCGTACCGTGATGTAAGGTGTTTTTAAGATCTATAAGGCGTCCTACATTATACTAACATGCTTTTCGAGTTGCTAACTCGGCATATAGAGTCGTAAGATGTCCTAAGTTGTCGTACGATGTTCAAAGGACTCGTACGAATTCATTAGGTTTATTATGGAGATTTAAGGTTTCGTACGGTATTGTAAGGTGTTTTTAGGTGCTGTAAGGCGTTCTACATTATACTAACACGGTTTTCGAGTTGCTGATTGGGAATAAAGAGTCGTAAGATGTCCTAAGTTGTCGTACGACGTTCAAAGGACTCGTACGAATTCATTAGGTTTATTATGGAGTTTTAAGTTTACGTACGGTATTATATGGTGTTGTTAGGAGTTGTGAGGTGTCATACATTATACTAACATGCTTTTCAAGGTGCTAATGTGGTATACAGAGCCGTAAGATATTCTAAGTTGTCGTATGATGTTTAAATGACTCGGACCAACTCATTAGGTTTATTTTGGAGTTTTAAGGTTTCGAACGGAGTTGTAAGGTGTTGGGAGTTTTAAGGCGTCCTAAGTGATAATAACGTGCTTTTCAAGGTACTAATATGGCGTATAGAGTCGTAACAAGTTCTGAGTTGCCGTATTATGTTCAAAGGACTTGGGCGATTTAATTAGGTTTATTATGAAGTTTTAAGGTTTTGTACGGTGTTGTAAGGTGTTGTTTGGAGTTTTAAGGCGTCCTACGTTATACTAACATGCTTTTCAAGGTGCTAATATGGCATTCAGAGCCTTAAGATGTCCTAACTTGTAGCAGGTTGTTCAATGGACTCGGACGAATTCATTAGGCGTATTATGGAGTTTTAAGTTTTCGTACCGTGATGTAAGGTGTTTTTAGGATCTATAAGGCATCCTACATTATACTAACATGCTTTTCGAGTTGCTAACTCTGCATATAGAGTCGTAAGATGTCCTAAGTTGTCGTACGATGTTCAAAGGACTCGTACGAATTCATTAGGTTTATTATGGAGATTTAAGGTTTCGTACGGTGTTGTAAGGTGTTTTTAGGTGCTGTAAGGCATTCTACATTATACTAACACGGTTTTCGAGTTGCTAATTGGGCATAAAGAGTCGTAAGATGTCCTAAGTTGTCGTACGACGTTCAAAGGACTCGTACGAATTCATTAAGTTTATTATGAAGTTTTAAGTTTACGTACGGTATTGTATGGTGTAGTTAGGAGTTGTGAGGTGACATACAATATACTAACATGCTTTTCAAGGTGCTAATGTGGTATACAGAATCTTAAGATATTCTAGGTTGTCGTATGATGTTTAAATGACTCGGACCAACTCATTAGGTTTATTCTGGAGTTTTAAGGTTTCGAACGGTGTTGTAAGGTGTTGGGAGTTTTAAGGCGTCCTAAGTGATAATAACGTGCTTTTCAAGGTACTAATATGGCGTATAGAGTCGTAACAAGTTCTGATTTGCTGTATTATGTTCAAAGGACTTGGGCGATTTAATTAGTTTTATTATGAAGTTTTAAGGTTTTGTACGGTGTTGTAAGGTGTTGTTTGGAGTTTTAAGGCGTCCTACATTATACTAACATGCTTTTCAAGGTGCTAATATGGCATTCAGAGCCTTAAGATGTCCTAACTTGTAGCAGGTTGTTCAATGGACTCGGACGAATTCATTAGGCGTATTATGGAGTTTTAAGTTTTCGTACCGTGATGTAAGGTGGTTTTAGGATCTATAAGGCATCCTACATTATACTAACATGCTTTTCGAGTTGCTAACTCTGCATATAGAGTCGTAAGATGTCCTAAGTTGTCGTACGATGTTCAAAGGACTCGTACGAATTCATTAGGTTTATTATGGAGATTTAAGGTTTCGTACGGTGTTGTAAGGTGTTTTTAGGTGCTGTAAGGCGTTCTACATTATACTAACACGGTTTTCGAGTTGCTAATTGGGAATAAAGAGTCGTAAGATGTCCTAAGTTGTCGTACGACGTTCAAAGGACTCGTACGAATTCATTAGGTTTATTATGGAGTTTTAAGTTTACGTACGGTATTATATGGTGTTGTTAGGAGTTGTGAGGTGTCATACATTATACTAACATGCTTTTCAAGGTGCTAATGTGGTATACAGAGCCGTAAGATATTCTAAGTTGTCGTATGATGTTTAAATGACTCGGACCAACTCATTAGGTTTATTCTGGAGTTTTAAGGTTTCGAACGGTGTTGTAAGGTGTTGGGAGTTTTAAGGCGTCCTAAGTGATAATAACGTGCTTTTCAAGGTACTAATATGGCGTATAGAGTCGTAACAAGTTCTGAGTTGCCGTATTATGTTCAAAGGACTTGGGCGATTTAATTAGGTTTATTATGAAGTTTTAAGGTTTTGTACGGTGTTGTAAGGTGTTGTTTGGAGTTTTAAGGCGTCCTACGTTATACTAACATGCTTTTCAAGGTGCTAATATGGCATTCAGAGCCTTAAGATGTCCTAACTTGTAGCAGGTTGTTCAATGGACTCGGACGAATTCATTAGGCGTATTATGGAGTTTTAAGTTTTCGTACCGTGATGTAAGGTGTTTTTAGGATCTATAAGGCATCCTACATTATACTAACATGCTTTTCGAGTTGCTAACTCTGCATATAGAGTCGTAAGATGTCCTAAGTTGTCGTACGATGTTCAAAGGACTCGTACGAATTCATTAGGTTTATTATGGAGATTTAAGGTTTCGTACGGTGTTGTAAGGTGTTTTTAGGTGCTGTAAGGCATTCTACATTATACTAACACGGTTTTCGAGTTGCTAATTGGGCATAAAGAGTCGTAAGATGTCCTAAGTTGTCGTACGACGTTCAAAGGACTCGTACGAATTCATTAAGTTTATTATGAAGTTTTAAGTTTACGTACGGTATTGTATGGTGTAGTTAGGAGTTGTGAGGTGACATACAATATACTAACATGCTTTTCAAGGTGCTAATGTGGTATACAGAATCTTAAGATATTCTAGGTTGTCGTATGATGTTTAAATGACTCGGACCAACTCATTAGGTTTATTCTGGAGTTTTAAGGTTTCGAACGGTGTTGTAAGGTGTTGGGAGTTTTAAGGCGTCCTAAGTGATAATAACGTGCTTTTCAAGGTACTAATATGGCGTATAGAGTCGTAACAAGTTCTGATTTGCTGTATTATGTTCAAAGGACTTGGGCGATTTAATTAGTTTTATTATGAAGTTTTAAGGTTTTGTACGGTGTTGTAAGGTGTTGTTTGGAGTTTTAAGGCGTCCTACATTATACTAACATGCTTTTCAAGGTGCTAATATGGCATTCAGAGCCTTAAGATGTCCTAACTTGTAGCAGGTTGTTCAATGGACTCGGACGAATTCATTAGGCGTATTATGGAGTTTTAAGTTTTCGTACCGTGATGTAAGGTGGTTTTAGGATCTATAAGGCATCCTACATTATACTAACATGCTTTTCGAGTTGCTAACTCTGCATATAGAGTCGTAAGATGTCCTAAGTTGTCGTACGATGTTCAAAGGACTCGTACGAATTCATTAGGTTTATTATGGAGATTTAAGGTTTCGTACGGTGTTGTAAGGTGTTTTTAGGTGCTGTAAGGCATTCTACATTATACTAACACGGTTTTCGAGTTGCTAATTGGGCATAAAGAGTCGTAAGATGTCCTAAGTTGTCGTACGACGTTCAAAGGACTCGTACGAATTCATTAAGTTTATTATGAAGTTTTAAGTTTACGTACGGTATTGTATGGTGTAGTTAGGAGTTGTGAGGTGTCATGCAATATACTAACATGCTTTTCAAGGTGCTTATGTGGTATACAGAATCTTAAGATATTCTAGGTGGTCGTATGATGTTTAAATGACTCGGACCAACTCATTAGGTTTATTCTGGAGTTTTAAGGTTTCGAACGGTGTTGTAAGGTGTTGTTAGGTGTTGTTAGGAGTTTTAAGGCATCCTATGTGATACTAACGTGCTTTTCAAGGTACTAATATGGCGTATAGAGTCGTAACAAGTTCTGAGTTGTCGTATTATGTTCAAAGGACTTGGGCGATTTAATTAGGGTTATTATGAAGTTTTAAGGTTTTGTACGGTGTTGTAAGGTGTTGTTTGGAGTTTTAAGGCGTCCTACGTTATACTAACATGCTTTTCAAGGTGCTAATATGGCATACAGAGCCTTAAGATGTCCTAACTTGTAGCACGATGTTCAATGGACTCGGACGAATTCATTAGGCGTATTATGGAGTTTTAAGTTTTCGTACCGTGATGTAAGGTGTTTTTAGGATCTATTAGGCGTCCTATATTATGCTAACATGCTTTTCGAGTTACTAACTCGGCATATAGAGTCGTAAGATGTCCTAAGTTGTCGTACGATGTTCAAAGGACTCGTACGAATTCATTAGGTTTATTATGGAGATTTAAGGTTTCGTACGGTGTTGTAAGGTGTTTTTAGGTGCTGTAAGGCATTCAAATTTATACTAACACGGTTTTTGAGTTGCTAATTGGGCATAAAGAGTCGTAAGATGTCCTATGTTGTCGTACGACGTTCAAAGGACTCGTACGAATTCATTAGGTTTATTATTGAGTTTTAAGTTTACGTACGGTACTATATGGTCTGGTTAGGAGTTGTGAGGTGTCATACATTATAATAACATGCTTTTCAAGGTGCTAATGTGGTATACAGAGTCGTAAGATATTCAAAGTTGTCGTATGATGTTTAAATGACTCGGACCAACTCATTAGGTTTATTATGGAGTTTAAAGGTTTCGAACGGTGTTGTAAGGTGTTGTTAGGAGTTTTAAGGCGTCCTAAGTCATACTAACGTGCTTTTCAAGGTACTAATATGGCATATAGAGTCGTAACAAGTTCTGAGTTTCCGTACTATGTTCGAAGGACTTGGGCGATTTCATTAGGTTTATTATGAAGTTTTAAGGCTTTGTACGGTGTTGTAAGGTGTTGTTTGGAGTTTTAAGGCGTCCTACATTATACTAACACGCTTTTCAAGGTGCTAATATGGCATTCAGAGCCTTAAGATGTCCTAACTTGTAGCACGATGTTCAATTGACTCGGACGAATTCATCAGGCGTATTATGGAGTTTTAAGTTTTCGTACCGTGATGTAAGGTGTTTTTAGGATCTATAAGGCGTCCTACATTATACTAACATGCTTTTCGAGTTGCTAACTCGGCATATAGAGTCGTAAGATGTCCTAAGTTGTCGTACGATGTTCAAAGGACTCGTACGAATTCATTAGGTTTATTATGGAGATTTAAGGTTTCGTACGGTGTTGTAAGGTGTTTTTAGGTGCTGTAAGGCGTTCTACATTATACTAACACGGTTTTCGAGTTGCTAATTTGGCATAAAGAGTGGTAAAATGTCCTAAGTTGTCGTACGACGTTCATGTTGGGTTTTAACAAGTTATCAAAGTGTATATAAATCATATTTATATAAAAACGCAGCGGATGAAATATTTAAACTTGTTTGTTACCATATTAAAAATCTTTTAATATCAAAACCCAAAACCCGGATCCAAAAACAATATGCATACAATCAAAACTAAAACCAACAACAACATGTGAAGATGCTTATACCTTTCAAGAGGAATATGAAGGAGAATGTGTTGGTTTGAATGGCTAATCTCCAAAGTAGAAGATCCTCAAGCTTGTATACCCTTAAGCCTCCAACAAACACCACTTTTGCTAGGATTTAACACTTGAAAAATCTCCTTTCTTCTTGGATTTTTGCCTTGGCCGAAAATTTGAAGAAGAAAAGAAGAGAGAAGAACTTTTCTTCTTTGCACTTATGTGTTGATCTAGTTAGAGAAAGATTTTTAATATCCTTTTTTAAAGACAAAAGATTGAGTGTAAGATACTCAACTCTTTTGCATGCCCTTGATAGAAACAAAAACCAAAAGAGAGGACAAAGTGGGGAAGGGGGCGGCCCAAGTGGGTCCCACCTTAAAAAAATATATTTTTTTTGTTAATATCTTTCTCTCTTTATTTATTTAAAACAAGGTGTAGCAAAACATATCTTGTAAATGTTATTTAAACAACTTTAAATAACATTGTAGAAGATTCTTTCTTTCATAATATAAATCATCCATATGATTTATTTTTAACATAAGTGCAAATATCTAGAAACCCAATTTCTAAATATTCTAAGTGTTGATATTTATTTTAGATCATGTCTTAAAAAAATAAATATCCCGGTGTTTGTCTAGCTTGTCATTGGGTATGACCCGACTTGGATCATAACGTACTAGCCACATCAATTATAATATGTGTCTTGGGCAGACTAATTCTAACAATCTCCCACTTGCACAAGATACATAGAACATTGATGCAAGTAGTAAATATCGCCTAACAACGGTTTACTACCCCTAATACGTATGACGAAGTGCCATTCAATAACATCATCCCCTTCAAGTTCCTTACTTGAAATGATTTAGGTGAATTAATCATTTATCCTTTTGTCTCAGATGTCATGTCAAATCCAGAGACACAGAGTGATCATTCTCTGTTGATTTAACTTTGCAGGCCTTAGACATCTTACTCTCAACGAATAAGAGGGACAAATCCCTTTTGATTTCATACGTCTCTCACAATCACCTTGCATTACACTTGAGATTAGCCTTATGTACTGTCATGTTTCAGAGGAGCGAAGAACTAAGTCAAAGTATAATACTTGGTGAATATCAAGACCCAATATGTATCTCATGTCAGAGGATACTATGATATTCGCCTTTACTCAAATTTACTTACGATCAATCACAAAGATTCCATGTTGTAATATTTGAGGGCGGGTCAGTCCAATATTTATATCCCATAAATATCTATGAACCTTGGTAGCAAACCCTTGCTTTATATATCCATCCCTTATGAATGTTTACCAAACCAAGTTCATAATAGTCTTACATTCATATTTGTTCCCACAAATATGATCGACTACGGACATTTAGAATAATTAATTTATTCATGGATTTAAACATGCTAAAATGGAACATAACTCAAAATTTCATAATCATAAACCATAATCATATGAATGAGTCATAATAATAATTGTTCCGATATCCAAATACAAAATAGATCAAATCCAGTCACTAGAATATCGAAGTCCTAAGGCACAAGTATGAGTCTCATGTTTTGGCCTTTCAAGGAGCTTCGTGAGTGGATCCGCAATGTTTTGATCAGTGTGAACTTTGCGAATACATATCTTTCCCTTTTCAACTTCATCCCTTATGTAGTTGAATCTCCGCTCAATATGCCTCGTCTTTTGATGTGCACGAGGTTCCTTGATTTGAGCAATCGCACCTTCGTTGTCACAAAAGATCTCTATGGGGTCCTGAATGGTACGGACTACCCCTAGATCAGCAATGAACTTCTTTATCCATGCAGCTTCTTGAGCTGCTATTGAGGCGGCGATGTATTCAGATTCCGTGGTGGATAATGCCACCACATCTTGTTTTGAGCTCTTCCAAGAGATGGCTCCACCATTCAAAACGAAAACATATCCCGATTGTGATCGAGAATCATCTCAATCGGTTTGGAAACTCGCATCCGTGTAACCTTTTACAACGAGCTCATCTTCACCAGAACCATATATCAGAAACATATCCTTAGTGCGTCTAAGGTATTTCAATATATTCTTGACAGCCATCCAATGAATATCACCAGGGTTCTGTTGGTATCTGCTTGTCATGCTCAAGGCGCATGACACATCCGGTCTAGTGCATATCAATGCATACATGATGGATCCTATAGCTGACGCATATGGGACTCCTTTCATTCTTTCTTGCTCATCCTTTGAGCTTGGACATTGAGATGTACTCAATATCGTTCCTCTTGGAATAGGTACCAAACCTTTCTTAGAGTTTTCCATCTTGAACCTTTTCAAGATCTTGTCAATGTATGCACTTTGATTTAAACCTATCAACCTTCTTGATCTATCTCTATAGATCTTTATTCCCAGAATATAGGCGGCTTCACCAAGATCTTTAATGGAAAAACAACTCCCAAGCCAGGCTTTAACACCTTCCATGGTTGGAATGTCATTTCCAAATAGCAGTATGTCATCGACATACAATACTAAGAAAGTGATGATGCTCCCACTAGCTTTCTTATATACACAAGCTTCATCAGCATTTTTGATGAATCCAAATTTCTTGACTTCTTCATCAAAACGGCGATTCCAACTTCTAGATGCTTGTTTCAATCCGTAGATTGATTTCTTCAACTTGCATACCTTGTTAGGATGTTGTGGATCGACAAAACCTTCAGGCTGAACCATATAGACATCCTCTTCAAGATGTCCATTTAGAAAAGCGGTTTTGACGTCCATTTGCCAAATCTCATAATCATAGTGTGCAGCTATGGCAAACAATATCCTAATCGACTTCAGCATTGCAACAGGCGAGAAGGTCTCATCATAATCAACCCCTTGAGTTTGAGTGAAACCTTTTGCTACAAGCCGAGCCTTATAAGTATCTAAGTTTCCATGCATATCTGTTTTCTTCTTGAAAACCCACTTACTTCTAACTGGTTTGGAGTTAGGTGGTTGTACAACCAAATCCCATACTTGGTTGTCATGCATGGATTGCATCTCTACGTTCATGGCTTCAAGCCATTTGTCACAATCAGATCGTGACATTGCATCATGGTAAGTGATAGGTTCATCGGAATCTACCACATAGCATCCATCCATGAAAAACCCATATCTTTCGGGTGGATTACTAATTCTACCAGATCTGCGAACGTTTTGTGTGTCTTGATCAACCATTTGATCATCTTCAACAACCTCTTGTTGATTGCTAGTGTCAACCAAGCGTGTATCCATTTGTGGCTCTAGATCCTCCTCGAGTTCCACGGCTCTTATAGTTTCTTCCATAAGAAACTTAGTTTCCAAGAACTCGGCCTTCAGAGCAATAAAGACCTTTTGCTCGTCTGGGTTGTAGAAATAATATCCCATAGAATCTTTGGGATATCCTACAAAGATACACTTAGTGGATCGGCTTTCTAATTTGTTTTGGTTGTTGTGCTTAACATAAGCTTCACAACCCCATACCTTTAAATAGTTTAATGATGGAACCCTTCCATGCCATATTTCAAAAGGTATCTTGTCCACTTTCTTGGTTGGGACCATATTCAGAATGCGGGCTGCGGAAAGTAACGCGAAACCCTAAAAGGATAAAGGTAATGTGCTTCTAGCCATCATTGATCGAACCATATCTAGTAGAGTTCGATTCCTCCTTTCAGATACACCGTTATGTTGCGGTGTTCCGGGTGGAGTAAGTTGTGAGATAATCCCACAACTTCTAAGATGATCTAGAAACTTATCATTAAGGTATTCACCTCCTCTATCGGATCGAAGCACTTTGATTGTTTTGTTGAGTTGATTTTGCACTTCATTTTGGAAGACTTTGAACACTTCAAAGGCTTCATCTTTGTGCTTTAAGAGAAACACATACCCATAGCGACTATAGTCGTCGGTAAAGGTAATGAAGTATCTTTCACCATTCCTTGTCATTGTCTTAAAAGGACCACATACATCCGTGTGTATGATACCTATTAAACCTTTCGCCCTTTCATTAGTTCCACTAAAGGGCTTCTTGGTCATCTTTCCCAATAAACAAGATTCACATTTGTCAAATGAATCATCACTTGATTTCAAAAGACCATTCTTTTGAAGTGTATTAATGCGTCCTTTGCTTATGTGACCAAGGCGACAATGCCAAGTGAAAGTTTTACTCAAATCTAATTTGAGTTTCTTGGTGTATGATTGGTACAACATATTATCAAAGGATGTGTTATCATGAACCAATTCATAAATGCCATTATAAGGTAAAGCTTTAAAATAAAAGATACCATTCAAAGATACATCAATAGCATTGTCCACAAAATTAAAATCATAACCAAATTGTCTTAACAATGAAACGGAGATAATGTTCCTAGTTAAACTAGGAGCATACAGAATATCATGCAAAATAACTTCCAAACCACTTGGAAGTTTCAAAACAAAATCTCCTTTTGCTTCAACTTGAACTTGAGCTCCATTGCCCATGTAGAGACTAATGTCTCCCTTCTTCAAGTTCTTACTTCTTTTGAACCCCTGCAATAAATTGCAAATATGAGCTCCACATCCGGTATCTAATACCCATGTGTTATGAGAAGTAATATTAAGATCAATATGGATCATGAAGGTTGTACCTGATGCTTGTCCGGCATCCCTCTTTTCTTTCAACTCTTTGAGATAGGTTGGACAATTTCTTAACCAATGTCCTACCTCACCACAATGAAAACATGGATCACTCTTTTGCTTCTTCTCTTTTGGTTTAAATGGTTCCGCTTTTGCCTTTCCCTTCCCTTTGCCTTTCACATTGACGTGCCCCTTGCCCTTAGCAACCTTTGCTTTAGGTTCCGGGTGATGCCTTTTCTTACTTCCGCCTTCATTGATTTGGAGAACCGGTAAAACCTTCTTACCCATTCCTGCTTCGGCCGTTTTGAGCATTCCGTGAAGCTCGGGAATGCTCTTGTCCCATCCATTCATATTATAATTCAAGACAAAAGTCTCAAATTTCTTGGTTAGGCCATTTAGGATCAAATCCGTGGCCAACTCTTTTGAGACGGGACAATTTAGCCGTTCAAGGCGAGTAATGTGACTTTGCATCTTAAGCACGTAAGATGATACGGATTGGGTTTCTTCCATATGACATGCATGAAGCGCTCGAACCGTCTCGAAGCGTTCCACCCTAGCCTTTTGAAGGAACATTTCCTTAAGTTGGGTAATCATTTCATATGCTCCATGATGCTCAAAGTCCTTTTGAAGTTTGGGAATCATGGTTCCCAACATGAGGCAAGAAACTTGCACCGAATCTTCGGTGTGTTTTATCCAATCCGCACAGGCATCAACATCATCAATGTTGGGCTCATCGGGAATAGGATCATCCAACACATACGATTTCTTTTCTTGCTTGAGAACAATTCTCAAGTTTCGGAACCAATCCATGAAATTGTTGTAGTTGAGACGATCCTTTTCAAGAAGTGTTCTTAGTGATAGGTTATGGACGGGTGGGATAATTGCGTTAGGTGGATTGTTGATTCCGGCCATCTATTTATATAAAACCAAGTTCAATTTTAGTATTTATGGATATCATTAGTTTATTTTAATCATTAATACCCTTTTGTGTTTTTAAAAACAATTAATAATTAAATCTAGAATCCAACGTTTCATTCATATAGTAGTTAGGTGACCTTTATCCTACTATTGAATTAACAAGGTAGTCAATGTTTGACGATTACATCCCTTTGTAACTTCTTGTTTTATGGGATCATTTAAACGTCATAAGTTTAGTTGGCATGTTTAATCCCATCAACACCATTGAACACCATGCTTCGGTGACCCTATTCACATGGTTTCCAATTTCAAGTCGTCCTACTTATACATACATGTGAGTTTACACATACAAGTGGTTAGGTGACCTTTATCCCACAAACATTGTAAACCCACCTCAAACACACAAGTTTCCTAAATGTGGTTAGGTGACCTTTATCCCACATAGAGTTCCCAAGCGTTTCGAGTGTTGTATAAAAGGATGGTGTTAGACTTGTTCCCACAAAAAAATTCAAAAGGGATTTTTGTTTGTTTTCTAAATTCTAGATGGGAAAACAAAGTGTGTACCTTTCATTTGCATGCATTCAAATGTATGGTACTTAGTTGAAAACCAAATTTCAAAATTCCTTTTAATAAACCCATTTTATTATGAAATCATTAACCTTTTGATAAAATTAATTTTATTACTTAATGATTTCTAAGGAATCAAAATGATGCAAGTTTTGTCGGTTATAGTTGTTAGCTATCAATATCCTAATATCATAACAAACAATATCATAATAACCAAACATGCATAAACAACCATATATGAGTCCATAACCATAGCCAACTAATTTTAGCTACACTTGCTAACCGAAACAAGTGTGCCAAAAAGGTCTTTCTTAAGGGACAACATGACACAAGGCATGAAATGATGAACTCCCACTTGATCCCGCATCCGAATGATTCAAGTATCCATCTTTTGTGTTGTGTTTCTTCATTTATTTGGGCTTCCTTTTGGGCCTTCAAATCAGCCCCTTTTGGGATTACAAATCTTGGGTTTGGGTCATTGGGTTAGAATCCCATATTGGGCTATTAAGCCCTTTAAGGCCCAAAGCCAAAATCAAGTCCATATGCATCTTCCAATTACAAAATATATCCTAATACATTTTTCTAGTAATGGAATTACACCTAATCTATTTATTATTACAAATCAATGAAATAAATAAATAAATTACAAACCCAAATAAAATATTAACTAATATTACAACCATATTGAATATTTCAAACCACAACACAAAATCATACATTGATAGTTCGGGAGGGAGTGAGCTTGGATCTAGATCTGAGATTGTTTGGTGATGTTGTTTGCAATCAGTGATGCGGAATCTCACTGATCACGTATTGATGCTTGAATGTTCATGAAGATCAATGCAAAGTATGATGAAGATTATGATAATATGAATAGGTGAATTGTATTAGATCAAAGGATGTTACAAGAGAATATGACTAACAAGAATAGGCAACTCTCTTAACAAATGACCTAGGTGATGGTATTTATAGTCCATACCATTCACCTTACAAAGTAACCTAAAAGACGTGCAATTAAGCACAAAACGATTACACAAATATTCTAAGACAAATACAAATTATTAACGTCTTCACCCGTGCTTGCTCGTGATGATGCTCGATATCTTCACTCGCTTATATTTGGAAAGTGACATCTTCAAATAACCCCAACAGTACTCCCCGTAAGATGACACTTTACAAATCCGACATATCAGCTTAAATCTTCATGTGGCGAGCATAGAGAGCAACTTAAAGTTTTGGTATGCATTATCTTCAAGAGGACCCAACAGTACTCCCCCTAAGATGATGCTATCAACACTCTGTCTTTCAACAAGCAATCTGCATCCTTCTCTCCCTTTTGAGTTACATCAGAGGCTATGGAAAGAAATTAGCAGAGAGTAGATTCCGGTGAATCTATATATCAGCAACGGGATCTTCTTCAACGGTTGAAGTAGAATGAGAAGACTTCTTTGACTTAGAATACTCCCCCTCAACTTTTGCTTTAGAGGTTAACAGGATCTGTGTATGAGATATTAAGAGGAGGATTCTTAACACTCAGCAATCTGACTTGGAGATCTTTGGACTGGAATCAGGCTTGAACAGGAACATCTTCAAGTCGCGTGGAAGCTTGTTCTGCAATGGAAACAGTTCCTGCAACTCAAAGAAAAACATTAAAACTCAGGCAATAATGTGCATTTATCATCAATGTAAAGATTAAGTTCTCAATCGGATGAGATATTGCTCGATGAACAACTTCTACATCAATAACATATGTTAATCTGCCAACACAAAAGAAAAATATTAAAATGACAATCTTTTTGGTGTTTTTGAATTTTTCAATGTTTTTGATATTTTTGGAATTTTCTCTTTACATTCTGAATCTTTAACCTGCAATGAGATCATACCAGCAATTTATCCAACACATGTTTTGCAGTTTTGAGAATAGACATTTGAATTGTGAAGTAATTGAGTGATGAATTGTTGAACAAATCAATTAGCTCGAAGTGACACACTTACTTTTTCTATTCTTGATGATCAATTAGGTTGATTTAAGAATAAATTTTGAGTGACCCACACTTTGCACATTAGAAAGTTATACACCTCATCTAAATATCCTGAGAACAACTCAACACGTCAGGTCACTTACAATTATAAACAGTGTGGAATTTGGGTTCTATTTGGATTTGGTCCACTTTGGGACTTCTTTTGAATTCCTTTTTGGAATTTTTCTTTTTCCTATTGTTCCCCTTGGGAATCTTCTGAATTCCATTTTGGAATTTGTTTGGTGACGGTCCACATTTGGGACTCTTTTTGTTCCATCTTTGGGAATCTTTTGCTGCACCTTGAAGCTCAAAAGAGACTTCGTGTGAGACTTCAGGTCTGTGGGTACCACAACAAAGAAGCTCACGATGCGGTTCATCACACTGAATAGATTGCATCATTACCCGATGTATATTTATTGCGTCACAAGATATCTATTTGATTTGTATAAACATTTCACATGCACTAAGACGTTTCAACCACAAAAACTCATTAGAATTTAGTTAAATCATCAAAGAATATACTTGTTCAGTATAATTGTCTGAGCCGTCTCGCACATCAATTTTCACGCTTCAGTCTTTATTGTTTAAAAATGATATGTCGAATAACTCTAGTGTATCTATCATTTCTCATGTACGTGCAAGTAGATTCAACATATTTTTGGATTTTTCTGATTTTATCATTTTTTTTTAATAATGATATCTCCCCCTAAACTTTTAAATTTCTTGGAAAATTGAAAGTTTAAAGAAAAGAAAATGGCAGATATGTTATCAACGTATGAAAAGTGTGCATGCAATATACTTAATCTAAACAGACGAAATGAAACATTGGTTGTTTCTTGCACTGCCATCATTGTTTGATTTTTGAAAATGTTTTTTTTTTTTTAAATTCCTTCAATGATTCCTTTTTGTTTTCCAACTCCGTTTGGTGTCAGTTGCATCGAAAACATCATGAACAAGATTCGGTATCTTGTCATGATAAGAGATCAGCCACGGTCTTCTTTTCTTTGTTTGACCGGCCTCCATAACTGTCCCTAACACACTAACAAATCAGTTAGAGGTAATGACCCAAACCATTTCGGTTTTGGGTCGTCCAAATTCATCAACATATGAGATATTCTCATAAGTGCAAGGAGTACCTTCAGGTGGTGGTTTTGATGATACAATGTAATTTGTACCTTCATCTTCTTTCATGGATTGTTTGTCAAAAGAGTAATTATAGTCATTTTCAAACAAATTGCTAATTTCATTTAAAAACAGGTTTTGTTGACTATATTTCTTATTCAAAGATTGATTCACTATTGGAATCATTTTATCATTTAAATCATGATTTCTCTTTTTGTTTTTGACAAACTTTGGTGTCCATGAATCATTGACATGTTGATTTTCATCAAACGAATGTCTATGATTAGATCTTTGAAAGTTAGAAACGTACCTGGAAGGGTATGCACGTGATGAACTTCTTTGGACTGACCTTCTCGGCTTGTAGTAGCACCCGGATGTGTTGTGATTGACCATGTCACAAATAGAGCAATACTTGTTGTAATAACATTCCATTGTGTCGTGGTTGTACATCTGACAGTTGGTGCAGTACTTGCTGTAGTAGCATTCCATTGTCGTGTGATTGTACATTTCACATATCTCGCAGTACTTCTGATGAGCCTTGAAGGGAGACTTCTTTCCTTTCTTCTGAGAAGTCTTTGCTGTTGAAGATTGTTGTTTCTGAGAAGCTTTGACCTCTGAATCTTGTTGAATCTTTCTTGAAGGAGCTGGAGTCTTGAACTTGTCACCTTTTGACCCAAAAGGAAAGACACCTTGACTGTAAATACAATCTGAGATATGATGAGTTTCAGAGTCACAGATTAAACAGTATACGTCACTGTTTGAATCACTCGGGGATTCGGAATCTTGAGACTTTGAAGTAGAAGGAGTATGTGGTGTAGAATCAGATGAAGCGCCCTTTGTCTTGTTCTTCTTGGCTTTGCTCTTCTTTCTTCTAACCTTCTTCTTCTTCTTCTTTGACTGAAACTCTTCTGTCTTTTCTTCTTGAGAAGATAGTGATCCAACAATTCCGGTTGGCACTAATCCCTCATCTTTCTTTTCAACAGACTTTCCTTTTTCGACTTCTTCTTTGATAAGCACAAGATCAGATTGTGATCTGTTCAGTTTGTCAGTAAGCTCCATAAGTTGTACATTCAGATTATGCTTTTCGGTAAGCATTGAATCAACATTCTGTGTAAGAGATTTGAGTCTATCTTCACACAATTGGTGATCTTTCTGTAGACTTGCATGCTTCTCTTGTTCTTCTTGCAATTTCTTTTTCAGAGTGTTGTTCTCTGAATTGAACATCTCAGACAACTTCTTCAACTTTAGAATCTCTTCTTCCAAATCTTTGATCACACTGGAAGAGTGTTCATTTGATTTTGCAGCTTCGTTTCTGATGTTCATTGCTTCTTTTTCTTTTTGCTTGAGTGAAACTTCAAGAGATGTGATTCTTTGATCAGATATTTCATGCTCTTCTTTCAGATTCTTGTGCATTTGCTCTTCCTTCTTGAGTTTATCACAAATCTTGAAAGAATATACTCTGTAGTGTTCAACTTGTTGAAAACATTCTTTGGTGCACATCTTTTCTCTGACTTCAATTGGCATTTCAACATAAGAACTGTTCTCATCTTTCTTGATTTCCTTTTCAGACATCAATTTCTCCATTTCTGATTTCAATTGAGCAATTGTCTCATCTTGCTTTGCAATGATTTCTGACAAGTTGCTAATTTCTTTATCTTTCTTTTCAATCTCTTGAATGGAAACAACATCATTGTTTTCACTCCAATCATATTCTTCTTCTTCATCATGATTTTTATGAGAATCTGCTTGACTCACAAGAACAAGTTTTGTGTGTTCATGAAAGTCTCTCTTCTTTTGATCACAGTCTTTGGCAACTTGAAGATAAGTTGTTTCAAACATGTGATTGAATTCTGTAATAAATTCATTGATATCTTCTCTTTTATTTTCTTCTCGGATCACGGTAAACATGCCCGTTGACATTTTTCTTGAATTTTCAAAATCATTTTGATGATTTTTCTGGGAAGTCATGGTGGCTAAAAATGACTAATTTGAAATTTTGGAAAAATGATTTTTTTTTTGGTCACTGTTGGGACGGGTAAACAACTTGGGACGGCTGAACAGTGCTTCACCCGGCAGAACAGTGTTTCACCCGGCTGTACAGTGCTTCACCCGGCTGATAAGTGTCTTCACCCGGCTGAACAGTGCTTCACCCGGCTGGACAGTTCTTCACCCGGCTGAACAGTTCCTTTACCCTGCTGAACAGTGTTTCACCCGGCTGAACAGTGTCTCACCCGGCTGAACAGTGTTTTTCACCCAACTGAACAGTTTTTCACCCGGATGAACAGTATCTTACCCGGCTGAATAGTGTTTTTCTTCTTTACCCGTCTAGACAAAAACTCAACACTCAGGAAAATTTCTTTCAATCAACCACCAAATTCTTTAATTCTTCTTCAGATTTCTGGGCAAATATCAATCAAATCTTCATATCAGATTGACTTTTCAAAGTCAAAATTGTGATGAACACAAGATCAATTCTTCAATATTTGTTGTTTTTGTTCAATTCAACACTCGTATTAGCTAAGGAATGATGTTTCTAACAATCCTTCAAAGTTTTTCTACCTTGAATCAAGCTAAATCTCATTCAGATCTGGATTTTTGATGAAGAACACAACAAGTGGGTTTTGACAAAAATGACAAAATATGGATCGAAATCAACAAATCAGTGATGTTTGGTTATGAACGAAGCTTAGGATAGTGATTTCTAACACATCTCAATCATCAATTTCTCAATATCATCAACAAATTCCAGATCTCAAATTTGAGCAGTGAATATGACGAACTTGAACAATTTCTTCAAAAACTCAATCAAATCTTCACCAATTGATCTCAAACTTTGCAGTTCTTTACACAAACATGAATCAAAGCTAATGGTAGCAAAAATTCCATCAATAACAACAACAATCAAAGATCACCCAACAGCTCTGATACCAATTGATAGTTCGGGAGGGAGTGAGCTTGGATCTAGATCTGAGATTGTTTGGTGATGTTGTTTGCAATCAGTGATGCGGAATCTCACTGATCACGTATTGATGCTTGAATGTTCATGAAGATCAATGCAAAGTATGATGAAGATTATGATAATATGAATAGGTGAATTGTATTAGATCAAAGGATGTTACAAGAGAATATGACTAACAAGAATAGGCAACTCTCTTAACAAATGACCTAGGTGATGGTATTTATAGTCCATACCATTCACCTTACAAAGTAACCTAAAAGACGTGCAATTAAGCACAAAACGATTACACAAATATTCTAAGACAAATACAAATTATTAACGTCTTCACCCGTGCTTGCTCGTGATGATGCTCGATATCTTCACTCGCTTATATTTGGAAAGTGACATCTTCAAATAACCCCAACATACATGCACAAGGTCTATGGCTAGGTTATGAACTACTCAAAAGCATATCCAAATATGTAATAACATAAGTTTAAAATGGTTCCCTTTGAACCCTTGAAATTTTCGGCCTAAAATATATAAAACCGAAAATTTCGGGTTTTGTCCAAACAAAGCAACTAACCATTTTAATGACTTTAAACTTTCAAGATAATCATATGCATGTAAGTATTATCTTGAAAATCCAAGGGAACCCATTGGCCTAAAACTTTCGGCCTTGGGGTGTAACACACCAAGAAAACCGAAATTTTTAGATTTTATGATGTATGCACTCGTTTAAGCGGCTCTGATACCATTGTTGGGTTTTAACAAGTTATCAAAGTGTATATAAATCATATTTATATAAAAACGCAGCGGATGAAATATTTAAACTTGTTTGTTACCATATTAAAAATCTTTTAATATCAAAACCCAAAACCCGGATCCAAAAACAATATGCATACAATCAAAACTAAAACCAACAACAACATGTGAAGATGCTTATACCTTTCAAGAGGAATATGAAGGAGAATGTGTTGGTTTGAATGGCTAATCTCCAAAGTAGAAGATCCTCAAGCTTGTATACCCTCAAGCCTCCAACAAACACCACTTTTGCTAGGATTTAACACTTGAAAAATCTCCTTTCTTCTTGGATTTTTGCCTTGGCCGAAAATTTGAAGAAGAAAAGAAGAGAGAAGAACTTTTCTTCTTTGCACTTATGTGTTGATCTAGTTAGAGAAAGATTTGTAATATCCTTTTTTAAAGACAAAAGATTGAGTGTAAGATACTCAACTCTTTTGCATGCCCTTGATAGAAACAAAAACCAAAAGAGAGGACAAAGTGGGGAAGGGGGCGGCCCAAGTGGGTCCCACCTTAAAAAAAATTTTAATATTTTTTTTGTTAATATCTTTCTCTCTTTATTTATTTAAAACAAGGTGTAGCAAAACATATCTTGTAAATGTTATTTAAACAACTTTAAATAACATTGTAGAAGATTCTTTCTTTCATAATATAAATCATCCATATGATTTATTTTTAACATAAGTGCAAATATCTAGAAACCCAATTTCTAAATATTCTAAGTGTTGATATTTATTTTAGATCATGTCTTAAAAAAAATAAATATCCCGCTGTTTGTCTAGCTTGTCATTGGGTATGACCCGACTTGGATCATAACGTACTAGCCACATCAATTATAGTATGTGTCTTGGGCAGAATAATTCTAACAGTTCAAAGGACTCGTACGAATTCATTAGGTTTATTATGGAGTTTTAAGTTTACGTACGGTATTGTATGGTGTAGTTAGGAGTTGTGAGGTGTCATACATTATACTAACATGCTTTTCAAGGTGCTAATGTGGTATACGGAGTCTTAAGATATTCTAGGTTGTCGTATGATGTTTAAATGACTCGGACCAACTCATTAGGTTTATTCTGGAGTTTTAAGGTTTCGAACGGTGTTGTAAGGTGTTGTTAGGAGTTTTAAGGCGTCCTAAGTGATAATAACGTGCTTTTCAAGGTACTAATATGGCGTATAGAGTCGTAACAAGTTCTGAGTTGTCGTATTATGTTCAAAGGACTTGGGCGATTTAATTAGGTTTATTATGAAGTTTTAAGGTTTTGTACGGTGTTGTAAGGTGTTGTTTGGAGTTTTAAGGCGTCCTACGTTATACTAACATGCTTTTCAAGGTGCTAATATGGCATTCAGAGCCTTAAGATGTCCTAACTTGTAGCAGGATGTTCAATGGACTCGGACGAATTCATTAGGCGTATTATGGAGTTTTAAGTTTTCGTACCGTGATGTAAGGTGTTTTTAGGATCTATAAGGCGTCCTACATTATACTAACATGCTTTTCGAGTTGCTAACTCGGCATATAGAGTCGTAAGATGTCCTAAGTTGTCGTACGATGTTCAAAGGACTCGTACGAATTCATTAGGTTTATTATTGAAACAACCCAATTTTTTTTATAGTAACTTTTCACAAAAGTATATTTATCAGAATCAGAGTAGGTCCCAGTTACATTCAAATTTTGCCACTCGTAGTGACATGTCATTTCATTATATATTTGTTACAACAAAAACTAGATCGTTTTACAACGACTTTATTTTACAAAATATTAAACACAAGAGTAGGGTTCCTTGTCAGTCCAGTCACGTCCATGAAGCTTCAACCATTTATAGGTGCTTTCCCTGAAAACATTTAAAAATATTTTTATTAGCTTTCGCTAAGTAAGTACACTCTTTTTATTTCAAAACATATTTTCTTTTGTTTGGGATCAACACCCAAAATCATTTTATTTAATCCCTATTACTCCATTGGAATTCACACAGATTTCCTTGTGGGTTTAATAAAAACCCTTAGGGATTATTAACTCCACTTTTTATATTTAATCCTCATTACTCCGTAGGAATTCACACAGATTTCCTTATGGGTTCTTTCGACCCTTTTGAGGATCATTAACTCCGTAATTTATTTTAATCCTCATTACTCCGTTGGAATTCACACAGATTTCCTATGGGTTTAACCCTTGAGGATTATTAACTCCGCCAACTATTATTTTATATGTGGGGTTTAATACCCGAACCCCTTGGGATTTATCACCACTTTATATCCCATTTTAGACCATCCATACACATATTTGGATCAAAATCATGCATAATAATAACATATATCATATATATAAACTTGTTTCATCTCCACAAAATGACACAAATTTATAGCATATAACATGCTTACATGATTTATAAGTTATAAGTTAGCGTACTTACGATCACACTTTTATAATCAATAACCACGTATAACGTATAAAATGATTTACTTAAATATGGATCAGTGTACTTACCTCTTAATGCTTGTAACTCGATTCTAAAAGATAACCTGTTGGTTATTGTAATCGGCTTTCTCCAAAACGTACTATAGCTTTTACGATCTCCCATTTACTCCGAACCCACTCAAATATAAATACGTACGTTATACTTTTTAAAATAAACGCACTTAATTGGTATAACCATGGTTCGGTTTTTGTTGTGTACTTGTGTCCTTAAAATTTTGTACACATATATGCAAACTTATTGCCGCCATCCTAACCGTCTTTCATATTAATATATTATCTTCCTTTAAAACTAAAACATCTAAATGTTTCGTATGCATTCTCGAATCTTCATGTGAACATTGAATTAAATTCAAATTTGCACTTTAAACCTTTTACTTTCCTTACTTCACAATACAAACCATCTTTTTAACTTATTATTGTTATTATTAGAACAACCAGACAAACTTATATGCATATATTTTTTTATCAATCACCTTATCCCTTTTTTTTAAGCATTCATGCATGTATATTTATTTACCCTTTTTTTTTAAACCGTCATACCATTCATCTATCCAATCAATGAGAATGAACTATTTACAATGACAATAAACACATCCTCATCTTTATTTAGATAATAAACTTAACCTTCAAGCAGTTTCATATAAATATATCCAACTCCTAACTTTAAACATATTATTATTATTATTATTATTTTTATTATTATTATTATTAACATCATTAACATCATTATCATCATCATTATCATCATCATATACGATGTCTAAGTATTTAACATTCACGTATTTAGGCATCTCACTTTCTAACTCGTGACTTAGTGAAGACTTACTCGTTCAACAATAGTTGAAATATAAGATTTATATGTTATTTTTTTATTTACAAATTGGGATGTTACAAATCTACCCTCCTTATTTAGGTTTCGTCCCCGAAACCTCTCAGACCTCAAATTATTCAGGGTGATATTTTTCTTTTCTTTTACAGTTCTCATGTGATGACACAACCTTTCATATGTTTCTATTGAACTTTAACCTAGGTAACCACTTAGTTGTGGAGCGGGTTGACTCTTAGGTCACACATAGTAACTAGCTCCTCCTAATACTTTCTTTCCTTTTTTTTTATACATAATTTATGTTATTCGTAGTATAACTTACCACCCAAACATATACGTATGTGACTTTTGAAATGCAATAATTTTCTTTTTCCGCTAAATTCTTCAGGTAATTTTAAACATCATGTCGTACTTTGTAGTTCATAATATTTGTGGCTTAAAATTTTGTGATGATAATGTTAATCACACTAACATTCACATCCTTTAAATTTTGACTTATTTATCAAAATTTATTTGTTTTACTTTAATTTTATATACACTATGCGGTTGTTATAAATCAATCCCTCATGACCTTAAGCCGATATATCATATTACTAACAAATTTACAACTCACATTTCTACTTTCACAATCATTTAATACCAAAGTGTACTAATAACTTGTGACTTTTTAGCATTTACTTTCTAGTGATTTACAATTTTCTTCAATTTACCATAGTCTTGGTATTTTGACTTCTTTTGATCACTCTTCACCCGTAAGCATCACACTTTATTACCAATCTTTCCATATATATTCAACAACTTGATGACTAGTCGGTCACCATTGTGCGTGCATAATACTATCTAACTAAATTGATTGCTTACTCACTTAAAATCTTAGAATGACATTTGCAATCTAAAGTTAAGATTTTTGAAACTTGTTAATCATATATTAATTTATATCTTGATTCAGCTTTTATTTTCTACAAGTACGTATTCTACACCATAAAAATTTGTTACAACATTACTTACTAACAACTTGTAACTTTAACAACCTTATCAACAATTTGACGTCCTAATTCAACATCTTGGATCCTCAATATCTAGTGGTGTACTTGTACTTTTTTTTTTTACAACTTTCTTAAACATACTTTATGGTTTAATAAGGTACCATTTCTTATACCTTTGTTCAATCTTGTTTCATCTTATATTCAAATTAATCATCTGAGGTACTTCTATAGTTTATAATATATACCGATGACTTATGACTATACAGAAGTTGTATTAATTTTCTACAATCTTTGCTACGAATTGAGAACTATCTTACAACACTAGGTATGTACTACTTACTACTTATGTGTCTTTTATCTACTTTATCTTCATGTACATTTTTCAACTTGTGGTTCACCAAACATCTTGTCGCCACCATTATCCAATGAATTATTTAACAACTTGTGACCTTTCACACAACCTTCTCGATTAACTTAACCTATAACTTAACACCATGATCAACCTAATGGGTCATTTAGCTACTTAAAATGTTAATTTGGATACACACATCCTTCTGATATGATCAATCAATCTATGGATTTGGAATCCCATCCCACAATTTGAATTATTCTTAACTTTCACACATTGGTGTATTCATTGAATTTCAATTCATATTCTCTAAGGGAGTTTTCGACTCATTCACCCTTAAGATAGAAACTTTTACTTACAAATCTTTATTTAGTCTAATCATATATATAGATATATATTTATCTTTATCGAGTCTACTGTAAATCCTGAATTTGTATTACTTTCAGCACTTTCTTTATCAATTCCTCTAATCTCTATCAAGTTCAAGACCCCAACGTGTGTAAAGCCTTGTCAATCTCATTGAAATTTTGACATTTAAATCAGTATACCTCAAATATATGAGCAACCCCATCATTTCTCTATGTCTCTACATTTTTAGCTGTGTTTAAACTCTTAGGCAATCTTCTTAACTCATTCTCTTCCTCTATCTCTTATAAGAATATAGTCTTTTATATGAATATACAATATCTTAATTTAATTTGACAAGTATTGTTTAGGATCTCTATGTATCCTTAGGCCTCCAAATTATAATAATTTACTCATCAAATTTATGCCCAAGTTTGAGACAAGTTTTTTTTTAGCTACCGTAATCTTTATAAATACTATCATTTGATGTACTAGTCATAAAATATAAATGTAACAAGACGGTCTCTCTACTTACTTGACCACCACTTTTCCTTTGTTTCATTCTTTATTGCTCTAGACATATTTCTCTAAAAAAAACACTCCTAATTGCATTCTCCACAAGTTTTGCGAAGAACGAAATGGGATTTTAAAGTTAGTTCTTTTGCTATCAGCGGTCACATCTTTCCACAATAAAGCCAACCACATGTTATAGAACTAATGCGATTCTTCTCTGTTGTCATCTTTATCCCATGATAATTTTATTTGTCTTTCGATTTCTTATCGGTCATTTCTTGACCATACATGTATAGTATATCTTTGTTAGGATTACAAGACTCAAAAAAAAAAAATATATATATATATATATATTTTATCAATTACCATCTATAGTCACACATTATTTACACATACTATACCACCAATAAGTTTTCTTACATGCTAACACATGCATCTAAGACATCACAAATTGTATTACCATAATTACTTTTCACAATGTTATCCCTTTAAGATAACAGTTAAATTATTTATTACTAGATAATTTCATCTTATCAATTTCTTCTTTCTAAAATACCATCTAAGGCCCTTATGCTCCTTATTTTATTGTTAATTCTTAACAATTTTCTTAAGGCCATCAAGTACGATATATGCATTTAAGATGTACTACATGCATGCACACATCAATTTACGCATTTTACTCCCTCACTTACTCTTTGTTGTTTTCGATACAATACAATCATTGTGACTTCATAATGAAATAATACATTAATTTTCATACTGGCCAGGCATGAAAATAATATATTATTTTCATTATAATTTCTCAACTATCATATTGTGCCTAGAACATACAAATTTCAGTTTTCACATATTTTCACATATGTTTTCCATTTCTGCACCGATACAAATCCTCTTTTGAGCTTCCTGGACCGCTTCTGGACTGAACCCTCTCATTTATTTATCAGCAGCACTTAATGATTCGAGTTTAAGTGTTCATTCTAAATACTTAAACACTTAAATCCCTCGAACCGTGCTCTGATACCAACTTGAAACAACCCAATTTTTTTTATAGTAACTTTTCACAAAAGTATATTTATCAGAATCAGAGTAGGTCCCAGTTTACATTCAAATTTTGCCACTCGTAGTGACATGTCATTTCATTATATATTTGTTACAACAAAAACTAGATCGTTTTACAACGACTTTATTTTACAAAATATTAAACACAAGAGTAGGGTTCCTTGTCAGTCCAGTCACGTCCATGAAGCTTCAACCATTTATAGGTGCTTTCCCTGAAAACATTTAAAAATATTTTTATTAGCTTTCGCTAAGTAAGTACACTCTTTTTATTTCAAAACATATTTTCTTTTGTTTGGGATCAACACCCAAAATCATTTTATTTAATCCCTATTACTCCATTGGAATTCACACAGATTTCCTTGTGGGTTTAATAAAAACCCTTAGGGATTATTAACTCCACTTTTTATATTTAATCCTCATTACTCCGTAGGAATTCACACAGATTTCCTTATGGGTTCTTTCGACCCTTTTGAGGATCATTAACTCCGTAATTTATTTTAATCCTCATTACTCCGTTGGAATTCACACAGATTTCCTATGGGTTTAACCCTTGAGGATTATTAACTCCGCCAACTATTATTTTATATGTGGGGTTTAATACCCGAACCCCTTGGGATTTATCACCACTTTATATCCCATTTTAGACCATCCATACACATATTTGGATCAAAATCATGCATAATAATAACATATATCATATATATAAACTTGTTTCATCTCCACAAAATGACACAAATTTATAGCATATAACATGCTTACATGATTTATAAGTTATAAGTTAGCGTACTTACGATCACACTTTTATAATCAATAACCACGTATAACGTATAAAATGATTTACTTAAATATGGATCAGTGTACTTACCTCTTAATGCTTGTAACTCGATTCTAAAAGATAACCTGTTGGTTATTGTAATCGACTTTCTCCAAAACGTACTATAGCTTTTACGATCTCCCATTTACTCCGAACCCACTCAAATATAAATACGTACGTTATACTTTTTAAAATAAACGCACTTAATTGGTATAACCATGGTTCGGTTTTTGTTGTGTACTTGTGTCCTTAAAATTTTGTACACATATATGCAAACTTATTGCCGCCATCCTAACCGTCTTTCATATAAATATATTATCTTCCTTTAAAACTAAAACATCTAAATGTTTCGTATGCATTCTCGAATCTTCATGTGAACATTGAATTAAATTCAAATTTGCACTTTAAACCTTTTACTTTCCTTACTTCACAATACAAACCATCTTTTTAACTTATTATTGTTATTATTAGAACAACCAGACAAACTTATATGCATATATTTTTTTATCAATCACCTTATCCCTTTTTTTTAAGCATTCATGCATGTATATTTATTTACCCTTTTTTTTTAAACCGTCATACCATTCATCTATCCAATCAATGAGAATGAACTATTTACAATGACAATAAACACATCCTCATCTTTATTTAGATAATAAACTTAACCTTCAAGCAGTTTCATATAAATATATCCAACTCCTAACTTTAAACATATTATTATTATTATTATTATTTTTATTATTATTATTATTAACATCATTATCATCATTATCATCATCATTATCATCATCATATACGATGTCTAAGTATTTAACATTCACGTATTTAGGCATCTCACTTTCTAACTCGTGACTTAGTGAAGACTTACTCGTTCAACAATAGTTGAAATATAAGATTTATATATTATTTTTTTATTTACAAATTGGGATGTTACAATTATGGAGATTTAAGGTTTCGTACGGTGTTGTAAGGTGTTTTTAGGTGCTGTAAGGCATTCTACATTTTACTAACACGGTTTTTGAGTTGCTAATTGGGCATAAAGAGTAGTAAGAAGTCCTAAGTTGTCGTATGACGTTCAAAGGACTCGTACGAATTCATTAGGTTTATTATTGAGTTTTAAGTTTACGTACGGTATTGTATGGTGTAGTTAGAAGTTGTGAGGTGTCATACATTATACTAACATGCTTTTCAAGGTGCTAATGTGGTATACAGAGTCTTAAGATATTCTAGGTTGTCGTACGATGTTTAAATGACTCGGACCAACTCATTAGGTTTATTCTGGAGTTTAAAGGTTTCGAACAGTGTTGTAAGGTGTTGTTAGGAGTTTTAAGGCGTCCTAAGTGATAATAACGTGCTTTTCAAGGTACTAATATGGCGTATAGAGTCGTAACAAGTTCTGAGTTGTCGTATTATGTTCAAAGGACTTGGGCGATTTAATTAGGTTTATTATGAAGTTTTAAGGTTTTGTACGGTGTTGTAAGGTGTTGTTTGGAGTTTTAAGGCGACCTACGTTATACTAACATGCTTTTCAAGGTGCTAATATGGCATTCAGAGCCTTAAGATGTCCTAACTTGTAGCAGGATGTTCAATGGACTCGGACGAATTCATTAGGCGTATTATGGAGTTTTAAGTTTTCGTACCGTGATGTAAGGTGTTTTTAGGATCTATAAGGCGTCCTACATTTTAGTAACATGCTTTTCGAGTTGCTAACTCGGCATATAGAGTCGTAAGATGTCCTAAGTTGTCGTACGATGTTCAAAGGACTCGTACGAATTCATTAGGTTTATTATGAAGATTTAAGGTTTCGTACGGTGTTGTAAGGTGTTTTTAGGTGCTGTAAGGCATTCTACATTATACTAACACGGTTTTCGAGTTACTACTTGGGCATAAAGAGTCGTAAGATGTCCTAAGTTGTCGTACGACGATCAAAGGACTCGTACGAATTCATTAGGTTTATTATTGAGTTTTAAGTTTACGTACGGTATTATATGGTCTGGTTAGGAGTTGTGAGGTGTCATACATTATAATAACATGCTTTTCAAGGTGCTAATGTGGTATACAGAGTCGTAAGATATTCAAAGTTGTCGTATGATGTTTAAATGACTCGGACCAACTCATTAGGTTTATTATGGAGTTTAAAGGTTTCGAACGGTGTTGTAAGGTGTTGTTAGGAGTTTTAAGGCGTCCTAAGTCATACTAACGTGCTTTTCAAGGTACTAATATGGCATATAGAGTCGTAACAAGTTCTGAGTTGCCGTACTATATTCAAAGGACTTGGACGATTTCATTAGGTTTATTATGAAGTTTTAAGGCTTTGTACGGTGTTGTAAGGTGTTGTTTGGAGTTTTAAGGCGTCCTACGTTATACTAACATGCTTTTCAAGGTGCTAATATGGCATTCAGACCCTTAAGATGTCCTAACTTGTAGCACGATGTTCAATTGACTCGGACGAATTCATTAGGCGTATTATGGAGTTTTAAGTTTTCGTACCGTGATGTAAGGTGTTTTTAGGATCTATAAGGCGTCCTACATTATACTAACATGCTTTTCGAGTTGCTAACTCGGCATATAGAGTCGTAAGATGTCCTAAGTTGTCGTATGATGTTCAAAGGACTCGTACGAATTCATTAGGTTTATTATGGAGATTTAAGGTTTCGTACGGTGTTGTAAGGTGTTTTTAGGTGCTGTAAGGCGTTCTACATTATACTAACACGGTTTTCGAGTTGCTAATTTGGCATAAAGAGTGGTAAGATGTCCTAAGTTGTCGTACGACGTTCAAAGGACTTGTACGAATTCATTAGGTTTATTATGGAGTTTTAAGTTTACGTACGGTATTGTATGGTGTAGTTAGGAGTTGTGAGGTGTCATACATTATACTAACATGCTTTTCAAGGTGCTAATGTGGTATACAGAGTCTTAAGATATTCTAGGTTGTCGTACGATGTTTAAATGACTCGGACCAACTCATTAGGTTTATTCTGGAGTTTTAAGGTTTCGAACGGTGTTGTAAGGTGTTGTTAGGAGTTTTAAGGCGTCCTAAGTGATAATAACGTGCTTTTCAAGGTACTAATATGGCGTATAGAGTCGTAACAAGTTCTGAGTTGTCGTATTATGTTCAAAGGACTTGGGCGATTTAATTAGGTTTATTATGAAGTTTTAAGGTTTTGTACGGTGTTGTAAGGTGTTGTTTGGAGTTTTAAGGCGTCCTACGTTATACTAACATGCTTTTCAAGGTGCTAATATGGCATTCAGAGCCTTAAGATGTCCTAACTTGTAGCAGGATGTTCAATGGACTCGGACGAATTCATTAGGCGTATTATGGAGTTTTAAGTTTTCGTACCGTGATGTAAGGTGTTTTTAGGATCTATAAGGCGTCCTACATTATACTAACAAGCTTTTCGAGTTGCTAACTCGGCACATAGAGTCGTAAGATGTCCTAAGTTGTCGTACGATGTTCAAAGGACTCGTACGAATTCATTAGGTTTATTATGGAGATTTGAGGTTTCGTACGGTGTTGTAAGGTGTTTTTAGGTGCTGTAAGGCGTTCTACATTATACTAACACGGTTTTCGAGTTGCTAATTTGGCATAAAGAGTCGTAAGATGTCCTAAGTTGTCGTACGACGTTCAAAGGACTCGTACGAATTCATTAGGTTTATTATGGAGTGTTAAGTTTTCGTACGGTATCGTATGGTGTAGTTAGGAGTTGTGAGGTGTCATACATTATACTAACATGTTTTTCAAGGTTGCTAATGTGGTATACAGAGTCTTAAGATATTCTAGGTTGTCGTATGATGTTAAAATGACTCGGACCAACTCATTAGGTTTATTCTGGAGTTTTAAGGTTTCGAACGGTGTTGTAAGGTGTTGTTAGGAGTTTTAAGGCGTCCTAAGTGATAATAACGGGCTTTTCAAGGTACTAATATGGCGTATAGAGTCGTAACAAGTTCTGAGTTGTCGTATTATGTTCAAAGGACTTGGGCGATTTAATTTGGTTTATTATGAAGTTTTAAGGTTTTGTACGGTGTTGTTTGGAGTTTTAAGGCGTCCTACGTTATACTAACATGCTTTTCAAGGTGCTAATATGGCATTCAGAGCCTTAAGATGTCCTAACTTGTAGCAGCATGTTCAATGGACTCGGACGAATTCATTAGGCGTATTATGGAGTTTTAAGTTTTCGTACCGTGATGTAAGGTGTTTTTAGGATCTATAAGGCGTCCTACATTATACTAACATGCTTTTCGAGTTGCTAACTCGGTATATAGAGTCGTAAGATGTCCTAAGTTGTCGTACGATGTTCAAAGGACTCGTACGAATTCATTAGGTTTATTATGGAGATTTAAGGTTTCGTACGGTGTTGTAAGGTGTTTTTAGGTGCTGTAAGGCATTCTACATTATACTAACACGGTTTTCGAGTTGCTAATTGGGCATAAAGAGTCGTAAGATGTCCTAAGTTGTCGTATGACGTTCAAAGGACTTGTACGAATTCATTAGGTTTATTATTGAGTTTTAAGTTTACGTACGGTATTATATGGTCTGGTTAGGAGTTGTGAGGTGTCATACATTATAATAACATGCTTTTCAAGGTGCTAATGTGGTATACATAGTCGTAAGATATTCAAAGTTGTCGTATGATGTTTAAATGACTCGGACCAACTCATTAGGTTTATTATGGAGTTTAAAGGTTTCGAATGGTGTTGTAAGGTGTTGTTAGGAGTTTTAAGGCGTCCTAAGTCATACTAACGTGCTTTTCAAGGTACTAATATGGCATATAGAGTCGTAACAAGTTCTGAGTTGCCGTACTATGTTCAAAGGACTTGGGCGATTTCATTAGGTTTATTATGAAGTTTTAAGGCTTTGTACGGTGTTGTAAGGTGTTGTTTGGAGTTTTAAGGCGTCCTACGTTATACTAACATGCTTTTCAAGGTGCTAATATGGCATTCAGACCCTTAAGATGTCCTAACTTGTAGCACGATGTTCAATTGACTCGGACGAATTCATTAGGCGTATTATGGAGTTTTAAGTTTTCGTACCGTGATGTAAGGTGTTTTTAGGATCTATAAGGCGTCCTACATTATACTAACATGCTTTTCGAGTTGCTAACTCGGCATATAGAGTCGTAAGATGTCCTAAGTTGTCGTATGATGTTCAAAGGACTCGTACGAATTCATTAGGTTTATTATGGAGATTTAAGGTTTCGTACGGTGTTGTAAGGTGTTTTTAGGTGCTGTAAGGCGTTCTACATTATACTAACACGGTTTTCGAGTTGCTAATTTGGCATAAAGAGTGGTAAGATGTCCTAAGTTGTCGTACGACGTTCAAAGGACTTGTACGAATTCATTAGGTTTATTATGGAGTTTTAAGTTTACGTACGGTATTGTATGGTGTAGTTAGGAGTTGTGAGGTGTCATACATTATACTAACATGCTTTTCAAGGTGCTAATGTGGTATACAGAGTCTTAAGATATTCTAGGTTGTCGTACGATGTTTAAATGACTCGGACCAACTCATTAGGTTTATTCTGGAGTTTTAAGGTTTCGAACGGTGTTGTAAGGTGTTGTTAGGAGTTTTAAGGCGTCCTAAGTGATAATAACGTGCTTTTCAAGGTACTAATATGGCGTATAGAGTCGTAACAAGTTCTGAGTTGTCGTATTATGTTCAAAGGACTTGGGCGATTTAATTAGGTTTATTATGAAGTTTTAAGGTTTTGTACGGTGTTGTAAGGTGTTGTTTGGAGTTTTAAGGCGTCCTACGTTATACTAACATGCTTTTCAAGGTGCTAATATGGCATTCAGAGCCTTAAGATGTCCTAACTTGTAGCAGGATGTTCAATGGACTCGGACGAATTCATTAGGCGTATTATGGAGTTTTAAGTTTTCGTACCGTGATGTAAGGTGTTTTTAGGATCTATAAGGCGTCCTACATTATACTAACATGCTTTTCGAGTTGCTAACTCGGCACATAGAGTCGTAAGATGTCCTAAGTTGTCGTACGATGTTCAAAGGACTCGTACGAATTCATTAGGTTTATTATGGAGATTTGAGGTTTCGTACGGTGTTGTAAGGTGTTTTTAGGTGCTGTAAGTCGTTCTACATTATACTAACACGGTTTTCGAGTTGCTAATTTGGCATAAAGAGTCGTAAGATGTCCTAAGTTGTCGTACGACGTTCAAAGGACTCGTACGAATTCATTAGGTTTATTATGGAGTGTTAAGTTTTCGTACGGTATCGTATGGTGTAGTTAGGAGTTGTGAGGTGTCATACATTATACTAACATGTTTTTCAAGGTTGCTAATGTGGTATACAGAGTCTTAAGATATTCTAGGTTGTCGTATGATGTTAAAATGACTCGGACCAACTCATTAGGTTTATTCTGGAGTTTTAAGGTTTCGAACGGTGTTGTAAGGTGTTGTTAGGAGTTTTAAGGCGTCCTAAGTGATAATAACGGGCTTTTCAAGGTACTAATATGGCGTATAGAGTCGTAACAAGTTCTGAGTTGTCGTATTATGTTCAAAGGACTTGGGCGATTTAATTTGGTTTATTATGAAGTTTTAAGGTTTTGTACGGTGTTGTTTGGAGTTTTAAGGCGTCCTACGTTATACTAACATGCTTTTCAAGGTGCTAATATGGCATTCAGAGCCTTAAGATGTCCTAACTTGTAGCAGCATGTTCAATGGACTCGGACGAATTCATTAGGCGTATTATGGAGTTTTAAGTTTTCGTACCGTGATGTAAGGTGTTTTTAGGATCTATAAGGCGTCCTACATTATACTAACATGCTTTTCGAGTTGCTAACTCGGTATATAGAGTCGTAAGATGTCCTAAGTTGTCGTACGATGTTCAAAGGACTCGTACGAATTCATTAGGTTTATTATGGAGATTTAAGGTTTCGTACGGTGTTGTAAGGTGTTTTTAGGTGCTGTAAGGCGTTCTACATTATACTAACACGGTTTTCGAGTTGCTAATTTGGCATAAAGAGTGGTAAGATGTCCTAAGTTGTCGTACGACGTTCAAAGGACTTGTACGAATTCATTAGGTTTATTATGGAGTTTTAAGTTTACGTACGGTATTGTATGGTGTAGTTAGGAGTTGTGAGGTGTCATACATTATACTAACATGCTTTTCAAGGTGCTAATGTGGTATACAGAGTCTTAAGATATTCTAGGTTGTCGTACGATGTTTAAATGACTCGGACCAACTCATTAGGTTTATTCTGGAGTTTTAAGGTTTCGAACGGTGTTGTAAGGTGTTGTTAGGAGTTTTAAGGCGTCCTAAGTGATAATAACGTGCTTTTCAAGGTACTAATATGGCGTATAGAGTCGTAACAAGTTCTAAGTTGTCGTATTATGTTCAAAGGACTTGGGCGATTTAATTAGGTTTATTATGAAGTTTTAAGGTTTTGTACGGTGTTGTAAGGTGTTGTTTGGAGTTTTAAGGCGTCCTACGTTATACTAACATGCTTTTCAAGGTGCTAATATGGCATTCAGAGCCTTAAGATGTCCTAACTTGTAGCAGGATGTTCAATGGACTCGGACGAATTCATTAGGCGTATTATGGAGTTTTAAGTTTTCGTACCGTGATGTAAGGTGTTTTTAGGATCTATAAGGCGTCCTACATTATACTAATATGCTTTTCGTGTTGCTAACTCGGCATATAGAGTCTTAAGATGTCCTAAGTTGTCGTACGATGTTCAAAGGTCTCGTACGAATTCATTAGGTTTATTATGGAGATTTGAGGTTTCGTACGGTGTTGTAAGGTGTTTTTAGGTGCTGTAAGGCGTTCTACATTATACTAACACGGTTTTCGAGTTGCTAATTTGGCATAAAGAGTCGTAAGATGTCCTAAGTTGTCGTACGACGTTCAAAGGACTCGTACGAATTCATTAGGTTTATTATGGAGTTTTAAGTTTACGTACGGTATTATATGGTGTAGTTAGGAGTTGTGAGGTGTCATACATTATACTAACATGCTTTTCAAGGTGCTAATGTGGTATACAGAGTCGTAAGATATTCAAAGTTGTCGTATGATGTTTAAATGACTCGGACCAACTCATTAGGTTTATTATGGAGTTTTATGGTTTCGAACGGTGTTGTAATCTGTTGTTAGGAGTTTTAAGGCGTCCTAAGTCATACTAACGTGCTTTTCAAGGTACTAATATGGCATATAGAGTCGTAACAAGTCCTGAGTTGCCGTACTATGTTCAAAGGACTTGAGCGATTTCATTAGGTTTATTATGAAGTTTTAAGGTTTTGTACGGTGTTGTAAGGTGTTGTTTGGAGTTTTAAGGGGTCCTACATTATACTAACATCCTTTTCAAGGTGCTAATATGGCATTCAGAGCCTTAAGATGTCCTAACTTGTAGCACGATGTTCACTGGACTCGGACGAATTCATTAGGCGTATTATGGAGTTTTAAGTTTTCGTACCGTGATGGAAGGTGTTTTTAGGATCTATAAGGCGTCCTACATTATACTAATATGCTTTTCGTGTTGCTAACTCGGCATATAGAGTCGTAAGATGTCCTAAGTTGTCGTACGATGTTCAAAGGACTCGTACGAATTCATTAGGTTTATATGGAGATTTAAGGTTTCGTACGGTGTAACGTGTTTTTAGGTGCTGTAAGGCGTTCTACATTATACTAACAAGGTTTTCGAGTTGCTAATTTGGCATAAAGAGTCGTAAGATGTCCTAAGTAGTCGTATGACATTCAAAGGTGCTAATGTTATATAAAGAGTCTTAAGATATTCTAAGTTGTCGTATGATGTTTAAATGACCCGGACCAACTCATTAGGTTTATTATGGAGTTTTAAGGTTTAGAACGGTGTTGTAAGGTGTTGTTAGGAGTTTTAAGGCGTCCTAAGTCATACTAACGTGCTTTTCAAGGTACTAATATGGCATATAGAGTCGTAACAAGTTCTGAGTTGCCGTACTATGTACAAAGGACTTGGGCGATTTCATTAGGTTTATTATGAAGTTTTAAGGTTTTGTACGGTGTTGTAAGGTGTTGTAAGGTGTTGTTTGGAGTTTTAAGGCGTCCTACGTTATACTAACATGCTTTTCAAGGTGCAAATATGGCATTCAGAGCCTTAAGATGTTCTAACTTGTAGCACGATGTTCAATGGACTCGGACGAATTCCTTAGGCGTATTATGGAGTTTTAAGTTTTCGTACCATGATGTAAGGTGTTTTTAGGATCTATAAGGCGTCCAACATTATACTAACATGCTTTTCGAGTTGCTAACTCGGCACATAGAGTCGTAAGATGTCCTAAGTTGTCGTACGATGTTCAAAGGACTCGTACGAATTCATTAGGTTTATTATGGAGATTTGAGGTTTCGTACGGTGTTGTAAGGTGTTTTTAGGTGCTGTAAGGCGTTCTACATTATACTAAAACGGTTTTCGAGTTGCTAATTTGGCATAAAGTGTCGTAAGATGTCCTAAGTTGTCGTACGACGTTCAAAGGACTCGTACGAATTCATTAGGTTTATTATGGAGTTTTAAGTTTACGTACGGTATTATATGGTGTAGTTAGGAGTTGTGAGGTGTCATACATTATACTAACATGCTTTTCAAGGTGCTAATGTGGTATACAGAGTCGTAAGATATTCAAAGTTGTCGTATGATGTTTAAATGACTCGGACCAACTCATTAGGTTTATTATGGAGTTTTATGGTTTCGAACGGTGTTGTAATTTGTTGTTAGGAGTTTTAAGGTGTCCTAAGTCATACTAACGTGCTTTTCAAGGTACTAATATGGCATATAGAGTCGTAACAAGTCCTGAGTTGCCGTACTATGTTCAAAGGACTTGAGCGATTTCATTAGGTTTATTATGAAGTTTTAAGGTTTTGTACGGTGTTGTAAGGTGTTGTTTGGAGTTTTAAGGCGTCCTACATTATACTAACATCCTTTTCAAGGTGCTAATATGGCATTCAGAGCCTTAAGATGTCCTAACTTGTAGCACGATGTTCACTGGACTCGGACGAATTCATTAGGCGTATTATGGAGTTTTAAGTTTTCGTACCGTGATGTAAGGTGTTTTTAGGATCTATAAGGCGTCCTACATTATACTAATATGCTTTTCGTGTTGCTAACTCGGCATATAGAGTCGTAAGATGTCCTAAGTTGTCGTACGATGTTCAAAGGACTCGTACGAATTCATTAGGTTTATATGGATATTTATGGTTTCGTACGGTGTTGTAACGTGTTTTTAGGTGCTGTAAGGCATTCTACATTATACTAACATGGTTTTCGAGTTGCTAATTTGGCATAAAGAGTCGTAAGATGTCCTAAGTTGTCGTATGACGTTCAAAGGACTCGTACGAATTCATTAGGTTTATTATTGGGTTTTAAGTTTACGTACGGTATTATATGGTCTGGTTAGGAGTTGTGATGTGTCATACATTATAATAACATGCTTTTCAAGGTGCTAATGTGGTATAAAGAGTCTTAAGATATTCTAAGTTGTCGTATGATGTTTAAATGACCCGGACCAACTCATTAGGTTTATTATGGAGTTTTAAGGTTTAGAACGGTGTTGTAAGGTGTTGTTAGGAGTTTTAAGGCGTCCTAAGTCATACTAACGTGCTTTTCACTGTACTAATATGGCATATAGAGTCGTAACAAGTTCTGAGTTGTCGTATTATGTTCAAAGGACTTGGGCGATTTCATTAGATTTATTATGAAGTTTTAAGGTTTTGTACGGTGTTGTTTGGAGTTTTAAGGCGTCCTACGTTATACTAACATGCTTTTTAAGGTGCTAATATGGCATTCAGAGCCTTAAGATGTTCTAACTTGTAGCACGATGTTCAATGGACTCGGACGAATTCATTAGGCGTATTATGGAGTTTTAAGTTTTCGTACCGTGATGTAAGGTGTTTTTAGGATCTATAAGGCCTCCTACATTATACTAACATGCTTTTCGAGTTGCTAACTCGGCATATAGAGTCGTAAGATGTCCTAAGTTGTCGTACGACGTTCAAAGGACTCGTACGAATTCATTATGTTTATTATGAAGTTTTAAGTTTACGTACGGTATTGTATGGTGCAGTTAGGAGTTGTGAGGTGTCATACATTATACTAACATGCTTTTCAAGGTGTTAATGTGGTATACAGAGTCTTAAGATATTTTAAGTTGTCGTATGATGTTTAAATGACTCGGACCAACTCATTAGGTTTATTATGGAGTTTCAAGGTTTCGAACGGAGTTATAATCTGTTGTTAGGAGTTTTAAGGCGTCCTAAGTCATACTAACGTGCTTTTCAAGGTACTAATATGGCATATAGAGTCGTAACAAGTTCTGAGTTGCCGTACTATGTTCAAAGGACTTGGGCGATTTCATTAGGTTTATTATGAAGTTTTAAGGTTTTGTACGGTGTTGTAAGGTGTTGTTTGGAGTTTTAAGGTGTCCTACGTTATACTAACATGCTTTTTAAGGTGCTAATATGGCATTCAGAGCCTTAAGATGTTCTAACTTGTAGCACGATGTTCAATGGACTCGGACGAATTCATTAGGCATATTATGGACTTTTAAGTTTTCGTACAGTGATGTAAGGTGTTTTTAGGATCTATAAGGCGTCCTACATTATACTAACATGCTTTTCGAGTTGCTAACTCGGCATATAGAGTCGTAAGATGTCCTAAGTTGTCGTACGATGTTCAAAGGACTCGTACGAATTCATTAGGTTTAGTATGGAGATTTAAGGTTTCGTACAGTGTTGTAAGGTGTTTTTAGTTGCTGTAAGGCGTTCTACCTTATACTAACATTATTTTCGAGTTGATAATTTGGCATAAAGAGTCGTAAGATGTCCTAAGTTGTCGTACGACGTTCAAAGGACTCGTACGAATTCATTAGGTTTATTATGGAGTTTGAAGTTTACGTACGGTATTATTTGGTGTAGTTAGGAGTTGTGAGGTATCATACATTATACTAACATGCTTTTCAAGGTGCTAATGTGGTATACAGAGTCGTAAGATATTCTAAGTTGTCGTATGATGTTTAAATGACTCGGACCAACTCATTAGGTTTATTATGGAGTTTTAAGGTTTCGAACGGTGTTGTAAGGTGTTGTTAGGAGTTTTAAGGCGTCCTAAGTCATACTAACGTGCTTTTCAAGGTACTAATATGGCATATAGAGTCGTAACAAGTTCTGAGTTGCCGTACTATGTACAAAGGACTTGGGCGATTTCATTAGGTTTATTATGAAGTTTTAAGGTTTTGTACGGTGTTGTTTGGAGTTTTAAGGCGTCCTACGTTATACTAACATGCTTTTCAAGGTGCTAATATGGCATTCAGAGCCTTAAGATGTTCTAACTTGTAGCACGATGTTCAATGGACTCGGACGAATTCATTAGGCGTATTATGGAGTTTTAAGTTTTCGTACCGTGATGTAAGGTGTTTTTAGGATCTATAAGGCGTCCTACATTATACTAACATGCTTTTCGAGTTGCTAACTCGGCATATAGAGTCGTAAGATGTCCTAAGTTGTCGTACGATGTTCAAAGGACTCGTACGAATTCATTAGGTTTTGTATGGAGATTTAAGGTTTCGTACGGTGTTGTAAGGTGTTTTTAGTTGCTGTAAGGCGTTCTACATTATACTAACATGGTTTTCGAGTTGCTAATTTGGCATAAAGAGTCGTAAGATGTCCTAAGTTGTCGTACGACGTTCAAAAGACTCGTACGAATTAATTAGGTTTATTATGGAGTTTGAAGTTTACGTACGGTATTATTTGGTGTAGTTAGGAGTTGTGAGGTGTCATACATTATACTAACATGCTTTTCAAGGTGCTAATGTGGTATACAGAGTCGTAAGATATTCTAAGTTGTCGTATGATGTTTAAATGACTCGGACCAACTCATTAGGTTTATTGTGGAGTTTTACGGTTTCGAACGGTGTTGTAAGGTGTTGTTAGGAGTTTTAAGGCGTCCTAAGTCATACTAACGTGCTTTTCAAGGTACTAATATGGCGCATAGAGTCGTAACAAGTTCTGAGTTGTCGTATTATCTTCAAAGGACTTGGGCGATTTCATTAGGTTTATTATGAAGTTTTAAGGTTTTGTACGGTGTTGTAAGGTGTTGTTTGGAGTTTTAAGGCGTCCTACGTTATACTAACATGCTTTTCAAGGTGCTAATATGGCATTCAGAGCCTTAAGATGTTCTAACTTGTAGCACGATGTTCAATGGACTCGGACGAATTCATTAGGCGTATTATGGAGTTTTAAGTTTTCGTACCGTGATGTAAGGTGTTTTTAGGATCTATAAGGCGTCCTACATTATACTAACATGCTTTTCGAGTTGCTAACTCGGCATATAGAGTCGTAAGATGTCCTAAGTTGTCGTACGACGTTCAAAGGACTCGTACGAATTCATTAGGTTTATTATGAAGTTTTAAGGTTTTGTACGGTGTTGTAAGGTGTTGTTTGGAGTTTTAAGGCGTCCTACGTTATACTAACATGCTTTTTAAGGTGCTAATATGGCATTCAGAGCCTTAAGATGTCCTAAGTTGTAGTACGATGTTAAAAGGACTCGGACGATTTCATTAGGCATATTATGGAGTTTTAAGTTTTCGTACAGTGATGTAAGGTGTTTTTAGGATCTATAAGGCGTCGTACATTATACTAACATGCTTTTCGAGTTGCTAACTCGGCATATAGAGTCGTAAGATGTCCTAAGTTGTCGTACGATGTTCAAAGGACTCGTACGAATTCATTAGGTTTAGTATGGTGATTTAAGGTTTCGTACGGTGTTGTAAGGTGTTTTTAGTTGCTGTAAGGCGTTCTACATTATACTAACATGGTTTTCGAGTTGATAATTTGGCATAAAGAGTCGTAAGATGTCCTAAGTTGTCGTACGACGTTCAAAGGACTCGTACGAATTCATTAGGTTTATTATGGAGTTTGAAGTTTACGTACGGTATTATTTGGTGTAGTTAGGAGTTGTGAGGTATCATACATTATACTAACATGCTTTTCAAGGTGCTAATGTGGTATACAGAGTCGTAAGATATTCTAAGTTGTCGTATGATGTTTAAATGACTCGGACCAACTCATTAGGTTTATTATGGAGTTTTAAGGTTTCGAACGGTGTTGTAAGGTGTTGTTAGGAGTTTTAAGGCGTCCTAAGTCATACTAACGTGCTTTTCAAGGTACTAATATGGCATATAGAGTCGTAACAAGTTCTGAGTTGCCGTACTATGTACAAAGGACTTGGGCGATTTCATTAGGTTTATTATGAAGTTTTAAGGTTTTGTACGGTGTTGTTTGGAGTTTTAAGGCGTCCTACGTTATACTAACATGCTTTTCAAGGTGCTAATATGGCATTCAGAGCCTTAAGATGTTCTAACTTGTAGCACGATGTTCAATGGACTCGGACGAATTCATTAGGCGTATTATGGAGTTTTAAGTTTTCGTACCGTGATGTAAGGTGTTTTTAGGATCTATAAGGCGTCCTACATTATACTAACATGCTTTTCGAGTTGCTAACTCGGCATATAGAGTCGTAAGATGTCCTAAGTTGTCGTACGATGTTCAAAGGACTCGTACGAATTCATTAGGTTTTGTATGGAGATTTAAGGTTTCGTACGGTGTTGTAAGGTGTTTTTAGTTGCTGTAAGGCGTTCTACATTATACTAACATGGTTTTCGAGTTGCTAATTTGGCATAAAGAGTCGTAAGATGTCCTAAGTTGTCGTACGACGTTCAAAAGACTCGTACGAATTAATTAGGTTTATTATGGAGTTTGAAGTTTACGTACGGTATTATTTGGTGTAGTTAGGAGTTGTGAGGTGTCATACATTATACTAACATGCTTTTCAAGGTGCTAATGTGGTATATAGAGTCGTAAGATATTCTAAGTTGTCGTATGATGTTTAAATGACTCGGACCAACTCATTAGGTTTATTATGGAGTTTTAAGGTTTCGAACGGTGTTGTAAGGTGTTGTTAGGAGTTTTAAGGCGTCCTAAGTCATACTAACGTGCTTTTCAAGGTACTAATATGGCATATAGAGTCGTAACAAGTTCTGAGTTGCCGTACTATGTTCAAAGGACTTGGGCGATTTAATTAGGTTTATTATGAAGTTTTAAGGTTTTGTACGGTGTTGTAAGGTGTTGTTTGGAGTTTTAAGGCGTCCTACGTTATACTAACATGCTTTTCAAGGTGCTAATATGGCATTCAGAGCCTTAAAATGTCCTAACTTGTAGCACGATGTTCAATGGACTCAGACGAATTCATTAGGCGTATTATGGAGTTTTATGTTTTCGTACCGTGATGTAAGGTGTTTTTAGGATCTATAAGGCGTCCTACATTATACTAACATGCTTTTCGAGTTGCTAACTCGGCATATAGAGTCGTAAGATGTTCTAAGTTGTCGTACGATGTTCAAAGGACTCGTACGAATTCATTTGGTTTATTATGGAGATTTAAGGTTTCGTACGGTGTTGTAGTGCTGTAAAGCGTTCTACATTATACTAACACCGTTTTTGAGTTGCTAATTGGGCATAAAGAGTCGTAAGATGTCCTAAGTTGTCGTACGACGTTCAAAGGACTCGTACGAATTCATTAGGTTTATTTTGAAGTTTTAAGTTTACGTACGGTATTGTATGGTGCAGTTAGGAGTTGTGAGGTGTCATACATTATACTAACATGCTTTTCAAGGTGCTAATGTGGTATACAGAGTCTTAAGATATTCTAAGTTGTCGTATGATGTTTAAATCACTCGGACCAACTCATTAGGTTTATTATGGAGTTTTAAGGTTTAGAACGGTGTTGTAATCTGTTGTTAGGAGTTTTAAGGCGTCCTAGGTCATACTAACGTGCTTTTCAAGGTACTAATATGGCATATAGAGTCGTAACAAGTTCTGAGTTGCCGTACTATGTTCAAAGGACTTGGGCGATTTCATTATGTTTATTATGAAGTTTTAAGGTTTTTTACGGTGTTGTAAGGTGTTGTTTGGAGTTTTAAGGCGTCTTACGTTATACTAACATGCTTTTCAAGGTGCTAATATGGCATTCAGAGCCTTAAGATGTCCTAACTTGTAGCACGATGTTCAATGGACTCGGACGAATTCATTAGGCGTATTATGGAGTTTTAAGTTTTCGTACCATGATGTAAGGTGTTTTTAGGATCTATAAGGCATCCAACATTATACTAACATGCTTTTCGAGTTGCTAACTCGGCATATAGAGTCGTAAGATGTCCTAAGTTGTCGTATGATGTTCAAAGGACTCGTACGAATTCATTAGGTTTATTATGGAGATTTGAGGTTTCGTACGGTGTTGTAAGGTGTTTTTAGGAGCTGTATGGCGTTCTACATTATACTAACACGGTTTTCGAGTTGCTAATTTGGCATAAAGAGTCGTAAGATGTCCTAAGTTGTCGTACGACGTTCAAAGGACTCGTACGAATTCATTAGGTTTATTATGGAGTTTTCAGTTTACGTACGATATTGTATTGTGTAGTTAGGAGTTGTGAGGTGTCATACATTATACTAACATGCTTTTCAAGGTGCTAATGTGGTATACAGAGTCGTAAGATATTCAAAGTTGTCGTATGATGTTTAAATGACTCGGACCAACTCATTAGGTTTATTATGGAGTTTTAAGGTTTCGAACGGAGTTGTAATCTGTTGTTTGGAGTTTTAAGGCGTCCTAAGTCATACTAACGTGGTTTTCAAAGTACTAATATGGCATATAGAGTCGTAACAAGTTCTGAGTTGCCGTACTATGTTCAAAGGACTAGGGCGATTTCATTAGGTTTATTATGAAGTTTTAATGTTTTGTACGGTGTTGTAAGATGTTGTTTGGAGTTTTAAGGCGTCCTACGTTATACTAACATGCTTTTCAAGGTGCTAATATGGCATTCAGAGCCTTAAGATGTCCTAACTTGTAGCACGATGTTCAATGGACTCGGACGAATTCATTAGGCGTATTATGGAGTTTTAAGTTTTTGTACCGTGATGTAAGGTGTTTTTAGGATCTATAAGGCGTCCTACATTATACTAACATGCTTTTCGAGTTGCTAACACGGCATATAGAGTCGTAAGATGTCCTAAGTTGTCGTACAATGTTTAAAGGACTTTTACGAATTCATTAGGTTTAGTATGGAGATTTAAGGTTTCGTACGGTGTTGTAACGTGTTTTTAGGTGCTGTAAGGCGTTCTACATTATAATAACATGGTTTTCGAGTTGCTAATTTGGCATAAAGAGTCGTAAGATGTCCTATGTTGTCGTACGACGTTCAAAGGACTCGTACGAATTCATTAGGTTTATTATGGAGTTTTAAGTTTACGTACGGTATTATATGGTGTAGTTAGGAGTTGTGAGGTGTCATACATTATACTAACATGCTTTTCAAGGTGCTAATGTGGTATACAGAGTCGTAAGATATTCAAAGTTGTCGTATGATGTTTAAATGACTCGGACCAACTCATTAGGTTTATTATGGAGTTTTAAGGTTTCGAACGGAGTTGTAATCTGTTGTTAGGAGTTTTAAGGCGTCCTAAGTCATACTAACGTGCTTTTCAAGGTACTAATATGGCATATAGAGTCGTAACAAGTTCTGAGTTGTCGTACTATGTTCAAAGGACTAGTGCGATTTCATTAGGTTTATTATGAAGTTTTAAGGTTTTGTACGGTGTTGTAAGGTGTTGTTTGGAGTTCTAAGGCGTCCTACATTATACTAACATGCTTTTCAAGGTGCTAATATGGCATTCAGAGCCTTAAGATGTCCTAACTTGTAGCACGATGTTCAATGGACTCGGACGAATTCATTAGGCGTATTATGGAGTTTTAAGTTTTCGTACCGTGATGTAAGGTGTTTTTAGGATCTATAAGGCGTCCTACATTATACTAACATGCTTTTCGAGTTGCTAACTCGGCATATATAGTCGTAAGATGTCCTAAGTTGTCGTACGATGTTCAAAGGACTCGTACGAATTTATTAGGTTTATTATGGAGATTTGAGGTTTCGTACGGTGTTGTATAGTGTTTTTAGGTGCTGTAAGGCGTTCTACATTATAGTAACACGGTTTTCGAGTTGCTAATTAGGCATAAAGAGTCGTAAGATGTCCTAAGTTGTCGTACGAATTCATTAGGTTTATTATGGAGTTTTAAGTTTACGTACGGTATTATACGGTGTAGTTAGGAGTTGTGAAGTGTCATACATTATACTAACATGCTTTTCAAGGTGCTAATGTGGTATACAGAGTCGTAAGATATTCAAAGTTGTCGTATGATGTTTAAATGACTCGGACCAACTCATTAGGTTTATTATGGAGTTTTAAGGTTTCGAACGGAGTTGTAATCTGTTGTTTGGAGTTTTAAGGCGTCCTAAGTCATACTAACGTGCTTTTCAAAGTACTAATATGGCATATAGAGTCGAAACAAGTTTTGAGTTGCCGTACTATGTTCAAAGGACTAGGGCGATTTCATTAGGTTTATTATGAAGTTTTAATGTTTTGTACGGTGTTGTAAGATGTTGTTTGGAGTTTTAAGGCGTCCTACGTTATACTAACATGCTTTTCAAGGTGCTAATATGGCATTCAGAGCCTTAAGATGTCCTAACTTGTAGCACGATGTTCAATGGACTCGGACGAATTCATTAGGCGTATTATGGAGTTTTAAGTTTTTGTACCGTGATGTAAGGTGTTTTTAGGATCTATAAGGCGTCCTACATTATACTAACATGCTTTTCGAGTTGCTAACACGGCATATAGAGTCGTAAGATGTCCTAAGTTGTCGTACAATGTTTAAAGGACTTTTACGAATTCATTAGGTTTAGTATGGAGATTTAAGGTTTCGTACGGTGTTGTAACGTGTTTTTAGGTGCTGTAAGGCGTTCTACATTATAATAACATGGTTTTCGAGTTGCTAATTTGGCATAAAGAGTCGTAAGATGTCCTATGTTGTCGTACGACGTTCAAAGGTCTCGTACGAATTCATTAGGTTTATTATGGAGTTTTAAGTTTACGTACGGTATTATATGGTGTAGTTAGGAGTTGTGAGGTGTCATACATTATACTAACATGCTTTTCAAGGTGCTAATGTGGTATACAGAGTCGTAAGATATTCAAAGTTGTCGTATGATGTTTAAATGACTCGGACCAACTCATTAGGTTTATTATGGAGTTTTAAGGTTTCGAACGGAGTTGTAATCTGTTGTTAGGATTTTTAAGGCGTCCTAAGTCATACTAACGTGCTTTTCAAGGTACTAATATGGCATATAGAGTCGTAACAAGTTCTGAGTTGTCGTACTATGTTCAAAGGACTAGTGCGATTTCATTAGGTTTATTATGAAGTTTTAAGGTTTTGTACGGTGTTGTAAGGTGTTGTTTGGAGTTCTAAGGCGTCCTACATTATACTAACATGCTTTTCAAGGTGCTAATATGGCATTCAGAGCCTTAAGATGTCCTAACTTGTAGCACGATGTTCAATGGACTCGGACGAATTCATTAGGCGTATTATGGAGTTTTAAGTTTTCGTACCGTGATGTAAGGTGTTTTTAGGATCTATAAGGCGTCCTACATTATACTAACATGCTTTTCGAGTTGCTAACTCGGCATATAGAGTCGTAAGATGTCCTAAGTTGTCGTACGATGTTCAAAGGACTCGTACGAATTCATTAGGTTTATATGGAGATTTAAGGTTTCGTACGGTGTTGTAACGTGTTTTTAGGTACTGTAAGGCGTTCTACATTATACTAACATGGTTTTCGAGTTGCTAATTAGGCATAAAGAGTCGTAAGATGTCCTAAGTTGTCGTACGAATTCATTAGGTTTATTATGGAGTTTTAAGTTTACGAACGGTATTATATGGTGTAGTTAGGAGTTGTGAAGTGTCATACATTATACTAACATGCTTTTCAAGGTGCTAATGTGGTATACAGAGTCGTAAGATATTCTAAGTTGTCGTATGATGTTTAAATGACTCGGACCAACTCATTAGGTTTATTATGGAGTTTTAAGGTTTCGAACGGAGTTGTAATCTGTTGTTAGGAGTTTTAAGGCGTCCTAAGTCATACTAACGTGCTTTTCAAAGTACTAATATGGCATATAGAGTCGTAACAAGTTCTGAGTTGCCGTACTATGTTCAAAGGACTAGGGCGATTTCATTAGGTTTATTATGAAGTTTTAATGTTTTGTACGGTGTTGTAAGATGTTGTTTGGAGTTTTAAGGCGTCCTACGTTATACTAACATGCTTTTCAAGGTGCTAATATGGCATTCAGAGCCTTAAGATGTCCTAACTTGTAGCACGATGTTCAATGGACTCGGACGAATTCATTAGGCGTATTATGGAGTTTTAAGTTTTTGTACCGTGATGTAAGGTGTTTTTAGGATCTATAAGGCGTCCTACATTATACTAACATGCTTTTCGAGTTGCTAACACGGCATATAGAGTCGTAAGATGTCCTAAGTTGTCGTACAATGTTTAAAGGACTTTTACAAATTCATTAGGTTTAGTATGGAGATTTAAGGTTTCGTACGGTGTTGTAACGTGTTTTTAGGTGCTGTAAGGCGTTCTACATTATAATAACATGGTTTTCGAGTTGCTAATTTGGCATAAAGAGTCGTAAGATGTCCTAAGTTGTCGTACGACGTTCAAAGGACTCGTACGAATTCATTAGGTTTATTATGGAGTTTTAAGTTTACGTACGGTATTATATGGTGTAGTTAGGAGTTGTGAGGTGTCATACATTATACTAACATGCTTTTCAAGGTGCTAATGTGGTATACAGAGTCGTAAGATATTCAAAGTTGTCGTATGATGTTTAAATGACTCAGACCAACTCATTAGGTTTATTATGAAGTTTTAAGGTTTCGAACGGAGTTGTAATCTGTTGTTAGGAGTTTTAAGGCGTCCTAAGTCATACTAACGTGCTTTTCAAGGTACTAATATGGCATATAGAGTCGTAACAAGTTCTGAGTTGTCGTACTATGTTCAAAGGACTAGTGCGATTTCATTAGGTTTATTATGAAGTTTTAAGGTTTTGTACGGTGTTGTAAGGTGTTGTTTGGAGTTTTAAGGCGTCCTACATTATACTAACATGCTTTTCAAGGTGCTAATATGGCATTCAGAGCCTTAAGATGTCCTAACTTGTAGCACGATGTTCAATGGACTCGGACGAATTCATTAGGCGTATTATGGAGTTTTAAGTTTTCGTACCGTGATGCAAGGTGTTTTTAGGATCTATAAGGCGTCCTACATTATACTAACATGCTTTTCGAGTTGCTAACTCGGCATATAGAGTCGTAAGATGTCCTAAGTTGTCGTACGATGTTCAAAGGACTCGTACGAATTCATTAGGTTTATATGGAGATTTAAGGTTTCGTACGGTATTGTAACGTGTTTTTAGGTGCTGTAAGGCGTTCTACATTATAATAACATGGTTTTCGAGTTGCTAATTTGGCATAAAGAGTCGTAAGATGTCCTAAGTTGTCGTACGACGTTCAAAGGACTCGTACGAATTCATTAGGTTTATTATGGAGTTTTAAGTTTACGTACGGTATTATATGGTTTAGTTAGGAGTTGTGAGGTGTCATACATTATACTAACATGCTTTTCAAGGTGCTAATGTGGTATACAGAGTCGTAAGATATTCAAAGTTGTCGTATGATGTTTAAATGACTCGGACCAACTCATTAGGTTTATTATGAAGTTTTAAGGTTTCGAACGGAGTTGTAATCTGTTGTTAGGAGTTTTAAGGCGTCCTAAGTCATACTAACGTGCTTTTCAAGGTACTAATATGGCATATAGAGTCGTAACAAGTTCTGAGTTGTCGTACTATGTTCAAAGGACTAGTGCGATTTCATTAGGTTTATTATGAAGTTTTAAGGTTTTGTACGGTGTTGTAAGGTGTTGTTTGGAGTTTTAAGGCGTCCTACATTATACTAACATGCTTTTCAAGTTGCTAATATGGCATTCAGAGCCTTAAGATGTCCTAACTTGTAGCACGATGTTCAATGGACTCGGACGAATTCATTAGGCGTATTATGGAGTTTTAAGTTTTCGTACCGTGATGTAAGGTGTTTTTAGGATCTATAAGGCGTCCTACATTATACTAACATGCTTTTCGAGTTGCTAACTCGGCATATAGAGTCGTAAGATGTCCTAAGTTGTCGTACGATGTTCAAAGGACTCGTACGAATTCATTAGGTTTATATGGAGATTTAAGGTTTCGTACGGTATTGTAACGTGTTTTTAGGTGCTGTAAGGCGTTCTACATTATACTAACATGGTTTTCGAGTTGCTAATTTGGCATAAAGAGTCGTAAGATGTCCTAAGTTGTCGTTCGACGTTCAAAGGACTCGTACGAATTCATTAGGTTTATTATTGAGTTTTAAGTTTACGTACGGTATTATATGGTGTAGTTAGGAGTTGTGAGGTGTCATACAATATACTAACATGCTTTTCAAGGTGCTAATGTGGTATACAGAGTCGTAAGATATTCAAAGTTGTCGTATGATGTTTAAATGACTCGGACCAACTCATTAGGTTTATTATGAAGTTTTAAGGTTTCGAGCGGAGTTGTAATCTGTTGTTAGGAGTTTTAAGGCGTCCTAAGTCATACTAACGTGCTTTTCAAGGTACTAATATGGCATATAGAGTCGTAACAAGTTCTGAGTTGATGTTCAAAGGACTAGTGCGATTTCATTAGGTTTATTATGAAGTTTTAAGGTTTTGTACGGTGTTGTAAGGTGTTGTTTGGAGTTTTAAGGCGTCCTACATTATACTAACATGCTTTTCAAGGTGCTAATATGGCATTCAGAGCCTTAAGATGTCCTAACTTGTAGCACGATGTTCAATGGACTCGGACGAATTCATTAGGCGTATTATGGAGTTTTAAGTTTTCGTACCGTGATGTAAGGTGTTTTTAGGATCTATAAGGCGTCCTACATTATACTAACATGCTTTTCGAGTTGCTAACTCGGCATATAGAGTCGTAAGATGTCCTAAGTTGTCGTACGATGTTCAAAGGACTCGTACGAATTCATTAGGTTTATATGGAGATTTAAGGTTTCGTACGGTGTTGTAACGTGTTTTTAGGTGCTGTAAGGCGTTCTACATTATACTAACATGGTTTTCGAGTTGCTAATTTGGCATAAAGAGTCGTAAGATGTCCTAAGTTGTCGTTCGACGTTCAAAGGACTCGTACGAATTCATTAGGTTTATTATTGAGTTTTAAGTTTACGTACGGTATTATATGGTGTAGTTAGGAGTTGTGAGGTGTCATACATTATACTAACATGCTTTTCAAGGTGCTAATGTGGTATACAGAGTCGTAAGATATTCTAAGTTGTCGTATGATGTTTAAATGACTCGGACCAACTCATTAGGTTTATTCTGGAGTTTTAAGGTTTCGAAGGGTCTTGAAAGGTGTTGTTAGGAGTTTTAAGGCGTCCTAAGTCATACTAACGTGCTTTTCAAGTTACTAATATGGCATATAGAGTCGTAACAAGTTCTGAGTTGTCGTACTATGTTCAAAGGACTTGGGCGATTTCATTAGGTTTATTATGAAGTTTTAAGGTTTTGTACGGTGTTGTAAGGTGTTGTTTGGAGTTTTAAGGCGTCCTACGTTATAATAAGGTGCTTTTCAAGGTGCTAATATGGCATTCAGAGCTTTAAGATGTCCTAACTTGTAGTACGATGTTAAAAGGACTCGGACGAATTCATTAGGCGTATTATGGAGTTTTAAGTTTTTGTACCGTGATGTAAGGTGTTTTTAGGATCTATAAGGCGTCCTACATTATACTAACATGCTTTTCCAGTTGCTAACACGGCATATAGTGTCGTAAGATGTCCTAAGTTGTCGTACGATGTTCAAAGGACTTGTACGAATTCATTAGGTTTAGTTTGGAGATTTAAGGTTTCGTACGGTGTTGTAACGTGTTTTTAGGTGCTGTAAGGCGTTCTACATTATACTAACATGGTTTTCGAGTTGCTAATTTGGCATAAAGAGTCGTAAGATGTCCTAAGTTGTCGTACGACGTTCAAAGGACACGTACGAATTCATTAGGTTTATTATGGAGTTTTAAGTTTACGTACGGTATTATATGGTGTAGTTAGGAGTTGTGAGGTGTCATACATTATACTAACATGCTTTTCAAGGTGCTAATGTGGTATACAGAGTCGTAAGATATTCTAAGTTGTCGTATGATGTTTAAATGACTCGGACCAACTCATTAGGTTTATTCTGGAGTTTTAAGGTTTAGAACGGTGTTGTAAGGTGTTGTTAGGATTTTTAAGGCGTCCTAAGTCATACTAACGTGCTTTTCAAGTTACTAATATGGCATATAGAGTCGTAACAAGTTCTGAGTTGTCGTACTATGTTCAAAGGACTTGGGCGATTTCATTAGGTTTATTATGAAGTTTTAAGGTTTGTACGGTGTTGTAAGGTGTTGTTTGGAGTTTTAAGGCGTCCTACGTTATAATAACGTGCTTTTCAAGGTGCTAATATGGCATTCAGAGCCTTAAGATGTCCTAACTTGTAGTACGATGTTACAAGGACTCGGACGAATTCATTAGGCGTATTATGGAGTTTTAAGTTTTTGTACCGTGATGTAAGGTGTTTTTAGGATCTATAAGGCGTCCTACATTATACTAACATGCTTTTCCAGTTGCTAACATGGCATATAGAGTCGTAAAATGTCCTAAGTTGTCGTACGATGTTCAAAGGACTTGTACGAATTCATTAGGTTTAGTTTGGAGATTTAAGGTTTCGTATGGTGTTGTAACGTGTTTTTAGGTGCTGTAAGGCGTTCTACATTATACTAACATGGTTTTCGAGTTGCTAATTTGGCATAAAGAGTCGTAAGATGTCCTAAGTTGTCGTTCGACGTTCAAAGGACTCGTACGAATTCATTAGGTTTATTATGGAGTTTTAAGTTTACGTACGGTATTATATAGTGTAGTTAGGAGTTGTGAGGTGTCATACATTATACTAACATGCTTTTCAAGGTGCTAATGTGGTATACAGAGTCGTAAGATATTCTAAGTTGTCGTATGATGTTTAAATGACTCGGACCAACTCATTAGGTTTATTCTGGAGTTTTAAGGTTTCGAAGGGTGTTGAAAGGTGTTGTTAGGAGTTTTAAGGCGTCCTAAGTCATACTAACGTGCTTTTCAAGTTACTAATATGGCATATAGAGTCGTAACAAGTTCTGAGTTGTCGTACTATGTTCAAAGGACTTGGGCGATTTCATTAGGTTTATTATGAAGTTTTAAGGTTTTGTACGGTGTTGTAAGGTGTTGTTTGGAGTTTTAAGGCGTCCTACGTTATAATAAGGTGCTTTTCAAGGTGCTAATATGGCATTCAGAGCTTTAAGATGTCCTAACTTGTAGTACGATGTTAAAAGGACTCGGACGAATTCATTAGGCGTATTATGGAGTTTTAAGTTTTTGTACCGTGATGTAAGGTGTTTTTAGGATCTATAAGGCGTCCTACATTATACTAACATGCTTTTCCAGTTGCTAACACGGCATATAGTGTCGTAAGATGTCCTAAGTTGTCGTACGATGTTCAAAGGACTTGTACGAATTCATTAGGTTTAGTTTGGAGATTTAAGGTTTCGTACGGTGTTGTAACGTGTTTTTAGGTGCTGTAAGGCGTTCTACATTATACTAACATGGTTTTCGAGTTGCTAATTTGGCATAAAGAGTCGTAAGATGTCCTAAGTTGTCGTACGACGTTCAAAGGACACGTACGAATTCATTAGGTTTATTATGGAGTTTTAAGTTTACGTACGGTATTATATGGTGTAGTTAGGAGTTGTGAGGTGTCATACATTATACTAACATGCTTTTCAAGGTGCTAATGTGGTATACAGAGTCGTAAGATATTCTAAGTTGTCGTATGATGTTTAAATGACTCGGACCAACTCATTAGGTTTATTCTGGAGTTTTAAGGTTTAGAACGGTGTTGTAAGGTGTTGTTAGGATTTTTAAGGCGTCCTAAGTCATACTAACGTGCTTTTCAAGTTACTAATATGGCATATAGAGTCGTAACAAGTTCTGAGTTGTCGTACTATGTTCAAAGGACTTGGGCGATTTCATTAGGTTTATTATGAAGTTTTAAGGTTTGTACGGTGTTGTAAGGTGTTGTTTGGAGTTTTAAGGCGTCCTACGTTATAATAACGTGCTTTTCAAGGTGCTAATATGGCATTCAGAGCCTTAAGATGTCCTAACTTGTAGTACGATGTTACAAGGACTCGGACGAATTCATTAGGCGTATTATGGAGTTTTAAGTTTTTGTACCGTGATGTAAGGTGTTTTTAGGATCTATAAGGCGTCCTACATTATACTAACATGCTTTTCCAGTTGCTAACATGGCATATAGAGTCGTAAGATGTCCTAAGTTGTCGTACGATGTTCAAAGGACTTGTACGAATTCATTAGGTTTAGTTTGGAGATTTAAGGTTTCGTATGGTGTTGTAACGTGTTTTTAGGTGCTGTAAGGCGTTCTACATTATACTAACATGGTTTTCGAGTTGCTAATTTGGCATAAAGAGTCGTAAGATGTCCTAAGTTGTCGTTCGACGTTCAAAGGACTCGTACGAATTCATTAGGTTTATTATGGAGTTTTAAGTTTACGTACGGTATTATATGGTGTAGTTAGGAGTTGTGAGGTGTCATACATTATACTAACATGCTTTTCAAGGTGCTAATGTGGTATACAGAGTCGTAAGATATTCTAAGTTGTCGTATGATGTTTAAATGACTCGGACCAACTCATTAGGTTTATTCTGGAGTTTTAAGGTTTCGAAGGGTGTTGAAAGGTGTTGTTAGGAGTTTTAAGGCGTCCTAAGTCATACTAACGTGCTTTTCAAGTTACTAATATGGCATATAGAGTCGTAACAAGTTCTGAGTTGTCGTACTATGTTCAAAGGACTTGGGCGATTTCATTAGGTTTATTATGAAGTTTTAAGGTTTTGTACGGTGTTGTAAGGTGTTGTTTGGAGTTTTAAGGCGTCCTACGTTATAATAAGGTGCTTTTCAAGGTGCTAATATGGCATTCAGAGCTTTAAGATGTCCTAACTTGTAGTACGATGTTAAAAGGACTCGGACGAATTCATTAGGCGTATTATGGAGTTTTAAGTTTTTGTACCGTGATGTAAGGTGTTTTTAGGATCTATAAGGCGTCCTACATTATACTAACATGCTTTTCCAGTTGCTAACACGGCATATAGTGTCGTAAGATGTCCTAAGTTGTCGTACGATGTTCAAAGGACTTGTACGAATTCATTAGGTTTAGTTTGGAGATTTAAGGTTTCGTACGGTGTTGTAACGTGTTTTTAGGTGCTGTAAGGCGTTCTACATTATACTAACATGGTTTTCGAGTTGCTAATTTGGCATAAAGAGTCGTAAGATGTCCTAAGTTGTCGTACGACGTTCAAAGGACACGTACGAATTCATTAGGTTTATTATGGAGTTTTAAGTTTACGTACGGTATTATATGGTGTAGTTAGGAGTTGTGAGGTGTCATACATTATACTAACATGCTTTTCAAGGTGCTAATGTGGTATACAGAGTCGTAAGATATTCTAAGTTGTCGTATGATGTTTAAATGACTCGGACCAACTCATTAGGTTTATTCTGGAGTTTTAAGGTTTAGAACTGTGTTGTAAGGTGTTGTTAGGATTTTTAAGGCGTCCTAAGTCATACTAACGTGCTTTTCAAGTTACTAATATGGCATATAGAGTCGTAACAAGTTCTGAGTTGTCGTACTATGTTCAAAGGACTTGGGCGATTTCATTAGGTTTATTATGAAGTTTTAAGGTTTGTACGGTGTTGTAAGGTGTTGTTTGGAGTTTTAAGGCGTCCTACGTTATAATAACGTGCTTTTCAAGGTGCTAATATGGCATTCAGAGCCTTAAGATGTCCTAACTTGTAGTACGATGTTACAAGGACTCGGACGAATTCATTAGGCGTATTATGGAGTTTTAAGTTTTTGTACCGTGATGTAAGGTGTTTTTAGGATCTATAAGGCGTCCTACATTATACTAACATGCTTTTCCAGTTGCTAACATGGCATATAGAGTCGTAAGATGTCCTAAGTTGTCGTACGATGTTCAAAGGACTTGTACGAATTCATTAGGTTTAGTTTGGAGATTTAAGGTTTCGTATGGTGTTGTAACGTGTTTTTAGGTGCTGTAAGGCGTTCTACATTATACTAACATGGTTTTCGAGTTGCTAATTTGGCATAAAGAGTCGTAAGATGTCCTAAGTTGTCGTTCGACGTTCAAAGGACTCGTACGAATTCATTAGGTTTATTATGGAGTTTTAAGTTTACGTACGGTATTATATGGTGTAGTTAGGAGTTGTGAGGTGTCATACATTATACTAACATGCTTTTCAAGGTGCTAATGTGGTATACAGAGTCGTAAGATATTCTAAGTTGTCGTATGATGTTTAAATGACTCAGACCAACTCATTAGGTTTATTCTGGAGTTTTAAGGTTTCGAAGGGTGTTGAAAGGTGTTGTTAGGAGTTTTAAGGCGTCCTAAGTCATACTAACGTGCTTTTCAAGTTACTAATATGGCATATAGAATCGTAACAAGTTTTGAGTTGACGTACTATGTTCAAAGGACTTAGGCGATTTCATTAGGTTTATTATGAAGTTTTAAGGTTTGTACGGTGTTGTAAGGTGTTGTTTGGAGTTTTAAGGGGTCCTACGTTATAATAACGTGCTTTTCAAGGTGCTAATATGGCATTCAGAGCCTTAAGATGTCCTAACTTGTAGCACGATGTTTAAAGGACTCGGAAGAATTCATTACGCGTATTATGGAGTTTTACGTTTTCGTACCGTGATGTAAGGTGCTTTTAGGATCTATAAGACGTCCTACATTATACTAACATGCTTTTCGAGTTGCTAACTCGGCATATAGAGTCGTAAGATGTCCTAAGTTGTCGTACGACGTTCAAAGGACTCGTACGAATTCATTAGGTTTATTATGGAGTTTTAAGTTTACGTACGGTATTATATGGTGTAGTTAGGAGTTGTGAGGAGTCATACATTATACTAACATGCTTTTCAAGGTGCTAATGTGGTATACAGAGTCGTAAGATATTCTAAGTTGTCGTATGATGTTTAAATGACTCGGACCAACTCATTAGGTTTATTATGGAGTTTTAAGGTTTCGAATGGTGTTGTAAGGTGTTGTTAGGAATTTTAAGGCGTCCTAAGTCATACTAACGTGCTTTTCAAGTTACTAATATGGCATATAGAGTCGTAACAAGTTCTGAGTTGCCGTACTATGTTCAAAGGACTTAGGCGATTTCATTAGGTTTATTATGAAGTTTTAAGGTTTGTACGGTGTTGTAAGGTGTTGTTTGGAGTTTTAAGGCGTCCTACGTTATAATAACGTGCTTTTCAAGGTGCTAATATGGCATTCAGAGCCTTAAGATGTCCTAACTTGTACTACGATGTTAAAAGGACTCGGACGAATTCATTAGGCGTATTATGGAGTTTTAAGTTTTTGTACCGTGATGTAAGGTGTTTTTAGGATCTATAAGGCGTCCTACATTATACTAACATGCTTTTCCAGTTGCTAACACGGCATATAGAGTCGTAAGATGTCCTAAGTTGTCGTACGATGTTCAAAGGACTTGTACGAATTCATTAGGTTTAGTTTGGCGATTTAAGGTTTCGTATGGTGTTGTAACGTGTTTTTAGGTGCTTTAAGGCGTTCTACATTATACTAACATGGTTTTCGAGTTGCTAATTTGGCATAAAGAGTCGTAAGATGTCCTAAGTTGTCGTACGACGTTCAAAGGACTCGTACGAATTCATTAGGTTTATTATGGAGTTTTAAGTTTACGTACGGTATTATATGGTGTAGTTAGGAGTTGTGAGGTGTCATACATTATACTAACATACTTTTCAAGGTGCTAATGTGGTATACAGAGTCGTAAGATATTCTAAGTTGTCGTATGATGTTTAAATGACTCGGACCAACTCATTAGGTTTATTCTGGAGTTTTAAGGTTTCGAACGGTGTTGAAAGGTGTTGTTAGGAGTTTTAAGGCGTCCTAAGTCATACTAACGTGCTTTTCAAGTCATAATATGGCATATAGAGTCGTAACAAGTTCTGAGTTGTCGTACTATGTTCAAAGGACTTGGGCGATTTCATTAGGTTTATTATGAAGTTTTAAGGTTTGTACGGTGTTGTAAGGTGTTGTTTGGAGTTTTAAGGCGTCCTACGTTATAATAACGTGCTTTTCAAGGTCCTAATATGGCATTCAGAGCCTTAAGATGTCCTAACTTGTAGCACGATGTTCAAAGGACTCGGAAGAATTCATTAGGCGTATTATGGAGTTTTACGTTTTCGTACCGTGATGTAAGGTGCTTTTAGGATCTATAAGGCGTCCTACATTATACTAACATGCTTTTCGAGTTGCTAACTCGGCATATAGAGTCGTAAGATGTCCTAAGTTGTCGTACGACGTTCAAAGGACTCGTACGAATTCATTAGGTTTATTATGGAGTTTTAAGTTTACGTACGGTATTATATGGTGTAGTTAGGAGTTGTGAGGTGTCATACATTATACTAACATGCTTTTCAAGGTACTAATGTGGTATACAGAGTCGTAAGATATTCTAAGTTGTCGTATGATGTTTAAATGACTCGGACCAACTCATTAGGTTTATTCTGGAGTTTTAAGGTTTCGAACGGTGTTGTAAGGTGTTGTTAGGAGTTTTAAGGCGTCCTAAGTCATACTAACGTGCTTTTCAAGTTACTAATATGGCATATAGAGTCGTAACAAGTTCTGAGTTGTCGTACTATGTTCAAAGGACTTAGGCGATTTCATTAGGTTTGTTATGAAGTTTTAAGGTTTGTACGGTGTTGTAAGGTGTTGTTTGGAGTTTTAAGGCGTCCTACGTTATAATAACGTGCTTTTCAAGGTGCTAATATGGCATTCAGAGCCTTAAGATGTCCTAACTTGTAGTACGATGTTAAAAGGACTCGGACGAATTCATTAGGCGTATTATGGAGTTTTAAGTTTTTGTACCGTGATGTAAGGTGTTTTTAGGATCTATAAGGCGTCCTACATTATACTAACATGCTTTTCCAGTTGCTAACACGGCATATAGAGTCGTAAGATGTCCTAAGTTGTCGTACGATGTTCAAAGGACTTGTACGAATTCATTAGGTTTAGTTTGGAGATTTAAGGTTTCGTATGGTGTTGTAACGTGTTTTTAGGTGCTGTAAGGCGTTCTACATTATACTAACATGGTTTTCGAGTTGCTAATTTGGCATAAAGAGTCGTAAGATGTCCTAAGTTGTCGTACGACGTTCAAAGGACTCGTACGAATTCATTAGGTTTATTATGGAGTTTTAAGTTTACGTACGGTATTATATGGTGTAGTTAGGAGTTGTGAGGTGTCATACATTATACTAACATGCTTTTCAAGGTGCTAATGTGGTATACAGAGTCGTAAGATATTCTAAGTTGTCGTATGATGTTTAAATGACTCGGACCAACTCATTAGGTTTATTCTGGAGTTTTAAGGTTTCGAACGGTGTTGTAAGGTGTTGTTAGGAGTTTTAAGGCGTCCTAAGTCATACTAACGTGCTTTTCAAGTTACTAATATGGCATATAGAGTCGTAACAAGTTCTGAGTTGTCGTACTATGTTCAAAGGACTTAGGCGATTTCATTAGGTTTATTATGAAGTTTTAAGGTTTGTACGGTGTTGTAAGGTGTTGTTTGGAGTTTTAAGGCGTCCTACGTTATAATAACGTGCTTTTCAAGGTGCTAATATGGCATTCAGAGCCTTAAGATGTCCTAACTTGTACTACGATGTTAAAAGGACTCGGACGAATTCATTAGGCGTATTATGGAGTTTTAAGTTTTTGTACCGTGATGTAAGGTGTTTTTAGGATCTATAAGGCGTCCTACATTATACTAACATGCTTTTCCAGTTGCTAACACGGCATATAGAGTCGTAAGATGTCCTAAGTTGTCGTACGATGTTCAAAGGACTTGTACGAATTCATTAGGTTTAGTTTGGAGATTTAAGGTTTCGTATGGTGTTGTAACGTGTTTTTAGGTGCTGTAAGCCGTTCTACATTATACTAACATGGTTTTCCAGTTGCTAATTTGGCATAAAGAGTCGTAATATGTCCTAAGTTGTCGTACGACGTTCAAAGGACTCGTACGAATTCATTAGGTTTATTATGGAGTTTTAAGTTTACGTACGGTATTATATGGTGTAGTTAGGAGTTGTGAGGTGTCATACATTATACAAACATGCTTTTCAAGGTGCTAATGTGGTATACAGAGTCGTAAGATATTCTAAGTTGTCGTATGATGTTTAAATGACTCGGACCAACTCATTAGGTTTATTCTGGAGTTTTAAGGTTTCGAACGGTGTTGAAAGGTGTTGTTAGGAGTTTTAAGGCGTCCTAAGTCATACTAACGTGCTTTTCAAGTTACTAATATGGCATATAGAGTCGTAACAAGTTCTGAGTTGTCGTACTATGTTCAAAGGACTTAGGCGATTTCATTAGGTTTATTATGAAGTTTTAAGGTTTGTACGGTGTTGTAAGGTGTTGTTTGGAGTTTTAAGGCGTCCTACGTTATAATAACGTGCTTTTCAAGGTGCTAATATGGCATTCAGAGCCTTAAGATGTCCTAACTTGTAGCACGATGTTCAAAGGACTCGGAAGAATTCATTAGGCGTATTATGGAGTTTTACGTTTTCGTACCGTGATGTAAGGTGCGTTTAGGATCTATAAGGCGTCCTACATTATACTAACATGCTTTTCGAGTTGCTAACTCGACATATAGAGTCGTAAGATGTCCTAAGTTGTCGTACGACGTTCAAAGGACTCGTACGAATTCATTAGGTTTATTATGGAGTTTTAAGTTTACGTACGGTATTATATGGTGTAGTTAGGAGTTGTGTGGTGTCATACATTATACTAACATGCTTTTCAAGGTGCTAATGTGGTATACAGAGTCGTAAGATATTCTAAGTTGTCGTATGATGTTTAAATGACTCGGACCAACTCATTAGGTTTATTCTGGAGTTTTAAGGTTTCGAACGGTGTTGTAAGGTGTTGTTAGGAGTTTTAAGGCGTCCTAAGTCATACTAACGTGCTTTTCAAGTTACTAATATGGCATATAGAGTCGTAACAAGTTCTGAGTTGTCGTACTATGTTCAAAGGACTTAGGCGATTTCATTAGGTTTATTATGAAGTTTTAAGGTTTGTACGGTGTTGTAAGGTGTTGTTTGGAGTTTTAAGGCGTCCTACGTTATAATAACGTGCTTTTCAAGGTGCTAATATGGCATTCAGAGCCTTAAGATGTCCTAACTTGTAGTACGATGTTAAAAGGACTCGGACGAATTCATTAGGCGTATTATGGAGTTTTAAGTTTTTGTACCGTGATGTAAGGTGTTTTTAGGATCTATAAGGCGTCCTACATTATACTAACATGCTTTTCCAGTTGCTAACACGGCATATAGAATCGTAAGATGTCCTAAGTTGTCGTACGATGTTCAAAGGACTTGTACGAATTCATTAGGTTTAGTTTGGAGTTTTAAGGTTTCGTATGGTGTTGTAACGTGTTTTTAGGTGCTGTAAGCCGTTCTACATTATACTAACATGGTTTTCGAGTTGCTAATTTGGCATAAAGAGTCGTAAGATGTCGTAAGTTGTCGTACGACGTTCAAAGGACTCGTACGAATTCATTAGGTTTATTATGGAGTTTTAAGTTTACGTACGGTATTATATGGTGTAGTTAGGAGTTGTGAGGTGTCATACATTATACTAACATGCTTTTCAAGGTGCTAATGTGGTATACAGAGTCGTAAGATATTCTAAGTTGTCGTATGATGTTTAAATGACTCGGACCAACTCATTAGGTTTATTCTGGAGTTTTAAGGTTTCGAACGGTGTTGTAAGCTGTTGTTAGGAGTTTTAAGGCGTCCTAAGTCATACTAACGTGCTTTTCAAGTTACTAATATGGCATATAGAGTCGTAACAAGTTCTGAGTTGTCGTACTATGTTCAAAGGACTTAGGCGATTTCATTAGGTTTATTATGAAGTTTTAAGGTTTGTACGGTGTTGTAAGGTGTTGTTTGGAGTTTTAAGGCGTCCTACGTTATAATAACGTGCTTTTCAAGGTGCTAATATGGCATTCAGAGCCTTAAGATGTCCTAACTTGTAGCACGATGTTCAAAGGACTCGGAAGAATTCATTAGGCGTATTATGGAGTTTTACGTTTTCGTACCGTGATGTAAGGTGCGTTTAGGATCTATAAGGCGTCCTACATTATACTAACATGCTTTTCGAGTTGCTAACTCGGCATATAGAGTCGTAAGATGTCCTAAGTTGTCGTACGACGTTCAAAGGACTCGTACGAATTCATTAGGTTTATTATGGAGTTTTAAGTTTACGTACGGTATTATATGGTGTAGTTAGGAGTTGTGTGGTGTCATACATTATACTAACATGCTTTTCAAGGTGCTAATGTGGTATACAGAGTCGTAAGATATTCTAAGTTGTCGTATGATGTTTAAATGACTCGGACCAACTCATTAGGTTTCTTCTGGAGTTTTAAGGTTTCGAACGGTGTTGTAAGGTGTTGTTAGGAGTTTTAAGGCGTCCTAAGTCATACTAACGTGCTTTTCAAGTTACTAATATGGCATATAGAGTCGTAACAAGTTCTGAGTTGTCGTACTATGTTCAAAGGACTTAGGCGATTTCATTAGGTTTATTATGAAGTTTTAAGGTTTGTACGGTGTTGTAAGGTGTTGTTTGGAGTTTTAAGGCGTCCTACATTATAATAACGTGCTTTTCAAGGTGCTAATATGGCATTCAGAGCCTTAAGATGTCCTAACTTGTACTACGATGTTAAAAGGACTCGGACGAATTCATTAGGCGTATTATGAAGTTTTAAGTTTTTGTACCGTGATGTAAGGTGTTTTTAGGATCTATAAGGCGTCCTACATTATACTAACATGCTTTTCCAGTTGCTAACACGGCATATAGAGTCGTAAGATATTCTAAGTTGTCGTACGATGTTCAAAGGACTTGTACGAATTCATTAGGTTTAGTTTGGAGATTTAAGGTTTCGTATGGTTTTGTAAGGTGTTTTTAGGTGCTGTAAGGCGTTCTACATTATACTAACATGGTTTTCGAGTTGCTAATTTGGCATAAAGAGTCGTAAGATGTCCTAAGTTGTCGTACGACGTTCAAAGGACTCGTACGAATTCATTAGGTTTATTATGGAGTTTTAAGTTTACGTACGGTATTATATGGTGTAGTTAGGAGTTGTGAGGTGTCATACATTATACTAACATGCTTTTCACGGTGCTAATGTGGTATACAGAGTCGTAAGATATTCTAAGTTGTCGTATGATGTTTAAATGACTCGGACCAACTCATTAGGTTTATTCTGGAGTTTTAAGGTTTCGAACGGTGTTGAAAGGTGTTGTTAGGAGTTTTAAGGCGTCCTAAGTCATACTAACGTGCTTTTCAAGTTACTAATATGGCATATAGAGTCGCAACAAGTTCTGAGTTGTCGTACTATGTTCAAAGGACTTGGGCGATTTCATTAGGTTTATTATGAAGTTTTAAGGTTTGTACGGTGTTGTAAGGTGTTGTTTGGAGTTTTAAGACGTCCTACGTTATAATAACGTGCTTTTCAAGGTGCTAATATGGCATTCAGAGCCTTAAGATGTCCTAACTTGTAGCACGATGTTCAAAGGACTCGGAAGAATTCATTAGGCGTATTATGGAGTTTTACGTTTTCGTACCGTGATGTAAGGTGCTTTTAGGATCTATAAGGCGTCCTACATTATACTAACATGCTTTTCGAGTTGCTAACTCGGCATATAGAGTCGTAAGATGTCCTAAGTTGTCGTACGATGTTCAAAGGACTCGTACGAATTCATTAGGTTTATATGGAGATTTAAGGTTTCGTACGGTGTTGTAACGTGTTTTTAGGTGCTGTAAGGCGTTCTACATTATACTAACACGGTTTTCGAGTTGCTAATTTGGCATAAAGAGTCGTAAGATGTCCTAACTTGTCGTACGACGTTCAAAGGACTCGTACGAATTCATTAGGTTTATGATGGAGTTTTAAGTTTACGTACGGTATTATATGGTGTAGTTAGGAGTTGTGAGGTGCATACATTATAATAATATGCTTTTCAAGGTGCTAATGTGGTATACAGAGTCGTAAGATATTCAAAGTTGTCGTATGATGTTTAAATGACTCGGACCAACTCATTAGGTTTATTATGGAGTTTTAAGGTTTAGAACGGTGTTGTAAGGTGTTGTTAGGAGTTTTAAGGCGTCCTAAGTCATACTAACATGCTTTTCAAGGTACTAATATGGCATATAGAGTCGTAACAAGTTCTGAGTTGCCGTACTATGTTCAAAGGACTTGGGCGATTTCATTAGGTTTATTATGAAGCTTTAAGGTTTTGTACGGTCACTACTAAAAAATGAACCTATTGTAACCTTTTTATAACCTTTTTGCAACCTTTTTTTTCAAAACAGTTGCATTAGAAGAAGTTGCATTAGATCTAATGCAACTTTTTTGTTACCTATTGCAACTCTTATTTAAAGAGTTGCATTAAAAAAAGGTTGCATTTGAATAAAAATTGGATTATGTAAAAAAAACAGTTGCATTATGTAAAAAAACTGTTGCATTATGTAATAAAAAAAGTTGCAATTGATCTAATGCAACTTCACCTAATGCAACCTTTTTTTACCAAAAAAAGTTGCAATAGGCTTGTTTTCTTGTAGTGGGTATTGTAAGGTGTTGTTTGGAGTTTTAAGGCGTCCTACGTTATACTAACATGTTTTTCAAGGTGCTAATATGGCATTCAGAGCCTTAAGATGTTCTAACTTGTAGCACGATGTTCAATGGACTCGGACGAATTCATTAGGCGTATTATGGAGTTTTAAGTTTTCGTACCGTGATGTAAGGTGTTTTTAGGATCTATAAGGCGTCCTACATTATACTAACATGCTTTTCGAGTTTCTAACTCGGCATATAGAGTCGTAAGATGTCCTAAGTTGTCGTACGATGTTCAAAGGACTCGTACGAATTCATTAGGTTTATTATGGAGATTTATGGTTTCGTACGGTGTTGTAAGGTGTTTTTAGGTGCTGTAAGGCGTTCTACATTATACTAACACGGTTTTCGAGTTGCTAATTTGGCATAAAGAGTCATAAGATGTCCTAAGTTGTCGTACGACGTTCAAAAGGACTCGTACGAATTCATTAGGTTTATTATGAAGTTTTAAGTTTACGTACGGTATTGTATGGTGCAGTTAGGAGTTGTGAGGTGTTATACATTATACTAACATGCTTTTCAAGGTGCTAATGTGGTATACAGAGTCGTAAGATATTCTAAGTTGTCATATGATGTTTAAATGACTCGGACCAACTCATTAGGTTTATTCTAGAGTTTTAAGGTTTCGAACAGTGTTGTAATCTGTTGTTAGGAGTTTTAAGGCGTCCTAAGTCATACTAACGTGCTTTTCAAGTTACTAATATGGCGTATAGAGTCGTAACAAGTTCTGAGTTGTCGTACTATGTTCAAAGGACTTGGGCGATTTCATTAGGTTTATTATGAAGTTTTAAGGTTTGTACGGTGTTGTAAGGTGTTGTTTGGAGTTTTAAGACGTCCTACGTTATAATAACGTGCTTTTCAAGGTGCTAATATGGCATTCAGAGCCTTAAGATGTCCTAACTTGTAGCACGATGTTCAAAGGACTCGGAAGAATTCATTAGGCGTATTATGGAGTTTTACGTTTTCGTACCGTGATGTAAGGTGCTTTTAGGATCTATAAGGCGTCCTACATTATACTAACATGCTTTTCGAGTTGCTAACTCGGCATATAGAGTCGTAAGATGTCCTAAGTTGTCGTACGATGTTCAAAGGACTCGTACGAATTCATTAGGTTTATATGGAGATTTAAGGTTTCGTACGGTGTTGTAACGTGTTTTTAGGTGCTGTAAGGCGTTCTACATTATACTAACACGGTTTTCGAGTTGCTAATTTGGCATAAAGAGTCGTAAGATGTCCTAACTTGTCGTACGACGTTCAAAGGACTCGTACGAATTCATTAGGTTTATGATGGAGTTTTAAGTTTACGTACGGTATTATATGGTGTAATTAGGAGTTGTGAGGTGCATACATTATAATAATATGCTTTTCAAGGTGCTAATGTGGTATACAGAGTCGTAAGATATTCAAAGTTGTCGTATGATGTTTAAATGACTCGGACCAACTCATTAGGTTTATTATGGAGTTTTAAGGTTTAGAACGGTGTTGTAAGGTGTTGTTAGGAGTTTTAAGGCGTCCTAAGTCATACTAACATGCTTTTCAAGGTACTAATATGGCATATAGAGTCGTAACAAGTTCTGAGTTGCCGTACTATGTTCAAAGGACTTGGGCGATTTCATTAGGTTTATTATGAAGCTTTAAGGTTTTGTACGGTCACTACTAAAAAATGAACCTATTGTAACCTTTTTATAACCTTTTTGCAACCTTTTTTTTCAAAACAGTTGCATTAGAAGAAGTTGCATTAGATCTAATGCAACTTTTTTGTTACCTATTGCAACTCTTATTTAAAGAGTTGCATTAAAAAAAGGTTGCATTTGAATAAAAATTGGATTATGTAAAAAAAACAGTTGCATTATGTAAAAAAACTGTTGCATTATGTAATAAAAAAAGTTGCAATTGATCTAATGCAACTTCACCTAATGCAACCTTTTTTTACCAAAAAAAGTTGCAATAGGCTTGTTTTCTTGTAGTGGGTATTGTAAGGTGTTGTTTGGAGTTTTAAGGCGTCCTACGTTATACTAACATGTTTTTCAAGGTGCTAATATGGCATTCAGAGCCTTAAGATGTTCTAACTTGTAGCACGATGTTCAATGGACTCGGACGAATTCATTAGGCGTATTATGGAGTTTTAAGTTTTCGTACCGTGATGTAAGGTGTTTTTAGGATCTATAAGGCGTCCTACATTATACTAACATGCTTTTCGAGTTTCTAACTCGGCATATAGAGTCGTAAGATGTCCTAAGTTGTCGTACGATGTTCAAAGGACTCGTACGAATTCATTAGGTTTATTATGGAGATTTATGGTTTCGTACGGTGTTGTAAGGTGTTTTTAGGTGCTGTAAGGCGTTCTACATTATACTAACACGGTTTTCGAGTTGCTAATTTGGCATAAAGAGTCATAAGATGTCCTAAGTTGTCGTACGACGTTCAAAAGGACTCGTACGAATTCATTAGGTTTATTATGAAGTTTTAAGTTTACGTACGGTATTGTATGGTGCAGTTAGGAGTTGTGAGGTGTTATACATTATACTAACATGCTTTTCAAGGTGCTAATGTGGTATACAGAGTCGTAAGATATTCTAAGTTGTCATATGATGTTTAAATGACTCGGACCAACTCATTAGGTTTATTCTAGAGTTTTAAGGTTTCGAACAGTGTTGTAATCTGTTGTTAGGAGTTTTAAGGCGTCCTAAGTCATACTAACGTGCTTTTCAAGTTACTAATATGGCGTATAGAGTCGTAACAAGTTCTGAGTTGTCGTACTATGTTCAAAGGACTTGGGCGATTTCATTAGGTTTATTATGAAGTTTTAAGGTTTGTACGGTGTTGTAAGGTGTTGTTTGGAGTTTTAAGACGTCCTACGTTATAATAACGTGCTTTTCAAGGTGCTAATATGGCATTCAGAGCCTTAAGATGTCCTAACTTGTAGCACGATGTTCAAAGGACTCGGAAGAATTCATTAGGCGTATTATGGAGTTTTACGTTTTCGTACCGTGATGTAAGGTGCTTTTAGGATCTATAAGGCGTCCTACATTATACTAACATGCTTTTCGAGTTGCTAACTCGGCATATAGAGTCGTAAGATGTCCTAAGTTGTCGTACGATGTTCAAAGGACTCGTACGAATTCATTAGGTTTATATGGAGATTTAAGGTTTCGTACGGTGTTGTAACGTGTTTTTAGGTGCTGTAAGGCGTTCTACATTATACTAACACGGTTTTCGAGTTGCTAATTTGGCATAAAGAGTCGTAAGATGTCCTAACTTGTCGTACGACGTTCAAAGGACTCGTACGAATTCATTAGGTTTATGATGGAGTTTTAAGTTTACGTACGGTATTATATGGTGTAATTAGGAGTTGTGAGGTGCATACATTATAATAATATGCTTTTCAAGGTGCTAATGTGGTATACAGAGTCGTAAGATATTCAAAGTTGTCGTATGATGTTTAAATGACTCGGACCAACTCATTAGGTTTATTATGGAGTTTTAAGGTTTAGAACGGTGTTGTAAGGTGTTGTTAGGAGTTTTAAGGCGTCCTAAGTCATACTAACATGCTTTTCAAGGTACTAATATGGCATATAGAGTCGTAACAAGTTCTGAGTTGCCGTACTATGTTCAAAGGACTTGGGCGATTTCATTAGGTTTATTATGAAGCTTTAAGGTTTTGTACGGTCACTACTAAAAAATGAACCTATTGTAACCTTTTTATAACCTTTTTGCAACCTTTTTTTTCAAAACAGTTGCATTAGAAGAAGTTGCATTAGATCTAATGCAACTTTTTTGTTACCTATTGCAACTCTTATTTAAAGAGTTGCATTAAAAAAAGGTTGCATTTGAATAAAAATTGGATTATGTAAAAAAAACAGTTGCATTATGTAAAAAAACTGTTGCATTATGTAATAAAAAAAGTTGCAATTGATCTAATGCAACTTCACCTAATGCAACCTTTTTTTACCAAAAAAAGTTGCAATAGGCTTGTTTTCTTGTAGTGGGTATTGTAAGGTGTTGTTTGGAGTTTTAAGGCGTCCTACGTTATACTAACATGTTTTTCAAGGTGCTAATATGGCATTCAGAGCCTTAAGATGTTCTAACTTGTAGCACGATGTTCAATGGACTCGGACGAATTCATTAGGCGTATTATGGAGTTTTAAGTTTTCGTACCGTGATGTAAGGTGTTTTTAGGATCTATAAGGCGTCCTACATTATACTAACATGCTTTTCGAGTTTCTAACTCGGCATATAGAGTCGTAAGATGTCCTAAGTTGTCGTACGATGTTCAAAGGACTCGTACGAATTCATTAGGTTTATTATGGAGATTTATGGTTTCGTACGGTGTTGTAAGGTGTTTTTAGGTGCTGTAAGGCGTTCTACATTATACTAACACGGTTTTCGAGTTGCTAATTTGGCATAAAGAGTCATAAGATGTCCTAAGTTGTCGTACGACGTTCAAAAGGACTCGTACGAATTCATTAGGTTTATTATGAAGTTTTAAGTTTACGTACGGTATTGTATGGTGCAGTTAGGAGTTGTGAGGTGTTATACATTATACTAACATGCTTTTCAAGGTGCTAATGTGGTATACAGAGTCGTAAGATATTCTAAGTTGTCATATGATGTTTAAATGACTCGGACCAACTCATTAGGTTTATTCTAGAGTTTTAAGGTTTCGAACAGTGTTGTAATCTGTTGTTAGGAGTTTTAAGGCGTCCTAAGTCATACTAACGTGCTTTTCAAGTTACTAATATGGCGTATAGAGTCGTAACAAGTTCTGAGTTGTCGTACTATGTTCAAAGGACTTCGGCGATTTCATTAGGTTTATTATGAAGTTTTAAGGTTTTGTACGGTGTTGTAAGGTGTTGTTTGGAGTTTTAAGGCGTCCTACGTTATACTAACATGCTTTTCAAGGTGCTAATATGGCATTCAGAGCCTTAAGATGTCCTAACTTGTAGCACGATGTTCAATGGACTCGGACGAATTCATTAGGCGTATTATGGAGTTTTAAGTTTTCGTACCGTGATGTAAGGTGTTTTTAGGATCTATAAGGCGTCCTACATTATACTAACATGCTTTTCCAGTTGCTAACACGGCATATAGAGTCGTAAGATGTCCTAAGTTGTCGTACGATGTTCAAAGGACTTGTACGAATTCATTAGGTTTAGTTTGGAGATTTAAGGTTTCGTATGGTGTTGTAACGTGTTTTTAGGTGCTGTAAGGCGTTCTACATTATACTAACATGGTTTTCGAGTTGCTAATTTGGCATAAAGAGTCGTAAGATGTCCTAAGTTGTCGTACGACGTTCAAAGGACTCGTACGAATTCATTAGGTTTATTATGGAGTTTTAAGTTTACGTACGGTATTATATGGTGTAGTTAGGAGTTGTGAGGTGTCATACATTATACTAACATGCTTTTCAAGGTGCTAATGTGGTATACAGAGTCGTAAGATATTCTAAGTTGTCGTATGATGTTTAAATGACTCGGACCAACTCATTAGGTTTATTCTGGAGTTTTAAGGTTTCGAAGGATGTTGTCAGGTGTTGTTAGTAGTTTTAAGGCGTCCTAAGTGATACTAACGTGCTTTTCAAGGTACTAATATGGCGTATAGAGTCGTAACAAGTTCTGAGTTGTCGTATTATGTTCAAAGGACTTGGGCGATTTAATTAGGTTTGTGATGAAGTTTTAAGGTTTTGTACGGTGTTGTAAGGTGTTGTTTGGAGTTTTAAGGCGTCCTACGTTATAAAAACGTGCTTTTCAAGGTGCTAATATGGCATTCAGAGAATTAAGATGTCCTAACTTGTAGCACGATGTTCAAAGGACTCGGACGAATTCATTAGGCGTATTATGGAGTTTTACGTTTTCGTACCGTGTTGTAAGGTGCTTTTAGGATCTATAAGGCGTCCTACATTATACTAACATGCTTTTCGAGTTGCTAACTCGGCATATAGAGTCGTAAGATGTCTTAAGTTGTCGTACGATGTTCAAAGGACTCGTACGAATTCATTAGGTTTATATGGAGATTTAAGGTTTCGTACGGTGTTGTAATGTGTTTTTAGGTGCTGTAAGGCGTTCTACATTATACTAACACAGTTTTCGAGTTGCTAATTAGGCATAAAGAGTCGTAAGATGTCCTAAGTTGTCGTACGTCGTTCAAAGGACTCGTACGAATTCATTAGGTTTATTATGAAGTTTTAAGTTTACGTACGGTATTGTATGTTGCAGTTAGGAGTTGTGAGGTGTCATACATTATACTAACATGCTTTTCAAGGTGCTAATGTGGTATACAGAGTCTTAAGATATTCTAAGTTGTCGTATGATGTTTAAATGACTCGGACCAACTCATTAGGTTTATTATGGAGTTTTAAGGTTTCGAACGGTGTTGTTAGGAGTTGTTAGGAGTTTTAAGGCGTCCTAAGTCATACTAACGTGCTTTTCAAGGTACTAATATGGCATATAGAGTCGTAACAAGTTCTGAGTTGCCGTACTATGTACAAAGGACTTGGGCGATTTCATTAGGTTTATTATGAAGTTTTAAGGTTTTGTACGGTGTTGTAAGGTGTTGTTTGGAGTTTTAAGGCGTCCTACGTTATACTAACATGCTTTTCAAGGTGCTAATATGGCATTCAGAGCCTTAAGATATTCTAACTTGTAGCACGATGTTCAATGGACTCAGACGAATTCATTAGGCGTATTATGGAGTTTTAAGTTTTCGTACCGTGATGTAAGGTGTTTTAAGGATCTATAAGGCGTCCAACATTATACTAACATGCTTTTCGAGTTGCTAACTCGGCATATAGAGTCGTAAGATGTCCTAAGTTGTCGTACGATGTTCAAAGGACTCATACGAATTCATTAGGTTTATTATGGAGATTTAAGGTTTCGTACGGTGTTGTAAGGTGTTTTTAGATGCTGTAAGGCGTTCTACATTATACTAACACGGTTTTCGAGTTGCTAATTGGGCATAAAGAGTCGTAAGATGTCCTAAGTTGTCGTACGACGTTCAAAGGACTCGTACGAATTCATTAGGTTTATTATGAACTTTTAAGTTTACGTACGGTATTGTATGGTGTAGTTAGGAGTTGTGAGGTGTCATACATTATACTAACATGCTTTTCAAGGTGCTAATGTGGTATACAGAGTCTTAAGATATTCTAAGTTGTCGTATGATGTTTAAATGACTTGGACCAACTCATTAGATTTATTATGGAGTTTTAAGGTTTCGAACGGTGTTGTAATCTGTTGTTAGGAGTTTTAAGGCGTCCTAAGTGATACTAACGTGCTTTTCAAGGTACTAATATGGCGCATAGAGTCGTAACAAGTTCTGAGTTGTCGTATTATGTTCAAAGGACTTGGGCGATTTCATTAGGTTTATTATGAAGTTTTAAGGTTTTGTACGGTGTTTTAAGGTGTTGTTTGGAGTTTTAAGGCGTCCTACGTTATAATAAGGTGCTTTTTAAGGTGCTAATATGGCATTCAGAGACTTAAGATGTCCTAACTTGTTGTACGATGTTAAAAGAACTCGGACGAATTCATTAGGCATATTATGGAGTTTTAAGTTTTCGTACAGTGATGTAAGGTGTTTTTAGGATCTATAAGGCGTCCTACATTATACTAACATGCTGTTCGAGTTGCTAACTCGGCATATAGAGTCATAAGGTGTCCTAAGTTGTCGTACGATGTTCAAAGGACTCGTACGAATTCATTAGGTTTAGTATGGAGATTTAAGGTTTCGTACGGTGTTGTAAGGTGTTTTTAGTTGCTGTAAGGCGTTCTACATTATACTAACGTGGTTTTCGAGTTGCTAATTTGGCATAAAGAGTCGTAAGATGTCCTAAGTTGTTGTACGACGTTCAAAGGTCTCGTAAGAATTCATTAGGTTTATTATGGAGTTTGTAGTTTACGTACGGTATTATTTGGTGGAGTTAGGAGTTGTGAGGTGTTATACATTATACTAACATGCTTTTCAAGGTGCTAATGTGGTATACAGAGTCGTAAGATATTCTAAGTTGTCGTATGATGTTTAAATAACTCGGACCAACTCATTAGGTTTATTATGGAGTTTTAAGGTTTCAAACGGTGTTGTTAGGAGTTTTAAGGCGTCCTAAGTCATACTACCGTGCTTTTCAAGGTACTAATATGCCATATAGAGTCGTAACAAGTTCTGAGTTGCCGTACTATGTTCAAAGGACTTGGGCGATTTCATTAGGTTTATTATGAAGTTTTAAGGTTTTGTACGGTGTTGTAAGGTGTTGTTTGGAGTTTTAAGGCGTCCTACGTTATACTAACATGCTTTTCAAGGTGCTAATATGGCATTCAGAGCCTTAAGATGTCCTAACTTGTAGCACGATGTTCAATGGACTCGGACGAATTCATTAGGCGTATTATGGAGTTTTAAGTTTTCGTACCGTGAGGTAAGGTGTTTTTAGGATCTATAAGGCGTCCTACATTATACTAACATGCTTTTCGAGTTGCTAACTCGTCATATAGAGTCGTAAGATGTCCTAAGTTGTCGTACGATGTTCAAAGGACTCGTACGAATTCATTAGGATTATTATGGAGATTTAAGGTTTCGTACGGTGTTGTAAGGTGTTTTTAGGTGCTGTAAGGCGTTCTACATTATACTAACACGGTTTTCGAGTTGCTAATTTGGCATAAAGAGTCGTAAGATGTCCTAAGTTATCGTACGACATTCAAAGGACTTGTACGAATTCATTAGGTTTATTATGGAGTTTTAAGTTTACGTACGGTATTGTATGGTGTAGTTAGGAGTTGTGAGGTGTCATACATTATACTAACATGCTTTTCAAGGTGCTAATGTGGTATACAGAGTCTTAAGATATTCTAGGTTGTCGTATGATGTTTAAATGACTCGGACCAACTCATTAGGTTTATTCTGGAGTTTTAAGGTTTCGAAGGATGTTGTAAGGTGTTGTTAGTAGTTTTAAGGCGTCCTAAGTGATACTAACGTGCTTTTCAAGGTACTAATATGGCGTATAGAGTCGTAACAAGTTCTGAGTTGTCGTATTATGTTCAAAGGACTTGGGCGATTTAATTAGGTTTGTGATGAAGTTTTAAGGTTTTGTACGGTGTTGTAAGGTGTTGTTTGGAGTTTTAAGGCGTCCTACGTTATAAAAACGTGCTTTTCAAGGTGCTAATATGGCATTCAGAGAATTAAGATGTCCTAACTTGTAGCACGATGTTCAAAGGACTCGGACGAATTCATTAGGCGTATTATGGAGTTTTACGTTTTCGTACCGTGTTGTAAGGTGCTTTTAGGATCTATAAGGCGTCCTACATTATACTAACATGCTTTTCGAGTTGCTAACTCGGCATATAGAGTCGTAAGATGTCTTAAGTTGTCGTACGATGTTCAAAGGACTCGTACGAATTCTTTAGGTTTATATGGAGATTTAAGGTTTCGTACGGTGTTGTAACGTGTTTTTAGGTGCTGTAAGGCGTTCTACATTATACTAACACGGTTTTCGAGTTGCTAATTGGGCATAAAGAGTCGTAAGATGTCCTAAGTTGTCGTACGACGTTCAAAGGACTCGTACGAATTCATTAGGTTTATTATGAACTTTTAAGTTTACGTACGGTATTGTATGGTGTAGTTAGGAGTTGTGAGGTGTCATACATTATACTAACATGCTTTTCAAGGTGCTAATGTGGTATACAGAGTCTTAAGATATTCTAAGTTGTCGTATGATGTTTAAATGACTCGGACCAACTCATTAGGTTTATTATGGAGTTTTAAGGTTTCGAACGGTGTTGTAATCTGTTGTTAGGAGTTTTAAGGCGTCCTTAGTGATACTAACGTGCTTTTCAAGGTACTAATATGGCGCATAGAGTCGTAACAAGTTCTGAGTTGTCGTATTATGTTCAAAGGACTTGGGCGATTTCATTAGGTTTATTATGAAGTTTTAAGGTTTTGTATGGTGTTTTAAGGTGTTGTTTAGAGTTTTAAGGCGTCCTACGTTATAATAAGGTGCTTTTTAAGGTGCTAATATGGCATTCAGAGCCTTAAGATGTCCTAACTTGTAGTACGATGTTCAATGGACTCGGACGAATTCATTAGGCATATTATGGAGTTTTAAGTTTTCGTACAGTGATGTAAGGTGTTTTTAGGATCTATAAGGCGTCCTACATTATACTAACATGCTGTTCGAGTTGCTAACTCGGCATATAGAGTCATAAGGTGTCCTAAGTTGTCGTACGATGTTCAAAGGACTCGTACGAATTCATTAGGTTTAGTATGGAGATTTAAGGTTTCGTACGGTGTTGTAAGGTGTTTTTAGTTGCTGTAAGGCGTTCTACATTATACTAACGTGGTTTTCGAGTTGCTAATTTGGCATAAAGAGTCGTAAGATGTCCTAAGTTGTCGTACGACGTTCAAAGGACTCGTAAGAATTCATTAGGTTTATTATGGAGTTTGTAGTTTACGTACGGTATTATTTGGTGGAATTAGGAGTTGTGAGGTGTTATACATTATACTAACATGCTTTTCAAGGTGCTAATGTGGTATACAGAGTCGTAAGATATTCTAAGTTGTCGTATGATGTTTAAATAACTCGGACCAACTCATTAGGTTTATTATGGAGTTTTAAGGTTTCGAACGGTGTTGTTAGGAGTTTTAAGGCGTCCTAAGTCATACTACCGTGCTTTTCAAGGTACTAATATGCCATATAGAGTCGTAACAAGTTCTGAGTTGCCGTACTATGTTCAAAGGACTTGGGCGATTTCATTAGGTTTATTATGAATTTTTAAGGTTTTGTACGGTGTTGTAAGGTGTTGTTTGGAGTTTTAAGGCGTCCTACGTTATACTAACATGCTTTTCAAGGTGCTAATATGGCATTCAGAGCCTTAAGATGTCCTAACTTGTAGCACAATGTTCAATGGACTCGGACGAATTCATTAGGCGTATTATGGAGTTTTAAGTTTTCGTACCGTGATGTAAGGTGTTTTTAGGATCTATAAGGCGTCCTACATTATACTAACATGCTTTTCGAGTTGCTAACTCGGCATATAGAGTCGTAAGATCTCCTAAGTTGCCGTACGATGTTCAAAGGACTCGTACGAATTCATTTGGTTTATTATGGAGATTTAAGGTTTCATACGGTGTTGTAAGGTGTTTTTAGGTGCTGTAAGGCGTTCTACATTATACTAACACGGTTTTCGAGTTGCTAATTGGGCATAAAGAGTCGTAAGATGTCCTAAGTTGTCGTACGACGTTCAAAGGACTCGTACGAATTCATTAGGTTTATTATGGAGTTTTAAGTTTACGTACGGTATTGTATGGTGTAGTTAGGAGTTGTGAGGTGTCATACATTATACTAACATGTTTTTCAAGGTGCTAATGTGGTATACAGAGTCGAAAGATATTCTAAGTTGTCGTTGATGTTTAAATGACTCGGACCAACTCATTAGGTTTATTATGGAGTTTTAAGGTTTCGAACGGTGTTGTAAGGTGTTGTCAGGAGTTTTAAGGCGTCCTAAGTCATACTAACATGCTTTTCAAGGTACTAATATGGGGTATAGAGTCGTAACTAGTTCTGAGTTGCCGTACTATGTTCAAAGGACTTGGGCGATTTCATTAGGTTTACTATGAAGTTTAAAGGTTTTGTACGGTGTTGTAAGGTGTTGTTTGGAGTTTTAAGGGGTCCTTCGTTATACTAACATGGTTTTCAAGGTGCTAATATGGCATTCAGAGCCTTAAGATGCCCTAACTTGTAGCACGATGTTCAATGGACTCAGACGAATTCATTAGGCGTATTATGGAGTTTTAAGTTTTCGTACCGTGATGTAAGGTGTTTTTAGGATCTATAAGGCGTCCTGCATTATACTAACATGCTTTTCGAGTTGCTAACTCGGCATATAGAGTCGTAAGGTGTCCTAAGTTGTCGTACGATGTTCAAAGGACTCGTAGGAATTCATTAGGTTTATTATGGTGTTTTAAGTTTACGTACGGTATTGTATGGTGTAGTTAGGAGTTGTGAGGTGTCATACATTATACTAACATGCTTTTCAAGGTGCTAATGTGGTATACAGAGTCCTGTTAGGGCTATTTCCTAGTTAAGATTTACTTTGTATTTGTTTATACTTTTATGTATAGTTTAGGGTCTATTTTGTTATTTTTGCCTAATATTGTAATTGTTGCTTAAAAGCATGTAGTGAGAGAGTGTGAGGAGAGAGGCTAGATCACTATTCACGCTAGAGAGAGAACTAAGTGTGTGTGATTTATTTTCTCCTGAACTTGTACTACAAATCTGCTTTGATCATCAAATACAAGAGAATTATTAGTATGAATTGTGTTTATGATTGAACTGTGTTTGTGTATGAATTATTCTGATCATTGAGCGATATTACCGATCCAATTGAACCTATCAATTGGTATCAGAGCTTTTGGTATTGTGTTCTTCGCTATTCATCAAGCAAAACACTACAATATTGCTCAAAAATCATGATCTGAATGAATTGTTGTTGTTTTTAGTTGTGATTTATCATTGCAATCACTTCTAATTCACAACGATTGTGCAAATTCCATCAGATTATCATCAGATCTGAGGAATTAAGAAGATTGAAAAAGTTACTGTTCGATCGAATTTTGCTCAAATTCATCAAAATTTGATCATGTTTTGGATTGATTGAGATTAGTGATTGTTAATCGGACTATTTTACTGCTTGTGTGTGAATTTTGAACGAATTGGACAAGTTTTTGATAAACCCAGAAAAAATTCTCATGATGAAGATGATGAACAGTAAGAACTTGGTTGAAGATTAACTTGCCGGGTGATAAATTTGACTTAGACAATTTCCTTTGGACTTAGATTGAAGAACAATTAGGTCCTGTGCAGCCGTGTAAAGGATTTTGTGCTAGACAGGTAAAGAATTTGACGAGGAAAAAGTGTTACTGTTCAGCCGGATCAACAACTGTTGTGCCGGGTAATACACTGTTACGCCGGGTGATTAATAATTTCAGCCGGGTGATCAACAAATGTGTAGCCGGGTAAACAACTTTGCCGTGTGATCGACAACTGTTCAGCCAGGTAAAGCTTTTTGCCGTGTCAAGATTCAAGCCGGGTCAAGTGTTATTGCCGTGTGAAGTTGATACTATTCTGCCGGGTAACTGTTCTGCCGGGTAAAGAATCCAAGACTTACAACTGTTGAGCCGTGTGACTGTTTAGACGGTTGAAGACTTTTTCTCTGCCGGGTGAAGACAAAAGCTACTGTTCAGCCGTGTGACTCATTTTTAGTTGTTCTAATCCTTGTTTTCTTATCTTGTCATTAATTACTTGTCTTTATTTTAGTAGTTTAACTATTTCTTTTCAAAATTAACAAAAACCAAAAATATTTTCTTTAAATTTTTTTAAAAAAATGGCACCTAATGATGATTCTGATAACCGTGTTCCTAGACTTGTCAATCGTGCAGATTTCAAGAATTGGACGATTAGACTGAAGCATCATCTTTGCTCAATAGACAATGATCTTTGGAAGTCAATTGAAAAGGGTCCTCACATACCTACACAGACAGCTCCAGATAGTGCAAGTACCTACACCAAAGACTCTACTGAACCTTATCCAGAGGATAATTTGTCAACAGAAGATTTGAGGAAAGTGAAGAATGATAGCAAAGCATATTCTCTGATGTGTAAGGGATTGCCACTACAAGTACTGTCAAGGTTGGACACCTATCAAACAGTTTATACATTGTTCAAGGCTTTGAAGTCTATTTGTGAAGGAGGTGAACAACTCAGGAGTCTCAAGAAACAAAAGTTGAAGAGACAGTTGGAGTTATTTGAACACATTGCTGGAGAATCAGTGCACCAAATGATGAATAGGTTTGTTCATCTAACTACTGAAATGACCAATGCGGGTGCAAAGACAGATCTCCAAGATCTGAATGACAGATTGTTATGTGCACTTCCATCATCATGGAAACAGACTGTGACTTTACTGAAACATACTGAGAAGTTTCCGATGGATCTAGATTTGCTCATTGCAAAGATAGAGGAAGTAGAGATTGATGAAGGTTCTAGAAACAATGATAGAACTGGTTCACATGCACAATACAAATATATTGTGAATCCTGCTAATACTGTGGAGAATGCTTTTCTTGCACAAGATGCAACAAAGTTTGAAGATGAGGGTGATTTATTTGTGGGCGCAAGTTTTTATACTGATTCATCATACTTTCCAAGCTCGCCAACTTATTCTCAACCTCAATCTCCACCAAGAGCTCAAGTTCAAAGTCAGAATCTGAAGAATCAAGCAAAAAGTCAAAGTTCGAATGTTCAAGCAAAGGTAAAAGATGTGATGAACATCTTGTTACAAGATGACGAGACCAAAACTGCCTTTACAGCTTTTATGGCAAGTTTTCAAGCATACCAAGGAAGTCACTTAAGTCAAATGGACGTTGTTCTTCAAGACTTATTTGAGATGGATCCTGATGACGTTGAGGAAATGGATTTAAACTGGCAGATGGTGATGGTTGCATATAGAACGCAGAAGCATGCATATGTTAACCGAAGCTACAAGCCTCATGCAAACAAGACAGTTGGATTTGACAAATCAAAGGCCAGATGTTTCAACTGTAACTGCTATGGTCATTTTTCAAGGGAATGTAAAGCTCCTAAGAATCAGAACTACAATGATCAAGCAAGTTCAAGTGGACAGAATCAAAGTCAAGGTCAAAACTCGCAACAGTCTTCAAGCTATTAAAGCAGAAATCAACGTTTTAGTCAGAAACCATATCAAAGTCTTCCCATGCCGGAACTGAAAGATGAAGGAAAGAAACCAGAAGATCAAACTAAGGCACTGGTAGTTAGTGTGAAAGACGGATATGATTGGAGTGCGTATGCAGAACAGTTCACATCTGATCTTACATCGAGTCTGGCACCGGTATGTGAAATCGCAGAGGATTGGTCAGAAGAAGGAGATATCAAGGTGATTGATACTGTGAGTGAAGATTCAGAGGAATATGACTGGAGTGCAAAGTCTGATCCTGTTGATGAATCTGAGTCAGAAATTGCGCTGATGGCTACATCCAATGAGTCTTCATCATCTACCGAACAACCAAAGGTTAGTACTGATTTACCTCCTAACTATGTTCCTTTGCCTATTGATGTGAAAGAAAGGTTATGTTCAGAACAATGCATTCAACAAGTAGAACATTATCGAACTCATTGGTTTAAAATTGGTGATAAATTAAGCAAACATGAGAAAATTCATGAACAACTTAAAATTGATCACAAAATTTCTGATGAGAAGATTTTGTCACTTAAAGAATCATGGAACAAAACCTTAAAGGAATTGGAACTGGTAACAAAACAACTTGAAGAAATGACAAAGAACTTTGAACAAGAGAAAGTTGCTCATGCTGTCACACAAGTTGAATTAACAAAGGTTAAAAGTTGTAAAACAATGGTGAGACAACTTGTGAGTGAAAGAGGTAACAAAACCAAAACAGGGATGGGTTTCACTCATGAACCAATGCCTAATTCAATCACACAAACTCTACCTGAAAACTTCAATGAATTTGATCATTCACCTGAAAATGAACGAAAATTCAAAGAAATTCAAAGAAGTAAATCTAAATCCGAAGGATCTGAAGTGTTGATTGAAAGTTTGAAAGAAGAAGATGGTGTGACTACTGAAGCTGATGATGAAGCTAGCAACAAATCAGAGCCTGTTCTGATTCAACTGGTTGAGTATCCGGAACTGAATCCGAAGTCGGAAGAAAATGTGAAGGATGAAGGTGAATTTTCAGGATACAATGATCCTGAATACATCAAGTGGAAGAAGGAACAGAAGGCGCAAGTTGCTGATCAACTGATCAAGAAGCAAGAAGTGAAAAAGACTGAAGTTTCGAATGCAAAAGTGCATAAATTAAAATCGAATATCAATCAAGCTGAAACAAAACAGTCAAAAGGTAAAAGTGTCATAAAATCGAATGACAACACCAAAGCTTCAAATGTTAAAACTGACAAGGTTAAACCTGTCAAAAAGAAAGTGTCAAAAGGAAACACAATTAAGTTTGTGTCTGCAGGAACGTTTGATTTGAACGGATCTTATGGTAAACCAATCAATTCTCCAATCAAATCTAACTCTGGTCTGAAAACAGGTTCAGGTCCTAAGTCTTCCGCTGTCAATGATAAAAGAATTGAATCAAAAAGGTTAACCAAACAAGGTGTGTTAAAATCGAACCAAGTTTCCAAGCAAACAAAATCACAATCAAAATCTCCACAAAAGAATCAAGTTAATCTAAAACCGAACAAAACTAATAATGAATCACGAGTGGGTTCAACATCGAAAGTTAACAATCGGCTCTTTAGGATTAGCAAGAAACATTGTGAGATATGTGATCGTTATAACCATGCAACTGCTGAATTTTTCTTTAACAGGTACTGCAGTTACTGTGACAAAAGAAATCATTCTTCAGAAGAATGTTTTTATAACAAATTTTGTGAAATTTGTGAAAGGAGAAATCATGACACAAAGGATTGTTTCTTTCGAACAAACTCATCAAGAGAAATGACGCCATTTACAAATTTTCAAAGTACTCAATCATTTAGTTTTCAAAATGTTAATCAAAGTCATTCTCCTGTTTTGAGAAAGTTTAATCGAAACAATTCAGTTTCTAATTTGCAGGTTAACAGTTTTAAACCAAGAGCTTTGATGGTAAGAAATCAAGAGTTTGAAAATAACCTTGATCCTAAGTTAGAGGAAAGGTTTATTGCTTTGAGAAGAAAGCAATCAATTCACGCCAATGGGCGAAACAGTGTTCAAAATCTCTCAAATGAAACAAATTTTCAAAATCTTCATTATCAACAAGTTACTGTTACAGATATATTCAGAAAACCCAAGACCATGTGGGCCTGGGTTGACCAAACTAACTAAGTGATTGTTGAAATGCAGGTACTCCCAAGAAGACCTATCAACTCATGGTTCATTGATAGTGGGTGTAGCCGGCATATGATAGGCAACCATGCCTTACTTCAAGACTTTAAGCTGAAAAATGGTACACACGTTGCATTTGGAGGAGATGCTGGTGGTAAAATAACAGGAGAAGGAACAGTATCAAATGGGATCATTAGTTTTGATAAAGTCAACTACTGTGCACAGTTGAACTTTAATCTACTAAGTGTATCTCAAATTTGTGATAAATCTTATTCAACTTTATTTGATGATTCTTTCTGTTATATACTCAAACCAGGTTTCAAGATTGACAATGAATGGGTGGTGGTTAAAGCTCCAAGAGATCGTGATGTATACATGCTTGATATGTCACAGATTGATGCTGAAACCGAAACTACTTGTCTCATTGCACATGCTTCAAATGATGAGAGTCAACTTTGGCATAGACGGCTGGGCCATTCAAACTTCAGAAACATGAACCGACTGGTGGCTGGAAATCACGCTGTAGGAATACCATCAAAGAAGTTCTCTACAACTGATCTCTGTCCAGCATGTTTGAAAGGAAAACAGCACCGAATGTCTTTTAAGTCCAAGCCAGAAAACTCCATTTCAAAACCCTTGCAGATGCTACATATGGATCTTTTCGGACCAACAAATGTGCAAAGCATCGGAAAGAAGTCTTATTGTTTTGTCATCATTGATGATTTTACTAGATTTTCTTGGGTTTATTTTCTGCATGTTAAATCTGAAACTGCTGAGTTGTTAAAAGAATTTATTATCAAAGTTGAAAATCAATTGGAGTGTAAAGTGAAAATTTTAAGAAGTGATAATGGAACTGAATTTAAGAACGCTAATGTTGATTTGTTTTGTGCAGAAAAAGGGATTGCTAGACAATTTAGTGCTCCAAGAACGCCTCAACAAAACGGGGTTGAGGAACGGAAAAACCGGACACTGATTGAAGCAGCAAGATCCATGCTCGCAGATGCCAAAATCCCTATCACTTTTTGGGACGAAGCTATTGCTACTGCGTGTTTTGTGCAAAACAGAACACTATTGGTTCAGGATAAAAAAAAACATCTTATGAGTTGTTATTTGGAAGAAAACCGAATATTTCTTACTTGAAAGCATTTGGTTGTCCTGTATCGATTCTAAATCTAAGTGATCATCTCGGGAAATTTGAGTCAAAATCTGACGATGGCCAGATCAAGTTCCTAATTTCACTCCGCATACTTCTACCATACTACAAGATCTACCGAATCTGAATCAGTCTAATCTGGAGAGTCAAGTGCAAGGAGATGTCATACCAACTCATCGAATTCACAAGAAACATCCTGTCTTGGGCCATTGAATCAGAGAACTTCAAGAAGTCAGACTGAACAAGCAAATGTTTGTCTTTATTCATGTTTTCTTTCTCAAGTGGTGCCAAAGAATATTTTATAGGCGTTGCAAGATAACAGTTGGATTGAAGCAATGCAAGAGGAGTTACTTCAATTTCGCAAACAAGAAGTTTGGAAATTAGTGGACTTACCTGAAGGAGAAAATGCGATTGGTACAAGATGGTTGTACAAAAACAAGCCAGACGAACGTGGTATTGTTGTGAGAAACAAAGCTAGACTTATTGCACAAGGATATACTCAGGAAGAAGGCATTGATTATGAAGAAGTGTTTGCTCCGGTCGCAAGACTTGAAGCTATACGCGTTTTTCTTGCATATGCTTCCTTCATGAAGTTTAAAGTATTCCAAATGGACGTTAAAGGCGCTTTTCTGTATGGACCGATTACAGATGATGTTTATGTCAGACAACCTCCGGGTTTTGAAGATCCTGACTATCCTCATCGTGTATACAAGTTGAGTAAAGCTCTATATGGTCTACACCAAGCTCCGAGAATCTGGTATGAGACATTATCTAAGCATTTACTAGAACATGGATTCACAAGAGGTCAGATTGATCCAACTTTGTTTATGAAGAGGGAGAATGAAGAACTCTTATGTGTTCAAGTATATATAGACGATATTATCTTCGGATCGACCAGTGCGTCAATGTGCAAAGAATTTGAGGAAATCATGAAGTCTAGATTTCAGATGAGTTCAATGGGGGAGATTAACTTCTTTATTGGATTACAAGTGAAACAATCAGCTGACGGAATTTTCATCAACCAATCGAAATTTGTTGAGAAGTTGCTGAAAAAGTTCAAGATGCAAGATTGTCAGACTATTCGAACTCCATCTGATGTGAACTGCAAGATACAGCCGGATCCGAAAGGGAAATCCGTGGATCAAACACTATACAGATCAATGATTGGTTCACTGATGTATTTGACTGCATCAAGGCCAGACATTATGTATGCTGTATGTGTATGCGCAAGATATCATTCTGATCCAAAAGAGTCGCACCTGATTGCTGTTAAACGTATTTTCAGATACCTTAAAGGAAAACCAACTCTTGGGTTATGGTATCCTTATGAAGGCAATTTTGAATTATATAGTTATTCTGATAGTGACTTTGGTGGGTGTGCTCTTGACAGGAAATCGACTACTGGTGGATGTCAATTTCTGGGTCCTAGACTTGTTTCCTGGCAATGTAAGAAGCAGACCAATGTTTCTGTATCCACAGCTGAAGCAGAGTATATCGCTGCATCTGCAGGATGTTCTCAAGTTTTGTGGTTGCAAAATCAATTGCTTGACTACGGGTTTAACTTTCTCAAAACTCCTATTTACATAGACAATACTGCTGCTATGTTCATTACTGCTAATCCTGTTCAACACTCAAAAACCAAACATATTGAAATTCGATATCACTTTTTAAGAGACAACTCTGAAAAGGTTTAATAATTTTGATTAAAGTTCATACCGACAAACAACTGGCAGACCTTTTCACAAAATCTTTTTTGTGAGGACGGTTTGAATTCTTAATTCAATCCATAGGATTAATCAATCATGATTGATTCTATTTTTCGTAAACAAAACAAAAATCAGAAAAATATAAAATACAAAAATATAATAAGTTGATGTCAAGTATTTATTCCTTTGTCTTTTATTTTATTATTTTGCATTGTGTGCTTGCATGAAAAAGAAAATAGAAAAGCAAAAACAAAATATAAAAGCAAAAAGAAAAGAAAATATCATGTCATAAGAATCTATATTGCAAAAAGTGAGAAATGATAGTTACACTAGACATTATTTGGTACATCATTTTTAAATAAAGACTGATGAATGTTAATTGATGTGCTAGACAGCTCAGGCAATTAGACTGAACAAGTAAGTTGATTGTTGACAAAATCTAAACTTAATGATCTTTGTGTTAAGTTCCATAGCTATACATGTCTAGATATATATCTTTTGATGCATTACTTGTGATGATAGTTGTGTATGATCGGGTAACAATGCAGTCTATTCAGTGTGATGAACCGCATCGTGAGCTTCTTTGTTGTGGTATCCACAGACCTGAAGTCTCACACGAAGTCTCCTTTGAGCATCAAGGTGCAGCAAAAGATTCCCAAAGTTGGAACAAAAAGAGTCCCAAATGTGGACCATCACCAAACAAAAATTCCAAAAAGGAATTCAGAAGATTCCCAAGGGGAACGATAGGAAATGAAAAATTCCAAAATGGAATTAAAAAGAAGTCCCAAAGTGGACCAAATCCGAATAGAACCCAGATTCCACACTGTTTATGATTGTAAGTGACCAGATTTTGTGCAATATGCATTCAGGTAGTGGTTGATTAGGAAATATGTTGACATATGTATACATGTGGGTCACATAAGTCATTTTAATCGAACCTTAATTATCATCATGATACTGAAAAAGTAAGTGTGTCAACTCGAGCTAATTGGTATGTTTTCATATCATCACTCAATCAAACATAAGTCAAATGTCTATTCAAAACTTGCAAAACATGTTCAGATAATGTGTGGTATGATCTCACTGCGATATTTTGATTCATTGCATTGCATATGTCTTTAATTTAATGTGTGTGCTTTGTGTGTGTAGGCATATGGAATCTTTATTGACACATCGACATCCTTGTTAAACTTAAAAATTTCAAGAAATTTCAAGTTTAGGGGGAGAATAAATTGAAGAAGAAAAATTATTTGCAAAAATCCAAAAATATGTTCAAATAAGTGTGTTTTGAATGAACAAAATTTGTGGTATGAAAAGCAAAAGTATTGGATGTGTTAAAAACAAACCCAAGGTCTTGCAATGTGTTTTTCAGAAATTGCTTCGGGATATAGAAATTTTGGTTTGCAAAATGTTTTTTAAAAAGAAAAAGAAAAAGGAATTTAATTTGAATTAATTTTATTGACTTGTCTTATGTTGTTGATAATTAATGTGACAAATTTCTTTAAGGATATGTTGTCTAATTAATATGTCGAGAATGTTTGCAGGTGCAATAAATGCAGTTGAAAAAGTCAACAGACGAGAAAAGTGAAGAAAATTGCTCAAGTATTGTAGCCGGGCAAAGATATCAGAACACTGTTTAGCCGGGTAATGAAGACACTGTTCAGTCGGGTAAAGTTGTGTGTCTGATATAAGCCGGGTGATTGAGAAAAAGAATGAAGCCGGGTGAAGATATTATGACTACTGTTTGGCCGGGCAATGAACTTGTCAATACATGCCGGGTGAAGGTCATAGATATCTGCCGGGTGACAAGTTGTGTCACTATACAGCCGGGTGAAGAAATGTTATCACTATACATCTGGGTAAAATAAAAAAAGTCTTATCTTGCCGTGTAAGTGGATAACACTGTGTTGCCGGGTGAAAGAAAAGACAACTATGTTGCCGTGTGAAGAAGAAAGCATGCCGGGTGAAAAAGACAACTGTGTTGCCGGGTGATGAAGAAAGGATGCCGGGTGATGTTGTGAAGACTAACTATACTGCCGGGTGATGAATAAAACCAATCAGGTGTAGTTGTTCCTAATCTTTACCCGTCTCTACAGTGACTTACCCGTCTCTACAGTGGTTGACCCGACAAGTGTTTTTAACATGATTGTGTTGATTTGTCCATGTTATGACCCGTTCTAAGTACTTGACCCATCCCAACAGTGACTGACACGGATCAACAGTGCATGACCCGTCAAGGCTTATTGGGCTTTTGTGCTTACCCGTCCCAAATTGTTGACCCGGCACCTCAAAGTTTGACCTAATTTTTAACCATATAAAAACCCGCCTCTTCATAAACACTTATCATTTTTCACTCACAATTTCAAGCAAATCCTCTGCACTTAAATCGTTTGATTATCATATTCAATCGTTTGTTCTGTAACAAGTCTGATCGATTGAATAAGGTATTGTTTAAGTGATTTGACTCTGATAAATCTGCAAATCGACCGATAAAATGAAAAACGATGATGAACAGTGTTTTTGATCACTGAATCGACACTTTGATTGTGTGTGTTAAAACCAAAATCGAATGTTGTTTTAAGTGTAAAATCTGACGATCATTAACAATCAAACACTCATTTGCACCAAAAATCCTTAAAATCAATAGAATCAATGAAAATCATTCATAACTGTCAACCGCCATTGATGAACTTTGAAAAATTCTTAAGTGTTACCTTCAAACTGACAAAATATGTGTTAAACATTAACAAATCATTGTTAAAACTAAGATTAACATGTTAAACAACTTCATCATACAAATGTCAAATTTATGTTCTTAAGTGTTAAACTGTTAAATTGTAAAATGTTATATGATCATTAAAAATTCAAAGTTGTTTTGACTAAAATGATGAAAATCAGATTGTTAGATCAATTTAGGAGTTAAAATGATTATGTGAATGTTTTACTTCTATAACTTGTTGTTCAAACACTTATGCAAATTTGAAATTTATTAATGAAGAATCTAACACATTTGTCTTGTTTGTGGTTTGTTTTTGTTTTAACAGATGGAGAATCTAAAGTTTGAACCTAAGCACAATCTGGTGGCATGTTTAGATGAGTCTATTCCTGAAACTGAAGGTTACAGAGATAAGATCAAATTCATCAAGAGGACAAAGTATGTGTATGCTATGTGTGCCAAGCCGGTCATATATGCAAGGTTGATTAAAAGCTTTTAGAGGACAGCTGAGGTGATCAGAAATGATGATGGAGTAACTGTTGTTAGAGGAAACATTACTAGAGAATTAGTATTGACTGTCTCTGAAGAAGCCATCAGAACAGCTTTGAGAATAGATGATGATGAAGTAGGGGCAAATGATGAATTGACAAATGCTGAATGTCAAGCGTGCTTTGTAAATATGGGACATCCTCCTGCATTTCCAAAGTCACAATTCTATCGAGCAAGGTTGGGGAAGAAATGGAAGCTGTTGTGCTATGTGATTCAGCAGTGCATGTCAAGGAGAAGTGTTGGTTTCGACAACTTTCCCTCTGACATTGCATCCCCAATAGTTGTCATTGCTGAAAACAAACCATTCAATATGTCAAACTGGATTATGAATGGGTTTGTATTCAATCTTGTGAAGGGTAAAAGGTTCAAGTTTCTCATGTACCCGAGATTCTTGCAACTGATTATCAATGTTGCCTATCCTATATTCAGAACAGAAGGTTATCATGGAGGAATTTTGTATACAGAAGATATGAATGACTTATCTTACAGAAAGATGAGTATCGGGAATGTCCCAAGTGTTGAGTTGTTTGATTATATGCGGGATATTGCAAATCATGAGGAAGAGATTGGAGGAATATATTATCACATATCTAATGTAGAGATTGTGAATCCGTTAGATCTTGTTGATAAAGAGATTGATGAAGATGAGAGTGAAAGTGACAGTGATAGTGGCAATGATGATGAAAGTAATAATGATGACAATGAAAGTGAAACTGATGGAGATGATGATAGTGAAAATGATGGTGGTGATGATGCTGAATCTGTTTCAGAGGAGGCAGAGTACATTGAGATCGCTGAACCAATGGAGTTGGAGATAGAATGTCAATGTTGTTGAACAAGTTGTGATAAAAGAACCTGCTGAGGTTGTTGAGGTTGAAGAAGTTGTTACTGAAGTTCCAAAGGATATTACTGTTCAATATGTTAGATCACGAAGATCGAAACCAGTGATAGAGCCTGTGTTAGTAGAGGAACCGAAGGTTATTAAAGAAAGTGTTGATGAACCTGAACAGATAGATTCTCTGGGGAGCTTATTACAGATATATTTCATGAAATAGAAGATGAAAAGAAACCTACAGAGGTTACTAACCCGGCATTAGAAAAGACGATATCCACAATGTTTCCTTCATTTTTGGATGTTGTTCAGATTGTTCAGGAAGTAATGGCCGAAGTTGAGTCTATTGCACAGATAGTCGATGAAGCTGATGCTGGCATTACTAATCCTATACCTGTTGATAAACCCACCACATCATCTCAGTTTGCTGAAAACATTGAACAAGATTTGGAGTCTTCACCAAAAATTGTTTCGAGTGTTGATGAGAATGAGGATAAGAAGAAGATTATTGAGTTAGAAGAGATGGTGGCAAAGCTTGTAGCTGCGAATGAACAGTTGAAGGCTTCAAATGATAGAAAGAAGAAAAGACTTGAAGAGTTTTGGGCTACTCACAATCAGAATCTTGAAACTTTCAAAGCCTTGGATACTGATCATGTTAAGTTGAAGATTGAACATGAGGAGTTAAAGGCTGCGTATGATAAGTTGAAGGAAGAACATGAAAACTTGAAATATGATTACAAAGAGTTGAAGGCTGAATGCAATACTCTAGATGCTGAGAAAGAAATGTTGGAGAAATGGCTAGAAGAAACTCGATCAAAGAAATCCGGGTCCACATCAGACAAAGATTTTTCAGATGAGGTTATGGAAGTGACTGATCCTTCTCAAGAAGCTAAAGTCTATTATACTCGAGCACGTGGTACAACGAACGTGGGCATAAGGGTGGAATCTCCAATTGTTATTCCCGATGAAGCTGTTGCTGATTCTGTCAATTTTGACAAAGCTGAGGGAAAAAGGAAGTTAGATGCAGTACCGGAAATTACTAGTGATGAAAGTTGTAGTAAAAAGGCGAGATTGGAAGAAACAGTGCAGATTGAGCCGATTCAATCTGTGGCTGTAGTTGAAACTGAGGTAGTTGAGTTGGCAAAGGCAGATGAGACTGTGATTGATGCTGAAATAGATAAATCAGTTCAGATTGAGCCGATTCAATCTGAAGCTGTTGTAGTTGAAGAAGTACCTGAAGCTGTTGAAATGGTTGAAGATGTACCTGAAACTGTAACAGAAGAAGCAAGTCAGTTTGAGCCGGTTCAAACTGATAATTCACCAATGATCGAGGCATTAGATGATCTTGATGACATAGATTTCACAGAATCTGAACCAGAAGCTGAGCCTGAAGCCAATCCTGATCACGAGATTCCAGAAGACTTACCTGAAAGATTTGCTTATCTTGAGAAGATGAAGTACAATGCAATGTATCTGAATGGGCTGACTGTGAGTCAAATCAACGAAGAGTCTGAAAAGTGTTTGTTAGCTCAAGATAAAGCCGCTGCTGATAAGAAAGAGTTTATTATTGAAATGGGTGAGTGGACGCCGTTACAAGAGAGTTTAAATATTGAAGATTTACCTCCAACTGAGCTTTATCACCAAAATCCTGAAGAGATGTCTAGCAGAAATATGTGTGACTGGCTGAGCTCAAGGAATTATCCGTATAGGACTTTGAAGAGATTGAAACAAGAGTCACTGAGGAAAATTGTTGTAAGTTTCATGAAGACGGAGAAAATGTACAATCGTATGTTTTATCTAGATTACAACAACCCTCAATACTATGAGCTGACAAAGAGATACAAAGTTCTCGGACCAAAAGAGATACCGGTGATGGCTTTACCTGAGAATGCGCATAAAAAGAGACATGAGTTGATGGACATGTTTCCTAGTGAGGTCAAGTCATATAATATACCTGTGGATGTACGTGAATCATGGCACAAATCAGCCACAGCAGGTGATGTTGTAAGATCACTGCTGAGTAAGGGTCAGTCGATTGCTGAACTTCTTGATTCAATGATCGTACCGGAAAAGTCCAAGAAGGTAAAGATTATAGCGTGGAAATATGACGAAGTGTTCGATGCATTCATGATTAAAAGAGTTAATGGTCTATGTGATGTATACCATTACTACTCTAGCATTTTCAAATTAGAAGTTCAAGACTTGAAAGAGCTGCACAAACTAAGACTGATAAATCACACGCATGCTGAGCGTGGTGATAAATGTGCAATGCTACTGGATGCCGGAATAATCCGATCACCAAAATACTTAGATTTCAAAGGTCAACAGGAGGACAGTGCATATGTTCAAGCGAAGAAACAAAGAAAGAAAAAGAAGTTGGTGGTTAGTGAGGATATGTACCTAGAGGAATTTTCTGATGAATACTTTGTCAAGGTAACTAATCCGGGGTTGAAAGTGTTTGATGGATCTCAAGCGACTAAGCCAATACTTAAAGTTTTCTACAATCAGGAAACTTTTGAGTTGAAAATTGTACGAAACATGGATGATTGGGATAAAGACATGATTACTTTATTCAGTACTTTTGAGCTGAAATTGCTGCATCCATCCTACGTTGATTTCCTGAGAAGTTACAGAATGGAAAAATGCAAAGACAAAGTTGCTGAAGTTGATCGAAAATTGTTTGTGGTGATGATCGAGGTGATAGCAGCTGCATCAGAAAAGATTCAAGTAAAGAAGACATTACTCAACTCTAATCTTGTGAAAGTTGATATTCCGGAGATAGAGTTTATGAGAGTGACTGCGAAGGGAACTTTGGAAGTGCAAGTCAAAGGGAAGGAAATGCCCTATGAATTTTACGCTAACATTGATTTTGCAGGTTTAAATCTTGATTCTCTGAGACGTATGAATGCCTGCCCAATCCTTACTAACGAGTCCAAACCAAGACAAGCTAAGATTGCAGAAAAGTTCAAGTCATGCATAGAAGAAGTATTGAAAGAACAAGAAGAATTTAAAGGGAAAGAGTTGCTGGATATCAAAGAAGAACCAGAAGATTGGTGAGAGAGATTGAAGCTGAAAAAGATGAAAACTGTTGAAGATTTTGCTGAAGATTCAAAGATAAATCTTAGGGGAGTACTGTTAGGGCTATTTCCTAGTTAAGATATACTTTGTATTTGTTTATACTTTTATGTTTAGTTTAGGGTCTATTTTGTTATTTTCCCTAATATTGTAATTGTTGCTTAAAAGCATGTAGTGAGAGAGTGTGAGGAGAGAAGCTAGATCACTATTCACGCTAGAGAGAGAACTAAGTGTGTGTGATTTATTTTCTCCTGCACTTGTACTACAAATCTGCTTTGATCATCAAATACAAGAGAATTATTAGTATGAATTGTGTTTATGATTGAACTGTGTTTGTGAATGAATTATTCTGATCATTGAGCAATATTACCGATCCAATTGAACCTATCAAGTCTTAAGATATTCTAAGTTGTCGTATGATGTTTAAATGACTCGGACCAACTCATTAGGTTTATTATGGAGTTTTAAGGTTTCGAACGGTGTTGTAATCTGTTGTTAGGAGTTTTAAGGCGTCCTAAGTGATACTAACGTGCTTTTCAAGGTACTAATATGGCGCATAGAGTCGTAACAAGTTCTGAGTTGTCGTATTATGTTCAAAGGACTTGGGCGATTTCAGCAAGTTTATTATGATGTTTTAAGGTTTTGTACGTTGGAGTTTTAAGGCGACCTACGTTATAATAAGGTGCTTTTTAAGGTGCTAATATGGCATTCAGAGCCTTAAGATGTCCTAACTTGTTGTACGATGTTAAAAGGACTCGGACGAATTCATTAGGCATATTATGGAGTTTTAAGTTTTCGTACAGTGATGTAAGGTGTTTTTAGGATCTATAAGGCGTCCTACATTATACTAACATGCTTTTCGAGTTGCTAACTCGGCATATAAAGTCGTAAGGTGCCCTAAGTTGTCGTACGATGTTCAAAGGACTCGTACGAATTCATTAGGTTTAGTATGGAGATTTAAGGTTTAGTATGGAGATTTAAGGTTTCGTACAGTGTTGTAAGGTGTTTTTAGTTGCTGTAAGGCGTTCTACATTATATTAACAAGGTTTTCGAGTTGCTAATTTGGCATAAAGAGTCGTAAGATGTCCTAAGTTGTCGTACGACGTTCAAAGGACTCGTACGAATTCATTAGGTTTATTATGGAGTTTGAAGTTTACGTACGGTATTATTTGGTGTAGTTAGGAGTTGTGAGGTGTCATACATTATACTAACATGCTTTTCAAGGTTCTAATGTGGTATACAGAGTCGTAAGATATTCTAAGTTGTCGTATGATGTTTAAATGACTCGGACCAACTCATTAGGTTTATTATGGAGTTTTAAGGTTTCGAGCTGTGTTGTTAGGAGTTTTAAGGCGTCCTAAGTCATACTAACGTGCTTTTCAAGGTACTAATATGGCATATAGAGTCGTAACAAGTTCTGAGTTGCCGTACTATGTTCAAAGGACTTGGGCGATTTCATTAGGTTTATTATGATGTTTTAAGGTTTTGTACGGTGTTGTAAGGTGTTGTTTGGAGTTTTAAGGCGTCCTACGTTATACTAACATGCTTTTCAAGGTGCTAATATGGCATTCAGAGCCTTAAGATGTCCTAACTTGTAGCACGATGTTCAATGGACTCGGACGAATTCATTAGGCGTATTATGGAGTTTTAAGTTTTCGTACCGTGATGTAAGGTGTTTTTAGGATCTATAAGGCGTCCTACATTATACTAACATGCTTTTCGAGTTGCTAACTCGGCATATAGAGTCGTAAGATCTCCTAAGTTGTCGTACGATGTTCAAAGGACTCGTACGAATTCATTTGGTTTATTATGGAGATTTAAGGTTTCGTACGGTGTTGTAAGGTGTTTTTAGGTGATGTAAGGCGTTCTACATTATACTAACACGGTTTTCGAGTTGTTAATTGGGCATAAAGAGTCGTAAGATGTCCTAAGTTGTCGTACGACGTTCAAAGGACTCGTACGAATTCATTAGGTTTATTATGGAGTTTTAAGTTTACGTACGGTATTGTATGGTGTAGTTAGGAGTTGTGAGGTGTCAAACATTATAATAACATGCTTTTCAAGGTGCTAATGTGGTATACAGAGTCGTAAGATATTCAAAGTAGTCGTATGATGTTTAAATGACTCAGACCAAGTCATTAGGTTTATTATGGAGTTTTAAGGTTACGAACGGTGTTGTAAGGTGTTGTTAGGAGTTTTAAGGCGTCCTAAGTCGTACTAACCTGCTTTTCAAGGTACTAATATGGCATATAGAGTCGTAACAAGTTCTGAGTTGCCGTACTATGTTCAAAGGACTTAGGCGATTTCATTAGGTTTATTATGAAGTTTTAAGGTTTTGTACGGTGTTGTAAGGTGTTGTTTGGATTTTTAAGGCGTCCTACGTTATACTAACATGCTTTTCAAGGTGCTAATACGGCCTTCAGAGCCTTAAGATGTCCTAACTTGTAGCACGATGTTCAATGGACTCACACGAATTCATTAGGCGTATTAAGGAGTTTTAAGTTTTCGTACCGTGATGTAAGGTGTTTTTAGGATCTATAAGGTGTCCTACATTATACTAACATGCTTTTCGAGTTGCTAACTCGGCATATAGAGTCGTAAGATGTCCTAAGTTGTCGTACGATGTTCAAAGGACTCGTACGAATTCATTAGGTTTATTATGGAGATTTAAGGTTTCATACGGTGTTGTAAGGTGTTTTTAGGTGCTGTAGGGCGTTCTACATTATACTAACACAGTTTTCGAGTTATAATTGTGCATAAAGAGTCGTAAGATGTCCTAAGTTGTCGTACGACGTTCAAAGGACTCGTACGAATTCATTAGGTTTATTATGGAGTTTTAAGTTTACGTACGGTATTGTATGGTGTAGTTAGGAGTTCTGAGGTGTCGTACATTATACTAACATGCTTTTCAAGGTGCTAATGTGGTATACAGAGTCGTAAGATATTCTAAGTTGTCGTTGATGTTTAAATGACTCGGACCAACTCATTAGGTTTATTATGGAGTTTTAAGGTTTCGAACGGTGTTGTAAGGTGTTGTTAGGAGTTTTAAGGCGTCCTAAGTCATACTAACATGCTTTTCAAGGTACTAATATGGCGTATAGAGTCGTAACAAGTTCTGAGTTGTCGTACTATGTTCAAAGGACTTGGGCGATTTCATTAGGTTTATTATGAAGTTTTAAGGTTTTGTACGGTGTTGTAAGGTGTTGTTTGGAGTTTTAAGGCGTCCTACGTTATACTAACATGCTTTTCAAGGTGCTAATATGGCATTCAGAGCCTTAAGATGCCCTAACTTGTAGCACGATGTTCGATGGACTCAGACGAATTCATTAGGCGTATTATGGAGTTTTAAGTTTTCGTATCGTGATGTAAGGTGTTTTTAGGATCTATAAGGCGTCCTACATTATACTAACATGCTTTTCGAGTTGCTAACTCGGCATATAGAGTCGTAAGATGTCCTAAGTTGTCGTACGATGTTCAAAGGACTTGTACGAATTCATTAGGTTTAGTATGCAGATTTTGGGTTTCGTACTGCGTTGTAAGGTGTTTTTAGGTGCTGTAAGGTGTTCTACATTATACTAACATGGTTTTCGAATTACTAATTTGGCATAAAGAGTCGGAAGATGTCCTAAGTTGTCGTACGACGTTCAAAGGACTCGTACGAATTCATTAGGTTTATTATGGAGTTTTAAGTTTACGTACGGTATTATATGGTGTTGTTAGGAGTTGTGAGGTGTCATACATTATACTAACATGCTTTTCAAGGTGCTAATGTGGTATACAGAGCCGTAAGATATTCTAAGTTGTCGTATGATGTTTAAATGACTCGGACCAACTCATTAGGTTTATTTTGGAGTTTTAAGGTTTCGAACGGTGTTGTAAGGTGTTGTTAGGAGTTTTAAGGCGTCCTAAGTCATACTAACATGCTTTTCAAGGTACTAATATGGCGTATAGAGTCGTAACAAGTTCTGAGTTGTCGTACTATGTTCAAAGGACTTGGGCGATTTCATTAGGTTTATTATGAAGTTTTAAGGTTTTGTACGGTGTTGTTTGGAGTTTTAAGGCGTCCTACGTTATACTAACATGCTTTTCAAGGTGCTAATATGGCATTCAGAGACTTAAGATGCCCTAACTTGTAGCACGATGTTCGATGGACTCAGACGAATTCATTAGGCGTATTATGGAGTTTTAAGTTTTCGTATCGTGATGTAAGGTGTTTTTAGGATCTATAAGGCGTCCTACATTATACTAACATGCTTTTCGAGTTGCTAACTCGGCATATAGAGTCGTAAGATGTCCTAAGTTGTCGTACGATGTTCAAAGGACTTGTACGAATTCATTAGGTTTAGTATGCAGATTTTAGGTTTCGTACTGCGTTGTAAGGTGTTTTTAGGTGCTGTAAGGTGTTCTACATTATACTAACATGGTTTTCGAATTGCTAATTTGGCATAAAGAGTCGGAAGATGTCCTAAGTTGTCGTACGACGTTCAAAGGACTCGTACGAATTCATTAGGTTTATTATGGAGTTTTAAGTTTACGTACGGTATTATATGGTGTTGTTAGGAGTTGTGAGGTGTCATACATTATACTAAAATGCTTTTCAAGGTGCTAATGTGGTATACAGAGCCGTAAGATATTCTAAGTTGTCGTATGATGTTTAAATGACTCGGACCAACTCATTAGGTTTATTTTGGAGTTTTAAGGTTTCGAACGGTGTTGTAAGGTGTTGTTAGGAGTTTTAAGGGGTCCTAAGTCATACTAACAAGCTTTTCAAGGTACTAATATGGCGTATAGAGTCGTAACAAGTTCTGAGTTGCCGTACTATGTTCAAAGGACTTGGGCGATTTCATTAGGTTTATTATGAAGTTTTAAGGTTTTGTACGGTGTTGTAAGGTGTTGTTTGGCGGTTTAAGGTGTCCTACGTTATACTAACATGCTTTTCAAGGTGCTAATATGGCATTCAGAGCCTTAAGATGTCCTAACTTGTAGCACGATGTTCAATGGACTCAGACGAATTCATTAGGCGTATTAAGGAGTTTTAAGTTTTCGTACCGTGATGTAAGGTGTTTTTAGGATCTATAAGGCGTCCTACATTATACTAACATGCTTTTCGAGTTGCTAACTCGGCATATAGAGTCGTAAGATGTCCTAAGTTGTCGTACGATGTTCAAAGGACTCGTAAGAATTCATTATGTTTATTATGGAGATTTAAGGTTTCGTACGGTGTTGTAAGGTTTTTTTAGGTGCTGTAAGGCGTTCTACATTATACTAACACAGTTTTCGAGTTGCTAATTGGGCATAAAGAGTCGTATGATGTCCTAAGTTGTCGTACGACGTTCAAAGGACTCGTACGAATTCATTAGGTTTATTATGGAGTTTTAAGTTTACGTACGGTATTGTATGGTGTAGTTAGGAGTTGTGAGGTGTCATACATTATACTAACATGCTTTTCAAGGTGCTAATGTGGTATACAGAGCCGTAAGATATTCTAAGTTGTCGTATGATGTTTAAATGACTCGGACCAACTCATTAGGTTTATTTTGGAGTTTTAAGGTTTCGAACGGTGTTGTAAGGTGTTGTTAGGAGTTTTAAGGGGTCCTAAGTCATACTAACATGCTTTTCAAGGTACTAATATGGCGTATAGAGTCGTAACAAGTTCTGAGTTGCCGTACTATGTTCAAAGGACTTGGGCGATTTCATTAGGTTTATTATGAAGTTTTAAGGTTTTGTACGGTGTTGTAAGGTGTTGTTTGGAGGTTTAAGGTGTCCTACGTTATACTAACATGCTTTTCAAGGTGCTAATATGGCATTCAGAGCCTTAAGATGTCCTAACTTGTAGCACGATGTTCAATGGACTCAGACGAATTCATTAGGCGTATTAAGGAGTTTTAAGTTTTCGTACCGTGATGTAAGGTGTTTTTAGGATCTATAAGGCGTCCTACATTATACTAACATGCTTTTCGAGTTGCTAACTCGGCATATAGAGTCGTAAGATGTCCTAAGTTGTCGTACGATGTTCAAAGGACTCGTAAGAATTCATTATGTTTATTATGGAGATTTAAGGTTTCGTACAGTGTTGTAAGGTTTTTTTAGGTGCTGTAAGGCGTTCTACATTATACTAACACAGTTTTCGAGTTGCTAATTGGGCATAAAGAGTCGTAAGATGTCCTAAGTTGTCGTACGACGTTCAAAGGACTCGTACGAATTCATTAGGTTTATTATGGAGTTTTAAGTTTACGTACGGTATTGTATGGTGTAGTTAGAAGTTGTGAGGTGTCATACATTATACTAACATGCTTTTCAAGGTGCTAATGTGGTATACAGAGTCGTAAGATATTCTAAGTTGTCGTTGATTTTTAAATGACTCGGACCAACTCATTAGGTTTATTATGGAGTTTTAAGGTTTCGAACGGTGTTGTAAGGTGTTGTTAGGAGTTTTAAGGCTTCCTAAGTCATACTAACATGCTTTTCAAGGTACTAATATGGCGTATAGAGTCGTAACAAGTTCTGAGTTGCCCTACTATGTTCAAAGGACTTGGGCGATTTCATTAGGTTTATTATGAAGTTTTAAGGTTTTCTACGATGTTGTAAGGTGTTGTTTGGAGTTTTAAGGCGTCCTACGTTATACTAACATGCTTTTCAAGTTGCTAATATGGCATTCAGAGCCTTAAGATGCCCTAACTTGTAGCACGATGTTCAATGGACTCAGACGAATTCATTAGGCGTATTATGGTGTTTTAAGTTTTCGTACCATGATGTAAGGTGTTTTTAGGATCTATAAGGCGTCCTGCATTATACTAACATGCTTTTCGAGTTGCTAACTCGGCATATAGAGTCGTAAGATGTCCTAAGTTGTCGTACGATGTTCAAAGGACTCGTAAGAATTCATTATGTTTATTATGGAGATTTAAGGTTTCGTACGGTGTTGTAAGGTTTTTTTAGGTACTGTAAGGCGTTCTACATTATACTAACACAGTTTTCGAGTCGCTAATTGGGCATAAAAAGTCGTAAGATGTCCTAAGTTGTCGTACGACGTTCAAAGGACTCGTACGAATTCATTAGGTTTATTAAGGAGTTTTAAGTTTACGTACGGTATTGTATGGTTTAGTTAGGAGTTATGAGGTGTCATACATTATACCAACATGCTTTTCAAGGTGCTAATGTGGTATACAGAGTCGTAAGATATTCTAAGTTGTCGTTGATGTTTAAATGACTCGGACCAAGTCATTAGGTTTATTATGGAGTTTTAAGGTTTCGAACGGTGTTGTAAGGTGTTGTTAGGAGTTTTAAGGCGTCCTAAGTCATACTAACATGCTTTTCAAGGTACTAATATGGCGTATAGAGTCGTAACAAGTTCTGAGTTGCCGTACTATGTTCAAAGGACTTGGGCGATTTCATTAGGTTTATTATGAAGTTTTAAGGTTTTGTACGATGTTGTAAGGTGTTGTTTGGAGGTTTAAGGCGTCCTACGTTATACTAACATGCTTTTCAAGGTGCTAATATGGCATTCAGAGCCTTAAGATGTCCTAACTTGTAGCACGATGTTCAATGGACTCAGACGAATTCATTAGGCGTATTAAGGAGTTTTAAGTTTTCGTACCGTGATGTAAGGTGTTTTTAGGATCTTTAAGGCGTCCTACATTATACTAACATGCTTTTCGAGTTGCTAACTCGGCATATAGAGTCGTAAGATGTCCTAAGTTGTCGTACGATGTTCAAAGGAATCGTACGAATTCATTAGGTTTATTATGGAGATTTAAGGTTTCGTACGGTGTTGTAAGGTGTTTTTAGGTGCTGTAAGGCGTTCTACATTATACTAACACGGTTTTCGAGTTGCTAATTGGGCATAAAGAGTCTTAAGATGTCCTAAGTTGTCGTACGACGTTCAAAGGACTCGTACGAATTCATTAGGTTTATTATGGAGTTTTAAGTTTACGTATGGTATTGTATGGTGTAGTTAGGAGTTGTGAGGTGTCATACATTATACTAACATGCTTTTCAAGGTGCTAATGTGGTATACAGAGTCGTAAGATATTCTAAGTTGTCGTTGATGTTTAAATGACTCGGACCAACTCATTAGGTTTATTATGGAGTTTTAAGGTTTCGAACGGTGTTGTAAGGTGTTGTTAGGAGTTTTAAGGCTTCCTAAGTCATACTAACATGCTTTTCAAGGTACTAATATGGCGTATAGAGTCGTAACAAGTTCTGAGTTGCCCTACTATGTTCAAAGGACTTGGGCGATTTCATTAGGTTTATTATGAAGTTTTAAGGTTTTCTACGATGTTGTAAGGTGTTGTTAGGAGTTTTAAGGCGTCCTACGTTATACTAACATGCTTTTCAAGTTGCTAATATGGCATTCAGAGCCTTAAGATGCCCTAACTTGTAGCACGATGTTCAATGGACTCAGACGAATTCATTAGGCGTATTATGGTGTTTTAAGTTTTCGTACCATGATGTAAGGTGTTTTTAGGATCTATAAGGCGTCCTGCATTATACTAACATGCTTTTCGAGTTGCTAACTCGGCATATAGAGTCGTAAGATGTCCTAAGTTGTCGTACGATGTTCAAAGGACTCGTAAGAATTCATTATGTTTATTATGGAGATTTAAGGTTTCGTACGGTGTTGTAAGGTTTTTTTAGGTGCTGTAAGGCGTTCTACATTATACTAACACAGTTTTCGAGTCGCTAATTGGGCATAAAAAGTCGTAAGATGTCCTAAGTTGTCGTACGACGTTCAAAGGACTCGTACGAATTCATTAGGTTTATTAAGGAGTTTTAAGTTTACGTACGGTATTGTATGGTGTAGTTAGGAGTTATGAGGTGTCATACATTATACCAACATGCTTTTCAAGGTGCTAATGTGGTATACAGAGTCGTAAGATATTCTAAGTTGTCGTTGATGTTTAAATGACTCGGACCAAGTCATTAGGTTTATTATGGAGTTTTAAGGTTTCGAACGGTGTTGTAAGGTGTTGTTAGGAGTTTTAAGGCGTCCTAAGTCATACTAACATGCTTTTCAAGGTACTAATATGGCGTATAGAGTCGTAACAAGTTCTGAGTTGCCGTACTATGTTCAAAGGACTTGGGCGATTTCATTAGGTTTATTATGAAGTTTTAAGGTTTTGTACGATGTTGTAAGGTGTTGTTTGGAGGTTTAAGGCGTCCTACGTTATACTAACATGCTTTTCAAGGTGCTAATATGGCATTCAGAGCCTTAAGATGTCCTAACTTGTAGCACGATGTTCAATGGACTCAGACGAATTCATTAGGCGTATTAAGGAGTTTTAAGTTTTCGTACCGTGATGTAAGGTGTTTTTAGGATCTTTAAGGCGTCCTACATTATACTAACATGCTTTTCGAGTTGCTAACTCGGCATATAGAGTCGTAAGATGTCCTAAGTTGTCGTACGATGTTCAAAGGAATCGTACGAATTCATTAGGTTTATTATGGAGATTTAAGGTTTCGTACGGTGTTGTAAGGTGTTTTTAGGTGCTGTAAGGCGTTCTACATTATACTAACACGGTTTTCGAGTTGCTAATTGGGCATAAAGAGTCTTAAGATGTCCTAAGTTGTCGTACGACGTTCAAAGGACTCGTACGAATTCATTAGGTTTATTATGGAGTTTTAAGTTTACGTATGGTATTGTATGGTGTAGTTAGGAGTTGTGAGGTGTCATACATTATACTAACATGCTTTTCAAGGTGCTAATGTGGTATACAGAGTCGTAAGATATTCTAAGTTGTCGTTGATGTTTAAATGACTCGGACCAACTCATTAGGTTTATTATGGAGTTTTAAGGTTTCGAACGATGTTGTAAGGTGTTGTTAGGAGTTTTAAGGCGTCCTAAGTCATACTAACATGCTTTTCAAGGTACTAATATGGCGTATAGAGTCGTAACAAGTTCTGAGTTGCCGTACTATGTTCAAAGGACTTGGGCGATTTCATTAGGTTTATTATGAAGTTTTAAGGTTTTGTACGGTGTTGTAAGGTGTTGTTTGGAGTTTTAAGGCGTCCTACGTTATACTAACATGCTTTTCAAGGTGCTAATATGGCATTCAGAGCCTTAAGATGCCCTAACTTGTAGCACGATGTTCAATGGACTCAAACGAATTCATTAGGCGTATTAAGGAGTTTTAAGTTTTCGTACCGTGATGTAAGGTGTTTTTAGGATCTATAAGGCGTCCTGCATTATACTAACATGCTTTTCGAGTTGCTAACTCGGCATATAGAGTCGTAAGATGTCCTAAGTTTTCGTACGATGTTCAAAGGACTCGTACGAATTCATTATGTTTATTATGGAGATTTAAGGTTTCGTACGGTGTTGTAAGGTGTTTTTAGGTGCTGTAAGGCGTTCTACATTATACTAACACAGTTTTCGAGTTGTTAATTGACATAAAGAGTCGTAAGATGTCCTAAGTTGTCGTACGACGTTCAAAGGACTCGTACGAATTCATTAGGTTTATTATGGAGTTTTAAGTTTACGTACGGTATTGTATGGTGTAGTTAGGAGTTGTGAGGTGTCATACATTATACTAACATGCTTTTCAAGGTGCTAATGTGGTATACAGAGTCGTAAGATATTCTAAGTTGTCGTTGATGTTTAAATGACTCGGACCAACTCATTAGGTTTATTATGGAGTTTTAAGGTTTCGAACGGTGTCGTAAGGTGTTGTTAGGAGTTTTAAGGCGTCCTAAGTCATACTAACATGCTTTTCAAGGTACTAATATGGCATATAGAGTCGTAACAAGTTATGAGTTGCCGTACTATGTTCAAAGGACTTGGGCGATTTCATTAGGTTTATTATGAAGTTTTAAGGTTTTGTACGGTGTTGTAAGATGTTGTTTGGAGTTTTAAGGCGTCCTACGTTATAATAAGGTGCTTTTCAAGGTGCTAATATGGCATTCAGACCCTTAAGATGCCCTAACTTGTAGTACGATGTTAAAAGGACTCGGACGAATTCATTAGGCTTATTATGGAGTTTTAAGTTTTCGTACCGTGATGTAAGGTGTTTTTAGGATCTATAAGGCGTCCTACATTATACTAACATGCTTTTCGAGTTGCTAACTCGGCATATAGAGTCGTAAGATGTCCTAAGTTGTCGTACGATGTTCAAAGGACTCGTACGAATTCATTAGGTTTATTATGGAGATTTAAGGTTTCGTACGGTGTTGTAAGGTGTTTTTAGGTGCTGTAAGGCGTTCTACATTATACTAACACAGTTTTCGAGTTGCTAATTGGGCATAAAGAGTCGTAAGATGTCCTAAGTTGTCGTACGACGTTCAAAGGACTCGTACGAATTCATTAGGTTTATTATGGAGTTTTAAGTTTACGTACGGTATTGTATGGTGTAGTTAGGAGTTGTGAGGTGTCATACATTATACTAACATGCTTTTCAAGGTGCTAATGTGGTATACAGAGTCGTAAGATATTCTAAGTTGTCGTTGATGTTTAAATGACTCGGACCAACTCATTAGGTTTATTATGGAGTTTTAAGGTTTCGAACGATGTTGTAAGGTGTTGTTAGGAGTTTTAAGGCGTCCTAAGTCATACTAACATGCTTTTCAAGGTACTAATATGGCGTATAGAGTCGTAACAAGTTCTGAGTTGCCGTACTATGTTCAAAGGACTTGGGCGATTTCATTAGGTTTATTATGAAGTTTTAAGGTTTTGTACGGTGTTGTAAGGTGTTGTTTGGAGGTTTAAGGCGTCCTACGTAATACTAACATGCTTTTCAAGGTGCTAATATGGCATTCAGAGCCTTAAGATGTCCTAACTTGTAGCACGATGTTCAATGGACTCAGACGAATTCATTAGGCGTATTAAGGAGTTTTAAGTTTTCGTACCGTGATGTAAGGTGTTTTTAGGATCTTTAAGGCGTCCTACATTATACTAACATGCTTTTCGAGTTGCTAACTCGGCATATAGAGTCGTAAGATGTCCTAAGTTGTCGTACGATGTTCAAAGGAATCGTACGAATTCATTAGGTTTATTATGGAGATTTAAGGTTTCGTACGGTGTTGTAAGGTGTTTTTAGGTGCTGTAAGGCGTTCTACATTATACTAACACGGTTTTCGAGTTGCTAATTGGGCATAAAGAGTCTTAAGATGTCCTAAGTTGTTGTACGACGTTCAAAGGACTCGTACGAATTCATTAGGTTTATTATGGAGTTTTAAGTTTACGTATGGTATTGTATGGTGTAATTAGGAGTTGTGAGGTGTCATACATTATACTAACATGCTTTTCAAGGTGCTAATGTGGTATACAGAGTCGTAAGATATTCTAAGTTGTCGTTGATGTTTAAATGACTCGGACCAACTCATTAGGTTTATTATGGAGTTTTAAGGTTTCGAACGGTGTTGTAAGGTGTTGTTAGGAGTTTTAAGGCTTCCTAAGTCATACTAACATGCTTTTCAAGGTACTAATATGGCGTATAGAGTCGTAACAAGTTCTGAGTTGCCCTACTATGTTCAAAGGACTTGGGCGATTTCATTAGGTTTATTATGAAGTTTTAAGGTTTTCTACGATGTTGTAAGGTGTTGTTTGGAGTTTTAAGGCGTCCTACGTTATACTAACATGCTTTTCAAGTTGCTAATATGGCATTCAGAGCCTTAAGATGCCCTAACTTGTAGCACGATGTTCAATGGACTCAGACGAATTCATTAGGCGTATTATGGTGTTTTAAGTTTTCGTACCATGATGTAAGGTGTTTTTAGGATCTATAAGGCGTCCTGCATTATACTAACATGCTTTTCGAGTTGCTAACTCGGCATATAGAGTCGTAAGATGTCCTAAGTTGTCGTACGATGTTCAAAGGACTCGTAAGAATTCATTATGTTTATTATGGAGATTTAAGGTTTCGTACGGTGTTGTAAGGTTTTTTTAGGTGCTGTAAGGCGTTCTACATTATACTAACACAGTTTTCGAGTCGCTAATTGGGCATAAAAAGTCGTAAGATGTCCTAAGTTGTCGTACGACGTTCAAAGGACTCGTACGAATTCATTAGGTTTATTAAGGAGTTTTAAGTTTACGTACGGTATTGTATGGTGTAGTTAGGAGTTATGAGGTGTCATACATTATACCAACATGCTTTTCAAGGTGCTAATGTGGTATACAGAGTCGTAAGATATTCTAAGTTGTCGTTGATGTTTAAATGACTCGGACCAAGTCATTAGGTTTATTATGGAGTTTTAAGGTTTCGAACGGTGTTGTAAGGTGTTGTTAGGAGTTTTAAGGCGTCCTAAGTCATACTAACATGCTTTTCAAGGTACTAATATGGCGTATAGAGTCGTAACAAGTTCTGAGTTGCCGTACTATGTTCAAAGGACTTGGGCGATTTCATTAGGTTTATTATGAAGTTTTAAGGTTTTGTACGATGTTGTAAGGTGTTGTTTGGAGGTTTAAGGCGTCCTACGTTATACTAACATGCTTTTCAAGGTGCTAATATGGCATTCAGAGCCTTAAGATGTCCTAACTTGTAGCACGATGTTCAATGGACTCAGACGAATTCATTAGGCGTATTAAGGAGTTTTAAGTTTTCGTACCGTGATGTAAGGTGTTTTTAGGATCTTTAAGGCGTCCTACATTATACTAACATGCTTTTCGAGTTGCTAACTCGGCATATAGAGTCGTAAGATGTCCTAAGTTGTCGTACGATTTTCAAAGGAATCGTACGAATTCATTAGGTTTATTATGGAGATTTAAGGTTTCGTACGGTGTTGTAAGGTGTTTTTAGGTGCTGTAAGGCGTTCTACATTATACTAACACGGTTTTCGAGTTGCTAATTGGGCATAAAGAGTCATAAGATGTCCTAAGTTGTCGTACGACGTTCAAAGGACTCGTACGAATTCATTAGGTTTATTATGGAGTTTTAAGTTTACGTATGGTATTGTATGGTGTAGTTAGGAGTTGTGAGGTGTCATACATTATACTAACATGCTTTTCAAGGTGCTAATGTGGTATACAGAGTCGTAAGATATTCTAAGTTGTCGTTGATGTTTAAATGACTCGGACCAACTCATTAGGTTTATTATGGAGTTTTAAGGTTTCGAACGATGTTGTAAGGTGTTGTTAGGAGTTTTAAGGCGTCCTAAGTCATACTAACATGCTTTTCAAGGTACTAATATGGCGTATAGAGTCGTAACAAGTTCTGAGTTGCCGTACTATGTTCAAAGGACTTGGGCGATTTCATTAGGTTTATTATGAAGTTTTAAGGTTTTGTACGGTGTTGTAAGGTGTTGTTTGGAGTTTTAAGGCGTCCTACGTTATACTAACATGCTTTTCAAGGTGCTAATATGGCATTCAGAGCCTTAAGATGCCCTAACTTGTAGCACGATGTTCAATGGACTCAAACGAATTCATTAGGCGTATTAAGGAGTTTTAAGTTTTCGTACCGTGATGTAAGGTGTTTTTAGGATCTATAAGGCGTCCTGCATTATACTAACATGCTTTTCGAGTTGCTAACTCGGCATATAGAGTCGTAAGATGTCCTAAGTTTTCGTACGATGTTCAAAGGACTCGTACGAATTCATTATGTTTATTATGGAGATTTAAGGTTTCGTACGGTGTTGTAAGGTGTTTTTAGGTGCTGTAAGGCGTTCTACATTATACTAACACAGTTTTCGAGTTGTTAATTGACATAAAGAGTCGTAAGATGTCCTAAGTTGTCGTACGACGTTCAAAGGACTCGTACGAATTCATTAGGTTTATTATGGAGTTTTAAGTTTACGTACGGTATTGTATGGTGTAGTTAGGAGTTGTGAGGTGTCATACATTATACTAACATGCTTTTCAAGGTGCTAATGTGGTATACAGAGTCGTAAGATATTCTAAGTTGTCGTTGATGTTTAAATGACTCGGACCAACTCATTAGGTTTATTATGGAGTTTTAAGGTTTCGAACGGTGTCGTAAGGTGTTGTTAGGAGTTTTAAGGCGTCCTAAGTCATACTAACATGCTTTTCAAGGTACTAATATGGCATATAGAGTCGTAACAAGTTATGAGTTGCCGTACTATGTTCAAAGGACTTGGGCGATTTCATTAGGTTTATTATGAAGTTTTAAGGTTTTGTACGGTGTTGTAAGGTGTTGTTTGGAGTTTTAAGGCGTCCTACGTTATAATAAGGTGCTTTTCAAGGTGCTAATATGGCATTCAGACCCTTAAGATGCCCTAACTTGTAGTACGATGTTAAAAGGACTCGGACGAATTCATTAGGCTTATTATGGAGTTTTAAGTTTTCGTACCGTGATGTAAGGTGTTTTTAGGATCTATAAGGCGTCCTACATTATACTAACATGCTTTTCGAGTTGCTAACTCGGCATATAGAGTCGTAAGATGTCCTAAGTTGTCGTACAATGTTCAAAGGACTCGTACGAATTCATTAGGTTTATTATGGAGATTTAAGGTTTCGTACGGTGTTGTAAGGTGTTTTTAGGTGCTGTAAGGCGTTCTACATTATACTAACACAGTTTTCGAGTTTCTAATTGGGCATAAAGAGTCGTAAGATGTCCTAAGTTGTCGTACGACGTTCAAAGGACTCGTACGAATTCATTAGGTTTATTATGGAGTTTTAAGTTTACGTACGGTATTGTACGGTGTAGTTAGGAGTTGTGAGGTGTCATACATTATACTAACATGCTTTTCAAGGTGCTAATGTGGTATACAGAGTCGTAAGATATTCTAAGTTGTCGTTGATGTTTAAATGACTCGGACCAACTCATTAGGTTTATTATGGAGTTTTAAGGTTTCGAACGATGTTGTAAGGTGTTGTTAGGAGTTTTAAGGCGTCCTAAGTCATACTAACATGCTTTTCAAGGTACTAATATGGCGTATAGAGTCGTAACAAGTTCTGAGTTGCCGTACTATGTTCAAAGGACTTGGGCGATTTCATTAGGTTTATTATGAAGTTTTAAGGTTTTGTACGGTGTTGTAAGGTGTTGTTTGGAGGTTTAAGGCGTCCTACGTAATACTAACATGCTTTTCAAGGTGCTAATATGGCATTCAGAGCCTTAAGATGTCCTAACTTGTAGCACGATGTTCAATGGACTCAGACGAATTCATTAGGCGTATTAAGGAGTTTTAAGTTTTCGTACCGTGATGTAAGGTGTTTTTAGGATCTATAAGGCGTCCTACATTATACTAACATGCTTTTCGAGTTGCTAACTCGGCATATAGAGTCGTAAGATGTCCTAAGTTGTCGTACGATGTTCAAAGGACTCGTACGAATTCATTAGGTTTATTATGGAGATTTAAGGTTTCGTACGGTGTTGTAAGGTGTTTTTAGGTGCTGTAAGGCGTTCTACATTATACTAACACAGTTTTCGAGTTGCTAATTGGGCATAAAGAGTCTTAAGATGTCCTAAGTTGTCGTACGACGTTCAAAGGACTCGTACGAATTCATTAGGTTTATTATGGAGTTTTAACTTTACGTATGGTATTGTATGGTGTAGTTAGGAGTTGTGAGGTGTCATACATTATACTAACATGCTTTTCAAGGTGCTAATGTGGTATACAGAGTCGTAAGATATTCTAAGTTGTCGTTGATGTTTAAATGACTCGGACCAACTCATTAGGTTTATTATGGAGTTTTAAGGTTTCGAACGATGTTGTAAGGTGTTGTTAGGAGTTTTAAGGCGTCCTAAGTCATACTAACATGCTTTTCAAGGTACTAATATGGCGTATAGAGTCGTAACAAGTTCTGAGTTGCCGTACTATGTTCAAAGGACTTGGGCGATTTCATTAGGTTTATTATGAAGTTTTAAGGTTTTGTACGGTGTTGTAAGGTGTTGTTTGGAGTTTTAAGGCGTCCTACCTTATACTAACATGCTTTTCAAGGTGCTAATATGGCATTCAGAGCCTTAAGATGCCCTAACTTGTAGCACGATGTTCAATGGACTCAGACGAATTCATTAGGCGTATTAAGGAGTTTTAAGTTTTCGTACCGTGATGTAAGGTGTTTTTAGGATCTATAAGGCGTCCTGCATTATACTAACATGCTTTTCGAGTTGCTAACTCGGCATATAGAGTCGTAAGATGTCCTAAGTTGTCGTACGATGTTCAAAGGACTCGTACGAATTCATTAGGTTTATTATGGACATTTAAGGTTTCGTACGGTGTTGTAAGGTGTATTTAGGTGCTGTAAGGCGTTCTACATTATACTAACATGGTTTTCGAGTTGCTAATTTGGCATAAAGAGTCATAAGATGACCTAATTTGTCGTACGACGTTCAAAGGTAGGAGTTGTGAGGTGTACGGTATTGTAAGGTGTAGGTAGGAGTTGTGAGGTGTCATACATTATACTAATATGCTTTTTTTTGGGTAAAGGGTTACCCCGGTGATTCTGTTATAAAGACAACCGTCAATGAAGTACAAGTAGTGAGGAAGCGTTCCACACTAGTTCATATATGGGACAGACCCCACATATGTGAACATAAAAACAAAAACCAAAAAAAAAACCAAGACAAGCCAATCAAACTAGCCTACCACATATTAATGACATAAACAAAGTCTAAATTAAAACCATTCCATCAGCCGCCGTCATCAAAAGTGTAGGTTCCACTTCAAAGACACCACAAACAATTTTTCTAGCAGATCAAGTCCCTAGTAATCCAGAATATCAGACAAACCATTAACACCCGATGTAGAAGGGGTACCTACCCTTTTAGTAGACGCTGGAGATCTAGCACCATGGCCATGTTTATCATAAACCTTGCCGTCCCATTATCCACCTCTAGAACCTCATCCACTTCCGAATCTGAGTCCAACCTAGAGATTTCATTATCCCTGTTCCCGTTCACCTTGTCTGTGTTAGTTTCTGCTATTTTCTCCACAGATAATGCCTCAAAAGGGTTTGATGTAGTTAGATCAGATTTACCCATAGTATCAATCCTAGTCACCTGCTTTTTAACATTTTGCACTTCCTTCCCTTTTTTTATTAACTGGACGATACTCGAATTGGGGTTTTTTTAAAGCAACCCCAAATCTTTTTGCAGCCTTCTTATCCTTTACTTCCTTGAAACCTTCATCATCCTCTCTAGCCTTTGTTTTCTGCTCATGCTTAGTTGTCTTAGGGCATTCAGTATCATTATGGCCAAAAACACAACAATGACCACATCTTGGAGGCTTCCAATCATACTCAACCTTCACATTTGCTGCTCCAAACTCATCCCCCTCTAATTCTGGAATAGCAATAGATATCTCCTCCTTAAACCCCGCATCCGCCGAGATCTCAACCAAAGCTCTTGCAAAACTACTTCTACCCCACATATTTGCACACATGGAGCTTGTGAATGAATCCAACAATTTCGGAGTTCCAATTTGCAAAACCAAAAGACTCAAACCAACATCAGAATAAGCTACCAACGATGTAATTTTACCCAAACAGACACATTCTTGAGATCATCCTTGTGTAGCTTTGTGTTAGGGGACCAGACATTCAGAATAATTGGTTTATTACGAATTATCCAAGGACCTGCTTCAATCACATCCATCATCCCTTTCCTATCATTAAACTTAAAGAAGAAAAAACCATTTGCATTCATCATTGACTTTTGCTAGCCAATTTTTTCCAATGAGTTTTAGAAAAGTGTTCAACCACTGGATACACTAGCCTATCCCCCAAAAAGTAGCCATACAAAGTAAATTCAACATCAAAACCTTGTTTCTTCTCCTCATTCACCATATAACGAAAATTAACTGGTGTTGCAGGTAAGTCAGACTTTGGTGGAACAATAGCAGCATACGTTGTATTCAAACCAGACTTACCCGGCGCATCATTCACATTAGTCGCATGAGCATGAGAAATATCAGATGCATCAGCCGTATGAACATTAGATGACATAGTCGTGTGAGCTGAATCATTCTTGTGAGATGAATCAGTCGTATGACTTGTTGCATCATTCTTCTTAGCCGTGTCATCCCCATGAGACGGATTAGGGTTTAAGGAGGAAACCCTAGTCGCCTTTTCCTTCTTCAACAAATTACAACGTGGATTGCCATCGATATTTAGCACCTTACTAGCCAAATTACCACCCTCCATACTCGTTTTTATAATTAGAAACGAATCTGATCGTACAAACCCAAGAAAAAATGGCCAAAGATCAAGAAAAACAAATTAAATAACCAAACCAAGATTCAAGAACAAAGAAACAAGAATCAAGATTCAAGAAACAAGAATCAAGAATCAAGATTCATGAACCAATTGCCAAATTCGCCCCTCTCATTCAGCCGCCTCACACCCTAATCACAATCAGAAAAACCCTAACCACGATCAGAAATCAGCAAGCTCAAAACATCTATTCTCTCGAAAAAGATCAAATCCAAGAACACCAATGCAGCAAAGCAACAATAACCCAAAAAAATCCAAGAAACGACAGCCCCATAACACAAAACCCTAATTGTAGAATAAAAAACGGCAATAACAAGAAGAAAACCAGAAAACCTAATTCGCATAAGTGTTAGATCCGCAAATCATACACCAAGTACGAATTAGATTCAAAGAAAAAGGAAGAACACTTGAAATCGCCATTCTAGGGAGAGAAAATTAGGGTTTTTATGGCGTACAAACCAAATAGACCCATTAAAAATTAGATTAAGTAGATAATTAGATGAAGATGAATTGGGATATTGCAACAATGATATAAAAAAAACAAATCCTTGCAAAAGTAGTAACCAGAATCGAACTCAGATCAAAAGGTAAAGTGTATTCAATAAGTTCCAAGAGTTCTGTACAACGAAACCCTAAACAACTATATATATAGATGCTAGTTTCGCAAATAATTTCGCAATTGCGAATCTACCTGCTCGCTATATCTGGACACGCTGCATGCGACACTCAGTGTCGCATGCAGTGCCGCATAAGCATAACCAACCAAATACTAAACTAATCAACACAAACTAACTATTACAACGAAAGCCAAATACGACTAATCTATTACAACTAAAACAAAGTACAATAAAGATCAGTGTCGCATGCAGTGCGTTGTCATTGCATTACAATTTGAAACTTACATTATTATGACAACTAACTGGTGTAACCCGAAGCTTTATGAACCCACACTTTTGTACACGATTAATGGGACTGGGTTATTGTCTCAAAGCTTAAGTATAGTAAGGTCATAGTATGGTGACATACTACTACTACTACACGTCCTTTATTATGTGATATATTCATCTATTATAACATATTTGTTATAAGACATTATATTTTTTTGTAACATGTTGCTTATGGTGTGATCCACTACGTTTTGAAACATGCTACCTACTTGCTTGATGTTTTCGTTACATATGATTATTGTATGCTCACAACATGTTGCTAGTAGACTTACTTGGGCTGTTATAATGAAATCATAGAATATTCGAAGTATGATTTCTCAAAGGTAGATCACACTAAGCATAAACATGTAGTAGATCTTCCTTATGCTAGTTGTAAGTATACCATACCTCTATTAGACATTCTATATTCTAAATATGATAACATATCTTACAGATAAGAAAAAAACAATAGCCACGATAAGACTAAATATTAAAGCTCATGATGGGGGACAAACTAGGATGATTGTGTAAGGTGAATTGACGATTATGGGTGCGCAACGTAATGGTGAATTTACAGGTACACAATGATCCTGGTAAAACCTTTCATGTGTGTTATACCAGAGACACAAAAGTGAATAATAACTTAACACAAATCCATCTAAACAAAATTCTATCTAAAAAAAAATCCGTCTCTAAATAACATGCTGATATCAATATCTATTTTTGTTGCCACTCATAAAGATCCATCTATGGATGTGAGACAATTACAATACAACCTTTGATGGCAAATCCAAAAGTTCATCCTTTATCTACATATAAACTACCATACACATTTACTATTGAAGTCCATTTATAATGACCCGATAACAAGCTTAAAGATCTACTTTAACAAGCTTAACAAGATTCCACTACTACATCTTGCTCCCTCCCTTGATAAAAAAAACAAATTTCATTTATTCGAGGAACTAGTTAAAATTGTGGACAACGAATTCAAACCACTCAATCATAGTAAGACTCGTACGATTAAAGTTCGTTGAAATCAAAGAGTATTCGATGTTCACGTAAGAATGAAGAAAATCTAGTAATGTACGAACATCCTTGACTATTCTAAACAACAACGTTTAACACTAATAACATCGAGTAAATTTCGGGACGGAATTTCTTTCAACAAGGGGATAATGTGCAACTCAAAATTTTTTTTATTGGCACAGACCTTTATACCGAATGTATTAATTTTCGGGACGAAAATTCTTTTAACAAGGGGATGATGTGACACCCGACATTTACAGGATAATTTCGTTAACACAACTCTGTTAAATTATATTATCTCAACCATGTATTTTTATTAATTGGGCTTAAAGGCCCAATAGTTGTCCAATCTAGCAAACAATACGTGCCAACATGATAAACAAGACCCATTAAAAACTTAATACACTATAACGAACGTTAATCTCATATATAAATATTGAAATAATATGACATTGAGCGTGAAACACACATTATGACAAATGAGTTTGGGTGACGTGACGGGAACACGTGTCGACTCAAATACCAGTCAACATCAAGAATCTACAAAGTAAATATATTTTATACCTTGCATGGAGCATTTGTTATTATATTAGAATTGTTAGACTACATAAATCACGATAGAGGCTAGTATGGACATACGCTCGGATAAAAGACGGTATAATACTTGCAAAGACACCCCCCTCTTGTAAATTCTACCTATATAAGCCTTCTTAACTCCATTCTTATCATTTAAAAAAAAAACCTAAAACATCCAAATCTCCTCTAGCCGCCACCCTTCTGCCCCCACTTCTTTCTGGCCGTTTTCCGGCCATCTCCGGCATCCCCATGTACGAGTCCTTTGAACATCTTACGACAACTTAGGACATCTTACGACTCTTTAGGCCACATAGCAACTCAAAAAGAACGTTAGTATAATGTAGGACGCCTTACAACTCATAAGAACACCTTACATCACCGTACAAAACCTTAAAACTCCATAATAAACCTATTGAATTCGTACGAGTCCTTTGAACATCGGAGCCTATTATATATCAAAATCTGTGTCTCGACGAAACGGTTATAAATGTGGTAATGGTTTCCCCTAACTCGCTACCGTTTAGGAGATATGGTGCAATGAAGAGAACGGTTGTAGGGGTTTCATCTCCTTCCTCTTCGAGTTCTTCCGGCGAGCAATAGTTTGTGGTGGTGTTATATCACCATAACAGTGGCGGAAATAACAGGTTTATAGAGGCTGGTCATGGAGGTTAATGGTGGTTAAGGGGGTCTAACGACGGCGTTGTTTGGGTTAACAGTAGGAAACCAACAACATATGATAGTGATGGTTGTGGTCATCGTGTTTATGGTTTTTGGCTGTTGTAATGGTGGTTCGTTCATCAGGTGGCTGCGGGTGGTGGTATAGTAGAACCGTAGCAGAAACAGTAGTGGTGATGATGGCGTTGTTGTCACTGTGGTGATGGTGTCGAGTTGTGGTATACAACAGCAGCAACACGAAAGTGGTCTGGTGGTGGTTGATGTTGGATCATGGTGTCGACGGTGGATGGTGATGGTTTAATAGCAGCAGCCGAGATTTAAATGGTTTCACAGTAGATTGAATATGGTTGTTCGTGTTGGTGATATGGTAGTGATGCTCTTGGCAACTTAAAAGTATGTGTTCTCTGTTTTTGGTTAGAAGATGGCGATGGTGGTCTTTGTTAGTTGCTATGAAGTTTAGTTGATGATGATGATAGGTTCAATTGGATCGTGAATATCGCTCAATGATCAGAATAACATATACACAAACACAGTTTAATCATTAACACAATTCATACTAATAATTCTCTTTGTATATTGATGATCAAAGCAGTTTTGTAATACAAGTGCAGGAGAAAAATAAATCACACACACTCAGTTCTCTCTCTTACGTGAAAATTTGATCTAGCCTCTCTCCTCACACTCTCTCACTACATGCTTTAAAGCAACAAATACAAGTTTAAGGAATATAACAAAATAGACCCTAAACTATACACAAACATATAAACAAAATACAAAGTAAATCTTAATCTAGGAAATAACCCTAACAGTACTCCCCCTAAGACTTATCTTTGAATCTTCAGCAAATTCTTCAAATCTTTTTCATTTTTGATCAGCATCAATCTTCTTTCAGCATTCTTCTGGTTCTTCTTTGATATCCAGCAGTTCTCTTCCTTTATATTCTTCTAGTTCCTTCAGTGCTTCTTATATGCAAGACTTGAACTTCTCTGCAATCTTAGCTTGTCTCGGTTTGGACTCATTTGTAAGAATTGGGCAGGCATTCATGCGTCTCAGTGAATCCAGATTTAAACCTACAAAGTCAATGTTAGCATAAAATTCAAAAGGCATCTCCTGTCCTTTGACTTGCACCTTCAAAGTACCCTTTGCACTGATCCTCATAAATTCTATCTCTGGTATGTCAACCATCACGAGATTAGAATTTAGCAGTGCTTTCCTCACTCGAATTTTCTCAGATGCAGCAGCTATTACCTCTATCATCACCACAAACAATTTCCTATCTGCTTCAGCCAGTTTATCTTTACATTTTTCCATTCTATAACTTCTCAGAAAATCGATGTATGATGGATGCAGCAGTTTCAACTCAAAGGTACTAAACAAAGTAATCATGTCTTTATCCCAATCTTCCAAATTTCGAACAAGCTTCAACTCAAAAGTTTCTTGATTGTAGAAAACTCTAAGTATTGGCTTTGTCATTTGAGATCCATCTATCACTTTCAATCCTGGATTGGTCACCTTATCAAAATACTCATCCGAAAATTCTTCCAGGTACATGTCTTCACTGACAACCAATCTCTTTTTCTTTCTTTCTTTCTTCGCTTGCACATACGCACTGTCTTCTTGTTGACCCCTAAAATCAAGATATTTCGGTGGTCTGGCTATCCCTGCATCCAACAGCATTGCACATTTATCACCACGCTCAGCATGCCTGTGATTTATCAGCCTGAGTTTGTGCAGCTCTTTCAAGTCTTGAACTTCCAATTTGAAAATGCTAGAGTAGTAATGGTATACGTCACATAAACCATTAACTCTCTTTATCATGAAAGCATCAAACACATCATCGTATTTCCATGCAATGATCTTTACCTTCTTGTTCTTTTCTGGCACAATCATTGAATCAAGAAGTTCAGCGATAGACTGACCCTTGCTCAGCAGTGACCTCACAACGTCACCTGCTGTGGCTGATTTATGCCATGATTCACTGGGAAACATATCCATCAACTCATGCCTGTTCTTGTGTGCATTTTCAAGTAAGGCCATCACCGGTAATTCTTTTGGTCCAAGAATTTTGTATCTCTTTGTCAGCTCGAAGTATTGTGGGTTGTTGTAATCCAAATAAAACATACGGTTGTACATTTTCTCCGTCTTCATGAAACTAACAACAATTTTCCTCAAAGACTCAGATTTCAATCTCTTCAGAGTCTTGTACGGATAATTCCTTGAGCTCAGCCAATCACGCATCTCTCTACTTGACATTTCTTCAGGATTCTGATGATAAAGCTCAGTCGGAGGCAAATCCTCGATGTTCAAACTTTCTTGCAGTGGTGTCCACTCACCCAGTTCAATGACAAACTCTTTTTCATCAGCAGCAGCTTTGTCTTGAGCAATTAGACACTTTTCATACTCTTCATTTATCTGGCTCACAGTCAAACCATTCAGAAACACAGGATTATACTTCATCTTTTCAAGATAAGCAAATCTTTGATCTAAATCATCTGGAATCTCTTGATCAACATTAGTTTCTGGCTCAGCTTCATTTTCAGATTCAGTAAAGTCTATATCATCCAAATCATCTAAAGCTTCAATCATAGGTGCATTGTCAGTTTGAACCGGCTCAAACTAACTTTCTTCTTCAACTATATTTTCAGGCACATTCTCAATCACTTCAATATTTTCAGGCACATTTTCCATCACTTCAACAGTTTCAGACAGTTCTTTAACTATAACAGCTTCAGATTGAATCGGCTCAATCTGAACTGTTTTATCATCTTTCGCACCAATCACAATCTCATCAACTTTTGCTAAATCAACTGTCTCAGTTTCAACTTCAGCTACAGATTGAATCGGCTCAATCTGCACTGTCTCATCAATCCTTGCCTTTTTCGAACTGCCTTCATCACCCATTATTTCTGGAACTGCATCTAATTTCCTTTTTTCCTCAGCTTTGTCAGAGATGACAGTTTGAGCAACAGCTTCATCGGGAATGACGATTGGAGATTCCACTCTTATGCCAACATTTGTAGTGCCTCGTGCTCTAGTCAGATAAACTTTTGGTACTTGAGCTTCAATCATTTCAACTACTTCATCTGAAAAATCTTTATCAGATGTTGAACCAGATTTCTTCGGTTTAGTTTCTTCCAGCCATTTTTCTAACATCTCTTTTTCATCTTCAAGCGTATTACATTCAGCTTTCAACTCAGTATAATCATACTTCAGATTCTCATGCTCCTCCTTCAATCTATCATATTTATCCTTCAGCTCATCATGCTCAATCTTCAACTTAAGATGATCTGCATCCAACTCTTTGAAAGTTTTCAAATTTTGATTGTGAATATCCCAAAACTCTTCAAACCTTTTCTTCTTTCTTTCATTCGAAGACTTCAACAATTCATTTGCCTCTAACAGTTTTGCCACCATTTCCTCTAATTCAACAATCCTTTTCTTATCCTCATTTTCTTCAACACTTGACACAAAATTTGGTGAAGACTCCAAACTTTGTTCAATGTTTTGTGCAATAGGTGATGATGTGGTGGGTATATCAACAGAAATAGGATCAGTAACGCCAGCATCAGCTTCTTCAACTATCTGTGCAATAGTTTCAGCTTCGGCCATTACTTCCTGAGCAATCTGAACAACATCTATCAGTTCAGGCTCAACCAACACTTTCTCAACAGCCTTTGGTTCCTCTACTAACTTAGGCTCTATCATTGGTTTCGATTTTCGTCTTCTAACATACTGAACAGTAGTAACCTTTGGACCTTCAGCAACTACTTCTTCTTCAACAGAAGCAACCTCAACAGGTTCTTCTATCACACTTTGTTCAATAACTCCAACATTCTCTGTCTCCAAGTCCATTGGTTCAGCTGCCTCAATGTTTTCTGCCTTCTCTGAATCAGATTCAGCATCATCACCACCATCATTACTATCATCACTATCACTATCTTCCTCATCTTCATCATCATCATCATTATCATCATCTTGATCATTCTCAGACTCATTTTCATCTTCTGGATGACGAGCAAAGTACTCATCATCATCTAACAAGTTATCAGGCACCTCATCCACTAGGTCCTGAGGATTAACTATCTCTCCATGTGATATGTGATGGTAAACAATCTCAACATCCTCTTCATTATTTGCTATATCTCTCATATAGACAAATAGATCTACACTAGGCACATTCCCGATACTCATCTTTCTGTAAGATAGATCGTTCATGTCCTCAGTATATAATATACCTCCAGTATAACCTTCAGTTCTGATGATAGGATAGGCAACATTGATCATCAGTTGTAAGAATCTCGGGTACATGAGAAACTTAAACCTCTTGCCCTTTACCAAATTAAAAACAAATCCATTCATGATCCATCTTGACCTATTGAATGGTTTATTCTCAGCTATGGCAACAATCGGGGATGCTATGTCAGATGGGAAATTGTCAAAGCCTGCACTCCTCCTTGACATGCACTGTTGGACAACATAACATAACAACTTAAACTTCTTTCCCAACATTTCCCTATAGAATTGTGACTTTGGAAATACAGGTGGATGACCCATATTAACAAAACACGATTGACACTCAGCCATAGTCAATTCATCATTCATTCCCACTTCATCTTCATCAATCCTTAAGGCATTTCTGATTGCTTCTTCAGAAACTGTCAATACCATATCACTAGCAATATTTCCTCTAACAACAGCAACACCATTATCATCTCTGATCACTTCTGCTGTTCTCCAAAAGCTCTTAATCAGCCTTGCATATATGACCGGTTTGGCACACATAGCATATACATATTTCGTCCTCTTTATGAATCTAATCATATCTCTGTAACCTTCAGTTTCAGGGATAGATTCATCCAAACATGCCACAAGATTGTGTTTGGGCTCAAACTTCAAATTCTCCATCTGTCAAAACAAACACAAAACATAAACAAGACACATGTGTTAGATTTTTCATCAATAAACTTCAAATTTTCATAAGTATTTTGAATAACAGTTAACATGTAAAACATTCATATAATCATTTTAAATCCTAAATTGTTCTAATAATCTGATTTTCATCATTTTGATCAAACAACTTTGAATTTTAATGATTATACAACATAGTTTAATTTTAACAGTTTAACACTTAAGAACACAAATTTGAAAGTTATAAGATGAAGTTGTTTCACATGATTTAGTTCAGTTTTAACAGTGAATTGTCATGATTAACACATCTTTCATTATTTTGAAGTTAACTTTTAAGAACATCAACAGGTCATCAATGGTGGTTTTAACAGTTGTGACAATTTTGATTGATTCAGTTGGTTTTAAGGTGTATTGGTGCAAATGAGTGATTGATTGTTAATGATCGACATGTTTTACACTTAAAACAACATTCGATTTTGGTTTTAACACACATAATCAAAGTGTCGATTCAATGATCAAAAACACTGTTCATCATCGTTTTTCATTTTATCGGTCGATTTGCAGGTTTATCAAGAACAAAACACATAATCAATACCTTATTCAGTCGATCAGACTTGTTATAGAACAAACGATTGAATATGATAATCAAAGGATTTAAGTACAGAGTGTTTGCTTGAATGTGAATGTGAAAAATGATAAGTGTTTGTGAAGAGGCGGGTTTTTATATCGTTTAAGAATTAGGTCAAACTTGAGGTGCCGGGTCAACAAAAAAGGACGGGCAAGCTTAAAAAGCCCAATAAGCCTTGCCGGGTCAAGCACTGTTGATCCGTGTCATGCACTGTTGTGACGGGTCATGTACTGTTTGGACAAGTCACAACATGTGAAACAAACTTGACGGGTCAAACACTGTAGAGACGGGTAACTAACTGTAGTGACGGGTAAAGGTTAGGAACAACTACACCTGATGGGTTTTATTCATCACCCGGCAGTATAGTAGTCTTCAAAACATCACCCGGCAACCTTTCTTCATCACCCGGCAACACAGTTGCTTTTCTTTCATCCGGCTTGCTTTCTTCATCACCCGACAACATAATTGCTTTCACTTTCACCCGGCATGCTTTCTTCTTCACACGGCAACATAGTTGTCTTCTATATCACCCGGCATGCTTTTCTTCATTACCCGGCAACATAGTGTTATACACTTACACGGCAAGAAGATTTCTCTTTTACCCGGCTGTATAGTGAACACTTGTCACCCGGCAGATATCTATGACCTTCACCCGGCTGTATTTGACATGTTCATTGCCCGGCTGTACAGTAGTCATAATATCTTCACCTTTTTCTCAATCACCCGGCTTGTATCAAACTCACAACATTACCCGGCTGAACAGTGTGTTCATTACCCGGCAGAACAGTTGTGTCTGATATCTTTGCCCGGCTATAACACTTTGAGCAATTTTCTTCTTTTTCTCGTCTGTTGACTTTCTCAACTGCATTTATTGCACCTGCAAACATTCTCGACACATTAATTAGACAAGATATCCTTAAAAAGAATTTGTCATATTAATTATCAACAACATTAAACAAGTCAATAACATCAATTCTAATTAAATTCATTTTTCTTTTTCTTTTTCAAAAATGTTTTTGCACAACCAACATTTTTATATCCCGAAGCAATTTCTGAAAATCACATTGCAAGACCTGGGTTTGTTTTTAACACATCCAATACTTTTGCTTTTCATACCACATAATCTTGTTCATTCAAAACACACTTATTCAAGATATTTTTGGATTTTTGCAAACATTTTTCTTCTTCAATTTATTCTCCCCCTAAACTTGAAATTTCTTGAAATTTTTAAGTTTAACAAGGATGTCGATGTGTCAATAAAGATTCCATATGCCTGCACACACAAAGCACACACATTAAAATAAAGACATATGCAATGCAATGAATCAAAATATCGCAGTGAGATCATACCACACATTATCTGAACATGTCTTGCAAGTTTTGAATAGACATATGACTTATGTTTGATTGAGTGATGATATGAAAACATACCAATTAGCTCGAGTTGACACACTTACTTTTTCAGTATCATGATGATATTTAAGGTTCGATTAGAATGACTTATGTGACCCACATGTATACATATGTCAACATATTTCCTTATCAATCACTACCTGAATGCATATTGTACAAAATCTGGTCACTTACAGTCATACACAGTGTGGATTTTGGGTTCTATTCGGATTTGGTCCACTTTGGGACTTCTTTTAATTCCATTTTGGAATTTTTCATTTCCTATCGTTCTCCTTGGGAATCTTCTGAATTCCTTTTGGAATTTTGTTTGGTGATGGTCCACATTTGGGACTCTTTTTGTTCCATCTTTGGGAATCTTTTGCTGCACCTTGAAGCTCAAAAGAGACTTCGTGTGAGACTTCAGGTCTGTGGGTACCACAACAAAGAAGCTCACGATGCGGTTCATCACACTGAATAGACTACATCGTTACCCGATCATGCACAACTATCATTACAAGCAATGTATCAAAAGATATATATCTAGACATGTATAACAATGGAACTTAACACAAAGATCATTAAGTTTATGTTTGTCAACAATCAACTTACTTTTTCAGTCTAATTGCCTGAGCTGTCTAGCACATCAATTAACATTCATCAGTCTTTATTAAAAAGAATGTAACAAATAATGTCTAGTGTAACTATCATTTCTCACTTTGTGCAATATAGATTCTTATAACATGATATTTTCTTTTCTTTTTGCTTTTCTATTTTGTTTTTGCTTTTCTTTTTCATGCACACACACAATGCAAAACATAAAATAAAAGACAACGGAATCAATATTTGACATCAACTTATTATATTTTTGGCTTTTATATTTTCAGAATTTTGTTTGTTTTTACGAAACATAGAATCAATCATGATTGATTAATCCTATGGATTGAATTAAGAATTCAAACCGTCCTGACAAAAATGATTTTGTGAAAAGATCTGCCAGTTGTTTGTCGGTATGAACTTTAATCAAAATTATTAAGCCTTTTTCAGAGTTGTCTCTTAAAAAGTGATATCGAATTTCGATATGTTTGGTTTTTGAGTGTTGAACAGGATTAGCAGTAATGAACATAGCAGCAGTATTGTCTATGTAAATAGGAGTTTTTAGAAAGTTAAACCCGTAGTCAAGCAATTGGTTTTGTAACCACAAAACTTGAGAACATCCTGCAGATGCAGCGATATACTCTGCTTCAGCTGTGGATACAGAAACGTTGGTCTGCTTCTTGCATTGCCAAGAGCCAAGTCTAGGACCCAGAAATTGACATCCACCAGTAGTCGATTTCCTGTCAAGAGCACACCCACCAAAATCACTGTCAGAATAACTATATAATTCAAAATTTCCTTCATAAGGATACCATAACCCAAGATTCGGTTTCCCTTTGAGATATCTGAAAATACGTTTCACAGCAATCAGGTGCGACTCTTTCGGATCAGACTGATATCTTGCGCACACACATACAGCATACATGATGTCTGGCCTTGATGCAGTAAGATACATCAGTGAACCGATCATTGATCTGTATAGTGTTTGATCCACGGATTTGCCTTTCGAATCCGGCTGTATCTTGCAGTTCACATCAGATGGAGTTCGAATAGTCTGACAATCTTGCATCTTGAACTTCTTCAACAACTTCTCAACAAATTTTGATTGATTGATGAAAATTCCGTCAGCTGATTGTTTCACCTGTAATCCGAGAAAGAAGTTAATCTCCCCCATAGAACTCATCTGGAATCTGCACTTCATGATTTCCTCAAATTCTTTGCACATTGACGCACTGGTCGATCCGAAGATAATATCGTCCACATAAACTTGAACACATAAGAGTTCTTCATTCTCCCTCTTCATAAACAAAGTTGGATCAATCTGTCCTCTTGTGAATCCATGTTCTAGTAAATGCTTAGATAATGTCTCATACCAGATTCTTGGAGCTTGGTGTAGACCATATAGAGCTTTACTCAACTTGTATACACGATGAGGATAGTCAGGATCTTCAAAACCCGGAGGTTGTCTGACATACACGTCATCTGTAATAGGTCCATACAGAAAAGCGCCTTTAACGTCCATTTGGAATACTTTAAATTTCATGAAGGAAGCATATGCAAGAAAAACGCGTATGGCTTCAAGTCTTGCGACCGGAGCGAACACTTCTTCATAATCAATGCCTTCTTCTTGAGTATATCCCTGTGCAATGAGTCTTGCTTTGTTTCTCACAACAATGCCACGTTCATCTGGCTTGTTTTTGTACAACCATCTTGTACCAATCGCATTTTCTCCTTCAGGTAAGTCCACTAATTTCCAAACTTCTTGTTTGTGAAATTGAAGTAACTCCTCTTGCATGGCTTCAATCCAACTATTATCTTGTAACGCTTCTGAAATGTTCTTCGGCACCACTTGAGAAAGAAAACATGAATAAAGACAAACATTTGCTTGCTCAGTTTGACTTCTTGTAGTTCTCTGATTCAACGGCCCGATAATCTGAGAGACAGGATGTTTCTTGTGAATTCGATGAATTGGTATGTCATCTCCTTGCACTTGAGTCTCCAGATTAAATTGATTCAGATTTGGTAGATCTTGTAGAATAGACGAAGTATGCGGAGTGAAATTCCGGACTTGATCCGGTGAATTGATGAAGTAATCAAATGATTCTGGAATAACTTCAGCATTCGGATCTGATGATGGTTGATTTTGAACGGATCCACCATCATTAGGAGAACTTTGCGGATTCACATCATCGTCAAGATTGTTTGATTCTTGATCTTCTTGAGAACCAGAAGGACCCGGAGCTTGACTGGATTTGACATGATCAGGATTATGAAATGACATGAACGGATATTCAGAGTTGAGATTTCCATCCTCGTCATTATCAGAATCGTCACTAAAGCATCCTAAGTCGCCTGATTCTTTCCTTGCTTTTCCTGAAAAATTAAATAAGTTAGAATTGAAAGATTTTGATAACGAATCTAAATCAAATAACCATTCGGGACCATGCGCCACTGACGGAAACGAATTTTCTAAAAACTTGATGTTAATAGTTTCAATAACAGTATTTGTTTTGCTATTAAAAACCCGATAAGCTTTAGAAACAGACGAATATCCAAGAAAAAATCCATCGTCAGATTTTGACTCAAATTTCCCGAGATGATCATTTAAATTTAGAATCGTTACAGGACAACCAAATGATTTCAAGTATGAAATATTCGGTTTTCTTCCAAATAACAACTCATAAGATGTTTTCTGTTTATCCTGAACCAGTAATGTTCTGTTTTGTACAAAACACGCAGTAGCAATAGCTTCATCCCAAAATGTGATAGGAATTTTGGCATCTGCGAGCATGGATCTTGCTGCTTCAATCAGTGTCCGGTTTTTCCGTTCCGCAACCCCATTTTGTTGAGGCGTTCTCGGAGCACTAAATTGTCTAGCAATTCCTTTTTCTGCACAAAACAAATCAACATTAGCGTTCTTAAATTCTGTACCATTATCACTTTGTAATATTTTCACTTTACAATCCAACTGATTTTCAACTTTGATAATAAATTCTTTTAACAACTCAGCAGTTTCAGATTTAACATGCAAAAAATAAACCCAAGAAAATCTAGTAAAATCGTCAATGATGACAAAACAGTAAGACTTCTTTCCGATGCTTTGCACATTTGTTGGTCCGAAAAGATCCATATGTAGCATCTGCAAGGGTTTTGAAATGGAGTTTTCTGGCTTGGACTTAAAAGACATGCGATGTTGTTTTCCTTTCAAACATGCTGGACAGAGATCAGTTGTAGAAAACTTCTTTGAGGGGATTCTCACAGCGTGATTTCCAGTCACCAAACGATTCATGTTTCTGAAGTTTGAATGGCCCAGCCGTCTATGCCAAAGCTGACTCTCATCATTTGAAGCATGTGCATTGAGACAAGTAGTTTCGGTTTCAGCATCAATCAGCGACATATCCAGCTTTTATACATCACGATCTCTTGGAGCTTTAACCACTACCCATTCATTGTCGATCTTGAAACCTGGTTTGAGTATATAACAGAAAGAATCATCAAATAAAGTTGAATACGATTTATCACAAATTTGAGATACAATTAGTAAGTTAAAGTTCAACTGTGCACAGTAGTTGACTTTATCGAAACTAATGACCCCATTCGATACGGTTCCTTCTCCTGTTATCTTACCACCCGCATCACCTCCAAATGCAACGTGTGTACCATTTTTCAGCTTGAAATCCTGAAGCAAGGCATGGTTGCCTGTCATGTGCCGGCTACACCCACTATCAACGAACCATGAGTTGATAGGTCTTCTTGGGCGTACCTGCATTTCAACAATCACTTAGTTAGTTTGGTCAACCCAGGCCCACACGGTCTTGGGTTTTCCGAATCTATCTGCAATAGTAACTTGTTGATATTGAACGTTTTGAAAATTTGTTTCATTTAAGAGATTTTGATGCTGATAACTGTTGTTTCGCCCATTGGCGTGCATTGATTGCTTTCTTCTCAAAGCACTAAACCTTTCCTCTAACTTAGGATCAAGGTTATTTTCAAACTTTTGGTTTCTTACCATCAAGGCTCTTGGTTTAAAACTGTTAACCTGCACATTTCTTGATGAAAAGTTAGAAACAGAATTGTTTCGATTGAAATTTCTCAAAACCGGAGAATGACTTTGATTCATATTTTGAAAACCAAATGATTGATTTCTTTGAGAGTTTGAAAACGGAGTCATTTCTCTTGTTGAGTTTGATCGAAAGAAACAATCCTTTGTGTCATGGTTTCTCCTCTCACAAATTTCACAAAATTTGTTATAAAAACATTCTTCTGAAGAATGATTTCTTTTGTCACAGTAATTGCAATACCTGTTAAAGAAACATTCAGCAGTTGCATGGTTATATCTATCACAAATTTCACAATGTTTCTTGCTAATCCTAAAGAGCCGATTGTTAACTTTTGATGTTGAACCAAATCGTGATTCATTATCATGGTTGTTCGGTTTTAGATTAACGCTCTTTTGTGGAGACTTTGTTTGAGTTTTTGATTGCATGGGACTTTGGTTCGATTTTAAACTGTTCTGTTTGATTACCTTTTTAGATTCAATTCTCTTATCGTTGACAGCGGAAGACTTAGGACCTGAACCTGTTTTCAGACCAGAGTTAGATTTGATTGGAGAATTGATTGGTTTACCATAAGATCCGTTCAAATCAAACGTTCCTGCAGACACAAACTTGATTTTCTTACCTTTTGACACTTTCTTGACAGGTTTAACTTTGTCAGTTTTAACACTTTGAACTTTGGTGTTATCATTCGATTTTAAGACACTTTTGCCTTTTGACTATTTCGTTTCAGATTGATTGGTTATTACTTTCGATTTCTGCTTCTTTGCAGTTGAAACTTCAGCCTTTTTCGCTTCTTGCTTCTTGATCAACTGATCAGCAACTTGCGCCTTTTGTTCTTTCTTCCATCTGATGTATTCAGGATCATTGTATCCTGAAAATTCACCTTCATCCTTCACTGTTTCTGGCTTCGGATTCAGTTCCGGATATTCAACAAGTTGAATCAGAACAGGCTCTGATTTGTTGCTAGCTTCATCATCAGCTTCAGTTGTCACACCATCTTCTTCTTTCAAACTTTCCATCAGCACTTCAGATCCTTCAGACTCGGATTTACTTCTTTGAATTTCTTTGAATTTTCTTTCATTTTCAGGTGAATGATCAAATTCATTAAAGTTTTCCGGTAAGGTTTGTGTGATAGAATTTGGCATTGGTTCATGAGTAAAACCCAACCCGGTTTTGGTTTTGTTACCTCTTTCACTCACAAGTTGTCTCACCATTGTTTTACAACTTTTAACCTTTGTTAATTCAACTTGTGTGACAGCATGAGCAACATTTTCTTGTTCAAAGTTCTTTGTCATTTCTTCAAGTTGTTTTGTTACTAGTTCCAATTCCTTTAAAGTTTTGTTCCATGATTCTTTAAGTGACAAAATCTTCTCATCAGCAATTTTATGATCAATTTTAAGTTGTTCATGAAGTTTTTCATGTTTAATTAATTTATCACCGATTTTGAAAGAATGAGTTCGATAATGTTCTACTTGTTGAATGCATTGTTCAGAACATAATCTTTCTTTCACATCAGCAGGTAAAGGAACATAGTTAGGGGGTAAGTCATTACTAACCTTTGGTTGTTCGGTAGATGATGAAGACTCACTGGCAGCAGCCATCAGCGCAATTTCAGACTCAGATTCTTCAACAGGATCAGACTTTGCACTCCAGTCATAATCTTCAGAATCTTCACTCACTTCTTCAATCAGTTTTCCATCCCCTTCTTCAGACCAATCTTCTTCTATTTCACACACCAGTGCCAAACTTGATGTAAGATCAGAAGTGAATTGTTCTGCATATGCACTCCAATCATATCCGTCTTTTACACTTACTACCAGTGCCTTTGCTTGGTCTTCTGGTTTCTTTCCTTCGTCTTTTAGTTCAGGCATGGGAAGACTTTGGTATGGTTTCTGAAAGAAACGTTGATTTCTGCTTTGGTAGCTTGAAGACTGTTGTGAGCTTTGACCTTGACCTTGATTACTTGAACTAGCTTGGTCATTGAAATTCTGATTCTTGGGAGCTTTGCATTCTCTTGAAAAATGACCATACTGGTTACAATTGAAACATCTGGCCTTTGATTTGTCAAAACCAACAGTTTTGTTTGCATGAGGCTTGTAACTTCGGTTAACATATGCATGCTTCTGCGTTCTCTATGCAACCATTACCATCTGCCAGTTTAAATCCATCTCTTCAACGTCAACTGGATCCATCTCAAATAAGTCTTGAAGGACCACGTCCATTTGACTTAAGTGACTTCCTTGGTATGCTTGAAAACTTGCCATAAAAGCTGTAAAGGCAGTTTTTGTCTCGTCATCTTGCAACAGAATGTTCATTACATCTTTCACCTTAGCTTGAACATTTGAACTTTGACTGTCTACTTGATTCTTCAGATTCTGACTTTGAACTTGAGCTCTTGGTGGAGATTGAGGTTGAGAATAAGTTGGTGAACTTGGAAAGTATGATGAATCAGTATAGAAACTTGCACCAACAAATAAATCACCCTCTTCTTCAAATTTGGTTGCATCTTGTGCAAGAAATGCATTCTCCACAGTATTGGCAGGATTTACCACATACTTATATTGAGCTTGTGAGCTTGATCTATCAGTATTTCTCGATCCTTCATCAATCTCAACTTCTTCAATCTTCCCAATAAGCAGATCTAAATCCATTGGAAATTTCTCAGTATGTTTTAACAAAGTAACAGTCTGCTTCCATGAAGATGGCAAAGCATATAACAAACGATCATTCAAGTCTTGAAGGTCAGTCTTAACTCCGAGGTTTGACATCTCAGTAGTTAAGTGAACAAATCTGTTCATCATTTGATGCACTGTTTCTCCATTAATATGTTCAAACAATTCCAATTGTCTTTTCAACTTTGATTTCTTCAAACTTCTCAATTGTTCTCCTCCTTCACATATCGACTTTAATGCCTTGAAACATGTATAACCAGTCTGATATGCATCCAATCTCGACAGAACTTGAAGTGGCAGTCCCTTGCACATTAAAGAATAAGCCTTGCTATCATTCTTTACTTTCCTCAAATCTTCTGCTGACAAATTATCTTCTGGATAAGGTTCAGTAGAGTCTTTGGTGTAGGTACTTGCACTGTCTGGAGCAGTCTGAGTTGGAATATGAGGACCCTTTTCAATTGACTTCCATAAATCATTGTCAATGGAGCATAAGTGATGTCTCAGTCTGATTGTCCAATTCTTGAAATCTGCACGATTAACAAGTCTAGGAACACGGTTATCAGAATCATCATTAGGTGCCATTTTTAATTTTTAAGGAAAAATTTTAAAGAAAATATTTTTGGTTTTTGTTAATTTTTGAAAAGAAATGATTAAAATACTAAAATAAAGACAAGCAATTAAAGACAAGATAAGAAACAAGTATTAAAAACAACTAAAATGAGTCACACGGCTGAACAGTGAAAATCCTTCTTCACCCGGCTAAACAGTAGCTTTGTTCTTCACCCGGCAGAGAAAAAGTCTTTACACGGCTAAACAGTTACACGGCTCAACAGTTGTAAATCTTGACTTCTTTACCCGGCTGAACAGTTACCCGGCAACAAGAAATAACTTCACACGGCAATAACTTGACCCGGCTTGAATCTTGACACGGTAGAAGGCTTTACCCGGCTGAACAGTTTTCGATCACACGGCAAGGTTGTTTACCCGGCTACACAGTTGATTGATCACCCGGCTGAAATTGTTAATCACCCGGCGTAACAGTGTATCACCCGGCACAACAGTGTTTGATCCGGCTGAACAGTAACACCTTTTCGTCGTCAAATTCTTTACCCGTCTAGTACAAATTCCCTTACACGGCTGCACAGGACCTAATTGTTCTTCAATCTAAGTCCAAAGGAAATTGTCTAAGTCAAATTAATCACCCGGCAAGTTAATCTTCAACCAAGTTCATATTGTTCATCATCTTCTCCATGAGAATTTTCTGGGTTTTGTCAAAAACTTGTCCAATTCGTTCAAAATTCACACACAAGCTGTGAAATGGTCCGATTATCAATCCCTAATCTCAATCAATCCAAAACATGATCAAATTTTGATGAATTTGAGCAAAATTCGATCGAACAGTAACTTTTTCAATCTTCTTAATTCTTCAGATCTGATGATAATCTGATAGAATTTGCACAATCGTTGTGAATTAGATGCGATTGCGATGATGAATCACAACTAAAAACAGCAACAATTCATTCAGATCATGATATTTGAGCAATATTGATGTGATTTGCTTGATGAATAGCGAAGAACAAAGTACCAACAGCTCTGACACCAATTGATAGGTTCAATTGGATCGTGAATATCGCTCAATGATCAGAATAACATATACACAAACACAGTTTAATCATTAACACAAATCATACTAATAATTCTCTTTGTATATTGATGATCAAAGCAGTTTTGTAGTACAAGTGCAGGAGAAAAATAAATCACACACACTCAGTTCTCTCTCTTACGTGAAAATGTGATCTAGCCTCTCTCCTCACACTCTCTCACTACATGCTTTAAAGCAACAAATACAAGTTTAAGGAATATAACAAAATAGACCCTAAACTATACACAAACATATAAACAAAATACAAAGTAAATCTTAATCTAGGAAATAACCCTAACAGATGATAAATGGCGGTTGAAATAGTATTAAAAATGGTGCTTGGTGATAGGTAGATGGTCAGTATTGATCGAATTATAGGTTGGGTTGTGGCTAACGGAAGCCAAAACAAATCAAACCCAAGTGAGCTCGGGGGGACAGAAAACTAAATGAAAAGGTATAAACTAGTAATTGCAAGTTATGTAAATTATGAAGCTGTTTGTTTGTTGAACTCTAAATAAAAGCTATAACAACATATTATGATAATGATGGACTTGTTTAGTTATAAAAGAGCATGACACAGAAATGAATAATTTGAATATAACACAATAAGTCAATAGTAACACATAATATAAACTGATTAATATTATTAAAATGAAACACGAGTATATCTTATATGGAGATATATAAATATTATAACGAGCTCAACCGCACGTGTATAATAAACATGTGCTAATATCATAGATTACTTGTTATGTGTACAATAGGAAAATTGTTGGTGACTAAATGCTTGTGCATTGCGTGCTTGTGTGAACTGTTTAACAATGATGTGCATACGTGTACTAGCTAGCTATCTAAGGTGAGTTCTTTGCCCGCTTTTAGATACTTTTTTCGGGGAGAAAACATACAAACGCTTTTACAACGCCTTCAGTCAACTATATTTACGGCGCCTTTGTGGCTGCTGCATTTTACAACACCTTCGGGTGGGCTGCATTTCCGGCGCCTTTGTGGCGGCTGTGTTTTACAGCACCTTCGGGTGGCTGCTTTACGGTGCATTTGTGGCAGCTGCGTTTTGCAGCACCTTCGGGTGGGCTGCATTTTCGGCAACTGCGTTTTACTGCACCTTCGGGTGGGCTGCATTTACGGCGTCTTTGGGCGGCTGCGTTTTACAGCACCTTCGGGTGGGCTGCATTTACAGCGCCTTTATGGCGGGCTGCGTTTTATACCTTCGGGTAGGCCTTCAGGCAAGATTCTATCGATAAATAAACTCATTGAACTCACCAACCTTTGTGTCGACACTTTCTAGTATGTTCTCTCAGGTAATTAAGGAGCTCGAGCACAAGTAGGGCATGCATGCATCATTGGGTCTACATGTATTCAAGATTTTAATTTGTTATTGAACATAATTGTATTAAATACTTTTAATGCATTTACTATACTGAAAAAGGGTTTTGCTAATCACTTGTCGTTATGCTTCCGCAATCGTTTAAAAAACTACTTGTAATAACTTTTTCTCATTCAATGAGATACGTATGTTTTAAATTCATATAGTGTCATTTGGTGTAACTAATGACTTGGATCCTGGATTCGTCACACGCCTAACGAATACCCCGTTTATGGAAAATTGAGGGTGTGACAATAACTGTCCCTACCACACTAACAAATCCGTTAGAGGGTGAAATCCAAGCCATTATGGTCTTGGATTGTCCGAAATCATCAATATATGTAATTTCTTAATGAATTGCATCTTCTAGTGGACCATTGGTTGATGAAGCACGTTGCTCATCTTGATCTTAACAGGTGTTTTTCTCCACAATTGTTTTTGTGTGGGACCAAGGAATGCTTTGGTTTAGACACCCGCCTAGAATTATTCATGGAAGATCTATCATAGTCATTTCTAAACCTATTTTTCAAAAAACGGTTTTGTTGACTATTTTGCTTATGCAAAACTAGATTTGTTTATTTTTTTTCTTCAGATCTAGGTTTCCATGAATCACTTGAATGATCACCATTAGAGATTTTAAAATCAGAACATACCTGGCATAATTTGCAGATGATGAATTTCTTTCGACATACCTTCTAGGCTTCATCCTTAAGCTTTTGTTGTAGAAGCAATCCTGAGTATTGTGATTGACCATGTCACAGATAGTGCAATATTTGTTGTAGTAACATTCCATTATGTCATAGTTGTACATCTGACAGTTGGAGCAGTACTTGTGTAGCAGCATTCTGATTTCTTGTGATTGTACATCTCACATATCTCGTAATACTTCAGATGAGCTTTGAAGGGAGACTTCTTTCTTTTCTTTTAAGAAGCCTTTGCAGTTGAAGCTTTTTATTGCTGAGAAGCTTTGATATTTGAATCTTGTTGAAGCTTGATTGAAGAAGCTGGAGTCTTGAACTTGTCACCTTTCGAGCCACAAGGAAAGACACATTGATTGTAGATACAATATGAAATATGATGAGTTTCAGAGTCACAGATTAAACAGATGACATCACTATATGAATCACTCGGGGATTCTGAATCTATAGACTTTGGAGAGGAAGGAGGTTGTGGTGTAGAATCAGATGAAGCGGCCTTCGTCTTGTTCTTCTTGGCTTTGCTCTTCTTTCTTCTAACCTTCTTCTTCTTCTTTAAGTGAACCTCTCGTGTCTTTTCTTCTTGAGAAGATAGTGATCTAACAATTTCGGCTGGCACTAATCTCTCATTTTTATGTTCGGATGACTTGGCTTGTTCAACTTCTTCTTTGATGTTAACAAAATCAGATTGTGATATGTTCAACTTATCAGTGAGCTCCATAAGTTGTACATTCAGATTATGCTTTTCGGAAAGCATTGAATCAACATTCTATGTAAGAGATTTGAGTTTATCTTCACACAATTGGTGATCTCTTTGTAGACTTGCGTGTTTCTCTTGTTCTTCTTAAAGTTTGGTTTTCAAACTGTTGTTTTTTGAATTAACCAACTTGATAGTTTCAGCGTTGTAATATCTTCTTGCAAATCTTTGATCACACTAGATGAGTGTGTATTTGATTTTTCAGCTTCATTCTTGACATTTGAAACTTCTCTTTCACTTTTCTTGAGTGACTCTTCTAGAGATGTGATTCTTTGATCCGATATTTTGTGTTGTTCTTTCAGATTCTTGTGGGGTTTCTTCCTATTTTAGTTTATCCCAACTACTGAAAGAGTATACTCTGTAGTGTTTAATTTGTTGGAAGCATTCTGTTGTGCAAAGCTTTTCTTTTACTTTGATTGGCATATCAACATATGAACTTGGAACATCTTTCTCGGTTTCCTTTTCAGACATCAATTTCTCCAACTTTGATTTTAATTGAGCAATTGTCTTATCTTGCTTTGCAATGGTTTCTGACAAGTTGCTAATTTCGATGTCTTTCTTTTTAAGCTCCTTTTTGGAAACAAAATCATTCTATTCACTCCAATCATACTTTTCTTCATCTTCTTTATCATCAGATTTTGATTGAGATACGAGAGCATGTTCATGACAATATCGTATCTTTTCATCACAATCTTTGAAAATATGAAGAATCGTTTCAAACGTGTGATTAAATTCTGTGATGAATTAGGTGATACTCTCTGTTTGATTTTCTTCTTGGATCATGTTTCTCATGTTTGATTTTGGGAGATTTGGAGTTTTTGAAGATGATTTGGGTTTGAGAGCTGATATGCTATTAAAAGTGCTCGGTTTGGACAAATATTTTGGCACATAATGTTTTTAGGATGAATATTCAGCACTTAAAACACTTAGAAATGAATTATGGGTGTTTCTGGCAAAATTTTTAGTTTCGCCCCCTAGACGTGTCAGCCCCCTGTTTGGACGTTTCACCCCCCAGTCTTGTCAGGTACTGTTTGGTCGTGTCTACCCCACCTTATTGATAGCTTCTGCTGGTTCCTTCTTTGATTTTCCAGAAAAATCAAATAAGTTAGAGTTGAAAGATTTGAATAATGAATCTAAATCAAATAATCAATCTGGACCATAAGCCACTGATGGAAATGAGTTTTCTAAAAATTTTACGTTTACAGATTCAAGGACAACATTCGTTCCTCTATTAAACACGGGATATGCTTTGGACTTTAATGAATATCCAAGAAAGAAACCGTAATCGGATTTTGACTCAAATTTTCCGAGTTGGTCACTTAAATTTAGAATCATCACAAGACAACCAAAAACTTTTAAGTAAGAAATATTTGGTTTCCTCCCAAATAATAACTCGTAAGGAGTTTTATGTTTATCCTGAACCAATGATATCTTGTTTTGTACAAAGCAGGCGGTAGCAATTGCTTCGTCCCAGAATGTGATAGGAATTTTGGCATCTGCTATCATAGATCTTGCAGCTTCAATCAGTGTCCGATTTTTCCGTTCAGCAACTCCATTTTGCTGAGGAGTTCGTGGAGCACTAAACTGACGCGCGATCCCCTTTTCTGCACAAAATGAGTCCACATTAGCATTTTTAAACTTGGTTCCATTATCACTTCTCAAGATTTTACTTTTGATTCAAATTGATTTTCAATTTAATAATGAATTCTTTTAACAACTCAGCAGTTTCAAATTTAGAATGCAAAAAATAAACCCAAGAAAATCTTGTAAACTCATTAATGATGAATAAACAATAAGATTTCTTTCCATTACTCTGGACATTTTTTGGTTCAAATAGATCCATATGAAGCATTTGCAGAGGTTTGGAAATTGAGTTTTCGAGCTTGGACTTAAAAGACATTCGATGTTGTTTTCCTTTCAGGCATGCGGAGCAGAGATCAGTTGTAGCGAATTTCTTTCAAGGTATTCCTTCAGCATGATTTCCTGACACCAATTTGTTCATGTTTCTGAAGCTAGAATGACCCAGACGTCTTTGCCATAGCTGACTTTCATCATTTGATGCATGTGCAATGAAACAAGTTGTTTCGGATTCAGCATCGATCAAAGACATATCCAGTTTGTATATATCTCTATCTCTTGGAGCTTTAACCACAACCCACTCATTTGCAATCTTGAAACCTAGTTTGAGTATATAGCAAAAAGAATCATCAAATAAGGTCGAATACGATTTGTCACAAATTTGGGAAACACTTAGCAAATTAAAGTTCAACTGGGCACAATAGTTGACTTTATCAAAGCTAATTATCCCATAGGATACAATTCCTTCTCCTAATATTTTTCCATCGGCATCTTCTCCAAATGCAACATGAGTACCATTTTTATGCTTAAAATCCTGAAGCAAGGCATGATTGCATGGCATATGTCGGCTACACCCACTGTCAACAAACCATGAGTTGGCAGGTCTTCTTGGGCGTACCTGCATTTTCAACAATCACTTAGTTAGTGCAGTCAACCCAAGCGGAAATGGTCTTGGGTTTTCCAAATTTTTCCAGAACAGTGAATTGATGGTATTGTAAGTTATTCATGTTTAGTTCATTTAGGAGATTGGGTTGAAAATTGTTTCTACCACTTGATGTGTTCGATTGCTTTCTTCTTAAAGCATGATACCTTTCCTCAAAATTAGGATCAAGGTAGTTGTTATCTTTTCTTTGACCACCAAGCATTACAGCTCTTGGCAGAAATCTGTTTGCCTAAAATTGCCTTTATGGCATATCACAAAATTGTTTTTATTCATGATTGATTTTTCTAAAAGGACTCGAACCAGAAAAAGTCTGTTAGTTACATTTTGAAAACTGAACGATTGATTTCTTTGAAAAATTTGGGTAACTAGTCATTTCTCTTGGTGAGTTTTTCAGGAAAAAACAATCTAACGTGTCATGATTATGTCTTTCACAGATTTCACAAAACTTGTAATAATAGCATTCCTTTGATGAATGGTTTCTTTTGTTGTACTAATGACAATACCTGTTAAAGAAACACTCAGCAGTTTCATGGTTATAATGATCACATATCTCGCAATATCTTTTGCTGATTTTGAACAACCGATTTTGTTCTATAGTTAACTTGGTTCTTCTTTGGAGATTGTGTTTGTGAATTATGTTTGATTGTATCAGATTGAGGTTTTGCTTCAAATCATTTAACAACGGAAGTCTTATGACCTGAAACTGTTTTCAGATCAGAGAGAGATTTGATCTTAGAATTTGTTTGGTTACTTTGAGATGAATTCATACCAAACGTTCCAGCGGACACAAACTTCACTGGTTTTAACAATGATGACACATTCTTTGGTACAGATTTTCTTAATTGAGCTTTGATGGTTTTGGAATTATCATTTGATGATATGACATTTTTACCTTTTTTATTGCTTTGTTTTTGATTGATTGGTTAACTTCTTTGATTTATGTGATTTGGAAGTAGAAGCACCATCATTCTTGACATTTGCTCGTTGTTGAGCTTTGGCAACAGCAAGTTCTTCCTGTTCCTACTTCCATTTTTGAAATTCAGGATCATTGAATCCTAAGAGTTCTCCGTCATCATTCACTACCTTCAGTGTTTCGGAAATCAACTCTTGATAATCAACAACTTGCTCAAGCACCAGACTTGATTTTTCACTTGCTTGATCATCGGCTTCAACAAGCACAACTTCTTCTTCCTTCACATTCTCTGTCAGAACCTTTTCATCACCTTTTTCTTTTGAGCTTCCGGATTCAGATTTAATTCTTTGAATTTCTTTAAACTTTTCTTCATATTCAGGTGAGTGATCAAATTGATTAAAGTTCTCAAATAATGTGTTTGTTATTGAATTAGGCATTGGGTCATGAGTAAAACCCAACCCTGCTTTGTTATCTTTTCTCTCACTTAGGGGGGAGGAGTGGTCCTCGCCACCACTAACAAGCATCCACCTCGCCACCATCTCGTCGGAGAAGGAGCTTTCCTCGTCATCCTCGTCGCCACCTCCTCGTCACCCCATCTCGTCCCCTCACTTCTCCTACTTCACCAAGCTCCACAACGAGGAGACACTCTTGTCCACGAGATCCTCCTCCTTCACCTCGTCGCCACCTCACCAGAGCCACTCCTTCCTCCCTTACTAGTTTAGCCAAGATAGCTATTGAACTTTTCATCTTTGTTAGATCAACCTGAGCCGCTGCACGAGCAATCTTTTCTAATTCAAACGGATTAGTCATTTAATTTCTTCAAGTTGTTTTGTGACTTTCAAGTTCTTTAAGTGTTTTGTTCCATGAAGTTTGAAGTGAAATTATCTTATCATCTGAAATTTTGGGATCAATTTTAAGTTGTTCATGAAGTTTTTCATGTTTACTCAATTTATCACCAATTTTAAACGAATGATTTCGATAATGTTCCACTTGATCAATGCGTTCTTTGTAACACAACCTGTTTTTCACGTCTTTTGGAAATGGAATATAGTTTGGGGGTAAGTCAGAACTAACCTTTGGTTATTCAGATATAGCAGATGAGAAATAATCTTCAGATGTAGCCATAAGTCCAATTTTAGCTTCTGATTCTTCAGTCGGATCAGACTTAGCACTCTAATCATAGTCTTCTGATTCATGACTATCATCATTAAGATCTTTGATATCACCTTCTTCAGACCAGTCTTCTTTCGATAAAGCAGGAATTACGATCTAGAAATCTGCATCAATCGATTACAATCACGAGACAATTTCACACACACAATAATATCGATCAAAACACAACGTGAGTACTCATAAATGCTTTTGTATTGATCAATAGCCAAAGTTACACGGTGAATGAAAAGCTCCCTAATATAGAGACATTACATGCTATTTATAGACCAATACAAAATATCTAGAAACAAAGTTACATACTAAGTCCCTAGACTATTACAAATGAAACAATTACAAAGTTAAACAAAATGCTAATCTATAAAAGTCTAACAATACTCCCCCTTAGATTTGCATTTGGTATCCACTTTAGTAATCGTAAGGTTCTTCTTTTATATCAAAAAGAGGCTTAGAGGCATGATCTTCTTGATCCTTAATTGCACGAGCAATGCATTCCTTGAACTTTTCTGCAATGCGTGCTTGCTTTGGCTTCGATTCATTGGTCAGAATATCACATTCTGCCATTCTCTTTAATGTTTCTAAGGATACACCTGCAAGATCAACATTAGCATAAAATAGTACGGTTTCTTCACATTCTTTGACCTTACTTCAAGTGTTCCTTTGGAAGTGATGCGCATAAACTCAATATTATCAATCTCTGTCTTTATGAGGTTAGCATATAACAATGCATTCCTTAGTCTGATTTTCTCCGTGGTTGCACCAATTACTTCGAACATTATTTCAAACAACTTCCTGTCAGCATCTGCTACCTTATTCTTCAGCTTTTCCAGCTTTTGGTTTCTCAAGTAATCTATGTAGCTTGGATGAAGCAGTTTCAATTCAAACGTACCGAAAATTGTTATCATTTCATTATCCCAGTCATTCATGTCTCGTACAAGCTACAGTTCAAAAGTTTCTTCATGATAAAAGGCCTTGAGAATTGATTTTGTATGCTGGGATCCATCAAACACTTTGAGACCCGGATCAGTTACTTTATCAAAGTATGGATCATATAATTCTTCAAGGTACATATCTCGAACAACAAGCTTCTTCTTTGTCTTTTTCTTTTGACTGAGATATGCATTATCTTCTTTCTGTCCTCTAACTTGAAGAAACTGTGGCTTTCTGCCAATTCCTGTTTATTTTGTGAAACTGCTGTTCATTTTGAGAAACTGTAGTGTCACCTATGCGACACTATAGTGTCACCTTTGCGAAACTGTAGTGTCACCTTTGCAAAACTGAAGTGTCTAATTTTTCTGAGATTTGTAGTTGTGTGTCTGAGTGTGCATAAGTCCCAACGAAAGTTGGGCATGAGCCATGCGAAACTGTATGAGACACTAGCAGCGAAACGGTAGTGTCACCTATGTGACACTATAGTGTCACCTATGCGAAACTATAGTGTCACCTTTGCGAAACTAGCAAAAGAATGACCAAATTGTACGTTGACCCTTATGCAGGCAGTGTAGTGTGATTGCTTAGACTTGAAGTTAAATTTTCATATCAGGTGAGTTCTAGATGCCCTCTTTTTACTATTTTTAACTGTTTTGGGGCTATATGCATACCAGTGACGAGATTTCAAATAAAGATTTAATGACAGACTTTTATAAAGATGAATATTTCTTAATGAACTTTCCTCTAAAGACTTATATATGGACTTAATACATGTTTTCCTTTTTGAAATGTTTGGACTATTTATGTGTGATTCATGTGTTGACGTATGATATAGTTATATTGTGTTGCATTATACTATGTAAAACTTAAAGATGAAAGTGAAAGAAAGAAATGATCATTGGGCCCAAAGTGGCGTTACATCTAAAAGAAAGTCTTGCAAGCAAATGGGAGAATTGCATTCGTTGCATTCTCGGAGACGTTACATCTAAAAACAGTGGAGCTACATCTAAAAACAGAGGGACCCTATACTAAAGCAAGGTGAAAGGGCCTATGGACATTAGTGGGTCAAACTATCAGGGGCTTAGCTAGCCACGAATTTATTCACCTGATGGGGGCTTAAGGCCACAAAGTGGGTTCGGCCTGTCGAGGAATCCGAGACGAGGATAAAGGAGTCTGGTCCGTCGGCAGACTGTGAATTGACGGATAAAGAAGATAAAGTATAATATAAAGTATAAATAAACTAACGACAAAGTATTGCCAATGTGCTAGATTGTCTACGTGATAAAGTTAAAGTATTTTGACAAAGATTATGAGATGTTGTTGACCACATGTTGGGTGGTACTTAACCTTGTCGTTAGTTGTATTTTGCTTATTTTGTAATAGATTAGTCGTATTTCGTTTCCGCTGTAATAGTTAGTTTAGTCTCTGTATATATAGTTGTTTTAGGTTATTTTGTACACAACTCTTGGATCATATTGAATACACTTTACACCTTTTGTTTGTGAGCTCGAATCTGGTTGTTTTTAGCAAGGAATTGATTGTGTTGTATCTTTGTTGCTTCAAATCTATTCTACTTCATCTAATTACTCCCTAATTAATCATTTGTTAATGGGTTATAATAGTTTGTGTGAGTTTTGGTCACAAATCACAATCAATTGTTGCTAGATCTAGTGGTATCAATTGATTGTGATCTGATCTATATCATATATAGCACGGATTAACGATTTACTGGATCAACAATATGGTATCAGAGCCATTGTGCTCATGATTTTTGGTTTTTGAGGGTTTTTAGATAATATTCACTTTTCATCGATTCTGGATCTGATCTGTTGTGAATTAGTATGGAAGTGAATTGAGAATTGTGTGATTTTTGTCTTAGAATCAATCTACATCTTCAGATCTATCATCATCATATAGATTTGAGTGTTTGGAGTGATTTTAGTACATTTTCATAGGTTTTGGACACATGATTTTTACAATCAAATTGGACCTTATTTGTTGTTATTATGGACTGAATTCGGATTGGAATTGGATTATTTTGTATTGTGAATCAATCAGAATCATCAGATCATCAATTGGATCTGATTGGAGTTTTCTCTGGTGATTTGTGTGTGTTTTGCGTGGAGAAGAGGTTTTTCAGATTCATCTTGCGACACTAGGTGTTCATCTTGCGACACTACTGATTTTGTTGTTGATCGCTGTTTGGCTGGCTTGCATCCTGATTGAACGAAAGTTCACAACACTGTCCCTGACACTGTGCTCGACATTGTGCCCGACATTGTGCTCGACATTGTGCCCGACACTGAGCTCGACATTGTGCCCGACATTGCCTCCGACATTACACCCGACATTGTACCCGACATTACCCTGAACGAAAGTTCAAAGTGCTTGGCAATAGTGTCTGCGACACTAGTTTGCGACACTAGCAAGTTTTTGCGACACTGGTTTGCGACACTGTTTATTTCTGCGACACTGTATGAACAAAATGTCAATGTCTTTTACCCGACACTGTGCTCGACATTGTGCCCGACATTGCCTCCGATATTACACCCGACATTGTACCCGACATTACCCTAAACGAAAATTCAAAATGCTTGGCAATAGTGTCTGCGACACTAGTTTGCGACACTGGTTTACGACACTTTTTATTTCTGCGACACTGTATGAACAAAATGTCAATGTCTTTTACCCTTGCTGACTTGGAAAGTGGATCACCGAATAGGCCACCGAAACTTATCAATGGAGATTACTTTGAGGATTGGAAGAGAAGGTTAAAGGCATTCTACTTATATACTGATTTTACCCACTTGGAGTCCATCGAAAAGGGGCCACACATTCCCGTCACAATCGTCGGTGACGCAACTGTCAGATATACAAACACTGAAACCTACAATGAAAGAGATAAGAAACTGATAGATCGTGACAGCAAAGCTTTTGGTGCTTTAACACTGTGTTTGAGTTCCGAGATATACAATCGTTTTGGAGATCAGAAAACTGCCAAGGATTTGTACGATGCTCTTTGTGAGTTCTATGATGGGAACATCGATCTTCAGAAAGATAAGGGGTTTCAGGCACAAAAAGAGTTTAATTCTTTCATGGGTCTTAGAAATGAGAAAATCTCTGATCTCACAAACCGTTTTCTAACCGTCACTAGCAATTTGAAGAAACATGAGCAATTGACCACAGTTGAACAACTGACAAAATTGTTGGACTCACTTCCTCCTAAATGGAGTTTGCAGGTCAGATTGTTGAAGCAAGAGAAGATGTTTACTGAATATAAGCTCATGAACGTTATTAACAAACTGAAGTCTTTCGAGCTTGACATCAAAAGGAGAGAGTACAATCAGACTGTCTATCCTCCAATACAAACCCAGAACGCTGCATTACTCTCATCCACATCTAAACACTCAATAAACAACTCTGGTTTCTCATATATCTTAGGAGGTGGTTCATCAGAACAAAAGAGTGTTGGAAAGGAACCCTCTATATCTCAAGTCCCTAATGACATGATGGCCTTGTTTGGAATGTTTGTAAACAACTATGAAGCCTTGATTGCCGGAGATGTCAAGGGAAAAGGCATCACAATGGAGGATATGTTGCAAGTTGACCCATACGATCTTGAAGAAGCAGATATACAATGGCAAATGGCTATGTTGCCTGTCAGGGAAAGACGTTTTATGGAGAGAACTGGGAAAAGAAAATTCGGTAATCAAAATGCAAAGGTTGGGTTCGACAAATCTAAACTCCGATGTTTCAATTGTAAACAACTCGGACATTTTAAGAGAGATTGCCCATCACCAATTGTGTTTGAAGCACCATCTCCTACCACAAGAAACGCTGTTGTTATTGAAAGAGGAAACACCAGTAACACAAGAGAGACTGCCTTGCTGACAAACTTTGACTGGAGTGCTGAGATTGCAGAAGTTCAGGAAGAAATTAATCATGCTCTTGTTGCTGAGACCATACTGAATGTTGGAAGGGAATCTGAGAAAATTATCAATCAGGCAACTGAAGAAACCAAAAGTGAAGAAATTATGAAAGCTGAGAAAGAAAGGAAGGAGACTAAAGATGAAAAGGAGGAAGAAAGGAAGAAAAATACACCCGCTTGTAACTGCGAAAAGGCTCTGGCCACCGAGAAGATTATCATGGGCCTACCTTATGAGGTAATCCAAGACATGTGTTCATCAGCGTGTCGGGTTAGACTTTTTGGTGTATATAAGGCTAATCGTTTGTTATTAACTAATCAAGCTGAACTGAATACCATTAATTCAGATCTTAAAAAGAATGAGGCAAACTATTATGTAAAACTTAACGAAGCTTTACAAGAAATAGATCACCTAAATAGAAAACTTCTGAAAAGAATGTTGAAGTTAACCTGCTTGATGAACGTGTTAAACTTGCTGAATTTGAAAGAAGTAAACTTCAAACTAAACTTGATAGATGGACCATTTCTGGTATGAAAAGGGAGGAACTAAACTGTAGGCAAAGAGAAGCTCGAATCAAAACAGGTTTAGGATATGATGAGTTTCCTTATGTTTATCCTCCACCTAGCACTTATTGTTATTCTCCCATACCCAAACCTCATCCCACCAATGATTTATTTACAGAACACACTAACAATCTATTTGCAGGTTTATAGGAGTTAATCATGAGGAGGTTCGAGATGATTACAAATATGGTGCTACAAAAGGATTAGGATGCTCTGTTTCAAGCTGTAGTTTAAATTCAACGAAGTCTACTTTAGACAATAGTAGTAGTTTGAGTGATGTGTTAAGTGATTCAAGTAGTTTAAACTTTAAATCGTCTGTACTAAACTTTGGCAATGATGTGTGTGCTCTGAATGCTGTTAATGATGATCATGTTTCTTTCGTTGAAATTAATGATGTGTTGCCAAATAAAAACTGCTTTGAGAAGTTTGTCTCAACTCCTATACCGACCTTTACTCCAATCCGCATAACCAAACCCGTTGAGACAAACAACATCTCTGAAATGAATCATGTTAAAGACACAGGTAATGAAGCTAGCACATCAAAAGGAAAAACAAAAGAAATGTATGTTTCTTTTAGTGATTCAGACACAAACATGTCTGAATGCGATGAAGAAATTGTGATTGATCATATTTCCAACGGTAATTCTAGAAAGAAATGTTTTAAATCACATTGTTTCCGCTGTGGTAAGGACACTCACATTGTTAAGAACTGTCCGGAACTCGTTTAAAAGGGTGTAAATAATTCTAGTTTAACTAATCGGTTCAATAGGTTTGTAAATAATCATTTTTACGCTAATTTTTCTTTGTTTAAACCCAAGTCTTCTAAGGCATGGGTTCCTGTTTCTAATTAATTTTTTTTTTATGTTTTGTTATGTCAGGAACGTCCGAGGAAGCCAAATAGTCTGTGGCATTTAGATAGTGGATGTTCTCGACATATGACTGGTTTGAAATCTACTTACTAATTTTCGTATAATAAATGGTGGGTATGTGGCGTTTGCCAGAGAGAAGAAAGTGGGAAAAATGATCGGTCAAGGTGAGGTATCGAATGGATCGTTGACATTAGAGAAAGTGAACTATGTTCCAGAACTGCACTTCAGTCTACTGAGCGTATCTCAAATTTGTGATAAGAATATTCCGGTTCTTTTCAAATCCACCGAATGCTTATTTCTGAAGCCGGATTTCTCTGTATCTTGTGTATCCAAATCAGGTCGCAATAAGAGCTCGTGAATCTGTTAATCGTTCAGTAAACATGCTATGAATCAATCAAACAAACAGAGAATGAACAGATGATTTACTAATAAATGCTTGTATTGATATTGTTAAATGTGTACAAAAGGTGTAGTTGCACTAAATTGTATTCAAAAGTCTACTAAGCACATTGCATACTACTCTATTTATACTAGCTAACATCAATACATGAAGAAGAAAAACAAAATAACGAAATGTTAAAATTATGTGCGGATGACAATTCTGTCCGCACATCTCTGCTACAAAAGCTGTCCGCACATCTTTCTGTCCGCACATCTTTTGTCCTCACTTCTTTGTTTTTCTTCAAAACTTTAATTATGATGATCAAAATATATTAACAATCTCCCCCTATCATCATGCTTTAAAGTTCTTCAGTTTCTTCTTCTTTTGCTTCCACAAACTCTGACAATGGCTTAATTGTCCAAAAATATCTGGCAGCTTTAATGTAACGTTTAAACTGATTAGCTACTTTAGAGTGTTTGTCTTCCTTCACAGTTATTGGCATTTGAATCATTTCTTCAATAGTTTCTTGAGCCAGATTAAGAATATCATCTTTAGTAAACATCTCTTCACTTCTTGAACCACACTTAATCACCAAATTTCTTCTGTTGTTTATCTCTAAAGATTTAATACCAGTTAACTTCAAAGTCCCAACTTTCAAAGATAACAGTTCTCTTCTCAAAGCCATCTTTTCATAAGCAACAGACAAAATTTCAATCATATGCAAGAAATAACAGAGATCTTGTACAGAATCCTTTCCAATAACCTTCTCAAATTTCTGTTTTGCCAAAAAGTGAATGTAAGAAGGATGTAGAAGTCTGAGTTCAAATACTCCAAACATTCTATTTCATCCTCACTTTGATCTTCTACATTTCTCACCAGTACAAGCTCCTTATTCCTAGTATCATAAAACCATCTGAGAATAGGATGACTTGTTTGATCACCAGTAAACACTTTTACTCCTTGTTGCTCATGTTTAGGCAGATATTTAGCAATATCATCCAACATAAACTGCCTGATCAGCCCAGGAACAAAATCTGTCTTCTTCTTCTTATAAGCTTTAGATTTTTCATGAAAATATTTTGCATCTTGTACTTTTGCCAAGTTCAAGTAATAGTCTTTATTGGAAGTAAACAATTTATCAAGCATAAATTCACAAGATGTCCCTCTGACACTGAACTTGTGATTTACCAATGATAAATTTCTCAATTCCTTCAAGTCTTGCTGATCTAACTTTGCAATGTGAGTCAGAAAGTAATACACTTCACAAGATCTATTAATTCTCTTGATTATAAAGCCTTTGAAGTCTTCATCAAATTTCCATGCAATTATTTTGGCTTTATGATCAATTGAATATGCAACAGTTTTGGCCAGCAATTCTTGAACAGTTTGACCTTTTTTCTACCAAAGATCTCACACTCACACCAATTGGTTTTTTAGGAAACCAATTCTTCATTTCTTCTTTAGAAGAAGGTACAAACTTTTCAACTTTATAAGGTCTCGCAATCTTTGACTTTATTTTGTATTTTTCTTTAATCTCTATCATAGACTTCTTCTTTGATGAAGTAATTGGCTTCTTTTCAGACACATCAAATGTACTTGTCTTTAAAAGGATGAAGTTTCACCATTTTCCTTTCAGCTTTCTCTTTGATCTGGAAAGTTTCAACCATCCTTCTCAGTTGTACAGTATTCATGTTCTCCATTTGTCTAGCAGGATAATTTCGTGACAAAAGCCAATCTTTCAGTTCATTCTTTTTCATTCTATCTATGACAGGATGCAATAGAGTCCTTGGATTTTCAGCCTCTAAGTCTTCAAAATGTTTCTCAACATCAAATTCTCCTTCTTCAGTTTCTGAAGACTTGAGCTTTTCAATATCCATATCCAATTATTCTTCAGTTCTTCCCAACACATATACTCTGTTAAATCCTTTTTGTAACAAAAACATGATCTTGTTACTAAAAGCAAACTCAACAGTCTTTTTGACTTCGGGTGTGGGTTCATCTAGTTCAAAATTCAACACTTCATCATAAAATTCATCTGGATATTTCAATTCAATTTCAGGTTCAGGTAGATTTTCAGAATTTTGAACTGTCAATTTCAAATCATCTTCATCTTCCAGATCTTGTAGAGCTTCGATCATCTCTAAATCAGACATTTCTTCATTAGCTTGAGATGATTGAATCCCTTGAGCAGCTTGAGTTTTTAGTTAAATCAATTCAGTTTGTGTTTTCCATTCTTCTGGTGTCAGAAACTGATCGTTTTCAAGTTTTCTTTTGATTCTTTCATCCATTTTCTCTAGCTTGGTCAATTCTTTGATTTCAGATACTTCTTGTTCAACAATCACAGACTTTCCTTTATTCAATTTTCTCTTCTTTCTTTGATAAGTGATGGAACAAGGTTTTGAAGATTCAATCATCAATGGTGTAAACTGCTTCAGTTTATTAACAGCCATTTCAAATGTATTTTTCACTCTATCAATCTCATTAACTAACAATTCTTGTTGATCTAGGCTGAGAAAGTTAGATATGACTAACTGCTTATCTTGATCAGTCAATTTAGGATTAGCAAAAGTTCTTTCTCCCCACAAGAATTTTGATTGAACATTATTCAACACTGTTTCATCAATTTTCAAATTTTCAAATGAATAGGTATCTTGAATAGGAACAACATCTGGATAGATAACAGCCAAAGGCTTGAATCTATCTTCAACTTCATTCACCAAGGCTATTTGCAAAGAATTTTCTTCTGGATCAATCTCAAATTCATCATCAAAACTATCATCCTGATCATGATGATCATCACTTGAAGTAGATTCAGATATAGATGAATATTCACTATCTTCAGATGAAGACTCAGCATGTACTTTCTTCATTGAATCAATAAGTTTCAATAAATCTTCAATCTGTCTGCTCTTCAACTCACTTTCACTTTACAAGTCTTGGATTTTTCATCTTTCTCATTCAACAATGAAGACAATTTGTCTAATTCTTCAACCTTATTTTCAATCTCCTTGGTTAAATCAGCATTTTTCTTCTTTTCATCATGATTCTTTGTAACCATTCTGTTATATCTTTCAATCAGCTCACTGGATGTTAATCCAAACTTATTGAATAGATTATCTGAATCATTTATCCTTCTCTTCAACTCTTCAATCTCAAGAGTTAGTTTATTCATTTCAGTCACATCCTCTAAATCAAGCTGAGACAAATCTCCAACAGGTATCTCATCTTCATTTGTAGGATAATTCAAAGGCAAGTCATTAGTAACTTCCTCAAAATTCTTTATGCTCATCTCATTTTCTTCATCATATGAATGAATAACTCTCTCAGCATCTTCATCAGCTTTGAATGTACTTTCATACTCTTCGTCTACAAAATCAACATTCTCTAAAATTATTCTGCCAATTTCATCTTGATGATCAGATAATGTTTTTTCAGAACTATCATCTACTTCAATAACATCATCAATCACATTCTCATCTTGTATGTTTACATGTTGATCAACATCAGTATTCACTTGATTATCATGTTGATCATCATCAACATCAGCATTCACTTGAGCATCATCATTCACATTAACATTTTCTTGATCATTATTCTCAAAATGTTCTTCAGAACTATCTTCAGGAATAACAGGTTCTTCTCCAATCAGTTCATCCATGTTAATTGGTTCATCAACCAAGTTAACTTAATCATTATTGTTTGCTATCAAACCAGCAACCACATCTTTCATATACTGTGTGAGATCAGTCTCCACTCCACTACAATTACTTTTGGCATTTGTTCTTGTTAAGTAAGCAAACACCTTAGAGTCATGATGCAAAACTCTAAGTGTTGGAGCATTATAACTCCCAACAAGTTCTGGATGACCTTGATTAATCAGACATTGAATGAATCTTGGATGCATCAAAAATTTGTTCATTCTATCCTCTTCGATAATCATTCTCAGACCATTGAATATATAATTTGACATGTTAAAACCTCTGTTTATCACCAAAGACACAAGAATTGAAGCAGTTCTGAATGTCATATCATTCCACCCTGACTTCCTCTTAGATAGAGAGTGTTGTATACAGTGAATAATGAATCTCCATCTAGAACTTATTTGCCCTTTAAGAAGTTTCTTTCTGACTGGTCCTCCCTCATATCCAATATCTTCAAATCATTGAAGTATATCTGCTTCTTCAAACTCTATAGGGAAAGTACCATCTTCTCCACATCTCAAACAAGTTCTAATACTTTCTTCAGTCACTATCAGTTCATGATCAATCAAGAATTCACCTCTTATTCTTGTAACTCCTTCAACAGATTCAACTACATCATTTCTCCAAAATCTCTTTATAAACCTTTCAACAATCACTGGATCAATGCACATAGCATAAGCCAATCTTGTGCTTGACAAGAACTGAATAACTTCTAAGAAATGCTCCTTATCAGCTTGCACTTCAGGTCTCAGATAAGATACAACATTATGCTCTTTAACAAATTTTAGATCAGCCATCTGTCCTGCAAAAAGAAAGAATTTAATCAGATTTCAGTTCAGCTTTAAAACTTAACAGATTTTGACTTTTAGGTCAAAGTTGATTGAGTTCAAAATAGAGTTTTAATTTTGATTTCAAGTTTAATCACATAATGATAATGTTTCAAATCAAGTTTTGTGATGAACTCTCAAATAAATTTCAAAGTTCAGGTTGATTTTGTCGAATTTTAAAATTTGTCGATTAGTTTCTTCTGCGGTGAATAGTGTTATTTCAGCTTCTCGATTGATTCTTACCAAAATAGATATACACAGTGATTTTGATATCTAGATGATTTGATTATGATGAAAAACTGACTGAATGTGAATTTTGAATTTGAATGTATGAAGATCGTCCGTTTGCCATAGTGAGATGTGAAATGAAAGATTTAAGGGTTTTGAAGGGTTTATATACTATGTCCACACTTAGTGAAATTTTAAAAAACAGACTTTAAAAGATATGCGTACAACAGATTGTTCGCACATCGCCTAAATTCTTAACAAGCTCACAAGTAAAATGATTGTTTTAAAGATTTAAGTTGATTTAAACACATTTACAATTGATTATCAATCTTTTAGTATCAAACTCTGCTTTTAAATCAAACAAATTTGTGATCTGCGGACAATAGTACATGATATGTGTGCAACAGTAACGCTCTTGAATTGTACTGTTGTTCGCACATCCTTCAAAAATTCCTTGAATGAATCAAAGACATTCATTTTTAGACTTAAATCAATGTTCAAAACTGATTTATTTCCAAATCTTGAAATCTTTGATTTTTGGTCGATCTGCGGACAATAGTGTCATCCGCACATCTTATGATATGCTTGCTACAGTAACATCCGCACATCTTTCAAACACTTAGACATTTTTAAGACAATCTTCATCTTTATTGATATTGTACTTAGAAGAGTACTCAAAGATCATAAATTGATCAATGGGTAACACTTCTTTGTACTTGTGACAAATTCATTTATCAAATCTAAGTTTGATTCTTCCTTGCTTATCTACACACACAAAAATCAGATCATTAGTTCATTTATCATGAATCATTGAAAACTTTAAAATTCATCAAAGTAAAGTAAAATTCACTTCATTGATTTCTGACAGTGATTTCAGTGATTTCAGTTGATCTGCGGACAACAGTGTTCGCACATACCGATCTGCGAACAGCAGTGTTCACATATCTTAACAGTTTTCACTATTTCATCAATCTGTGAGCAATAGTGTTCGCACATCTCGATCTGCAAACAACAGTGTTCACAAAATTTTCATTTTCAAAATTCAAGCTTTTCTTTTATGTGATCAAAGTACTTGGTTGTTTACTCAAAAAATTTCTTTGACACATTAACTTTGGTCTTTTGATCATATCTCATAACAGATGCAATTGTATCATGCAGAGAACAAATTTTCAAAATTTTTAATTTGCTTGCACATTGCATTGTTTACTCAGAAAATTTGTTTGACACATTAATTTGGTCTTTTGATCATATCTCATAACAGATGCAATTGTATCATGCAGAGAACAAATTTTCAAAATTTTTAATTTGCTTGCACATTGCGCACATTCAATCTACGTTCATAATACTGCTGCAGATCAGATCAATCCATATTTTCTGAAAGATTTCATCTTTATTTGAATATGACATTTTCTCCCCCTAAAGTTTTAATTTTCTAAGAGAAGAAAATATGAACTTTACTCATGATCAAATATGAATCAATCTCATCTATGAACAAGGCCAAATTTATTCTTTCTGATTTATTCTGGCAAGCACGTACTTTTATGAATAAAAGCAGATAAGCAAAGAGATCATATCACATTCAATAATCTTCACACAAAGAAAAACAAGATTTTGAATAGACATAGACAATTTTTCAATTTGCATGATAGGCATAAAGCTTATTTCACACTTACTTTTCAACACTTAGTGATACTTTTATCATGTTTTGAGTTTATTAAGTATGTCTAGCATGTGACCCATACTTAGCAACATCTTAGAAGGTTCACTAACTTCAAGAACATGCAAGTAGGCACTTTAACAAATCAGGTCACTTACAACATAATCCGTGGAGCTTTGGGTTATAAATTATTGGTGGGTTCCCTTTGGGAATCTTCTTTACTTTCCATTTTTGGAATTGACACTATTCCTTTTTGGAATCTTTTGTACATCTTGAGGTGTTCCAGGTCTGTAGATCACTACAACAAAGGAGACCTCGTGTGAGACTTCAGGTCTGTGGATACCACAACAAAGAAGCTCACAGATGTTTGCTCAACACGTATTCTATTGCGTCCTTACCTGATATGTGTAAGTAACACTACAAGCAGCCTATCAGAAAAATGAAAACTTCACCAATGCTACTTAGATGGAACTTAACACAACTAGACATATAGAACTTTAGTTTGTATCACATCCATGTTTACTTTTCAGATTTACAGTTTTCAGCTTACCCACAAAAGCAATATGATCAGTCAGTCTTTATTGATTTTGAAAACTATGTAAAAGATTATCAAAGTGATGTACTATCATTTTTCTTATTTTGCTCAATCTAGCATTCATCTTTTATTATGTACTCTTGCCCTTTTATTTTATTTTTTTATTTGTTTGGAAATGCTCAATGATCATGGTTCATAGTTGATCATACCAATGGCCTGAACTAAATGTTCAAATCTGCCTTGATCAAAGGCTTTTGTAAAAAGATCTGCCAATTGGTTTTCTGTGCTAACTAGTACCAACACTATTAATCCCTTTTCAGAGTTATCATGAAGAAAGTGATATCTGATTTCAATATGTTTAGTTTTTGAGTGTTGTACTGGATTACTTGTTATGAATATGGTTGCAGTATTATCAATGTAGATAGGGGTTTTTAAGAAATTAAACCCATAGTCTAAGAGTTGGTTTTGACACCAAAGGACCAGTGAGCAACATGCAAAAGCAGCAATATATTCAGCCTCCACAGTGGATACTGACACATTTGTCTGTTTCTTGCATTGCCATGAGATTAATCTCGGACCCAAAAACTGACAACCCCCTGAAGTAGATTTTCTATTAAGGTTACAACCACCATAGTCACTGTCAGTATACGCATGCAGTTCAAATTTTTCATCTTTAGGATACCACAACCCAAGGGCAGCTTTTCCTTTAAGATATCTGAAAATGCGTTTGACAGCTTGTAGGTGTGATTCCTTAGGGTTAGCTTGATATCTTGCACATAAGCACACTACAAACAAAATGTCAGGCCTACTAGCAGTCAAATAGATCAGTGATCCAATCAATGATCTGTAATATGATTGATCTACAGGCTTGCCACTCTCATCCGACTCCAATTTATGAGCTTTATCCAGTGGTGTTCTGATAGATTGAACATCTTCAAATGAAAATATCTTGAGGATCTTCTTGATGTACTTTTCTTGGTTGATAAAGATTCCATCTTGAGCTTGAGTGACTTGCAACCCTAAGAAGAAGTTCATCTCACCCATAGAGCTCATCTGGAACTTTGACTGTATAATAGCCTCAAATTCTTTGCATAATTCTTTACTTGTTGATCCAAATATGATATCATCCACGTAGATTTGGACCAAAAGTAAATCTTTATCCTTTTTCTTCAAGAAAAGTGTTTGATCAATCCTTCCTCTTTTGAATCCATTCTCCATCAAATGAGAAGACAGAGTCTCATACCACTTGCGTGGTGCTTGATGCAAGCCATAGAGGGCTTTATCAAGCTTCATCACTCGATGAGGAAATTCTTTATCTTCAAAGCCTGGAGGTTGTTGAACATACACCTCTTCATTGATTACTCCATACAGAAATGCACATTTCACATCCATTTAATAGACAGTGAAATTCATATATGCAGAGTAAGCAAGAAACAATCGAATAGCTTCATGTCGGCCTACAGGAGCAAAAACTTCTTCATAATCAATGCCTTCTTCCTGAGTATACCCTTGAGCTATTAACCTTGCTTTATTCCTTATGACAATGCTACGCTCATCTGATTTGTTTCTGTTTAACCATGGAGTTCCTATGGCATAATGTCCTTCAGGAAGATCAACTAGTGTCCAAACATTTTGAATTTGGAATTGAAGAAGCTCTTCTTGCATTGCTTCAATCCAACTTGAATCTTTGAGAGCTTCTGAAATATTGTTTGGCACTGTTTGTGATAAGAAGCAAGAATAGAGACAAATGCTTTTGCTTGTAGTCACTCTTTCATGCAGACTTCCAATAATGTTTGATTTTAAGAGGCTTCTCAGAGTCCTTGACACAGGAGCAGGATCAACAAGCACCTCTTTTTCAAGATTTGTGTAATTGAAGTCTTGCACTGTTGTAGTGTGGATGGAAGGATCAGATTCATGTGGTGCATTGTGAAAGTAGTTGTATCCATCATCAGCAATCAACTCATCACTTGAAATAAGTGGATCAAGTGTAGGTGGAGTACATTCTTCAAAATTTACATGAATGTCTGAATTTCCAAAATCAGGATACTTTGAGGGAAATGAAAGAATAACTTCATCATCAGAATCTCCCCCCGAGTCAAAACCTGCAGAAAAGTCAATGGAATTAGAATTTAATGATGTAGTCAATGCATATATATCGAATAACCATGCAGGACCATTAATAGCTTTTGGAAATGAGTTTTCATGAAACTCAACATTCATTGATTCCTCAATGATGTTGTGTTTTGACAAGTAAACTCGATAAGCAATGGATTGGGATGAATATCCAACAAAAAAACCATCACTTGATTTTTCATCAAACTTAGCTAAACGATCTGAGGTATTCAATACAGACACTGGACAACCGAATGATCTTAAGAAACCAATTTGTGGTTTTCTTTTGAAAAGCAATTCATAAGGTGTATTATTTTGAGGTTTGACAATTAGACTCCTGTTTTGAACAAAACATGCTGTTGAAACTGCTTCTGCCCAGAAAGTGATTGGTAGTTTAGAATCAGCAAGCATTGTTCGAGCAGCTTCGATTAAAGTCCGGTTCGTGCGTTCTACAACTCCATTCTGTTGTGGAGTTCTAGCTGCACTGAACTGTCTTTCTATCCCTTTATCTGCACAAAAGAGTCAAACACATCCTTCTTAAATTTAGTTCCATTATCACTTCTCATTATCTTAACTTTGCAATCAAATTGATTTTCAATTTTTGTAATGAAAGCTATGAGAATTTCTGCTGTTTCACTTTTCCTATACATGAAAAACACCCATGTGAATCTGGAATAGTCATCGATCACCACAAGACAATATTGCTTTTTAGTATGACTTAACATATTTGTTGGTCCAAATAAGTCCATATGCAAACGTTTTAAAGGTGTAACATTTTAGTTCACAATTTTTGTCTTGTGTGATGTGCGATGTTGTTTTCCTTTCAAACAAGCTGAGCACTTTTCTATGACAGAGAATGTCTTTTGATGTATACCCACTACATGATCATTTTTAACCAAATTATTCATGTTATTGTAGTGAGTATGACCAAGACGTCTGTGCCACAGAACAGATTCATCAATGGATGCCTTTGAAAGCAAACATGTTTCTTGAACATCATCAGACATAGAGCTCATGTCCATCATATAAATGTTGTTATGTCTGGGTGCTTTCATCTGTATCCATTCTTCGGGAATTTGAAATCCAGGCTTCAAGATATAGTAGAACTTGTCATCAAACATTGTCTTGTAAGATTTGTCACAAATTTGTGTAACACTCAGCAAGTTGAATTTGAGTTGTTCACAGTAGTTGACATGATCAAAGCTCAAAGACCCGTTGCTGACAGTTCCTTCACCTGTTATCCATCCTCCTCCATCACCAAAGTCTACATAAGAGCCTTTCTTTGTTTGATATTGATCTAACAACTCCTGGTTTCCAGTCATGTGCCTTGAGCAGCCACTATCCACAATCCATAAAATGTTTTTAGCTCTTGGTGGATGTGCCTGCACATGAAAACAATCAATTAGTAAGATCAACCCAAACCGTTGTGGTTTTGGGTTTGCCATTTTCATCAATAACTGTTTGTTTAGCACAATGTAAACCAAAAGTAGTCAACATTTCTGATTTCAACTTAGCATATTGATTCATTAAAATCTCAAACCTATCATTCAAATCACTTGGCAATTTATTTGATTTGTTTTTATGAACAAAAGGTTTAGATAGAGGTTTAGCAGAATCATATGTTGACTTCAGTTGATTAGAAACATGATGAGATTGAACAGATTTTGAATTTTCTGATTCATTTAAAAAGTGTTTAATCAAATTTCTTTTATAACTATCTTTTGAATGAGGATGATATGCAATCCTTCAAATGATTTGCATGTTTGATTTAGAAAAGTGTTTGTTGAAAAATTGATTTGAATCATTCAATCTCATGTTTCTAGGAGTGCAGGAATCATAAAAATCCTCATCATTGTCAAATGATGTTGATTTCTTTGATTGCTCCTTCTTGTGAACCTTAGTTCTTTCCTTGTAGTAACACTCATCAGTGTTATGATTTATCCTGCCTCAAATTTCACACCATTTGTTAAAATAACAATCATCAACAGAATAGTTAGTCATATCACAAATATGGCAATATTTAGAAAAGTAACAATCAATGGTGTTATGATTAATCATTTTGCAATTGTCACACCATAGTCTAGTTGACTTTTAATAAAATTCAGATTTGGCACTCTGTGACAGATTTGTTCTGTGAAAGTTTGGATTTTGTTTGGGTTTGTACACTTGTTTAGCTATGTTATGTACATTCAAAGAACTTTGACCAGCAGAATCAAACTTGTTACCATCAGAAACTGCTGAAGTTAAGTTTGACTTAGTTTTCTTCTTGGTTTTCTTTTTAAGTTCAAGTTTAGCAGCGGAAGTTTCGGGATCTTGACCTGTTTTCAGATCAGAATTTGTTTTGAACTTATTTTCAGGTTTCTTTGATTCTTGTTGGTTTATATATCTTTTGAAATGAGGATTATCAAAGCCAACCCCTTCACTCTTTTCACCTTTGTGGTCATTGTAAATCATATGAATTTCACCTTTGTTTCTTAATTCAGATTTTTCTTTAACTTCTTCAACAAAGTTTGAATATTCAATTGGTGAATGTTCAGATTTTACAAACCCATTGAAGTTCTTTGTTTTAAGGTACACCTTTTTAGGTTCATATGAATTTATTTTCACAGGGTGACCTTTTTTGATTTTTTCTTCATCATGTTCAATGTAAACACTTTTGTTCAGCTTTGAACTTTCAGAATCATCAGAAGATTCTGAATTTTGATTCACTTTAAACTTTGCTTGAGCTTCACTGGAATAGTCATGAGAATTAAAGTCAGATGGTAAAGTGTTTGTCATGGCAGTTGGCATTTTCTCATAGTTCACTGGAGGAGGTGTTGTTTGGTATGCCACTTGTGAAAAACCCAACCCATTGCAGTTCTTTCCCTCTTTTTGACTAGCCATCCACCTTTCCATTTGTTCTTTTGTTGACATTAGTTGTTCATATTTCAATTTAAAGGTGGATGCTTCCAGTTGACTTTGAATGTAAGAGTCTTCAAGAGTTTTTAATGAGTTCTTTCAAATTTGCTCCTGTTTTTTAGATTCTTTTAAGTCCTCTGTCAGTGAAGTGATTTTCTTCTCAAATTCCTTTTGTTGTTCTTTTGTTTTATTGTGCCTGTATATTTCATCTTTCAGCTTCTCATAGGTAGAAAAAGAATGAGATCTGTAATCGCTTACCTCATGCAAACATGCCTTTGTGCATACCTTGTCCTTGACATCTTCAGGTATTGGAGTGTACTTACTTGCATCAAATTTGCTTGCATCAAATGTGCTTCCATCATAACCATCAGGTACTCTCACCTTTTCTTCATCTGAATTCAGTGCCATCAAACCGAACTCCTTTTCCATCTCAGTTCCATAAGCATTCCAATCAGTTTCCCCATCATAAGTCACACACATGGCTTTGGAGGATTCAGCAGAATTGTTTGCTGAAGTGCATCCTTGTGTAGTAGAGTTGAAGGTGTTTTGAGTGATCTTGGCAGCTGGATTGTTGAATTCTCTAGAGAAATGCCCAAAAAGATTACATTTAAAGCACTTGACTTTTGTCTTATCAAATCCCATCTTCTTGTTTAAACTTGGTTTGCTGAAGTTTCTGTTTGATTTCATCTGCTTCTGTGATCTATATGCCAGCATTACCATTGATAGGTTCAATTGGATCGATATCGCTCAAATGATCAGAATGAAATAAGTACACAAACAAACAGTTCAATCAGCAACACAATTCATTACTAAATAATTCTCTTTGTATTGATGATCAAAGCAAGGTTGTAGTACAAAATGCAGGAGAATGAAATCACACACAGTTAATTCTCTCTCTAACGTGAATATGTGATCTAGACTCTCTTTCTAACATTCTCTCACCACATGCTTTATGCAACAATACATTTAGGGAAAATACAAAATAAACCCTAAACTATACAAAATGTATAAAACAAAGTACAAAGTAAATCTTAAACTGGAAATAGCCCTATCAACCATGTTCCATTGGATGTCCATCTCTTCTACATCATCTGGATGCATATCATTGAGATCTTGCACTTCCAACTTAAAAATACTCGAGTAATAGTGGTAAACATCGCATAAACCATTAACTCGTTTAATCAAAAACGCATCAAACACTTCGTCATATTTCCATGCTATGATTTTCACCTTCTTGGACTTTTCCGGTACGATCATAGAATCAAGAAGTTCAGCAACCGACTGACCCTTGCTCAGCAGTGATCTCACAACATCACCTGCTGTGGCAGATTTATGCCATGATTCTCGTACATCCATAGGAATATTATATGATTTCAGCTCACTTGGAAACATGTCAATCAGCTCTTTTCTCTTTTTGTGTGCATCTTCTGGTAAAGCCATCACTGTTATCTCCTTGGGTTCGAGTACTTTGTATCTCTTTGTCAGCTCATAGTATTGCAGGTTGTTGTAATCCAGAAAGAACATGCGATTGTACATCTTCTCAGTCTTCATAAAACTTACAACAATCTTCTTCAGAGATTCATGTTTCAACTTTTTCAACGTCTTGTATGGATAGTTCCTCGAACTCAACCATTCACGCATGTTTCTGGACGACATTTCTTCTGGATTTTCATGATAAAGCTCTTCTGGAGGTAAATCATCAATATTCAGGCTTTCTTGGAGTGGTGCCATTCACCCATCTCAACAACAAACTCTTTCTCATCAGCAGTTGCCTTGTCTTGTGCAGTCAAACACTTCTCATATTCTTCATTAATTTGACTCACTGTCAGTCCATTTAGATATACTGGATTATACTTTATCTTTTCTAGATAAGCAAAACGTTCAGGCAGATCAGCTGGTATCTCATCATCTGGATTAACTTCAGGTTCAGCTTCAGGTTCAGACTCAGTAAAATCTATATCATCCAAATCATCCAGTGCCTCTATCATCGGTGCAGTTTCAGTTTGAACCGGCTCAAACTGAAATGCTTCTTCAGTCACAGTTTCTGGCACATTTTCAACAACTTCAACTACTTCAGGCACTTTCGCTACCAATACAGATTCAGATTGAATCGGCTCAATCTGAACTGCTTTCTCAGTTTCACTTTCCTTTACAACCTCAGCCATCTTTACTACCTCAGATTCTTCAGTTTCAGTTACAGATTCAGATTGAATCGGCTCAATCTGAACTGTTTCTTCTATTCTAGCTTTCTTTGCACAAACTTCTTCACCAGTGATCTCTGGCACCGCATCTAACTTACGTTTTCCCTCAGCTTTGTCAGAATTGACAGTATCAGCAGCTTCATTGGGAATAGGGACAAATTCTTCACTTGGTTCTGTCACAGTCTTAGATCGTTGTGATCTAGTTTGATAGACTGCGACGTCCCTAGGAGTCTCAGACACTCCAACGTCCTCTTCTACCATAAAATCTTTATCCGATTTTGAACTCACAGCCTCCTCCTCTTTAATCCAGTTCTCCAATACTTCCTTTTCAGCACGTAAAGTGTTGCATTCTGCTTGCAACTCTTCATAATCAGCCTTTAACTGTTCATGCTCAGCCTTCAGTTTTTCATAATCCTCATCTAATGCTTTAAAAGTTTCTAAGTTTTTCTGATGTGTAGTCCAAAACTCTTTCAATCTTTTCTTCTTTCTTTCATTAGACGCTTTCATCTGCTCATTAGCATCTAAGAGTTTCGCTACCATCCTTTCCAAATGAAAAACTTTATTTTCTTCTTCGTTCAAATCAACATATGATGCAACCTTAGGTGAACACTCCTTTGGTTCATAAATGTGTTCAGCTGCTCTGGAGGATGTGGCAATATCAACTGGATCAGTCACGATCAAACAATCTTCAGTATCATCGACTGTGTGTGCCACAGTCTCCACTTCAGCAGCAACTTCTTTAGCAATCTGTACAATGTCCACTATCTCTGGCACATTTACATCCTCAATGACATCCGGTTTCTCAACTAACACAGGCTCAATCACAGACTTAGATCTTCGGGATCTTGAATATTGAACATTAACATCCTTAGGAGCATCAGCAACAATTTCTTCAACTGCTTTCTCCACTTCAACTGGTTTATCAGTCACTATCTCAACATTTTCTGCCTCCTCTGGAACAGATTCAGCATCTTCTTCTTCTATAATGTCATCATTTCCATCATTCCCACTATCATCATTACTATCATCCTCACTTTCACTATCACCACCATCACTTTCATCATCCTCAGACTCATATTCGTTCTCATTCCCATCTTCTTCTTCTGGATGTCGAGCAAAATACTCATCATCATCCAACAGATTATCAGGCACCTCATCAACTAGGTCCTATGGATTCACTATCTCTCCATTTGATATGTGATGATACACAATCTCAATATCCTCCTCATTGTTTGCTATATCCCGCATATAGTCAAACATTTCCACATTTGCAACATTTCCTATACTCATCTTCCTGTATGATAAGTCATTCATGTCCTCGGTATATAAAATTCCTCCAGCAAAACCTTCTTCTCTGATGATTGGATAAGCAATGTTAATCATCAGTTGCAAGAATCTCGGATACATGAGAAACTTGAATCTTTTGCCCTTTACTAAATTGAACACAAATCCCTTCATTATCCACTTTGACACGTTGAACGGCTTGTTCTCAGCAATAGCAACAATTGGAGATGCAATGTCAGAAGGAAAATTGTCAAAACCAGCACTCCTTCTTGACATGCATTGTTGTATTACATAGCAAAGTAATTTCCATTTCTTTCCCAACTGAGCTCTAACAAACTGTGACTTTGGAAATATGGGAGGATGACCCATATTCACAAAACATGCTTGGCACTCAGCAGTTGTTAGCTCATCATTGGCATCAGCTTCATCATCATCAATCCTTAAAGCTGTTCTGATAGCTTCTTCAGAAACAATCAACTCTAAATCTCTTGTGATGTTTCCTCTAACAACAGAAACTCCTGCCTCATCAGTTACAACCTCAGCTGTTCTCCAAAAACTCTTGATGAGTCTAGCATAGATAACAGGCTTCGCACACAAAGCATACACATACTTTGTTCTTTTGATGAATCTAATCATATCTCTATAACCCTCAGTCTCTGGAATGGATTCATCCAGGCATGCCACTAGATTGTGCTTAGGCTCAAACTTCAAATTTTCCATCTGTTTGACAAAAACAAGACAAGTCAGTTAAAATTTTTTTTCATCAATAAATTTCAAATTTACATAAGTGTTTGAACAAAAAGTTATAATGTAAAACAATTACGTAATCATTTTAACACCTAAGTTGATCTAACAATCTGATTTTCATCATTTTGTTTAATAAAAACCTTTGTGAATCAATGATCATACAACACATTACACTTAACAGTTTTATTCACTTAAGATCATAAATCTGAAATTTGTAAAATGAAGTTTGTTTAACTTGTTTAAGCTCAGTTTTAACATTGATTTGTTACTTCTTAACACACATTTTATCATTTTGAGGTTAAAACTTAAGAACATTCAATCAGATCATCAATGGTGGTTCGACAGTTATGAACAATTTTGGTTGATTATGTTGATTTTAAGAAGTTTTGATGCAACTTAATGACAAATTGTTGATAATCGACAGTTTTTACACATAAAACAACATTCGATTTCAGTTTTAACACGCAAAATCAAAGTGTCGTTTTAGTGATTAAAGTACTGTTCATCATCATTTTTCGTTTTAACGATCGATTTGCAGGTTTATCAAGGTTGAATCACTTAAAATATACCTTATTCAATCAATCAAACTTGTTACAGATCAAACGATTGAATATGATAATCAACGATTTATGTGCAGGGGATTTGCTTGAAAGTTTGAGTGAAAAATGATAAGTGTTGAGAAGAGGCGGGTTTTTATATGGTTGCAAAATTAGGTCAAACACATTAGACGGGTAAACAATTGGGACGGGTAAGCATAAAAAGCCCAATAAGCCTAGACGGGTCATGCACTGTTGAGTCGCGTCAACCACTGTTGGGACGTGTCAAGTACTTGAGAATAGGTCACAACATGGACGATTCAACATAAAAACATGTAAAAACACTTGGACGGGTCATTCACTGTAGAGACGGGTAAGTCACTGTACATACGGGTAAAGGTTTAGGAACAACTACACCTGTTTTGGTTTTACCCATCACCCGGCTACATAGTGATCTTCTTCATCACCCGGCTTGTTTTTCTTCATCACCCTGCTTGTTTTTCTTCATCACCCGACAACACAGTTGTCATACTTTTACCCGGCTACACAGTGTTCTTCACTTACACGGCAAGATAAAGACTTCTTTCTTTTACCCGGCTGTACAGTGTCAACACTTCATTACCCGGCAGTATAGTAACACAACTTGTCACCCGACAGATATCAAAGACTCCTTCACCCGGCTATATAATGACTTGTTCATTACCCGGCAGCACAGTAGCCTTAATATCTTTGCCCGGCTTCACTTCTTTTCACCCAATCACCCGGCTCATATCAGACACAACAACTTTACCCGGCTAAATAGTGTCTTCATTACCCGACTAAACAGTTGTTTCTGATATCTTCACCCGGCGACAACACTTGAGCAATTTTTCTCATTTTTCTCGTCTGTTGACTTTTCAACTGCATTTATTGCACCTGCAAACATTCTCGACAAATTAATTAGACAAGACATCCTTATTAGGGTTTGTCACATTAAATATCAAAAATCTAATACAAGTCAAAAAATATTAATTCTCATTAAATCCCTTTTTCTTTTTCTTTGATTTTTCTTGTAAAAATGTTTTTGCACAACCAAAATTTCTATATCCCGAAGCAATTTCTTAAAAACATATCACAAGACCTTGGGTTTGTTTTTAACACATCCAATACTTTTGCTTTTCATACCACATAATCTTGTTCATTCAAAACACACTTATTTGAAAATATTTTTGGATTTTTGTAAATAATTTTCTTCTTCACTTATTCTCCCCCTAAACTTGAAATTTCTTGAAATTTTTAAGTTTATCAAGGATGTCGATGTGTCAATAAAGATTCCATATGCCTGCACACACAAAGCACACACATTAAAATAAAGACTTATGCAATGCAATGAATCAAAATATCGCAGTGAGATCTGTTGGTCCATAATGATCGTGATTTCAGTGCTATATTGACTTGTTTAACAACGAAACACACTTGACTTGAACAAACAAAGTGTATAATAACCAAACAAACCCAATAACAAGATTAAACCATACAACCAGAGGTATACAAGCTACAAAGATGAATGATATAAGTTCCTAGCACCTCAGGTGAACAATTACACGACACAATCAGTTGGATAAGAGTTTTGTTAAAGTTGTGCCAAAGTTGTATAAACTTGAAGATAAGGTTACAATATATATCAGTCTTAGGTTCGCTGATAGATTCGCTTTAGCGAATCTATCTAGCGAACCACATAGGTTCGCTGGGCACATACAGGTTCGCCCAGTCGACACCTTAGACAAAAGCTAACTTGAACTACGGGCGAATCTATAGATTCGCCCGTAGGTTCGCTAGAACAAATACAAACAAAAGTCATACAAATAACATACAAAATATATTACACCGACAAGCCGGTGAGTCCAACCTATACATGTGACTATCAATACTCCCCCTAGGTTGGACCTCACATAGGAAGTCTTCTAATTAAGCTCCGTCCTTTTCTTGGCTTCAAAGGTTCTCAATGAAAGCTCCTGCCCTATCTTCAATTCCGGCCAACGGATTGGTAACGTCTTCAGATCCAGCCTCATCTTCACTAAAAATCAGCATCGACTCCACGAACTCAGCATCAGCGACATCTGTATCAGGCATTTGTTGAACAATCGTTTCCGCCTGTATTTCTGCAGTATGCTCCTCGCCTGTTACATCCAAGTCTATAATCTCCACCGGTTTCTCGAACCTCCTTTCAATAGTTTGATCCAGCTGTCTAGATAGGTCATCCATCTCCAATTGTTGTTCATCAGTCCTCCTCAGTCTTTCATTCACTGATCTCAATTCAGCACGGATTCCACGGGCTTTGTTTGCGACCTTCACAAACAGGTTCGCTTCAGTTCTAGTATCGTCTCCAGCCCCGTGCTTTATCCGGTTTTCACACAACACTTTCAAATCCTCATCACTAAAAGAGAAGATCTCCATAGGATCAAACACTCGAATTTCTGGACGATCTTCACCTTTCAATCGGATAACCGCCTCACCCGTGCTGTTGTCATAGAACCATTTGAGGAAATCCTGCAGTCTGGGTGGCTGTGTGTCCAGAACTCTGACTCTAGTCATCACCTTCAAAGCTTCAATCTTCAAAACTATATTTCCCTTCCACGATACCAAATGCTTATCCTTTTTCTGCCTCATCCTCCTCGGCTTCTGGTATCCAAAATCAACAAAATTTGACTTTGCAGCCTCCCTGAAAGTAACCTCGAACGCACAGGCCCTGCCGCTATCTTCTTTCCAATCAAAGGGAGTTCAGCCAACCTCCGCAAATCCCACCGAGGCAAGGTGGCGAAATGCTTCCTATTTTTGATATAATTGATGTCACCTCCCCTTCGCTTAATCATGTACGCGTCTACCAGACTGTTGTACTTCCACGCTATGATCTGTCTATCCATCTGTTTGGTGTTGGGTTCATCAAGATGTTGAAATATGGGCACCTCTGGGACAGCTTCTTCTTCTTTTCGGAACCACTCAGATTTATCTAACTCAACATGCTCAAACTGATAGCTGACCCCCTTTTCTTCAACCTTGTATGTCTCCGGCTCATCATCCAGATCCTCCTCACTATCAGCATCTATATCAACCTCTGGTTCATCTATCAAATTGAAATTCACGCCAGAACCTCCAACCACTTCATCCCCTTCAAAAACATCCAAATCAATGCCAATTTCCTCATCAAACGTTTCCTCAACAGCTTTGCCTTTCCCTTTGTCAGAATCCCCAAATACCACGTCCATTAACGGATACCTTGCAGCATCCGTTAAGGAATTCAATTCAGCTTCAGTCATAGCAGGTTCAGTCCCCTCCTTTTCCTTCAAACTGTTCAGTTCCTTGAAGATTCTAACCATCAAACACTGCTGATCCTTCATCATTCTTCCCATTTCATAAATAACTGTCGACTTCTCAGCATCCTGTGTCTCCAACTCTTCATACTTACTTCTCAGTTCCCCCAACTCAGCCTTCAGACTATCAATCTCCCCTTTTAGTTCACCAATAGATTCAGCAGATGTACCCTCGGTATCATGCTTCGCCTTCTTTGACGTTTCAGTTGGAGTATCAGACTTCCTCTTCGTTCGCTTTTCTCTACCCGCATCTATTTCAGCCTGAATTTCATCAACCTCTCGATCAAATGAATAATCTTTTTCTTTTGCGTACGCCTTCCTTTTCTTAATCTTCTTCTCAACCTCCTCAATATTTTCACTGCCCCGTTTCCTCTCAGACTCCTTCAATCTCTGAATTTGTACCCATCTATCGGCCGGGTACATATTTTCCCACAAAAACGAAGGCCTCCCCACACAATCAGCCTTTACCGACTTACAGTCACGGAATATCCTTGGATGCATCTCCCATATTTTCAGGACATCTCCAACTACCGGCAGATTCGGCAATTTGTCATTCAGCACCATCTGAAAGAATCTCGGATACATCAACCATTTAGCGGCTTTGGTAGCATGGATGTTCTCGAGCAGATAATTGTAGATCAGCTTCGAAAGATTTGCTTTCTGCCCTCGGCAAAACAGCATCATAGCCCGAGCCCAGTCCAAATTCAGTCCGTCAGTACCCCCTTTCCTATGATCCAGGCACATAATGAATACGTGTGCAATATACCTCCATTCCTGGATTAGATAGGACTTCACAAACTCCATCTTCTTTTCACCAGGCATCGGACCCTCATACCCAGCGGTCCTAAAAGCCCCATAAACCTCTTCAGCCGACATCATTACTTCATCCCCAACATCATCCTCTAGCCTCAAAATCCTAGCAAGATCAGCTTCTGTAAACTCCAAGTCAAATCCACTGACTTTGGCACATATACGTGATGGCTGTGTAGACACATTCATCACTGCAGTTCTCCAGAAGTCTCGAACATGCAGCTCGTATATGACTGGAGAATGAGAAATGGCGTGATGTATATGAGACGACTTCAGCCATTTGATACAATCTCTATAACCGCCGGCCTTTTCGTGATTCTCGTCAAGCAAAGCACACATATTGTGCTTTCTTTCAAAGAATAATGTCGACATTGTGCCTGAAAAATAAACGGAGATTGATCAGAAACGAAGATTTTGAAAAACAGTTAATAGATTCGCTGGAAATTAGGTTCGCTGATATAGCGAACCTGAGATTTGGCACCAGAACCTAAGATTCGCTGACATCAAAAATCAGTCATTTGGTCGAGCGAATGTATAGGTTCGCTAGAAACAGTCGGGCGAATCTATGTTGATGCGTGGGCAGCATAACGACATAGGTTCGCTCGAAGTTTTGAACTTTCATTCAGATTCGCCAGACGAACACGTAGGTTCGCTGGAAACCCTAGTTTCTGAAAAACGGCCAGAATCACACACGATACATCATTAACAAGCAAACAAGGCAACAATCAAGTAATATAAACATTAAACGAGGATTTATGAAGTAGATTCCTAACAATAAACACCAAATCAGTCATTTAATTTACACATAATCACAGAAAGACGGATTTAACAGGTTTAGAATGCGATTAAGGGTTTAAAACAGAGATTAAGATGAAGGCGATCACATACCAGACAATATAAGTGATGTTTAAGTGTGAAAAAGCCGGTTGAAAGTGAGAATCGAACGTTTGTGAGTGGATTTTTTTTTTGAAAAACTTGCTACAGTAGCAGTGACAGCGAATGTGTGAAATGCTTCGCTGTCACTGCATATATATACAGACATAGGTTCGCTGGCAGACATACTAGCGAACTTTAGATTCGCCAGAAGACCAAAAGTCAAGTAAACCACGGCGGCGAACCAAAGAGGTTCCTGGCGAACCTGAGGTTCTAGCGAACCTGTAGGTTCGCTAGCAGGTTCGCTAGCACAAAAATAAAATATTATTGGTTTTTCTGAAATTTTAAATTCTTTGTAAATCCATGGAAACGCCCCACGATTTCAACGCTCCAAAAAAAAATAAACATATTATCCTAAAAATCCTAAAAAAAAAAATAATAACAAGATAGAATTTAGAAAAATAAAATAAAAAGAAATAAAAGGACAAGAATTTTTAAACGCTAAAGAAGGATATATATATTTATCATGATGTTTTGAGCAGAATCCGAAGAATCATCGATTGGCGGGATTGTAGATATGTTTGTCCATTTAAACCCATGCCTTAGTCCTTTCAACAAGAGATCAGCAGCTTCTTTTATCATGTTTTTGGTTTGATTAAAGAATCTCAGACAACTCGGTCCCCACAGACATCTAGGTAAAAAGAACAAGTTCTGTCATCAGGGTATATCTGAACAATACGATTGACTTTGCTTGAATTTCATGGATCAAATTTTTGAATATTGATCGATGCATTTGCTTCTTTTGACACTTGTGCAATTTTTGCATCTTTTCATTGTGAGTGGAGCTTGTCAGCAATTGATTCTTTTGAACACAATGCGACTTATTATTTGGGAAACTCAAATAATTCAGAGCTCCAGGTCTATACCGACGTATAACAGAGGAGATAAACATTTGAGCATGCTCGGTGAATCTTCAGGTCAATACTTCCGTATAGCAGAGAAGATTCACCAACTCCAGGTCAATATTCCGTATAGCAGAGGAGTTAAGCACTTTGACTCGATACGTTCTGAGGAGTTAACAAGTAACTCACTCAGAGGCTTTTCCGAAGAGCATCACTAGCAGCTTTTAGCAAACTAGAAACTCGATTCGGGGATAGGGCGAGGGTGATTTGGGATGTTTAGGGAAATCAAGGCAAAGATTTGACGCTCTCAACCCATTTTTGATAGAACCCTTATCTTTGTGCAATCCAATCATGTCAAGGAGATAATCCTTGTTGTCGAGATCTTGAACGTTATGTTTGGCTGCACAATCACTGTTTACTTTGTTTTCGGGCTGAGCCTATCTGACATATCCCAAACGCAATGCTTCTGACCTCCTTCAAAGTCTCTTCAACATCAATCAAAACGGAGATCCTGAAATAGCAAAATTTGAAAAACTATAAATAGTTAATCTTTTATATCTCCCCCAAAATTTCTATATTATAGCTGTCTAATAAGAAATTTTTGTTTTTCAGATTTTCTTAATATATATATACAGAATAAAAGAAAGATAGAAGGAAATAAAAGAAAATAAAGATAAAATAAAGTAACGGAGCGATGAATCGAGTGACCCACGGAATTTACAAAGAAGAAAAAGAAAAAGTTATTTACTTATTTACAAATTGATTCTCACAGAAAAAGGTTTTCAAAAAGATATAAGTCCCAGCATGGAGATCAGTTCATAAAAACGTGGTTTGTCAAAAGTTTTTGTGAAAAGATCAGCTTTTTGCTTTCGAGTTTCAATAGGAATAATATCAATGAACCCCTTTTCCTGTGCATCCCTGATTGCATGAATTCTTGTTTCAATGTGCTTGGTGCGAGTGTGATGAATATGATTCTTGGCAATTCCAACAGCAGCTTCATTATCACAAAAGAGTGGCGTATGAAGAAAATTGATGCCATAATCCATCATCTGATGCTGAATCCAGAGCACTTGGCAACAGCAACTTGACGCAGCTATGTATTTTGCTTCTCCTATGGACAGAGAGACGGTTGTTTGCTTCTTGCTTTGCCAGGAAACAAGACATTCTCCAAGGTATTGACATCCGCCAGTGACTGATTTTCTGTTAATCCTGCAACCAGCATGATCACTATCAGAAAAAGCATGTAAATCAAAGTTCCCACCTTTTGGGTACCAAAGTCCCAAACGAGAGGAACCCTTAAGGTAAGCGAAAAATGCGTTTAACAGCTTTCTCATGTGATTCTTTTGGGTTGGCTTGGAAACGAGCACAGTAACACACGGCAAATGTAATATCTGGTCGGCTTGCAGTCAGATACATGAGAGATCCGATCATCGAGCGGTACCGATGAGCATCCACAGGATTCCCATTATCATCGGAAGTAAGGCATGTTTGAGCTGTAAAAGGAATCAATTCAGGAGAAGAATCATCCATGCCAAACTTCGTGAGGATCTCTTTGATATATTTCTCTTGGTGGATCAGAATTCCATCAGGCTTTTGTTCCACTTGCAGCCCCAAGAAGAAACACATCTCCCCCATTATTGTCATTTCAAAGCGATCCATCATCACCTTCTCAAATTCTCTACAAAGCCCTTCATTAGTCGAACCAAAGATTATATCATCAACATACACTTGAACGATCAGCAGCTCACCATTCACCTCCTTCTTGAACAATGTCATATCTATAGTCCCACGAGAGAAACCTTTGCTGAGAAGATACTGTGTCAGAGTTTCATACCAGATACGTGGAGCTTGATGCAACCCATACAAGGATTTATCAAGCTTGTAGACCTTTGAAGGGAAATCTGGATCCTCAAAACCCGGTGGTTGACATACGTAGATCTCCTCATCGATATCTCCATATAGAAATGCACATTTCACATCCATCTGATAAACTTTAAAGTTTTTGTTTGCAGCATGAGCAAGAAAGATTCTGATGGCTTCCAGGCGAGCGACTGGAGCAAAAACTTCGGTGTAGTCAATCCCCTCCTCTTGAGCAAATCCCTGAACAACCAATCTCGCCTTGTTTCTGATAACAACACCGCGATCATCTGGCTTGTTTCGGAAAACCCATTTAGTGCCGATTGGACACTTATTAGGAGGAAGATCAACCAGTTCCCAAACTTTAAGCTTCCTAAATTGCTGCAGTTCCATTTGCATGGCATCCACCCAACTTGGATCTTCAAGTGCTTGTTTATAATTCTTTGGAACAACTTGAGACAGAAAGGCAGCATAGAGACATTCATTAATCAAACCACTCTGACTCCGAGTTCGCACACCATCAGTAATAGATCCTATGATATAATCATGAGGATGGTTTTTCAAGGTTTTGAAGTCAGTGTTGAGAAGCAAAGGATTGGTTTCGGTTGAGGGTGTTTGATTAGATGGTTGTGAAGGTGTATGTGATGTTGGAGGAATTGTATTAGTGGTAGATGATTGAATGGTAGTGGATGAGGATGGAATATCTGATGGAGAAGTTTGAACAGTTTGAGGTGGTGGAGGTGGTGGAATGTCAAATGAAGTGGGAGGTAGTTGTGTAGTTGAAGGTGATGGTTGTGATTGTGTAGGTGGATGGTTAAAGATAGAAACTGATGTGTGTGGAAGGATGTCATCATCGTAAGAGTCAGGAAGATTAAATGATTTGAAAATAGTGGTGGAATCATAAAACCATGCCGATTCACTGCCAATACTTGTTGTGTTTGACTCTTGCCAATCAACATAGTAGGACTCTTGCACAATCCGCGTTCGCTTGTTGTAAACACGATACGCCTTTTGTGTGTTCGAGTATCCTACAAAGAAGCATTCATCAGAAACAGCACCAAACTTCGTCTTCTGGTCTTGAGTATTCAAAAGAGTACAAGAACATCCAAAGGGGCGCAGAAAATCAATCAACGGCTTAATCCCTCGAAACAGCTGGTATGAAGTCTTCATCTTTTCTTTGACAATCAGTACCCTGTTTAGAACATAAGCTGCACAATTAACTGCCTCCGCCCAGAAAATAATTGGAAGCTTTGACTCAATCAGCATAGTTCTAGCAGCCTCCACAAGGGTTCGATTCTTCCTTTCAGCAACACCATTTTGTTGTGGTGTTCGTGCGGCGCTAAACTGTCTGAGAATACCCCGTTGTTCACAGAAAGAGTTGAAGATATGGTTTCTGAATTCAGTTCCGTTATCGCTTCTGATGGCTTGAACCTTTCTCTTTCCAAGAACCTCGATTTGAGGAATCAGCTTCATCAACTCTTCAGCAGTCTCACTCTTGTATGCCATGAATCTCACCCAGGTGTACCTAGAGTAATCATCTGTGACAACCAAGCAATAAGATTTCTTAGCAATAGATTTGACACTTATTGGACCAAATAAATCAGTATGTAAGAATTCGAGGGGTTCTGAGATGGTATTTGTAATTTTAAGTTTATGTGGCTTTTTGTGCTGTTTTCCTTTAGCACAAGCCATGCATTTCTCAACCACTGAAAAATCTTTGAGTGGTAAACCCCTGACCAAATTGTTCTTAACCAAATTATTCAGAATTTTAAAATTAATGTGCCCTAAACGTCTATGCCACTGAAACGATTCAAAAGATGAAGCTTTAGACATGAGACAGGTCACGGTGGAATTTGATTCCTTTGATCCCATATTCAGCATATAGGTATCATTTCGTCTCGGAGCTCGCATGATCACCATTTCTTCAGGAATAGTAAACTCTGGCTTCAAGAACAAACATTCATTTGGAAGAAACATCACTGGAATATTCTTATCACAGATTTGTGATACACTAAGAAGATTGAATGCCAGTTCAGGAACATAGTTGACGTCTTCCAAAGTAAGTGAACCATTTGAGACTTCTCCTTGACCAATCATCTTGCCACCTTTCTTGTCTCCCGCAAAAGCAACATATCCGCCATTGATGATCCGATAGTTAGTCAGTAGGTCCTTCAGCCCTGTCATATGTCTGGAACATCCGCTGTCAATATGCCAATGACTATTTACAACGACATTAGAATGTTCCTGACATTTATTAAGAAGAATGAAAAGTTAGACCTTTGAAATTGGCACCCAAGCCTTTGTGAACTTGGGTGGTGGAGCAGATGAAGAATTACAAAAGAAATTATTTACAAATGTGTTTAATCTTTTTCCGAAAGATTTTTGCTTCTGTTTTGGATTAATTTAGGGCATTGCTTAACAGTATGACCAGTATTTCCACATTTAAAGCAATGAGACTTCAAACCAGTTTTGGAAACTTTGTTAACTAGAATCTTATCCATTTCAATTTCCTCATCACATTCAGACAGTTGAGAGTTGCAGTCACTGTAATAGTCATAAGGTTCTTTTGACTTAACTGTTGTGACTTTTACCTTTTTAGATTCAGATTTGGGTTTAAGAATGTATGAAAAAGATGATTCCTTGTCTTTTGGTTTTGAAATTCTCACTGGTGTGAAAGATGGAATTTGATGAGTGAAGAACTTTTGAAAACAGTTTGTTTTGGTTTGACTTTCAGAGACATGACCTGAAAGTTTGTCTTTGTCATTCACACACGCATTTTCAATCAAATCATCATTCAACACATTAGGGTTTGAAGTAGTGCACCCTAAATTACTATTAAACATGAAATTGTCTGAATATAACACATTACTGGAAACAGAATTAATTAAACTAATGTCTTCAAAAGACTTCTTGGAATCAGAACTAGAACATTCACTACTGCTAGAACAACCAAGCCCAGTACTCCCACCATAGGCGTGATCTTCTCTAACCTCTTTAAGATTCACTCCACTTAAACCTGCAATGGAACTGCTAGCATCATTCTGTATAATCTCTTGTATCAACTCATTTGAGGGATGAGGAATAGGTGTAGGAGAGTAACAGAAGGTACTAGGTGGAGGATATGCATATGTTTCATTGTTACTAAGACCCAAACCTTTCTTAACTCTGGCCCCCCTTTGTCTCTTGCAGAGTTCCTCCCTTTTCATACTAGATATTGTCCACTGCTGCAATTTGTTTTTAAGTTTTCTTGCTTCAAATTCAGCAAGTGTAACTTGCTCAGTCAAGTAGTTTATTTCACAGTTCTTTTCCAAAAGAGTCATTTTTAGGTGTTCATTTTCTTTTAAAGCTTCTCTTAATTTGACAAAATATTTTGATTCACTTAATTTAAGCTCTTTGGTGGTTCTTTTTAATTCGTTTTCGTTTGACATTAACAATTTATTAGCTTTGTATATGCCAATTAAACGAATTTTGCAACCAGATGAACACATATCTTCAATAACATCATAAGGAAGACCAATTACCAGTTTTTCCGCAGAAAGAGCACGATCACACTGGCAGTAGGGAGTGCTTCTTTTGAATTCATCAACAGCATCAAGCCTCGCCTTCTCAATCATTGCTTCCAAGTTAAGCTTTGACTCCTCCTCATTCTTCACTTCATTAACAGCAGCTTCACAAACCAATCCTGAGTGATTCAGATGCCCTTGAACAATAGCATCTGATTGATCTTTATCAACATTCTCCACTTTCTCTTCTTCATCTTTACCATAAAATTCTTTGAAAGGATCAAAGCAATTTATATCGTTGTCATCAATCTCAACAATCTCAGCAACAAGGGCATGATTAATCTCCTCCTTGGTTTCTTCAAATTCTGCACTCCAATCAAAGTTGGTGAGCAGTGCAGTTTCATTCTTTGACTTTGCTTCCTCAAGCCTTTCTTGATTTGGAACAGATCTTGGATTTGCAGAGTTTACAGGTTCAGTGACAATTGGTAAAGGACATTCCCTTTTGAAGTGACCCAATTGTTTGCAGTTATAACATCTCAACTTTCCATTGTCATACCCCAGCTTGCTATTTTGCCCCTGATTCCCAAAGTTTCTTCTACCTGTTCTTTCCATAAATCGTCTGGCACGAAGAGTAAGCATGGCCATTTGCCATTGGATGTCGGTTTCTTCCAGATCATCAGGATCCACCTGATACATATCTTCTACAGTCATCCCCTTTCCCTTTAACTCACCAGCAACAAGAGCTTCATAGCTATGAACAAACATTCCAAATAAAGCCATAGTGTCAGATGGAATCTGATTGGTGACAGATGCATTTGAGCTTGAACCAGCATTTGTGGAAGCACCAACAGATTTAGCAGACACATGACTCGATGATCCTCCATGTGCAGCACTGTAGATATAAGAGTTTGCAGCGGATGAAATAAGTGCAGCATTCTGAGAAGGAATATTTGGAACCATCATAGACTGATTGTATTCTCTTCTCTTCACATCAAGATCGAATGACTTCAGCTTGTTTATAACATCCATCAGCTTGTAGTCAGGAAAGTTTCTTTCTTGTTTCAACAGCTTGATTTGAAGACTCCACTGAGGAGGGAGAGAATCTAGCAGTTTTGCGACTTGTTCATGATTGCCCAGCTTATCATCATACTTCTTCAGATTACTTGATACAGATAGGAATCGATTTGTAATATCAGTCAAGTTCTCTTGCGAATACCCCACGAAAGAGTTGAACTCTTTTTCAGCTTGAGCTTTCCTATCCAGTTTTAGATCCTCATTACCATCATAGAACTCGCACAATACATCATACAAGCTTTTTGCAGTTGTGTGTTCAGCAAACCTGTTGAAGATATCCTGATGTAAACAAAGTATCAATGCCCCGAGAGCCTTTTTGTCACGATCAAGTAACTTGGTATCTGCTTCAGTAAAAGTACTTGGATCTGTGTTTATTGAAGTGACAGTTCCTTCAACTGTCGTTGGCACGTGCGGACCATTTACAATAGATTCCCATTGATTGTAGTCCGTGTAGTAGAAAAAGGCTTTCAAACATCTTTTCCAGTCTTCAAAGTTTTCACCACTAACAAGCCTCGGTGGCCTGTTAGGTTGAACACTATCCAGATCATTCATATTCAGTGTTGATGAAGCCATAATTTTGAGTAGATTATAGATTCGTTGAAGACAAATAGATTCGCTGGCTAGATTCGCTGAAAGAACACAGCAGATTCGCTGGTAGATTCGCTGAAGACAGATTCGCTAGACAAACAAAACAGATTCGCTGACAAGCAAGCATAGTTTCGCCCGCCTGATTTTGGCAGCAGTTTCGCTTGCACAGTGAGCCAAACAAGTGAACTTTCGTTCAATGAGATGTCAGATTCGCTAGCCACAACACAAACCAACAGTACAAAAATTTGAATTAGGTTCGCTGGATGAACACCTAGATTCGCTGGAAGAACAGATAGTTTCGCTGGGTTACGAACAAACCAGTAACAGTACGAAAACAACCCAAACAGCTTCAAAACTTGACCATTTGTAGACACGTTTGTTTTAAAAGCTTCCTATGACTAAATATGACAATACTTGAGCAGAATACAACTCCAAAACACCAAAACAAGCCCTGAACAGAATCAAATAGTGTTTTGACACAAAAAAACCCCAAAATCAACACAAAAATCACTTGAATCAAACAATCAAGAGCACTAAGGCTCTGATACCATATTGTTGGTCCATAATGATCGTGATTTCAGTGCTATATTGACTTGTTTAACAACGAAACACACTTGACTTGAACAAACAAAGCGTATAATAACCAAACAAACCCAATAACAAGATTAAACCATACAACCAGAGGTATACAAGCTACAAAGATGAATGATATAAGTTCCTAGCACCTCAGGTGAACAATTACACGACACAATAAGTTGGATAAGAGTTTTGTTAAAGTTGTGCAAAAGTTGTATAAACTTGAAGATAAGGTTACAATATATATCAGTCTTAGGTTCGCTGATAGATTCGCTGTAGCGAATCTATCTAGCGAACCACATAGGTTCGCTGGGCACATACAGGTTCGCCCAGTCGACACCTTAGACAAAAGCTAACTTGAACTACGGGCGAATCTATAGATTCGCCCGTAGGTTCGCTAGAACAAATACAAACAAAAGTCATACAAATAACATACAAAATATATTACACCGACAAGCCGGTGAGTCCAACCTATACATGTGACTATCAAGATCATACCACACATTATCTGAACATGTTTTGCAAGTTTTGAATAGACATTTGACTTATGTTTGATTGAGTGATGATATGAAAACATACCAATTAGCTCGAGTTGACACACTTACTTTTTCAGTATCATGATGAGATTAAGGTTCGATTAAAATGACTTATGTGACCCACATGTATACATATGTCAACATATTTCCTTATCAATCACTACCTGAATGCATATTGCACAAAACCTGGTCACTTACAATCATAAACAGTGTGGAATCTGGGTTCTATTCGGATTTGGTCCACTTTGGGACTTCTTTTGGTTCCATTTTGGAATTTTAATTTCCTATCGTTCCCCTTGGGAATCTTCTTAATTCCTTTTTGGAATTTTTGTTTAGTGATGGTCCACATTTGGGACTCTTTTTTTCCAACTTTGGGAATCTTTTGCTGCACCTTGAAGCTCAAAAGAGACTTCGTGAGAGACTTCAGGTCTGTGGGTACCACAACAAAGAAGCTCACGATGCGGTTCATCACACTGAATAGACTGCATCGTTACCCGATCATGCACAACTATCATCACAAGTAAAGCATCAAAAGATATATATCTAGACATGTATAACAATGGAACTTAACACAAAGATCATTGAATTTAGATTTTTCAACAATGAACTTACTTTTTCAGTCTAATTGCCTGAGCTGTCTCGCACATCAATTAACATTCATCAGTGTACTATCATTTCTCACTTTTTGCAATATAGATTCTTATGACATGATATTTTCTTTTCTTTTTTCTTTTATGTTGGTCCATAGTGATCGTGATTTCAGTGCTATATTGACTTGTTTGACAGCAATACACACTTGACTCAAACAAACAAAGTCTAATAACCAAACAAACCCAATAACAAGATTAAACCATACAACAGGAGGTAAATACGCTACAAAGATAGATAAATTATGCTCCTAGCACCTCCTGATTACACACCAACTATTCAGGGACTTTGGATAAGATTTTGCCAAAAGTCCCTGTTGCCAAGAGATAAGGTTACAATATATATCAGCTGTAGGTTCGCTGATAGATTCGCTGACAGCGAATCTATCTAGCGAACCAAATAGCTTCGCCGGGCACAATCAGGTTCGCCCGACGACAAAACTTATCTCTGTGACAACACTAATCTAGACTACCGGGCGAATCTTCGCCCGTAGGTTCGCTAGAACAAAAACAACAAAATACATACAAAAGATATAACACCGACATGCCGGTGAGTCCAACCTATACATGACTATCAATACTCCCCCTAGGTTGGACCTCACCTGGGGAAGTCTTCTATTTAAGCTCCGTCTTTTTCGGCTTCAAAGGTTCTCAATGAATGCTCCTGCCCTAGCTTCAATCCCGGCCAGTGGATTTGTAACATCTTCAGATCCGGCCTCTTCGTCTTCACTAAATACCAGCATCGACTCTACAAACTCAGCATCGGCGACATCAGTATCAGGCATATCAATAACATTCGTTTCCTCCTGAAAGTTTTTAGTATGCTCCTCGCCTTCTCATTCCATTCAATTTTGGCCCAAAAATAAAACTTATAAAGATCCGGCCTATTCGCTAGGTTCGCTCAAATAGGTTCGCTCAGCAGCGGCAACAGATTCGGTCGGCAGCAATAGATTCGCTCAGCCGCAGCAATAGATTCGCCCGACAGGTTCGCTTGGGCAGAACAAAGACTTGTGCCCAAATGAGATTGGCAGCAAGTTCGCTTGCACAGTGAGCCAATCAGGTGAACTTTCGTTCAAAATCTTTGTAGATTCGCTGACCACTGTTTGAAATTTCCGAATCACAAATTTGGTCTAGGTTCGCTGGATGATCCAGTAGATTCGCTGGATGAACATGCAGTTTCGCTGGGTTACGAACGACACAGTTTCAGTCCAAAATCAACCAGAACAGCCTCAAAACTCAACCAAATTAAGATCCGTTTGTTTTAATAGCTTCCTATAACCAAAAACGACAAACCCCAAGCAAATTCCAGCTCAAAAACACAGCAAACAGTCCCGAAATGAATCAAGAGTGTTTTGACACAAAAGCCCCAAAATCAACACAAAAATCACTTGAATCAAACAATCAAGAGCACTAAGGCTCTGATACCATATTGTTGGTCCATAATGATCGTGATTTCAGTGCTATATTGACTTGTTTGACAGCAATACACACTTGACTCAAACAAACAAAGTCTAATAACCAAACAAACCCAATAACAAGATTAAACCATACAACAGGAGGTAAATACGCTACAAAGATAGATAAATTATGCTCCTAGCACCTCCTGATTACACACCAACTATTCAGGGACTTTGGATAAGATTTTGCCAAAAGTCCCTGTTGCCAAGAGATAAGGTTACAATATATATCAGCTGTAGGTTCGCTGATAGATTCGCTGACAGCGAATCTATCTAGCGAACCAGATAGCTTCGCCGGGCACAATCACGTTCGCCCGACGACAAAACTTATCTCTGTGACAACACTAATCTAGACTACCGGGCGAATCTATAGATTCGCCCGTAGGTTCGCTAGAACAAAAACAACAAAATACATACAAAAGATATAACACCGACATGCCGGTGAGTCCAACCTATACATGACTATCATTTTATATTTTGTTTTTGCTTTTCTTTTTCATGCACACACACAATGCAAAGCAATAAAATAAAAGACAAAGGAATCAATACTTGACATCGACTTATTATATTTTTGACTTTTATATTTTCTGATTTTTGTTTGATTTTCAAAAATTAGAATTAATCATGGTTGATTAACCCTATGGATTGAATTAAGAATTCAAACCGTCCTGACAAGAAAGATTTTGTGAAAAGATCTGCCAGTTGTTTGTCGGTATGAACTTTAATCAAAATTATTAAACCTTTTTCAGAGTTGTCTCTGAGAAAATGATATCGAATTTCGATATGTTTGGTTTTTGAGTGTTGAACAGCATTAGCAGTAATGAACATAGCAGCAGTATTGTCTATGTAAATAGGAGTTTTGAGAAAGTTAAACCCGTAGTCAAGCAATTGGTTTTGTAACCACAAAACTTGAGAACATCCTGCAGATGCAACGATATACTCTGCTTCAGCTGTGGATACAGAAACGTTGGTCTGCTTTTTGCATTGCCAAGAAACAAGTCTAGGACCCGGAAATTGACATCCACCCGTAGTCGATTTCCTGTCAAGAGCACACCCACCAAAGTCACTATCAGAATAACTATATAATTCAAAATTGCCTTCATAAGGATACCATAACCCGATATTCGGTTTCCCTTTAAGGTATCTGAAAATACGTTTAACAGCAACCAGGTGCGACTCTTTTGGATCAGACTGATATCTTGCGCACACACATACAGCATACATAATGTCTCGCCTTGATGCAGTAAGATACATTAGTGAACCAATCATTGATCTGTATAGTGTTTGATCAACAGATTTGCCTTTTGGATCTGGCTGTATCTTGCAATTCACATCAGATGGCGTTCGAATAGTCTGACAATCTTGCATCTTGAACTTTTTCAGCAACTTCTCAACAAACTTTGATTGGTTGATAAAAATTCCGTCTGCTGATTGTTTTACTTGCAATCAGACTAAGAAATTAATCTTCCCCATCGAACTCATCTGAAATCTTGACTTCATGATTTCTTCAAACTCTTTACACATGGACGCACTTGTTGATCCAAAGATGATATCATCCACATACACTTGAACACATAAAAGATCTTCATTTTCCCGCTTCATGAATAAAGTTGGATCAATCTGACCTCTTGTAAAACCATGTTCTAGCAAATGTTTAGATAACGTCTCGTACCAAATCCTTGGAGCTTGATGTAGACCATATAAAGCTTTCATCTTCTGGAAAATGCTTTGGTCTGATCTTCTGGCTTCTTGCCTTCATCTTCCAGTTTTGGCATAGGAAGACTTTGATATGGCTTCTGTAGAAAACGTTGATTCCTGCTTTGATAGCTTGAAGACTGTTGCGAGCTTTGACCTTGACCTTGATTCTGTCCACTTGAATTCGCTTGATCATTGTAATTCTGATTCTTAGGAGCTTTGCATTCCCTTGAAAAATGACCATAGCAGTTACAGTTGAAACATCTGGCCTTTGATTTGTCAAAACCAACGGTCTTGTTTGCATGAGGTTTGTAGCTTCGGTTAACATATGCATGTTTCTACGTCCGATATGCAACCATTACCATTTGCCAATTCAAATCCATTTCCTCAACGTCATCAGGATCCATTTCAAAAAGATCTTGAAGAACGACATCCATCTGAGTCAGATGACTTCCTTGATATGCTTGAAAACTTGCCATGAACGCAGTAAATGCATTCTTTGTTTCATCATCTTGTAACAAGATGTTCATCATATCCTTTACTTTTGCTTGAACATTCGAACTTTGATTTTCTGCTTGATTCTTCAGATTCTGACTTTGAACTTGAGCTCTTGGTGGAGATTGAGGTTGAGAATAAGTTGGTGAGTTTGGAAAGTAAGACGAATCAGTATAAAAGCTTGCACCAACAAATAAATCACCCTCATCATCAATCTTCGCAGATTCTTGAGCCAGAAAGGCATTCTCCACAGTATTAGCAGGATTCACAATATATTTGTATTGTGCATGTGAACCAGTTCTATCAGTGTTTCTAGAACTTTCATCAATCTCTACTTCTTCAATCTTTGCAATGAGCAGATCCAAATCCATCGGAAACTTTTCAGTATGTTTCAGTAGTGTCACAGTCTGTTTCCACGATGATGGAAGAGCACATAGTAATCTGTCATTCAGGTCTTGAAGATCTGTCTTCGCACCAACATTGGTCATTTCAGTAGTCAGATGAACAAACCTATTCATCATCTGGTGCACAGATTCTCCAGCAATGTGTTCAAATAACTCCAATTGTCTCTTCAGCTTTTGTTTCTTGAGACTTCTGAGTTGTTCACCTCCTTCACATATTGACTTCAAGGCTTTGAACAATGTATAACCCGTCTGATAAGCATCCAACCTTGACAGTACTAGTAGTGGCAGTCCTTTACACATCAAAGAATAGGCTTTGCTATCATTCTTCACTTTCCTTAAATCTTCTGCTGATAGATTATCTTCTGGATAAGGTTCAGTAGAGTCTTTGGTGTAAGTACTTGCACTATCTGGAGCTGTCTGTGTAGGTATGTGAGGACCCTTATCAGTTGACTTCCTAAGATCATTGTCTATTGAGCAAAGATGATGCTTTAGTCTAATAGTCCAATTCTTGAAATCTGCACGGTTAACAAGTCTAGGAACACGATTATCAGAATCATCATTAGGTGCCATTTTAACAATTTTTTAAAGAAAATATTTTTGTGTTTTTTAAGATTTTTGAAAAGAAATAGTTAAAATACTGAAATAAAGACAAGTAAATAATGACAAGATAAGAAAACAAGGTTTGAAACAACTAAAATTGAGTCACACGGCTGAACAGTGAAAAATTCTTCTTCACCCGGCTGAACAGTGATTTTTCTTCTTCACCCGGCTGAGAAAAGTCTTCACACGTCTAAACAGTTGACCCGGCTAAACAGTTGTAATCTTGGTAATCTTCACCCGGCTGTAGAAAAATAACTTGACACGGCAATAAACTTGACCCGACAAGAACTTTACACGACAAGAAGGCTTTACACGGCTGAACAGTTGTTGATCACACGACAGCAAAGTTGTTTACCCGGCTGAATAGTTGATCACCCGTCTGAACAGTAGTAAGTCACCCGGCTAGAATGTTAATCACCCGGCTGAACAGTTTATCACCCGGCTGAACAGTTCTTGATCCGGCTGAACAGTAAAACCTTTTTCTTGCAAATTCTTCACCCGTCTAGCACAAAATCCTTTACACGGCTGCACAGGACCTAATTTTGTTCACAAATCTAACTCCAAAGGAAATTGTCTAAGTCCAAATTATCACCCGACTAGTTAATCTTCAACCAGTTCATCTTGTTCATCATCTTCATCATGAGAAATTTTCTGGGTTTATCAAAAACTTGTCCAATTCCTTCAAAATTCACACACAAGCAGCGAAGTACACCGATTATCAATCCCTAATCTCAATCAATCCAAAACATGATCAAATTTGATGAATTTGAGCAAAATTTCGATCGAACAGTAACTTTTTCTTTCTTCTTAATTCCTCAGATCTGATGATAATCTGATGGAATTTGCACAATTGTTGTGAATTAGAAGTGATTGCGATGATAAATCACAGCTAAAAACAGCAAAAACTCATTCAGATCATGATTTTTGAGCAATATTGTAGTGTTTTGCTTGATGAATAGCGAAGAACACAATACCAACAGCTCTGATACCAATTGATAGGTTCAATTGGATCGATATCGCTCAAATGATCAGAATGAAATAAGTACACAAACAAACAGTTCAATCAGCAACACAATTCATTACTAAATAATTCTCTTTGTATTGATGATCAAAGCAAGGTTGTAGTACAAAATGCAGGAGAATGAAATCACACACAGTTAATTCTCTCTCTAACGTGAATATGTGATCTAGACTCTCTTTCTAACATTCTCTCACTACATGCTTTATGCAACAATACATTTAGGGAAAATACAAAATAAACCCTAAACTTTACAAAATGTATAAAACAAAGTACAAAGTAAATCTTAAACTGGAAATAGCCCTATCAACCATGTTCCATTGGATGTCCATCACTTCTACATCATCTGGATGCATATCATTGAGATCTTGCACCATTAATTCCATAGGAGTTAGTTGACTTCCAAGATATGCCTGAAAGCTTGCAGTGAATGCAGCATTTGCAGCTTTATGCTCCTCAGTCTTTAACACAATGTTGATCACATCTTGACCTTTGTCAACATTGACTATTTTGACTTTTCCAGTAGCAACTTCAGCATTTTCCTCACAAAATTCACTCACATTGAATGAATCAGCAGCATTTGCAAAAAACAGTCACCTTGAAAGTGTTCATCTACTACATCAGCTGTTATAAATGCTTGTTGACCAGGCTTCTCTCCTTTAAAAATGTACTGCTCCATCTCTGTCTTTGTCATGAAATTTCTAGACTGTTCATCCATAGCTAAAGATTCAATTTTTGTAACCATAAAGTCTAGATCTTGAACATCCAATGACAAAGTTTGTTTGAGAGTGGTGACGGTATGCTTCCAACTCTCTGGCAAAGAATGCAGCAGCCTCAGAATAATATCTTATGTGTTTATTGGAATCTCCATTGCTTCCATCTCTATTACAAGCTGCACAAACCTGTTTAGATGAGAGTTGATGGATTCACCAGGCAAAGCTGAGAACATTTCAAGTTGTCTTTTCAGTTTCTGCTTCTTCATGCTCTGTATTTCTGTACCACCCTCACACAATTTCTGTAGCATCTTGTACAGAGAATTTGCAGTCACATATTTCTTGGTTCTGGTTAGAAAGGCTAAAGGAACAGCCATTGTGAGTAAAGAATAGGCTTTGAGATCAATAGCACACTTCCTCAGGTCTTCTTTAAATTCTTCACCTTCTACCTCCTCCATAGGAATAGCCTTCATTCCTATTTTGTATGCATCATCCTTGTACTTATCAACATTTGAAGCTGGTCTTGGGATATGAGGTTCATTTGTAATAAACCTCCACAGATTATGATCAACAGTATTCAGATGGTTTCTGAATCTGATCTCCCATCCCTTGAAATCAGCTCTTGATTTTAGCAATGGTACTTTTGATGCATAGTCAGACATTGAGTTGTTGTTATTTGACATTTTTGAACATTTGAAAATTTTCTGATCTGCGGACTACAGTGCTGATCTGCGGACGACAGTGAAGATCTGCGAACTGCAGTAATGATCTGCGAACTACAGACTTGATCTGCGGTCAACAATTTTCAACACAGATTCAGACTAGTTGTTACACTCTCTTTCAACACAATCTTCAACAAACTCTAACTACGAACTTGATCTGCGAACAACATGATATTCAACTTTGATCTGCGAACAACAGTTGAGTTCAACCTTGAAGCAAAATCAGTCCAACAAATCGAACCAGGCCAACATACAGATTAGAATGAAAAACATAATCGGAAATTGAACGACTAAAGGATCAACTTCTGTGAACATCATCATCTTCGATTTGAGAACAACAGTCAATAGCTCAATCTGCGATGAACAAAGAAGTTGAAATTTTGAATTTGATGATTTTAACTTTGAATTTGCTTGAAATTAAACGAAAACTTTGCATGCATTCATTTTTATTTCTTCGCTCAATCTTCAATTTTAACAAAAACAGACTTTAATCACCAATCTCTCGACAAACAGTTCGTTCACCAACAATCACTTCAAATCCATATTTCTGTCAATATTCACGTTAATTCTCTTCAAAATGATCAAAGAATTTATCTCAGTAGTGAATATAACAAATTGAATCGGTTCGATGATCCAAAATGTTTATGAATTAATAGATTCAAGTAGTTCGAACGAAGTTCAATACTACATAACCGAAAGCTCTGATACCAATTGTGTATCCAAATCAGGTCGCAACAAGAGCTCGTGAATCTGTTAATCGTTCAGTAAACATGCTATGAACGAATCAAACAAACAGAGAATGAACAGATGATTAATTTACTAATAAATGCTTGTATTGATATTGTTAATTGTGTGTACAAAAGGTGTAGTTGCAGTAAATTGTATTCAAAGGTCTACTAAGAACATTGCATACTACTCTATTTATACTAGCTAACATCAATACATGAAGAAGAAAAACAAAATAACGAAATGTTAAAATGATGTGCGGATGGCAGTTCTGTCCGCACATATCTGCTAGAAAAGATGTCCGCACATCTTTCTGTCCGCACATCTTTTGTCCGCACATCTTTGTTTTTCTTCAAAACTTTAAGTATGATGATCAAAATATATGAACATATCTGACGACATGATCTTGATGCGCGCACCAAGGAAGAATGACACATACTTGCTTGACATGAATTCTAAGGAGTCAACTTCCACTGTCACATGCTTATTATCAAAAGCTTCTTCCTCAGAAGCATTTTTATAGCACCGGAAACTTGGTCATGTTAATTTTGATAATATTAACAAACTTGTTAAATATAACCTAGTTCGTGGCTTGCCCATAAAAGATTTTTTAGTTGTTGAGAAATGTATGGCATGTGCTAAGGGGAAACAACATAAGAAATCTCACAAATCTAAAACGATCAATTCCATTTCATTTCCTCTTGAATTATTACATGCCGACTTGTTTGGACCAATCAGTGTCAAAAGCATTGCTAAAAAATCTTACAGTTTGGTTGTTACGGATGATTTTTCAAGATATTCTTGGGTATGTTTTCTTGCTAACAAAGGGGAGACCGCAGGAGCCTTCAAGAGTCTTATTCTGAAGATTGAAACCATTAGTGGGAAGAAGGTGAAAGCCATTCGAAGTGATAATGGGACGGAGTTTTGAAATCATATTTTTGACTCATTCTGTGAAGAAAATGGTATATTGACACAATACAGCGCTGCACGGACACCTCAACAGAATGGAGTGGCTGAACGCAAAAACAGAACCATTTTCTGGGCTGAGGCTGTAAATTGTGCGTCATATGTGCCGAATAGGGTATTGATTGTGAAAGCAAAGATGAAGACATCGTATGAATTATTCCACAAAAGAAAACCATTGATTGACTTCTTTCAACCTTTCGGTTGTTCATGTACTTTGTTAAATACTCAAGCTCAAACGTCAAAATTCGGAGCTGTTTCTGATGAATGCTTCTTCGTTGGATATTCCTCTTCTCAGAAAGCTTATCGGGTTTATAATAGGCGCACCAAGATCGTTCAAGAGTCATTTTAGGTTGATTGGCAGGAATCAAATGTGTGCGATACTGGATCTGAACCCTCCTGGTTCTATGATGCAACCACTGCGTTCAACTCTTTTAATCTACCATTGTTCCTAGAAGACGATAACATTGTTCTGGTGTATTCTGAAGTTATTCCTGATTCGGCTACTTTCTCACACTCACCAACCATTTCACAACCGTTGCCATCAACACCTGATGTTGTTATTCCCACGATCCTTTGTCATCATCACCTCCTCCTGCATCATCTGTTACTCCTCTTGATTCATCTACCATAACTGTTTCAGATATCTCTACATCCAATTCGTTGTACAAGGAACTAAAAGATCATCCTCATGACCTGGTCATAGGATCCATTTCTGACGGTGTTCGTACACGTCATCAATCTAGGCTTATCAATGTTTCTTTATTCTCTTGTTTTCTATCACAGATCGTCCCAAAGAACATTCACATGGCATTACAAGATCCAAGCTGGGTAGAGTCAATGCAATTAGAACTCCAATAGTTCAGAAAGCTCAAAGTTTGGGAGTTGGTCGATCTTCCACCAAACAAATACCCAATTGGAACGAAATGGGTATACAAAAACAAACCTGACGATAGAGGAGTCGTTGTTCGAAACAAAGCTAGGTTGGTCGTTCAAGGTTTCGCACAAGAGGAAAGCATTGATTACACTGATGTTTTTGCTCCTGTTGCCAGAATTGAAGCCATCCGAATCTTTCATGCCCATGCTGCACACAAAAACTTCAAAGTGTATCAAATGGATGTAAAGTGCGCATTCTTATATGGGGATATCGACGAAGAGATATACGTCTGTCAGCCACCAGGTTTCGAGGATCCAGATTTCCTTGATAATTTCTACACATTAGACAAGTTGCTCTATGGACTACATCAGGCTCCTCGAATATGGTACGAAACGTTTACACAATATCTGTTAAGCAAAGGTTTTACTAGAGGAACCATTGACATGACTCTCTTCAAGAAAACCATTGGCGACGACATTCTACTGGTTCAAGTGTATGTAGATGACATCATCTTTGACTCATCAATTGAAGGTTTATGTAGAGAATTTGAGGAAGTGATGAAGTACTCGGCTTACAGGTAGTACAAAAACCCGATGGCATCCTTATTCACCAGGAGAAGTATATTTAGGAGATTTTGGTAAAATACAAGATGGACGACAGTTCTTCTAAACTATCTCCATTCACTGCACAGACGTGTCTCACTCCTGACGAATCCGGAAAGTCCGTTGATGCTCATCGTTACTGATAAATGATCGGATCAATAATGTACTTAACTGCAAGTCGTCCAGACATAGCTTTTGCTGTTGGTTATTGCTCAAGGTATCAATCAAATCCAAAGGAGTCACATGAAAAAGTCGTGAAGCGTATCTTTCGTTATCTAAAGGGAACTCCGTGTCTCGGGTTGTGGTATCCTAAAGGAGGAAACTTTGATCTTCATGCATATACTGATAGTGACTATGGCGGCTGCAAACTCGATCGGAAATCGGTTTCTGGTGGATGTCAGTATCTGGGGGAGTGTTTAGTTTCGTGGCAGAGCAAGAAACAGACCACTGTTTCTTTATCTACTGGGGAAGCTGAATACACCGCAGCCTCCAGTTGCTGTTGTCAAGTCCTCTGGATTCAACATCAGATGATCGGTTACGGAATCAATTTCCTTCACACTCCGATCTTTTGTGATAATGAGGCAGCCATTGGAATTACCAAGAATCCGGTTCATCACACCCGGGATGCACAAGAAAAAGGGTTTATCAATATCATATCGATCGACACCAAAAATCAAAAAGCTAATTTGTTCACTAAAACGTTTGATAAACCTCGTTTTTATGAATTAATCAACATGCTTGGTCTAATTTCTTGTTAATCTTTCTTTATTAATACTTAATAAAAAAAGGGGGAAAGAAATGTGAAAGAAAAAGCTGTTTTGTTTTTCTTGCTAATATTTTCTAATATTGTCGGCCATTCATTTGTGTTTTGATCCAAACATAATGTTCTTAAATTGATAAAAACTTTCAGTTCAAAAAGCTGAAAGTTTTGGGGGAGTAAATACTACAAATTTCATCATCTCATGTTATATACTGTTTGTTTCTTTCAGGATTCAGATATGGGTTGACGGCGTCAAAAGGAGGAAAGAGATTTGTATACTGATGAGTCAGTAGGCTCAGCTCGAATACTATTAGACATCAACTCTGTGATCAAACTAAAATTCACAAAGAACTCGGTGATGAGGAGCATTTTCACAGACATTTGGTCTGCACAAAGTGATAAGTTTTGACAAAAATGGACTGAGAGTATTTGTTTCCTGCTAGATTTTTTTCCCGAATAACCCTTAGCCGTGGCCCTGAATGACGCTTGACCTGGATTGACCTGGATTGGTGATCTTCTCTGTTATATGTAAATATAGACCTGAAGCTCTCATCAGCACGTACAGATAATCATCTCCTCTGTTATACGTCAGTGTAGACCTGGAGCGCTGATCATTTGTAAAACCATATAAAGAAAAACTCAAAATGTTTATACATCATGTTAAACCTAAACTCCACTTCACCCTCGAAATACATTTACCTTGATCACTTGATCTGGGTCTATGTTCCTTACAATTACAAAAATCTTGCTGAATCATCTAAACTCAATATGTCCTGAGGTCAAAACAAGTTACTTTGCTGAATGTCTGTGGAAACCAAGTTGCCAGAGCTTCTTCAAAACGAACCAAAACATGATAAGATCGTCACAGGTTGTTTGTTGAAAGGAACAAGGAAAGGGTTTAAATGGACAAACATACTGACAATCTTTGCAAATCTTTGTTCCTCTGGATGATTGCCAGAAGCTTGTTTCTGTTTTCCTCGTGATCCATTCTGTTATACTGATTTGATTCTTTCTGAAGTTTCGTTGTTAAAATGGGTCGTTTCTCAGATCTATCTCATTAGTTTGGCTTGAAACTATTTTAAAATATTTTTAATTTCAACTAGATTTGACTTTTTTATTTTCCTTTCAATATTTTCTCTTTTTTGTTTTCTGCGACATTATAGTGTCGAGTTTGCGACACTATGTTCCCCACGACACTATAATTTCGGGTCTGCGAAACTACGTCGTGTTTAATATTCATCTGATGTGGGTCATATGGTTCATATCTCTGATTTTTCATCCCATGACACTAAACACGACTTTAAACCCTAAAACACACACTAATCTCATTCACTGAATTTTTTAGTGTTTTTGCTGATTCCAACCGGTAAGAATTGATCATTTACATATTTCGAACCTTCGTTTGATTTGTATTGGATTTTGGTGTTGATCTGATATGGATTTGATTTATCTATCTTTTGGGTTTTTCTCGTTTATGCAACACTAGTGTTCTTGTTGCGACATTGAACGAAAGTTCAAACTTAGCTTGCGACACTACCAAGGTTATGCTGACCATGCTTTGTTGGTAGTGTCGGAGACTTGGGTTGCTGCGACAGTGTAGTGTCAATGAACTTGTCTTGCTGTTGCGACACTACAATGTCGATGTGCATGCGACATTGCTGCGACACTACTGTGTCGCATCTATGCGACACTATGCTTTTCATTTTATTATATTTTTTTTACTTTCTTATGTTTTATTTTATTTATCTTTCTCTATTAATAACTAACAAATTTCCGGTTTGTATTTTGGGTTTGTATATGGATCCAGAGCCTCCTCTGCCTATGAAGTTCGACAAGCGGTCGAACGTGGTCGCTTATCTCAACGAATAGGGCTTGTGGCATTAGATCAGAAGTGAAGGAGCTAGCTGAGAAAATACAAAACCAGGTGAATTTAAGGGAAGACGTTCGTGAGTTGACCGATATGCTGGAAGGAGCAAAGGCTGGAGCTGAAGAAGAAGACCCGACAGGTGAAGTACCCCCTAGGGGGAGTATTGTTGACCACATGTAGGGTGGTACTTCACCTTATCGTTAGTTGTATTTTGCTTATTTTGTAATAGACTAGTCGTATTTCGTTTCCGATGTAATAGTTAGTTTAGTCTCTGTTTTAGTGTCTTTGTTGCTTGTTTATGCGACACTGCATGCGACACTATAGTGTCGCATGCAGCTCGCCTTAGTTGTAGCGAGCAGGCACTGTCGGCTATGCGACACTGCCTGCGACACTAGAGTCTGTATATATAGTAGTTTTTCGCTATTTTGTACACAACTCTTGGATCATATTGAATACACTTTACACCTTTTGTTTGTGAGTTCGAATCTGGTTGTTTATAGCAAGGAATTGATTGTGTTATATCTTTGTTGCTTCAAATTTATTCTACTGTCACAACCCCAAGGCGGCGGGCGGTCCCAGGTGCCCGGGGGGGTTTAGACGCGTGTGACGAATGGATATTAGGAGCAACGCAGCGGAATCAACAACATACATACACACACAGCTTAACACTTCAAGCTGTTCATATATTAAACTTCAAATACACAATAGTTTGATTACAAAACGACCATTGATTGTTTAATACATAACATCAACAAACTAAAGCTAGCAACTCTTCTAGGTCCAGAGCGTCTATCTTCTAAGCCCGCAAGCCCTCTACCTGCTCTAGCCTCAACAGTGCCTTCCTGCATCACTCGGCACCTAGGATGTGTGCCAAAAAGTTTTAAAAGAAAGGGTCAGCTTACGCTGGTGAGTTCATAATAAAACATTTTACAAAACATTACAAAACATTCAACCAAATACTTGTAAAAACCTTGATCAACGAGTTACCAAGCTCCATTGATCAAAGAGTTACCACTAACTCCTTCTCTTACAAGCATTTCATAAACATACTAGCATCCTCAGATAAATATACACAAACAATACGATAATCCCCTCAACAACTCCGTCTGGCACGTCTGCGCTGGAGCAGAATATATGCATATACCATTCTAAGTTTACCCGTGGCACCCCTATAATCTGGAGTGGTATTGCCCAATATTTACCGTAGAATGCTAGCCAACCGTTCAAAAACAACAATTTAAGAACACAACCAATCCAAAAGAGTTTATACAAAAACTCACAATCATTTGCAACCAAAACAGGTTTCAGCAACACATCCAGTTTTGTAAAACATACAATCATTTCTAAAGAGTTGAAGTGTATGAACTCACCTCAACAAGATCACAACAAGCTCACAACTAGCTTCGTTCCTTGATCTAATCCCAACAATCAATCCAAATGACTATCTTCACAATCAACACAAATAGCTATAATCCACCTATAACGTCACATCACAACACTATAAATAACGATTCCTAAGACTATATAAGTCCTAGGGCATAACTAGTGAAGCATACGACTAGATACGAGTCGTTGCCACCTTACCTTACCAATTCCCGAACCTCGGGAATCTAAACGAATCCTACAGAGATACGTTACCCGTTCACAACGGATATCATACCCCTGGGGTACGGATATTCAACCCGCACCCTCCCCGGGTAATCTACTCGTTAGTTGCGGGTGTTTAATCCTGCAACTATTTCCCCTAGCACAACCCTTGTGCTATGCGGGTATCTTCATCCCGCATTCCCATCGGGTTCTCAACCCGATTCCCGTCCTAAACTAATCGAGAATGAAAGACCATTTACCTCGTCGATCACCGATCTTCAATTGCGCAACACCTTGATGATCACCGTTCTTCACTCGGACAGAACCTCGACGCATGCCAAGCGATCTACACGCGCCCAAGACTTGAAGAAACATCACGACGCAGGGTACCGCACACGAGGCGCGATTTCGCAATAAAACTAAGGGTCTCTCTCTCTCTAAAACGTTCTAGAGAGAGAAAGGTGTTGAGCAAGAAGTGAAGGGGATTGCACCCCTTTTTACAGGCTGGTCGGGCCATGCTAGGCGCTACGCGCAGCATAGCATGCTCCTGTGCGCGTATCGCGTAACAGGCAAATGCCTGACAGCTGTTTTCCACCAGACTGGTCCTAGGAGATACGCGCACGGGCCTACCTTGTCATGCGCGGACCGCGTAACCCATGTTTTCAGATTCCTCTCGTCGTAACACGTGAAATTCATATATCATGGGCTCCGTAACTCTTCTTCTAAGTCAAGATATGCTCGAAAGAAGTTTTCGGGCTTTCCTCGGGTGTTTTCGCATTTCCCGCTTCGTTATAACTCCGATTCGAGTTCCGTTTTCGCCCACGTTCTACATTTTAAGTCCTCTATCACTCCTAGGGTTTATTTCTATAAATTAGGACCAATTATTCAACGTGTTATTTACATGAATAACCACTCATTATTGACATATACTTTCTTCTAGATTTAGGGTTTTACATTTCTCCCCTCCTTAAAAGAATTTCGTCCTCGAAATTCGAATATTACAAAAATAACTTAGCGTATTTGGCTTTCATCTCACTAGCCAATTTGTCACACCCCCAAAATCCACTAACGGAGTTCTACCGTTAAGTGTGTGACAAACCAGGATCTCAGTCATTAGTTACACCAAACGACACTATATGAATTTAAAACATACGTGTCTCATTAAATGAGAAAATTTAATACAGAGTTAACGTTTGTAAGTTTGCGGAAGCGTAATCGAAATGTAATGTCAAAATATTAAATAGAAACTAAATGCGCAGAACACGCGTCCAACACGAGATACATAGTCTAAATAGTCATTTAAATTCAAAACATGGTTTGTAATGCAAGAAAATGTTTAAATGAAAAGCCGTGACTGCATGCCATGTCCTAAGTGCGTGGTACCTCAGTGACCTGTAAAAGTGAAAGTCTAACAAGTGTCAACACGACGGTTGGTGAGTTCACATAGAAAGTATAAAAATCAAGTAAGTTCAGTTGCAAGCATAAATATAAATAAAGTATGTCATTGTAGGTAGCTAATCTACAGCACATGTCCTTAGAGGCGTATGTATCTGACCGAAGTTGACATATGTACACATTAAGTGCATTTTGCCCGTTCGTACATCCCAGCAGGATGCATTGTAAGTAGGTTAGGTCATTCAACACCCGTTCGGCAGGTCCTACTGTCGTGCTAGCGCGACTAGCCCGGGTGGGGTTTGTCAAACCCAGTAGTACTACTCAAAATTTCTCCGCTATTTCACAAATACTAACGGTCAACTAGGTATCCATGAGGTCTTTCATGAACAAAATAAAAGTTGCTCTAATCCAGACATGCGACATACAAAATTTGTAAATCCATAAAAGTAATCGTCCGTGTTCAACCCATAAAAGGGTAGAATAGTAAAAGTGCGGTTTAGTGAACTCACCTTTGAAGCGCACAGCAAATAAGAGCAAACTGCAATAAAAGACCTAAACTGCTCTAGGACATGCTTTAGCAATTATTTACAAATTAATAACTAGGAACATGCAAGTGAATATATAATATGGTAGTCGCTAGGGTTTTCGAGTGTTCGGTTCGGGTTAGAATAATATTAATAATAATAATAGCCCTTCATCAAGGTTACACATACATTACATGTCATATTATATAACTGGACTTATATACTTTTCTATTAAATGTAAATCACGTATCTTATCATTAAATTAAACCCGACAGGCGTCATCTTCATATATTCAATGCTATCACCAAGGCATATATTCATATATATATATATATATTCTTGCGTACAAGCATACACTACACCTTCTGTATTACCAGCCACACATGAAAATCATCCTACTACCCCCTTTACATGCGAATTCTATACCCGCACTATGAACCTACATATTTTGCATATCATCGTCAACTGTAATAACACATTTGTATTTATACATATTTCCATGCAAAATAATTCGTCTTATCACCAATTCATACTCGACGCACATTATCAAGCATCTATTAATGACCATCTCTTTATTTGCATCTTATCATTTTCATGTGTTAGTGCACCTTGTCATACTTCATACTATCATCATGCATTATTATAACTGATGCGGACATTTACACGTTTTCTTCTTGATTCACACATCCATACATATAGTTCATACAATTTCTCCACACTAATACATACTTGTACATATACTGTTACATTTACTCCACTTATATACAAACTCGCATAAATACATAGCTTTTAGCTTCACTTTTTTACACATTCATATAATACATACAAAACATACAATCCATGGAGTACATACCATTCACACAATGCCACGACTGTTGTACTTTTGTTCATCTACACACATATGATACACATACATTCATGCATCTTAAATGGAATCCATGCAAAGCATTCATACATATATACGTCCATACACTTCTATATATATTTAGCAGCTTTAATCAACATTCATACACATCTACATCCATACTTATGCACTCTAACTCACGTATATGTACATACTCTTAACATACGCATATATATGTATTCATACAACCGTACACATACACATGTATATATATACATACATACTTACGCGTTAATCTGTTTCATCCATTACATCGCACATTTTTATACATCATCATACAATCTAGACCGAAACGAACGAATCATAACACGTAACGAAACCGAATTCGAAACCGCAGCGAGATAAATAACAAAAATAACACAACGGACACGTACAGATTGTCAAGCGGGGTGAGAGGAGGATACTGGTATGGCGACAGATGGGTGGTCGGAGGTGCGAGGGTGGTGGCTGCCGCTGCTGATCTCGCCGGAGAACAAGAAAACCACTCGTAACCCTAGCAGCCGCAACCTTTCAAGGCATATAACTTTTTATCTGCTGCGATTCAGAGGGAACGGACACCACCCTTGGATTCCTCTCGTCAAGACGAAGATTTTGACATATAATACGCCTCGTGGGGACGCCGGAGTTTGCCGGAAAATGGCCGGAAAACATGTTCTGCGGCTAACCTAGCAGCCGCAACATTGAACTAACCATAACTTCTTCATTGCTACGAATTAGAAGACGAATTTACTATCATTGGAACTGTCTTGTCGAGACAAAGATTTTGATATGTAATACGCCTTGTGGGGAACTCGTAGGTGGCCGGAATCTGGCCGGAAATGTGGCGGCTGGAGTTTGGGTTGGGAGGTGTTTAGGGTTAGAAAAAAATGGAGAGGGGAAGAGATAATGAGTTATTTATAGTTAGGGTTTTGAAGTGGGTTTATTTTAAATAAACACTGCGTATGGTATGGTGTGTCTCGTAACATTTTTCGTTCCGAAGTCTCGTCAATATTTACATTACATTTCTTTCATGACATTCCAAATTGTTTCCAATATTATTCCCTTGATTATACATTATATTGTATGAACGTGTTTCGATTCAAATACGCGTTTTTTACACGTTTCACATATATATAATAGATACACATATATTTCCGTTTGTTATCGAATTAGCTTCTGTGAACTCTTAACAATCTATAAGATATATTTCCATAACAATGATTAAGATGATTACTCGTTATAATGTATTGGGCCTTGTTTATTTTTATGGACCCTTATTGGGCCTTTAAGCCCATTTAGTAGAACTACATGTTTGAGATCATATGACTTAACAGCGTTTTATAAACAAAGTTATCATGAAATTGCCGGGTGTCACACAATTCCCAACACTAACCGGATTCTTTTCTTTCTCAATTTCCTTTCTTGCGTATCAAGAATCTTTACCGGCCTCTCTGTAAAAGATAGCTTCTGGCTTACTTGAATATCCTCGAGAGGTACAACTTGATTTGGATCCGCCAAACATTTCCTTAAGTTTGACACATGAAAGATATCGTGTACACCTTTCAAGGTTTCCTGTAACTCAAGCTTATATGCAACTTTCACAACTCTCGCAACAACCTTAAATTGACCAATGTACCTCGGGGCTAACTTTCCCCGTTTGATAAATCTCACCACTCCTTTCCAAGGAGATACTTTCAACATCACATAGTCCCCGACTTTGAATTCTAAGGGCCTCTACGAACATCAGCATAACTTTTCTGCCTATCCTGGGCAGCTTTCAGCCTTTTCCTAATCAGTTGGATTTTATCAGTTGTTTCCAGCATCATCTCTATACTACACAACTGATCCTCCCCAACTTCCGTCCAACAAACATGAGTTCTGCACTTTCTTCCATAAAGTGCTTCAAATAGTGCCATCCCTATGCTGGTGTGATAACTATTGTTGTATGAAAACTCAACCAAAGGTAAGAATTCATCCCAACTGCCACTAAAGTCAATCACACACGCACGCAACATATCCTCAAGGGTTTGGATCGTACGCTCACTCTGCCCATCAGTTTGAGGATGATATGCCGTGCTCAAATTCAATCTATAAATTAGGACTATTTATTCAACGTGTTATTTACATGAACAACCACCCATTATTGACATATACTTTCTTCTAGATTTAGGGTTTTACATCTACTTCATCTAATTACTCTCTAATTAATCATTTGTTAATGGGTTATAATGGTTTGTGTGAGTTTTGGTCACAAATCACAATCAATTGTTGCTAGATCTAGTGGTATCAATTGATTGTGATCTGATCTATATCATATATAGCACGGATTAACGATTTACTGGACCAATAGATGTTATTTGATAAAGTAAAACTAGAACTCACTCATCAAAGCTGACTTTTGTATGCATATAGTTTGACAGGAGTGTTGGTGTTTCAAGTGGATAGCATGGTCGGCAAGCTACTGGGCAAGTGAAGTCTATGTTTTGAGAAGACTGTTTATGTTTATTTTTAAAGACATATATTTAACTTTTATGGTTTGTAATGACGTATTTTGTTTTAAGACTTCTGTTGTGGTGATTTTTAATTAAGTAACTGTTTTTATGAAATTTTTTATGTTGTGTATGACTAACTGTGAGGCTCACTGGAAAGAGGGCCTTACAAGTTGGTAATAGAGCCAAAGTTTAAGAGATTTGGGAAAATAATTTCAAAACCTAAACTTGAACTGAAAATGGGACCAAGTGTTAGGATGCCAGCCCGAGTAGCTTCATGCCAAAGGTATATATATATATATATATATATATATATATATATATATATATATATATATATATATATATATATATATATATATATATATATATATATATGATAGTGTATTTATATAGCGTTGCTTAGGGTATAGCTAATGATAGAAGACAATAGTTGAAATTGTGATCCCTATGTGATTGTATGTGAACTATACGTGCTTAGATTAAAGATAGCAGATTTTGAATGCTGGTGTGGTTAAGGATACGAAGGTTTAGACCGTGAAAAGTGCTGTAAGTAGTTAATCATAATTGGCCACTGTAATTAGAAACTTACAATACTCGTCATAATCCGAACTAGCCTTGACTGACTGCATTAGTGTTTTGAATCTTATAGGAGTAATATAATGGCCGGTAAGAAGGTTGTTCAGAAGAGAGTAACGCGTAGTAGTGCAAGGAATGATCCCCCGCCTAAGATGAAAGAGACGAGGAGCAAGATGAAGAAGCCAGTTGTTGAGAAGCCGAAGAGGAAGCCGCACGAGAAGCCAATTGAGTCTTAGAGTGAAATTGAGAATCCTGTTGCCGAGCAAGCAAAGCTAAAGAGGACTATGAAAGAAGCTATAGCACATGAGGTGAACCAGATTTTGGCTGATGTGGTACCCGCCCTATTTGATGAAGCAATTGAGAATTTCAAGGGAGCAGAAAAGAAGAAGGACGGTAGAAAGAAAGTAGTTGTGAATGAGGATAGGTATGATGATGATGATGATGATGATGATTTTAATGATTCTAAGATTGAAGAAACTGCTAAAGGATGTAACTATGTGGCATTTTCAAGATGCAAGCCCCCAATGTTTGATGGTAATGGTAATGTTGCTGCTGCTCAGCGATGGATTAGGGAAATGAATGTCGTGTTGAATATTAGTGAGTGTCGTGAGGATGAAAAGGTTAAGTTTGCTGCTCATTCATTTGTGGATGCAGCTCTTATTTGGTGGGATAACAGTGTTGTTGCTCTTGGGGATAGAGCTATTGCAAGGATTAAATGGTCTGAGATGAGGAAGTTGGTGACTGAGGAGTACTATCTAGAAAGGTGACTGGACAAGATTGAGTTAGAATTTTTGAGTTAGGAAGCTGGGATATGTCTCATCATGAGTACACATCGACGTTTAATAAGATGGCACGTCTGGTGCCTGAGTTGGTGACTCCAGAATCGAAAAGGATTAAGAGGTACATTCAAGGATTGCCCTTAGATATCCGAAGGAGCATGGTCACTGCTAGGCCTGGAACTTTTAGATCAGCAGTGGACTTAAGTGGAAGATTGTATGACCATCGTGAACCGGTGGCTGTGGGTGAATTAAGAAAGAATGGAAGTGGTATCAAAAACTGGGATGATGAAAATCAGCATGGGTTTAAGAAGGCAAGAATAGATTCAAAGCAGGCAATAGTGATGGGTTCAGATGAGAGAAAGGATTGTGAGAAGTGCGGGAGGAAACATTCAAGTGAGTGTCGAATAGGAACTCATGGATGCTATAGATGTGTAAAAGGAGGTCATAAAGCAAGCAATTGTCCTGAAATGAAAAACTGTTACAACTGTGGTGAGAAAGGGCATAAGGCCCAGGACTGCAAGAAGCCGAAAGGTAAGAATATTGTGTAGGAACGTTTATTTATATGCCATCAAATTTCATACACCTCTAATTAACCTGACTAATCTACCTAATTGGTAACTTAATTAATATGGCTAATATAAATAGTTTAATTTGAGATCTCGCAAATATGATTGCATCCTTATATGTGAAAAAGTAATAGTTTAAAGATATGCATGCGTTTAATCAGTTATCGTGAGAGAATTTCCAAAGGAGTTAGGTGTTGTAAATGAAATTCCTAGAGTGAAACCGTATGTGTTATATAGAGCCCAAGTCCGAGAAAAGCATATATGTATCAAGATGTTATGGTTTATAAATTACAGGTTTCGAGGACGAAACCTAAATAAGGGGGAGAGACTTGTAACATCCCAAAAGTTGAATCGAGCAATTAAAATATATGGGCTTTATTTTCGGGTTTTATGGTTAAAGATAAAGATCGATTATGGACTTAATGAGTCCATGGGCCTAAAATTATGGGTTTAAGGGCCCATAATCCTCCCTTAAGCAACCCTAATCAGCCTCCACCTCCATCATTTCCATCCGTTTCATTTCAATCCTAGAGAGAGAAAGTAGTGAGAGAAAGTGAAGAATTTGAAGATTTTTTTATTTTGGGATTAAGGATTTAAGATCTAATTGTTTGTGCATTGAATCATCAAGAAAAGAGAGGGAAATCCAGGTAAGAATCATCTCCAAAGAATCTCTTTAGATCTGGATCAAATCTAGGGTTTTTGGTTTTTAAAAAAAAGTGAGCAAAAATCATAAAAAGATCACATTTTTGTGTTTGTAATATTGGTATAAAAATGATAGATTTAGTGTTCTGGATGATAAACCAAAGATTTGGATGTTAAAAGGTTGGATTTCGGGCGAAAAATGAAGATTTTGTGCAAAAACCAAGCTGAAACCCCGTTTTGCGAAACTACTGTTCATTTTGCGAAACTGCTGTTCATTTTGAGAAACTGTAGTGTCACCTATGCGACACTATAGTTTCACCTTTGCGAAACTGTAGTGTCTCATGTGTCTGAGATTTGTAGTTGTGTGTCTGAGTGTGCATAAGTCCCAACGAAAGTTGGGCATGAGCCATGCGAAACTATATGAGAAACTAGCAGCGAAACAGTAGTATCACCTATACGACACTATAGTGTCACCTATGCGACACTATAGTGTCACCTTTGCGAAACTAGAAAAAGAATGACCAACGTTGACCCTAATACAGGCAGTGTAGTGTGATTGCTTAGACTTGAAGTTAAATTTTCATATCATGTGAGTTCTAGATCCCCTCTTTTTACTATTTTTAACTGTTTTGGGCTATATGCATACCAGTGACGAGATTTCAAATAAAGATTTTATGACAGACTTTTATAAAGATGAATATTTCCTAATGAACTTTCCTCTAAAGACTTATATATGGACTTAAGACATGTTTTCCTTTTTGAAATGTTTGGACTATTTATGTGTGATTCATGTGTTGACGTATGATATAGTTATATTGTGTTGCATTATACTATGTAAAACTAAAAGATGAAAGTGAAAGAAAGAAATGATCATTGGGCCCAAAGTGGAGTTACATCTAAAAGAAAGTCTTGCAAGCAAATGGGAGAATTGCATTCGTTGCATTCTTGGAGACGTTACATCTAAAAACAGTGGTGATACATCTAAAAACATAGGGACCCTATACTAAAGCAAGGTGAAAGGGCCTATGGGCATTAGCGGGTCAAACTATCAGGGGCTTAGCTAGCCACAAATTTATTCACCTGATGGGGGCTTAAGGCCACAAAGCGGGTTTGGCCTGTCGGCGAATCCGAGACGAGGATAAAAGAGTCTGGTCCTTCGGCAGACTGTGAATTGACGGATAAAGAAGATAAAGTATAATATAAAGTATAATAAACTAACGACAAAGTATTGCCAATGTGCTAGATTGTCTACGTGATAAAGTTATTTTGACAAAGATTATGAGATGTTATTTTATAAAGTAAAACTAGAACTTACTTAGTGAAGCTGACTTTTGTATGCATATAGTTTGACAGGAGTGTTGGTGTTTCAAGTGGATGGCATGGTCAGCAAGTTACTCAGCAAGTGAAGTCTGGCATCTGTTTTGAGAAGACTGTTTATGTTTATTTTTAAAGACATATATTTAACTTTTATGGTTTGTAATGACGTATTTTGTTTTAAGACTTCCGTTCTGGTGATTTTTAATTAATTAAATGCTTCTATGAAATGTTTTATACTGTGTATGACCAACAGTGATGCTCACTGGAAAGAGGGCCTTACAGAAAGGCATCAAAAGATTCATCATATTTCCACGCCACAATCTTCACATCTTTAGCTTTTTCAGGTACAGTCATTGAATCTAGAAGATCTGCAACAGATTGTCCCTTGTTTAGTAGTGATCTGACAATATCACCAATTATGGATGCCTTGTTCCATATTTCAAGAGTATCTAATGGAATATTTTAACCTTTGACTTCACTCGGGAACATGTCAATCAGACCCTACCTCTTTTTATGGACATCTTCTGGTCTTGACATCAATGGGATCTCAGCTGGTTCTAACTAATGAAATCGTTTTGTAATCTCAATGTATTGAGGATTGTGGTAGTCAAGGATAAACATACGGTTAAATCGTTTTTCAGTGATCTGAAAGCTTTTAACTAACTTCCTCAAAGATTCAGATTTCACGCGTTTCAAGCTCTTGTAGGGATAATTTCGAGATTGCAACCAAGATCTCTTATCAGATGCAGTCATATCATCAGAAGTCTGATGATATAATTCCTCAGGAGGTAGGTTATCGATGTTTATGCTTTCTTGAAGTGTATGCCATTCACCTAGTTCAATGACAATCTCATTTTCATCACCTTTAGTTCGATTTTGAGCAGCAATGCATTTCTCATACTCCTCATTAATTTCAGTAACTTTCAAGCCATTAAGATATACTGGATTGTACTTTATCTTCTCTAAGTATGCAAACTTAGTGTCTAAATCCAGTGGAATGTCTTCAGTGACATTCACATCTTTTTCTATTTCCTTTTCAACAGTTTTAGCAGCATGAACTGGTACTTGTTCATCTTCCAATACCTCATCATACCATTCATCTTCATTTTGTAGAGCATCAATCATCTCAGCTTTTTCAGCTTCAGGATTTTCAACAACATCATCCAACTTAGCTTTCTTGACTGTTTCAGCAGCTTGTTCAATAACAGGAACAACATCATCGATTTTTCTTTTTCCAGCAATCTTTTCTTTGACATATGAACTGCCAGGCACATCTTCTTCTACAGTTTTAGATCTTGTCAGAATCTAAGTATTCAAATTTGTAATCTCTACCCTTGCTTCAGGTACAAATTCTTTATCACTTACTGAACTTTCTTACTCAGAATTTTGCTTTATTAGCTCTATATCAGCTTTCATGTTGACATTTTCACCTTTCACAATCGAATAATTCTTCATAAGATTGTTTTAGTTCATTGAATCATCTTCAACATTTACCACATAAATAGTCTTTGTAATCTCAAGGGAAGACTACTTGGATACAATCTCTAGATCTTCACTTTTAACAACTTCAGTGTCATCATTCTTGACCACTTCGGTGTCACTATCCATTCTTACTTCTGTGTCACCTGATGTAACTATCTCAGTTGCTCCGGTGTGAATAGATTCTGTCTTTTCTTCATCTTCAAAGACTTCAGTGTGCTCTGAGATAACAGGGGATAAGTATAATGTGTCTGTAGCTTCATCTTCAGTATGTGCCACTAAATCAGCTAGATCTAGTAAGGCTTCATGTGCTATTTCCAGCACATTGATTTCAGCTTCTTGTTTGATTTGCACAACAGTGTGTGCAGCCTCAACAACTGTGTCATCTAGAATATCCACATCAAACATTAAATTATAATCCACCTCTTTAGTATGATGTGATGCTGCCTCATCACTAACACTCATGTCTTCTTCAATGTTTACATCAGCATCATGATCATCATCATTATTCTCTTCATCACTTGATTCACTTGATTCAGTCTAAGATTCAAGTTCACTTTGATACAATTTTTCAGGATCAAGTCAAGTGGTAGTGTGGTACATTGATATCCATATTATCATTGCTCACATCCACAATGTATCTGAATAAAGGCACATTTCTAGATTGAGATATCATTGATAATCTAGAGTATGCTTCTTCAGTCATATGATATAGTTCTATTCTCTCTTCATCTAAACTGTATGCTGCAATGTCTGGATGTTCTTCGCTTGTGATCATCTGCAGGAACCTAAGATACATAAGAAATTTGTTCTTTATGCCCTTTTTCAGATTTAATACAAACCCATTGACAATCCATTTTGCCATGTTGAATGTCCAATTCATGTCAACTGCCACAATAGGAAAAGCAAGCTCATAAGAGAATAAGTTGAATCCTGCAATCCTCTTAGATAAGCATTGGTGAAAGATATAGCATAACAACTTCCAGTGTCACACCCCCAAATTTCAACTAACGGAGTTCTACCGTTTGAGGCGTGACATGCCAGGATCTCATTGCCATTAGTTACATTGAACGACCTCTATATGAATTTAAAAATCAACATTTATAAAATCACATGTTTAAAATAAGTTTTAGTGCAGAAGCATAAATAAAATCCCAAACTATTCAATGCGTAAATCACACGTTCCAAAAACCAAAGTTAATAAAAATAAAAGAGGTTAATGCATCTACGACTCTACCAAAGCATGCTCCTAATCCGTGCACAGTACCTGAGAAAGACATGCTAAATCGTGTCAACACTAGGTTGGTGAGTTCACAGGTTTAGATAATCATAAAAATCAACAACAACCGATAATGTAAAATACAATTATATCGTTGGGTAGCGAACCCAGTTTCTTATTATTTAAGCGTTTTGATACCGAGCTGACTGAGATTTATATGCGCCTCGACACCATTGCTAACAACAACAATGGACCAACAACATAGGACAATTCACACCTTCCCGGCTCCCAGCCGAGGGTGGGGTTTGTCAAACCCAGTAGTACTACCCGAACTTCCTCGCTATACCCCGTATATTAACGGCTCGAAGATTTAGTGAGGACTTTAACAACTTGTTATGTTTACGCTTAATAATCAAGAGATATAAAGTAAATACAATTATCAAAATTTAGTTCAATGCATGCTTTCTCCCCCAACAGGAAAACAGTAAAAAGGGGCCGTGAAACTCACATTAGATTTGTGCAGCTACAGATAAACCAACAAGAATAGAATTCCCTAAGTCGACAAACGACCTGATCAAGTTCTAATAGTTAGGTACAAATTACTCTAACAGAGTTCACGTTCGGTTTCGGGTTCCCATTTCGGTTCGGTTTCGTATCAATTCCCATATACTTATATTATTTAATTCATGGATTAATTTAGAGTCCTATTAGCTTAATATGATAGTTTGACCTCACACAAAAGAAATGTTTCTTTTTGACATGTGACACATATTATTGATGTTAGGCTATTAGCTAAATATTAAACCTTTAACACTTAAATTGACACCCAGCCTCATCAATATATATCATCCTTCTTCCTCAACATTACATATTAATTCATACGATGTATATATCTACTCCAACCACACACACATTCATAGATATATTTATCTAGCATACAAATATATATCTATATAGATACTCTGTTACAGTTACATATGTGAGCTGCTACAATCATATATATACACATCTATATTTGTATTACGCATGTACTATTACACGTTGCAAAATTTATTTATTCGTATTTTATTTCCATATCCCAGTTCATTCATTAACACATTCATCCATGCATATATTTATACACCTATAGAAGGAAGTCAACACACACCTTATGTTTTCTTAAAGACACAAACGATTTATCTAATATATATATAACACCTACTATAATCAGTTGTTCTACTTAACTAAATAACATATATTCATAAGCAACATTCACAAATCAATGCGCATGTACTCTCACTCACACGTGTATATATATATATACACACACATAACTACAAACAGACTCACATAAATACTTTCATACAAACACACTCACACATACTTTATATACATACATACCTAACGGCGACAGAAACGGTGATGCAAACGACGGTTTCCACGGTGGGGTTGAGAAACTACGGAATTGGAGGCTATGATGGTGTTCTACGGAGCTTATGGTTGTTCTCGGAGGTGTGTGCAGGTGACGAGAAAGGGGGCGAAGGTGGTGGTGATGACGGCGGTTGCGACAAATTCTATTGTAGGGTTTGTTGCAGATTGATGGAGACGTGTGGGATGGGGGTTTGGGTTATATTATTTGAATTTTACAAACAAGTCCCTTGAGTTTTAATTTGTTTTAACTTGTTCCTAAAGTTATATCTTTTAACTTTATTTAATTACAAATTGGACCTCGTACTTTTTACGACGTTCATATACTTAATGAAATTATTCCGTTTATTCTTTGGTTTATTTTCAAGTAATACTTATTAGTTATTCTCAATTTACTACTGTTTAAACATCGTTTGTTGTGATCTGAAAATTGATCAAATTACTATTTTTGTAATAAATATTTATTTAGTTATTTATTTAAATGAACACACTTAATTTATTATTGTGGTAACGTACTAGATAAGATTTTCAAGTTGAAAGAGATGAACGAAATTCGATTAAGTAGGGTTAACGGCGTTAACCCAAAAATGACGGGTGTCACATCATCCCCTTGTTGAAAGAATTTTCGTCCCGAAAATTAATCAAGGTTTGAGGTTGCAAGGAGTAAAAGAAAAGAAAAAAAATTTTGGGTTGTCACATCATCCCCTTGTTGAAAGAAATTTCGTCTCGAAATTTTAGTATCAGCAAATTATTTAGGTTTGATTCAATGAAAACTAATACTTGATGTGAGTTGTTTTAATTCAAGGAATATATATATATATATATATATATATATATATATATATATATATATATATATATATATATATATATATATATATTCCGCGAGTTGATTAAATGTAATACTTAGGTTGTAATAGAGTTCGGGTTGCATTTAGTAATTTATAAGGTTTATAGGACATAATACTTCTATTAGTTTAAGTGTCAAAAGAGTGGAGTGAGTGGGTGATGATGACGGAGTATCAAAAACTGCAATTTTCTTACCGGGAGCATGAGCGGAAATTGAGCAGGACAACATATCTTATACATATGAATACAATGTCTAAGTTTTGTGAATAACTGTGTGTTTGTGTAACTAATGTGATTTCTACGAATATAGTTTCGAATAAACTTTTTACTCATTGTTATTTAGAGATAGACTTTTGCTATAGATAAATCTGAGTTGATTTTATTTATTTATTTATTGTGATTTGGGTACAACCAACACGAATGATTTTTATTTATTTATTTATTTTTATTTTATTTTGCTAGGATCTCTGTGTACATATAAATTCACCATTACGTTGCGCACCCGTAATCGTCAATTTACATCACACAAAAATCCTAACTTGTTTCCCATCACATGTTTCACTCATATGTTTTGACATGCATTTTGTTTTGTACTTATATAAATGGTATTTTTTTTGTTTCTTTTTTTTTTTGAAGTTTATGACGTGTATAAGGAAAGTATGGTATGCTTATAACTATAAGTAAAGTGCACTACATGTGAAAGATACCAATAGATGTCTAGTGTGATGTACTTATAGAGAAAACATATCTCAAACATATTATGAGTTCTTGCTAAGTATAAGGAAAAAAAATGTTATAAACACAATGCGGGTATTCAGTAAGCAAGTAGGTAACATATTTATTACACCTAACAGTTTCACACAACTAGTAATATGTAATAGCGCATAATAAGTTTCATATCACGTAACATATTAGAGCACATAATGGGTCACACAATACATGATGTGTAACATGTGATAAAGTGTAATGGGTGACACAACAATCAAGTCAGGACCTCAAAATAAATATGTTTCAGCCAATAATTCAGTTTCGTTGTTCTTGTACCCATATTCATTAGGCGACAGTTCCCGCCGGTTGGTTGCCATAATGGCTAGGTAAAATATAAAGGTGCGTTCATTAGGCTCTAGTACACCGTCAAGCTGCCACAATGATATGAGATATAACTTGTAAACTAATGAAACAAGTTCTTCAAACAGTTTCAAAAGAGTTTTAGGTTTTCAAAATCATAATGAATTTGCAAGGTTGTGATTAAGCATAAGGGGTAAAGCTAGAAATTTCATACTTAGTTCAAGCCTCAATAGCATTGAAGATTCTACAAGTGTGCCTTAAAATTTACTTTATCCAAGATGAACACGCAAGTCGTCAACTTGAGTCACGTCAGAGGGCCTATAGTGCTAGTGTATGTGAGTATGTTATAACTAATTGGGTGCATAAACGGAACACCAATGCATTGTCTATAATTATAAAAAAAAAATTCTATTTTTTTTAGCAAGGTACACGTGTGAAATTAAGAATCACTTATACTATCACATTTAATATAACTAGTAATCATGTGCGTAAGTGTAACTAATGCAATTTCTACAGTTATAGTCTAGAATGCAAATCCTAGTTCGCTATAACTAAGGGCTCTAATACCAATCTGTCACACCCCCAAATTTCAACTAACGGAGTTCTACCGTTTGAGGCGTGACATGCCAGGATCTCATTGCCATTAGTTACATTGAACGACCTCTATATGAATTTAAAAATCAACATTTATAAATTCACATGTTTAAAATAAGTTTTAGTGCGGAAGCATAAATAAAATCCCAAACTATTCAATGCGTAAACCACGCATTCCAAAAACCAAAGTTAATAAAAATAAAAGAATTTAATGCATCTACGACTCTACCAAAGCATGCTCCTAATCCGTGCACAGTACCTGAGAAAGACATGCTAAATCGTGTCAACACTAGGTTGGTGAGTTCACAGGTTTAGATAATCATAAAAATCAACAACAACCGATAATGTAAAATACAATTATATCGTTGGGTAGCGAACCCAGTTTCTTATTATTTAAGCGTTTTGATACCGAGCTGACTGAGATTTATATGCGCCTCGACACCATTGCTAACAACAACAATGGACCAACAACATAGGACAATTCACACCTTCCCGGCTCCCAGCCGAGGGTGGGGTTTGTCAAACCCAGTAGTACTACCCGAACTTCCTCGCTATACCCCGTATATTAACGGCTCGAAGATTTAGTGAGGACTTTAACAACTTGTTATGTTTACGCTTAATAATCAAGAGATATAAAGTAAATACAATTATCAAAATTTAGTTCAATGCATGCTTTCTCCCCCAACAGGAAAACAGTAAAAAGGGGCCGTGAAACTCACCTTAGATTTGTGCAGCTACAGATAAACCAACAAGAATAGAATTCCCTAAGTCGACAAACGACCTGATCAAGTTCTAATAGTTAGGTACAAATTACTCTAACAGAGTTCACGTTCAGTTTCGAGTTCCCGTTTCGGTTCGGTTTCGTATCAATTCCCATATACTTATATTATTTAATTCATGGATTAATTTAGAGTCCTATTAGCTTAATATGATAGTTTGACCTCACACAAAAGAAATGTTTCTTTTTGACATGTGACACATATTATTGATGTTAGGCTATTAGCTAAATATTAAACCTTTAACACTTAAATTGACACCCAGCCTCATCAATATATATCATCCTTCTTCCTCAACATTACATATTAATTCATACGATGTATATATCTACTCCAACCACACACACATTCATAGATATATTTATCTAGCATACAAATATATATCTATATAGATACTCTGTTACAGTTACATATGTGAGCTGCTACAATCATATATATACACATCTATATTTGTATTACGCATGTACTATTACACTTTGCAAAATTTATTTATTCGTATTTTATTTCCATATCCCAGTTCATTCATTAACACATTCATCCATGCATATATTTATACACCTATAGAAGGAAGTCAACACACACCTTATGTTTTCTTAAAGACACAAACGATTTATCTAATATATATATAACACCTACTATAATCAGTTGTTCTACTTAACTAAATAACATATATTCATAAGCAACATTCACAAATCAATGCGCATGTACTCTCACTCACACGTGTATATATATATACACACACATAACTACAAACAGACTCACATAAATACTTTCATACAAACACACTCACATATACTTTATATACATACATACCTAACACACATATATTTACATGTTCTCCTCGATCATTTATGCGCACACACACATATGTATACACTGTCATATATATATATATATATATATATATATATATACACACGTATTCACCGAAACCTATTCATAAGCCTACACATACACCTATACACTTATATATGTCAACCCAATTTAAACGAGTCCGAACCGTGTCCCGCAACCGAAACCGAAACAAGAATGAATCAACAAAACGGGTTGTAAAACTTACCATAATGTTTCACGAGATGGAACGTAGGTTCTTCGGGTGTTACGATGCTCATCAGCATGCATGGTTGCAGCCACGGCGATCAACGGCGACAGAAACGGTGATGCAAACGACGGTTTCCACGGTGGGGTTGAGAAACTACGGAATCAGAGGCTATGATGGTGTTCTACGGAGCTTATGGTGGTTCTCGGAGGTGTGTGCAGGTGACGGGAAAGGGGGCGAAGGTGGTGGTGATGACGGCGGTTGCGACAAATTCTATTGTAGGGTTTGTTGCAGATTGATGGAGACGTGTGGGATGGGGGTTTGGGTTATATTATTTGAATTTTACAAACAAGTCCCTCGAGTTTTAACTTGTTTTAACTTGTTCCTAAAGTTATATCTTTTAACTTTATTTAATTACAAATTGGACCTCGTACTTTTTACGACGTTCATATACTTAATGAAATTATTCCGTTTATTCTTTGGTTTATTTTCAAGTAATACTTATTAGTTATTCTCAATTTACTACTGTTTAAACATCATTTGTTGTGATCTGAAAATTGATCAAATTACTATTTTTGTAATAAATATTTATTTAGTTATTTATTTAAATGAACACACTTAATTTATTATTGTGGTAACGTACTAGATAAGATTTTCAAGTTGAAAGAGATGAACGAAATTCGATTAAGTAGGGTTAACGGCGTTAACCCAAAAATGACGGGTGTCACATCCAGTGCTCGCACACTCTCCCTCTGTAAAATTGTTGTCGTGCAAAGTCAGCAGGGAGACCCATCTCAACAAAAATATCCTTGCACACATTCATAGGAAGTATGTCAGGATCTGCAGCATCATTCTGTCCCAACCTTAGAGCATACCTGATTGAAGCCTCTGATACTTCAATCATCCTCTCCGAAGAGATGAAACCTCTAACCACTTGCCTACCGTCTTCATTTGTTTCAACAGTAGTTGTTCTCCAAAATCTTCTTTTAAGCCTCTTGTAAATGATGGGTTATAGTAGATAGCATACACATACTTGGTTCTCAATAGAAAGCATATAGTGTTCTCATAACCAGCTGTTTCTGGACAATGTTCATTCAAGTATCCTGCAATGTTATGCCTTGGTTCAAGCTTCATTTCTGATATTTTAACCTGCACATAGATGCGTATGTGTAAGACTTCAGTTACTTATGTAAATTTTAAGTTCAATTTTATTTGAAATTTGATGAGTGGTGACAGATTAAGCTATGTTTCATGATGTTTTGTTTGATCAGTCACTGGTTTATTTTAAAACAAATCAGGTTAATTTCACATTTTAGTAATTTGAAAGCGGGTTTAGTCGTGATATGTCGAATCAGATTTAACCTAGATTTAGTTGAAATTTTACAGATTAGACCTCAAATCTGGTTTCAGAATGTGATTTTACCATGAGATCGACCTAAACAAGTCTCTAAATGGATTTTACCATGAGATCGGGTTAAGAATATGAAACGACGGTGAAAAAGTAGTTCAGATGGACGGATGAGAAAAATGACAAGTGTTTAGGGTTTTTATAAAGATTTGTTTGTTTGAGCACTGTTTGTCCATCTGGGCCTTTAGTTGTCCGTCAGGACACTGTTTGCCCGTCTGGGCCAAACCTTTTGATGAATCATGTTAAAAAGTTTAAGTATACAACCTGAGTTGTCCTCTGGACACTGTTTGTCTGTTTTGAGTGTATACTTTAAAACAAAAATTTAACACTTTTGTCTGTTTTATAAACACATAGCAAACACTTAGATGGAATCTAAGACTTTAGTAATATGATGACTGTTTGTCCGTTTTATGTTATAAATCGTCCAACACTTGTAATTATTTTCATGAATCAATTTTGACCGATACAACTTGACTTGATCCTGTTTGTCCGTCTTATGAGATCATTCCAACAAACTTTTCATCATTCACTGTTTCTCCATCTTGTGGACATTCATCTTCAAGACTTAGACTGTATGATCAAAAATCACTTTTTGTCCGTCTTGAGAGCATCCATCTTCAAGACTTAGAAAATTTCATTGACAATCACTGTTTGTCCGTCTTGAGAGCATCCATCTTCAAGACTTAGAAAATTTCATCAACTCAGATAGATTGCACTGTTTATCCGTCTTGGCATTGTTTGTCTGTATGACATGTGTGAATCAGACTGGGATAAATTCAGCTTCGAATATCCTTGAGGTGTTCGAGAGTTGACGTTATTTTCACAGTGAAGTGACGTGGGATCTTCCTAGAATTATTGATTTGATGATGTGATACCTGCCATGATTCAGACTAAACATGTTAGAAATAATTTATTGATTTAACATGAATTTGTTGAATTAACTAATTTTTCTTGATAATTGTCATTTTTCGCATGAGTTGACAATTTTGCAATTTGAAACATGACAAATGTATCTTATATCAGTAAGTATGAATCTTTCCCAAAACATTTTTAACAACATTGTAGATATTTTCAACACTTTTTCCAACATATTCAACATTTGTGCTAGAGCATTTCAGCTTATACCGATTCATCTTTAACCTTTCATAGATCGAAACCATCGTTTTGAGAGACAATTATTCGAAATCTAAATCTTTTTTGTTCTTTTGATCTTTTTCAATATCTTTTTAAACTTTTGATCTTTTTCAATGTTTTTGGCATTTTCTTATAATTTATCCCCCTAAATTTATGACCTTGAAGAAGTTATAAGTTTCCAAAGAGTAAGAAAATCATCAATGAGATCACACGCCTGCACACACAAAGCACACAAATAAGTATAGTTTTAACAATATATATGATATGCATAGAATCAATAAATGCAATGGGATCATACTAGAGATCATATCAACACATGTTTTGAAAGTTTTGAATAGACATATGAATTGTGAAACAATTGAGTGATGAATTGTTGAACAAATCAATTAGCTCGAAGTGACACACTTACTTTTTCTATTCGGGATGATCAATTAAGTTGATTAGGAATAAGTTTTGAGTGACCCATACCTTGCACAATAGAAGGTTATACCCTTTTTTAAGTATCCTGAGAACAACTCAACACGTCAGGTCACTTACAATCATGTTGGTCCATAATGATCGTGATTTCAGTGCTTTGTTGACTTGTTTAACACAAATATGTCAAATACTTGAAGAACAAAGTAGATAAAGTCCAAATAACCCAATAACAAGATCCAACACACAATCGAGGTTAATAAGCTACAAAGATAAGTAGAATAAGCTCCTAGCACCTCAATAGAACGATTACACAACACAAATCAGTGAAGAATGGCTTGAGTAAAAGATGTGCAAAAGTTGTATAAATGTGAAGATAAGGTTACAATATATAGTAGTGTTAGGTTCGCTGATAGATTCGCTCTAGCGAATCTATCCAGCGAACCAACACAGGTTCGCTGGGCACATAGGTTCGCCCAGTCGACACCTAGATACAAAAGACACTATGACCTGCGGGCGAATCAATAGATTCGCCCGTAGGTTCGCTAGTACTAATAACATTACAAGATAAACAATTACATGCAAAAGTAACACCGACAAGCCGGTGAGTCCAACCTATACATAGTGACTATCAATACTCCCCCTAGGTTGGACCTCACCTGGGGAAGTCTTCTGATTAGCTCCGTCTTCATTGGATTCAAAGATGTTCGATGAACGCTCCTGCCCTTTCTTTGATCCCGGCCATTGGGTTTGTATAATCTTCAGTTCCGACCTCATCTTCACTTAGATTTAGCATTGAATCCACAAACTCTGTATCAGCGACCTCAGTATCAGGCTCAAGATGAACTGTCGTTTCCGCCTGTATATCTGCAGTTGGCTCCTCGCTTACCACCTCCAAGTCAATCACCTCTACAGGTTTCTCAAACCTCTGTTCAATAGATCGATCAAGCTGCCTTGTCAGATCATCCATTTCCATTTTCTGATCATCCGACCTCCTCAACCTCTCATTTACAGCTTTAAGTTCAGCACGAATCCCCCGGGCTTTGTTAGCAACCTTCACAAACAGGTTTGCCTCAGCAGCAGTGTCAACTCCAGCCCCGTGCTTTATCACGTGCTCACACAACACCTTCAAATCCTCATCACAGAAGGAGAAGACCTCCATTGGATCAAATAGACGGATTTCCGGACGGTCTTCACCTTGTAATCTGATAACGGCCTCCCCCGAACTGTTGTCGTAGAACCATTTCAGGAAATTTTGCAGTCTCGGCGGCTGAGTTTCGGGGACCCTGACCCTTGTCATTACTTTCGGAGCAGCTATCTTCAAAACAATTTTCCCTTTCCACGACACCAGTGTTTATCCTGTTTCTGTCTCATTCTCCTCGGTTTTTGGTATCCAAACTCTACAAAATCAGACTTAGCAGCTTCTTGAATAGCAGCTTCGAACGCGCAAGCCCTGCCACTATCTTCCTTTCCCAGTAATGGCAGCTCTGCCAGTCTCCTCAAGTCCCATCGAGGAAAGGTGGCGAAGTGCTTTCGGTTCTTGACATACGTAATGTCACCACCCCTCCTTTTGATCATGTATGCCTCCACCAAACAGTTGTATTTCCATGCAATGATCTGTCTATCTTGCTGTTTGGTGGTGGGTTCGTCTAGATGTTGGAATATTGGTACCTCAGGCACCACAGCTTCTTCCTTTCTAAACCATTCGGATTTGTCAAGCTCAGCGTGTTCAAATTGATAACTCATTCCCTTTTCTTCTACGTTGTATATCTCCGGCTCGTCATCCAAATCTTCCTCGCTGTCAGCATCAATATCAGTATCAGGTTCATCCACCAAAGTATAATCCACACTAGTTCCACCTACTACTTCCTCTCCCTCAAACACATCCAAATTAATCCCCATTTCTTCATCAAATACCTCTTCAGCAGCTTTACCTTTATCTCCAAAGTCAACATCCATTAACGGATATTTTGCAATATCCGTCAAGGAGTTCAGTTCCGCCTCAGTCATAGCCGGTTCAGTTCCAGCATTCTCCTTCAAACTGTTTAGTTCTTTGAAGATCCTTACAATCAAACACTGCTGGTCCTTCATCATACGACCCATCTCGTATATGACAGTGGATTTCTCAGCGTCCTGTTTCTCCAATTCTTCATGTTTATATTTTAGCTCAGCCAGATCAGCCTTCAATCTCTCAACCTCATCCTTCAACTCATTCCCAGACCCAGCAGATGTACCCCCTATATCATGCTTCGCTTTCTTTGATGCCTCAGCGTGTATATCAGATCTTCTTTTCGTTCGAAGTTCTCTGCCCGCATCTATTTCAGCTTGTATCTCATCCACCTCTCTATCAAATGAATAATCTTTATCCTTCGCATAAGCCTTCCTTTTCTTTATCTTCTTCTCTACCTCCTCTATGTTTTCACCGCCCCGTTTCTTTTCCGATTCAATCAACCTCTGAATATACACCCATCTCTCGGCTGTATACATGTTTTCCCACAAATGCGTAATCCTTCCTACACAATCCGGCCTCACAGATTTACAATCTTTGAAGATTCTAGAATGCATATCCCAGACTTTCAATTCAGCACCCTCCACCGGCAGATTTGGTAGTTTATCATTCAGAATCATTTGAATGAATCTGGGATACATTAGCCATTTTGCCCCCTTGCTGGCATGGATGTTCTCGAGCATGTAGTTGTAAATCAACTTAGCAAGATTAGCTTTTTGCCCTCGGCAAAACAGCATCATCGCTCGAGCCCAGTCCAAGTTCAGCCCGTCCGTACCCCCCTTCCTGTGATCCAGGCACATAATGAACACATGCGCTATATACCTCCATTCCTGGATCAGGTACGACTTCACAAATTCCATCTTCTTTTCTCCGGGCATCGGACCCTCATACCCCGCTGTCCGGAATGCCCCGTAAACTTCTTCAGCAGACATATGGACCTCCTCACCCACATCATCCTCTAGCCCCAAAATTCTAGCCAGATCGGCTTCAGTAAATGCCAAGTCTTGGCCACAGACATTTGCACATATACGTGACGGCTGCACCGACACATTCAAGACCGCAGTTCGCCAGAAATCCCGAACGTGCGTCTCGTATATGGTGGGTGAGTGAGAGATGGCATGATGTATGTGTGACGACTTCAGCCACTTGATAGCGTCTCTGTAGCTGCTGGCCTTTTCAAAATTTTCGTCGAGTAAAGCACACATATTGTGCTTTTTCTCGAAGAATAAAGTCGACATTTTGCCTGAAAAATGAACGGAGATTGATCAGAAATGAAGATTTGAAAATCAGAAAATAGATTCGCTGGAAATTAGGTTCGCTGGTATAGCGAACCTGAGATTTTGGCACAAGAACCTATAGATTCGCTGACATGAAAAATCAGTCATTGTTGTCGAGCGAATGTATAGGTTCGCTAGAAACTGTCGGGCGAATCTATGTTGTTGCGCGGGCAGCATAACGACATAGGTTCGCTCGAAGTCTTGAACTTTCGTTCAGATTCGCCAGACGAACACTTAGGTTCGCTGGAAACCCTAGTTTTTGAAAAACGGCCGAAATCACATTCAGTTCATCATTAACAGGCATTTAAGGCAACAATCAGGTAGTATAATCACAAGACGAGGCTATTATGAAGTAAAACCCTAACATCTAACACACAATCAGTCTTTGATTTTACATACAATCACACGTCAACAGATTTAGGCAGGTTTAGAGTGCGATTAAGGGTTTAAACAGAGATTAAGTTGAAATCGATCACATACCAGACTATGACGTGATGTTTAATGTTTGAAAAAGCCGTGAAATAGGAGAATCGAACGTTGGTATTTTGAAAACACGTAAAGCGTCTGCTACAGTACAGTGGTCAGCGAAAAAGTGATAAAAATTTCGCTGTCACTGTATATATATACAGACGTAGATTCGCTGGCAGTCGGTCCAGCGAACTTTAGGTTCGCTGGAAGACCAAAAGTCAAGGCCACCTACAGGTTCGCTAGCAGGTTCGCTGACACAAAAACAAGCATGTTTCATGTCAGCGAAACAAAGACATTCCGGGCGAACCTTAGGGTCCAAGCGAACCTGTAAGTTCGCTATAGATTCGCTAGTCAAAACAACAAAAATATTTTTGGATTTTCTTAAATTTTAAAACTTTGTAAATCCGTGAAAACGTCCCACGACATCAACGCCCCAAAAAAAAATAAACATATATACATATGATCCCAAAAATTAAAATTTAAAATTAAAATAAAATAAAATAAAATAAAATTAAAATAAAATAAAATAAAATAAGTATAACAGGAGACGGTTTTAAACGCTAGAAAGGATATTTATTCTTCATGATGTTTTGAGTAGAATCCGGAGAGTCATCGATTGGCGGGATTGCAGATATGTTTGTCCATTTAAACCCATGCCTTAGACCTTCCAACAAGAGATCAGCAGCTTCTTTTATCATGTTTTCGGTTTGGTTGAAGAGTCTCTGACAACTTGGTCCCCACAGACATTTAGGTAAAAAGAACAGGTTCTGTCATCAGGGTATATCTGAGCAATACTATTGACTTTGCTTGAATTTCAATGATCAACTTTTGAATGTTGACCGATGCTTTAGCATTTTTGACACTTGTGCAATTTTTGCATCTTTTCTTTGTGAGTGGAGCTTGTCAGCGATTGATTCATTTTGAATACAATGCGACTTATTATTTGGGAAACTCAAATAGTCTAGAGCTCCAGGTCTATACTCACGTATAACAGAGGAGATAAACATTTGAGCATGCTCGGTGAATCTTCAGGTCAATACTTCCGTATAGCAGAGAAGATTCACCAACTCCAGGTCAATACTTCCGTATAGCAGAGGAGTTAAGCACTTGACTCAAAACATTCTGAAGAGTTAACGAGTAACTCACTCAGAGGCTTTTCCGAAGAGCATCCCTAGCAGCTTTTTATTTTGTTTGTTTTGCATACTAGAAACTCGATTCGGGGATAGGGCGAGGGTGATTTGGGATGTTTTGGGAAATCAAGACAAAGATTTGACACTCTCAACCCATTTTTGACAGAACCATTATCTTTGTGCAAGCCAATCACGTCAAGGAGATAATCCTTGTTGTCGAGATCTTGAGCGTTATGTTTGGCTGCACAATCACTGTTTACTTCGTTTTCGGGCTGAGCCTATCTGACATATCCCAAACGCAATGCTTCTGACCTCCTTCAAAGACTCTTCAACATCAATCAAAACGGAGATCCTGAAATAGCAAAATTTGAAAAACTATAAGTAGTTAATCTTTTATATCTCCCCCAAAATTTCTATATAATAGCCGTCTAATAAGAAATTTTTGTTTTTCAGATTTTCTTAATATATATATAAGTATATACAAAAGTAAAAGAAAAATTAAAAGAAGATAGAATAAAAATAAAGTAACGGAGCAATGAATCGAGTGACCCACGGATTTTTCAAAGAAGATAAAGACCAGATAATTTACAAAGACCAGATTATTTACATATTTACAAAAGGATTCTCACAGAAAAGGTTTTCAAAAAGATATAAGACCAAGCATGGAGATCAATTCATAAAAACGTGGTTTGTCAAAAGTTTTTGTGAAAAGATCTGCTTTTTGCTTTCTAGTTTCGATAGGAATAATATCAATAAACCCCTTTTCCTGTGCATCCCGGATTGCATGAATTCTTGTTTCAATGTGATTGGTTCGAGTGTGATGAATGGGATTCTTGGCGATTCCAACAGCAGCTTCATTGTCACAAAAGAGTGGCGTGTGAAGAAAGTTGATGCCATAATCCATCATCTGATGTTGAATCCACAGCACTTGGCAACAGCAACTTGAAGCAGCAATGTATTCTGCTTCTCCTGTGGACAGAGAGACTGTTGTTTGCTTCTTGCTTTGCCAGGAAACAAGACATTCTCCAAGGTATTGACATCCACCGGTGACCGATTTCCTGTTAATCCTGCAACCAGCATGATCACTATCAGAAAAGGCATGTAAATCAAAGTTCCCACCTTTTGGGTACCAAAGTCCCAAACGAGAGGAACCCTTAAGGTAACGAAAAATTCGTTTAACAGCTTTTTCATGTGATTCTTTTGGATTTGCTTGGAAACGAGCACAGTAACACACGGCAAATGTAATATCTGGACGACTTGCAGTCAGATACATGAGAGATCCGATCATCGAGCGGTACCGATGAGCATCCACAGGATTCCCATTATCATCGGAAGTAAGGCATGTTTGAGCTGTAAAAGGAATCAATTCAGGAGAAGAATCATCCATGCCGAACTTCGTGAGGATTTCTTTGATATATTTCTCTTGGTGGATTAGAATTCCATCAGGCTTTTGCTCAACTTGCAGCCCCAAGAAGAAACACATCTCCCCCATTATTGTCATCCCAAAACGATCCATCATCACCTTCTCAAATTCTCTACACAACCCTTCATTAGTCGAACCAAAGATGATATCGTCAACATACACTTGAACGATCAGCAGCTCGCCATCCACCTCCTTCTTGAATAATGTCATATCTATACTCCCACGTGAGAAACCCTTACTGAGGAGATACTGTGTCAGAGTTTCATACCAGATCCTTGGAGCTTGATGCAACCCATACAATGATTTGTCAAGCTTGTAAACCTTTGACGGGAAATCAGGATCCTCGAAGCCTGGTGGTTGACATACGTAGATCTCCTCATCGATGTCTCCGTATAGAAATGCACATTTCACATCCATCTGATAAACCTTAAAGTTTTTGTTGGCGGCATGAGCAAGAAAGATTCTGATGGCTTCCAGGCGAGCAACTGGAGCAAAAACTTCGGTATAGTCAATTCCCTCCTCTTGAGCAAATCCCTGAACAACCAGTCTCGCTTTATTTCTAATTACTACACCACGATCATCTGGCTTGTTCCGAAAAACCCATTTAGTGCCGATTGGACACTTGTTAGGAGGAAGATCAACCAGTTCCCAAACTTTCAGCTTCCGGAATTGCTGCAGCTCCATTTGCATGGCATCCACCCAACTCGGATCTTCAAGAGCCTGTTTATAATTCTTTGGAACGACCTGTGACAGAAAGGCAGCATAAAGACATTCATTAATCAAACCGCTCTGACTCCGGGTTCGCACACCATCGGTAATAGATCCAATGATATAATCGTGAGGGTGGTTTTTCAGGGTTTTGAAGTCGGTGTTGAGTAGTAAAGGATTTTGATCGGTTGAGGATGTTTGATTTGATGGTTGTGACGGTGTAGGTGATGGGATGGTAGTGGATGTGGATGGAATATCTGATGGAGAAGTTTGAACAGTTTGAGGTTGTGGAATATCTGGTGGTGGTGATGGGATGTCAAATGAAGTGGGAGGTAGTTGTATAGCGGATGTGGAAGGTTGTGATTGTGATGGTGTAGGTGTATGATTGAAAATAGAAACCGATGAGTGTGGAATGATGTCGTCATCGTCAGAGTCAGGAAGATTAAATGATTTGAAAATGGTTTATCTGGTGGTGGTGATGGGATGTCAAATGAAGTGGGAGGTAGTTGTATAGCGGATGTGGAAGGTTGTGATTGTGATGGTGTAGGTGTATGATTGAAAATAGAAACCGATGAGTGTGGAATGATGTCGTCAGAGTCAGAGTCAGGAAGATTGATGTGTCCTAAACGTTTATGCCACAAAAATGATTCAAAGGGTGATGCTTTAGACAGAAGACATGTCACGGTGGAATTTGATTCCTGTGAACCCATATTCAACATATAGGTGTCATTTCGTCTCGGAGCTCGCATGATCACCATATCTTCGGGAATAGTAAACTCTGGCTTCAAGAACAGGCATTCATTTGGAAGAAACAGCACAGGAATATTCTTATCACAGATTTGTGATACACTTAGAAGATTGAATGCCAGCTCTGGAACATAGTTGACGTCTTCCAAAGTAAGTGAGCCATTTGAGACTTCTCCTTGACCAATCATCTTCCCGCCTTTCTTATCTCCCGCAAAAGCAACATATCCTCCATTTATGATCCTATAGTTAGTAAGAAGATCCTTCAATCCTGTCATATGTCTGGAACATCCGCTGTCAATATGCCAATGACTATTTACAACGGCATTTGAATGTTCCTGACATTTATTAAAAGAAAAGAAAAGTTAGACCTTTGCAATAGGCACCCAAGTCTTTGTGTACCTGGGAGGTGAAGCAGATGAAGTATTACAAAAGAAATTATTTACAAAAGTGTTTAATCTTTTTCTGATAGATTTTTGCTTTGGACTATTTTGGATTAATTTGGAACATTGCTTGACAGTGTGACCAGTATTTCCGCATTTAAAACAGTGAGACTTCAAACCGGTTTTGGGAATTCTGTTGACAGGAATTTTATCCATTACAATTTCCTCATCACATTCAGACAGTTGTGAGTTACAGTCACTGTAAGTGTCATAGAGTTCTTTTAACTTACTTGTTGTGACTTTAACTGTATCGGATTCAGGCTTTGGTTTAAGAATGTATGAAAAAGATGATTCCTTCTCTTTTGGTTTTGAAATTCTCACAGGTGTGAACGTTGGAATTTGGTGAGTGAAGAACTTTTGAAAACAGTTTGTTTTAGTTTGACTTTCAGAGACATGACCTGAAAGTTTGTCTTTGTCATTCACACACACATTTTCATTCAAATCATCATTCAACATATTAGGGTTTGAAGTGGAGCACCCTAAGTTACTATTAAACATGAAATTGTCTGAATATGAAACATTACTACAAACAGGATTATCTAAACAAATGTCTTCAAAAGACTTCTTGGAATCAGAACTACTGCAATCACTACTGACAGAACAACCAAGCCCAACACTCCCACCATACGCGTACTCCTCTCTAACTTCCTTAAGGTTTACTTCACTCAAACCTGCAATGGAACTGTCAGTATCGTTCTGCATAATCTCTTGAATTAACTCATTTGAGGGATGAGGAATAGGTGTAGGAGAATAACAGAAAGTACTAGGTGGAGGATATGCATATGTTTCATTTTTACTAAAACCCAAACCTGTCTTGACCCTGGCCCCCCTTTGATTCTTGCACAGTTCCTCCCTTTTCATACCAGATATGGTCCACTGCTGCAATTTGTTTTTCAGTTTTCTTGCTTCAAATTCAGCAAGTGTAACTTGCTCAGTCAAGTAGTTAATTTCACAGTTCTTTTCTAAAAGAGTTCTTTTTAAGTGTTCATTTTCTTTTAAAGCCTCTCTTAACTTGACAAAATATTTTGATTCATTTAATTTAAGCTCTTTGTTGGTTCTTTTTAATTCGTTTTCGTTTGACATTAATAATTTATTTGCTTTGTATATGCCAATTAAACGAATTTTGCAAGCAGATGAACACATATCTTCAATAACATCGTAAGGAAGACCGATTACCAGTTTTTCGGCGGCCAGAGCACGATCACATTGACAGTAGGGAGTGCTTCTCTTGAATTCATCAACTGCATCCAGCCTTGCCTTTTCGATCATTTCTTCCAAGCTAGCCTTTGACTCTTCCTCATGCTTAACTTCATTAACAGCTGCTTCACAAACCAACCCAGAATGATTCAGATGTCCTTGAGCAATAACATCTGATTGAACTTGAACAGCATCCTCCACTTTCTCTTCTTCTTCATTTCCAAAAAATTCTTTGAACGGATCAAAGAGATTTATATCATTGTCATCAAACTCAGTAATTTCAGCAATAAGGGCATGGTTGATCTCCTCCTTGGTTTCTTCGATTTCAGCACTCCAGTCAAAGTTGGTGAGAAGTGCAGTTTCATTCTTTGACTTTGCTTCCTCAACCTTTTCTGGAATTGGAGCAGCTCTTGGACTTACAGAGTTAACTGGCTCAGAAACGATTGGTAATGGGCATTCTCTCTTGAAGTGGCCCAGTTGTTTGCAGTTATAGCATCGTAACTTTCCCTTGTCATAACCCAGCTTAGCATTCTGTCCTTGATTTCCAAAGTTTCTTCTGCCAGTTCTTTCCATGAATCGTCTGGCACGAAGAGTGAGCATAGCCATCTGCCATTGAATATCTGTTTCCTCCAGATCATCAGGATCCACCTGATACATGTCTTCTACAGTCATACCCTTCCCTTTTAACTCACCTGCAACAAGAGCTTCATAACTGTGGACAAACATTCCAAATAAAGCCATAGTATCTGACGGAATCTGTGTGGTGACAGACGCATTCGAACTTGAACCAACACTTGAAGGTACACCGGCAGATTTAGCAGATACATGACTAGATGGTCCTCTAGATGCAGCACTGTACATATATGAGTTTGCAGCGGATGAGATAAGTGCAGCATTTTGAGAGGGAATGTTTGGAACCATCATTGACTGATTATATTCTCTTCTTTTCATGTCAAGGTCGAAAGACTTCAGCTTGTTGATGACGTCCATCAGTTTGTAGTCAGGAAAGTTTCTCTCTTGTTTCAGCAGCTTGATTTGAAGGCTCCATTGCGGAGGAAGAGAATCTAACAATTTAGCAACTTGTTCATGATTGCCCAGCTTATCATCATATTTCTTTAAATTACTTGACACTGATAGAAATCGGTTTGTGATGTCAGTCAAATTCTCTTGAGAGTACCCCACAAAAGAGTTGAATTCCTTTTCGGCTTGAGCTTTTCTATCAAGTTTCAGATCTTCATTGCCATCATAAAATTCACACAAGGCATCATACAGACTTTTTGCTGTTGTGTGTTCGGCAAACCTGTTAAAGATATCCTGATGTAAGCAGAGAATTAATGCCCCGAGTGCCTTCTTGTCTCGATCTAGTAATCTGATGTCTGCTTCAGTGAAGGTACTTGGATTTGTGTTTGTTGAAGTAACAGTTCCTTCAACAGTTGTTGGCACGTGCGGACCATTTACGATAGATTCCCATTGGTTGTAATCCGTGTAGTAGAAAAAGGCTTTCAGACATCTTTTCCAGTCTTCAAAGTTTTCACCACTAACAAGCCTCGGAGGCCTATTAGGTTGAACGCTATCCAGATCATTCATATTCAATGTTGATGAAGTCATAACTTTGAACAAATAATAGATTCGCTGAAAAATGACAGATTCGCTGAAAAATGACAGATTCGCTGGCTAGTTTCGCTAGAAGAACACAGCAGATTCGCTGGCAAATTCGCTGGAAGCAGATTCGCTGGACAGTCAAACAGTTTCGCTGACGAGCAAGCACAGATTCGCTGGCCTGATTTTGGCAGCAGTTTCGCTTGCACAGTCAGCTAGACAGGTGAACTTTCGTTCGATGAAATCTCAGATTCGCTGGCCACAACACAAACCAAAACAAGACAAAATTTGAATTAGGTTCGCTGGATGAACTGACAGATTCGCTGGTTGAACAGATAGTTTCGCTGGTAGCTCAACCACCCTGAAACAGTACGGAAACAGTTCGAAAACCCTCAAAACTTGACCATTTGCCTACACGTTTGTTTTAAAAGCTTTGTATGTCCAAATACCACAAACCTTGACCAAAATACAACTCCAAAACACAAGAAACAAGCTTGAAACAGAATCAAAAGTGTTTTGACCCAAAAACTTCAAAAATCAACACAAAAATCACTAGAATCAAACAATCAAGAGCACTAAGGCTCTGATACCATATTGTTGGTCCATAATGATCGTGATTTCAGTGCTTTGTTGACTTGTTTAACACAAATATGTCAAATACTTGAAGAACAAAGTAGATAAAGTCCAAATAACCCAATAACAAGATCCAACACACAATCGAGGTTAATAAGCTACAAAGATAAGTAGAATAAGCTCCTAGCACCTCAATAGAACGATTACACAACACAAATCAGTGAAGAATGGCTTGAGTAAAAGATGTGCAAAAGTTGTATAAATGTGAAGATAAGGTTACAATATATAGTAGTGTTAGGTTCGCTGATAGATTCGCTCTAGCGAATCTATCCAGCGAACCAACACAGGTTCGCTGGGCACATAGGTTCGCCCAGTCGACACCTAGATACAAAAGACACTATGACCTGCGGGCGAATCAATAGATTCGCCCGTAGGTTCGCTAGTACTAATAACATTACAAGATAAACAATTACATGCAAAAGTAACACCGACAAGCCGGTGAGTCCAACCTATACATAGTGACTATCAAATCATATTCAATATGGAATTGGGTTATGTCTATTTGGAGTTGGTCCAATTTGGGACTTCTTTTGGAATTCCTTTTCGGAATTATCTTTTGCTTACGTTCCCTTTGGGAATCTTCTGAATTTCATTTTGGAATTTTGGTGATGGTCCACATTTGGGACTCTTTTCTGTTCCTCTTTGGGGATCTTTTGCTACACCTTGAAGCTCGAAAGAGACTTCATGTGAGACTTCAGGTTTGTGGATACCACAACAAAGAAGCTCACGATGTTGTTCATCACACTGAATAGATTGCATCGTTACCCGGATATAATTTGGATGTTTCACAAGATATCTAATTGATTTGTATAGACAATACATATGCACTAAATATGTTTCAACCACAATGACTCATTAGAATTTAGTTAAATCATCAAAGAAAATACTTGTTCAGTATAATTGTCTAAGCCGTCTCGCACATCAATTTTCACGCATCAATCTTTATTATTTAAAATGATGTGTCGAAATAATCTTAGTGTACTATCATTTCCCATGTATTGCATGAAAGATTCTTTATTTTATTTCTGTATTTTGCATGATGATGCACACACACATGCAATAATATATATAGTAAGGCATGCAATTCGTATAATGAATTAGCTTGTTCAAGTAAAACTCAATAATATCCTCAATTAATAAGATTTGAGAGATTATTATTAAACATTTTTTTTAATTTCTTTTTTACTAAAGACATGATTTAATAAAGGTTGATTAAACCAATGGATTGAACTAAAAATTCAAACCGACCAGATAGGAAAGATTTGGTAAACAAATCTGCTAGTTGATTGTCAGTATAAACTTTTATCAATATGATTAAGCCCTTTTCAGAGATGTCTCTGAGAAAATGATATCGAATCTCGATATGTTTGGTTTTAAAAGTTTTCGCCTACGGATTCGATTTTTCACAAACTTTCCGTTTCTTTATCAACATGGGACCTACGAAAAATAAAAACATCAGCTGTATCAAAATTGCTATAAAAACTATACCGAAACAACTACAAACGTAAACAAACACAACTAGGGATATATGTATAATTATCACTTTATCAAAGACAGAGACTGTAATCCAGCTGGGATTTACAATACCAGTGTAGACACCACTAAAATGGTAGACTCCATCCAGCTGGGGGTTATAATACCAGTGTAAGACAGAGACTGTAATCCAGCTGGGTATTTACAATACCAGTGTAAGACACCACTAAAGTGGTAGACTCCATAATAGTCGAAGAGTTATGATCCGACTGGGGTTACAATACCAGTGAAGAACTGTTACATCGGTAGACTCTGTAAGAGTTGTAAATATGTATTAAATAACGATATTACATACGTGTGACACATGATTTTGTGTATAAAGAGATAAACATGAAATGATGAACGATACGATGATATTATCTGTGACACCCGACAAATTCAGGTTAACTCCGTTAGTTAAACTCTGTTAGTCACGTTAACGCAATTATATTTTCATTTAATTTGACAAATTAAATGTGCAAACTGTTACGCAAATATACATACGAAACGACCACACGAGTTAATACACGGGCGTTGGTGATCTTAACTGAATACAAATACAATAATAATACATTTTAACTCTTAAGTGTGCTTAATTGTTGAATTTTCGTGTAACCGCGTATTTTACCGGTTTAACCGTTTGCGGATTTCGGTAAACCTTACGAAACAAAAATGAATATTTGAGAAAGATTTTCATAGGGTTTGCAAAACCGAAACAAAACGGGGCTCGTGGATCACCCATGTGACCCATAAGTGGCCCAAGGCCCAACCCAACTTAACACTTAACAATAATTAACAAAATTTAACAAAACCCTAAACCTAATTACATTAAAAAAATCGTTTTTTGGCTTCTTTCTCCCCCTTGGCTGCCGTCGCACTCCAACACACATACAAAAGAGTTTTTTTTGCAAGTTTGATTCATTGGTTAGTGATTTCGGGTGTTAATCGAGGTGTTAAACGCAATACTAGTAAGTGGTTATGTTAATTGTTATTAGATAATTTGAAAATTGTATGTTTTGAAAACCCTAGTTCATCCAAATTGGCCAAATTGATGTTGTGTTGTGAAAATGGTTTAGTGTTTGGGTGAAAATGGTTATTTTGATGGTTAGATGATGAAATTGGTGCAAAAAGTGTGCTTATGGAATTAGGGTTTGATATGGAATCATTGAAACTTGATGTTGCATGATTATTATTGTGAAAATAGGATTGAATATGTAATTAGATGATGAATGGGATGAAGATTGGCTACTTGTTTGTGAAATTTCATGATTGTTATGCTAGATTACTAAAAATAGTAACTTTTGTGTTAGAGATCGTGTGAAAGCGCATGTTATGGACATAAAATGATCATTATGGACTTGCTAGCATGTTTGTAAGATATGTTAGATGAATTTTGGTTATTTGAACATACGAATTCGACCTGGTTTGGAATACTTACTAAATGTAGAAACTTTTTGGCATAAAAATCGACTAGGATGCATGTGTTATGATTTTGGACGCACAAACGTGAGTTGGGGTTGCATGTGAATGATTGTAGACAAGTGATGATTGGTAAATGTGCTTTGATCATGCGATGACATTTATAGGTACAAGTTGAATTGAAAGTGAGTACTTGAAATTGGTTAATTGAGGTCTAATTTGTATATGCAAGTTAACTAGAATGCATGATGAAAGGGTTATTATGCTAGTTGTACAAAACATGTGAACATTGTGTATTGCTTAGAAATGACCACACATGCTAGTATGCTTCATGTAGGAACCGCAAAGTGTTAGTATGTGTTGTTGACTTGTGTAACGTGCTATGGTATTTGCATAGTAGTTGACATGCTTAGGATGTTGGAATATGCAAGTATACTTTACCAATCCGATTTTCCTATAAAGGAAACTTTTGTGGAATTTGAAATCCAATTTGTTGAATGTGTGACGTGTAATGTGGTATGCGAATGTGATTTAGTTAAATACATCATTTGTAACGTGTTTACACTTAATAAATCACCAACGGGTCGTGGGTCAACTCGGGTCAACTAAAAGTCAAACTTGGACCAAAAGTCAACTAAAAGTCAAACTTGGACCAAAAGTCAACTAAAAGTCAAACTTGGTCAAACTTGGACAAAAAGTTAAACTCGGTCAAAAGTCAAACTTTTCCGATCACGCACAAACTTTATGACCAATTGGATGCATAAGGTACTATGACCCTATATGAACACACATTAATGGACCTACTGTTATTTAGGTCGCTGAATTTCGTTGTGTACTTTAAACTATATTGTTGTGCAACTTAAGGTGAGTTCACTAAACCGCACTTTTACTATTCTACCCTTTTATGGGCTGAACACGGACGATTACTTTTACGGATTTACAAATTTTGTATGTCGCATGTCTAGATTAGAGCAACTTTTATTTTGTTCATGAAAGACCTCATGGATACCTAGTTGACCGTTAGTATTTGTGAAATAGCGGCGGAATTTTGAGTAGTACTACTAGGTTTGACAAACCCCACCCGGGCTAGTCGCGCTAGCACGACAGAAGGACCTGTCGAACGGGTGTTGAATGATCTAACATACTTACAGTGCATCCTGCTGGGATGTACGAACGGGAAAAATGCACTTAATGTGTACATACGTCAGCTTCGATCAGATACATACTCCTCTAGGACATGTGCTGTAGACTAGCTACCTACAATGACATACTTAATTTATATTTCTGCTTGCAACTGAACTACTTGATTTCATATTTACTTTGTGAACTCACCAACCGTCGTGTTAACACTTGTTAGTCTTTCACTTACAGGTCACTGAGGCTCAACGCACTTAGGACATGGCATGGAGTCACAACCTTGCATTTAAAAACTATGTTTGGTTTTAACAAATATTTAAACTATGTTTCTTATGTTGGGCGCGCGTTCGCGCATTTAGTTCCATTTAATATTATTGACCTTACATTTCGATTATGCTTCCGCAAATTATTAAACGTTAACTCTGTATTAAATTTTCTCATTTAATGAGACACGTATATTTTAAATTCATATACTGTCGTTTGGTGTAACTAATGACTTAGATCCTGGTTTGTCACAAACTTAACGGTAAAACTCCGTTAGTGGATTTAGGGGGTTTGACATTATCTATATGCAATACATATATGTTCAGAAGTGTGATGTGATGATGTTACTTAAATGTAATGTGAGTACAAGTACAAATTGAAGTAACGACGTTACATACATATAATACTAGGAAAAATATGGACTGTGCTTAATAACGTTTTTAAAACTAGAACTTACTCAGTGTAGCTGACTTTTGTATGCATGTTAGATTGATGTGCAGGTCAGATGAATAAGAGAGCTGCTTGGAATGGGCTAGAGCTTGAGGCTTGTGGAAGACTGTCATTAAAGGAAAATGAAGTTTTAAGATCAAACTCATATTTTGCGATGTTTAAGATGTTTTGAGTTAATTTAAGACAAATTTTTATTTATGTAATGATGTTTTGACAATTAATTCCGCTGCAATGAGGTATTTATTAAATGCATGATTGTTTTATACTTATGTATGCCAACTGTGATGCTTGCCGAAAGGCGGGCGTTACATAACGGGTCATCTTGTTTATCTTTTGTAATTTCAACCGCATATTCTTGGTGTCATAGGCAATCTTAATTTAGTGGTAGGGATTGGGTTGGATAATTTAGACGTTACTGATCATCGGGTGATAGCCTTGCGATGTCTTATTCCAAGTACTTAGTCCCCTTTTATCACACACTAACACACACTCACGAACTATGTCTATGTAGTTCTTCACACACTAAACCAATGGATATGTTTGGTTATGAACATCGCAGCGGGGGTTGTCGATGTAGATAAGTGTTTTTAGAAAATTAAACGATAATCCAAAAGTTTATTTTGCAACCACAGGACTTGAGAACATCCTGCAGATGCTGCAATGTACTCAGATTCAGCTGTTAATACCGATACATAAGTTTGTTTCTTGCATTGCCATGAGAAAAGACGTGGTCCTAAAAATTGACAGCCACCAGTTGTTGATTTTCGATCAAGAGCACAACCACCATAGTCACTGTCAGAATAACCATGAAGCTCAAAATTTCCTTCGTATGGATACCAAAGGCCAAGTGCTGGTTTGCCTTTCAAATTACGAAAAATTCGTTTTACAGCAACTAAGTGTGATTCTCTAGGATCAGCTTGATAGCGAGCACAAACACATACAGCGAACATGATATCTGGTCTAGATGTTGTGAGATACATCAATGAACCAATCATTGAATGATATAATGTTTGATCCACAAATTTTCCCTTTGAATCCGGCTCTATTTTTGAGTTCACATCAGATGGAGTTCGGATGGTTTGACAATCTTGCATTTTGAGCTTCTTAAGTAATTTGTCAACAAACTTTTCTTGGTTGATGAAGATACCATCATCAAATTGTATGACTTGAAGACCAAGAAAGAAGTTTATTTCACCCATCTAACTCATCATAAATCTGGCTTTCATGATTTCCTCAAAATCTTTACACATACTTGGGCTTGTGGAACCAAAGATAATGTCATCAACATACAGTTGTACACATAGTAGATCATTATTCTCTCTTTTGATGAATAGAGTAGGATCTATATGACCTCTAGTGTAACCATGATCAGTGAGATGTTTCGACAATGTCTTGTACCAAATCCTTGGAGCTTGATGTAATCCATAAAGAGCTTTGTTAAGCTTATACACATGATGTGGAAACTCTGGATCTTCAAAACCCGGAGGTTGGTTGACATAAACATCATCAGTGATTTACCAAACCCAAATTAACAATAAGATCAGTAGTAAATTGTTTAGCATATGCACTCCAGTCAAAACCATCTTTAGCACTGACTACAATCGCCTTGTTCAGATCTTCTAGTTGTTTACCATCATCCTTTAATTCTGGCATGGGAAGACTTTGATAAGGTTTCTGATGAAAACGTTGATTCCACTTTTGATAACTTGAAGATTGTTGACTTGATCCTTGAAACAGATTCTTATTGTTTGAACTTGCCTGACCATTATAATTCTGATTCTTTGGATCTTTACATTCCCTAGAGAAATGGCCATAGCCGTTGCAATCGAAGCATCTCGCCTTCGTCTTTTCAAAGCCAACCATCCTATTAGAATTTGATCTGAAATTATGATTGACATAAGCATGTTTCTGTGTTCTGTATGCAACCATAACCATTTGCCAATTTAGATCCAGCTCTTCAACATCATCAGGATCCATTTCAAGAAGGTCTTGAAGTACAACATCCATTTGAGTTAGATGACTACCTTGATAAGCTTGAAAACTTGCCATGAATGCAGTAAAAGCATTCTTTGTTTCGTCATCTAGCAACAGGATATTCATGGCATCTTTAAGTTTGCATGGCATTGTTGAATTTGAATTTTAAGATTCAGATTTGAGATTTCATTGGTTGAGGTTGAGCTTTTGGTGGAGATTGAGGTTGCATGTAGATTGGTGAGCTGGTATGATAAGTAGAATTTGTATAAAAACTAGCACCGACGAACAAATCACCTTCATCTTCTGATTTAATACCATCTTGAACAAGAAAAGCATTCTCAACCGTATTTGAAGGATTGGCCACAAATTTATACTGAGTATGAGAACCAGATAGGTCTGTGTTCCTTGAACTTTCATCAATTTCAACCTCTTCTATTTTAGCAATGAGAAGATCTAAGTCCATAAGAAATTTCTCAGTATGTTTCAGAAGGGTAACTGTTTGTTTCCATGAAGATAGAAGAGCACATAATAATCTGTCATTTAAATCTTGAAGATCTGTCTTCACTCCAACATTGTCATCTCAGTAGTTAGATGCACAAATCTATTCATCATCTGATGCACAGTCTCTCCATATATATACTCAAACAGTTCTGATTGTCTCTTTAATTTATGTTTCTTGAGACTTCTTATCTGTTTCCCTCCTTCACATATTGCTTTTAGTACCTTAAACAATGTATAGCCAGTCTGATAAGCATCCAACCTTAACAACACTTCTAATGGTAGACCTTTACACATTAAGGAATAAGTCTTACTATCATTCTTCACTTTTCGCTAGCCTTCTCCTTGTAGAGCATCCTCTGGATAAGGTTCAGTGGAGTCTTTGGTATAAGTGCTTGCCCTATCATGTGGAGTCTGAACAGGAATGTGTGGACCTTTGTCAATCGACTTCCATAAATGTGACATCTGCCCCAAACCCGAACCCGAATGCCCGACTCGAACCCGAAGTTGTTATCCTTTCAATTGAAATCGTATTTATTTTCTTCAAAATGTAACGTTTATTATTATTGTTGTGAATAAATGCATTTAACTCTACGTTATTCTCGTCGCAAAATATTCACGCATATCTAATAATTATTATTCTTGACAATAAATCTCAAAATATATATAAATAAAAATACATATAGCTCGTAAAAGAAGATTATCGAAAACGTTAAACAGAAACGATTCAAAGTCTCGAAATAGTCTCTTAAAGATATAAGCGAGCTAAAACTATAAAAACGTCATTACAATAATTGTTACGTTTCAATTCAGTTAAGTTAGTTAGTTAATTTTACTTATAAATTAACTTTGGGTCAGAAGTGTAATTTATGAAACTAATTAAAGGTTATTAAACTAGATAAAACAAAATTGAAACATAAAGGACCAGTTGTGTAACTTGCCAATTTACCCAACCTACCCCCGTCCATCCCGTGTTTCCGGCGGGCATGGCTCCGGCCACTTTGGTCGGAAAAGGCCGACCTCCGGCGAACCTTTTTCACTCAATCTTTACACTAAAAATCAAATTAAAGCCAGGGAAATGACCATAGACCAGTTTCCACACCACTTCCAATTCGTTGTTTTATTAACCTGAATCTATGATAATTACTAATCTAAATTCGGTTTCAATACCCACAAACCCAAACCGTCTCATAACGCATCAGAACCTTAAATCACATTAACCTCAATCATTATCTCGGAGTTTTGAGTTATTAACATCAATCGATTGGGTTAATTATACCGAATTAAAACACCCAATTAAACCCACTTCAATCGAATCAAAACTTTAAACCATTCGACAAGTTTCTGTTCGAAACATCACAATCAAATCAACCAGAATACTCCTACGGCATCTAGTTAACTCTCTGTTCAACAAATTTCACGCAAAAACATCAAGAAATTCGTATTTGATTCTCAAAACCGTCACGTATTGTTCTTCCTTTCATCAACTCGTTTCTTCATCAATCAAGTAAGTATGTTATATCAAAATGATCAAAATTCAATGTAGATTAAAAGCCCTATGGTTAATTTGGTTGAGATTATCAAGTTTGGATCAATTGGATCGATCTTCATTCTAGGGTTTATTTGGAAATGGGTTTTGTTGTTGAACGTATGTTAGAATATTTAAAAACGAGATCCTTAACAAAATGTCTTTCTGGTCTAGTGGTCTGGTAATGTTGTTTTCTACTTCAAGGTCACGGGTTCGAACCCACTGGCCTCCTTTCTTTTAAATCTTCATGTTTTTCAATTTTAAAACATTTAATTATACTTTTCTAATAACCTAATAATATATTTAAGTTGAAACTATTTTTATTAATTTAAACACATAAGTTTAATATACATATACCAATATTTTATTGAAAACTAAAAATGGTTTCGTATAAAATATATTTAATACAAAATACTACAACATTTCGTATAAAACCCTAATCCCCAAATTGTATTTCAAAACCCTAATCCCAAATTGTATTCAAAACCCTAATTCCTAAATTGCATTTCAAAACCCTAATTCCTAAATTGTATTTCAAAACCCTAATTCCTAAATTGCATTTCAAAACCCTAACTCCTAAATTGTATTTCAAAACCCTAAATCCTAAATTATATTTAAAAGCCCTAAATCCCAAATCTGAAACCCTAGATCTCGGACTTTTGATTCTTGCTGTTATTGTTTCGTTTCTAAGTTAGGGTTTCTCCCAATAAATTAGGTGGTACTAATGTTTGGGCAACCCTCGGTGCTTTTAGCTGAGTTTCTAACAGTTCGACTGTAGTTACTTTTTCAGGTGAGTAAACTCACTCCCCTTTTTACTGTTTACGTTTTTGGGGCTGAAATACGTGTTTCTATAATACAACGGTTTCTTTTGATGTTTCTATTTTCGAAAATGAGATCATTAGATGTGTTAATCGTGTTTGGCCGCATGTAGCAAAATTGTGTGATAGTCAATATTAGTTATATTATCTTGTAATGTCCACCGGTACAATGTTAGCGCTAATGGCTTGACAAGCCCACCTACACTAATGGCCTGATAGGTGATTTTGACCCGGCGATTCTTTGGTTGATTCTATGTTACTAGTTACTACATGTGATGCTTGTTGCTACGTTGCTATGTCCCTTAGATGCTTAAACATTTTTGATAACTTGCATATCGAGACGGTTAAATGACGGTTAAACGATGGTTATCAATAAATGTAACATGAGTTGGTTCCTCATGACTTGTTGCTAAAGGTAACCCTGCAGGGTCTATGATACTTGTTTCTATGTGATTCTATGGTCATGGTTGAGATATATGCTGAAATTGCTATGCACATGAGATTGCGAAACACAATCTATAATGATCTCAGATTTTATACTATGTACTATTAATTGTGTTTTACTCACTAGCTAATTCTTTAGCTAACTTATTTTACACGTTTTTCAGGTGGAGTTTGATTCGGTTTTGTTTCAAGACACATAGGATGCTTCGGACCTAGAATAAAAAGGACAATAAATAATATTTATTTTCCGTTTCTGTTACGATTTTAAGACTGTTTGAATGCTATTTATGTCACGACATTATTGCTTAATTAATATTAAAATATGCTTTTAGTGTGCCATGTGCTTTGTACTTTGATATCCGATCCACTTGACGCGCCCGGTGTTTTCCGCCGCCGGGCGGGGTGTCACAATAAATCTTTGTCAATGGATCACAAATGATGTTTCAATCTGATCGTCTAATTCTTGAAATCTGCACGGTTAACTAACCGTGGGACACGATTATCTGAATCATCATTAGGAGCCATTTTAAATTTGATAAAAGAAAATATTTTTGTATTTTTATAAATTTTGAAAAAGATAACTAATTTGAAAATTAAAAATAAAAATAAACGTGAGTGATTAAAAAGTTGATACGACTGAAAAGTGATTCAGATAATGATGTTTGAAGATGACACGGCTAAACAGTCACACGGCTGAACAGTGAAATGTCTGAAAGTCACACGTATGAACAGTAGATCACACGACTAAATAATAGAAACTTGACGCAGCTAAAAACTTCACACGGCAGAACAGTTATTCAACCGGCTGAAAATCTTGACACAGCTGAATAGTGATACACCCAACAAATCAAAAGATGATATGGCTGAATAGTTCACACGACAACACTGAAAATTTTTGAAATGGCTTGAAAAATGCTGACCCGACTAAACAGTTACATGACTGAATAGTTCACACGACTCAGCAGTACTCTTCAATTTTTAAGAATTTTTAGATTTTAACCCGACTACAACTATAAGCCTTTACCCGACTAGGCAGTAACCTAATTTTTATCCAAAAACTAAGTCCTGAAAAGTCTAAGTCATCAATTTCAGTCACACTGCAAGAACATCTTCATCATACTCATGAACATCATCATCCAATTTTTCAATAATTCTTAAAAATTTGTGGAATTTATCCAGAAATCACACACAAGCTGTATAATCGACAACCCTATGTATCAATCAATCTCAAACAACATCCTTAGATTATGACTTTTGATAAATTTTTGATCGAACAGTTAACTTTTTCAATTTGCTTAATTCTTCAGATCTGATCTTTTCTTAGTTAAATCAACACCTATGTTGTGAATTAGAAACGATTAGAGTGATAAATCGAATCAGATTTCAGCAACAGATCGTGAAAATCAACATTAGAGCAGTTTTTGAGTGTTTTTGCTTGATGAATAGCGAAGAACACACAAAATCAACAGCTCCGATACCAATTGACAGGTTCAATTGGATCGAAATTGCATCTAATATGATTATCTATCACGGATCTAAGTAAAGCAACAGTCAAATCAACACAAGATATACTTATAATTCACTTTGTATTGATGATAGAAAATTGCAGTACAATGGTGCAGAGAAAGTTGTAATAATGGTACTTGTTCACACTCATAACCTAGCACCTACAACTTCTATTTATACCCAATACAACTTAGGGAAATAACAATTTATACCCTAAACAAAACAATTTGTACAAACAAAAGACAAAGTAAATCTTTCTAGACAAGAGCCCTAACAATGATAGGTTCCAAAAAAGATTCAATTTTCTTTGTTTAAGAAAATCATAACTTTAGGGGGAGTAAATATCATAATCAAATAACTGGATTTGCAAATCGTGGTATTATAAGTATAGATTGAAGGTGATCAATTGATTTCAAATTTAAAATTTGATCTCTTGCAGGATACAATTATACTTGCCATGGAATGATCAAAGAAATGTTTAGTGAGTCAAAGATTTTTTTAACAGAAACAATCAAGAGTTTTAATCACATTTTAAATATTGAAATGAATCAAGAATTGAGTAAATCAAATTGAGAAAGATATGCGGACACTGTTATCCGCATATCAGCAGAATTCACTGTTGTTCACACATGTAGTCGATATATGATGAACAGTGAAAAATCATTGATCATTTGAATTTTGTTGCATAAAACTTTGAAAACAAATGAACTAGTCAATTTATTTATATATATCCAGGTATGCAAAGAAATAGAACAAATTGAGAGATTTGTGACATAATGAATAATGTACATTGAACTGTTACCCATAGATCAAATGATGATTTATTAGTACTATTCATCGTACAACAGCAAGATATGTGAAAATGAAGTAAAATTTGTCTAAGTGTTTGAAAGATGTGCGGAAAGTACTGTAGCAAGAATATCAGAAAGATGTGCAAATGATAATGTTATCTGCACATCAACCAAAATTATGAACAATCTTGAAAATTGAAATTTATGATTGATTATTACTTAATTGATCATAAAATATTTATTTTCATCATGATCTTAAATCTTTGATAATAAAATATTGTTAAAATTTTGAACTGTAAAAAGATGTACGAACAACAGTACAAACGCATATCATGTACTATTATTCGCATATCAAATACTGTTGTCCGCATATCACAATATTATTTTAATTTTGAACAAATTTTGATTTCAAAATGATGTAAACATTGGTTATATACTAGTTAATGGAAATTTAATCAAATTAACATGTTTACATATCAAAATTGTTTAAAACTAAAATGACGTGCGAACAAACTGTTGTCCGCATATCTTTTGAAATCTGATTTAAAATTTTACTAAGTGTGGGTACTGTATAAATACAATTCAAAACATACAAACGGTTCATTCTCAAACACTTGGTGCAAGTTCAAAGAAGATTTTTCACACATATCATAACAAAGTGTTGTCCAAATCATTAAAACATCATAATCAAAACCAAATCGATATCAAAACAGAGTGTATATCTATTTTGGTAAGAATCAATCGAAAATTTTTGAGAACCCCTGTTCACCATAAACTTGAAGTTTGTTAATCAAAATCTTAAAATTGAGAAGCATGTGTGATATTAAACTTGAAATTTATCATCAAATCAGTGTCGAAACCTGTTAATCATATCAAAATCATCATTTAAAGCACAGAAATTTTAATTTTAGTTCTTGACCAAGTTTGACATAATAGTCAAATTTTATGAAATTTATTTGAACTTTAAATCTGACATGTTTAAATGTTTGTTTGCAGGTTAAATGGCTGAGTTGATATTTGTTAAAGAGCATAATGCTGTTTCTTACCTTCGAGCTGATGTTCCAAGAGGAAAAGAGCAATTTTTAGAGATGATCAAATTCTTGTCTAGGACCAGACTAGCTTATTCTATATGTGTTGATCCTGTGATTTCTTCTAGATTTATTAAAAGATTTTGGAGGACTACTCTAGTGGAAGGAGTTGGTGGTATAACAAGAATCATAGGAGAATTTGCTCACAACAGAGAGTTGATCATTACTTTCCTGTTGAATATGATGAAGCTGACATATTACATTGTTTTGAGGACATTGGATATAAAGGAGGACATGTGAGAAATCAAATGCTTAAAGGTCAAGTCAGCTCTAGATGGAGATTTTTGATACATTGCATTCAACATTCTTTATCCAAAAGAAAGTCTGGTTGGAATGATATGACTTATCAAACTGCATCTATCGTTGTTTCATTGGTAGAAAACAGAGGATTCAACATGTCTAGATACATATTCAATGGTTTGAGAATGAAAATTGAAGAAGACAGAAGAAACAAATTTTTAATGTATCCTTTATTCATTCAGTGCTTGATCAACCATTCATTTCCTGAGCTTGTTGGAATGTATCATGGTCCTAGTATGAGGGTGCTTCATCATGATTACCATGTGTTTGCATATTTGACAAGAACAAATTTTATAAGTAATTTCAGTGGACTAGAAACTGATATTACTCAATATATGAAGGGTGTTGCAAATAGGTTGATTGCAAATGATGACAATCAGGTAATTTGATTGATGAGCACATTAACATGGATGAATTAATTGATGAAGAACCTGTGGCTCAAGTTGAATCTAGTTCAGAAGAAGGAAATGATGAGAATGATGATAGTGAAAGTGATGACACTGACGATGATAATGATGATGATTAACATGATGATTATAATGTTGGGAACATGGAGGTAAATCTTGTGATAGTGAGCGAAAATGTTAAAGAACAAGAGGTTGAACAATATGTTTCTTCACCAAAGAAGAATGAAAGTTCAGAAAATACAGTGTCTGAACATCATGAAAGAGTGAATGTGGATGATATGGAAGTAGAACAAGTTGACTATGTTTCTGACTTTCATTTTGAAGAACAAATGAAGATTTCAGCTGACAAGGCTGAAGAACAAACAAAATGTGAAGAAGAAGAAGAAGAAGAAGAAGAAGAAGAGGATTTCTGACTTTCATTTTGAAGAACAAATGAAGATTTCAGCTGACAAGAAGAATTGTTATTTCTTCTTCAAATGAAGAACAAACAGGTAAGGAGGATGTAAAGGTAGTTGATGAGGATTTACATTCAGAATATCTAACTCATGAATCCAGATTACTTGTTTGTAAACTGTCCAAAACATCATTGGCACATCTGACAAAAGTTGAAAAATTGAATCTTGAGATTGAAGAACTAAATAGAAGGATTGAAGATTCAGAAAATATGTTTAATAACTTTGGATTAACATCCAGTGAAGTTATTGATAGGTATAACAGATTGGTTACAAAGAATTTAGACTTGAAGAAGTAGTATTTTGAACTTAGAGATGAACTTGAAAAGAGGGATAAAGCAATTGAAGATAAATCCTTAAGTTTAGATCAAAAAGGTAAGTCTATAGAAGAGTTAACTGCATTGGTTGCTTTGAGAGATAAACAGAGAGAAGATTTGTTGAAAGAAAGAGATTCACTTAAAAAGATTTATACTCTAAGTATGATTCTGATGATTCATAAGATTCTAGTTCAAGTTCAAGTTCTGGTAAAGATAATTCTGAAGAAGAAGATCATGGTGATGAACCAGAGGATATGTCTGATGATAAACCCAAGAATGTGTTAACTTTTGATAAATCCAAGGATGTATCTGATGATCCTCAACAACAAATGCAATTTGTTATTGTTGAAAATGTTGAAAAAGGTTTAAACCTTTGGCTGTGGTAAATCCTGAAGTGATTCCAATCAAAGAATGTTATACCTTCAATGAATTTAAGGTTGATGAATCCATCTTAAGAACCATTCAGTCTAGTTTTCTATGGAGAGCAAAAACTATATCTAGACCTGAATTGTCTGAAGGGGATAAACAAATGATAATTCCAAGGTTTTGACTGTGGAACAACAAGAAGTTTTGTTGAATGAGATTGATAGAATTGTGAACACATTTCAAAGTACAATTGAAAGTTTGAGTAAGTATCAGCCTTTGACTATTCAACAAGCTTCAACTAAATCATTTGATTCAATTGTATTCACTTATCATAGAAAGAAAAGGAAATTGAATAAAGGAAAACAAGTGACAACTGAAGAATCTGTTGTTGAAGTAAGTGGGTTGTCAAAGTTAGAGAAGATGGATGCTAAAATCAAAAGAAAATTAGAAAGGGATGAGTTTTTGACTAATAGAAATCTTGAACTAATAGAACAAGCTGCTTAAAATGTTCAAGGCATTCAATCTTCACAATCTATTGAAGAAATGAAAGATCTAGAAATGATTGAAGCTCTTGAAGGACTAGATGAAGAACTTGACCGAGATGAAATTTATCAAATCATTCAGGATATTATAACTCCAATCACTCCTGAAGTTGAATTAAAGTATCTTGATGAATTCTATGATGAATTGAAGAATTTGAGTTGACCGAGCCAGAGCCTGAAGTCAAAAAGACAGTTGAATTTGCTTTTAGTAATAAGATCATGCTCTTCTTACAAAAAGGATTTAACAGTGTATATGTATTGGGAAGAACAGAAGAAGAATTAGATCAGTATATTCAGAAGTTACAATCTGCTGATTTTTAAGAAGGTGAGTTTGATCCTGATATATATTTTGAGGACTTAGAAGCTGAAAATCCCCATACATTGTTGCATCCAGTTATTGATAGAATGAAAAAGGATGAATTGAAAGACTGGTTGGCTTCAAGAAATTACCCTGTCAGGCAAATGGAAAATATGAATACTAAAAAGTTAAGAAGAATGGTAGAAACCTTTCAAATAAAAGAAAAAGCTAAAGGAAAGATGATCAAGCTTCAACCATTCAAAGATCAATATATTGATATCTCACAGAAGAAACCTGTTCAACAGCCAAAGAAGAAGTCAATGAATGAAATAAAAGAAAAATACAAGATCAAGTCAAAGCTTAAAAGGTCTTATGCTACAAAAGAGTTTGTCTGTTCCTCAACTCAAACTATGGAAAGCTGGTTTCCTAAGAAACCAATTGGTGTTAGTGTGAGGTTAATAGTAGAAGGAGGACAGACAGTGTAGGCGTTAATAGCAAACACTGTTGCTTTTTCAACTGATCACAGATCAAAGATCATTGCCTGGAAATTTGATGAAGATTTCAAGGGGTTCATTAGCAAAAGGATTAATGGTGCTTGTGAAGTGTAATACTTGTTAACTCATATTGCAAATCTTGAACATCAAGATCTAAAAGAACTCAGGAACTTGTCATTGGTAAATCATAAGTTTAATGTTAGAGGAACAACTTGTTAGTTTATGTTAGACAAATTGTTTACTTCTGATAAACAATATTATTTGAATTTGGCAAAAGTTCAAGATGATCAAATAAGTCTTCCAGATCAAATATACTTGCCAAAACTTGAAGAACAAGGAGTGAAACTGTTTAAAGGTGATCAAATAAGTCTTCCAGATCTTAAATGGTTCTGTTATGTTGGGAATAAAGAATTGATGCTTATTAGAAATCTTGAAGATTATTATGTTGATGAAATCAGAATGTTTGGTGTGTTTGAGTTGAGATTGTTACATCCAACTTATATTAATTTTCTGGCAAAGTAGAAGTTTGAAAGAGTCATAGGACAAGATTCTGTGCAAGACTTGTGTTATTTTCCTGCACATGATAGAGATTTTTTCAATTGCTTATGAAAAGATGGCTTTGAGGAAATAATTGTTGGCTTTGAATGTTGGCACATTGAAAATCAAAGATGTTCAATCCTTGGAAATCAATAATAGAAGAAATTTGGTGATCAAAAGTGCAAATAGAACTGATGAGATGTTTACCAAACATGACATACCTAATCTAGCTCAAGAAACAATTGAAGAATTAATGCACATGCCAATCATTGTGAGAAATTATAAACATTCAAAGGAAGCATCCAGATTTCAACAACATATCAAAGCAGCTGAAGCATATTGGAATGTCAAGCCTTTGTCAGAGTTTGTTGAAGTAAAAGAAGAAGAAGAATAGAATCAGATTGTCAAGTATGATGATAGGGGAGTATTGTTGGTATTTTGGATCATCACACTTGAACATTGATAATATGGATGTGCGGATAGTTTAAGGATGTGCGGACAGAACTGGATCACTAATCATATGCGGACAAAATGTTATCTGCACATCGACTTAAGTGTTTGTTTATTTTGTTTGTAAACACGTTGTATGGATTTGTAGTAGTATAAATAGGTGTTCTTATTACATTTTATGTACGCGCTTCATTTTAACACCTTTGTACTCTCAAACACAAGATCTAATACAATTCGAATTTATTAGTGAGCATTATGTTGATTTGTTCCTTGATTTTATACTTTGATTGTCATTATGTTTGTTGATTAGATGTTAACAGATTTATAGCTCTAGACCTGATCCACAAACATTATGTGGTCGTTTAAAGTAATTTATTGCTTAGTAATCCCACCGGTACAATGTTAGCGCTAATGGTTTCACAAACTCACCTACCTCGACAACATCGATAGGGGATTTAAACCCGACCATTCTAATTCCATGTTTACTATGTTCTATGTTTCTATGCTATGTCGGTTGTTTCTATACTATGATGCTAGTTGCTATGCGATGTCCCTAATTTTGTTACTTGATTATTGACGGTTGGTTAAAAGTTTCTTTAATTGATACATGGGTGGTTCCTCATGTTAAAATGACTAAATGAAATGTTGTGGATTTCTAAGTGGTTTTGTTCTATTCTAGGAGTCATGGTTGAGTAATATTTACGAAATGGCTATACACGTAAGATTGCGCAGCATATCTTGTTGATCTCGGATTTCAATACTATTATTTACAAATTGTGTTTTTACTCACTAGCTTGTTTAGCTAACTTTATTTTACACATATTTTAGGTGGTGTCTGATGCTGAATTATTACTATTATTCAAGACATATGGATGTCTTAGACTTAGAATAAATAATAAAGACTATTGCAATTACCGTTCCTTATTTAATGTTTTTGTCGGTTTCCTTAGACAATTATGCCAAAAACTTATAATTATCATTATTAGACTTTAATAAAAGAATACCATGTGCTTTGTTTGCTATTATATCCATATCCATGACATTACCCGATGATTCCGTCATCGGGTGAGGTGTCACGGTATCTGTAAATAATTTCATAAACAATGGTATTTTTTCAAGAAAAATGTTACTTTTTTATTAACAAACATCTAATAAACATACCGAAATGAATGGTCTATATACTTCTACTTGGTATATGCATGGCAAAAAAAGAACTTCATCTTACATTTGAGCATTACTACCTATTATGTGACACCCGACAAATTCAGGTTAACTTTGTTAGTTAGACTCTGTTAGTCACGTTAACGCAATTATACTTTTCATTTAATTTGACGAAATAAATGTACAAACTGTTACACAAGCGTGCACACGAAACGACCACACGAGTTAATACCCGGGCGGTGGTGATTTTAAATGGATACGAATACAATGATTATACATCTTAAGTGATATGTGGGCTTAATTTTTGAGCTATTGAGTAACCGCATAATTTATCGGTTTTAACTGTTTGCGAAATTCGGTAATCCTTATGAAACAAAAAGTTACGTTTGATAAAGTTTTTCATTGTGTTTGCAAACCGAGACAAAAACGGAGCCCGTGGATCATCCATGTGACCCATGGATGACCCAAGGCCCACTAATTTAACATAATCTAATTAATTAGCAAAATAATTAAAACCTTAGCCTAATATTTTATAAAAAAAATTCGGCCATAGCCTTTCTTTTTTCTTCTTGAGCTGTCGCATATACACACACACATACAAGGTTGATTTTTGCTAGTTTGATTCAATTGTTGTTGGTTTCGGGTGCTAATTGAAGTGATAAACGCAATACTAGTAAGTGTTTGTTTTGATTGTTGTTATATAGTTCGTAAACTATAACTAATGAAAACCGTAGTTCATCCAAAATGGCCAAATTGATGTTTGTGTTGTGGAAATGGTTTATTGGTTATGTGTTGTTTGCTATTTTGATGATTAGACAATGAAATGATACAAAAAAATGTGTTGTTATGAAACTAGGGTTTGGTAGGAAGTCATTGAAACTTGATGTTACATGCTTGATTTTGATGAAATATGATTGATTATGTGTTTAGATGATGAATTGGATGAAGATTGGTTACTTGATTATGAAATTGCATGATTATTTTGCTATATTACTTAAAATAGTAACTTTTTCTTTAGAACTTGTATGAAGTTGCATGTTGTTGATGTCTAAGAATGGCTTTGAGATCACTAGTACGTTAGGATAATGTATTAGATGAATTTTGATGCTTAGGACGTGGAAACCCGACTAGTTGTGGTATGGCTTGCTAAAAGTGAAAACTTTTATCATGGAAATTTACTCGAATGCATGTTTAGTGATTTTGGACGTACAAACATGATTTGGTTTGCATATGAATGATTGTTGGCATGTGGCGTTTGGTAAACATGCCTTGATCATGAAATGACATTTGTAGGTACTAGCTGGTTAGTAGACCGGTTGCTTGAAATTGTTTGTTTGAAGTCTAAATGGTGTGTGCTAGTAACTAGGAGGCTATGATGAAAGTGTCACTATGCTAGTTGGAACAAAACATGTGAACAATGTATTGTGCCTAGAAATGACCACGCATGCTAGTATGTATTATATTGGAAACCGTAAAGTGATAGTATGTATTGTTGTCTTGTGTAGCATGCTATGGTATGTGTGTAATAGTTGACATGCTTAGGGATGTTGAATTATGTAAGTATACTCTAAAGGTCTGACTTTCCTATAAAGGAAACTTTTACGGAAGTAGAAACTCAACTTGTTGAATATGTGACGTGTGATGTGGTATGTGAATGTAATATGATCAAATACATCAAATATAACACACTTACAATTAATAAATCACCAACGGGTCGAGGGTCAACTCGGGTCAACAAAAAGTCAAACTTGGTCAAATATGGACAAAAAGTCAAACTTGGTCAAACTTAGTCAAAAAAGTCAAACTTGGACAAAAGCCACACTATTCCGATCACGCAAAAACGGTATGACTATTTGGATGCATAGGGTTCTATGACCCCAAATGAACACACATTAATAGACCTACTGTTATTTAGGTTGCTGTATTATACTGTGTGCTTTTAAAAACTGTTTGTTGTGCAACCTAAGGTAAGTTCACTAAACCGTACTTTTACTATTATACCCTTTTATGGGCTGAACATGAACGAATACTTTTACGGATTTACAAATTCTGTATGTCGCATGTCTGGATTAGAGCAATTTTTATTTTGTTCATGAAAGACCTCATGGATACCTAGTTGACCGTTAGTATTTGTGAAATAGCGGGGAAATTTTGAGTAGTACTACTGGGTTTGACAAACCCCACCCGGGCTAGTCGCGCTAGCACGACCGAAGGACCTGTCGAACAGGTGTTGAATGACCTAACATACATACATGTGCATCCCGATGGGATGCACGAACAAGCAAAATGCACTTAATGTATACATACGTCAGCTTCTGTCAGATACATACGACTCTAAGGACTTGTTATGTAGACTAGCTACCTACACTGACATACTTAATTTATATATCTGCTTGCAACTGAACTACTTGATTTCATACTTACTATGTGAACTCACCAACCGTCGTGTTGACACTTGTTAGTCTTTCATTGTTTCAGGTCACTGAGGTACACTGCACGTGGGGCATGGCATGGCGTCCTCGCATTTCGTTTAAAACAATTCTTGCATTAAAAACTTTGTTTTGGATTTGACAACTATTTAAACCGCATGTCATGTGTCGGGCGCGTGTTTTTGCGCATTTACTTTCTGCATTGTTTGGGTTTGCTTAAACTACTTAATTAATACGCTTCCGCATAACTGATAAACTAATTACTCTGATTGACGTTTAATTTACCACATTTAATGGGCAAACGTTTTGTTTTCAAAACTCATATAGAGTCGTTCGGTGTAATTAATGACTGGATCCTGGTTTGTCACGCCTCTAACGGTAAAACTCCGTTAGTGGATTTGGGGGTGTGACATATTAGATCTTTTTACATCCACACTAAACAAACAACTAGAGAAGTTGAATACTAGATTCAATAAGCATTCAATGGAGTTGTTATCGCTTAGTTGTAGTTTAGTTTCAAAAGAGATCAATGTGGATAAGATTTGCCTTCTTATTGAGAAATATTATCTAGAAGATTTTACCGAACAATAGATAATTTAGTTAAGATATTAGTTGGAGCTTTAATGTTGAAAAGACAAAGAATACCACACTAAGTGGAGTTCAACTATTTCCGAGTTATGCAAGATTCATATGGAAAATCAGAAACGTGAGACGCATTCTTGGTTGATAGAGTGGTTCGACTAATTTTGACACTTCCAGTTATAATGCAACAATAAAGAGGAGATTTTCAGCAATGAAAATATTCAAGAATCCACTACGTAATAGATGTCATATGAGTATCTCGCATATAGCCTATTGGTTACATAGAAAAAGATATTGTTGAACCGCTTGATTTGGAATCTACAATTGATGAATTCAAAGATCTTATATGTCGTTGGGTTGAGTTGTAGTTCTTCATCCAGGTACTCCCCCTTCCTTTCATATTATCATAGGTATTTTAGATCTTTGTTAGTTTAAAAACTATCTTGTTTTATTTATGTGAAAGAACTTCTTTAGAATGAATGAATAAATTTTTAATATTTCAAGCTTTTATTGTTTTACCCGACCCGACCTAAATCGCCGATCCAAACATATATGTACTGACACATAGCATTAGGAAAAAATTATGAGTATCGTGACTTTAGACCCTCGTATTATTAAAATTTTGGTTTCACCACTGTAAATAAAATAATTGGGTAGTCAAAACCTAAATATGAAAACATTATTGTAGTTCGGAAAGGAGTAGTATGTAAAGTATATACCTTAGGTGCTTGAAATTTAAATACCAAAACTTTTTTTAGTTATCTAGTTTCTTTAATTTTAATATCAGCTATAATAATATTCTTTTAATGTTGATTGATTTATTTTGTGTGTGTTTTTTGACTTTCCAATATTGTTAAATATCGTTAACATTTAGAACATGAGTCTTAGAGTACTACTAAATATATATAATTATATAATATATATACAAAGTCATAAGTGGCATGTTGTGGACGAAAGAATTTGAATGTATCATGTAGGAAAAGTCCAAGAACCAGCGCCAGCCATCTTTACTTAAGCTGGTAAAGTGTTCAATATATTAATTATTGATCAGACCAATGCACACTTGCCACAGCCTATAAATACAATCTAAATTATATCTCAACAAATAAACCACTTTCCCTATTCCCCTCGCTTATAGCAAAATCAACCCTTTTCTCTACTCCCCTAGCTTATTGCTTATAGCTACTCCAAACAATGGCTTCTTGTGGTGCATTGAAGAGCATGTTTCTTTTATCACCTTTAGCTAAAGATGGCTACGTATCTAGTTTGCTTAATCCATCCGCCAATACAATCAACCAGTTGAGCAGACGAAAGGTTGTACATTTGTATTTAATGTTCTATTGTTACGTACAGTCACTAAGCTAATTAAATTTTCTTATATGATAGCTTCATGCTAAATGATGTAATTCCTAAGTGGTTTTATGGTACTTTTCTTGGTAATAATGATTTTTATAAAAACTAAGTTAATTATACCCATAACATAAATAGAAATCTCTAATATTAAAATATATTTCATATATATTAATATCAACTACTATGTCCGTGTCGACTCAACTGACAAATCTACCAAGGGATATACACATGAATACACTACTAATAGTAGCTAGGATGGAGGTTGAGGTCTAATGATAAGAATTAACTTTTATAACCAAAGAGTTCTTAGATAAAATTTTGTTAAACAAAGTCTACGTCTACGTCTACGTATGTGCTTTTAAAAGAAAAAAACATCAACTAATAGTAGTTGTATATGGTCGGTAGAAGCTCTACCTCTAGGCATCATAGATTACAAGTCCTGTTCCTAAAATAAATCATACTCCATCCGTTCTATTTTAAATGTCCAAATTTTCTTTTTTTTGTTGTCTTAATTTAAATGTTCATTCCAAAAATAAAAATATCATGTCCAATTTTACCCCTAGTTATTTAACATAAAATCTACTTTATAACTAAAAGACAAAATACTTTAATGACATTTTTGTCATTTTATAGGTTAAAATAATATAATAATCTGTTTTTTCTTAATCTTTGTGTTGTGGATCTCATGACATTTAAATTGAGACGGATGGAGTAGTAACTATTTTTTTACTATGGATAATCTATCTAATAATTCAAAGTTTTAAGGGGTCATTTTTTGGGGGAAATATTTGTTATATAATAGGAAGTTTGGGAGGTAAAAATTGTATGAAATTTTTTTAGCATACATAAGTTGATGGAGACAAATTATTAAATGTTAAATATTTTTAAATACTTTAAATAATGTTATAATTTATTTAGAAATATTATTAATTAACCCGTATGTAACACACGGGTATTAAATCTAGTGGCTTATATATTGGCTTTCGCTAAGTTAATTAGTTTTTTTTGTGTGTTTTTAGCATACAAGTATGGTGGCAGCCGTCGCAAAGGAAAATGCTGCTAATGAAAAGGTCCAAATAAAAAAAGTGAATGGGGGACCAGCCACCACACTCAAGTTCTCCGGGGAGAAGCCGCCAACACCTATCTTGGACACTATCATTGATCCAGTAAATATTACAAGGCTTGGTGTTGAGGTAAATCATGCTAAATATTTCACATATAAATTTTCTTTTATCCTATATGCATGGATGCTAATATTATATATAATGTCTGATATAAAACATATTACCTTGTGTGCTTTCGTTTGTTTATAACAATGTTCAGGATCGGATCGGATAGTGAATCGGTCATTTTACTGTTGGACCGGTCGAATCGGTTGGATCGGTTTTCAACCACATAAATAATAAATATATGCATTTTTCCAAAGTATTAATATAACTTAAAATATAAGTTAGACACTCAAAAATAATTTTTTTAAGCTCTAAACTTCAACATAGACACAATATTTATCTTATTAAACAAAGATCCAAAGTTTAAAGGTTAAACCTTAATCAAACTTAATTCAAATAATAAAAATACCACGAATTTAACCAAATAAAGTCCAAATTTTTTAAAAAATGTAATTTTCCGAACTGCTCTAACCGGTTCAAACCAGCCGAATCCCGGTTCAACCGGTTGACCGGTATGAACCGGCCGATCTTTTGTACTAAAAACGAACCTATATGATTCGGCCCGATCCACTCCCCAAATCCCGGTCCGACCGGTTCAACCGGCCGAAACGATCCGAGTTTGAAAACATTGGTTTATAACATAGTAGCAAAGTTTCATCAAATATATATATATATATATATATATATATATATATATATATATATATATATATATATATATATGTTTTATATGATATAAGATTAGTTTGGTCTCGTTTCATACATTTAACTTTATTTGAAAAAGATACTTATATACGATACTAGATTAAGCCTCGTGTGTTACACGGGTGGAAATATAAAAAAACAGAATTATAAAACTTTATAAAAAAATAACATTTGAAAATAAGTTAATCGTTACATGAAAGATATATCAAAATAAAAACACAAATTGTTTAAACTCTAATTTAAGAATTAAACAAATAGATTTAAACTTAAAATACGCTATTAATATCAAATTAGATATCGACGCTTTTAAAATTTGTGTCTTATAAATCCTATCAACTAATTAAAAAAAAGGTAAGAAAAATGGACATAAAAAATATTCCAGATGATAGATATCCTGTAAAATTCATGGTGACACTCATGTACCGGATCGAGCGTACGGGTCGGCAAGCATGGGTGTATGACATAAATTGCGATGTGTTATTTGTTAAGTTGTTTATTTTCCGTTTTAACATTGATTTTAGTGATGTAAATAAGATAAATTGACATTTTGAAAGAGAATAATATTATGAGTGCTTTAATGTTTTTGATTTCTTTCCATACATAATTAAGAATATAAGAATAGAAGATTCTTAGTTTTGAGCGGGAAATGTCTCAATATCCTCTCCAATAAATGACATGTGTCCTCTAAAACCCTCTTTTATTAAAAGGTATAGATATAGATATACATAAAAATATTTTCTTAAATTATTTTATAGATTAGAGTTGTCACAGTTGTGACACAATTATATACCCAGTCTTTAACAATATGAATATATAATTTTATAAATAATAATATACAGTTATTTATGAATAAATGTACGTATAAAATATAATTACTTTTGTTAAATTTTATTTTGTCATTTCATATTATTATACTCTTGTGTATCAAACTTTGTTCATTAATTGTCTAATATTTTCAAAATATTATGATACATAGGATCTTGAAAAGTTAGCTAATGAGCTCCGTGAAGAGATCGTGTATACAGTTTCAAAGACTGGGGGTCATCTGAGCTCAAACTTAGGAGTGGCTGAATTAACCGTATCACTTCATCATGTTTTTAACACGCCCGATGACAAGATTATTTGGGATGTTGGCCACCAGGTAACAACCAATTAACCCCACTTCTTTGTAATCATGCAAATGTTTTTGAGTGGCTTATGTGTAATAACATTTGTTTATTATTGGTACGTGCAGTCGTACCCACATAAGATATTGACCGGAAGGAGATCACGCATGGGAACAATTCGACAAACGGGTGGGCTTGCAGGTTTCCCTAAGAGAGATGAGAGTGAACATGATGCTTTTGGGGCTGGTCATAGTTCAACTAGCATTTCTGCGGGTTTAGGTAGCTTTTCAAACTTATCTTCGATCTATTAGCACCACTAGCAAATACATTAATAAGAAAAATACAATAAAATAAAAATAAAAGCACTATTTTATATGGGCAAAACCAAGTATATATGTGTGACAAATTACTAGTGGTTTAGAAATGAAGCTGTCAAATTGACAAAGATAATAAAACCTTGAAATATATAAAAAAACTATGTAAACTATTAAAATATAGAAGTGAAGCTGTCAAATTGGCAATGATAAAAATAACAAATTACAAGTGGCTTAAAATACTTTCAATATCCACAAACTAAATTAGTTTACTTGGGCTTCTTCTAATTCAAATCCAATTAAAGTGGTCCTAAACTCCTAGTATTATATTAATAAGTAAGGATATACTACAAAAGTAATCAATTTTACGTACATAAATGTATAAAATATAAAAAATGTATTGAAAACATATGGTCTGGTTTGGTTTTATACGATCGTCTTTTGGTAAAAACGACAAGCCAAACCGTTCGTTATGTTTTGAAAATTTCGAAGCCGACTGACAGTATGTAAAGAAAAAAACCAACCACGGAGCCAAACCATTAACCAGTTTTAGCAGTTTTATAGTTTCAAACCGAACCATAAACACTCTAATATGTAGTATAGTTATTCTACCAAATTAACTATTACTAGTTATTTAATATTGATTTCTCCTTACTTTAAACTTTTTGAATGTTAATATATATATGCAGTAAATTAAAAAGGTTATTTAAGTTGTGATATAAATAACCTACCGTTAAAGTTGTGATATTAATAAACTACTATTAGAAATGTCTATGACGATGAATGTTTGCAGTTGTATGTATTTTATTTTGTTTTAATATTTCTCTTCAGCTAAAAAAAAAGCTAGGTGCTCTAAAACAAATATAATTGGATGCATAATTGATATTAAATGTAGTCGTTGACTTGTTATCATTAAAATTCAAATAATGCATTTTATGGACGTGGTCCAGTATAACACCTAGTTACATTAGTCACCTTCACCACAAAAATAGTAGGTCGTCTCCAATGGATCTATGCCTCGTAAATCAGTTTATAAAAGTGAATCCGTTAGTTATTCTTGGTGATATATCATCTTGAAACATGCATATATGGCGTGGGTGACAGATTTACAAAAGCATGACATACGAAATTTACAGAGAAACTTTCTTTAAGAATTATCACTTATGGATTACCGACGGTAAAATGAGGAAAAAACCGATAGTAGTGGGCTAGTCCCACATTGGCTGTGCAACTTGATTATAGCATGATTTGTGATATCCTCTATCTTTTATTATTCTTTAATTATCAAGGTTTGGAGCCCATTAGTGATATTCTGATAATACTTTTCGTAGTGCTTGCTAAGTTTATGCATTTTCTTTTTACTAGGAATGGCCGTTGGTCGAGACTTGCTCGGAAAACAAAACCATGTAATTGCAGTGATTGGAGATGGAGCCATGACTGCAGGACAAGCATACGAAGCCATGAACAATGCAGGCTTCGTGGACTCCAATCTCATCATAGTCTTGAACGACAACCGCCAAGTCTCCCTTCCCACTGCCAATCTTGATGGTCCAACTCCTCCAGTGGGTGCCCTTAGTCGATCCCTCACACGACTACAAACTAGTAGAAAGTTTCGCGAACTACGCGAAGTTGTCAAGGTACAATTTATCTCAAATATCTTCTAGCTGCATTTGTCCAAAATATATAATACATTACTATCTAATAACATCAAAGTTTATAACGTTACATCATATACCATAGTGATGAAATATCCTATATTTTAAAGTTGGGGATTCTAAAATATCGAGTAGAACCTCAATTTCTATAAGACATCCTGTAGGTGGCGTAGTGGTAATCGTTTCAATACATCTTTCAAAGGTATAAACTTGTGCGAATCATGCTTCCACTTATTTTTTCCCTTAATCCTTTTAAAGACTAAATGTCCAGTGAAAGCTTTGTTTTACCTGATCTCGCTGGCTACTAGAGTATTGCACAATGTCTCATGGTTAAGAAAAAAAAGGAACATATGTAAAAAATTTTAACTTTGAGTAAATTAATTAAAATATTCTTAGACACAAAAGCTTGATGTACCCAAATATTGTTATGATCAACAGGGGGTTACAAAGAAATTAGGGAATCAAACACACGAGGTTGCAGCAAAAATGGACTCGTATATGAGGGGAATGGTGGGTGGTCAAGGAGCTTGCATGTTTGATGACCTCGGGCTCTATTATGTAGGCCCAGTGGATGGACACAATGTTGAAGATCTTGTCTATGTGTTTGACAAGATTAAATCAATGCCAAACTCGGGACCAGTTTTGATCCACATTATCACCGAGAAAGGCAAAGGTTACCCTCCCGCAGAACTCGCAGATGATAAGATGCATGGTATTGCCTTTTTTTACCACATAAAATGTTCAATTTTCCTTTAAAATTGGATTTTAAGCAAAACAAAGTTAAATTGTTGTTTATTCTAATTAATCCGCCAGTTCATCTAGCGGATATGAAAGGTGACAACTTTTTCATGTTGCGGGTGTAGGGATATCAGAATTCAGAAATCATGCTATATTTCAACTTTTAATATTTTTTTCTGATAAAGGATTTCGAAAATAAACTTTCTTTAAAACCGAAATATACTATATTGTTTAGTTTTCTATTTATAAAGATTTTTGTTTAAATTGAGTACATTTCAGAAAATATTTGATTTTATAAAGGTAGATATTATAAGTTATATAAAAATCAAATTATATAGAAAGTTAAAAATTAAAATATTAAAATTAAAATTAAAATGTAGCAATATTACACATCCATTCATTCAATAAGTGGTTCTTTCTTATATCTTCTAGTTTATCTAGAAGATTCTTAAGAAACCAAATGATTTTTGAAAGACGCCTACAAACGAACACTTTTTTTATTTACATAACTAAATAAAAAATGATCTAATAAACCTAATAAATGATAACCAAATACTTGATCGCACGATTCTAATCTTACAGGAGTTGTGAAATTTGACGCACAATCGGGTTTGCAATCAAAAACAAAGGGTAAAACCCTATCATACACACAATATTTTGCAAACTCTTTGGTTGCTGAGGCTGAAAGAGATGATAAGATAGTTGCAATTCATGCGGCTATGGGAGGAGGCACAGGCCTTAATACATTCCAAAATATGTTTCCCAAAAGGTGTTTTGATGTTGGTATCGCGGAGCAGCATGCTGTCACATTCGCTGCAGGTTTGGCAACAGAAGGGCTCAAACCATTTTGCGCGATTTATTCATCATTCCTCCAGAGAGGATATGATCAAGTAGGTTATTTGGTTTATTATATTATTTAAGATGATTTACTTTATATAACTCATGATTAATGTAATTGTATTTGTTGATGCAGGTCGTTCATGATGTTGATCTACAAAAGCTTCCAGTGAGATTCGCTTTGGACAGAGCTGGTTTGGTAGGAGCAGATGGTCCAACTCATTGTGGAGCATTTGATACAACTTTTATGGCTTGTTTACCAAACATGGTGGTCATGGCTCCTTCAGATGAGTCCGAACTCATGCATATGGTTGCAACAGCTGCAGCCATTGATGACCGTCCTAGCTGCTTTAGGTACCCTAGAGGCAATGGCATAGGTTCATTACTCCCATTAAATAATAAAGGAACCCCTCTTGAGGTACTTGATTGATTCATACAACACCTTAAACCCAATCTTGTTTTATCTAACAAATTATGTGTTACAAACAGGTTGGAAGGGGTAGAATACTTAGGGAGGGAAGTAGAGTTGCTTTACTGGGATTTGGAACCATAGTTCAAAGTTGTTTAGCTGCACACGAGCTTCTTAAACATGTTGGTATCTCAGTGACTGTGGCAGATGCACGATTTTGCAAGCCTTTAGATGGAAGGTTAATCAAGAAACTAGCAAAAGAGCATGAGATCCTCATCACAGTGGAAGAAGGATCCATTGGAGGATTCAGCTCACATGTTTCACATTACTTGGCCTTGAATGGGTTGCTTGATGGAAACCTCAAGGTATATGTTAGTTACACTATTTTCCTTTGAGTTAGATTTTTAATGATCTAATTATAATTAGTATAAAAAACTGAACAATGTCAGTTAAAGTTATTAACGTTTGTTACAAAGCCAGTCTGAGTTTAATGGATAAGTGACTTTGCTTGCCTCTGAAGCCATGTCACATAATTTTTTTAGGAAAAAAATACATGTTTGATAAAAACAAAAAAACACATGAAGAAAACCAAGAATAAGATTGGTCTTGGAGAAAATGTTGAAAGTTAGGAGTGCTACTAGCTAGTCACATTGTCAGTATAGATTATTATCACGCCATGATTATTGTTGGAATTAATAAAAGCGAATAGGTCTATAATATATAAACATAGCTTATTTGTATTTGTGGTTAATCTTTCTATTTCAGTGGAGGGCCATGACACTACCTGATCGATATATCGAGCATGGCGATCAAACATACCAGATTGAGGAGGCGGGGTTGACTCCAAAACATATTGCCACAGGTATTTTATCATTAATTGGTGAGAGCAAGAAGAGTTCTCACCTTATTAGTGTATAGTCATTGCAACAACTAGGTAGTTGGTGTAAGATAGGATGGAGAAGGTTCACAAAGTCTATTTGTCCCATGTATGGTCACCATCTCACCTCAATCTTATACATGTGGATAGATTGTAGGCGTGTTATTTATAATCCAGTTAACAATAATAAATCTAAAGTTGTACTCAATAATTCAAAAGATGACTATATGTACTTTGTAGTAATATCCATATATGATAAACATTTTTTTATTGTGTAATTCGTTCATCAAATAAACGATATTTGATGAATGTGGGTTCTATATGATGGCTTAATAATAAAACTTTTCTCGTGAAACTAGATGATATATAACAGGTTGGTTATATGTACCAGACTCCTTTAATATTTTATTCTACTCTTTCTAAATCATTTTTATGTTTTAAATTAAAAAAAAATATTGATAAGACAAATTAAATGAGTGAGTGCAAGAACTAATAATGAAGAGGATGATTGATTATGTTACACTCTAAAATAATAAAACATAAAATTAATTAAAATGATGAAACTTCTAAGTTACTCAATTATCACCCTTCTCCAGTTTCTATAGATCCGGAGGTTGTGGACTTGTGGCCCAACAATCATGAAATGTCAATTAATCGAAAGGGGTCAAACGAATCAAACATATCTTTAGGAGCCCTATCAAGTCTATAACAATATTAACATGATGGAAGACCATGAAGTGTTATCTATTAACGAACAAAGTTACAACGTTCTTTGGATGGAAATATGTGAAAAGGTGTATTCTCAAACCTTGTAACTAAGGTGATCCCGTAAGTTAAAATGAAATGAATAAAGATATGACGACCTAATTTAGAATAAACAATACATTGAAAAAAATATTGAGGCATGTACATTACGTCTTGATATTTCAATAAATCTATAATGCTGTATAAAATAAACGGGATGCACAAGACGGTATTTCACCAATGTTGATAACCTTTAGTCCATTACATACAACCTTTATAGCATTAGGTTCAACCATAATGCGTTAAGAAACCACGTTTTGGAACATGTAGTGCGTTACTTAAAGTATGCATAATCAAGGAATGAGATTAATGTGCATCACCATGAAATCAGCGTTTGTTTCCACAATCGACACCATTGCCATATGTTATTACTAGGTTTAAGTAGAAAACTGAAAATAAAGCTAAGTAGGAAGATAGGCTAGACCTCTTAAGTCTTAATACATTGAAATTGAGTAGTATGATAAAACATATTGGATGAGAAGAAAATATCGAATGAGTTGAGAGAGAGAATTAAAATTTCTAACAAAATGCATAAGAAACTTGCCTTCTTCTGTTTATTTTACATGCATATTGGTCCCAAAAATTTAACCATTTGCCGACTTGTTATTCCATATATAACTACACATCTTGGTTAGGGAAATGCTGGATTGGTGAAATAACACAACATGCGCTGAATCATGTGCCAAATGGGTCATAACATTACCCCTTACCTATAACGCACCTTGTCCTGATGTAGTGTTCGAAAGAGTTAGAGCAAACTAGATGTATCTTCCTATGTGGCAATGTTATCGGCCAGGCCCTCCCACTTAACCAAACATCGCTTGGTAATCAAACCAGAAGAAGTGATAAAATGCTAATCTAAAATGTCTATGGTTAGAAGGATCTGAGTAGTTGTAGAGTCGACAAAATGTAAGGGAGAAACTTGTTGCTTTAGAATGCCAGTACACTCTTTAAGAAAAGATACATGAAAAATTAGGTGGATCTTAATAATATCCGGGAAATTTAATAAACCATAGTGTTGGCTTTCAAGGTCAGCTGATCAGTCCCAATATAATGCCTCCCAAGCTTGTGATGGTGTTAAAGCCAAATAGAGTGTTGGTGATAAGATTGGAATTTGATCTAATCTTAATAACTAGGTTTAATGGATGCTTCATGACGGGTTTATCAGTATTTAGTTTCACTTATTCGTGTATGTAGAACATATAGTCTTTCAAAGTTACATTTAATTCTACTCGTCTGGAAGATTTAGTGTGATTGACAGTCGAAACATTTAGATGTTCTAGTCTCTCGTTGATTGGTATTTTGATTATTTGCATAAATGTTGAGCCATGTTGTACCAACCCTGATGCTCTCTTCACAAGTATGCAATCTTAATTTCCATCATACTTCCATGAAATCATTCATGAAATCTATTTCTTCATCCGGAAGTCTTATGCAATCTATTTCCGAAGGTGGCATAAATGGTGAACTTGTTTCCGTAATGATGTTCTAGTTAGATATTCCCGATTCATTACCCATTAAGTGAAGTTCCTTAGTTCATTAACAAGAATTTTATGGAATTAAGCTGTAGACAACATTTCATCTTTGGCACCACTCGGTACTCAATATTATAATCTTTTTGAATTTTAACCCTTGGGACATTTTAACACCAGACAAGTGGAATTTGGGTGAACATGCACGAAAAATTATCATCACGGGTGCACACGAGATAGTAATTTGTAGTGCAAGTGAATCCTGGGAAGACCTGGCTTGTGGGTAAATGGTTCTAATGTATCCTTAGATTTGGTATTTGGTATTTGTTTTGAAGTTTTGATCATTTGATTGAGGTTAGTCAATAAATCTTAGTTTTGATATAAAACATTTGGGTCGCGATGATATTAGCAAGTCGTAATCACTTAGAAATGATAGGATAGAAAAAGAATTTCATGAGTCATAAGAAAATTTTGGATAACATAAGTTGTATTGGAATTTTGGATTGAACAGAAAGGATATTTGTACTTTGAATTTCATACAACTTGGAATAACATAACATAGTAATCACATAACATAGTAATCACTTGGAAATCATTGAAATGTAAATAAGCAAACTTGGAATAACATTTGAAATAATATAGAAACCCATTGAAATAATTTGAAATCATAGAAAATGATAATCATAAAATCCATAAATAAATAAAATTTGAAGGCTTAGGAATGTGACTTGGTTTTGGACACTTAAGACTTATCAAAGTGTTAAGTTCGTTTTCAACGTATTTGAAAAGACGTGCTTTAGCCTATAGGGTCACACTCATCTCATCCATCCCATGTTAAGCATACAGATCTCTTAAAGAGATTTATACGAAATGCTTTGCTTTTAAACAGGATGTCCGTGATACAGGTGTTCCCCCTTCCGGTTAGCACACACTCCCACGTTTCAAACTTACTTTAGACGATGACGAGATTCCAGAAAGAGAAAGATCTTAATCACACAGACGAGTCTCTTGTAGCTCCTTCACGAAATCGGATATGAAATAAGATAAAGAAAATGCATAGAAAGGTTCATAAAGGAATAAGGAAGTAAGTTTTAGAAGAGTTTTTAAGCACAAACTATTTGTACTAAGGACTCTTAGGTTATACTCTAGGACAGTGTGCTTCTAATACCCTATCCTAGTTCCCTATAACCATGCATCTGTTACCAAACTACGATACCCCACCCGTCGGCGGAAACTCCGGGTTGTCATAGAAATTGGATATCAATAGTAAACAAAGCACATGGTAAATATTTATTAAATTCTAATAATTGTCATAACATAAGTGTTTGAACATGAGACTTAAATAGAAACGACAAAAGTAATAAAACTGAAACAGTAAATGTGATTATCTTTATTATTTTAACTAGGTCCAACGCAATCCTATGTCTTGCTAAAAGCAGCAAACTAACAACAACACCACCTGAAATATGTGAAAACTAAAGTTAGCTATTGAAAGCTAGTGAGTAAACCACAATTGATAAATAATAGTATAGAAAATCCGAGATCATCAAAAATATGCTGCGCAATCTTAGATGTATAGCTATTTTATATCATTCTTAACCATAATTGTAATATAACTTATAGTCATTGATCATGAGGAACCAACTCATGTATTAATTAAAGATAACTTTTCAAGCAACCGCCACTTAACTGTCTTGATATTTAAGTTATCAATAATTATTTAGCAACTTAGGGACATGGCATAGCAACATAGTATAGCAACTTCCATCATCGTATAACGACTTGTAACATTGAATAGTAACTTGTAACATTGAAATTGAATGTCTGGGTTTAAATCACCTATATTTGTAATACATATAGGTGGATTTGTCAAACCATTAGCGCTAACATTGTACCGGTGGGATTACCAAATAATAATACTAATTTAATCTACCACATAAAGATTGCATCTTGTTGCATACAAGACTAACACATTTTATGATCTCTTTTGAAAATTGGAAGAAAAATAGAAATTGTAGCATTGTAAAAGAACACATATTTTGGCCCCAAAATGTAAAAGTAAAAAGGGGAGTGAATTTATTCGGGCTTGAAATAGCAGATAGTCTAAATAGAACCGAGGATTGCTCAAATACTAGAATCACCTAAGTAAATGATAATCCTAACTTAGTAAAACATATTGTATAGAAAACTAGAATTGAACCGATAGGAGTCTAAGAAAATTTGAATTCTAGGGTTTCTAATTGGGATTTAGGGGTGTCTCGTTAAACAACTAATAAATATAAAATAGTTTGTTCTGTGACACCTCACCTGGCGGCGAAAACACTAGGCTTGTCAAATGGATTGGATATCAATAGTTCAAAGCACATGGCACACTAAAAGCATGATATCATTAGAGCAATAATGTCGTGACATAAATGAAGCAATAAATAGTCTTAAATCAGAAATAAAAGCCGACAATGTATAGTGTCTAAATCCCATTTATTCTAGGTCCAAAAGCACCCTAAATGTCTCGAAGCTTAAACGTCTAAAACTTCACCTGAAATACGTATAAAATAAGTTAGCTAAAGAATTAGCTAGTGAGTAAAACACTAAAACACAGTTAATAGTACATAATATGAAATCCGAGTTCATTATAAATATGTTTCGCAATCTTATGTGTATAGCAATTGCATCATATTTCTCAACCGTGACCATAGAAACACATAGAAACAAGAATCATAGACCAGGCAGGGTAACCTTTAGCAACAACTCATGAGGACCACTCATGTTACAAATACTGATAACTATCGTTTAACCGTCATTTAACCGTCTCGAAATATAAGTTATCACTAAATGTTTAAGCATCGAAGGGACATAACAACGTAGCAACAAGCATCATAAATAGTAACTAGTAACCAACACATATAATCAACCATAGAATCGCCAGGTCAAATCATATATCAGGCCATAAGTGTAGGTGAGATTGTCAAGCCATTAGCACTAATATCGTACCGGTGGAAATTACAAGATAATATAACTACTATTGACTATCACATAATTTTACATCAAGCGGCCGACAAGATTAACACATTTTATGATCTCATTTGAAATAGAACCAAAAAGAAAAGAAGAATCGTAGTATAGTATCGAAACACATATTTCAGCCACAAAAGAAAATTAGTAAAAAAAAGGGGAGTGAGTTTACTCACTTTGAAATGCAAAAGTAACCGAAATAATAGAAACGCAGCTATAACGAACCGAGAGTTTCCTAATTGGTACCACCTAATTAGATATGGATTCGATTAGGAAGAAAAGTCGACTATTTTGGATCAAAATTCATGAATCTGAATTGATATGAGACAAAATTGATGTGTTAGATAGTTGTAGATGATCGGTAGGATTTAAACGAGACCAAAGATTACCTATTACAATGCCCGGTAGGTGGAGATCGGTAGAGTCACCGGAAAATATATTTTGCAACTTGTTTCGGTGATTGTGGTGAAGAATGAAGATGATTTGGTAATGATAACGTGTTAGTCGAGAGGTTTAGAGTATAATGGAAGGGTTTGATTGATGATTGCGGTTCTAATTTCTGTAATATGATTTTCAATTTTTTTGAATCTAATTCAACTAGGTCAAAAGCTATGAAACACGTTATTAACATTAATGGGGTTCGAAAACATGGCAAGAAATAGATTTGGAATTTTTCGTTAATTGAAAACGATCGAAAACGTGTCGAATTGGGCTCGTCGTGCAAGTGGCCGGAAAAATGTCGCCGGCAAAATGGCCGGATGTAGGGGGTTGGATTCTGGGTTGGGTTTTTAATTGCATTTTTACACATCAGGCCCCTAATGTTTCAAGTTGTTTAGTTTTGGTTTTTACGCTTTTAAATAAAGTTTCAGAAAGTACACTTTTGTCCCAAAGTTAATTTTATAAGTTATATTAATTAACTAACTTAACTAAATAAACTGTAATGTTTATATAAGTGACGTTTATATATATTTATTTCGTTTTTGACGTTAATAGACTATTTCGAGACATAGAACCATTTTCTTTTAACAATTTTAATAAGATTACTTTTTATACACTATCTATCTATATATATATATATATATTGAGATTTATAATTATAAATCGTAATTGTTTAGTACACGCGGTTGTTTCGTGATGATTTAGGATGGGAAATAATGTACAACCCAATGTATTCATTAATAATAATACCAACCGTTACATTTTAAAGAAATAAGTACGATTACATAAGAAAGATAATGATGGGTGGTTCAATCGGATCGTTCACTGCTACAAATCAGATTATACATCACAGATCTAAGTAATACAACAATCAATCAACACAGAATTCATACGTAATAATTCTCTTGTATTGATGATGGAATAGTTGCAGTACAATTATGCAGGAGAAAGAGTACAATCAACACACACACACACACACACACACTCTATGAATCGTCTATATCTCTCTCTCTATACTCACACCCACAGCATTCTATTTAAACATCAATACATTTAGGAAAAATACAAAATTTACCCTAAACTAACATTTTGTACAAACTAAGAACAAAGTAAATCTTCTAAAGGAATAATCCCTAACAGTACTCCCCCTAAGATTTAACTTTGGTCTTCGAACAAAAACGTCATTTTTCTTTCTTTCTTCAATCAATCACCGGTCTTTCAAAATTCTTCAGGTTCATCTTTTACTTGGAGTAGTGGCTTCACAACATGTTCTTCTTGTTCTTTAATAGCTTCAGCAATACAATCCTTAAATTTTTCTGCTATCTTTGCTTGCTTCGTCTTTGACTCGTTGGTGAGAATATCGCATGCTCCCATCCGTTTTAGCATATCTAAGGAAACACCTGCAACGTCAATGTTAGCATAATATTGGTACGGTTTCTTCACACCTCTTGCACGTACTTCCAGTGTCCCTTTGGATGTAATTCACATAAAATCAATCTATTTGATTTCTATCTTCACAAGGTTGGCATACAGCAATGCTTTCCTCAACCTTATCTTTTCTGATGCAGCACCGATAACTTCAACCATGATTTTAAAGAGTCTTCGGTCCTCTTCAGCAACAGGATCCTTCAGCTTTTCCATCTTGTGGTGTCTCAGATAATCGATATAAGATGGATGTAGCAACTTCAGTTCGAATGTGCAGAAATGGTAATCATATCATGATCCCAATCATCCAAGTTGCGAACCAGCTTCAACTCATATGTCTCCTCGTGATAGAATGCTTTGAGGATCGGCTTGGTTTTCTAAGAACCGTCAAATACCTTCAAACCAGGATCCGTCACCTTGTTAAAATATTCGTCACAGAACTCTTCTAAGTACATGTCTCTCATGATAATCTTTTTCTGTTTTTTCTTCTTATTCTGAAGATATACACTATCTTCTTATTGTCCTCGAACTTGTAGATAACTCGGCATTCTGCTTATGCCAGCATCAAACAACATGACTAGCTTGTTTCCTCATTCTGCTTTCGAATGATTGATCAATTGTAACTTGTGAAGCTCTTTCAGATCTTGAACAGGAAGCTTGAATATGGTTGTATAATAATGATATACGTCACATAATCCATTTACTCTTTTGATCAAGAAGGCGTCAAAGACTTCATCATATTTCCGTGCAATAATCTTGACATCTTTGGTCTTGTCAAGCACACTCATATAGTTCAATAGATCAGCAACAGACTGTAGTTTACTTAGCAGCGATCTCGCAACATCTCCAGCTGTAGAAGCCTTATGCCATAATACTCTGTTTTCTACCGGAACGTTATATGCCTTCACATCGCTTGGAAACATATCAATCAAATCTTTTCGTTTCTTGTGAGCATCAACCGGTAATGACATGTGAGGAATATACTTGGGTTCTAACTCTCTTAACCTCTTGGTAAGTTCATAATACTGTGGATTATTGTAATCAAGAAATGGCATCCGATTCTGCATCTTCTCGGAAGCTTGAAAGCTTTTAACCAGTTTCCTCAACGATTCTGATTCTAGTCTCTTGAAGCTTTTATATGGGTAATTCCTTGATTGTAACCACGACCTCATGTCACTGATTGACATTTCCTCATGATTTTGATGATAAAGTTCTTCAAGAGGATGATTATCAACATTTAGGCTCTCTTGTAGTGGGATCCATTCACCCGGTTCCACCACAAACTCCTTTTCATCACCTACCACACTGTCTTGAGCTGTGAGGCACTTTTCTTATTCCTCATTTATCAGACTAACAGTAAGTCGATTCAGATAAACAGGATTATATTTCATTCGCTTGAGATATGCAAATCTGGCTTCAAGATCTAATGGAATATCTTCAACTGATGCAGTTTCATGTTCAGTAGCTGAAGGACTAGCTTTAGTGGATACTGCAACAGTTTCAGCCATATTCACAACTTCAATTTGAACTGGCTCATCTTGAGCTATCTCCTCAGTTTGTGCCTTCTTTTTCAGTGTTTCAGCTTCAGTGATTTCAGGAACAGCATCAAGCTTGCGTTTTCCTCCAACTTTTTCAGATAAAACTTCTTAAACGACAGCTTCATCGGGAATAGGAACAAATAATTTGGTTGGTTCAGTCACTTTGGTTGATCGTCGCGATCGTGTGTAGTGAACTGAAGTGTCCCTAGGAGTGTCAGACACTCCAACAGCAGCATCAGGATTAAAATCCTACTCCGATTCTGATGACTTAGTCTCCTTTTCAGATATCCATTTTTCTAACACTTCTTTTTCAGCTTTCAGCGTATTGCATTCAGCTTGGAGCTCTTCATAGTCATCTTTCAGCTTCTCATTTTCAGCATCTAGCTTGTTGAAAACTTCAGAGTTTCTCAAATGCGTTTCCCAGTACTCTTTCAGTCTATTCTTTTTCCTTTCCTTAGAAGCTTTAAGCTTTTCATTTTCATCCAACAACTTGGCGACCATTCGCTTCACGTGAAAGACCTCATTGTTTTCTTCATTCATATCTATCTCAACTTCTGGATCAACCTTTGGTGAAGACTCCTTAGGTTGTTCAGAAAGGTGTGTTGCTACAGGGGATGATAGGATCGGAATTTTGACTGGATCAGGTATAGGTACCACAACATCTGCTTCCTCATCTGACTGTACCTCAGACTCAGCTTCAGTAGCAACTACCTCTTGTGCAATTTGTAACACATCAACAGGTTCAGTTTCTTCGACTACTGGATCAGGCACAATCACATCTTCAATAATATCATCTAACTGTTCATCAACAGGAACATTTTCAGCCATAACTTCTTCCTCATTCTCATCAGATATAGTTTCTACATCATCTCCATCATTACCATTCTCATAATCTGAATCACACTTGATTCATTACTATCATCATCAGACTCATCCACTTCTTCTTCACTACTATAAGACTTGAAAGCATCAGGAATATCATCCACAATCTCCAGAGGGTCAAACAGTTCACCTTGAGGGTCAAACACTATCTTCTTCATTATTCGCTATATCTTGCATATAGTTGAACATTTCTACATCTACTACACCTCCCGATCATGTCTTCAGTCACAAACATACCACCAGGTACACCGTTCTCTTTGATCATAGGATGAGCTTCATTGACGATAAGTTGTAAAATCTTCGATACATAAGAAATTTGAACCTCTTACCCTTTACCAGATTGAAAAGAAAACCCTTCATAATCCATCTAGCCATATTAAATCTCTTGTTCATGGCTATAGCAACGATTTGCGAAGCAATATCAGACGGAAATGTATCAAATCCAGAACTTGGTCGTGATAAACAGTATTTGATAACATAACAAAGTAGTTTCCATTGTTTGCTCAATCGTGCTCATACGAACTGCTGTTTCGGAAATACAGGAGGATGTCCCATATTCACAAAACACTCTTGACATTCAGCAGTCGTAAATTCATTGAGATCTCCAGCTTCATTCTCATCCAAAAATAGAGCATCTCGAATTGATTCTTCAGATACAGTCACATGTAATTTGTCTTGTAATAAATCCACGAACTACAGATACTCCTTCTTCATTAGTAATTACCTCAGCAGTCTTCTAGATTGACTAATCAATCTCATGTACACAATTGGCTTTGCGCACATGGCATAAACGTATTTAGTTCTGAGAAGAAAGCGGATCATGTCCTGATATCCAGCAGCTTCAGGAATAGAATCATCAAGCATAGCCACGATGTTATGCTTAGGCTCATACTTGAGAATATTCATTTGAAATCAGTTAAAAATGTGTTAGAATTCAGAAATGATAATAGACAAGTATTTTTAAGTGTAGTGACATTAATGTAACAATTAAGAGTACTATATTTTAATACTTTGATTAAAAACAATTTGATAGGATCAATTCGTTTAAAAACATTGTACATTAATAATACACTTAATAGTTTTATCACATTTAAGCATGTCAACACTTATAATTTTTGTCACAGAATGAATCATGGGTTGATTTTATCTTTGATGAATTTTGACAGATTGAAAACATGTTTCCACACTTAGAACAATTTTCATGACACTTGATACACACTGAAGTTCATATTTGTTCATGATCAACAATGGCGGTTTTGAACTTTCAAAACTTAATTCTTGATTCAATCCATTTTAGGTGTTTTGGGATGATTTAACAGATTATTATGACTGATTAACAGTTGAATTAACTTATATAACAACTTTATTTCTGTTTTTAAACAACAAATCAAAGTGTCGATTTAGTTGATTTTACTGTTCATCATTAAGAAGTTAAAATTAATCGTCTGAAATGATGAAATGTGATGATGATGATGATGATCGATCATGGTGTAAATACCTTTTTCAATCTCTAATACTTGATATAGAACACAAGATTGAAACAAATATGAGAGGATTTGAGTGAACAGGTATGATCGAGTGAAGTTTTTGTGAGAAATGATGTTAAGTGTTGTGAACAGGGTATTTATATGAATGTTGAGTCGGCTGAATTAGGGTTCAAAATGACGGTTCAAAATTTCAGGCAGGTCAACACAGGTCCATTACACTTGGACGGGTCATGTACTACTGGGACGGGTGAAACCCTTTTGGACGGGTCAAATGATGAACATGGATTTTAACATGCAAAAACACTTAGTCGGGTAACACACTGTTGAGACGTGTCAACCAGTTTTGAGTCGTGTCAACATTGTTGGGACGGGTCAGAGTGTTTAGCCAGTTAAAAAATTCTTCTTATGAAAGCTTGGTCGTGTCAAACAACGATTGAGACGTGTTAACATTTGTTCACACATGTTCATCAGAATGACATTTGAGTAAGGGTGTGCAAAAAACCGAATTAACCGAATCGAAACCGAACTAACCGATTAAACCGAACCGAAAAGGTAACCGCAATTAACCGAACCGAAATTAACCGAAACCGACATTTGCGGTTGCGGTTTGGTTATTCCTTTTTCTAACCACCGAAATAACCGAACCGCACCGAAATATAGCTTTACCTAAGTACTTCGTTTTAATATAAGTATAAATATGTCATATAGATTGTGGATCTTATTTATTGAACTAAAGTAGTGTGGTTTTGTTTATATTTACAGGCAAAAATGCAGTGGATCTTTCTGATGAAGACTACAAAACAATCTTTTGAACTTTATTGATTGTCTTTTTTTTACTTTAATGAACTTTGTTTCTTTATGAACGTAACACATCGTGGTTTACTATTGATGTAATGCATTTTATCTCACTAATGAATTTATGTCGTATCTATCAATATACTTATTGTTTTCTCTTTCAAACTTCGGTTAGTAAAACAAAATAAATAAATAAATAACCGCACCGCACCGTAACCGCACCGAAACCGCGAATAAACCGAAACCCACAAACCGAAAAAACCGATCACCGAACGGTTTATGAAAACCACTAACCGCATATTGCGGTTAAGGGTAAAAACCGAACCTAAGCGCACCGCGCACACCCCTACATTTGAGACGGGTCAAAGCTTGGTTATGGGATACACTGTTTAGACAGGTCATAGACTTGGTTGTGTCAACAATTTTTCACAAGTCTTAAATGTTAGGGCTATTTCCAGTTTAAGATTTACTTTGTACTTATTTTATACATTTTGTATAGTTTAGGGTTAATTTTGTTATTTTCCCTAATGTATTGTTGCATAAAGCATGTAGTAAGAGAATGTTAGAGAGAGAGTCTAGATCACATATTCACGTTAGAGAGAGAACTAAGTGTGTGTGATTACATTCTCCTGCATTTTGTACTACAATATTTGCTTTGATCATCAATACAAAGAGAATTATTTAGTAATGAATTGTATTGCTGATTGAACTGTTTGTTTGTACTTATCATTCTGATCTTGTGAGCGATATCGATCCAATTGAACCTATCAATTGGTATCAGAGCTGTTGGTATTGTGTTCTTCGCTATTCATCAAGCAAAACACTACAATATTGCTCAAAAATCATGATCTGAATGAATTGTTGCTGTTTTTAGTTGTGATTTATCATCGCAATCACTCCTAATTCACAACGATTGTGCAAATTCCATCAGATTATCATCAGATCTGAGGACTTAAGAAGATAGAAAAAGTTACTGTTCGATCGAATTTTGCTCAAATTCATCAAAATTTGATCATGTTTTGGATTGATTGAGATTAAGGATTGATAATCGGACTATTTCGCTGATTGTGTGTGATTTTTGAAGAAATTGGACAAGTTTTTGAAAAACCCTGGAAAATTCTCATGATGAAGATGATGAACAGTATGAACTGGTTGAAGATTAACTAGCCGGGTGATAAAATTGACTTAGACAGTTTCCTTTGGACTTAGATTTGTGAATGATGAAGATGATGAATAGTATGAACTGGTTGAAGATTAACTAGCCGGGTGATAAAATTGACTTAGACAATTTCCTTTGGACTTAGATTTGTGAACAAAATTAGGTCCTGTGCAGCCGTGTAAAGGATTTTGTGCTAGACGGGTAAAGAATTTGCAAGAAAAAGGTTGTACTGTTCAGCCGGATCAAGAACTATTCAGCCGGGTGATAGACTGTTCAGCCGGGTGATTAACATTCTAGCCGGGTGACTTACTACTGTTCAGACGGGTGATCAACTGTTCAGCCGGGTAAACAACTTTGCTGCCTGTGTGATCGACAACTGTTCAGCCGGGTAAAGCCTTCTTGCCGTGTCAAGTTCTTGCCGGGTCAAGTTTGTTGCCGTGTCAAGTTTTTTCTGTTAGCCGGGTAACTGTTCTGCCGGGTGAAGATTTCAAGTTTAAAGACTTACAACTGTTGAGCCGTGTGACTGGTTAGACGGGTGAAGACTTTTCTCAGCCGGGTGAAGAAGAAAAAAACACTGTTCAGCCGGGTGAAGAAGAATTTTTCACTGTTTAGCCGTGTGACTCAATTTTAGTTGTTTTTAACTTTGTTATCTTATCTTGTCATTATTTACTTGTCTTATTTTAGTAGTTTAACTATTTCTTTTCAAAAATCAACAAAAACCAAAAATATTTTCTTTAAAAGTTGTTAAAATGACACCTAATGATGATTCTGATAATCGTGTTCCTAGACTTGTTAACCGTGCAGATTTCAAGAATTGGACAATCAGACTGAAGCATCATCTTTGCTCGGTAGACAATGATCTTTGGAAGTCGATTGATAAGGGTCCTCACATACCTACACAAACTGCTCCAGATAGTGCAAGTACCTACACCAAAGACTCTACTGAACCTTATCCAGAAGATAATCTATCTGCTGAAGACTTAAGGAAAGTGAAGAATGATAGCAAAGCCTATTCTTTGATGTGTAAAGGACTGCCATTAAAAGTTTTGTCAAGGTTGGATACTTATCAGACGAGTTATACATTGTTCAAAGCCTTGAAGTCAATCTGTGAAGGAGGTGAACAACTCAGGAGTCTCAAGAAACAAAAGCTGAAGAGACAATTGGAGTTATTTGAACACATTGCTGGAGAATCTGTGCACCAGATGACGAATAGGTTTGTTCATCTGACTACTGAAATGACGAATGTGGGTGCAAAGACAGATCTTCAAGATCTAAATGACAGATTATTATGTGCTCTTCCATCATCATGGAAACAGACTGTGACATTACTGAAACATACTGAGAAGTTTCCGATGGATTTGGATCTGCTCATTGCAAAGATAGAGGAGGTAGAGATTGATGAAAGTTCTAGAAACACTGATAGAACTGGTTCACATGCTCAGTACAAGTACATTGTGAATCCTGCTAACACTGTGGAGAATGCCTTTCTTGCACAAGATGCACCTAAGTTTGAAGATGAGGGTGATTTATTTGTTGGTGCAAGTTTTTACACTGATTCATCATACATTCCAAATTCACCAACTTATTCTCAACCTCAATCTCCACCAAGAGCTCAAGTTCAAAGTCAGAATCTGAAGAATCAAGCAGAAAATCAAAGTTCAAATGTTCAAGCAAAGGTAAAAGATGTGATGAACATCTTGTTACAAGATGACGAGACAAAGACCGCTTTTACTGCTTTCATGGCAAGCTTTCAAGCTTATCAAGGAAGTCATTTGTCTCAAATGGATGTTGTACTTCAAGATCTTTTTGAAATGGATCCTGATGACGTTGAGGAAATGGATTTGAATTGGCAAATGGTAATGGTTGCATATCGAACACAGAAACATGCATATGTTAACCGAAGCTTCAAGCCACATGCAAACAAGACAATTGGTTTTGACAAATCGAAGGCCAGATGTTTCAACTTTAACTGCTATGGTCACTTTTCAAGGGAATGCAAAGCTCTTAAGAATCAGAATTACAATGATCAAGCGAGTTCAAGTGGACAGAATCAAGGTCAAGGTCAAAGCTCGCAACAGTCTTCAAGCTATCAACAGAGGAATCAACGTTTCATGCAGAAACCATATCAAAGTCTTCCCATGCCAAAACTGGAAGATGAAGGAAAGAAGCCAGAAGATCAGACCAAAGCACTGGTAGTGAGTGTGAAAGATGGATATGATTGGAGTGCTTATGCAGAACAGTTTACATCTAATCTCACTTCAAATTTAGCGTTAGTGTGTGAAATAGAGGAAGATTGGTCTGAAGAAGGGGATGATAAAGTGTCGGATGCTGTGAGTGAAGATTCTGAAGAATATGACTGGAGTGCAAAGTCAGACCCTGTTGAAGAATCTGAATCAGAAATTGCGCTGATGGCTACATCTAGTGAGTCTTCATCATCCACCGAACAACCAAAGGTTAGTACTGATTTACCCCCTAACTATGTTCCTTTACCTATTGATGTTAAAGAAAGGTTATGTTCTGAACAATGCATTCAACAAGTAGACCATTATCGTACTCATTCTTTTAAAATTGGTGATAAATTAAGCAAACATGAAAAAATTCATGAACAACTTAAAATTGACCACAAAATTTCTGATGAGAAGATATTGTCACTTAAAGAATCATGGAACAAAACCTTAAAGGATTTGGAACTGGTAACAAAACAACTTGAAGAAATGACAAAGAACTTTGAACAAGAAAAAGTTGCTCATGCTGTCACACAAGTTGAATTAACAAAAGTGAAAAGTTGTAAAACAATGGTTAGACAACTTTTAAGTGAAAGAGGTAACAAAAGCAAAACAGGGTTGGGTTTTACTCATGAACCAATGCCTGAATCAATCACACAAACTTTACCTGAAAACTTCAATGAATTTGATCATTCACCTGAAAATGAACGAAAATTCAAAGAAATTCAAAGAAGTAAATCCGAATCCGAAGGATCTGAAGTGTTGATTGAAAGTTTGAAAGAAGAAGATGGTGTGACGACTGAAGCTGATGATGAAGCTAGCAACAAATCAGAGCCTGTTCTGATTCAACTTGTTGATTATCCTGAACTGAATCCCAAGCAGGAAGAAAAAGTGAAGGATGAAGGTGAATTTTCAGGATACAATGATCCTGAATACATCAAGGGGAAGAATGAACAGAAGGCGCAAGTTGCTGATCAACTGATCAAGAAGCAAGAAGTGAAAAAGACTGAAGTTTCGAATGCAAAAATTCAGAAATTAAAATCGAAAGTCAATCAATTTGAAACGAAACAGTCAAAAGGTAAAAGTGTCATAAAATCGAATGACAACACCAAAGCTCAAACTGTTAAAACTGAAAATGTTAAACCTGTCAAGAAGAAAGTGACAAAAGGTAAAACAATCAAGTTTGTGTCTGCATGAACTTTTGATTTGAACGGCTCTTATGGTAAACCAATCAATTCTTCAATCAAATCTAACTCTGGTCTGAAAACAGGTTCAGGTCCTAAGTCTTTCGCTGTCAATGATAAAAGAATTGAATCAAAGAAGGTAACCAAACAAGACAGTTTAAAATCGAACCAAGTTCCAAAGCAAGCAAAATCACAATCAAAATCTCCACAAAAGAATCAAGTTAATCTAAAACCGACCAAAACTGATAATGAATCACGAGTGGGTTCAACATCAAAAGTTAACAATTGGCTCTTTAGGATTAGCAAGAAACATTGTGAAATTTGTGATCGTTATAATGATGTTACTGCTGAATGTTTCTTTAACAGGTACTGCAGTTACTGTGACAAAAGAAATCATTCTTCAGAAGAATGTTTTTATAACAAATTTTGTGATATCTGTGAAAGGAGAAACCATGACACAAAGGATTGTTTCTTTCGAAAAACCTCAACAAGAGAAATGACTCCGTTTCCAAATTTTCAAAGAAATCAATCTTTTGGTTTTCAAAATGTTAATCAAAGTCATTCTCCTGTTTTGAGAAATTTCAATCGAAACAATTCTGGTTTAAATAACTTTGCATCAAGAAATGTGCAGGTTAACAGTTTTAAACCGAGAGCTTTGATGGTAAGAAATCAGAAATTTGAAAATAACCTTGATCCTAAGTTAGAGGAAAGGTTTATTGCTTTGAGAAGAAAGCAATCAAATCAAGCCGTTGGGCGAAACAGTTTTCAACCAAATCTCTCGAATGAAACAAATTTTCAAAATCTTCATTATCAACAAGTTACTGTTACAGATAGATTCGGAAAACCCAAGACCATGTGGGCCTGGGTTGACCAAACTAACTAAGTGATTGTTGAAATGCAGGTGCGCCCTAGAAGACCTATTAACTCATGGTTTGTTGATAGTGGGTGTAGCCGGCATATGACAGGCAACCATGCCTTGCTTCAAGATTTTAAGCTAAAGAATGGTACACATGTTGCATTTGGAGGAGATGCTGGTGGTAAAATAACTGGAGAAGGAACTGTGTCAAATGGGGTCATTAGCTTTGATAAAGTCAACTACTGTGCACAGTTGAACTTTAATTTGCTACGTGTATCTCAAATCTGTGATAAATCGTATTCAACTTTATTTGATGATTCTTTCCGTTATATACTCAAACCAGGTTTCAAGATTGACAATGAATGGGTGGTGGTTAAAGCTCCAAGAGATCGTGATGTATACAAGCTTGATATCTCGCAGATTGATGCTGAAACCGAAACTACTTGTCTCATTGCTCATGCATCAAATGATGAGAGTCAGCTTTGGCATAGATGGCTGGGCCATTCAAACTTCAGAAACATGAACTGACTGGTGACTGGAAATCATGCTGTGGGAATACCATCAAAGAAGTTCTCTACAATTGATCTCTGTCCAGCATGTTTGAAAGGAAAACAGCACAGAATGTCTTTTAAGTCCAAGCAAGAAAACTCCATTTCAAAACCCTTGCAGATGCTACATATGGATCTTTTCGGACCAACAAATGTCCAAAGCATCGGAAAGAAGTCTTATTGTTTTGTCATTATTGACGATTTCACTAGATTTTCTTGGGTTTATTTCTTGCATGTTAAATCTAAAACTGCTGGGTTGTTAAAAGAATTTATTGTCAAAGTTGAAAATCAATTGGATTGTAAAGTAAAAATTTTAAGAAGTGATAATGGAACTGAATTTAAGAACGCTAATGTTGATTTGTTTTGTGCAGAAAAAGGAATTGCTAGACAATTTAGTGCTCCAAGAACGCCTCAACAAAACGGGGTTGCGGAACGGAAAAATCGGACACTGATTGAAGCAGCAAGATCCATGCTCGCAGATGCCAAAATCCCAATCACTTTCTGGGACGAAGCTATTGCTACTGCGTGTTTTGTACAAAACAGGACATTATTGGTTCAGGATAAACAGAAAACATCTTATGAGTTGTTATTTGGAAGAAAACCGAATATTTCTTACTTGAAAGCATTTGGTTGTCCTGTATCGATTCTAAATTTAAGTGATCATCTCGGGAAATTTGAGTCAAAATCTGACGATGGATTTTTTCTTGGCTATTCGTCTGTTTCTAAAGCTTATCGGGTTTTTAATAGCAAAACAAATACTGTTATTGAAACTATTAACGTAAAGTTTTTAGAAAATTCGTTTCCGTTAGTAGCTCATGGTCCCGAATGGTTATTTGATTTAGATTCGTTATCAAAATCTTTCAATTCTAACTTATTTGATTTTTCAGGAAAAATGAGTAAAGAATCAGGCGACTTGGGATGTTTTAATGACGATTCTGATAATGACGATGATAGCAATCTCAATTCTGAGTATCCATTCATGTCATTTCATAATCCTGATCATGTCAAATCCAGTCAAACTCCTGGTCCATCTGGTTCTCAAGAAGATCAAGAATCAAACATTCTTGGTGATGATGTTAATCCGCAAAATTCTCCTAATGATGGTGGATCTGTTCAGAATCAACCATCATCAGATCCGAATGTTGAAGTTGTTCCAGATTCATTTGACTACTTCATCAATTCACCGGATCAAGTTCCTAATTTCACTCCGCATACTTCTACCATTCTACAAGATCTACCGAATCTGAATCAGTCTAATCTGGAGACGCAAGTTCAAGGTGAAGTCATACCAACTCATCGAGTTCATAGGAATCACCATGTCTCTCAGATTATTGGACCTTTGAATCAGCGAACTATGAGAAGTCAGACTGAACATGCAAACGTTTGTCTTTATTCATGTTTTCTTTCAAGTGGTGCCAAAGAACATTTCAGAAGCGTTACAAGATAATAGTTGGATTGAAGCCATGCAAGAGGAGTTACTTCAATTTCGCAAACAAGAAGTTTGGAAATTAGTGGACTTACCTGAAGGAGAAAATGCGATTGGTACAAGATGGTTGTACAAGAACAAGCCAGACGAACGTGGTATTGTTGTGAGAAACAAAGCCAGACTTATTGCACAAGGTTACACTCAAGAAGAAGGTATTGACTATGAAGAAGTGTTTGCTCCGGTCGCTCGACTTGAAGCTATTCGTGTCTTTTTAGCTTATGCCTCTTTCTTGAAGTTTAAAGTGTTTCAAATGGATGTTAAAGGCGCTTTTTTGTATGAACCAATTACCGATGATGTATATGTCAGACAACCTCCTGGTTTTGAAGATCCTGATTATCCACATCATGTATACAAATTGAGCAAAGCTTTATACGGTCTACATCAAGCTCCAAGGATTTGGCACGAGACGTTATCTAAACATTTGCTAGAACATGGGTTTACAAGAGGTCAGATTTATCCAACTTTGTTTATGAAGCGGGAAAATGAAGATCTTTTATGTGTTCAAGTTTATGTGGATGATATCATCTTTGGATCAACCAGTGCGTCCATGTGCAAAGAGTTTGAAGAAATCATGAAGTCAAGATTTCAGATGAGTTCGATGGGGGAGATTAATTTCTTTCTCGGATTGCAAGTAAAACAATCAGCAGACGGAATTTTTATCAACCAATCAAAGTTTTTGAGAAGTTGCTGAAAAAGTTCAAGATGCAGGATTGTCAGACTATTCGAACGCCATCTGATGTGAATTGCAAGATACAACCGGATCCGAAAGGCAAATCCGTTGATCAAACACTGTACAGATCAATGATTGGTTCACTGATGTATCTTACTGCATCAAGGCCAGACATTATGTATGCTGTATGTGTGTGCGCCAGATATCAGTCTGATCCAAAAGAGTCACATCTGATTGCTGTTAAACGTATTTTCAGATACCTTAAAGGAAAACCAAATCTCGGGTTATGGTATCCTTATGAAGGCAATTTTGAATTATATAGTTATTCTGACAGTGATTTTGGTTGGTGTGCTCTTGACAGGAAATCGACTACGGGTGGATGTCAATTTCTGGGTCCTACACTTGTTTCTTGGCAATGCAAAAAGCAGACCAACGTTTCTGTATCCACAGCTGAAGCAGAGTATATCGCTGCATCTGCAGGATGTTCTCAAGTTTTGTGGTTACAAAACTAATTGCTTGACTACGGGTTTAACTTTCTCAAAACTCCTATTTACATAGATAATACTGCTGCTATGTTCATTACTGCTAATCCTGTTCAACACTCAAAAACCAAACATATCGAAATTCGATATCACTTTCTCAGAGACAACTCTGAAAAAGGTTTAATAATTTTGATTAGAGTTCATACCGACAAACAACTGGCAGATCTTTTCACAAAATCTTTTTTGTCAGGGCGGTTTGAATTCTTAATTCAATCCATAGGGTTAATCAACCATGATTAATTCTAATTTTTGAAAATCTACAAAAATCAGAAAATATAAAAGTCAAAAATATAATAAGTCGATGTCAAGTATTGATTCCTTTGTCTTTTATTTTACTGTTTTGCATTGTGTGTGTGCATGAAAAATAAAAGCAAAAAGAAAATATAAAAGCAAAAAGAAAAGAAAATATCATGTCATAAGAATCTATATTGCAAAAAGTGAGAAATGATAGTTACACTAGACATTATTTGTTACATCATTTTTAAATAAAGACTGATGAATGTTAATTGATGTGCGAGACAGCTCAGGCAATTAGACTGAAAAAGTAAGTTCATTGTTGACAAATCTAAACTTAATGATCTTTGTGTTAAGTTCCATTGCTATATATCTTTTGATGCATTGCTTGTGATGATAGTTGTGCATGATCGGGTAACGATGCAGTCTATTCAGTGTGATGAACCACATCGTGAGCTTCTTTGTTGTGGTATCCACAGACCTGAAGTCTCACACGAAGTCTCTTTTGAGCTTCAAGGTGCAGCAAAAGATTCCCAAAGTTGGAACAAAAAGAGTCCCAAATGTGGACCATCACCAAACAAAAATTCCAAAAAGGAATTCAGAAGATTCCCAAGGGGAACAATAGGAAATTAAATTCCAAAATGGAATCAAAAGAAGTCCCGAAGTGGACCAAATCCGAATAGAACCCAGATTCCACACTGTTTATGATTGTAAGTGACCAGGTTTTTGTGCAATATGCATTCAGGTAGTGATTGATAAGGAAATATGTTGACATATGTATACATGTGGGTCACATAAGTCATTTTAATCGAACCTTAATATCATCATGATACTGAAAAAGTAAGTGTGTCAACTCGAGCTAATTGATATGTTTTCATATCATCACTCAATCAAACATAAGTCAAATGTCTATTCAAAACTTGCAAAACATGTTCAGATAATGTATGGTATGATCTCACTGCGATATTTTGATTCATTGCATTACATATGTCTTTATTTTAATGTGTGTGCTTTGTGTGTGCAGGCATATGGAATCTTTATTGACACATCGACATCCTTGTTAAACTTAAAAATTTCAAGAAATTTCAAGTTTAGGGGGAGAATAAATTGAAGAAGAAAAATATTTGAAAAAATCAAAAAATATTTGAATAAGTGGTTTTTGAATGAACAAGATTATGTGGTATGAAAAGCAAAGGTATTGGATGTGTTAAAAACAAACCCAAGGTCTTGTGATGTGTTTTTAAGAAATTGCTTCGGGATATAGAAATTTTGGTTGTGCAAAAACATTTTTGTGAGAAAACTTAAAGAAAAAGGAAAAAGGGATTTAATTTGAATTAATTTTGTTGCCCTAAAATGTTGTTGATTATTAATGTGACAAACCCTAATAAGGATGTCTTGTCTAATTAATATGTCGAGAATGTTTGCAGGTGCAATAAATGAAGTTGAAAAGTCAACAGACGAGAAAATTGAAAAATTGTCAATGTGTTATCGTCGGGTGAAGATATCAGAAACAACTGTTCAGCCGGGTAATGAAGATACTATTTAGCCGGGTAAAGTTGTTGTGTCTGATATGAGCCGGGTGATTGTGTGGAAGAAGTGAAGCCGGGTGAAGATATTATGACTACTGTGATGCCGGGTAAAGAAGTGATGTGTTACCAGCCGGGTAATGAACAAGTCACTATTGTGCCGGGTGAATGAGTCATTGATATCTGCCGGGTGACAAGTTGTGTTACTATACAGCCGGGTAATGAAGTGTTGACACTGTACAACCGGGTAAATGAAAGAAGTCTTTTATCTTGCCGTGTAAGTGATGAACATTGTGTATCCGGGTAAAGTATAACAACTGTGTTGCCGGGTGATGAAGAAAGACATGCCGGGTGATGAAGAAGATCACTATGTAGCCGGGTAATGAACAATAAGTCATTTTGCAAGCCGGGTGATGAAGAAGACTACTATGTAGCCGGGTGATGAGTAAAATCCAAACAGGTGTAGTTGTTCCTAACCTTTACCCGTCTCTACAGTGTCTTACCCGTCCCAACAGTGACTTACCCGTCTCTACAGTGGTTGACCCGTCAATGTGTTTTGCATATTTTATGTTGATCCGTCCCATGTTGTGACTTGTATCAAGTACTTGACCCGTCCCAACAGTACATGACACGGCTCAATAGTGCATGACCCGTCAAGGCTTATTGGGCTTTTAGTGTTTACCCGTCCCAAATTGTTGACCCGTCTCTTTAAGTTTGACCTAAATTTTTCAATCATATATAAAACCCGCCTCTTCACAAACACTTATCATTTTTCACTCACACTTTCAAGCAAATCCCCTGCACATAAATCGTTGATTATCATATTCAATCGTTTGATCTATAGCAAGTTTGATTGATTGAATAAGGTATATTTTATGTGATTCGACCTTGATGAACCTGCAAATCGCTCGTTAAAACGAAAAATGATGATGAACAGTACTTTGATCACTGAATCGACACTTTGATTTTGTGTGTTATAACTGAAATCGAATGTTGTTTTTAGTGTAAAAACTGTCGATTATCAACAATCAATCATTAATTTGCATCAAAATTCCTTAAAATCAACAGAATCAACCAAAAATGTTCATAACTGTCAAACCGCCATTGATGACCTGTTGAATGTTCTTAAGTTTTAAATTCAAAATGATAAAATGTGTGTTAAACATGACAAATCATTGTTAAAACTGAGCTTAAACATGTTAAACAACTTCATTGTACAAGTTTCAGATTCATGTTCTTAAGTGTGTAAACTGTTAAGTGTAATGTGGTGTATGATCATTGATTCACAAAGGTTTTATTAAACAAAATGATGAAAATCATATTGTTAGATCAACTTAGGTGCTAAAATGATTATGTAATTGTTTTACATTATAACTTTTTGTTCAAACACTTATGAAAATTTGAAATTTATTAATGAAAAATCTAACTCATTTGTCTTGTTTTGTGTCTTAAACAGATGGAGAATCTCAAGTTTGAGCCCAAGCATAATTTGGTTGCATGTTTGGATGAAACTATACCAGAAACTGAAGGATATAGAGATATGATGAGATTTATTAAGAGAACAAAGTATGTCTATGCTATGTGTGTGAAGCCTGTGATATATGCAAGACTGATCAAGAGTTTTTGGAGGACAACTGAGGTTGTTACTGATGAAGCAGGTGTGATTGTGGTAAGAGGGAATATCACAAGAGAATTACAGTTGACTGTTTCTGAAGAAGCTATCAGAACAGCATTGAGGATTGATGATGATGAGATAGGAGCAAATGATGAACTGACTACTGCTGAGTGTCAGGCGTGTTTTGTGAATATGGGTCATCCTCCCGTATTTCCAAAGTCACAGTTTGTTAGAGCTAGATTAGGGAAGAAGTGGAAGCTGCTATGTTATGTGATTCAGCAGTGCATGTCTAGAAGGAGTGTCGGGTTTGATAAATTTCCTTCTGACATTGCATCCCCCATCGTAGCTATTACAGAGAACAAACCATTCAATATGTCGAAATGGATTATGAATGGGTTTGTGTTCAATCTTGTTAGAGGCAAAAGATTCAAGTTTCTCATGTATCCGAGATTCTTGCAGTTGATGATCAATGTTGCATATCCAATCATCAGAGAAGAAGGATTTGCTGGAGGGATATTATATACTAAGGATATGAATGATCTATCATATCGAAAGATGAGTATAGGTAATGTGCCAAGTGTTGAGTTATTTGAATATATGCGGGATATAGCAAATAATGTGGAGGATATTGAGGTAGTATACCATCATATATCACATGGAGAGATAGTGAATCCACAGGACCTAGTTGATGAGGTGCCTGATAACTTATTGGATGATGATGAGTATTTTGCTCGACATCCTGAAGAAGAAGATGATAGTGATGATGGTAATGATGATGACAATGATGATGATAGTGGGAATGACGGTGTTGAGGATATTATGGAAGAAGAAAGTGCTGAATCAGTTCCTGAGGAAGCCGAAATTGTTGAAACAGAACCACTGATTATTGAAGAACCTGTTGAGGTTGTTGGTGTTGCAGAAGAAGTTGTTGTTGAAGCTCCTAGGGATATTACAGTTCAATATACTAGATCTCGAAGATCTAAAACTGTAATTGAGCCTATGTTGATTGAGGAGCAAAGTGTGATAGAATGTGTAGATGTGCCTGAACAGATGGTGGACATTGTACAATTTGCTAAAGAAGTTGAAGCAGAAGTAGAGTTTGTGGCACAGACAGACGATGAAACTGATGCTAGTGTAAGTGTTCCAGTTACTACTGATATTGCCACATCCCCCAAAGCTGCTGAAAACGTTGAACAACCTTTGGAGTCTTCACCAAAAGTTGATTCAAGTGTTAATGTGAATGAAGATAAAGTGAAAATTGCTGAGTTAGAAGAGATGGTAGCAAAACTCTTGGATGCTAATGAACAGTTGAAAGCATCTAATGAGAGAAAGAAGAAAAGATTAGAAGAGTTTTGGGCCACTCATAATCAGAATCTTGAAACATTCAAAGCATTAGATGATGATCATGTGAAGTTGAAGGCTAAGTATGGAAAGTTGAAGGATGAGCATGAAAAGTTGAAGGATGAGCATGAAAATTTGAAAGATGACTATAAAGAGTTAAAAGCGGAATGCAATACTCTTGATGCTGAGAAGGAGATGTTAGAAAAATGGTTAGAAGAAACCAAATCAAAGAAGTCTGGTTCGACATCAGATAGAGATTTTTCGGATGATGTAATAGAAGTGGCTGAACCTACTCAAGAAGTCAAAGTTTATTATACTAGAGCACGTGGTACGAAGAATGTGGGCATAAGGATTGAGTCACCAATTACTATTCCCGATGAAGCTGCTGATTCTGTCAATCTTGACAAAGCTGAGGGAAAAAGAAAGTTAGATGCTGTGCCTGAGATTACTGGTGATGAAGGTTGTACTAAAAAGGCAAGGATGGAAGAAACAGTTCAGATTGAGCCGATTCAATCTGAATCTGTAACTGAAACTGAGGTGGCTGAAATGGCGAAGGTGGATGAAACTGTGAAAGAAGCTGAAACTGATAAAACAATTCAGATTGAGCAGATTCAATCTGAATCTGTAGTGGTAACTGAAGTGCCTGAAGTGGTTGAAGTGGCTGAGAATGCGCCAGAAGCTGTGACTGAAGAAGCATTTCAGTTTGAGCCGGTTCAAACTGAAACTGCACCAATGATTGAGGCACTTGATGATCTGGATGATATAGATTTCACAGAGTCTGAACCTGAGGTTGAGCCTGAACCTAATCCTGATCATGAGATACCAGCTGATTTGCATGAACGTTTTGCTTATCTTTAACGAATGAAGTATAATCCAGTATATCTGAATGGGCTTACTGTGAGTCAAATTAATGAAGAGTATGAGAAGTGTTTGACTGCTCAAGAAAAGGCAACTGCGGATGAAAAAGAGTTTGTTGTGGAGATGGGTGAATGGACACCACTCCAAGAAAGCCTGAATATTGATGATTTACCTCCAACAGAGCTTTATCATCAAGATCCAGAAGAAATTTCAAGTAGGAACATGCGTGAATGGTTGTGTTCAAGGCACTATCCTTACAAGACATTGAAAAGGTTGAAGCATGAATCGCTGAAGAAGATTGTAGTAAGTTTTATGAAGACTGAGAGAATGTACAATCACATGTTTTATCTGGATTACAACAACCCGCAATATTATGAGCTGACTAAGAGATACAAAGTGCTCGAACCCAAAGAAATAACGGTGATGGCTTTACCAGAAGATGCGCACAAGAAGAGACAAGAGTTGATTGATATGTTTCCAAGTGAGGTCAAGTCATACAATATTCCTATGGACGTACGAGAATCATGGCATAAATCTGCCACAGTAGGTGATGTTGTGAGGTCACTGTTGAGCAAAGGACAGTCCGTTGCTGAATTGCTTGATTCTATGATCGTACCGGAAAAGTCCAAGAAGGTGAAAATCATTGCATGGAAATATGACGAAGTTTTTGATGCATTTTTGATCAAAAGAGTTAATGGTTTATGCGATGTTTACCATTATTACTCTAGTATTTTCAAGCTGGAAGTGCAAGATTTGAAGGAGTTGCACAAACTTAGATTGATCAATCACATGCATGCTGAGCGTGGTGACAAATGTGCGATGCTGTTAGTTGCTGGTATAAGCCGTTTGCCGAAATATTTGGAGTTTAGAGGACAACAAGAGGACAGTGCATACGTTCAATCGAAGAAAAAGAGGAAACAAAAGAAGTTGGTAGTGCGTGACATGATTTAGAAGAGTTTTCCGATGAATACTTTGATAAAGTGACTGATCCGGGATTGAAAGTGATCGATGGTACACAAGCGACAAAGCCAATTCTGAAGTTTTTCTACAATCAGGAAACTTTTGAGCTGAAATTGGTGCGAAATTTGGATGATTGGGATAAGGATATGATTACATTATTCAGTACGTTCGAGCTGAAATTGTTACATCCTTCCTACATCGATCATTTGAGAAATTATACAATGGAGAAGTACAAAGATAAAGTGGCTGAAGCTGATCGAAATTTGTTTATGGTGATGATTGAGGTGATTGCAGCTGCTTCAGAGAAAATTCGACTAAGGAAGGCATTACTCAATGCTAACCTTGTGAAGGTTGATATTCCGGAGATAGAGTTTATGCGTGTGACTGAGAAGGGTACACTAGAAGTGCAAGTCAAAGGGCGAGAATTGCCATATGAATTTTATGCTAATATTGATTTTGCAGGTTTGACCCTTGATTCTCTGAGACGCATGAATGCTTGTGCCATCCTTACAAACAAGTTAAAGCCAAGACAAGCAAAGAACGCAGAAAAGTTCAAGTCATGCATCGAGGAAGCATTAAAAGAACAAGAAGAATACAAAGGAAAAGAGTTGCTGGATGTTAAAGAAGAAACCGAAGATTGGTGAGAGATTGGAGCTGAAAAAGCTGAAGATGAAAACTGTTTGAAGATTTTTGAAGTCCAAAGATAAATCTTAGGGGGAGTACTGTTAGGGCTATTTCCAGTTTAAGATTTACTTTGTACTTATTTTATACATTTTGTATAGTTTAGGGTTAATTTTGTTATTTTCCCTAATGTATTGTTGCATAAAGCATGTAGTAAGAGAATGTTAGAGAGAGAGTCTAGATCACATATTCACGTTAGAGAGAGAACTAAGTGTGTGTGATTACATTCTCCTGCATTTTGTACTACAATATTTGCTTTGATCATCAATACAAAGAGAATTATTTAGTAATGAATTGTGTTGCTGATTGAACTGTTTGTTTGTACTTATCATTCTGATCTTGTGAGCGATATCGATCCAATTGAACCTATCATTAAACATGTCACACTGTTGAGACGGGTTAATGGTTGAGTCGTGTCAACTATTGAGTCGTGTCAACATTTAATCAATAAAGCACATTTGTCATGGAACAACTACACCTTGACTTGCTTAACCCAGCTGACTGTACAATGAACAGTTCCAACACTTCACAATTTTTCTCTTTCTTTGACTGTTGACTTTTTCAACTGCATTTATTGCACCTGCACACATTCTTGACAAATTATTTAGACAAGACACCTTAATTAGGGTTTCATAATTAATCTTCCAATCATGAATTAGGACAACACATTAATCATTAACACACATTAACTTTTCATAAAAAAAATTTAAATTTTCAAAATTTTCAATTTCAACATTTTTAAAAGTAGCACCACTAGCAGTTCATCAAAAGAGATATATTTAAACATTGATAGCAATGGAACTTAACACAAATATCATTAAGCTTTAAGTTTGTCAACAATGCACTTACTTGTTTAGTTTAATTGCCTGAGCTGTCTAGCATATCAACTAACACGTATCAGTCTTTATTATTGAAAATGATGAATCAAATAGTACTTAGTTTATCTATCATTTCTTACTTTTTGCAACTATGATTCTAATGACATGATATTCTTTTCTTTTTCTTTTTCATGCACACACACAATTGCAAAACAAAAAGACATGAGAAACACTAAATAACAACGATTTATTATATTTTTGGATTTTATATTTTCAGATTTTGTATTTTTTGTTCTTGAAACAAGAATTAATCATGGTTGATTAATCCTATGGATTGAATTAAATATTCAAACCGACCTGGCAAAAATGATTTTGTGAAAAGATTTGCCAGTTGTTTGTCAGTATGAACTTTAATCAAAATTATTAGACCTTTTTCAGAATTGTCTCTGAGAAAATGATATCGAATTTCGATATGTTTGTTTTTGAGTGTTGAACAGGATTAGCAGTAATGAACATAACAGCAGTATTGTCTATGTAAATAGGAGTTATAAGAGGTTAAACCCGTAGTCAAGCAATTGATTTTGTAACCACAAAACTTGAGAACATCCAGCAGATGCAGCGATGTACTCTGCTTCAGCAGTGGATACGGAAACATTGGTCTGCTTTTTGCATTGCCAAGAGACTAGACGAGGACCCAGAAACTGACATCCACCCGTGGTTGATTTCCTGTCAAGAGCACAACCACCAAAGTCACTATCAGAATAACTATATAATTCAAAATTCCCTTCATAAGGATACCAAAAACCTAGATTAGGTTTCCCTTTCAGATATCTGAATATACGTTTGACCGCGATCAGGTGCGACTCTTTAGGATCTAACTGATATCTGGCACATACACATACAGCATACATGATGTCTGGTCTTGATGCAGTAAGATACATCAGTGAAGCGATCATTGATCAGTAAAGTGTTTGATCAAAAAATTTGCCTTTTGGATCAGGTTGAATCTTGCAGCTTACATCAGATGGAGTTCTAATAGTTTGACAATCTTGCATGTTAAATTTATTCAACAGTTTGTCAACAAACTTTGATTGGTTGATGAAAATTCCGTCTGTAAAATGTTTTACTTGCAGTCCAAGGAAGAAATTTATCTTCCCCATAGAACTCATTTGAAATCTGGATTTCATGATTTCCTCAAATTCTTTGCACATGGACGAACTTGTTGATCCGAAGATGATATCATCTATATATACTTGAACACACAGTAGATCTTCATTCTCCCGCTTCATGAATAAAGTTGGATCAATTTGACCTCTGGTAAAACCATGTTCAAGTAGATGTTTTGATAACGTCTCGTACCAAATACTTGGAGCTGGATGTAGACCATATAAAGCTTTGCTCAATTTGGAGTTATCTTTTGCTTGCGTTCCCTTTGGGAATATTCTGAATTCCATTTTGGAATTTTTGGTAATGGTCCACATTTAGGAGTCTTTTCTGTTCCATCTTTGGGAATCTTTTGCTGCACATTGAAGTTAAAAAGAGACTTCATGTGAGGCTTCAGGTCTATGGGTACCACAACAAAGAAGCTCACGATGCGGTTCATCACACTGAATTATATTGCATCTTTATCCAATTATGTTTAAAGTAGCACCACTAGCAGTTCATCAAAAGAGATATATTTAAACATGCATAGCAATGGAACTTAACACAAATATCATTATGCTATAAGTTTGTCAACAATGCACTTACTTGTTTAATTTAATTGCCTGAGCTGTCTAGCATATCAACTAACACGTATCAGTCTTTATTATTGAAAATGATGAATCATATAGTACTTAGTTTATCTATCATTTATCACTTTTTGCAACTATGATTCTAATGACATGATATTCTTTTCTTTTTCTTTTTCATGCACACACATAATTGCAAAACAAAAAGACATGAGAAACACTAAATAACAATGATTTATTATATTTTTGGATTTTATATTTTCTGATTTTGTTTTTTGTTTTCTTGAAACAAGAATTAATCATGGTTGATTAATCCTATGGATTGAATTAAATATTCAAACCGACCTGACAAAAATGATTTTGTGAAAAGATCTGCTAGTTGTTTGTCGGTATGAACTTTAATCAAAATTATTAGACCTTTTTCAGAATTGTCTCTGAGAAAATGATATCGAATTTCGATATGTTTGTTTTTGAGTGTTGAACAGGATTAGCAGTAATGAACATAACAGCAGTATTGTCTATGTAAATAGGAGTTTTGAGAAGTTAAACCCGTAGTCAAGCAATTGATTTTGTAACCACAAAACTTGAGAACATCCAGCAGATGCAGCGATGTACTCTGCTTCAGCAGTGGATACGGAAACATTGGTCTGCTTTCTGCATTGCCAAGAGACTAGACGAGGACCCAGAAACTGACATCCACCCGTGGTTGATTTCCTGTCAAGAGCACAATCACCAAAGTCACTATCAGAATAACTATATAATTCGAAATTCCCTTCATAAGGATACCAGAAACCAAGATTAGGTTTCCCTTTTAGATATCTGAATATACGTTTGACCGCGATCAGGTGCGACTCTTTAGGATCTAACTAATTTCTGGCACATACACATTCAACATACATGATGTCTGGTCTTGATGTAGTAAGATACATCAGTGAACCGATCATTGATCTGTAAAGTGTTTGATCAACAAATTTGCCTTTTGGATCAGGTTGAATCTTGCAGCTTACATCAGATGGAGTTCTAATAGTTTGACAATCTTGCATCTTGAATTTATTCAACAATTTGTCAACAAACTTTGATTGGTTGATGAAAATTCCGTCTGCAGAATGTTTTACTTGCAGTCCAAGGAATAAATTTATCTCCTCCATAGAACTCAATTGAAATCTGGATTTCATGATTTCCTCAAATTCTCTGCACATGGACGAACTTGTTGATCCGAAGATGATATCATCTATATATACTTGAACACACATTAGATCTTCATTCTCCCGGTTCATGAATAAAGTTGGATCAATTTGATCTCTGGTAAAACCATGTTCAAGTACATGTTTTGATAACGTCTCGTACCAAATACTTGGAGCTGGATGTAGACCATATAAAGCTTTGCTCAATTTGTATACACGATGTGGATACTCGGGGTCTTCAAATCCTGGAGGCTGTCTGACGTACATATCATCAGTAATTGGTCCATACAAAAATGCGTATTTGATATCCATCTGGTACACTTTGAAATTCATGAATGAGGCATATTTTAGAAATTCGCGAATTGCTTCTAGTCGAGCGACCGAAGCAAACACTTCTTCATAGTCAATACCTTCTTCTTGAGTGTAACCTTGTGCAACTAGTCTGGCTTTATTTCTCACAACAATGCCATGTTCATGTGGCTTGTTCTTATACAACCATCTTTTACCAATAGCATTTTCTCCTTCAGGTAAGTCCATTCATTTCCGTACTTCTTGCTTTCTGAACTAAAGTAACTCCTCTTGCATAGCTTCTATCCAACTGTTATCTAGCAACGCTTCTGAAATGTTTTCGGTACCACTTGAGAAAGAAAACATGTGTAGAGACATATGTTGGCTTGTTCAGTATGGCTTCTCATTGTTCTTTGACTCAAAGGACCTATAATCTGAGAGATGGGATGATTTCTATGAACACGGTGAGTTGGAATGTCTTCACCTTGTATTTGTGTCTCCAGATTAGAGTCATTCAGATTCGGTGGATTTTGCAGAACTGTAGAAGTGTGCGGAGTAAAATTATGAACTTGTTCTGGTGAATTGATGAATTAGTCAAATGATTCTGGAATAACTTCAACATTCGGATCTGATGATGGTTGATTATGAACAGATCCACCATCATTAGGATAATTTTGCTGATTTGAAACATCTTCTTGATTGTTTGATTCTTGAGCTTCTTGAGAAACGGATGGACTTTGTGCTTGACTGGATGAATCAACATTAGGATCATGAAATGACATAAACAGATACTCAGAAGTGAGATCATCATTGTCATCATCGTCTGAATCATCACTGAAAGATCCTAAATCTCCTGGTTCTTTCTTTAATTTTCCTGAAAAATCAAACAAATTAGAGTTGAAAGATTTGGATAATGAATCTAAATCAAATAACAGTCGGGACCATGAGCCACTGATGGAAAATAGTTTTCTAAAAACTTAACGTTTATAGATTCAAGGACAACATTAGTACGTCTATTTAACACACGATATGCTTTAGACATTGATGAGTATCCAAGAAAGAAACCGTCATCAGATTTTGACTTAAATTTACCGAGATGATCACTTGAATTTAGAATATTAACATGACAACCAAAAGATTTCAAATAAGAAATATTCGGTTTCCTTCCAAATGACAACTCGTAAGGAGTTTTATATTTATCCTGAACCAATAATGTCTTGTTTTGTACAAAGCAGACGATAGCAATTGCTTCATCCCAGAACGTAATAGGAATCTGCTAGCATGGATCTTGCAGCTTCAATTAGTGTCCGATTTTTCCGTTCTGCAACCCCATTCTGCTGAGGAGTTCGTGGAGCACTGAACTGACGTGCAATCCCATTTTCTGCACAAAACGCATCCACATTAATATTTCTAAACTCGGTTCCATTATCACATCTCAAGATTTTTACTTTTGCATCCAATTGATTTTCAACTTCACTAATAAATTCCATTAACAACTCAGCAGTTTCAGATTTTCCATGCACGAAATAAACCCATGAAAATCTCATAAATCAACAATGATGACTAAAAAAGAAGATTTCTTGCCAATGCTTTGAACATTTGTTGGTCCGAAGAGATCCGTATGAAGCATTTGTAAAGGTTTAGAAATGGAGTTTTCTAGCTTGGACTCAAAAGACATTTGATGTTGTTTTCCTTTCAAACATGCCGAGCAGTGATCAGTTGTGGAGAATTACTTTGACGGTGTTCCCACAGCATGATTTCCTGACACCAGTTTATTCATGTTTCTGAAATTTGAATGGCCTAGCCGTCTAAGCCATAGCGTACTCTCATCATTCGAAGCATGTGCAATGAGACAAGTTGTTTCTGTTTCTGCATCGATCTGAGACATATCAAGCTTGTATACATCACGATCTCTTGGAGCTTTAACCACAACCCATTCATTGTCAATCTTGAAACCTGGTTTGAGTATATAACAGAAAGAATCATCAAACAGAGTTGAATATGCTTTATCAGAAATCTGGGAAACACTTAGCAAATTAACGTTCAACTAGGCACAGTAGTTGACTTTATCAAAGCTATTTATCCTATTGGACATAGTTCCTTCACCAGTGATTTTCCCTCCCACATCTCCTCCAAATGCAACATGAGTACCATTTTTCAGCTTAAAATCTTGAAGCAAGGCATGATTGCCTGTCATATGTCGGCTGCACCCACTATCAACAAACCATGAGTTGATAGGTCTTCTTGGGCACACTTGTATTTTCAACAAGTACTCAGTTAGTGCGGTCAACCCAGGCCCAGACGGTCTTGGGTTTTCCAAATCTATCTGCAAGAGTAACTTGCTGATAATGTAAGTTATTAAAATTTGATTCATTTGAGATATTGGTTTGGAAATTGTTTCTACCCCCGGTTTAATTGATTTGTTTTCTTCTTAAATCATGAAATCTCTCCTCTAACTTAGGATCGAGATTGTTTGCATTTCTTTGAGTACCAACGATCACAGCTCTTGGTACAAATCTGTTTGTTTGAAATTTCCTGGATGGCCTGTCATAAAATTATGAATTGATTCTTCTGAAAGGTCTCGAATCAAGAGAATGACTTGGTGATTTTTGAAAACCAAAAGATTGATTTCTTTGAAAATTTGGAAAACGAGTCATTTCTCTTGGTGAGGTTGTTCAGAAGAAACAATCTGACATGTCATGGTTACGTCTTTCACTAAGTTCACAAAATTTGTTATAAAAACATTCTTCTGATGAATGGTTTCTTTTGTTGCAGTAGTCACAATACCTGTTAAAGAAACACTCAGCAGTTGCGTGATTATAACGATCACAAATCTCACAGTGTCTTTTACTGATCTTGAATAACTGATTGTTAACTTTCGAAGTTGAACCAATGATGACCACATGTAGGGTGGTGTGGTAGTTCATCTTGTCGTTATTTTTAGTTTGTTCTTTGTTTTATTGTTATAGTTTAGTTGTATTTTGATTTCGCTGTAATATTTAGTTTAATATTAGTTTTTGTAGTGCATGCTTATGCGACACTGCATGCGACACTAAGTGTCGCATGCAGCTTGTCACAGCCTAGTGACCAGGCAGTTTAAGAACCTTTTGCGACACTAAAATCTGATAAAATGTGTATGTCATTTACACTTGCTGATCTTGAGAGTGAGTCACATAATAGACCACCAAAGTTGATTAACAGACACAATTTTGAAGACGGGAAACGGAGACTGAAAGCCATTTATCTGTATACGGACCACACTCAATGGGACTCAATCGAAAAGGGACCACATATTCCTGTAACTACTGTTGGAGAGGCCACAGTTCAAAACACCAATCCAGAGACGTTCAATGAAAGAGACAAAAAACTGATTGATAGAGACAACAAGGCTTTTCGTGCTCTAATTTTGTGCTTGGGTTCCGAAATTCACAACAGATTCGGGGAACATAAGAATGCTAAGAACCTGTATGAAGCGTATGTAAATTCTACGATGGGAATGTCGATCTTTAGAAAGATAAAGCTGAAAAAGAATTTAATTCTTTCATAGGACATAGAAACGAGAATATCACAGATCTTACTAATCGATTTTTGACGGTTACAAGCAACCTCAAAAAGTATGATGAAAACTTAACTATTGTTGAACAAATTACAAAATTATTAGACTCACTTCCACCTGAGAGGAGTCTGCAAGTGAGAATGTTAAAACAGGAAAGGAAGTTTTCGGAATACAAGCTTATGGATGTGATCAATAAACTGAAGTCATTTGAATTGGACATTAAAAGAAGGGAGTATAACCAAGCTGTCCATCCTCCAATACAGTCTCAGAATGCTGCCCTGATCTCATCAACATCCATGGCATCTACAAACAATTCTGGCTTTGCATATGTCTCAGGAAACGCATCATCTGAAGGAAAGAATGTGGTTAAGGATCAGGGTACGTCACAAGTTCCATCCGACATGATGGCACTGTTTGGTATGTTTGTGAATATTTACGAAGCTTTAGTTGCTGGTGATATCAAAGGAAATGGGATTACTATGGAGGACATGCTACAAGTGGATCCTGATGATCTTGAAGAAGCTGATATCCAGTGGCTAATGGCAATGCTTACTGTGAGGGCACGAAGATTTATGGAAAGGACTGGAAAGAAGTGTTTTGGAAACCAAAATGCCAAGGTTGGTTTTGATAAGTCTAAGCTTAGATGTTTCAATTGCAAATAGTTGGGACACTTCAAAAGAGAATACCCTTCTCCAACTGTGTTTGAACCACCATCTCCAAATACAAGAAATGCAGTTGTAATGGAAAGAGGAGAAAGTAGCAATACAAAAGAAACTGCCTTGTTGACAAACATTGATTGGAGTGCAGAGATTGCCGAAGTTCAAGAAGAAATTAATCATGCACTTGTTGATGAGATGATGAAGAATGGTGGGAGTGAATCTAAGAATGACTTCAAGGAAAAGACCCATGAGCTAAAATCAGCTGATGAGAAGATTGTGAAAGATGAGAAGATTGTGTCTGATATACAGAAAGCTGAGGAAAACGTGAAGATTAAAAGAGAGAGTAAGGAAGCTGAAGATGAGAAGGAGGAAGAAAGGAAGAGAAACACACCTGCATCCAACTGTGAAAAGGCTCTTGCAACTTAGAAGATCATCATAGGTCTTCCATATGAGGTAACATAGGACATGTGTTCTTCTCTTTGGTGTATATAAGGCTAATCGATTATTATTAACAAATCAGGCTGAACTAAACACTATTAACTCTGATCTTAAAAATAATGAAGTAAACTATTACGTGAAACTTAATGAAGCTTTACACGAAATAGATCACTTAAATAGAAAGCTTCTCGAAAAGAATGTTGAGGTGAATATAATGGAGGAACGTGTAAAACTTGCTGAATTCGAAAGTAGTAAACTTAAATCTAAATTAGATAGGTGGACCATTTTTGGTATGAAAAGAGAGGAATTAAACTGTAGACAAAGAGGAGCTAGAATCAAATCTGGACTTGGCTATGATGAGATGGCTCATGTTTACCCTCCACCCAGTACTTTTTGTTACTCTCTCACACCTAAGCCTCACCCTACAAATGATTTAATTGCAGAACACACTAACAATTTGTTTGCAGGTTTAGAAGGAGTAAATCATCAGGAGGTGCGTGAGGATTATGGATATGGTGCTTCTACCGGACTAGGATGCTCTGTTTCAAGCTTTAGTTTAAGTTCAAAGAAGTCTGCTTTAGACATTAATAGTAGTTTAGATGATTTGTTGAGTAATTCGAGTAGTTTAAACATTAATCCGTCTATATTTAACAGTGACAGTGATGTGTGTGTTTTGAATGATGTTCATGATGATCATGTTTCTTCTGTTGAATCTAATTATGTGTTGCCTAGTAAAAATTGTTTTGAAAAGTCTGTCTCAACTCCTATTCCTACTTTTGTCCCAATTCATATAACCAAACCCGTTGAGACAAACTGCTCAAAGATAAATCATGTTCAGGATACAGGTAATGAAGCTAGTACTTCAAAAGGTAAAACAACATAAACGTATATATGTTTCTTTTAGTGATTCTGATACTAACATATCAGAATGTGATGAATAAATTGTGATTGATCCCATTCCTACAATTGACTCAAAAAGGAAATGTTTCAAGTCACATTGTTTCCGCTGTGGTGAGGACACTCATGTTGTTAAAAATTGTCCGGAATCTGTTCGAAAGTGTGTGAATAATTCTAGTTTAACCAACAGATTCAATAGGTTTGTAAATAATCATTTTCATGTTAACTTTTCTTTGTTTAAACCCAAGTCTCCTAAGACATGGGTTCCCGTTTCTAATTTATTTTATTTATTTATTTACTTTTTGTCAGGAACATCCAAGGAAGCCAAACAGTCTGTGGCATGTAGATAGTGGATGATCAAGACATATGACAGGTTTAAAGGATCTTCTTACAAATTTCAGAATAATCAATGATGGGTATGTGGCTTTCGCTGGAGATAAGAAAGGAGGGAAAATGATCGGTCAAGGTGAATTTTCTAATGGATCATTGACTTTGGAGAAGGTTAACTATGTACCAGAGCTGCACTTCAATCTCATGTGATAAAAATATTCCTGTTCTCTTCAAATCGGATGAGTGTCTGTTTCTGAAATCAGATTTTTCCGTACCCGAAGATTTAATTGTGATGCGTGCTCTAAGGAAGAATGACAGTTATTTGCTTGACATGAACTCAAAGGATTCCACTTCCACCATCACATGTAGGGGCGTTCAAAAAGCTCGCGGCTCGAGGCTTGCTCGAAGCTTGCTCGAAAAAAGCTTGAGAAAAGCTCGACTCGAAAAAAGCTTGGTTGTAAACAAGCTGGCTCGGCTCGACTCGAATTGATTCAAGCCGAGCTCGAGCTAGGCCTGGCTCGGCTCGAAATATACTTTATATATATATATATATATATATTAGTTTTAGTAAAATGTATTAAGTTAAAAAAATAGGTAGGAGGTGGTTAACATGTTAAAATTTTAAATTAATTAATTCACAACATATAAAAATATGAAACAAAAACATAAATTATACATATAAGTATGTTAATTCTTTATCTTTTATTTATTATTAAAAATAAAAAAATTAAGAAATTAAAAAAAAAAGCTAACGAGTCGGCTCGATTGGGCTCGAGCTGGCTCGAGCTTTTAGTCAGCCGTGCTCGAGCTCGACTTTTCAGATTGATAAGAAAAAGGAGCCGAGCTGGCTCGTTTAATATCGAGCTCGAGCCCAGCCTAGCTCGGGTCGGCTCGGCTCGATAACAGCCCTAAATTCACATGCTTACTGTCCAAAGCATCTTCTTCAGAAGCCTTCCTATGGCACAGGAAACTCAGTCATGCTAATTTAGATAATATTAATAAACTTGTTAAACATAACCTTGTTCGTAGTTTGCCCCTAAAAGATTTCAATGTGGTAGAGAAATGCATGGCATGTGCAAAAGGGAAAGAACACAAAAAATCTCATAAGCTTAAATTAATAAATTCAATTTCTTGTCCCCTTGAATTATTACATGCAGATTTATTTGGACCTATCAGTGTGAAAAGCATAGCTAAGAAATCTTATTGTCTCGTTGTTACAGATGATTTTTCAAGATCTTCGCGGGTAAGCTTTTTGACTCACAAAGGAGAGACTGCAGGTGCTTTCAAGAGTCTTATTTTGAAGATTGAAACAATTAGGGGAAAGAAGGTCAAGGCAATACGAAGCGATAATGGAACCGAGTTCAAAAATCATATTTTTGACTCATTCTGCGAAGAAAGAGGAATATTGAGACAGTATAGTGCAGCTAGAACTCCACAGCAGAATGGAGTAGCAGAACGCAAGAACCGAACATTAGTGGAAGCGGCAAGGACCATGTTAATCGAATCAAAACTTCCAATCAAATTTTGGGCCGAAGCGGTTAACTGTGCGTCATATGTGCTTAATAGAGTGTTAATTGTAAAGGACAAGATGAAGACACCATATGAGCTATTTTATAAAAGAAAACCACTAATCGACTTCTTTCGACCTTTTGGTTGTTCTTGTACCTTGTTGAACACTCAAGCTCAAACGTCAAAATTCGGAGCTGTTTCTGACGAATGCTTTTTTGTTGGATATTCCTTGTCTCAGAAAGCATATCGAGTTTACAACAAACGGACCAAAATTTTTCAAGAATCTTTCTATGTCGACTGGCAGGAATCAAATGTGTGTGATACAGGATCTGATCCAGCTTGGTTCTTTGATGCCACGACTATGTTCAACTCATTCAACTTACCAATGTTTTTAGAAGAAGATGAAATTATCCCTGTGTACTCTGAAGTTCTATCTGATTCTGTCATCTCCTCACATACTCAGGAAATTCAACAGCCTGTGCCATCAAATCCTGATGTTGTCATTACACATGATCTTCCATCATCACCATCTCACCCTACATCACATATTAATCCTCTTCAAGATTCTTCTGCTGCCGATATCTCTATCGATTCATCTACAATTCCATCGTCGGATGTATCAATATCAAATTCACATTACAAGGAGCTGAAAAATCATCCTCATGATCTAGTCATAGGATCCATCTCTTATGGTGTGCGTACATGACATCAATCTAGTCTCATCAACGTTTGTTTATTCTCTTGCTTCTTGTCAAAACCGTCTCAAAGAACATTAACATGGCATTACAAGACCCTAGTTGGGTTGAATCAATGCAGTTGGAACTTCAACAATTTAGGAAACTTAAAGTATGGGAACTGGTTAATCTTCCATCAAATAAATACCCAATTGGTAACAAGTGGGTATATAAGAAAAAAACCAGATGATCATGGGGTTATGATTCGTAACAAGGCTCGATGATCGTGGGGTTGTGATTCGTAACAAGGCTCGTTTGGTAGTTCAAGGGTTTGCACAAGAGGAAGACATTGATTACACTGATGGATGTGAAGTTTGCTCCGGTTGCTAGAATTCAAGCCATTCGAATATTCTTAGCTCACGCCGCGCACAAGAATTTTAAATTCTATCAAATGGATGTGAAGTGTGCCTTTTTATATGGAGATATCGATGAAGAAATATATGTATGTCAACCACCTGGTTTCGAGGATCCGGATTTTCCCGATAAAGTCTATAAACTGGATAAATCGCTTTATGGATTACATCAAGCTCCTCGCATCTGGTACGAGACATTGATACAATATCTACTGAGCAAAGGCTTTACACGAGGAACTATTGGTATGACGCTCTTCAAAAAGATGATCAATGAAGACGTATTGTTGGTTCAAGTATATGTCCATGACATCATTTTTGGATCGTCAAATGAGAATCTGTGCAGAGAGTTTGAAGAGGTCTTGAAGGAAAGATTTGAGATGAGTAAGCTTTGACATACATGCTTATTCTGACAGCGATTATGGTGGCTGCAAACTTGATCGAAAATCTGTTTCCGGCAGGTGTCAATACTTGGGGGAGTGTTTAGTGTCATAGCAAAGCAAGAAGCAAACCACAAATTTCATGAAAACTGAAAGTTTTCAGTTAATGTTGAAAACTGAAAGTTTTGGGGGAGTAATACTACAAATTTCATGATTGTGCTTCATTTGATGTAAATACTGTTTTTTTCTTGCAAGATTCAGATATGTGTTGAAAGCGTTTGAAGGAGGGCGGAGATTTGTATACTGATGTGTCAATAGGCTCAGCTCGAATACAATTAGACGGAAACTCTGTGATAAAACTAAATTCAATAAGAGCTCGGTGATGAGGATCACTTTCACAGACATTTGGCCTGCACAAGTAATAAGTTTTGACAAAAATGGGCTGAGAGTATTTGATTCATGCTTGATTTTACCAAATCCAAAGCCCTTAACCGTAGCCCTGAATGACGCTTCTCATTAGCTCTTCAGAATTTATTTTCGTGCTTATCTACTCAGCTATGTGGAAGCATTGACCTAGAGTGATGATCTACTCTGTTATATGTAAATATAGACCTGAAGCTCTCATTAGCAAGCTCAGATGATCATCTCCTCTGTTATATGTAAATATAGACCTGGAGCGCTCATCATCTTCAACCAACATGTAAAGTTAAGCTCACAATGTTTCTACATCAAGATCATTGTTTGACGCTTCATACATAAGAATATGCACACATGTAGAGCTAATCTCACAATGTTTCTACATCAAGATCATTGTTTGACGATTCACACATTCACCTTGATCATCAATTGATCTTGGTCTATGCCCACCCAAATTACAAAATCTCGCTGAATTATCTAAACTCAATAAGCCATGATGTCAAAAAAAGTTACTTTGCCGAATATCTGTGGAAACCAAGTCACCGGTGTTTCTTCAAATCAAATCAAAACATGATAAGATCATCACAGGATTGTCTGTTGAACGGAACAAGGCATGGGTTTAAACGGATAAACATATTGACAATCTTTTCAAATCTTTGTCTCTCCGGATGATTGCCCAAAACTCGTTTTCTGATTTTCTCGTGATTCATTCCGTTTACTATCTTGATTTCTCTTAAAATATGTACTACAAATGGGCCTTGGTATTGGGATTATCTCAAATGGATGGGCTTGACTTTATTTTCAAATATTCGTAATAATGATTAGATTTAACTTCAAATTTCTTTTCAAAATATTTTTTTAGGGGATTTGCGATACGACAGTTTCGCATTTGTGAAACTGCTCGCTGTTAAATCTATCTGTTTGGGTCGATCTGGTTCATATTTCACTCTCAAACTCGCTTAACCGAACCTAAAACCTAGTTTGTCAAAGCTTCAATTCATCAATTTGAAGTGTTTTTTAATTGCCTATGATCGGTAAGATTTGTGTATTAACATGTTTCGAACCTTCGGCTCTATTTTGATTCAAGCTTTTTGATAATCTGATCTGCTTTTGATTATGTGACTGTCTGTGTTCTCAAGTTTTGCGACACTATCTCTATTTTGCGATATTGAACGAAAGTTCATGAGTTGTCTGCGATACTACCTGGTTATGCTGCTTATGCACATTTGGTAGACGTCATGCGACAGTGTTGTGTCGCAGTTTTGCGAAACCATGTTCTGAATTTTATTTTTATTATTATTATTATTATTATTATTATTATTTTGTTTTATTTTTTATTATTCTTCTTTTTATTAAAAGTAATGAACTTTCGTTTGTGTTTTAGGTTTAAATGGAACGAAAACCACCTCCGCCGATGAAGTTCGAACGTGGTCGCTTATCTAAATGATAAGGACCCAAAGACTATTGGTTTTCGATATGCGATTTCGTGGCTGAAGGCATCTCCGATATTCTACGCTATTACTCATGACCTGGTGATAGATCAGTAGCACATAAGAGATTTCTGGAACTCAGCCACAAATGATCTGAACAAACAACCAGGAGAGATTTTTTGCTACGATTATGGGGGAGCGCATCGCTTTTACTACGGAGGATGTTGCTAGGATATTGAGAATGGAACGTGGCGTCGGGTCTCCACTGCTGCTAAACACGGCCGATGTGCACAACGGGTTTATCGAAATGGGATACGAAGGAACGGACTTCTTGGCTCGCCGGGAAATCAAGAAGTCGTTTCTATCAAAAGAATGGAGGTTCATCGCCCACGTGATCATTGCATGTTTAGATCACAGAAAAGGAGGAAAGGATGGGTTAAATTTTGAGTGGGCACGTGCAATGTTGAATTTATGCAGGGGAGACAAGGCCAATATCCCACAAATGATTTTCGGGTATATGATTGAGAACATTCATTCATCAAGGAAGGATAAGTGGCTACTGTACCCAAGATTCGTGCAGATTTTTATTGATCACCTAAAGCCGAACCTGCAGAAACTCGGTGACGTGTTGGTTCTAACGCCAATGAACGTTTGTATATTTGCTGATTGTGCTGCACCGAGATATGATTTTTCTGGAAAGATTACTTATCTTTTCAGAAATATGTATGCTGACAAGAGGTGGGCGTATATCGAGAAAATAAAGGCTGGTGAAGAACGCAGATTTGAGGAATTGAGGGAGGTGATTAAAGAAGACATAAAGAAAAGGAAGAAGTATGTTGGAAAGAAACCGGTGCCGTTTGAGGAAGAGATTGATGAAATCAAAGCTGAATTGGCAAAGGAGAAAAGAAAGAAGAAGAGGAAAGCAGCAGATCGGTCGGCCTCTGCCACCAAGTCTGATACGGATTTGAGTAGAAAGAAAACAAAGGGTAAGCAACCAGAGGTTTCAAAAGGTGTGACTGAAACTTTCAAGAAGAAACCAGAGAAGAGGGGTGCTGCTGGATTAGATGAGGACGTGATTCGTGGATTGAATTTGTCGCTCGCGAATGAACTGGGTATGGTCAAGACAAAGCTGGTGAACTTGGAGGAGCGGGAAAGGCACAAGGAAAAAGAAATGGGTGATTTGAGGAAGATAGTGCTTGATCAGCAGTGCCTAATCAAGAAACCGTTAACTGAGCTGAATGAGGTTAAGAAAGAGGTAAAGGTTGGACGAGCAGAGACTGATGCGGAAATTAATGAGCTGGTTAGTATATCAAAATATACAACGCTGAAGGAGATGGTGCAGATAGGGACAAGCAGAAAAGATTTAGGAGGATTTAGTGCTGCTGGTGGAAGCGGAAATGTTAAAGAAACAGAAGTTGCTGACGACTTCTGTTTCGATATTGAAACTAATTTGGGGGGGTGACGAAGTAATAGTTGAAAAAGGAAAGACTGATGAGATGAAATTGGTGGATGAAGAAGTGGAGGAGTAGTTGGTGGTGGATTACGACTCTGAGCCGGATTTCTACGAGATGGATGAGAAGGAAATGGTATATGTGGCTCAGAGAAGTGAATTAGAGGGTGATGTTATTGAGTTGGACAAATCTGACTGGTTCAGGAGGGTAGAGGAATCAGAAACCGTTACCCCTCTATTCCAAAACATTGATGCCCCAAGCTCGAAGGATTATAATAATAAGATTTTTAGCTGGAAGTTCAGTTTGGATATGAAAAAGTTTATGATCAAGAGCAGAGGGGGCGGGATTAGTTATGTCAGCAACCGCAAGCACTTCAAGACCTTCCCAAAATGGGACTTGAGGTAGTTGGCTGTACTACCATTAATCAACGCAGATCTCAGTGATCGTGCAAAATTATTAGAAGAAGAAATTCATGCAGGTCTAAAGGATAACTTCGAGAGTTTCGGTTATAATAAGCTGGAGCGAAGGAGGTAGAAGAAGGACCTAGATTGGACTACGGGAAAAGGAAAGATTGTTTTGAAGCTAAAGCCAATCAAGACTGTACAAAGACTGAGGGTTCCAAATCCTAGTCCATCCCGATTGCAGAAATTTGAAAAACGGTTTTATGATAATCAAACGGTCGAGGCCGTGATTCGTGTTAAGGATGTAGCTGAATGAAGATTCTTTGATCCAATGGAGGTATTCGGGTTCTCGGATGACGACCTGAAGATTTTATGCGAGAACCCGATTAAATTTGGAGCCAGAGCGGAGACTAAGAGGGAAGTTGCCCTATTTGAAAGGGTAGCTAATAGGGCTCGAGGGATCAGGTTGGAGGTTCATCAGCTTGCAGAAAGTGTGCAAAAACAAGTGGACTTGCAGGCAGACGTTCGGGAATTGACAGACTTATTCGGAGCGGCCAAGGAAGGAGCTGAGGACGGTGACCCGACAGGTGAAGTACCTCCCTAGGGGGAATATTGATGACCACATGTAGGGTGCTACTTCAGCTTGTCGTTATCTTTAGTTTGTTCTTTGTTTTATTGTTACAGTTTAGTTGTATTTTGGTTTCGTTTTAATAGTTAGTTTAATCTTAGTTATTGGAGTGTCGCATGCAGCTTGTCATAGCCTAGCGACCAGGCAGTTTCGCACTTGCGAAACTGCTTGCGATACTAGCATATGTATAAATTGTTATTTAGGAAACTTATTGAATACATATTATACTTTGATCTTGAGTTAGATTCTGATCTATATTTTCAAGGAATTGTTTTGAATATATCTTTGTTGCATTCAATCTAATCTACTTCATCTAATATTCATCTTCTTAATCTACTTCTTAATGGGTTTTATGCAGGGTTGTTTACCTTTTTGATCAAATTCATAATCATTTTGTTGCTAGATCTAGTGGTAACAAAGGGTTTTGATCAGATCTAAATCATAATAGCACGAATTTGCGATTATCTAGACCAACAACCAACTTGTGATTCATTAGCAAATTTGTTTAGTTTAAAGCTAACTTGGTTCTTTTGTGGAGATTGTGTTTGTGAATTTGGGTTGTTATTATCAAATTGTGGTTTTGCTTTTGAAACAAATTTTGATTGTGAAACATCTTGCTTAGTTCCCTTCTTAGATTCAAATCGATTAACAGCGGATGTCTTAGCACCTGAACCTGTTTTCAGATCAGAGAGAGATTTGATCTTTGAATTTGTTTGGGTACCATGAGATGCATTCATATCAAAAGTTCCAGCAGACACAAACTTGACTGGTTTTAACTTTGACACATTCTTTGTTACAGATTTTGCAGATTGAGCTTTGTTGGTTTTTGAATTGTCATTTGATGTTATGACATTTTTACCTTTTGCTTTGTTTGTTTCAGATTGATTGATGAACTTCTTTGGTTTATGTGATTTTGACGTCGAAGCAACAATGTTCTTCTCACTTTGACAAAGCTTGGCAGTAACAAGATCTTTATGTTCTTGCTTCCATTTCAGGTATTCTGGATCATTAATGTGACCCCCCGTCCGGCGGCGGAAAACACCGGACGCATCAAGTGAATTGGATATCAATAGTACAAAGCACATGACACACTAAATGCATATTTTAATATTATAAAGTAATAATGTCATGACACAAATAAAGCAAACAAATAGTCTTAAAATCGTAACAGAAAACGACAAATAATATCATTTATTGTCTTTTTATTCTAAGTCCAAAGCATCCTAAGTGTCTTGAACCAAAACCATCTCAAACACCACCTGAAAAACGTGTAAAATAAGTTAGCTAAAGAATTAGCTAGTGAGTAAATCACAATTAATAGTACATAATATAAAATCCGAGATCATTATAGATATGTTTCGCAATCTTATATGTATAGCAATTGCATTATATTACTCAACCATGACCAACGAAACATACAACGAATCCAAGCAACCTTGAGCCCCATAGGGTAACTTTAGCAACAAGTCATGAGAACCAGTCATGTTACAAATACTGATAACTACTGTTTAACCGTCATTTAACCGTTTCGACATACCGGTTATCAATAAATGTTTACGCATCTATAGGGTCATAGCAACATCGTAACAAGCATCACATATAGAATGTAGTAACCAACGAATCAACAAACGAATCGCTGGGTCAAATCACCTATCAGGCCATTAAGTGTAGGTGGGCTTGTCAAGCCATTAGCGCTAACATCGTACCGGTGAAAATTACGAGATAATAATAATACTATTGACTAAAAAATAATTTTGTATCATGCGGCCAAACAAGATTAACACATCTAATGATCTCACTTTAAAAGTAGAAACAAAAGAAACGAAAACCGTAGTAATATCGGAACACGTATTTCAGCCCCAAAACGAAAATAGTAAAAAGGGGAGCGTGATTACTCACATTGAAGTGCAATAAGTATCAAATCACAAGAAATGCAGTTAACAAGAGCCAAGGGTTTTCCAAATATTGGTACCACCTAATTAATCGGGAAAAACCTTACTTAGAAACGAACCAAATAGTAATAAGACTCATAAATCCAAAATCTAGCGTTTCGGATTTGGGATTTAGAGTTTTAGATTATGGTATTTTTGTATTATTTATAAGAATCATTTTTAGTATATATATATATATATATATATATATATATATATATATATATATATATATTATAAGTATTTTTCCTTTTGTATTTTACTTTTGTACAAATCCTAAATACTTATTAAACAAGTAATTTTAATATTTGTATGAAGAAATTATGAGTTTTTAATGATTAAAAATATATTTTACTCAAATATGTTATTTAGGTTATTTAGAAAATAAAATTTAAATGTATAAAAGGGTAAACCATAAAAATTAAAGAACGTAGGGCAAGGGGGTTCGAACATGTGACCATCCCCTCACCCCAAACGCACTAACCAGTGCACCAGAATCAGGTTTTGTTAATGAACTCGTTTTCAAATTATTTGATCCCTTATAACTCAATAAAACCCAATTCATATTCAAGCCCTAGAACTTAGATTCATTCAATTCGTTTAATCCTGTTAATCAAATCCAAATCCAATAGAGGGCTTTTAATCTACATTGTATCACGATCATTTTGATATATATATTAAACTTACTTGATGGTGTAGATTTGACACGGATTTGAATACGAACCAAAACCGACTGTTCTTGAAGGATTTTAGGAATCTGGAACCGAAATAAGACGAAATTGATGGTTTAGAACGATGAAGAAGATCAAGAGGAGTAAAACGAACCTAGAAATTAACCTAGATGATGTCTCGCCGGAAAAATATATAATTTGATTCGATCCAGATGATTGGAGAGAAGGAAAATAATGTTTTGATGATTTGGCTATGTTAAACGGAGGTAAACGATTGCAAAACATTATGGAATCGTTTTTTTTATCGTCAACTAAGGATCAATGAAGACGATGGTTTCGGATTGTAAAAACTGACAATCAATTCGAGATTAAAACTTGTTGAAATCGCAAATTTAAAGCGTCAAAGGGTTCGAATCATGTTAGCAAACGGTTAGAAACGATTTTAGAAGTTAAAATAGGTGTTTTGAGTGTTAAAAAGCCTCGCCGGAAAAGTGAAGCACCAGCCCAGGTGGCCAGAAAGTTTGGACCGGAAACACGGTTGTATGGGTTTGGGGGTTGGATGAAATAAAATGTTACATAACTAGTCCCTGAACATTTAGATTGTTTTAATTAGTTATTATGAGTTTTAATAATAGTTTGTAAGTTGACAATTTTAGCACAAAGTTAATTATTTATATATTTTAACTAACTAACTTAACTAAATTGAAACGTAACAACTATATAAGTGATGTTTTTATAGGTTTAGCTCGTTTAAGTCATTACGAGACTATTTCGAGACGTAGAAGCGTTTTTGTTTATAATTTTCAATATTTTTCTTTTACGAACTATATATATATATTTATTTATATGACAGGGGAGTCGGCGACCGAAGCCCCCATACATGGTCTTATGACTTTGAGGACACCTATGTTTTTGATAAACAGTCGCCTGGGCCTAATATATCGATAAATTCCGATTCTTTCTTTTTCTCTTGATTCGGTCGACGGCTCCCCTGTCATCAGGTTACTACTATACCCGGAGTTACTCCATGTATTGTTTGACGTAAAACAGATAGTGGATTTGTTTCTGTCTTTTGTTGAATCTTTTTCACGGCTCGATAGATAATTTGATAAGCCAATTATTTTTTCCCGTGTTTCAGAATAGGGTTAACCAATCGATTACGATAAATTGGATCGGTAAAATCATGTGGTTTTATGAAACCATGTGCTATGGCTCGAACCCGTAGTCAATCCTATTTCCGATAGGGACAGTTGACAATTGAATCCGATTTTTCCCATTATTTTCATATCCGCAATAGTGCGAAAAGAAGGCCCGGCCCCAAGTTGTTCAAGAATAATATTGTTGAGTTTCTCGACCGTTTGTCTTAGGATTAGTTACTTCTATTTCTCGATGGGGGTAGGGAAGGCACCGGTAGATGCGCGTTTTTTGTCCCGAAATATCGATTTTTACCCCGATACCATAAGTATATATATATATATATACTAGTTGGGTAGTTAGGCCATTAGTCCATTACAAATTAAACCCATAACAATTCAAACCCATTAGACCATTATAATTTACAATTGGCTGCGAGTGTGCGACCAAAAGAAGAAGAAAAAAAGCAGGCATGCAGCAGTGCCACTTCGTCAAGCCGCCAACGAGTGACCTCTGACTCGACGAGCAGCAGCGATCGACCAAAGTTTTTTTAGGTATTGTAAATTTGATTGAACCTTGAGTTTATGGTTAATTTTGGTTGATTTATTATGGGAACGCTTAGAAATCTTCATTCTTTTTTCAAAAGAAAGGATGTTGAGGAAGAAATTGTTAATGAAAATCAAGTGAAACGTCAAAAAGGGTAAGCTAGTGAGTCGGAAAAACAAGATAATCAACAAGAACCAAGTATTTCTAAAGCTCCACTATCAAATGCTAATGAATTGGATCTTAACAATCTAGAGAAAGATCCGGGTAAAAAAAATAATTGTTTGATAACCCGGTAAATCTAAGAGAAGAAGTTAGACGAGCTTATATGAATTTAGGACCTTTCCAAATTAAACATAAAGAGTATCTTAAGAATGAAAAGAAACGTAGATTCAATTATACTTGGTTCCAAATTTTCCCTACTTGGTTAGAGTATTCTCGAACAACAAATGCTTTGTATTGTCATGATTGTTACTTATTTAATGATAAACCAAGTGTGAGTAGTGGTCATGATGCATTTACAGTTAAAGGATTTGTAAATTGGAAAAAAGTCAATGATGGGAAAAAATGTGCATACTTGAACGATATGTAGAAAATTTGTTGAATCAAGCAACACATATTGAAAATGTTTATGCGAAGCAAAGCGAAGATGAATTATTGATGAACTGTTTACGATTTAGAAGTTCAATTAATGTAGTGCGTTGGTTGACATTTCAAGCTTTTGATTTACGTGGACATGATGAATCTTCTAGTTTTAAGAATCGAGGTAATTTTATTGAATTGCTAAAACTTTAACTTCTTATAATGATGAAAATGCAAAAGTTATACTAGATAATGCTCCTAAAATTTCAAAGTAAACTTCTGGAAATATTCAAAAAGAAATATTAAATATTATTGCAAATAAAGTTCGAAGGCATATATGTAGTGACGTTGGGTACTCTTACTTTTATGTCATGGTTGACGAGTCATGAGACGAGTCAAAAAAAGAGCAAATGGCTATACTTTTGAGATTTGTTGATGAAGAAGGGACATACAAGAAAGGCTATTAGATTTGGTTCAAGTTACTCATACTACATCAGAAACCTTGAGATTAAGTTTGTGGAAACAACTTTTGCATTATCAGTTTGATTTTACTAAAATGTGTGGTCAAAGTTATGATGGTGCTAGCAATATGAAAGGGGTATTGAACGAATTATAGGCACTTATTCTCAAGGAATGTCCTTATGCATATTACGTTCATTGCTTTGCTCATAGGTTAATTATCTATTTGTACATCTCTCTTTTTGGTTTGTTTGTTTTTTTTTATGCTCATTAGTCGTTACCTTTTTTTTTTTTGCTTTTTGCTCACAGGTTACAACTGTGACACTTGGCCCGATTCATTTTTTCTGTAAACACGAGCTATCGAATAAGATTGTAACCTTTTCAAATATTATGAAATAAGGGTATATATCATAAGTTAACTATTCCTTTTAATCATTTAATTAAAAATTTATAAATTATGGTTTGATTTATAAAGTTTATAAAAATGTAAATAGTTATATAACTTATAAGAGTTGATTTATAAAATGTTAATGTTTTATAAAAAACTAGTTTAGTGCCCGTGCTACGCTAGGGAACACAATTCAAGTGATGCTTTTAAGGATGTTCATGAATGTTTCATTTAGTTTTGAGACAAAACCGTGGTAAGACGGAACACAAGATATATTTTTAAAATTTAAATTTTTAGTATAGCAATATTATACTCAAATTAAAGAGAATAAAGTGCTTAGTTTTATGGTTTAGTTTATTTTTTTTAAATCATATAAAAATGTTATGTATTTTTATAAAACAGTGACGTTTTTAATTGTATGTTATTATTAACTTTATCCATAAGTTTCATTTTTAAACCTTATCATATATAAACCGACTCACGTACACCCTTTGTAGTAAAGGGTTAAAAATATAAATACTCTTAAAATTTTCAGAATTCTCCAAAATATTAGGGGACAAAAAACATAATTAGTTTTTTTATAATAAATTTTATATACATATTTTGATAGGTTCAATTGGATCGTTAATATTACTCACAATGATCAGAATAATTCGCACAAACAAACAGTTCAATCACAAACACAATTCATACTGATAATTCTCTTTGTATATTGATGATCAAAGCAAATTTGTAGTACAAGTGCAGGAGAAAATAAATCACACACAGTTAACTCTCTCTCTAACGTGTAATAGTGATCTAGCTCTGTCCTCACACTCTCTCACTACATGCTTTTAAGCAACAATTACAAGTTTAAGGAATATAACAAAATAGACCCTAAACTATACACACACATATAAACAAATACAAAGTAAATCTTAACTAGGAAATAGCCCTAACAGTACTCCCCCTAAGATTTATCTTTGAATCTTCAGCAAAATCTTCAATCAGTTTTTCATCTTGTTCAGCATCAATCTCTTTTTACCAATCTTCTGGTTCCTCTTTGATATCCAGCATCTCTTTTCCTTTAAACTCTTCTTGTTCCTTCAGTGCTTCTTCTATGCAAGACTTGAACTTTTCTGCTATCTTTGCTTGTCTTGGCTTTGACTCGTTGGTAAGTATTGGGCAGGCATTCATGCGTCTCAGAGAATCCAGATTTAAACCTGCAAAGTCAATGTTAGCATAAAACTCATAAGGCAGCTCCTTTCCTTTGACTTGCACCTCCAAGGTTCCCTTCGCACTAATCCTCATAAATTCTATCTCTGGAATGTCAACCCTCACGAGATTAGAATTGAGCAATGCCTTCCGTACTCTGATCTTTTCTGACGCAGCAGCTATCACTTCTATCATCACCACAAACAATTTTCTATCAGCTTCAGCCAGTTTATCTTTACATTTCTCCATTCTGCAACTTCTCAGAATATCGATATAGGATGGATGCAGCAGTTTCAGCTCAAAGGTACTAAATAAAGTAATCATATCTTTATCCCAATCCTCCAAATTTCGAACAAGCTTCAACTCAAATGTTTCTTGATTGTAGAAAACTCTAAGTATTGGCTTTGTCGCTTGAGATCCATCAATCACTTTCAATCCCGGATTGGTTACCTTATCAAAATACTCATCAGAAAATTCCTCCAAGTACATGTCCTCACTAACAACCAACTTCTTTTTCTTTCTTTCTTTCTTCGCTTGCACATACACACTATCTTCTTGTTGACCTCTGAAGTCCAAATATTTCGATAATCTGGCTAATCCGGCATCAAGTAACATTGCACATTTATCACCACGCTCAGCATGCGTGTGATTTATCAGTCTAAGTTTGTGCAATTCTTTCAGATCTTGAACTTCCAACTTAAAAATGCTAGAGTAATAATGGTATACGTCACATAAACCATTAACTCTTTTAATCATAAAAGCATCGAACACCTCGTCATATTTCCACGCTATAATCTTTACCTTCTTGGACTTTTCCGGTACGATCATAGAATCAAGCAGTTCAGCAATCGACTGACCCTTGCTCAGCAGTGACCTAACAACGTCACCTGCTGTGGCTGATTTGTGCCATGACTCACGTACATCCATAGGTATGTTATATGACTTAGCTTCACTTGGGAACATGTCCATCAACTCATGCCTTTTCTTGTGCGCATTCTCAGGTAATGCCATCACCGGTATTTCTTCAGGTCCGAGAACTTTATATCTTTTGGTCAGCTCGTAGTATTGAGGGTTGTTGTAGTCCAAATAAAACATACGATTGTACATTTTCTCCGCCTTCATGAAACTAACAACAATTTTCCTCAGCGACTCAGATTTCAATCTCTTCAGAGTCTTATACGGATAATTCCTTGAGCTCAACCAATCTCTCATATTCCTACTGGACATCTCTTCCGGATTTTGGTGATACAATTCAGTTGAAGGCAAGTCTTCGATGTTCAGACTTTCTTGCAACGGTGTCCATTCTCGCATCTCAACGATAAACTCTTTTTCATCAGCAGCGACTTTGTCTTGAGCTATCAGACACTTTTCATATTCTTCGTTTATTTGACTCACAGTCAGCCCATTCAGAAAAACTGCATTGTACTTCATCTTTTCAAGATAAGCAAATCTTTGATCTAAGTCCTCTGGAATCTCTTGATCAACATTAGTTTCTGGTTCAGCTTCTGGTTCAGACTCAGTGAAATCTATATCATCCAAATCATCTAATGCCTCAATCATAGGTGCATTGTCAGTTTGAACCGGCTCAAACTGACTTACATCTTCAGGAACAGTTTCAGGCATATCTTCAACTTCAACAGCTTCAGATTGAATCGGCTCAATCTGAACTGGTTTAGCAATTTCAGCTTCAGTTACAGTCTCATCAACTTTCGCCAAATCAACTATCTCAGTTTCAACTACAGCTACAGATTGAATCGGCTCAATCTGCACTGTTTCATCCAGTTTTGCCTTCTTTGAAACAGATGTGTCTTCAATGATTTCTGGCACGGCATCTAACTTTCTTTTTCCCTCAGCCTTGTCATAAATGACAGTTTCAGCAGCAGCTTCATCGGGAATAACAATCGGAGATTCCACCCTTATGCCCACATTTGTTGTGCCTCGTGCTCTAGTGAGATAAACTTTTGGTGCTTGAGTCGCTTCAGTCATTTCAACAACTTCATCTGAAAAATCTTTATCAGATGTGGACCCGGATTTCTTCGATCGAGTTTCTTCTAGCCATTTCTCCAACATTTCTTTTTCTGCATCCAACGTATTGCATTCAGCCTTTAACTCCGTATAATCAAACTTCAAAGATTCATGTTCTTCCTTCAACTTTTCATACTCATCCTTCAACTTTTTATGTTCAGTCATCAACTTAACATGATCAGCATCCAAGGATTTGAAAGTTTCAAGATTCTGGTTGTGAGTAACCCAGAACTCGTCTAACCTTTTCTTCTTTCTGTCATTTGAAGCTTTCAACAGTTCATTCGCTTCTAAAAGCTTTTCAACCATTTCTTCCAATTCTGCAATCTTTTTCTTATCCTCATTTTCTTCAACACTTGACACAAGTTTTGGCGAAGACTCCAAAATTTGTTCAATGTTTTCAGCAACAGGGGATGATGTGGTGGGTATTTCAACAGGGATAGGATCAGTAACGCCAGCATCAACTTCATCAACTATCTGTGCAATAGTCTCAGCTTCGGCCATTACTTCCTGAGCAATCTGAACTACATTTATCTCTTCAGGCTCACTTAAAACTTTCTCCACAACAGATTTAGATCTTCGAGATCTAACATACTGTTTTGTGATTGGCTTTGCAACTTCATTTTCAACCTCTTTTTCAACAGACGCAACCTCAACAGGTTCTTCTATCACCACTTGTTCAATCACTTCAACATTTTCTGTTTCTAATTCCATCGGTTCAGCTGCTTCACTAATCTCTGCCTCCTCTGAATCAGATTCAGCATTATCACCACCATCATCATTACCACTTTCACTATCACTATCTTCCTCATCTCCATCATCATCATCATTATCATCATCTTGATCATCATTACCATCACCATCAATCTCTTCATCTTCTGCATGACGAGCATTATACTCATCATCATCTAAAAGATTATCAGGCACCTCATCAACCAGGTCCTGAGGATTCACTATCTCACAATGAGAGATATGGTGATAAACACTTTCAACATCTTCTTCGTTATTTGCTATATCTCTCATATAGTCAAATAAGTCCACACTAGGAACATTCCCGATACTCATCTTTCTGTAAGATAGATCGTTCATGTCCTCAGTATATAATATACCTCCAACAACACCTTCTTCTCTGATGATTGGATAAGCAACATTTATCATCAGCTGCAAGAATCTCGGGTACATGAGAAACTTGAATCTTTTCCCTTTAACCAGATTAAATACAAACCCATTCATGATCCACCTTGACATATTGAATGGTTTGTTTTCAGCTATAGCAACAATTAGAGATGCTATATCAGATGGGAAGTTGTCAAAACCTGCACTCCTCCTTGACATGCATTGTTGAACAACATAGCACAAAAGCTTAAATTTCTTCCCCAATCTGGCCCTATAAAATTGTGACTTTGGAAATGCAGGAGGATGTCCCATATTAACAAAGCACGCTTGACACTCAGCCATAGTCAATTCATCATTAGCTCCAACTTCATCATCATCTATTCTCAAGGCTGTTCTGATGGCTTCTTCAGACACAGTCAACACCAATTCTCTTGTAATATTTCCTCGAACAACAGCAACACCATTATCATCTCTAATAACTTCAGCTGTTCTCCAAAAGCTCTTTATCAACCTTGCATATATGACCGGTTTGGCACACATAGCATAAACATACTTGGTCCTCTTAATGAATCTCAACATGTCTCTGTAACCTTCAGTTTCAGGGATAGATTCATCCAAACATGCCACCAGATTGTGCTTAGGTTCAAACTTTAGATTCTCCATCTGTTAAAACAAAAACAAACACAAAAAAGACAAATATGTTAGATTCTTCATTAAAACATATCAAATTTATGTAAGTGTTTGAACAAAAGTTAAGAAGAAAAACATTCACATAATCATTTTAACCCTAAATTGATCTAACAAACTGATTTTCATCATTTTGATCAAAACAACTTTGAATGTTAATGATTATACAACATTTATCAATTTTAACAGTTTAACACTTAAGCATAAATTTGATATTTGTAAGATGAAGTTGTTTAACATGTTAATCTTAGTTTTAACAATGGTTTGTTAATGTTCAACACATATTTTATCAGTTTGAAGTGAACACTTAAGAGCTTTCAAAGTTCATCAATGGCGGTGTTAACAGTTATGAACAATTTTTATTGATTCAGTTGGTTTTAAGGTATTTTGATGCAAATGAGTGTTTGATTGTCAATGATCGACAGGTTTTACACTTAAAACAACATTCGATTTTGGTTTTAACACACACAATCAAAGTGTTGATTCAATGATCAAAAACACTGTTCATCATCGTTTTTCATTTTATCGGTCGATTTGCAGGTTATCAAGATCAAAACACATAATCAATACCTTATTCAATCGATCAGACTTGTTATAGAACAAACGATTGAATATGATAATCAAAGAATTTGAGTACAGAGTGTTTGCTTGAATGTGTGAATGAAAAATGATAAGTGTTTGTGAAGAGGCGGGTTTTTATATCGTTAAAAATTAGGTCAAACTTTGAGGTGCCGGGTCAACAATTTGGGACGGGTAAGCATAAGAAGCCCAATAAGCCTTGACGGGTCAAGCACTGTTGATACGTGTCATGCACTGTTGTGACGGGTCAAGTACATGAGGCAAGTCACAAACAAGTGTAAAGAAACTTGACGGGTCAACCACTGTAGAGACGAGTAAGTCACTTTAGTGACGGGTAAAGGTTAGGAACAACTACACCTGATTGGTTTTATTAATCACCCGGCAGCATAGTAGTCGTCAAAACATCACCCGGCAACCTTTCTTCATCACCCGGCAACACAGTTGTCTTCTATTTCACCCGACATGCTTTCTTCATCAACCGGCAACACAGTTGCTTTCACCATCACCCGGTATGCTTTCTTCACACGGCAATCATAGTTGCTATCACTATTACCCGGCAACACAGTGTTATACATTTACACGGCAAGAAGATTTCTCTTTTACCCGGCTGTATAGTGAACACTTGTCTTCCGGCAGATATCTATGACCTTCAACCGGCTGTATTTGACATGTTCATTGCCCGGCTGTATAGTGAACACTTGTCACCCGGCTCATCAAACTCACAACCTTTACCCGGCTGAACAGTGTGTTCATTACCCTGCAGAATAGTTGTCTTTGATATCTTTGCCCGGCTACAACACTTGAGCAATTTTCTTCACTTTTTCTCGTCTGTTGACTTTTTCAACAGCATTTATTGCACCTGCAAACATTCTCGACATATTAATTAGACAAGACATCCTTAAAAAGAATTTGTCACATTAATTATCAACAACATTTCTAGGGCAACAAATTTAACACAATTTAAATTCATTTTTCTTTTTCTTTTTGAAAAACATTTTGCACAACCAAAATTTCTATATCCCAAAGCAATTTCTGAAAAACACATTACAAGACCTTGGGTTTGTTTTTAACACATCCAATACCTTTGCTTTTCATACCACATAATCTTGTTCATTCAAAACACTTATTCAAGATATTTTTGAACTTTTTTGCAAATATTTTTCTTCTTCAATTTATTCTCCCCCTAAACTTGAAATTTCTTGAAATTTTTAAGTTTAACAAGGATGTCGATGTGTCAATAAAGATTCCAAATGCCTGCACACACAAAGCACACACATTAAATTAAAGACATATGCAATGCAATGAATAAAAATATCGCAGTGAGATCATACCACACATTATCTGAACATGTTTTCCAAGTTTTGAATAGACATTTGACTTATGTTTAAATAAAAAAAATCATTATTGTGAGATAATCTCTCAAATAATGCCACATCTCGTTTTCTCGGTGACTCGTTCCGGCCAGCTCCGACGACGACCCGAACCAACAAATCTACACCATTTTAACTCGATAAAGCCGTTACCTATCAATTATCTATAAGTTTCGAACCTTAACTGCTCAATATGGATGAGATATATGTTCTTATCGTCAACCAAAATCCAATCCATCGTCTTCGGAAATTTTGAATTCAAATCTCCACAAAAACCTGATCTTAAATCAAATTAACGTAATCTAAAAGGCTCCTTTAGTCGATTAAGATGAATTGAACGAGTTTAATCGGTAACTGACGTGATAAAACTTTCGAATTCTACTCATCTAATCCGGAATTCAACTCAAAATTGTTCCAACTCTTCGACGACATCTCGGTCTGCTATAAACCAACCAATTCATTCGTTTGACTTCACATTATCAATCTGCAACACCAATTGTACCTTCAACGCACACACACGGTCAATTAATCCCCTGTTCTTATTCGCCTCTACTACCCAGTCTATCGATATATCCAGGCAACTATTATATTTAATTAACATAGGGCTTTTAATCTTCTACCATTAACAATTGTGTTCGTGTCGTCAATTGATTCAAATCATCATCAAAATATCATCAATTGGTTCGCCGGCTGCGTCTTCTTCTTTTTTATTAACACTCGTCATATTATCATCAATTTAGGTAATAAAATATATCATTACATTCGCATTATCATGTATATTGTGAATCTTATATCTGATTTGAGATTTTGATCTCTGTTGGTGATCAAAATGTTCAAATAGGGTTTTAGGGTTTGTTTAGGAATTAGGTTTAAGAAAAAAAATTGTTTAAGAACATTTTGTTTCAAATATTAAAATAAAAGTAGATATGGTCTGATGGTTTGATATTGTGTATTCGAACCAGAGGTCTAGGGTTCTAGTCCCTAGGCTGTCTTATTGTTTTTGTTTCAGTCTTATATTTTAAATCTTTTATCATAACAACTATTTCTTATAATTACTTTATAATTAATATAAAGCTATTTTTGAAAAGTTTTAGAAGTTATTTTCATAAAAATACTTTATACAAGACTATATATATAATAATACATATAAGATTATTATACCTTATAACTATTTTGCAATGATAATTAATACCCTCTTCTTGAGTGTAACCTTGAGCGATAAATCTAGCTTTATTTCTAATGACAATGCCACGTTCATCTGATTTATTTCGATATAACCAACGTGTACCAATGGCATATTGTCCATCTGATAAGTCAACCAATGTCCAAACATTCTGAATTTGAAATTGGAGAAGCTCCTCTTGCATAGCCTCTATCCAACTTGAATCTTTAAGTGCTTCAGAAATGTTGTTTGGTACAGTTTGAGATAACAAACAAGAGAATAGACATACGTTTGCATGCTCACTCTTACTTCTTGTGATCCTTTCATTCACACTTCCAATTATATTGGATTGAGGATGATATTTGTGAATCCTTGAAGTAGGCACAGATTCAACAATCACCTCTTCATCCAAATTTGTATAATTGAAGTCTTGAATGGTTGTAGTTTTGCTTGAAGGATCAGACTCATATGGTGAATTGTGGAAATAATGGTATCCTTCTTCAACAATCAATTTTTCACTTTCATGTATGTCTTCAATTGCATTAATGTTGGATGATGATTCTTGAGCATTGGTGTTTGATGTGTTTGGAGGATCTGATGGTGGAAGACAATCATCAAAATTTGCATGAATATCTAGATTTGACAAATCTGGATACTTTGTAGGGAAAGGCAAAATAACTTCATCATCTGATTCTCCTCCTGAATTTGAACATGCAGAAAACTCAAATGACTTAGAATTCGATGAATTTGTCAAAGCATCTATGTCAAATAACCAAGCTGAACCATCTATGCAAGTAGGAAAAGAGTTTTCATGAAACTCAACACTCAATGATTCCTCAATAATGTTGTGTTTTGAATTGTATACTCTATAAGCAATGGATTGTGATGAGTATCCTACAAACAAACCATCACTTGCTTTTGCATCGAATTTAGCTAATTTGTTAGCGGTACTTAACACAGATACAGGACAACCAAATGATCTAAAGAAACCAATTTGAGGTTATCGTTTGAAAAGTAATTCATATGGAGTCTTGTTATGATCTTTGAAAGTGAGACTTCTGTTTTGAACAAAACAAGCAGTTGACACAGCTTCTACCCAAAAGGTAATAGGTAGTTTTGAGTTAGCTAGTATAGTTCGAGCAGCTTCAATCAATGTCATGTTCTTGCGTTCTACAACTCCATTTGGTTGTGGAGTTCTAGCAGCACTGAACTGTCGATCGATTTCTTTATCTGCACATAAAGAATCAAAGACTTCATTTTTGAATTCTGTACCATTACACTTCTCATTACTTTAACTTTAAATTCATGTTGATTCTCAATTTTAGTAATGAAAGTTTTTAAGATCTCTGTAGTTTCAGTCTATTTATGCATGAAAAATACCCAAGTGAATCTAGGAAAATCATCAATTATCACATGAAAAAATTGTTTCTTTGAGTAATTCAAAACATTTGTAGGTCCAAAAAGGTCCATGTGCAAATGTTTAAGAGGTGTAACATTTGAATTAACAATTTTTGACTTGTGAGATTTTCGATGTTGTTTTCCTTTTAAGCATGCAAAGCATTTGTCAATGGCATAAAACATCTTTTGTGGTATTCCCACTACATGTTCATGTTTGACCAAGTTATTCATATTGTTGTAGTGAGTGTGACAAAGAAGTCGGTGCCTAAGAACTGATTCATCCTCAGATGCTTTTGAAAGTATACATGTCTCTTGATCACTGTGAGACATAACACTCATATCCATCATGTAGATATTGTTGTGTCTTGGAGCTTTCATTTGTATCCACTCTTCGGGTATCTAAAAACCTGGTTTCAAAATATAACAGAATTTTTCATCAAACATCGTTTTGTAACAGTTCCTTGTTCACAATATATTCAAACATATTTGTGTAACACTAAGTAAATTGTACCTCATTTGTTCACAATAACTGATGATATGTATAGAAATATACATATTTATTATTCACATTTAACACGAATATGTTTATTAATTGGTTGTAAGTTCATTAGTTAAAGTACTAAATTGTGGTTTTTGTGATTTTATAGCCAAAACAACCCACCGAAGAAAAGAACAGAGAAAAGACGTGATAGTACATGTAGGTTGGACTCACCGGCATGTCGGTGTTACTTTTGAATTGTTATGTATTTTGTTCTTATTGTAACTAGCGAACCTACGGGTGAACCTATAGGTTCACTCGGAAGTCCAGATTAGAATAAACTTTAGATTAGATCAGTCGCCGGGCGAATCTGTTTGTGCCCGGCGAAGCTGATAGGTTTGCATGACAGATTCGCTAGCGAATTTGTCAGCGAACCTATGTCTGTTCTATATAATGTAATGTTTTCTCATTTGAATGCAAGTTCTACAAGTTTATCAAACCCTAATTGTGTGCGTGTGACGACTGAGGTGCTAGGAGCTTATTATTATCATCTTTGTAGCTTGATTACCTCTGTTTGTGTTGATTTGATTTTTGTTATTGTGTATTAAGTTTATTTGGACAATGTTTCATTGAACTCAAGTGGGTTTTGTTGTTTACTTATCATTATAGCACTGAAATCTCGATCTAATAGACCAAAAATATGGTATCAGAGCCTTAGTGCTCTTGATAGTCTGAGATCTTTGTGATTTTTGTGAAGTTTTTGGGTTTTAAATGGCAAAACACTGTTTGATTCATTTCAAAACTGTTTGTTGTGTTTTTGAGTTGGAATTTGTTTTGGGATTGTCATATTTGGTACTAGGAAGCTACAGAAACAAACGGATCTTCAATTGGTTGTGTTTTAAGGTTGTTTTGGTTGATTTTGGGCTGAGAAAGTTTCTCTCGTAAGTCAGCGAACCTAGACATTCATACAACGAACCTGTGGATCATACATCGAACCTATACAATATTTGTGATTTGGAAATATCAATTTTTGATTAGCGAATCTGTCACATTTTGAACGAAAGTTCACCTGTTTGGTTCTGTGAGCAAGTGAAGTTGCTACCAAATCTATTATTTGAGCACAAGACTCTGTTCTGTCAGGCGAATCTGTGCAGCGAACCTGTGCTCATCGTTCATTGTTGCGCGAACCGTTTGTAATACTGTCGAGCGTACCTGATTAGATTCACTCGAGCGAATCTATCGGCGAATCTGTCATCAACGAATCTAATATCTGATTGGATTTATGTCTATGTCAATGTGAATGATATGGAGTGTTCAACCAAATAGGCCACCGAGGCTTGTGAATGGTGAAAATTTTGAGGACTGGAAGCGTTGTTTGAAGGCGTTTTCTTCTATACTAGTTATAACCAATGGGAGTCGATTGTTAATAGGCCTCACATGCCAAAAAGAGTTGAAGGTACCGTTACTTTACCAAACAATGATCCAAGTACTTACACTAAGAGTGATATCAGGTTATTTGATCGTGACAGAAAGGCCCTTGGAGCTTTGATACTTTGTTTGCTTCAAGACATTTACAATAGGTTTGCTGAACACACAAATGCAAAAAGTTTGTATGATGCTTTGTGTGAGTTCTATGATGGTAATGAGGACCTCAAGTTGGATAGAAAAGCTCAAGCTGAGAAAGAGTTTAATTCATTTGTGGGGTACAAGCAAGAAAGTCTGACTGATATAACCAATAATTTTCTGTCCGTATCAAGCAATCTGAAAAAGTATGACGAGAAACTGGGAAATAATGAGCAAGTTACAAAGCTTTTAGATTCACTTCCCCCTCAGTGGAGTCTTCAGATCAAAATGTTGAAGCAAGAGAGAAACTTCCGTGACTTTAAACTAATGGATGTGATAAACAAGCTGAAGTCATTTGATCTTGATGTGAAGAGAAAAGAATACAATCAATCTATGATGCTTCCAAATGTCCCTCCTTAGAATGGTGCACTGATTACATCCGCTGCAATCTCACATGTTTATGGTGTAGTATCTAGAGGATCATCAAGTTTTGGGTCTGTTAAATCTGATGGTGCATTTACAAGTGTTGGTTCTGGCTCAAATGCATCTGTCACCACTCAGATTCCGTCTGACACAATGCCCTTTTTTAGGATGTTTGTTCACAGCTATGAAGCTCCGGTTGCAGGAGAATTGAAAGGTAAGGGAATGACAGTTGAAGACATGTATCAGGTGGATCCTGATGATCTTGAAGAAACTGATATTCAATCGCAAATGGCAATGCTCACTCTTCGTGCTAGAAGATTTATGGATAGAACAGGTCGAAGAAATTTTGAAAATCAGGGTCAGAACAACAAACTTGGGTATGACAAAGGGAAGTTGAGATTTTACAACTGCAAGCAACTAGGACATTTCAAGAGAGAATGTCCTTTACCAATTGTCACTGGATCTGTTAATTCTAGAAATTCAAGAACTGTTCCAATTCAAGAAAGAGCTGAGGAAGTTAAACCAAGGAAAGAACTGCACTACTCACTAACTTTGATTGGAGCGCTGAGATTGAAGAAATAAAGGAACAAATCAATCATGCTTTAATTGCTGAGATTGTTGAGGAGCCTGCTCTCGATGACAACTATATTAATTGCTTTGATCCTTTTAAAGAATTTTATGATGAAGATGGTGAAAATTCTGATGAGGCCATTGAGTCGAAAGTGGTAATGGTTGAAGAGGTTCAAGATTGTAAGGATCTGGAATTTGCTGTTACAATTGAGGTTCAAACAGATGTTATTGCTCAAGGACATCTGGGTCAAGAAGAGGTGATTCATTCTGGATTTGTATGTGAAGCTGTTGTTGAAAAAGAAGAAAAGGTTTCTGTCAACATTGCTGAAGGAGTGAAAAATGCTGGTACTGAAGAATCAAAGTTGAACATGGAAGCTATGATCGAAAAGGCTAAGGAAGCTGTTGATGAATACAAGAGGAACACTCCTTATTGCCAGTGTGATCGTGCACTTGTTGCTGAAAAACTGGTAATTGGTCTTCCTTATGAAATTGTAGAATTTGAAACAAGAAAAGTCAAAAATAAACTGGAACAATGGACAATTTCAAGCATGAAAAGGGAGGACCTTTGCAAGAAACAACGGGGGGATAGAATTAAGACCGGTTTGGGTTATAAAAATGATGCACAAGTATACCCTCCACCTAGTACTTTATTTTATTCTCCTACACCCATTCCTCTTCCATCAAATGAGTTGATACAATAGATTATACATAATGATACTAACCACTCTATTGCAGGTTTAAGTGGAATAAATCTTAAAGAGGTGCAAGAGGAGTATGCTTATGGTGGAGTAGTGGCCTTGGCTGTTCTAGCAGTTCTAGTTGTTCTAGTTTTGATTCAAAGAAGTCTATTGAAGACAGTAGCTTAATTAATTTTGTTTCTAGTCATGTTTTACATTCAGACAATTTTATGTGTAATAGTAATTTAAAATACTCTACTTCAAACATTAGTCATTTGAATGATGATTTCATTGGAAATGTTTGTGTGAATGACAAAGACGAACTTTCAGGTCATGTCTTTGGAAGTCAAACCAAAACAAACTGTTTTCAAAAGTTCATTTCTCATCAAATTCCATCTTTCACACCTATAAGGATTTCAAAACCTAAAGACAAGGAATCATCTTTTTCATCCATGAATCACATCTATAAACGTAAATCAGAACCTAATAAGGTAAAAGTCACAGTAGGTAAATCAAAAGAGCCTTATGACTCTTACAGTGATTGTAACTCTCAATTATCTGATTGTGATGAACAGATAGAAATAGATAGAATTCGTGTTTCCAAAGTTTTCAAAGTAGGTTTGAAATCTCATTGCTTTAAATGTGGAAATGATAATCATACTGTCAAACAATGTCCTGAGTTAGTTGCAAAAAGTTCAAAGCATAGATCTTTAGGAAGAAGATTGAATACATTTGTAAATAATTTTTTCAGTAACTCTTCTTCAGTTCAAAGACCTAAGTAAACTAAGGCTTGGGTACCAATTTCAAAAGTATAATTCACTTTTTTGAAAATGTCAGGAACACTTCAGTGCCGTTGTAAATAGTCATTGGCAAATTATCGAATTATTAATGATGGTTATGTTGCTTTTGTGGGAGACAAGAAGGGTGGAAAGATGATTGGTGAAGGAGAAGTCTCAAATGGTTCACTAACCTTGGAAGATGTTAACTATGTTCCTGAGTTGTCATTCAATCTTCTTAGTTGTTGGTCCATAATGATCGTGATTTCAGTGCTTTGTTGACTTGTTTAACACAAATATAACCAATACTTGAAGAACAAAGTGTAGAAAGTCCAAACAACCCAATATCAAGATCTAACACACAATCGAGGTTAATAAGCTACAATGATAAGTAGAATAAGCTCCTAGCACCTCAATGGAACGATTACACAACACAAATCAGTGAAGAATAGCTTGAGTAAAAGACGTGCAAAAGTTGTATAAATGTGAAGATAAGGTTACAATATATAGTAGTGTTAGGTTCGCTGATAGATTCGCTCTAGCGAATCTATCCAGCGAACCAACACAGGTTCGCTGGGCACATAGGTTCGCCCAGTCGACACCTAGATACAAAAGACATGTCTGACCTGCGGGCGAATCTATAGATTCGCCCGTAGGTTCGCTAGCACTAATTACATTACAAGTCAAACAATTACAACCAAAAGTAACACCGACAAGCCGGTGGGTCCAACCTATACATAGTGACTATCAATACTCCCCCTAGGTTGGACCTCACCTGGGGAAGTCTTCTGATTAGCTCCGTCTTCATTGGCTTCAAAGATGTTCGATGAACGCTCCTGCCCTTTCTTTGATCCCGGCCATTGGGTTTGTATAATCTTCAGTTCCGGCCTCATCTTCACTTAAATTCAGCATTGAGTCTACAAACTCAGCATCTGCGACCTCTGTATCAGGCTCAAGTTGAACTATCGTATCCGCCTGTATCTCAGCAGTTGGCTCCTCGCTTACTACCTCCAAGTCAATAACTTCAACAGGTTTCTCAAACCTCTGCTCTATAGTTCGATCAAGTTGTCGTGTCAAGTCATCCATCTCCATTTTCAGATCATCCGTCCTCCTCAATCTTTCATTCACAGCTTTCAGCTCAGCACGAATCCCCCGGGCTTTATTAGCAACCTTCACAAACAGGTTTGCCTCAGCAGCAGTGTCAACTCCAGCCCCGTGCTTAATTCTGTTCTCACATAGCACTTTCAGATCCTCATCACTGAAGGAGAAGACCTCCATAGGATCAAATAGACGGATTTCCGGACGGTCTTCACCTTGTAATCTGATAACGGCCTCCCCCGAACTGTTGTCGTAGAACCATTTCAGGAAATTTTGCAGTCTCGGCGGCTGAGTTTCGGGGACCCTGACCCTCGTCATCACCTTCGGAGCAGCAATTTTCAGCACGATCTTGCCCTTCCATGATACCCAATGTTTATCCACCTTCTGCCTCATCCTCCTAGGCTTTTGGTATCCAAACTCAACAAAATCAGACTTAGCTGCTTCCCTGATCGCAGCTTCAAACGCACAAGCCCTACCACTATCTTCTTTCCCGAGTAGAGGTAGCTCAGCCAGTCTTCTCAAGTCCCAACGAGGAAAGGTGGCGAAATGTTTCCGGTTCTTGACATACGTAATGTCACCACCCCTCCTTTTAATCATATACGCCTCCACCAAACAGTTGTACTTCCATGCTATGATCTGTCTATCTTGCTGTTTGGTGTTGGGTTCATCTAAGTGTTGGAATATCGGAACCTCAGGCACCACTTCTTCTTCCTTCCTGAACCATTCAGATTTGTCTAACTCAGCGTGCTCAAACTGATAACTCATCCCTTTTTCTTCCACCTTATACATTTCCGGCTCTTCATCCAAATCTTCTTCACTATTTTCATCAATATCAGTATCAGGTTCATCAACCAATGTATAATCCACCCCAGATCCACCAACAACTTCATCCCCTTCAAATACGTCCATATCAATCCCCATATCTTCATCAAACTCTTCTTCCACGGCTTTTCCCTTTCCTTTACCACCAAAATCAACATCCATTAACGGATACTTTGCAATATCCGTTAAGGAGTTCAGTTCTGCTTCAGACATAGCCGGATCAGTTCCAGCATTCACCTTCAATTCGTTTAGCTCTTTGAAGACCCTCACCAGCAGGCACTGCTGATCTTTCATCATACGACCCATCTCGTATATGACAGTGGATTTCTCAGCATCCTGTTTCTCCAATTCTTCATGTTTATCTTTCAGCTCAGCCAGATCAGCCTTTAATTTCTCAACCTCATCCTTCAATTCAGTTCCAGATCCAGCAGATGTACCCCCTGTATCATGCCTAGCCTTCTTTGAACCTTCAGCATTTGTATCAGACCTTTTCTTTGTCCTCAGTTCTCTGCCAGCATCAATTTCATCTTGGATCTCGTCCACCTCCCGTTCAAACGAATAATCTTTATCCTTGGCATAGGGTTTCCGTTTCCTGATCTTCTTTTCAATCACCTCTATATTTTCTCCACCTCTTTTCCTTTCCGACTCGATCAACCTTTGTATATAAACCCACCTATCAGCCGGATACATATTCTCCCACAAATACGTAGTCCTTCCAACACAATCCGGCCTCACAGATTTACAATCCTTGAAGATTCGTGAATGCATATCCCAGACCTTCAGTTCAGCACCCTCCACAGGCAGATTTGGTAGTTTATCATTCAGAATCATCTGAATGAATCTGGGATACATTAGCCATTTTGCCCCCTTGCTGGCATGGATGTTCTCGAGCATGTAGGTGTAAATCAACTTGGCAAGATTTGCTTTCTGCCCTCGGCAAAACAGCATCATGGCTCGAGCCCAGTCCAAGTTCAGCCCGTCCGTACCCCCCTTTCTGTGATCCAGGCACATAATGAACACATGTGCTATATACCTCCATTCCTGGATCAGGTAGGACTTAACAAACTCCATTTTCTTTTCGCCGGGCATCGGCCCCTCATACCCGGCAGTCCGAAATGCCCCGTAAACTTCTTCAGCTGACATATGTACCTCCTCACCCACATCATCCTCCAGCCTCAAAATTCTAGCCAGATCGGCTTCAGTAAACGCCAAGTCTTGGCCACAGACATTTGCACAGATACGTGACGGCAGTACCGACACGTTCATGACCGCAGTTCGCCAGAAATCCCGAACGTGCGTCTCGTATATGGTGGGAGAATGAGAGATGGCATGATGAATGTGTGACGACTTCAGCCATATGATAGCGTCTCTATAGCTGCTGGCCTTTTCGAAGTTTTCGTCGAGTAAAGCACACATGTTGTGCTTTTTCTCGAAGAATAAAGTCGACATTTTGCCTGAAAAATAAACGGAGATTGATCAGAAATGAAGATTTGAAAATCAGAAAATAGATTCGCTGGAAATTAGGTTCGCTAGTATAGCGAACCTGAGATTTTGGCACCAGAACCTATAAATTCGCTGACATGAAAAATCAGTCATTGTTGTCGAGCGAATGTATAGGTTCGCTAGAAACAGTCGGGCGAATCTATGTTGTTGCGCGGGCAGCATAACGACATAGATTCGCTCGAGGTCTTGAACTTTCGTTCAGGTTCGCCAGAAGAACACTTAGATTCGCTGGAAACCCTAGTTTTTCAAAAACGGCCGAAATCACATACAGTCAACTATTTTTAGGCATTTAAAGCAACAAACAGGTAGTATAATCACAAGACGAGGCTATTATGAAGTAAAACCCTAACATTTAACATACAATTAGTCATTTAATCAACACTAATTTACAGATCGACAGATAAACATGGATGCGGTGCGATTAAGAGTTTAAAAAGGAGATTAGGGTGTAGACGATGACATACCAAACACTAAGAAGTTGTTTAATGTATGAAAAAGCCGTAAATCGGTGAGAATCGAACGTTGGTGGTTTGGTTTTTTGAAAAATCGTGCTACAGTGCAGTTACTTGAGATAATACGCTGACACAGTATATATATACAACCATAGATTCGCTAGCAGTCAGTCCAGCGAACTTTAGGTTCGCTGGAAGACCAACAGACAAAACAACCGACAAGTTCGCTAGCAGGTTCGCTGACACAAAAACAAGGATGTTTCATGTCAGCGAAACAAGGAGAGACCGGGCGAACCTTGGGCGCCGAGCGAACCTGTAGGTTCGCCTTAGGTTCGCTAGACAAACAACAAAAAATTATTTTTGGATTTTCTTAAAAAATTAAAAAAAAAAACTTTGTAAATCCGTAAATACGTCCCACGACATCAACGCTCCAAAAATAAACATATACATAGGTAAACCTAATAAAGTAAAATGAAATAAAATAAAATAAAATAAAAAATTAGAATAACAGGAGACGGATTTAAACGCTAGAAAGGATATATATTCTTCATGATGTTTTGAGTAGAATCCGGAGAATCATCGATTGGCGGGATTGCAGATATGTTTGTCCATTTAAACCCATGCCTTAGTCCTTTCAACAAGAGATTAGCAGCTTCTTTTATCATGTTTATGGTTTGTTTGAAGAAGCTCAGACAACTCGGTCCCCACAGACATCTAGGTAAAAAGAACAGGTTCTGTCATCAGGGTATATCTGAGCAATACTATTGACTTTGCTTGAATTTCAATGATCAACTTTTGAATGTTGACCGATGCATTAGCATTTTTGACACTTGTGCAATTTTTGCATCTTTTCTTTGTGAGTGGAGCTTGTCAGCGATTGATTCATTTTGAAAAACAATGCGACTTATTATTTGGGAAACTCAAATAGTCTAGAGCTCCAGGTCTATACTCACGTATAACAGAGGAGATAAACATTTGAGCATGCTCGGTGAATCTTCAGGTCAATACTTCCGTATAGCAGAGAAGATTCACCAACTCCAGGTCAATACTTCCGTATAGCAGAGGAGTTAAGCACTTGACTCAAAACGTTCTGAGGAGTTAACGAGTAACTCACTCAGAGGCTTTTCCGAAGAGCATCACTAGCAGCTTTTTATTTTATTTGTTTTGCATACTAGAAACTCGATTCGGGGATAGGGCGAGGGTGATTTGGGATTTTTTAGGGAAATCAAGACAAAGATTTGACACTCTCAACCCATTTTTGACAGAACCATTATCTTTGTGCAATCCAATCATGTCAAGGGGATAATCCTTGTTGTCGAGATCTTGAGCGTTATGTTTGGCTGCACAATCACTGTTTACTTCGTTTTCGGGCTGAGCCTATCTGACATATCCCAAACGCAATGCTTCTGACCTCCTTCAACGACTCTTCAACATCAATCAAAACGGAGATCCTGAAATAGCAAAATTTGAAAAACTATAAATAGTTAATCTTTTATATCTCCCCCAAAATTTCTATATAATAGCCGTCTAATAAGAAATTTTTGTTTTTCAGATTTTCTTAATATATATATATATATATATATATACAAAAGTAAAAGAAAGATAAAAGAAGATAGAATAAAATTAAAGTAATGGAGCAATGAATCGAGTGACCCACGGATTTTTCAAAGAAGATAAAGACCAGATTATTTACAAAGACCAGATTATTTACATATTTACAAAAGGATTCTCACAGAAAAAGGTTTTCAAAAAGATATAAGTCCAAGCATGGAGATCAATTCATAAAAACGTGGTTTGTCAAAAGTTTTTGTGAAAAGATCTGCTTTTTGCTTTCTAGTTTCGATAGGAATAATATCAATAAACCCCTTTTCCTGTGCATCCCGGATTGCATGAATTCTTGTTTCAATGTGCTTGGTTCGAGTGTGATGAATGGGATTCTTGGCGATTCCAACAGCAGCTTCATTGTCACAAAAGAGTGGTGTGTGAAGAAAGTTGATGCCATAATCCATCATCTGATGTTGAATCCACAGCACTTGGCAACAGCAACTTGAAGCAGCAATGTATTCTGCTTCTCCTGTGGACAGAGAGACTGTTGTTTGCTTCTTGCTTTGCCAGGAAACAAGACATTCTCCAAGGTATTGACATCCACCAGTGACTGACTTCCTGTTAATCCTGCAACCAGCATGATCACTATCAGAAAAAGCATGTAAATCAAAGTTCCCACCTTTTGGGTACCAAAGTCCCAAACGAGAGGAACCCTTAAGGTAACGGAAAATTCGTTTGACAGCTTTTTCGTGTGATTCTTTTGGATTTGCTTGGAAACGAGCACAGTAACACACGGCAAATGTAATATCTGGACGACTTGCTGTCAGATACATGAGAGATCCGATCATCGAGCGGTACCGATGAGCATCCACAGGATTCCCATTATCATCGGAAGTAAGGCATGTTTGAGCAGTAAAAGGAATTAGTTCAGGAGAAGAGTCATCCATGCCAAACTTCGTGAGGATTTCTTTGATATATTTCTCTTGGTGGATTAGAATCCCATCAGGCTTTTGCTCCACTTGCAGCCCCAAGAAGAAACACATCTCCCCCATTATAGTCATCTCAAAACGATCCATCATCACCTTCTCAAATTCTCTACACAACCCTTCATTAGTCGAACCAAAAATGATATCATCAACATACACCTGAACGATCAGCAATTCGCCATCCACCTCCTTCTTGAATAATGTCATATCTATACTCCCACGAGAGAAACCCTTACTGAGGAGATACTGTGTCAGAGTTTCATACCAGATCCTTGGAGCTTGATGCAACCCATACAACGATTTGTCAAGCTTGTAAACCTTTGACGGGAAATCAGGATCCTCGAAGCCTGGTGGTTGACACACGTAGATCTCCTCATCGATGTCTCCGTATAGAAATGCACATTTCACATCCATCTGATAAACCTTAAAGTTTTTGTTCGCAGCATGTGCAAGAAAGATTCTGATGGCTTCCAGGCGAGCGACTGGAGCAAAAACTTCGGTATAGTCAATTCCCTCCTCTTGGGCAAAACCTTGAACAACCAGTCTCTCTTTGTTTCTAATTACAACACCACGATCATCTGGCTTGTTCCGAAAAACCCATTTAGTGCCGATTGGACACTTGTTAGGAGGAAGATCAACCAGTTCCCAAACTTTGAGCTTCCTGAATTGCTGCAGTTCCATCTGCATGGCATCTACCCAACTCGGATCTTCAAGTGCCAGTTTATAATTCTTTGGAACGACTTGTGACAGAAAGGCAGCATAAAGACATTCATTAATCAAACCGCTCTGACTCCGGGTTCGCACACCATCGGTAATAGATCCAATGATATAATCGTGAGGATGGTTTTTCAGGGTTTTGAAGTCAGTGTTGAGAAGTAAAGGATTTTGGTCGGTTGAGGGTGTTTGATTTGATGGTTGTGAAGGTGTAGGTGATGGGATGGTAGTGGATGTGGATGGAATATCTGATGAAGAAGTTTGAACAGTAGTTTGAGGTGGTGGAGGTGGTGGAATGTCAAATGAAGTAGGAGGTAGTTGTGTAGTGGATGTGGAAGGTTGTGATTGTGATGGTGTGGGTGTATGATTGAAAATAGAAACCGATGTGTGTGGAATAATGTCGTCATCGTCAGAGTCAGGAAGATTAAATGATTTGAAAATGGTGGTGGCATCATAAAACCAAGCCGGTTCACTACCAATACTTGTAGTGTTTGATTCTTGCCAATCAACATAGTAGGACTCTTGCACAATCCGTGTTCGCTTGTTGTAAACGCGATACGCCTTTTGTGTGTTAGAGTATCCCACAAAGAAGCATTCATCAGAGACAGCCCCAAACTTCGTCTTCTGATCTTGAGTATTCAGAAGAGTGCAAGAACATCCAAAGGGGCGTAGAAAATCAATCAGCGGCTTAATCCCTCGAAACAGTTGGTATGAAGTCTTCATCTTTTCTTTGACTATCAGTACCCTGTTAAGAACATAAGCAGCACAATTAACCGCTTCAGCCCAGAAAATAATTGGAAGTTTTGACTCGATCAGCATAGTCCTAGCGGCCTCCACAAGAGTTCGGTTTTTCCTTTCAGCAACACCATTTTGTTGTGGTGTTCGGGCAGCGCTAAACTGTCTGAGAATACCCTGTTGTTCACAGAAGGAGTTGAAGATGTGGTTTCTGAATTCGGTTCCGTTATCGCTTCTGATGGCTTGAACCTTCTTCTTTCCAAGAACCTCTATTAGAGGTATTAACTTCATCAATTCTTCTGCAGTCTCACTCTTGTTCGCCATAAATCTTACCCAGGTGTACCTAGAGTAATCATCTGTGACAACCAAGCAATAAGACTTTTTAGCTATAGATTTGACACTTATTGGACCGAATAAATCAGTATGTAACAATTCGAGGGGTTCTGAGATAGTATTTGTAATTTTGAGTTTATGTGGCTTTTTGTGCTGTTTTCCTCTGGCACAAGCCATGCATTTCTCAACCACAGAAAAATCCTTTTGTGGTAAACCCCTAACCAAATTGTTCTTAACCAATTTATTCAGAATTTTAAAATTGATGTGTCCTAAACGTTTATGCCACAAAAATGATTCAAAGGATGATGCTTTAGACAGGAGACATGTCACGGTGGAATTTGATTCCTGTGAACCCATATTCAACATATAGGTGTCATTTCGTCTCGGGGCTCGCATGATCACCATATCTTCGGGAATAGTAAACTCTGGCTTCAAGAACAGGCATTCATTTGGAAGAAACAGCACAGGAATGTTCTTATCACAGATTTGTGATACACTCAGAAGATTGAATGCCAGCTCAGGAACATAGTTGACGTCTTCCAAAGTAAGTGAGCCATTTGAGACTTCTCCTTGACCAATCATCTTCCCGCCTTTCTTATCTCCCGCAAAAGCAACATAACCTCCATTTATGATCCTATAGTTAGTAAGAAGATCCTTCAATCCTGTCATATGTCTGGAACATCCGCTGTCAATATGCCAATGACTATTTACAACGGCATTTGAATGTTCCTGACATTTATTAAAAGAAAAGAAAAGTTAGACCTTTGCAATAGGCACCCAAGTCTTTGTGTACCTGGGTGGTGAAGCAGATGAAGTATTACAAAAGAAATTATTTACAAAAGTGTTTAATCTTTTTCTGACAGATTTTTGCTTTGGACTGTTTTGGATTAATTTGGAGCATTGCTTGATAGTGTGACCAGTGTTTCCGCATTTAAAACAGTGAGATTTAAAACCAGCTTTGGGAACTCTGTTAACAGGAATTTTATCCATTTCAATCTCCTCATCACATTCAGACAGTTGTGAGTTGCAGTCACTGTAAGTGTCATAGAGTTCTTTTAACTTACTTGTTGTGACTTTAACTGTATCAGATTCAGGTTTTGGTTTTAGAATGTATGAAAAAGATGATTCCTTCTCTTTTGGTTTTGAAATTTTCACAGGTGTGAACGTTGGAATTTGGTGAGTGAAGAACTTTTGAAAACAGTTTGTTTTAGTTTGACTTTCAGAGACATGACCTGAAAGTTTGTCTTTGTCATTCACACACACATTTTCATTCAAATCATCATTCAACATATTAGGGTTTGAAGTGGAGCACCCTAAGTTACTATTAAACATGAAATTGTCTGAATATGAAACATTACTACAAACAGGACTATCTAAACAAATGTCTTCAAAAGACTTCTTGGAATCAGAACTACTGCAATAACTACTGACAGAACAACCAAGTCCAACACTCCCACCATACGCGTACTCCTCTCTAACTTCCTTAAGGTTTACTTCACTCAAACCTGCAATGGAACTGTCAGTATCGTTCTGCATAATCTCTTGAATTAACTCATTTGAGGGATGAGGAATAGGTGTAGGAGAATAACAGAAAGTACTGGGTGGAGGATATGCATATGTTTCATTTTTACTAAAACCCAAACCTGTCTTTACCCTGGCCCCCCTTTGATTCTTGCACAGTTCCTCCCTTTTCATTCCAGATATGGTCCACTGCTGCAATTTGTTTTTAAGTTTTCTTGCTTCAAATTCAGCAAGTGTAACTTGCTCAGTCAAGTAGTTAATCTCACAGTTCTTTTCTAAAAGAGTTCTTTTTAAGTGTTCATTTTCTTTTAAAGCTTCTCTTAACTTAACAAAATATTTTGATTCACTTAATTTGAGCTCTTTGTTGGTTCTTTTTAATTCGTTTTCGTTTGACATTAACAGTTTATTTGCTTTGTATATGCCAATTAAACGAATTTTGCAAGCAGATGAACACATATCTTCAATAACATCATAAGGAAGACCGATTACCAGTTTTTCAGCGGCCAGAGCACGATCACATTGACAGTAGGGAGTGCTTCTTTTGAATTCATCAACTGCATCCAGCCTTGCCTTTTCGATCATTTCTTCCAAGCTAGCCTTAGACTCCTCCTCATGCTTTACTTCATTAACAGCGGCTTCACAAACTAACCCAGAATGATTCAGATGTCTTTGAGCAATAACATCTGATTGAACTTTAACAGCATCCTCCACTTTCTCTTCTTCTTCATTTCCAAAAAATTCTTTGAACGGATCAAAGAGATTTATATCATTGTCATCAAACTCAGTAATTTCAGCAATAAGGGCATGGTTGATCTCCTCCTTGGTTTCTTCGATTTCAGCACTCCAGTCAAAGTTGGTGAGAAGTGCAGTTTCATTCTTTGACTTTGCTTCCTCAACCTTTTCTTGAATTGGAGCAGATCTTGGACTTACAGAGTTAACTGGCTCAGAAACGATTGGTAATGGGCATTCTCTCTTGAAGTGGCACAGTTGTTTGCAGTTATAGCATCGTAACTTTCCCTTGTCATAACCCAGCTTAGCATTCTGTCCTTGATTTCCAAAGTTTCTTCTGCCAGTTCTTTCCATGAATCGTCTGGCACGAAGAGTGAGCATAGCCATCTGCCATTGAATATCTGTTTCCTCCAAATCATCAGGGTCCACTTGATACATATCTTCTACTGTCATACCCTTCCCTTTCAACTCACCTGCAACAAGAGCTTCATAACTGTGAACAAACATTCCAAATAAGGCCATAGTATCTGACGGAATCTGGGTGGTAACAGACGCATTCGAGCTTGAACCAACATTTGACGGAACACCAGCAGATTTAGCAGACGCATGACTTAATGGTCCTCTAGATGCAGCACTATAGACATAAGAGTTTGCAGCGGATGAGATAAGTGCAGCATTTTGAGAATGAATGTTTGGAACCATCATTGACTGATTATATTCTCTTCTTTTCACGTCAAGGTCAAAAGACTTCAGCTTGTTGATGACGTCCATCAATTTGTAGTCAGGAAAGTTTCTCTCTTGTTTCAGCAGCTTGATTTGAAGGCTCCATTGAGGAGGAAGAGAATCTAACAGTTTTGCAACTTGTTCGTGATTGCCCAGCTTTTCATCATATTTCTTCAGATTACTTGACACAGATAGAAATCTATTTGTAATATCAGTCAAGTTCTCTTGTGAGTATCCCACAAAAGAGTTGAATTCCTTTTCAGCCTGAGCTTTTCTGTCCAGTTTCAGATCTTCATTGCCATCATAAAATTCACACAATGCATCATACAGACTCTTTGCAGTTGTGTGTTCTGCAAACCGGTTGAAGATGTCCTGATGTAAGCAAAGTATCAGTGCCCCGAGTGCCTTCTTGTCTCGATCTAGTAATCTGATGTCTGCTTCAGTGAAAGTGCTTGGATTTGTGTTTGTTGAAGTAACAGTTCCTTCAACAGTTGTTGGCACGTGCGGACCATTTACGATAGATTCCCATTGGTTGTAATCCGTGTAGTAGAAAAAGGCTTTCAGACATCTTTTCCAGTCTTCAAAGTTTTCACCACTAACAAGCCTCGGAGGCCTATTAGGTTGAACGCTATCCAGATCATTCATATTCAATGTTGATGAAGTCATAACTTTGACCAGATAATAGATTCGCTGAAAAATGACAGATTCGCTGGCTAGTTTCGCTAGAAGAACACAGCAGATTCGCTGGCAAATTCGCTGGTAGCAGATTCGCTCGACAGTCAAACAGTTTCGCTGACGAGCAAGCACAGATTCGCTGGCCTGATTTTGGCAGCAGTTTCGCTTGCACAGTCAGTCAAATAGATGAACTTTCGTTCGATGATATGTTTGATTCGCTGGCCACAACACAATCCAAACAGGACAAAAATTTGAATTTAGATTCGCTGGAAGAACTGACAGTTTCGCTGGAAGAACTAATAGTTTCGCTGGTAGCTCAACCACTCTGAAACAGTACGGAAACAGCTCGAAAACCCTCAAAACTTGACCATTTGCCTACAGGTTTGTTTTAAAAGCTTTCTACGTTCAAATAACACAACCCCTGAGCAAAATACAACACCAAACACACTAAACAAGCTTCAAACAGAATCCAAAGAGTTTTGACCCAAAAACTTCAAAAATCAACACAAAAATCACTTGAATCAAAAAATCAAGAGCACTAAGGCTCTGATACCATATTGTTGGTCCATAATGATCGTGATTTCAGTGCTTTGTTGACTTGTTTAACACAAATATAACCAATACTTGAAGAACAAAGTGTAGAAAGTCCAAACAACCCAATATCAAGATCTAACACACAATCGAGGTTAATAAGCTACAATGATAAGTAGAATAAGCTCCTAGCACCTCAATGGAACGATTACACAACACAAATCAGTGAAGAATAGCTTGAGTAAAAGATGTGCAAAAGTTGTATAAATGTGAAGATAAGGTTACAATATATAGTAGTGTTAGGTTCGCTGATAGATTCGCTCTAGCGAATCTATCCAGCGAACCAACACAGGTTCGCTGGGCACATAGGTTCGCCCAGTCGACACCTAGATACAAAAGACATGTCTGACCTGCGGGCGAATCTATAGATTCGCCCGTAGGTTCGCTAGCACTAATTACATTACAAGTCAAACAATTACAACCAAAAGTAACACCGACAAGCCGGTGGGTCCAACCTATACATAGTGACTATCATTAGTGTATCACAAATATGTGATAAAAATATTCCTGTACTGTTTCTTCTAAACGAATGCCTATTGTTGAAGCCAGAGTTTACAATTCCTGAAGAATTGGTGATCATGCGAGCTCCAAGACGAAATGATACATATATGCTGAATATGGGATCAAAAGAATCAACTTCCACTGTGACCTGTCTTCTGTCTAAAGCTTCATCTTTTGAATCTTTTCAATGGCGTAGACGTTTAGGACACATTAATTTCAAAATACTAAATAAGTTAGTTAAGAACAAGTTGGTAAGGGGACTACCACTTAAAGATTTTTCTGTGGTAGAGAAATGCATGGCTTGTGCTAAAGGAAAGCAGCACAAAAAGCCACATAAACTTAAAATCGAAAATTCTATTTCACAACCCCTCGAATTTTTACATACTGACTTATTTGGTCCAATAAGTGTCATATCAATTGCTAAGAAATCTTATTGTTTGGTTGTCACAGATGACTACTCAAGATACACTTGGGTGAGATTTCTAGCAAACAAGAGTGAGACTGCTGACGAGTTAATGAAGCTGATTCCCCTGATTGAGGTTCTTGGAATGGAATTCAAAAACCATATCTTCAATTCATTCTGTGAACAAAGGGGTATTCTCAGACAGTTCAGCGCTGCAAGAACGCCACAACAAAATGGTCTTGCTGAGAGGAAGAACCGAACTCTTGTGGAAGCAGCTAGAACTATGCTGATTGAGCCAAGGCTTGTAACATTTGCCCCGATCCAAACCCGATTCAAATTCAAACCCGAACCCAATCGGATATCAATGAAATTTTTTCGTCGTATCATAAAATAAAAGTAATTATATCATATTGATTTATTCAAGTTATTACATTAAATTATATAATTAAATCATTAATTAATTTGATCAAACAGTTTGGAGGCTTCGTGAACACAATTAACACTCTTATCCCGACTTTTCTTATCATCCAAGTTTATTATATACTCCTTAGGACATTGTGTTTTGGAAAGCATAGATGTAAAGGATAACAAGTAAGAAACTCTACAGTTGGATTATTAGTTTTGGCATAAGGTGACTTTCGGGTGATTATTTTACCAATCTTTCTCCATTCTTGGGCTATCACTTTTTATCATTCAAAGCTCTTAGACATACTTGGTATTCTAGGGAATAAGTATGTTCATTCGGCGAATCAAATCGAGTCTAAACAAAACAGAAATCACAAACAAAAGTTTGAGAACGTAACCCTTTACCCTCACCAAGATCCAAGGTTTAAACTCAATTTTCGAAATCATAAATGCAGTATTACTCTCTTACATATGATAGTACTCTGAAAAATATGAACGTAGGCGAAAACCGCTCGAGAAACGGAGTTATAACGAAGCGGAAATCGCGAAAACAAGTTTGGTGTTTGTTGCTAAATTACAATACGCGATTTTTACCTTGAAGTTGTCCCACATCGCCCCAAAGCCATTATTTTCCTCTATTTCATACCTATAAATACCTTTGCTTGGTTCCTTAAAGCCTACAACTCCTAGATTTAGTCTAAACAAGTAAAATAGCTAAATTTTGGTGGTTCTGCAAGTGCAATACCTTTTTGGGCGTTGTGTGTAGTTTTTTATTCTTTTGACGAGGAAGTGCTGCCCTACGAACTCGTCTCGTTTGTAAAGCTTCTTCAAAGTAATCTTCTTCTTTTTCTTTCTTTCTTTTCTTCCTTTCGTGAATCGTTCATTTAACGTTTTCTTAGTTTTTTTAGTTTATTTTAGGTTGTTAGTTAATGAGCATAGCCTTTAGGCTTAGTGTAGCCTTTTAGAGACTCAACGAGCACAGTCTATCATGTCCGTTCGTTTGACTATGCCTTAAAATGTGTACACGTCTTTTTTGTCTTCGTTTAACTAGGTTGAGTCACGCTTGCATACAAATGGTTTACCTATTCATTTGAGTTGCTGTCTGATCATAAACGTTCAAATCCCAAGGCATCCAGCGTGATACGACTATTCATCTCGATTCTTTTTCATCATACACTACTTTGTTTGAGCACCATTGAGGTGAGTATTTCATAGCCACTTTTTACGCTTTATTATTTTGGGGGAAATCATGTGACATCTATCAAATCACTTTTATTCATTTTTGTTCATTTATTCCTTTTATTCATTTATTCATTACATTCAATTCAATTCAATACATGTTTATGTTATTACTTGCAAATACGTGTTCATAATGTGATATACAATTAAGAGGCATAATCATTAATTATTACAAACCTCAGTTTCAATGATAGATTTATCGGCCTAACAAGCCCACCCCATATGGCTTTCGAGTGGTGATTGTAACTGCCTATTTCAGTTTGGGTACAACACGGCACTTATTCTGTGTGATTAAGTGGATGCATATTTAATCAGTTTGGGTACAACACGGCACTTAATCTGTGTGATTAAGTGGATGCAATTAATCAGTCAAATGGTTTGATTATGCAAATTGTTTATATATTGTGTTCACACTTGCAATTTATAGTATTAGCATTACATGTGAATTGAATCAAGTTAAATCATGTTTTATCATTATTATATGTATGCAAAACCTATGTCTACTCACCAGCTAATTCGTGAGCTGATCCATTTACTTTTCACATGATTTCAGGAAACGAAGATTAATTGTTAATCAAGACGCCTCATAATCTAGGACATACTTGGACCTAGTTAATAATAAATATTCAGAGTGTTGTGTTATTTGTTTATTTGGAAATTCAATGCCTTGTAATTAATGAAATATGAATTAAATGATATTTCAACTATTTTAGTACCATGAGCTATGAGCAATCTATTCACTATCGTCCGCCTCGAGGATTCCGCCGTCGGTCGGGGTGTGACAGATTGGTATCAGAGCCATGGTTATAGGGAATTAGGTTATTGGAAATGGAATGACCTAGTCTATAACTAAGGACCCAAACATGAGTCATCTCGTGTCATTAGTTCTTAATTCATGCTATTTGATTACGTATTTACTTGTTTACAAACATTGTATGTTTTACATATGCCTATTGTTTATCTCTTATTACAACTAATACAACTCTTATTATCAATCATTTGAACTTCAAAACTCTAGGGCTTATGCCTAATCCGGATCGATTTCCTAATCGATTCTCAAATTCAAATTAAGTGTTTATTTAATATTTTCAAATTGCTTCCTCAATTTTCAAATTCAATATTTTTATGTATGGTTTTTAAATCTCGTCAAAGTGTAAGTCTCGTAATTGAACACGTGCAATACTGGAAGAGTGGGTGCCTGTACTTCGGGTGTTCTGTCTAGGAAAGGTATTCATATAAATCCAAATCAACTGATGGATCCGTTACCTTACCTGGGAACCCTCGGGGTGAGTGTCCACTTATAGGTACGCATGTCTTCATTAAAATTATCGTGGACCTTCTACTTTGATAAGTCAACGTATTCGTGCGGTTTACGAACTAAGCGTCTACATTCGGAATATCTCAACATGATTTCAATATCTCATATTTTCAATAATTTCTCTAATTATTTATAAACTCATTTTTCTTAGTAGAAATATTTTTCAAAAAAACTCATTATTAAATTTCAATACTTATCATTTATACATAAATTTATCATCAAGTCCTCCTATAATTCAATTAATCACAAACTTACCAAGTTACCATCAAATTAACATATAATACATAAATCATAACTTCATCATTCAAATTTTCTCTTAATTCATAAACTAATTATCAAACTATCATATAATTTATTTAATCACAAATTATCATTATTCACATATAATTCATATAAACCTATGAAAAAAAACAATTCACATATAATTATGCAAATTCAAGTTCCAATGTATTTCATTTTCAAAATTTTTCTAACTTGAATCAACTACACTATTTATAACGCGCATAAATCTAAACTTGACTACCTTCATAATTACTTCTATTGTCTATGAGCTTGTTTGTCTATATAATTTGATTTTTCATTTAACACCATTATCCACGAACCTAATCCTTTAAGAACTCGGTAATCTATGCATGTGATATGTTAACCTAATTATCCAGAACCTTAGTAAAACTTGATCATACATGAATTTGATTTCTGTGACGCTATTGAAGATTATTTTACATATACATAACTGTCTAAATGCATATGAACTCGACTTACCATGAACATGGTTATCTAGTATATAGGAAACTTGATTTTTCATAAACATGAATTTCAATAAATTTGTTTAACTACAAACTCGATTATTCATGCATATGAACAATGTTAATTGCATAAAGTTGGCACCTAAATTAATGAACATTGATCTTTCTATCATCTAAGAATTTAATTTCTAATGAACTTGAATATCAATTAACTTTAATTACTCAAGCATGAAATCAGAACCTATGTGCATCTTTATCTGTATTTTTGAAGTTTTGTGTCCCTTGACCCCCACATGACATAATGAATTATGAGAATCATGCAAAGGCTAGTGTAATTACGGGTGCACACGGAATTACAAAAGTCGGTGCATGGAAGTCATAATAAGTTTTGTTGTGTGCTTTTGGGCAACGCGACAAATGTGGTGCGATAAGAACATGGTGGATACGCCGCTGGTACATCCTATATATAAGTGTACTTGTCACATCATCAAGTGAAGTGTTGCCTACGTCCAGTGAAGTTTGTGTGACTTCTGGATCTTGACCTATTGCAATTTAACTTAACAATGTTTTCTTTTACATCTTTCATTGATCATTATTCATCATCATCTAGTGCTCAAGTTGGTGATTCAACTTCTCGAGGTTGACGTATTCTTGTTCAACTAGAGGGAGCTAGATAACGTTAGTACACTTATGATGAAAAGCGTATTATCATGGAAATGTTTGGATTTGTGCCACATTTACTCATTTTATTAATCATGTTATTCATTTATTCATTCCCATCAATCACATTTTCATCATTTTTATCATTCATTCATTTTATCAATCTCATTTAGTTACTCTAATCATTTAGTAACTTTATTCATTTTTCTCTTTAAATCACTTTACTCTTCATCACACAAGTTAAACTGTAACAACATTTATCGATAATCTTAAACTCTATTCCATCACTATCTTGAGTATCAATGAATCACTATCCGAACCGTTCGTTCAATTACGTTCATCTGAACTCCTTATAACTCGAACAATATTATAAACGACACTTAATGATATTAAATGAACTAAAGAAAATAATTCTTATCATATTATCACATTTCAATTCTAAAACAGCGCATGTGAGACATGATTATGTTTCGAACACGATCGTGATACAACTATTAATTCTTTCACCAAAACTAACGTTAATCAAATTTCGGGACGAAATTTCTTAAAAGAGGGGTGACTGTAACATTTGCCCCGATCCAAAACCGATTCAAATTCAAACCCGAACCCAATCGGATATCAATGAAATTTTTTCGTCGTATCATAAGATAAAAGTAATTATATCATATTGATTTATTCAAGTTATTACATTAAATTATATAATTAAATCATTAATTAAGTTGATCAAACAGTTTGGAGGCTTCGTGAACACAATTAACACTCTTATCCCGACTTTTCTTATCATCCAAGTTTATTATATACTCCTTAGGACATTGTGTTTTGGAAAGCATAGATGTAAAGGATAACAAGTAAGAAACTCTACAGTTGGATTATTAGTTTTGGCATAAGGTGACTTTCGGGTGATTATTTTACCAATCTTTCTCCATTCTTGGGCTATCACTTTTTATCATTCAAAGCTCTTAGACATACTTGGTATTCTAGGGAGTAAGTATGTTCATTCGGCGAATCAAATCGAGTCCAAACAAAACAGAAATCACAAACAAAAGTTTGAGAACGTAACCCTTTACCCTCACCAAGATCCAAGGTTTAAACTCAATTTTCGAAATCATAAATGCTGTATTACTCTCTTACATATGATAGTACTCTGAAAAATATGAACGTAGGCGAAAACCGCTCGAGAAACGGAGTTATAACGAAGCGGGAATCGCGAAAACAAGTTTGGTGTTTGTTGCTAAATTACAATACGCGATTTTTACCTTGAAGTTGTCCCACATCGCCCCAAAGCCATTATTTTCCTGTATTTCATACCTATAAATACCCTTGCTTGGTTCCTTAAAGCCTACAACTCCTAGATTTAGTTTAAACAAGTAGAATAACCAAATTTTGGTGGTTCTGCAAGTGCAATACCTTTTTGGGCGTTGTGTGTAGTTTTTTATTCTTTTGACGAGGAAGTGCTGCCCTACGAACTCGTCTCGTTTGTAAAGCTTCTTCAAGGTAATCTTCTTCTTTTTCTTTCTTTCTTTTCTTCCTTTCGTGAATCGTTCATTTATCGTTTTCTTAGTTTTTTTAGTTTACTTTAGGTTGTTAGTTAATGAGCATAGCCTTTAGGCTTAGTGTAGCCTTTTAGAGACTCAACGAGCACAGTCTATCATGTCTATTCGTTTGGCTATGCCTTAAAATGTTTACACGTCTTTTTTGCCTTCGTTTAACTAGGTTGAGTCACGCGTGCATACAGATGGTTTACCTATTCATTTGAGTTGCTGTCTGATCATAAACGTTCAAATCCCAAGGCATCCAGCGTGATACGACTATTCATCTCGATTCTTTTTCATCATACACTACTTTGTTTGAGCACCATTAAGGTGAGTATTTCGTAGCCCCTTTTTACGCTTTATTATTTTGGGGGAAATCATGTGACATCTATCAAATCACTTTTATTCATTTTTGTTCATTTATTCCTTTTATTCATTTATTCATTACATTCAATTCAATTCAATACATGTTTATGTTATTACTTGCAAATACGTGTTCATAATGTGATATACAATTAAGAGGCATAATCATTAATTATTACAAACCTCAGTTTCAATGATAGATCTATCGGCCTGACAAGCCCACCCCATATGGCTTTCGAGTGGTGATTGTAACTGCCTATTTCAGTTTGGGTACAACACGGCACTTATTCTGTGTGATTAAGTGGATGCATATTTAATCAGTTTGGGTACAACACGGCACTTAATCTGTGTGATTAAGTGGATGCAATTAATCAGTCATATGGTTTGATTATGCAAATTGTTTATATATTGTGTTCACACTCGCAATTTATAGTATTAGCATTACATGTGAATTGAATCAAGTTAAATCATGTTTTATCATTATTATATGTATGCAAAACCTATGTCTACTCACCAGCTAATTCGTTAGCTGATCCATTTACTTTTCACATGATTTCAGGAAACGAAGCTTAATTGTTAATCAAGACGCCTCATAATCTAGGACATGCTTGGACCTAGTTAATAATAAATATTCAGAGTGTTGTGTTATTTGTTTATTTGGAAATTCAATGCCTTGTAATTAATGAAATATGAATTAAATGATATTTCAACTATTTTAGTACCATGAGCTACGAGCAATCTATTCACTATCGTCCGCCTCGAGGATTCCGCCGTCGGTCGGGGTGTGACAAAGCTCCCTATTATCTTCTGGGCAGAAGCAGTTAATTGTGCAGCTTATGTCCTAAATCGGGTACTGATTGTCAAAAGCAAGATGAAGACATCGTATCAGCTGTTTCGCGGGATAAAGCCGTTGATCAATTTTCTGCGCCCCTTTGGATGCTCTTGTACTCTTTTGAATACTCAAGATTAGAAAACGAAGTTTGGAGCCGTTTCTGATGAATGTTTCTTTGTGGGATACTCTGACACACAAAAAGTGTATCGTGTGTACAACAAGCAAACACGGATTGTGCAGGAGTCCTACAATGTTGATTGGCAAGAATCAAACTCCCCAAGCATTGGTTGTGAACCCGCATGGTTTTACGATTTCACCACCTTTTTCAACTCGTTTAATCTTCCAAACTCTGACGATGATGACATCATTCCTCATACTCCAATCACTATAATCAATCCTCAACCTCAACAACCATCACAACCACAACCTACTGTCACCCAATTACCTCCAACCACATTTGACACTCCTCCACCACCTCCAACTGATCCAATTCCTCCATTAGATATTATATCATGATCATCTTCCATCCCAATCCCTCCTACCGATACAATTTCTCCTCCAACTTCAACCGCTCCATCTCAACCATCTAATCAAGCATCCTCATCACAATCAAACCCAATGTTGCTTAACACAAACTTCAAGACCTTAAAAGATCATCCTCATGATTATATCATTGGATCAATTATTGATGGTGTGAGAACTCGAAGTCAGAGTGGTTTGATTAATGAGTGTCTCTATGCTGCTTTCTTATCACAAGTCGTTTCGAAAAATTACAAACAAGCACTTGAAGATCCTAGTTGGGTTGATGCCATGCAAATGGAATTACCACAATTTAGGAAGCTAAAAGTTTAGGAATTTGTTGATCTTCCTCCAAATAAGTGCCCCATTGGTACTAAGTAGGTATTCCGGAACAAGCCAGATGATCGCGGTGTTGGGTATTCCGGAAGGGATTGACGACACTGAAGTTTTTGCTCCTGTCGCTCGTCTCGAAGCCATTAGAATCTTTCTTGCACATGCTGCTAACAAGAAATTTAAAGTCTATCAGATGGATGTGAAATGTGCATTACTATATGGAGATATCGATGAGGAGATCTACGTATGTCAACCACCGGGTTTCGAGGATCCAGATTTTCCTTCTAAGGTGTACAAGCTTGATAAATCCATGTATGGTTTGCATCAAGCTCCACGAATCTGGTACGAAACTCTGACACAGTATCTGCTCAGCAAAGGTTTCTCTCATAGGACTATAGATATGACATTATTCAAGAAGGAGGTTAATGGTGAGATGCTGATTGTTCAAGTGTATGTGGATGATATTATCTTCGAATCGACAAATGAGGAGCTGTGTAGAGAATTTGAGAAAGTAATGATGGATCGATTTGAAATGACTATCATGGGTGAAATGTGCTTCTTCTTGGGGCTGCAAGTGGAACAAAAGCCTGATGGAATCCTTATCCACCAAGAAAAGTACATCAAAGAAATTCTTACAAAGTTTGGCATGGACGACTCTTCTCCTGAACTGATTCCCTTCACTGCTCAAACATGCCTAACTTCTGATGATAATGGGAATCCTGTGGATGCTCATTGTTACCGCTCGGTGATCGGATCTCTCATGTATCTGACTGCAAGTCGTCCAGATATTACATTTGCTATGTGCTACTGTGCTCGTTTCCAGACCAACCCTAAAGAATCACATGAAAAAGCTGTTAAACGCATTTTTTGTTACCTTAAGGGTTCCTCTCGTTTGGGGCTTTGGTACCCAAAAGGTGGGAACTTTGATTTACATGCTTTTTCTGACAGTGATCATGCTGGTTGCAGGATAAACAGAAAATCAGTAACGGGTGGATGTCAATATCTCGGTGAATGTCTTGTTTCCTGGCAAAGCAAAAAGCAAACAACAGTCTCCTTGTCCACAGGAGAAGCTGAATACATTGCTGCTTCAAGCTGTTGCTGCCAAGTGCTCGGGATTCAGCATCAGATGATGGATTACGACATCAACTTTCTTCATACACCACTCTTTTGTGATAATGAAGCTGCTGTTGGAATTGCCAAGAATCCAGTTCATCACGCACGAACAAAGCACATTGAAACAAGAATTTAGGCCATTCATGATGCGCAGGAAAATGGGTTCATTAATATCATTCCAATTAAAACAAGAAAGCAAAAAGCAGATCTTTTCACAAAAACATTCGATAAACCACGTTTTTATGAACTGATTTCTATGTTGGGATTGATATCATGTTGAAAACCTTCTTCTAAGAAAGATGGCCTTGTAAATATGTAAATATTCAATTTTCAATTTCTTCCTTGAGAATCCTTTTGCCACATATTTCTTCACTCCTTTTTTTTCTTTCCTTTTATTTTAATTTATTTTATTTCTTTTCATTATCATGTATATATATTAAGAAAATCTGAAAAGCAAAAATTTCCTATTAGATAGCTTTCAAATAGAATTTTTGGGGGAGATATTAAAGATTAACTATTCATAGTTTTTCAAATTTTGCTATTTCAGGATCCCCGTTAAAATTGATGTTGAAGAGACGTTGAAGGAGGTCAAAAGTATTGTGTTTGGGATATGCTAGATAGGCTCAGTCCGAAAACGAAGTAAACAGTGATTGTGTAGCCAAACAAAAAGTTCAAGAACTCGGTAAAGAGGATTATCTCCTTGACATGATTTCTCTGCACAAAGTTACAAGTCCTTGTCAAAAATGGGTTGAGAGCGTCAAATCTTTGCCTAGATTTCCCTAAAACATCCCAATCACCCTCACCCTAGCTCTGAATTGAGTTTCTAGTTAGCAAATAAAATAAAAAGCTGCTAGTGTTGCTCTTCAGAAAAGCCTCTGAGTGAGTTACTTGTTAGCTCCTCAGAAACTATTGAGTCAAAGTGCTTAACTCCTCTGCTTTGTGTGAACAATGACCTGGAGTTGGTGAATCTTCTCTGTTATACGTCGGTATAGACCTGAAGTTTCACCGAGCATGCTCAAATGATTATCTCATCTGTTATACGTCGGTATAGACCTGGAGCTCTAACCATTTGAGTTTCCCAAATAATAAAGTCGCTATGTGTTCAAACATCAAAGAATCACTGTCGAAAAGCTCCACTCCCAAAAAACCAAATGGCATCAAGTCAAAAGAGGTTCATGAATTGATCAATATTCAAGAATTGATCCAAAAGAAATTCAAGCAAAGTCAATCATATTGCTCTATAAACTATGATGATAGGACAAGTTTCTTTACCAAGATGTCTGTGGGGACCGAGTTGCCTGAGTCTCTTCAATCAAACCAAAACATGATAAATGAAGCTGCAGATCTCCTGTTGAAAAGAATAAGGCATGGGTTTAAATGGATAAACATATCTGCAATCCCACCAATCTATGATTCTCCGGATTCTGCTCGAAAAACGTCAAGAAAAATATATATATCCTTCTTTAGTTTTAGTTTTAGTTTTACTTAATTTTATATCTATTTTTCCTTTTAGTCTATCTTTTTCTTTTAATTTTTGTTTTTGAGCGTTGAAATTGTGGGGCGTTTTCATGGATTCTTAACGAAAATCTAACTTAAGAAAAACCAAAAGTATTTTTTTTTTTTTTTTAAATTTTCCATCCAGCGAAACTGACAGCGAACCTACAGGTTCGCCCGAAACTGATTTAAGTCGTTTGACTTTTCTTTGACCTTAAGCTCCGAGCAAATCTGTGGTTCGCGCCGTTGCATTTTCAGCGAACCTAAGGCTGTATATATATGTTTTCTACAAATCCATTTAACACATTCGCTATCACTGTAACCGGTTTGTTTCAAAAGTTTCAAGTTCGAATCTTGCTTAAGGCCTTTCATTACAAATTGAATCGTTTTAATTCCTTCAGGTATGTAAACGCTAGTGCTTTTAATCCAAATCATCTTGTTTTAATCATGTTCTAACATGTCTCAATCCATTCGAACCCATTAACTTTTCTCTGATTGTTTAAACTTACTGTGGTTGATTGCTTGATAAAAAAATCTATTCTAATGTGCCCGTCTTGTGATTAAATGCATGTTGGTTTGTTCTTATTGGTTAATCCTATTGATTCTGCCCGTTTTTCAAAATCTAGGGTTCGAGCGAACCTAGTGTTCGTCTAGCGAACCTGAACGAAAGTTCAAATTTTCGAGAGAACCTATGCCGTTTTGCTGCACGAGTATCAGCATAGCTTCGCCCGTCAGTTCTTACCGAACCTATAAATTTGCCCGTGACTTTGTGTCAGATTTGTATGTCGGCGAATCTATAGGTTCTGCAGTCTAATTATAAGTTCGCATTTCCGCGAATCTGTTACATTTGAGCGAACCTATAAACTGTTCTAAATTTACTTTTCTGATCAACTTTCGTTTCTGTTTCAGGCATTATGTCTACATTGTATTTCGAGAAGAAGCACAATATGTGCGTGTTGTTGAACGAGAACCATTACAAAGCCACAGGGTTCAAGGATTGCATCAAATGGCTCAAATCTTCTCAGATTCATCATGCCATATCGCATTCGCCGATCGCGTACTACTTAATCGTTCGTGATTTCTGGAGGAACGCCGTGTTAAACGATGCTAAATAGCCATCAAAGATTAGTTCAAAGGTTGAAGGTCATGATGTTGTTTTTACTGAAGCTGATTTGGCAAGAATTTTGAAACTTGAAGGAGATGTTGGTAATGAGGTAAAGATGGCTGCTGAGGATGTATACAGTGAATTGAGAACTACTAGTTATGAGGGTCCAATGCCTGGAGAGAAAAAGATGGAATTTATCAAGTCATATCTGATCAAGGAATGGAGATACATCGCTCACGTTTTCATTATTTGCCTTGATCACAGGAAGGGAGGTACTGATGGATTAAACCTTGATTGGGCAAGGGCGATGGTGTTGTTCTACAAAGGGCAGAAAGCAAATTTGGCAAAGCTGATCTTTAACTATATGATTGAGAACATCCATGCTGCAAAGAAAGATAAGTGGTTGCTATATCCAAGGTTTGTTCAAATGATTCTTAATGATATAAAGCCCGATCTGCCTGTATTTGGAGAAACCCACAGTATTTGGCCGATGAATATCAGAATCTTCAGTGATTGTAAAGCTGTGAGACATGATTGTGTGGGAAGGATATCGTTTTTGTAGGAGAATATGTATCCGGCTGATAGATGGGTACACATACAAAGGTTGAAGGAGTTTGAGAAGAAGAGAGTTGGTGAGAACGTTGAGGAAGTTCAAAGTATCTGTTAATGAATTATGTTGTTAGAGATGAATCAAAAGAAAAGGCTGTTGAAGATGTTTTTGACGAAGAAATGGGTATAGACCTTGATGCATTTACAGGATCGGAGGTTGTTGGTGGTTCTAAAGTAAACTTTAGTCTGATAGATGAACCAGATGTGGATGTAGATATGGGAAGTGAAGAGGAAGTGGAGGATGATCCAGAGGATGAACCAGAACAGTACAATGTTAATGATAAGGCAGTGACTTATTTGTTTGAGAACATTGATCTAGACAAATCCGAATGGTTCAAGAAAGATGAAGAGACTACTTCTGAAGTTCTAATCTTTCAACACCTGGATGAACCAAACACCATGCAGATGGATAGACAGATTATTGCATGGAAATACAACACTCAGGTCGATGCGTATATGATAAAGAGAAGAGGGGGGGATATTTGCTATATAAAGAACAGAAAGCATTTTGCTACACTGCCTAGATGGGATTTGAGGAGATTAGCTGAACTCCCTATGCTTGGCAAGGAGGATAGTGGCAGGGCAAGTGCATTTGAGGTTGCGATTAGAAGGGCTGCTGAAGATAACTTCACGGAATTTGGGTACCAAAAGCCTTAAGGAAGAGGTCATAGAAAGATAAGCACTGGGTGTCGTGGAAGGGAAAGGTGGTGCTGAAGTTGGCTGCTCCAAAGATTATGAATAGAGTGAGAGTTCCAGATACTCAGCCACAAAGATTGCAAGAGTATGTGAAGTGGTTCTATGATAACAACACTGGTGAAGCAATAATCAGATTAGAAGGGGAAGATCGTCCGGAAATCAGATGGTTTGATCCAATGGAGATTTTCTCCTTCTGTGATGAAGCCCTTGCTCAAATGCCCAAGTATGCTAAATTCTTGAAAGACTTCCTCACAAACAAAAATAAGCTCGAGGAACTGTCACATGTTACTTTGAATGAGGAGTGTTCAGCTATTCTACAAAACAAACTACCAAAGAAGATGAATGATCCTGGGAGTTTCACTATCCCTTGTTTGATTGATAGTTTGTCTGTCAGCAATGCTTTGGCTGACCTAGGTGCTAGCATAAACCTAATGCCATACGCCATTTTTGCTAAGCATGACCTGGGAGAACCAAAGTCAACACGTATGAGTATCCGCTAAGTTTATTTACGTTTTGAGTCGTTTCGGCTAAGTTTTTATAGCATTTTCTAGACAACTGATGTTTTTGGGTTTCGTAGGTCCCATTTTGATAAAGGAATGAAACGTTCACGGAAAATCGGATCCGTAGGCAAAAACGGGGCGCGAAACGGAGTTACGAGCAATCCGTAGCGCGAAACAGAACAAAACCGAAAGCCGAAACTACATGGGGTGCAGAAGTCGAGCATGAGGCGCATGAACATGGGCTCGGGGCGCTGTGTGACCAACAAGGCCATCCTCACAGCGTAACGCGGCGTGGAGGATTCTTGGTGGCGTGGTGACATCACCCACGTGGTGACAACTCGTTTCGTCACAGCGCGACGCGACGACGCTTTTTAACAGAAAGTTTTCGCGTTTTTGGCCCTGTTTGCTATATAACTCTCCACAACTAAATCCTAGCCTCAAGGTACAAGTTTGGGACGAAAAATAGTGAAAAAGAGGTGTCTCGGAGCTAAAGCGAAGGTGAAAAGGTTCAAGGGAAGCGGAAGATTGATGACTAGTGATTTCTGTCATTGGGTTTATCAATTCTTTATCTTTTCTACATCTTTGCAATCATGTTTAATTTACTTAAACTTGTGTTTGTTTTAAGTATTACTATGCTTGGTTAGGCTCGTTAGACCGCCTAGACTAGTGACAAACTAGTTGCGAATGGGTTGAATGTTTGTTTGGATTATTGGTTGACTTTGGTATTTTTTATGATTTAGTAAACGTCTACTTTTGATTCATTGATGAATGAATATGTGTTTGGTTTGATTTGATGATATTTATTTGTTTCCACTTGAATCTTGTTGAATGTCTTTCAAATACTAGGTTCGAGTTAGGTCATTGACTTTGTGTTAGCGACTAGTTTATGGTTTAGGTGCATTAAAACCATTGGAACGATAAATTGAATTGATTTGATAAAAACGTGTAGCTAAACTAGTACCCGTGAGGTGATAGTTTAATTGGTAGGTCTAAGTGGGTTGAATTGCTAGGCTTGTTACTGTGAAGAATTGGTTTAGCTTGGTTTAACTACGGTGTCTACTAATATCAATTGAATCAAAGTAACTACCTTAGGTTATATAATTGTGAGATTAATTATCAACATAGGTACTAAGTGATAATCATTAGACAACTGTGAGGGATAATTCATAAACTGGTTCGCTTAATAACTTGATACAAAACCCATAGGTTTCTTCTCGAAAAGGGTCGAGGGTCTTGTCGGGGTTTGGGTCAAGTAATCTTTTTACGATCCCAGTCCAATGTCAAAATATTTTCCAACAAACTAATAACTGAAGCAACTAGGGAGTCGGGTCTAGGTGGTTTGCTTTAATTGATCTGTTTTCGTTTCCAAATCTTTCGAGCTACGTTCTATTTTTAGAAAGTTTCTATTTTTATCAGAAAACCCCCCTTTTTAACAATCTTTCCAATTAAGTCGTGTCTAGTTAGTTGAGTCTTATTTAGTTAATTAAACGTAGTATAGAGTCTGTGGGTCGACACCCGGACTTACGTACGCTATATTACATCCGACCGGTCCACTGCTGGTTGTGTGTGAAATTGTTGGTTTGTCTTGGTTTTATAAATTTAAAACTTAGGTGTTTTTATTTGTTTATATATATATATATATATATATGTATATATATATATATATATATATATATATATATACACACACATTTGCACACATCAAGTTTTTGGCGCCGTTGCCGGGGACTCTTGGTAATTGCGTTAATTAACTTTGTTGAGTCTTAACTGCTGCACACGTGCTTTGTTTGTTTTGTTTGAGTTAGGGGTCTAAAGTTCTTGTCATTATTTCTAGTTTTTCGTGTCTAGTTTGTCTTCTTGTTTTAGTTATTTTTGTTTGATTTGTCCTGTTTAATTTCTACAGGTTTATGCCACATTTGAGGTCGCACGGGCCATTGAAGCGTGCTGTTGAGGCATCTGATCCGGAACTAGAGACTGTTGCTGACTCGTCTGCGGAGGTAAAGGTAAGTACTGTAAAATTTGATTACTACACCCGTCACCACATCACTCACCGCATAGCTCAGCACCTAGCAGTCCTAGGTTCACTAGACGATAATCGCAATGTGCATGAGCAAGCAGTCGATGGTTTCAACGAAACCATTCATCTATCATGGTGCATGCGATTGATAACCCGAACTCTTGGCAGATCCCATTCTACATCATGACCGCCATCGCTAATAGTAAATTCCATGGGCGGGATGATGAGGACGCACCCGCGCACTTATCGCGTCTCGCGTGAATAGTGTGCACTTTCAAACTCGAGGGTGCGTCTAATGATGCGATTTTCCTCCATTTGTTTCCGTTTTCTTTGGTGCATCGGTCAGTCATTTGGCTCGATTCGCAAGCTGCTGGGACGTTCACGACGTGGGCAGAACATCGTTCAGCTTTCCTGAACAAGTACTTCCCACCTGCTAAGGCATCTCGCCTTAGTGATCAGATCCATTCGTTCCACATGGAACATGATGAGCCCTACTACCGAGCTTGGGAGCGATTCCAAAACTTGTTATCTCGCTGCTCCTAGCATGGGCTCACACCTTGGGCCCTGGTTGAGAAGTTTTATAATGGGTTGACTAATGAAGTTAGGTCTAGGTTCGACACGTCTACGGGGGGCACTTAATGGGTAAAATGAATGTGACACAATGTAATGAGTTGTTTGAAAGTTTTGCCCAAGCTGAATGTGAGCAGCGGTCCACTATCAGGAATTCTAGTCCTGTCACTAGCACACCTTCTTCTTCCACTCAAGGTGTGCACCATGTTAGCATGGACACTAGTGTGGCTGCTGGCTTTGGAAAATTTAACCCGTGAGATGAGAGATCTTAAAGCTAAAGTGGACAAGGGTGAGTTGTGTCGGGGAGGGCATGGTACATTAGAATGTCTGTTGATGTTGAGAGAAGAACAGGTAGAGTTCGTAGCTAATCAGAATAGGTTCCCAAATAGCAATAATAATAACTCTAATTGGAACCGAAATTCGAACTTTAATAATAACTCTAACTGGCGTTTTTCAGGTGCCCTACCGGGTTACAATCCTACGTTTAGTAATCAAAACGAGGGTGTGGGGCAAGGTAGTGGTAGTGATCATGTTAGTGAGCAGGGTCTAGTGTGTGACATCTGCCCTAAACCCGAACCCGAATGCCCGACTCGAACCCGAAACTATCTTTCTTTTTATTGGATTCGTATTTAATCTCTGAAGATGTAACGTTTCTTCTATTAAGTAAATAAATATGTCGGAACTTATGATATTTCCGTCTTAATAAAACGATCGAAATTATTATGAGTTGTTATCTAAGTCTACTAAATAATTACTTTCTGTTCATAATAAATAAACCTCCAAAATATATATAAAAGTGTATTTTATAAATAAAATTTTATAAAGGTTGTTAAAGAAAAATACTATTAAAGTCTCAAAGTAGCCTTTTAACGCCCTCAACAATTAAAAAAAAATTAAAAAAACGTCAATTATATATTCGATGCGGATAACTCGGTTGAGTTAGTTGGTTAAAATAAAGATTTAGTTATCTTTGGGCTAAATGTGTCAATTATTAAACTTACGTTTAAAGTTTAAACCTAAAAGTAATAATATGAAACTAAAAGGGCCAAACTGTAAGCTTAAACCCCCCCCCCCTCTTTGAAAGCCCGTGATTCCGGCTGGGATTATCTCCGGCCACCGGCGCCAGAATCCGGCATGTCTCCGGCGACTTTGAAACCCACCTTAAGCCGGTTTTAACCCAAACAAAACTTGTCAAAATGTTCCACATCAAGTTTCGAACTCGTTATCACTCCCTAATTGCATTATAATTGACCCATCATTGATTAATTTCAGTTTTAAGTTTCGGTTCCATAAAACCCACAAACTCAAATCGACAAAAAAACGCATCCAGGAATGAATTGAGTTAACCTAAACCGTCCTCTCGATTATTATGAATGAATGGTGTAGTTTAATTGAATTAAAAACACCACATTAATCACCAATTAATCACATTAATCACCAATTAATCACATTTATCCTCAACTCAAACTTTAACGTGCTTGGCCGTTTCTAAGGCGAATCAAAACAATTCAATCGACCAAAACGCTCATTAGAACACACTCTAACTCCCTGGTTACTCACTTTCTATCAAAATCACTAAGAGCATGTGTTTGATTCTCTCCTTTGTAAAACCTGCAACTCGTCTTATCTTCACCAATTAGTATTACTTAACTGCAATTGGAAATAGATTACCGAACATCATGGATTCAAGAAGGAGTCTGGAAGTTTAATTGGATTCTAACAACCTCAAACTCTCAATTTGATTCGTTAGTCGTCGTTCTTCTTTTTCTTCTGCTTCTTTCGAATTGTCCAACAATCAAGTAAGTGCTATACATTTTTCCTGCTCATTATCTTGTAGTGATCCAATGCCCTAAGTTTAATTGTTGTGTAAATATCATTTCCGTGTTCAATTTGATGATTTAAGTTTCTAGGGTTTTTGGTGATTTGTGGAATTTTGTGTTAAAAGCTGTTAAAAACAATTATGTTCTATTTTTAAACAAGACGAAGGGGCAGCGGGGCTGCTTAAGTTATTTGGTGTTCTTTGAGAGGTCCCTGGTTCGAAACCAGGGACAAGTGTGTGTTGTTTTTGTTTTTCATTTTGTTCCACTCATTGTTTCAAACCTTATTTCACCTATTTTTCTAATTGCTCCAAACTAACACTATTATCATATGTTATAAAATCTTAAATCATACAAACCATGACTTCTATATAAATCTTATGAAACAAATATAAAGAATATGATATTATATCATGTTACTTCATAAATTTTAACCATTATGAATACTTCTAATACTTTCAAATTATAAAAAAATATATTCTAATACATTTAAAGTACACACAACGTCTTATAAACAATTGGCTATGTAAATAAGACTTTTGTATAGATTTTATATACTTTAGAAATTTGCTAAAGTACTTCTAATAAAAATAGCATATTTTACAAAATACAATATATTATTTAAGTTTATATTGGTTATCAAAATAATTATTACTATTACTATTGTTTCGAAAATAGAGTTATATATTTTTAGACGTTTAACAAGAAACCCCCAAATCCCAATCTGAAACCCTAGAATTTCAATTTCTTTAGACTCATATTGTTTCAATTCCAGTTTTCTATGCAATGCGTTTTACTAAGTAGGATTGTCATTTAATTAGGTGATTCTATTATTTTGACGATCCTCGGTTCTATTTAGACTATATGCTATTTATTTCAAGCTCGAGTTTCAAGGTGAGTAAATTCACTCCCCTTTTTACTATTACGTTTTGGGGCTGAAATATGTTTCTAGTTACTATACAATGTTTTCAATTTTCTATTGTTATCAAAAAGAGATCATAAAATATGTTAGTCTTGACTCGCGACAAGATGCAAACCTTATGTGGTAGTTTAAAGTAGTATATTACTTGTAATTTCCACCGGTACAATGTTAGCGCTAATGGTCTGACAAACCCACCTACATGTACAACAACGATAGGTGATTTAAACCCGGCGATTCTATACTATGGTTACTAGTTACTATACTGATGCTTGTTGCTATGCTACTATGTCCCTTCGATGCTAAAACAATTTTTGATAACTTACACATCGAGACGGTTAAATGACAGTTATCACTAATTGTAACATGAGTGGTTCCTCATGACTTGTTGCTAAAGGTAACCTTGCGGGGTCTATGATTCTTGATTCTATGTGTTTCTATTCTATGGTCAAAGGTTTAGTAATATGATGAAATAGCTATGCATGTAAGATTGCGCAGCATATTATGATGATCTCGGATTTATATACTATTATTTATCAATTGTGGTTTACTCACTAGCTTTAAATAGCTAATTTTATTTTCACATATTTCATGTGATGCATATGATTATTTTGCTGCTTTTGCCAAGACATAGGATTGCCTTGGAACTAGTTTAATTAATAAGGGAAATTGCATTTATTTTTTTGGTGTTGTTACTTTTGTCGTTTCTATTTAAGACTCATGTTCCAAATGTATTAATCATTATTTGGCTTAATAAATAATTACCATGTGCTTTGGTTACTATTGATATCCAATTCCAATGACAGCCCGGTGTTTCCGCCGCTGGGCGGGGTGTCACAGTTTGGTATCAGAGCCATGGTTATAGGGAACTAGGATAGAGTATTAGAAACACACCGACCTAGACTATAACCTAAGAGTCCTTAGTGCTAATAGTTTGTACTTAGAAAACTCTTCTAGAACTTATTTTCTTATTTCCTTTTTATGAACCTTTCTATGCCTTTTCCTTATCTTATTTCTTATCCGATTTCGCGAAGGAGCTACAAGAGACTCGTCTGTGTGATTAGGATCTTCCTCTTTGTGGAATCTCGTCATCGTCTTAAGTAAGTTTGAAACGTAGGAACGTGTGCAATCCGGAAGGGGGAACGCCTGTATCACGGACATCCTGTCTAAGGCAAAGCATTTCGTATAAATCTCTTTAAGAGATCTGTATGCTTACCTGGGGATGGACGAGATGAGTGTGAACCTATAGGCTAAAGCACACCTTCTCGAATACGTTGAAAACGAACTTAGCACTTTGATAAGTCTTAAGTGTCCAAAAACCAAGACACATTCCCGAGCCTTCAAATTCTATTTATTTACGGATTCTATTATTATCATTTTCTATGATTTCAAATTATTTCAATAGATTTCTATATTATTTCAAACGATATTCTAAGTTTGCTTATTTATATTTCAATGATTTCCAATTGACTACTATGTTATGGGTTCTATAACTCTATGAAATTTCAAAGCACAATTATCGTTCTATTCAATCCAAAAGTTCCATTACAACTTGTGTTATCCAACATTTTCTTATGTTTCATGAAATTCTTTTCTATCCTATCTTGTAGATTGACAACAAGACGTGAACAAATCGCTAAAACCATCGCGACCCGAATGTTCTACATCAAAACTAAGATATATTGACTAACCTCTATCGAATTATCAAAACTTCAAAAGAAATACCAAATACCAAATCTAAGCCATATTTCTAATCTCAATTCAATTATTGAATCCTAAATTAAAGACTTAATTCATTATCATTGAAATCTCATAACTGATTACTATTTTGGATTTGTCAACACATTCGTTTGATTCACGCATCGAATGTTTACCTTCAAAGTATCACAACTTGATTTCAAATGCTCAAACGTTGTCTAAACTACCCATCTAATCCTAAGATTAAATCCAACTTCTAATACACCATTAAAAGATATTATTTCTAATTCGTTTCTCCAACTTAACATGAACTTACTACACAACTATTCCTAAACTCATTTAACTAAAATATTTCATTTGTATATAATAACACTAATCAAACTTTGGTCCGTACATTTTGCTTCTTTAAACTCATTCAAACCGAACGTGTCTTACGTACAAACCTCCTACTTAAAACACCATATTTTATTTGCGGTTTTGGAAAACAGCCAACCAATAGCTAATTCTATTAAAAATGATTTCCTTGTTTTTTCCAAATAAAAATAAAATTAAAATTTAAAATCTTTTCGTTTTCGTATTTGTAAAATATATAAAATATTTGAATTTAATGATAAATGATTTCTTTAAATTGGGATTGATTATTCTAAACGTTTGATAAATATATACATAAAATTTCCATGTTTCTCTCAGTTGTGATACAAACACTTGCAACAAACGACATGATTCATGTTTTCCAATATCGAACATTTAAAACATAGACTGTGCTACTTATCTATTTTCAAATCAATCCCTCCATAGATAGTAAATATTTAAAACTATTAACTTTTTCTAAACTCATTATCTAATTACTTAGTTTTCTTTTAAACCGTATTATGGAAAAATAACATCACCTCATATAACCTTGTTACTTTTATAACCAATACACTTGATTTACCTAAAGTTTTTGCTATACGAACTCAAACGTAGTAAGAATTGTATCTATTAACAACTGATTGATTTATACATTTGAACTATAAATTGATGGATTATCCTCGTCATCAAACAATTTATGAAACTAATCTTTCTATGATTCTAATAACCCAGATTATTACGTGCACACCATGAACTAACGCTTATGAACTTTGCAATACTATGAACATTTGATTCTACATCATACATTCATAAAGTTGGTTTTCACAAACTTAAATTGTTACAATTCCGGTACTCGAACTTAACTATTTGTATCTATGAATCGCAAAACTATTTACAAGAGCAATGACCATCTAATAAACTTAATTCTCTTGAATCATCATTTTACGTATCATCTTAAACTATACTTCACAACAACTAAATACTATCTATTATGATTTCGAAAACCTATAGGTCTCATCATCTTAACTTAAAATATTTGTGTATATTTAACTCGCACGTGATCGAATAAACTGTGTGGTCCATGCAAAAACTAAAGTAATTACGGGTGCACACGGAATTATGAAAGTTGGTGCATGGAAACCATAGCGAGTTTTGTCACGTGGTTGAAAGCAATGGTTTGCACAGATCTTCTTTTGTCATCATCATCTAGTGCTTAAGCTGGTGTATTCTAATTCAACTCCTCAAGACTAACGTACCCTTATTCAAATCAAAATTGTTAAATAACGCAAGTACATTTATAAGGGAAAATTAAATAATCGAATCTTCCGCTTCATCTTCTTTTTCGGTTTGAGCAAATTTCGGGACGAAATTTCTATAAGGAGGGGAGACTGTGACATCTGCCCTAAACCCGAACCCGAATGCCCGACTCGAACCCGAAACTATCTTTTTTTTATTGGATTCGTATTTAATCTCTGAAGATGTAACGTTTCTTCTATTAAGTAAATAAATATGTCGGAACTTATGATATTTCCGTCTTAATAAAACGATCGAAATTATTATGAGTTGTTATCTAAGTCTACTAAATAATTACTTTCTGTTCATAATAAATAAACCTCCAAAATATATATAAAAGTGTATTTTATAAATAAAATTTTATAAAGGTTGTTAAAGAAAAATACTATTAAAGTCTCAAAGTAGCCTTTTAATGCCCTCAACAATTAAAAAAAAAATTAAAAAAACGTCAATTATAATTCGATGCGAGATAACTCGGTTGAGTTAGTTGGTTAAAATAAAGATTTAGTTATCTTTGGGCTAAATGTGTCAATTATTAAACTTACATTTAAAGTTTAAACCTAAAAGTAATAATATGAAACTAAAAGGGCCAAACTGTAAGTTTAAACCCCCCCCCCCCTCTTTGAAAGCCCGTGATTCCGGCTGGGATTATCTCCGGCCACCGGCGCCAGAATCCGGCATGTCTCCGGCGACTTTGAAACCCACCTTAAGCCGGTTTTAACCCAAACAAAACCTGTCAAAATGTTCCACATCAAGTTTCGAACTCGTTATCACTCCCTAATTGCATTATAATTGACCCATCATTGATTAATTTCAGTTTTAAGTTTCAGTTCCATAAAACCCACAAACTCAAATCGACAAAAAAACGCATCCAGGAATGAATTGAGTTAACCTAAACCGTCCTCTCGATTATTATGAATGAATGGTGTAGTTTAATTGAATTAAAAACACCACATTAATCACCAATTAATCACATTTATCCTCAACTCAAACTTTAACGTGCTTGGCCGTTTCTAAGGCGAATCAAAACAATTCAATCGACCAAAACGCTCATTAGAACACACTCTAACTCCCTGGTTACTCACTTTCTATCAAAATCACTAAGAGCATGTGTTTGATTCTCTCCTTTGCAAAACCTGCAACTCGTCTTATCTTCACCAATTAGTATTACTTAACTGCAATTGGAAATAGATTACCGAACATCATGGATTCAAGAAGGAGTCTGGAAGTTTAATTGGATTCTAACAACCTCAAACTCTCAATTTGATTCGTTAGTCGTTGTTCTTCTTTTTCTTCTGCTTCTTTCGAATTGTCCAACAATCAAGTAAGTGCTATACATTTTTCCTGCTCATTATCTTGTAGTGATCCAATGCCCTAAGTTTAATTGTTGTGTAAATATCATTTCCGTGTTCAATTTGATGATTTAAGTTTCTAGGGTTTTTGGTGATTTGGGGAATTTTGTGTTAAAAGCTGTTAAAAACAATTATGTTCTATTTTTAAACAAGACGAAGGGGCAGCGCGGCTGGTTAAGTTATTTGGTGTTCTTTGAGAGGTCCCTGGTTCGAAACCAGGGACAAGTGTGTGTTGTTTTTGTTTTTCATTTTGTTCCACTCATTGTTTCAAACCTTATTTCACCTATTTTTCTAATTGCTCCAAACTAACACTATTATCATATGTTATAAAATCTTAAATCATACAAACCATGACTTCTATATAAATCTTATGAAACAAATATAAAGAATATGATATTATATCATGTTACTTCATAAATTTTAACCATTATGAATACTTCTAATATTTTCAAATTACAAAAAAATATATTCTAATACATTTAAAGTACACACAACGTCTTATAAACAATTGGCTATGTAAATAAGACTTTTGTATAGATTTTACATACTTTAGAAATTTGCTAAAGTACTTCTAATAAAAATAGCATATTTTACAAAATACAATATATTATTTAAGTTTATATTGGTTATCAAAATAATTATTACTATTACTATTGTTTCGAAAATAGAGTTATATATTTTTAGACGTTTAACAAGAAACCCCCAAATCCCAGTCTGAAACCCTAGAATTTCAATTTCTTTAGACTCATATTGTTTCAATTCCAGTTTTCTATTCAATGCGTTTTACTAAGAAGGATTGTCATTTAATTAGGTGATTCTATTATTTTGACGATCCTAGGTTCTATTTAGACTATATGCTATTTATTTCAAGCTCGAGTTTCAAGGTGAGTAAATTCACTCCCCTTTTTACTATTACGTTTTGGGGCTGAAATATGTTTCTAGTTACTATACAATGTTTTCAATTTTCTATTGTTATCAAAAAGAGATCATAAAATATGTTAGTCTTGACTCGCGACAAGATGCAATCCTTATGTGGTAGTTTAAAGTAGTATATTACTTGTAATTTCCACCGGTACAATGTTAGCGCTAATGGTCTGACAAACCCACCTACATGTACAACAACGATAGGTGATTTAAACCCGACGATTCTATACTATGGTTACTAGTTACTATACTGATGCTTGTTGCTATGCTACTATGTCCCTTCGATGCTAAAACAATTTTTGATAACTTACACATCGAGACGGTTAAATGACGGTTAAATGACGATTATCAATAATTGTAACATGAGTGGTTCCTCATGACTTGTTGCTAAAGGTAACCCTGCGGGGTCTATGATTCTTGATTCTATGTGTTTCTATTCTATGGTCAAAGGTTTAGTAATATGATGAAATAGCTATGCATGTAAGATTGCGCAGCATATTATGATGATCTCGGATTTATATACTATTATTTATCAATTGTGGTTTACTCACTAGCTTTAAATAGCTAATTTTATTTTCACATATTTCAGGTGATGCTTATGATTATTTTGCTGCTTTTGCCAAGACATAGGATTTCCTTGGACCTAGTTTAATTAATAAGGGAAATTGCATTTATTGTTTTGGTGTTGTTACTTTTGTCGTTTCTATTTAAGACTCATGTTCCAAATGTATTAATCATTATTTGGCTTAATAAATAATTACCATGTGCTTTGGTTACTATTGATATCCAATTCCAATAAATAATTACCATGTGCTTTTGTTTAGTGAGCCCTTAGTATGTGAGAAGGTTGTTAGTGAGGATGAAGAAGAAGTCGATGAACATATAGTGTTAGAGGGTCCGGGTAGTGATCAGGCTTAGTTTAGTAAACCAAAACCCGTGAGCGACCCTGAGTTAGAATTAAGTGTGGGGAGGAAGCCGATGGATGTTAGGCCCTCCCCTGTGATTGACCATGCTAGAGTGCCAAATCCCGCTCGTTTGAAGCAGCAGAAGTACACGCGGGATTATGGCCATTTCCTAGATCTGTTTAAGCAGCTAAAGATCAATCTGCCGTTTATAGAAGTTCTCCAACATATGCCTAAGTATGCTAAGTTCTTAAAGGACATCCTTAAGAAAAAATGCAAGCTTGGAGAGCTGTTTTCTGTCCCATTGAGTGGCGAGTGCTCGACAGTACTTACGAATACACTACCCGAAAAAGCTATCTGATCCAGGAGTCTTCACGATTCCTTGTCTTTTCGGCAGTAACAAAGATAGCACTGCTTTTGCTGGCCTAGGCACTAGTATTAATCTCATGTCATATTCTTTATACGAGAAGCTAGGTCTAGGTGATCTTACACCCACTCGCATGTATTTGTCTTTGGCAGACCGTTCTGCGATCTATCCAAGGGGAATTATGGAGAATCTGTTAGTGAAAGTCAATAAGTTTGTGTTCCCCGTGGATTTTGTTGTGCTTGTGCGGAGGATGACGCCAAAGTACACATTATCCTCGGTCGTCCTTTCTTGCGGACTGCTCGTGCTCTGATTGATGTCTTCAACGGTCAGATCACACTGCAAGTAGGAGACGAAACTGTTGTTTTTAAAATTCCTGATCCGTTGATAGAAACGAAGCATTGGGATAATAGGGTTCAGGTAATTAATGGAGATGATAGGTGGGAAAAGGCAGGGGACGATAGCGAGTTTTTTAGTGAATACTGGGCTAGTGTTAAGCGGTTGGTTAGGCTTAAGTGCAGGGATCCTAGTAGGTTTGAGGATACCCCAGATGATGCAGGCTGAGTGATTAGGATTGAGAGATGGTTTGTAGAGTTTGTATAAGTGTCTTCTGTCAGGTCAGTTTTGTTTTTTTTATTTTTTTTAGTTTTATCTTATTTATTTAATTTTTTTTTGTCGAGTCAGTTTTATGCATGGGTATCTTTTGTTTGTTTTTGCAGGTTTAAATCATTCTCACCCGTACTCAATCTCCATTCGGGTGAGCTTGTATTTGTGAAGATAAAGATGGAGCTCGAGAGTATCGTTGGAAGCTCGATCGCGACTGAAATGTTATACGATCGAAGCTGAAGATTGGAATGAAGACTTGGAGCATACGCGTTCTGCATATTTCCAGCTAAGTCTTTTCCAATTCACATTTCTATCTTTTATTTCTGCATTTTTTAATTATTTTTTTTATTTTAGTTGTTTTCTATCTCTAAATTGAGGACAATGTAGAACTTAAGTGTGGGGATAGGAAATAGTCACTTCTGAGTCTTTTTTGTCTATTTCGAGTCATATAGAGTCATAAAAAAATCCAAAAAAATTTGAAAAATGTCTTTGTTTAAGTTGTGCACTTTTAAATAGAAAATGATAGTAAATTAATTTTTGCTTTCAAATGAGTTGTGGTTTCTAAAACAAAGATGAATTTGGATAAACTTTTGGTAACCCAATTAGCTGAGATGGTTTCCCCAAGTGTAGTAATAGAAAGTTAATTGTCATGAATCTCGTGGGTCATCATCTTAGGAGAAATAGGAAGGCCTTACACTAAATTAAACTAGGAACCAGTTTAGGCTTTAGAACTTAAATAGGTTAAGGGGTAGTGCCATTTTGGAATTTATAGCACGCTTTTGGTAAAAGAAGTGGTGCTTCAGCAAATCAATGTCCACAGGGTGTAGACTGAAAGCGCTCAAAGTAGCTGCTAAATAAAAGTGCTCAAAGAAGCCAAATCAAATGATATATATATATATATATATATATATATATATATATATATATATATATATATATATATATATATATATAGGATTAGGATCAAATGAGAAGACTCATATATTGCAAGAAGAAAAAGAAGAAACCTAAATCACTAAAAAAACTTATCAATGGTTTAGTTTTTTAAATAAATTCACTTCCTACATACAAATGTGTAATGTATAAACTAAAAAAAATCATTAAAATATTTTTTACGTTCGTATTTTTAGCGTTTTAAATTTACCTACACATGTGTAAGTAACCTAACTTACACATGACTTTCACATGTGTAGGTTTAACAAATAAACGAAATTTATTCAATTTTATTTTTTGTATGTCAAAGTTAATGAATAAATATTGCATTTCTAACATTTTTTTGTATGTTAAAAACGTTTTTGGTTAAAAAAATGAAGAATTTAGCTATTTCTTTCACTTCTCGCAATATTTGCTCTTCTCAAATGAACCCTCCCCTATATATATATATATATATATATATATATATATATATATATATATATATATATATATATATATATATATATATATATAAGGCAAGTGATCGAAGACCTCATGTGCTCTACCTCCGGGATAGCGACTTGGAGGTGATCTTGTTTTATGAAAAAAAGAGAATAAACAGTCTATACCCGTAAATTTCATCCATCCAAAGTTCACCCTAATATGGCACTAGTCTTTAATTTAGTTAAGTTCTTTAGGCTATTCTTGTAGGAAAACCTTTGTGGTTTAATCCTATGCCTCGATAAGCAACAAGTAATCGGGCTAACTTATATTTCTTTTGTGTGAGATCTTGTAGATAAATGATTTAATTAAATTCAATTAAACACGAGGGGAGACTTAATTGGCTAGTGTTAGGGTGTTTAATTAAACGCAGCGTTCTTTATCTGAATTTGGTTCTTGTTTGTGATTCTGTAATGAAATGTTGAAGCCTTAATTAATTGTGATTCTATGTGCATGCTTTTTCAGGGATGAAAAAGGTTAAGTGTGAGGATGTTTGATAATGTGCAAATTATACATAAACCCCTTGTTGCGTTTATTTACGTTTTGAGTCGTTTCGGCTAAGTTTTTATAGAATTTTCTACACAACTGATGTTTTTGTGTTTCGTAGGTCCCATGTTGATAATGGAATGAAAAGCTCACGGAAAATCGGATCCATAGGCAAAAACATGGCGCGAAACGGAGTTACGAGCAATCCGTAGCACGAAACAGAACAAAACTGAAAGCCGAAACTACATGGGGCGCAGAAGTCGAGCATGGGGCGCATGAACATGGGCTCGGGTTGCTGCGCGACCACCAAGCCATTTCATCACCGCGCGATGCGGCGACGCGTTTTTAACAGAAAGTTTTCGCGTTTTTGGCCTTGTTTGCTATATAAACTCTCCACAACTAAACACTACCCTCGAGGCACGAGTTTGGGACAAAAAATAGTGAAAAAGAGGTGTCTTAGAGCTAAAGCGAAGGTGAAAAGGTTCAAGGGAAGCGGAAGATTGAAGACAAGTGATTTTCGTCATTGGGTTTATCAGTTCTTTATCTTTTCTACATCTTTGCAATCATGTTTAATTTACTTAAACTTGTGTTTGTTTTAAGTATTACTATGCTTGGCTAGGCCGTTACACCGCCTAGACTAATGACAAACTAGTTGCGGATGGTTTGAATGTTTGTTTGGATTATGTGTTGACTTTGGTATTTTTTATGATTTAGTAAACGTCTACTTTTGATTCATTGATGCATGAATATGTGTTTGGTTTGATTTGATGATATTTATTTGTTTCCACTTGAATCTTGTTGAATGTCTTTCAAATAATAGGTTCTATTTAGGTCATGGACTTTGTGTTAGTGACTAGTTTATGGTTTAGGTGCACTAAAACCATAGGAACGATAAACTGAATTGAGTTGATAAAAACTTGTAGCTAAACTAGTATCCGTGAGGTGATAGTTTAATTGGTAGGTCTAAGTGGGTTGAATTGCTAAGCTTGTTTTTATGAAGAATTGGTTTAGCTTTGGTTTAACTACGGTGTCTACTAATATTAACTGAATCAAAGTAAATACCTTAGGTTATATAATTGTGAGATTAATAATCAACATAGGTACTAAGTCATAATCATTAGACAACTGTGAGGGAGTCTAATTCATAAACTGGTTCGCTTAATAATTTGATACAAAACCCATAGATTTCTTCTCGAAAAAGGTCGAGGGTCTTGTCGGGGTTTGGGTCAAGTAATCATTTTACGATCCCAGTCCAATGTCAAATATTTTCCAACAAACTAATAACTTAAGCAACTAGGGAGTCGGGTCTAGGTGGTTTGCTTTGATTGATCTGTTTTCTTATCCAAATCTTTCGTGCTACGTTCTATTTTTTGAAAGTTTCCATTTTTAGTATGTTTCTATTTTTATCAGTAAACCCCCCTTTTTAACAATCTTTCCAATTAAGTCATGTCTAGTTAGTTGAGTCTTATTTAGTTAATTAAACGTAGTATATAGAGTCTGTGGGTCGACACCCGGACTTACGTACGCTATATTACATCCGACCGGTCCACTAGCGGTTGTGTGTGAAATAGTTGGTTTGTCTTGGTTTTATAAATTTAAAGGTGTTTTTATTTGTTTATTTTTATATATATATTTGCACGTATCATACCCCTTATCTTAGGTCACCCATTCCTAGCCACACCTAGAGCCTTGATTGATGTTTGCACGGGCATACATACTCTTCGGGTTGATGATGAAGAGGTAACTTTTGATATTGGGAGATCTATGCAGCATCCACAAAGTAAAGATGGCTCACTATACTTCATTGACACTATTGGCACATGTGTGAGTAATCAGTTACATGATACGTTCAATGAAAAGGCCCTGGACACACAATTAATTCCTAATCAAACATGGGATTCAGTTTGCCATGACACCTCCGTTGAGGAGACGATATTTCTTGTTAACCATGATTCTTTCTCATGTCCAAAGGTCTTTGAGGTTACTGATTGTAATGTTGAACCCAAGTCAACCCCTCTGTTGAGGACCCACCACCAGTTGAACTTAAAGATCTACCTAGCCATTTAGTGTATACTTTCTTAGATGGTGAGTCCAGTTTACCCGTCATCATTACTTCTGGATTAACAAGTGACGAGAAGGCGAAATTACTTGAGGTTTTGAAACTGCACAAAAAGGCAAACGTGTGGAAGATTGTGGATATAAAAGGGATCAATCCATCCTTTTGTACCCATAAAATCTTGATGGAAGAGGACTCCAATTCTGTTGTACAGCATCAGAGACGCCTTAACCCTAATATGCAAGAGGTTGTGAAGAAAGAGGTGATCAAACTACTTAATGTTGAATTGATTTACCCGATTTCTGATTCCGCATGGGTGAGTCAGGTACAGGTTGTCCCGAAAAAAGGAGGGATGACGGTGGTCACTAACGAGAGGAATGAGTTGATTCCTACTCGCAGCATCACTGGTTGGAGAGTTTGAATTGATTATTGCAAACTAAATCATGTCGCGAGATAAGATCATTCCCCCTCCCCCTTTCATTGATCAAATGCTTGAGCGCTTTTCTAGGAGGATGTTTTATTGTTTTCTTTGATGGTTTCTCGGGGTACTTTCAAATCCCCATTTCTCCTCCTAATCCGGAGAAGACGACATTCACATGTCCCTATGGCACATTCGCCTACCGACGGATGCCCTTTGGACCGTGCATTGCCCCAGCTACCTTCCAACGCTACATGGTAGCCATTTTCCATGACATGATCGAGGACTCCATGGAGGTTTTCATGGATGATTTTTCTGTATATGGGAGCTCCTTTGATCATTGTCTCGCAAATCTAAAGAAAATGTTGACGAGGTGTGAGGAAACCAATCTTGTGCTTAATTGTGAGAAAAAGCCACTTCATGGTGAAGGAGGGCATTGTTTTAGGGCACAAGATCTTACAAGAGGGTCTTGAGGTTGACCAAGCCAAAATTGATACCATTTCTAGGCTACCACCTCCTACCTCAGTGAAAGCCATTCGGAGTTTTTTAGGCCATGCTGGTTTCTACATGCGATTCATCAAGGACTTTTCTAAAATCGCCAGGCCTATGACATAGCTCCTCGAGAAAGACGCCCCTTTTGTTTTCTCCAATGAATGCTTTAAAGCATTTCAGATCCTGAAAGAAAAACTCGTCAATGCTCCTGTTGACCACATGTAGGGTGGTACTTCACCATGTTGTTATTCGTATTTGTTTTACTTTGTAATAGTTTTAGTTGTATTTTATTTCCTTTGTAATAGTTAGTTTAGCCTTTATTTTGTATGTCTTATGCAGGTTTTTGCGACACTGCATGCGACACTATAGTGTCGCATGCAGCTTGTCCTTGTTTAGCGATCAGGCAGTGTCGCGGCTGCGACACTGCCTGCGACACTATGACCTGTATATATAGTTTTGTTTAGGCATTTTGTACACAACTCTTTGGAACTTTATTGAATATTATTCTCTCTTTGATACTGAGTTCGAACCTTATTGATTGTTTGCAAGGAATTGGATTTGTTATATCTTTGTTGCAATTGTCTAAACCATCTTCTTCTACTAATCTTCTTAATTAATCACTTGTTAATGGGTTGTAATGGTTTGTGTGAGTTCTGGTCACAAATCTCAATCAATTGATGCTAGATCTAGTGGTATCAATTGATTGTGATTAGATCTAAATCATATATAGAACAGCTTATCGATTTCATGGACCAACAATATGGTATCAGAGCCATTGTGCTCATGATTTGTGGTTTTTGAGGGTTTTAAGATAATATTCATATTTCATCAATTCTGGATCTGATCTTGTGTGAATTGCTATGGAATTTGATTGAGATTTGCTTTTCTTTAGTATTTGAATCAATCGAAATCAATAGATCTGTCATCATCATATAGATCTATGATTTAGGTGTGATTTAGAGATATTATTCATAGGGTTTGGGACAAAAGCCTTTTTCAATCAAATTGGATCTTACTTGTTGTTATTATGGATTGAATTTGGTTTGGGATTGGTTTATTTTGTATTGTGAATCCATCGGAATCTTCAGATCATCAATTGGATCTGATTAGAGCGTTCTGTGGTAATTTGTTTGTGTTTTACTTGGAGAAGAAGGTGTTTTCTGTTCATCTTGCGACACTAGTGTTCATATTGCGACACTAGTGTGCTTGCGACACTAATGTTTTTGTGTTGATTATTCGTTGTTTGTCCGGCTTGCCTACTAAGTGAACGAAAGTTCACGACATTATCCACGACATTGTGTACGACATTGCCCCGACATTGTGCTTGATCTTGCTCGCGACACTACCCCCGACATTAGCCTGAATGAAAGTTCAAATTGTGTGTTTGCTTGCGATAATGACTTGTCTGCGACGCTAGCTCATTTGCGACACTAATCTTTTGCGACACTAAGGACTTTCTGCGACACTGTCTGCGAAATTGTGACCAAAATCCTAAATTTAAAACTTAACAATGTCAACTTCTCTTACCCTTGCTGACATGGAAAACGTTGCAACAATTAGACCACCAAAACTGATAGACGATGATAATTTTGATGATTGGAAGAAGAGACTGAAGGATTTTTACCTGACTACGGATCATACTCAGTGGGATTCGATTGTTTTTGGTCAGCATACACCTATTAGAATCATGGGAGAGGTTACAATTCGAAACACCGACCCAAGCACATATACCAATAGAGATAAAAGGTTGATAGAACGTGATAACAAGCCTTTGATGTTTTGATTTTGTGTTTAACAAGGGATAGTCACAGTAAATTCGCTGAACACAAAAATGCAAAATCCTTGTATGAAGGTCTGTGTAGATTCCATGATGAATGTGAAAAACAGAAGACATACAAAGGAGTGAATGCAGAAAAGGAGTTTATCACTTTTGTTAGTCATAAAAGAGAGAAATTGTCAGATTTGATCAACTGCTTTCTGAATGTGACTGAAAATCTGAAGAAATATGATTCATATCTTACCAACTATGATCAGATTCATCGACTTCTGGATTCACTTCCAATCGAGTGGAGCGATTATGTTAAAGTTTTGAAGAAAGAAAGAAGTTTTCCGGACTACAAACTCATGGATATAGTTGACAAGTTGAAAAACGATGAGTTAGAAATGAAAAGGAAAGAGTTTTTCCAAGAAGTACTTCCACAACAAACCAACACTCTTAACGTTGATCTAATTTCATCTGTGACAGGCATACTGAATTACAAAACCAAACTGGATGAAAAGCTCAAGGTGATAGCATCTGATTCAGAGACAATTGTTGGAACCTCCGAAAACATACTAGAAAATTATGGAAACTCGATAACTGATTTTAAAAAAGGATCTGATTGTGAGATTTCGAATGAAGACGAAGCCGAGGAAGATAAGGAAGGACAAAAAGAAGCAACAAATGAAGATATGATGGAGGACAAGGAAGAGAAACTGAAAAGAAACACAAGAGTGTGCAATTGTGAGAAAGCGTTAGCAGCCGAAAGGATCATCATGGATCTACCCTATGAGACTGTTCAGGATCTGTGTTTTCCTGCGTGCAAACAACGATTATTTGGTGTTTATAAAGCAAACATGCTCATTCTACAAAACCAAAGTGAAATCGTGGCAATGAATGATGAACTCAAGAGAAATGAAGTATGTTATTCTGTAAAACTCAATGAAGCCTTGGTAGAAGTTGAATTGTTGAAGAGAAATCTTTATGAAAGGAATGTAGAGATAAATCTTTTGAATGAAAGGCTGTTGTTAGCTCAATATGAAACCACGAAACTGCAAAGCAAACTTGATAAGTGGACCATATCACAGATGAAACTAAATGAGCTGCTTGTCAATCAAAGGGGGGCTCGGATAAAAGATGGGGTCGGATACAATTCAGATGTTCAAACCGTTTTTCCGCCACCATCAACTTTGTGTTATTCTCCCATGCCCAAACCATACCCAAAGAATGATTTGTTTGAAGACAATACTAGGTAGGAGGGAGGTACTTCAGATGTGAGAGAGGAACATGAATCTTCAAACGGCATTGGATATAACAAATCATCTGATGGTAATCAAGACAATGAATGTCATGCTTCCGCTACGCCGATATCCATACCTACTGTTTTCACCAACCTGCGTGAAAAGTTCAAAACCGATGATATTCCGATCTTCGAGCCAATCAACAGGGAAAAAGAATATGCTCAAAGTTCGTCCACATCACATCAACCAAGTTCAGACAGTCAAGGTTCACAAGGAACATGAGCTATGTCCAAAAATTCTTCAAGTTCTGAAGATGAACCAGAGCAAAAGAGAGACAAGGTTGACTCCAAGATCAAGGCATCATCTAAAGCCATCAAAGCTCAAAAGTTTACAAAATTTGAGCCAACAAGAAGAAATCTGGTTCCATTTCCTGATCTTTCTCTCAAATCACAAAAAGGGAAATATCTAGCTCAGTCATTCATTCCTCAAAATTCCAAAGTAACAGAGAAAAAGCACAACAATCATCCACTACCCAAGTCAAAGTCTTTAACTTCTCATCACAGTAAACAAATTGCCCACTCAAGAGTATCAACAGGCAAATCCAAGGAATTATATGTCTTTTACAGCGATTCAGACTCTCACATGTCTAGCTCAAGAGTATCAAAAGGACTTGTTTGACATCAAATTGTTTCAGATGTGGTAAAACATATCATATGGTAAAACAGTGTCCTGATGTTGGTCGAAGCAGTATAAATAATAAATCTTTTGGAAACAGAATTAAACAATTTGTAAATCATCATTTTTGCACTAATTCTTTCTTTCAAAAGCCCAGGTTCGTTAAAGCTTGGGTTCCTGTTTCTAACTGATTTTCTTTCGTCTACTTACAGTTCATTCGGAAATGGCTACGGATGTTCTGTACATTTTGTTTTGCCATTTTGGATAAAAAAAAAATAAAATAAAAATTTACTTATATTTTCTAGTAATGTCAGCCATTCTTTTGCGTTTGATCTAAAATGATCTTAAATTCGTGAAAAATTTCAGTTTTACGAAACTGAAAATTTTGGGGGAGTAAATACTACAAATTTACAATTGATTCATCTCACGTTATATTATTTGTTTCTTGCAGGAATTCCGATATGAGTTGATGGCGTCAAAAGGAGGAAAGAGATTTGCTCTGATATGTCAGTAGGCTCAGCCCGAATACAATTAGACAACAATTTTGTGATTAAACTAAATTCAATAAGAGCTCGGCAATAAGGATTATCTCCTCGACATGATTGGCCTGCACAAAGTTACAAGTCCTTTTCAGAAATGGATTGAGAGTGTCAAATCTTTGCTTTGATTTTCCTAAAACATCCCAAATCACCCACACCCTAGCCCTGAATTGAGTTTCTAGTTAGCGAACAAAATAAAAAGCTGCTAGTATTGCTCTTCAGAAAAGCCTCTGAGTGAGTTACTTGTTAATTCCTCAGATTGTATTGAGTCAAAGTGCTTAACTCCTCTGCTATACGGAAATATTGACCTAGAGTTGGTGGATCTTCTCTGCTAGACGGAAGTATTGACCTGAAGATTCGCCGAGCATGCTCAAATTTTTATCTCCTCTATTATACATCGGTATAGACCTGGAACTCTAATCATTTGAGTTTCCCAAATAATAAGTCGCAATGTGTTCAAAAGAATCATTGCTGACAAGCTCCACTCCCAAAAATGCAAAAATGCAGAATGTCTAAAGAGGCTCATAACTTGATCAATATTCAAAATTTGATTCATGAAATTCAAGCAAGGTCAATCATATTGCTCTATAAACCATGATGATAGGACAAGTATCTTTACCAAGATGTCTGTGGGGACCAAGTTGCAAGAGTTTCTTCAAAACGAACCTAAAACATGATAAGACCATCACAGATTGTCTGTTGAAAGGAACAAGGCATGGGTTTAAATGGACAAACATACTGACAATCTCTGCAGATCCTGTTTCCTCTTGATGATTGCCAATAACTTGTTTCGAGTTCCTTCTTGATTTAATCTATTATAATGTGTTTATTCTTTATGAAGTTTCGTGATTTTAACGGGTCTTTACATTGGATCTTTCACATCTATTTGGTCTGACATTATTTTAAAATATATGTATTTTCAAATAGACTTGTCTTTTATTTTAAAATGTTTTTTTAAAATTTTGTGTTCTGCGACACTATAGTGTCGTGGCTGCGACACTATACTCTTTGCGACACTATAGTGTCGGGCATGCGACACTGTCTGTTGCTTCATATCCATCTGATATGGGTCAAACGGTTCATTATCCAAATCTTTCTTCACACGACATTAAAACCGACTTAAACCCTAAAACACACACTCACTTCAAATCGTTCATTTTTAGGTGTTTTTGCTGATTCCAACCGGTAAGTTTTCATCTATTGATTGTTTCGAACATTCGTTAGCCTTGTATTGAATTTTGGTTTTGATCTGATATGGTTTTGATGTTGTTGACTGTTGGGTTTTTTACGTTTTATGCGACACTAGTGTTCTTACTACGACATTGATCGAAAGTTCAAACCCTAGTTGCGACACTACCAAGGTTATTCTGACCATGTCTTGTTGGTAGTGTCGGAAGTCTGGGATGTTGCGACATTGTAGTGTTGATGCTCATTTCTTGCTGTTGCGACACTACAATGTCGATGAACTTGCGACACTGTGGCGACACTACTGTGTCGCATCTTTGCGACACTGCATTTTTTTATTTTTTTATTTTTATTTTTATTTTTTATCAAAGAGAGATATTCAAACCAAAAGGAACTGGATGAGATCGAAGCAGAGATATTCAAACCAAAAGGAAAGAAGAGGAGAAAGGCAGGGGAAAAAGCTCAAATTGATTCTGATACTGATGTCAGAATCAATAAAGGTAAAGGTAAGGAGCCTGAAGTGTCTGAATCTGTACCCAAAACGTTTACAAAGAAGCCGGAGAAGAAAGGGTTTGCTGGACTTGACGAGGACGTGATTCGAGGGGTGAATACGTCGCCCGCAAATGAGCTAAGTATGATAAAGACAAAACTGATAAATGCTGAAGAAAGAGAGAAGGATTTGAGAAAGATTGTTTTGGATCAACACGTGCTTATCAAGAAATTGTTATTAGAGTTAAATGAGGTAAAGAAAGTAGTGAAAGTTGGTGTAACGGAGACTGAAAGGGAGATTAACGAGATGGTGAGCATTGAGAAGTTCCCTACCTTGAAGGAAATGGTACAGACAAGTAGGAGCCGAAAAGATTTTGCTGGTTTCAGCGGTGCAGGTGCGAGCGATACGGGTAAAGAAGCAGAAATTACTGATGATTTCTATTTCGACGTTGATGCTGACTTAGTGGGAGATGAGGTGGTAGCGGAAGAAACAAAGGAGGTCGAAATGAAGATAGTTGATGAAGAAGAGGAGGAGGTGCAACTGATTGATTATGATTCAGAGCCCGAGTTTTACAAGGTGGACGAGAAAGAAATGGTGTATGTGGCTCAGAGGAGTGGAGCCGAGGGTGACGTGTTCGAATTAGACAAATCAGATTGGTTCAAGAAGGTTGATGAACCTGAATACGTCACGCCTCTATTTCAAAACCTGGATGCCCCAACCCCCAAACACACAGACAATAAAATATTCAGCTGGAAATATAATATGGAGCTACAGAAATTCATGATTAAAAGAAGAGGGGGCGGGATCAGCTATATCAGTAATCGCAAACACTTCAAAACCCTTCCTAAATGGGATTTGAGGCGTTTGGCGGTTCTCCCACTAATCAATGCAGATCTAAATGATCGTGCAAACCTGCGACACAGAAGTGTTGCATATTCATCGACACTGCTGTTTCGCAACAGCAATGCATGTGCATTGACACTACATTGTCGCAACAATAAGGCTTCCGACACTAACAGCTATCCATGAGCAGCATAACATTGATAGTGTCGCAAGCATCATTTGAACTTTCGTTCAGTTTCGCAAAAAGAACATGTAGTGTCGCAAAGCGAGGAAAACAGACAGTCAATAGATTCAAAACCATATCAGATCAACACCAAATTCAAATACATTAAAGCCGAAGGTTTGAAGCACATAAATTCACAAAACTTACCAAGTGGAATCATATAAAAACACTTTAAGATCACAGATTGAGGATTAGTGAAACTAGGGTTTAGTGTCGGGTATAGAATCTGATTTTGAAGAAATGATTAATGACCCAATTGACCCACATCAGATAGACTATAGTACACTATAGTTTCGTAAAAACCCTAAAAAACTTAAAAAATTATTTATTTTTTATTTAAAAAATAAACATAAAAATATAATAATGGAGTTGGTTGGGCATAGACCAAGATCAATAAATGATCAGGGTGAATGTTCTTGAGAGTGAACTAGAGTTGGGTTATATGTATGAAGCGTCAAACAATGATCTTGATGTAGAAACATTGAGAGCTCTTTTATCACGGAGTTCTTTTTAAATTTAGTTTGATCACAGAGTTGTTGTCTAATAGTATTCTGGCTGAGACTACTGACACATCAGTATACAAAACTCCACCCTCCTTCAGACGTTGTCAACCCACATTTGAAACCTGCAAGAAACAAAAAGTATTTACATGAGATGAAGCACAATTAAGAAATTTGTAGTATTACTCCCCCAAAACTTTTCAGTTTTCAAACCAAGGATTTGTATTTAGTAGAATAGGCTTTGCGATTCAAAAGGGGATAGCGGCGCAGCTTGTTGCTCGCTTACCCATTATCCGGATGTAATTTGGTTTGTGATCTAATATATAATAAATGTTTATTTCGAAAAAAAAAAAAAAAAAAAAAAAAAAAAAAAAACAAATTCAAGAACTTTTAAGATCATACGCAAAAGGATAGCCGGACATTATTAGAAAATATAAGTAAGAAAAACATATTTTTCCTTCACTTCTCTCCCTCTTTTTTAATTATAAAAGAACAGACTTTGAAATAGGATTTAAAAGGAAATTAAGCATATTGATTAATTCATAAAAACGCGGTTTATCAAACGTTTTAGTGAACAGATCAGCTTTTTTGATTTTTGGTGTCGATCGAAATGATATTGATAAAACTCTTGTGCATCCCGAATGGCATGAATTCGAGTTTCAATGAGTTTCGTTCGAGTGTGGTGAACAGGATTCTTGGTAATTCCAATGGCAGCCTCATTATCACAAAAGATCGGAGTGCGAAGAAAATTGATTCCGTAATCAATCATCTGATGTTGAATCCATAGTACTTGACAGCAACAACTGGAGGCAGCAGTGTATTCAGCTTTGCCAGTAGATAAAGAGATGGTAGTCTGTTTCTTGCTCTGCCACGAAAGTAAACACTCCCCCAGGTACTTACACCCACCAGAAACAGATTTCCGATGAAGTGTGCAACCGCCATAGTCACTGTCAGAATAAGCATGAAGATCAAAGCTCCCCCCTTTAGGATACCACAAGCCTAGATGCGGAGTACCCTTTAGGTAACGAAGGATGCGCTTCACGGCCTTTTCATGTGACTCCTTAGGATTTGATTGATACCTGTAACAATAACCAATAGCAAAAGCAATGTCTGGACGAATTGCAGTTAAGTACATTAACGATCCAATCATCGACCTGTAACGTTGAGCATCAACCGACTTTCCGGATTCATTAGAAGTGAGACATGTCTGTGTAGTAAATGGAGACAACTCTGAAGAACTTTTGTCCATCTTGTATTTTATCAAATCGCCTGAATATATTTCTCCTGATGAATGAGTATACCATCAGGTTTTTGTTCCACCTGCAAACCGAGAAAGAAACACATCTTACCCATCATACTCATCTCGAACCTCTCCTTCATTACCTCCTCAAATTCCCTACACAAACTTTCATTTGACGAACCAAAGATGATGTCATCTACATAGACTTGAACCAGTAAGACGTCGTCACCAATTACTTTCTTAAAGAGAGTCATGTCGATGGTTCCTCTAGTAAAAGTTTTGCTCAACAGATATTGTGTCAATGTTTCGTACCAAATTCGAGGAGCTTGATGTAGTCCATAGAGTGACTTGTCTAATTTGAAGACTTTATCTGGGAAATCCGGATCCTCGAAACCTGGTGGCTGACAGACATATATCTCTTCATTGATATCCCCATATAAGAAAGCACACTTCACATCCATTTGATAAACTCTAAAGTTTTTGTGTGCAGCATGGGTGAGAAAGATTCGGATGGCTTCAATTCTAGCAACTAGAGCAAAAACATCTGTGTAATCAATGCCTTCCTCTTGTGCGAACCCTTGAATGACCAACCGAGCTTTGTTACGAACAACGACCCCTCTATCATCAGGTTTGTTTTTGTATACCCACTTCGTCCCAATTGGGTATTTGTTTGGTGGAAGATCGACCAATTCCCAAACCTTGAGCTTTCTGAACTGTTGAAGTTCTAATTGCATTGATTCCACCCAGCTCGGATCTTGTAATGCCATGTTAATGTTCTTCGGGACAATCTGTGACAGAAAACAAGAGAATAAGCAGACGTTGATGAGTCCAGATTGATGACGTGTACGAACAACGATAGAAATAGATCCTATACCAAGTCATGAGGATGATCTTTCAGTTCCTTGTAAAGCAAATTGGATGTAGAGATATCTGAAACAGGTATTGTAGATGAATCAAGAGGAATGTCAGTAGCAGAAGTAACATGGGGAGAGATAACAGGTGATGTAGGATGAGATGGTGATGGTGGAGGATCAGCGGTAATAACAACATCAGGTGTGGATGGCATCGGTTGTGGAACTTCCGGAGAAGGTAAGAAAATAACAGGATCAGGTAGAGCTTCAGAATACACAAGAATAATTTCATCTTCTTCCAAAAACAGGGGTAGATTAAAAGAATTAAACACGATCATGGCATCATAGAACCAGGAAGGATCAGATCCAGTATCGCAAACATTTGATTCTTGCCAATCGACATAGAAAGATACTTGAACGATTTTGGTACGTCTATTGTAAACCCGATTAGCTTTCTGAGAAGAGGAATAGCCGACAAAGAAACATTCATCAGAAACAGCTCTGAATTTTGACGTCTGAGCTTGAGTATTCAACAAAGTGCATGAACAATCAAAAGGTCGAAAGAAATCAATCAATGGTTTTCTTTTGTGGAATAATTCATAAGACGTCTTCATTTTGGCTTTCACAATCAACACTCTATTAAGCACATAAGACGCATAATTAATAGCTTCGGCCTAGAAGATGATTGGAAGTTTTGACTCAATTAACATAGTCCTTGCAGCTTCCACTAGAGTTCTGTTTTTGCATTCCGCCACTCCATTCTGCTGAGGTGTCCTTGTTGTACTGTATTGTCTCAATATCCCCTTTTCTTCACAAAATGAGTCAAAAATGTTATTTCTGAACTCAGTCCCGTTATCGCTCCGAATGGCTTTCACCTTCTTACCGCTAATGGTTTTAATCTTCAGAATAAGACTCTTGAAAGCTCCTGCAGTCTCCCCTTTTTTAGCCAGAAAACATACCCAAGAATATCTTGAAAAATCATCTGTAACAACCAAACAGTAAGATTTCTTAGCTATACTTTTGACACTGATTGGTCCAAACAAATATGCATGTAATAATTCAAGGGGACAAGAAATTGAGTTTATCGTTTTAAATTTGTGAGATTTTTTATGTTGTTTCCCCTTAGCACATGCCATACATTTCTCAACCACAGAAAAATATTTTATGGGCAAGCCACGAACTAGATTATGTCTAATAAGTTTATTAATATTATCAAAATTAACATGACCAAGTTTCCTGTGCCATAAAAATGCTTCTGAAGAGGATGCTTTGGACAATAAACATGTGACAGTAGAGGTTAACTCCTTCGAGTTCATGTCAAGCAAATAGGTGTCATTCTTCCTTGGTGCGCGCATCACGATCAAGTCTTCAGAAACAGAGAAATCCGGCTTCGTAAACAAGCATTCATCGGATTTGAAGAGAACCAGAATATTCTTATCACAGATTTCAGACACACTCAGCAAATTGAAATGTAGCTCTGGGACGTAGTTCACTTTCTCCAACATCAACGATCTATTAGATACCTCACCTTGACCGATCATTTTCCCTCCTTTCTTATCTCCAGCAAAAGCCACATACCCACCATTTATTATACGGAAATTAGTAAGCAAATCTTTCAACCTAGTCATATGTCGAGAACATCCACTATCTACATGCCACAGACTATTTGGCTTCCTTGGACGTTCCTAACAAGACAAACAAAAATAAAAATTAATTAGAAACATGAACCCATGCCTTAGAAGACTTGGGTTTAAACAATGAAAAGTTAACATAAAATGATTATTTACAAACCTATTGATTCTATTAGTTAAACTAGAATTATTTACATTCTTTGGAACAAGTTTCGGACAATTTTTAACGATATGAGTGTCCTTACCGCAGCGGAAACAATGTGACTTGAAACATTTCTTTACGGAATTACCAGTAGAAATCGAATCAATCACAATTTCTTCATCACATTCAGACATGTTTGTGTCTGAATTTTGTTTTACCTTTTGATGTGCTAGCTTCATTACCTGTGTCTTTAACATGATTTATCTTTGAGTTGTTTGTCTCAACGGGTTTGGTTATGTGAATTGGATCACAATTTCTTCATCACATTCAGACATGTTTGTGTCTGAATTTTGTTTTACCTTTTGATGTGCTAGCTTCATTACCTGTGTCTTTAACATGATTTATCTTTGAGTTGTTTGTCTCAACGCGTTTGGTTATGTGAATTGGAAAAAAGGTCGGTATTGGTATTGAGACAAACATCTCAAAACTGTTCTTATGTGGCAACACATCATTAGATTCAACAAAAGAAACATGATCATCATAAACATCAATCAAAACACACACATCATTGTCACTGTTTAATACAGACGGTTAAATGTTTAAACTACTCGAATCATTTAACAAAACATATACTCTACTACTATTGTCTAAAGTAGACTTCTTTGAATTTAAACTAAAACTTGAAACAGAGCATCCTAGTCCAGTCGAGGCACCATATCCGTAATCCTCCCGTACCTCCTGACGATTAAGTCCGTCTAAACCTGCAAATAAATTGTTAGTGTGTTCTGCAATTAAATCGTTAGTGGGATGAGGTTTGGGTGTAGGAGAATAACAAAAGGTACTGGGTGGAGGATAAACATGAGGAATCTCATCATATCCTAAACCAGATTTGATTCAAGCTCCTCTTTGCCTACAATTTAATTCCTCTCTTTTCATTCCAGCAATAGTCCATCTATCAAGTTTAGTTTGAAGTTTACTGCTTTTAAATTCAGCAAGTTGAACACATTCAGCAAGCAGGTTAACCTCAACATTCTTTTCAAGAAGTTTTTTATTTAGGTGATCTATTTCTTGTAAAGCTTCGTTAAGTTTCACATAATAGTTCACTTCATTCTTTTTAAGATCCGAGTTAATAGTATTTAGTTCAGCTTGATTTGTTAATAACAATCGATTAGCTTTATATACACCAAAGAGTCGAACCCGACAAGCCGATGAACACATGTCTTGTATTACCTCATATGGAAGACCCATGATAATCTTCTCGGTTGCAAGAGCCTTCTCACAGTTACATGATGGTGTATTTCTCTTCCTTTCTTCATCCTTCTCGTCTTCATCCATCATGCTTTCTTTCTCAACCTTCACAGTTTCTTCCCTTTTGATCTCTTCAGTTGCCTTATTGAGAGTTTTCTTATATTCGCTCCCAGCATTCAGTATGGTCTAAGCAACAAGATCATGATTAATTTCTTCTTGAACTTCTGCAATCTCAGCACTCCAGTCAAAGTTTGTTAACAAGGCAGTCTCTCTTGTGTTACTGTTGTTCTCTCTTTCAATAACAGCAGCATTTCTTGTGTTGGAAGATGGTGGTTCAAACAACGTTGGGGATGGGCAATCTCTCTTGAAATGTCCGAATTATTTGTAGTTGAAACATCTGAGTTTAGATTTGTCGAACCCTACCTTTGCATTCTGATTCCCAAAGCTTCTTTTTCCAGTTCTCTCCATAAAACTTTTGGCCCTAACAGTCAACATAGCCATTTGCCATTGAATATCTGCTTCCTCAAGGTCTTCCGGGTCAACTTGCAACATATCCTCCTTAGTGATACCTTTTCCCTTGATATCTCCGGCAATCAAGGCTTCCTAGCTGTTTATGAACATTCCAAACAAGGCCATCATGTCATTTGGGACTTGAGATGCAGCTTGATCCTTTCCGACATTCTTTCGTTCCAATGGAACATTTCCTGAGATATATGAAAAGCCAGAGTTGTTCGTTGATGTTTTAGATGTGGATGAGAGTAATGCAGCATTCTGGGTTTGCATTGGAGGATAGACAACCTGATTGTACTCTCTCCTTTTGATGTCAAGCTCAAACGATATTAGTTTGTTGATCACATCCATGAGCTTATATTCAGTAAACATCCTCTCCTACTTTAGCATTCTGACCTGCAAACTCCACTCAGGAGGGAGTGAGTCCAGTATCTTTGTCACTTTCTCAACCATAGTCAACTGATCATACTTCTTTAAATTGCTGGTGACAGTCAAGAAGCGGTTTGTGAGATCTGAAATTTTCTCATTCCTAAGACCCATAAATGAGTTGAACTCTTTTTGAGTTTGTACCCCCTTATCTTTCTGAAGATCAGCGTTTCCATCATAAAACTAACATAGAGCATCATACAGATCCTTGGCATTTTTCTGTTCTCCAAAACGATTGTGTATCTCGGAACTCAGACATAGAATTAAAGCACCAAAAGCTTTGTTTTCACGGTCTATCAATTTCTTATCTCTTTCATTGTAAGTTTTGGGGTTTGTGTTTCTAACACTTGCATCACCAACAGTTGTGACAGGAAGATGTGGACCTTTTTCAACTGAATCTCATTGAGTGTGATCGGTGTACAGATAAAACGCTTTTAATCTCCTTTTCCAGTCTTCAAAGTTATCTCCATTGATCAGTTTAGGTGGTCTATTTGGTGATCCACTCTCCAAGTCAGCAAGGGTAAAAGACATAGACATCTTGTTCAAATTGTAGTTTCGCAAAAGAGATAGTGTCGTAGTAGTGTCGCAAACTCGCTAATGTCGCAGAGTAGTGTCGCAAGGAGTTATGCAGACACTGTCGCAATAGCAACTTTGAACTTTCGTTCAAGGGTAATGTCGGGTGTAATGTCGAGTAACAAGCAACCAGCAGTGTCGAGTATAGTGTCGAACACAATCAAGCGATTACTTTCGCAAGATCAATCACACAAATGAACTTTCGTTCAAGCAGAGTCGCAAACCAGCCACAAAAATTGATCAACAGCAGAAAACAGGTAATTTCGCAAACAATCTGAGAAAACCCCTTCTTCACGAAAAAGCACAAAAATCACCACAGAAAACACAAATCAGACCCAATTGATGATCTGATGATTCCGATTGATTAACAATGTAAAATAGGTCAATCCCAAGCCAAATTCAATCCATAACAACATCAATTAAGATCCAATTTGATTGAAAAGGCTTTGTTAGGGCTCGTTCCTGTTAGAAGATTTACTTTATTCTTTGTTTATACAAGTTTGTATAATGTAGGGTTAATTTTGTATTATCCCTAAGTAGAGATGCATAAAGCATGTTGCTAGTGAATGTTAGAGAGAGAGTCTAGATCACAAGTTACACGCTAGAGAGAGAAATTGTGTGCGTGATTGTATTCTCCTGTACCATTGTACTGCAACTATTGCTTTGATCATCAATACAAGAGAATTATTAAGTAAATGATTGTGTTGCTGATTGACTTGTTGTGTTTGTACGTTGATCATTCTGATTTGGAGCAGTATCGATCCAATTAAACCTATCAATTGGTATCAGAGCTATTGGTACTGTGTGTTCTTCGCTATTCATCAAGCAAAAACACATCAATATTGCTCAAATCATGATCTGAATGATCTTTTGATGTTTTTAGATCTGATTCATCATCGGAATCATTTCTAATTCACAACAATTGTGCAAAATTCCATCAGATTTCATCAGATCTGAGGAATTAAGAAGAAATTAAAATTTACTGTTCGATCGATTTTTGCTCAAATTCATCGAAAAATGATCATGTTTTGGATTCATTGATATAGGAGATTGATAATCAGTATAAATCACTGCTTGTGTGTGATTTTTGGACAAATTGGACAAGTTTTGTTAAAATTCAGAAAAATCTGTATGAAGATGTTGATGAACATGATGAACAGGTTGAAGATGAACTAGACGTGTGATAAAATTTGACTTAGACAATTTTTGGACTTAGTTTGGTGAACAATTAGGTCCTGTGCAGCCGTGTATGGAAATTTGTCTAGACGGGTGAAGAATTGTCAAGTACAAGTTGTGTACTGTTGTGCCGGGTGAAGCAACTGTTCAGCCGGGTGATCAACTCTACAGCCGGATCACCTTGTTACTGTTCAGCCGGGTCAATTGTCTCTTTTAGCCGTGTCAAGTGCAGCCGGGTGAAAGTTTTGATAACTGTTGAGCCGGGTGATTGATTCTTTTAGCCATGTCAAGTTCTGCCGTGTCAAGTTACATCTGTTCAGCCATGCGGTTATCATCAAGACGTGCGACTATTCAGCCTGGTAATACATTTTAGCCGGGTGAAGATATAAAGTGTTAAAGATTTGCAACTGATCAAGCCGTGTGACTGTTCAGACGGGTGAAGAACTGTTCAGCCGGGTGAAGAAGAAAATTCACTGTTCAGCCGGGTGAAGAACAAAATTCACTGTTCAGCCGCGTGACTTAATTTAGTTGTTTCAAACTTTGTTATCTTACTTTTTTATTGTTTAGTGCTTTTATTTTTTTTAAAAATTTTTAACTGTTTCTTTTCAAAAATCAACAAAAACCCAAAAATATTTTCTTTAAATTTTAAAATGGCACCTATTGATGATTCTGATAATCGTGTACCAAGATTGGTTAATCGTGCAGATTTCAAGAACTGGACAATCAGATTGAAACACCATCTATGCTCTATTGATAATGATTTGTGGAAGTCTATTGATAAAGGTCCTCATATTCCTACTCAGACTGCTCCTGACAGTGCAAGCACTTACACAAAAGATTCTACTGAACCTTATCCTGAAGATAATCTACAAGGTGAAGACTTACGAAAGGTCAAGAATGACAGTAAGGCTTATTCCTTAATGTGTAAAGGACTGCCACTTCAAGTGTTGTCAAGACTGGATGCTTATCAAACTGGATACACATTATTCAAGGCATTAAAATCAATTTGTGAAGGAGGAGAACAGTTAAGAAGTCTCAAGAAGCAGAAACTAAAGAGACAATTAGAACTGTTTGAGCATATTGCTGGAGAATCTGTACACCAGATGATGAACAGATTTGTGCATCTAACAACTGAGATGACAAATGTTGGTGCAAAGACAGATCTTCAAGACTTGAATGATCGACTATTGTGTGATCTTCCATCTTCATGGAAACAAACAGTGACTTTGTTGAAGCATACAGAAAAGTTTCCAATGGACTTAGATCATCTTATCGCAAAGATTGAAGAAGTTGAAATCGATGAAAATTCAAGAAACACTGACAGATCAGGTTCTCATGCTCAGTATAAGTTTGTAGTGAATCCTTCTAATACAGTTGAGAATGCTTTTCTTGCTCAAGATGCTGTTAAAACTGATGATGAGGGTGATTTGTTTGTTGGTGCTAGCTTTTACACTGATTCATCATATCGACCAAGCTCACCAATTTACTCTCAACCTCAATCCCCACCAAGAGTTCAAGTTCAGTTTGTGAAATCTCAAGTAGAAAATCAAAGTTCAAGTTCAACAGTTCAAGCTAAAGTAAAAGATGTCATGAACATCTTGTTACAAGATGATGAGACTAAGAATGCTTTTACTGCATTCATGGCAAGCTTCCAAGCCTATCAAGGGAGTCATTTGACTAAATTAGATGTTGTTCTTCAAGACCCGTTTGAAATGGATCCTGATAACGTTGAAGAGATGGACTTAAACTGGCAAATGGTTATGGTTGCTTAACGAACTTAGAAACATGCATAGGTGAACCATAGTTAAAAGTTAAATGCAAACAAGACAGTTGTGTGTATCCAAATCAGGTCGCAACAAGAGCTCGTGAATCTGTTAAATGATCAGTAAACATGATATGTATCAATCAAACAAACAAAGAATGAACAGATGATTTACTAATAAATGCTTGTATTGATATTGTTAACTGTGTGTACAAACGGTGTAATTGCAGTGAGTTGAATAACAAAGTATGATTCAAGTCTACTAAAAACACTGCATACTACTCTATTTATACTAGCTAACATCAATACATGAATAAGAAAAACAAAATAACGAAATGTTAAAATGATGTGCGGATGGCAATTCTGTCCGCACATCTCTGCTACAATAGTTGTCCGCACATCTTTCTTGTCCGCACATCTTTTGTCCGCACATCTTTGTTTTTCTTCAAAACTTTTAAGTATGATGATCAAAATATATCAATAATCTCCCCCTATCATCATGCTTTAAAGTTCTTCAGTTTTTTCATCTTCTTTTCTTTTTTTAAATTGATCAAACACCTTCATTCCGGCAATAAGAAACTTTGATTTATCATTTGAATTGCTTTGATTTCCATTATGATTATAGATGTTTGATCTCATCAATCTCAGATTGTTTATTCTTCTTCATCCCATTAAGTTTGATCTCATCAATCTCAGATTGTTTATTCTTCTTCAGCTCATTTTTATACTTCAAATTCTCTTATAATGAGGCTAGAAGATTTTTCTCCTCTTCAGCCTTGGTTTTCAGCTTAAGATTATTTTCTTTCATATTCAGTTCACGTTCCATCAACGTTTTAGTTATGGATTGAAACTCATTTGAGAAGAAAGATGATCTTTCTACTTGTTTCATATTCAAGTGTGTATCAATCCCAGCATAAACATCATATATTTCTGATCCAATTTCAGGTTAAGGAGTTTTATCTTGATTAGCAATACCAGATATTTCCGGAGAAATAACCTGATTTAACCTTCTCCTTCTGTAATCATCTTCTCTATCACATATATTAGAATCATCTGACGATGTTCCAGTTGTGTAGATTACGACAACTAAGAATGCTTCATGTGAGATTTCAGGTCTGTGGTTACCACAACAAAGATGCTCTGCTTGATGCTTCTTCTCAAACTCCGTACTCTCCATTTAACCTGAAAAAAAAAATCTTTGTTAGAACGAACACTTCAATATAAATTAAAAACCCTAAATTTACTGTTAGATCAACAGTAATCGATTTTAGGTCAACCGATTCAATCAGACGAAAATGAACCAATAGACATCAATAACTTGTAAACAAGTATCAATATACAAGTTTTTCAAGTTTAGATTAAAGATCAGAACTTGATTTTGTTCATTTCATCGATTTGTCGACGTTTTTCTTGTTGATGAACAGTAACAACGTAAGTTTCAAACATCGATACTTACCAACAAAGATTACCAGCTTGATTCTGTAATCTTTATGATATATATACAAGTTGGAAAGATTTTATGAACTGTTTAAGTTTGAATGTATGAAAATCGCATTATGTCTGAGTGAAATGTTGATAGTGAGTTGAGATGAAAGTTTAAGGGTTTTGAAGGGTTTATATACTATGTCCACACTTAGTGTAATTTTAAAAACATACTTTAAAAGATATGCGGACAACAGGTTGTTCGCATATCGCCTAAATTCTTAACAATTTCACAAGTAAAATGATTATTTGAAAGATTTGAGTTGATTCAAACACATTTACAAGTGATTATCAATCTTTTAAGTTAAAACTCTGCTTTTAAATCAAACACATTTGTGATTTGCGGACAATAGTACATGATATGCGTGCAACAGTAACACTCTTGAATAGTACTGTTGTTCGCACATCCTTCAAAAATTCCTTAAATGAATCAAAGATATTCATTTTTAGACTTAAATCAATGTTCAAAACTGATTTATTTCCAAATCTTGAAATCTTTGATTTTTGGTCGATCTGCGGACAATAGTGTCGTCCGCACATCTTTCAACCACTTAGACATTTTTAAGACACTCTTCATCTTTATTGATATTGTACTTAGAAGAGTACTCAAAGATCATGAATTGATCAATGGGTAACAATTCTGTGTACTTGTGACAAATTCATTCATCAAATCTATGTTTGATTCTTCCTTGCTCATCTGCACACACAAAAATCAGATCATTAGTTCATTTATCAAAAATCATTGAAAACTTTAAAAATCATCAAAGTAAATTAAAATTCACTTCATTGATTTCTGACAATGATTTCAGTGATTTCAGTTGATCTGCGGATCACAGTATCAACTAATCTGCGGAAAACAGTGTTCGCACATCTCGATTTGCGAACAACAGTGTTCACATATCTCAACAGTTTTCACTATTTCATCAATCTGTGAGCAACAGTGTTCGCACATCTCGATCTGCGAACAACAGTGTTCACAAAATTTTCATTTCATTTTCATAATTCAAGCTTTTCTTTTATGTGATCAAAGTACTTGATTATTTTTCTCAGAAAATTTCTTTGACACATTAACTTTGGTCTTTTGATCATATCTCATAACAGATGCAACTATATCATGCAGTGAACAAATTTTCAAAATTTTTAATTTGCTTGCACATTGTCACACATTCAATTTACATTCATAATACTGCTGCAGATCAGATCAATCCATATTTTCTGAAAGATTTCATCTTTATTTGAATATGACATTTTCTCCCCCTAAAGTTTAAATTTTCTAAGAGAAGAAAATTTGAACTTTACTTATGATCAAATATGAATCAATCTCATGTATGAACAAGGCCAAATTTATTCTTTTTGATTTATTCTGGCAAGCAAGTACTTTTATGAATAAAAGCAGATAAGCAAAGAGATCATATCACATCCAATAATCTTCACACAAAGAAAAATAAGATTTTGAATAGACATAGACAATTTTTCAAATTGCATGATGGGCATAAAGCTTATTTCACACTTACTTTTCAACACTTAGTGATACTTTTATCATGTTTTGAGTTTATTAAGTATGTCTAGCATGTGACACACACTTAGCAACATCTTAGAAGGTTCACTAACTTCAAGAACACACAAGTAGGCACTTTAACAAATCAGGTCACTTACAACATAATCCGTGGAGCTTTGGGTTATAAATTATTGGTGGGTTCCATTGGGAATCTTCTTTACTTTCCATTTTTGGAATTGACACTGTTCCTTTTTGGAATCTTTTGACACTGGTGTTGTTCCTTTTTGGAATTTTTTGTACATCTTGAGGTGTTCTAGGTCTGTAGATCACTACAACAAAGGAGACCTCGTGTGAGACTTCAGGTCTGTGGATTCCACAACAAAGAAGCTCACAAATGTTTGCTCAACACGTATTCTATTGCGTCATTACCTGATATGTGTAAGTAACACTACAAGCAGCCTATCAGAAAAATGAAAACTTCACCAATGCTACTTAGATGGAACTTAACACAACCAGACATAGAGAACTTTAGTTTGTATCACATCCATGTTTACATTTTCAGATTTACAGTTTTCAGCTTACCCACACAAGCAATATGATCAGTCAGTCTTAAAAAGCTATGTGACACTCTGACCCGTACGAGAATAAAAAGACTTAAAAAAAAGTATATTACGCGATACGTGCATGAGAGACGTTGGTCTATGCATATCGCGTAGTGCAACCAAACCCGAGTACGCGAAATCAGGGGCAGCCGCAGTATTCGACGAAACCACCTCCCTTACGCGATGCGCGCAGGAGGAGGCATGCCCTGCGCGTATCGCGTAGGGCATGGTCACCAGCTATAAAAAGGGGGCGACCCCCCCTTCATTCTTGCACCATTTCACCCTACTCTCTCTCTCTCTATACTCTCTCTAAGCCAGTTCCGGCCAAGAGTATCCAGCAAGGTTCCGACAAAGTCCCGGCGGGTTTCCGACTAGTAACGGAAGCCTCCAAAAGTTCGGTCTAAGCACGAATTTGCCCACGAAGCGTCTACGAGAATCTTCGGTGTTCGGTAAGACTCGTTTTTAGATTTCTTCGAGTACTTACCATTTTATATAGTTATATATATATATATATAACACACCTAAGGTACTAAATGGGACACGAACCCCGTCATTATAGTGAACGGTGTCCTCCCACAGACGCGTGAGCTCGGGACTACTGAATATAGCAAAGTGCTGTCGAGATACTACTCAAACCCAGAGAGACTTCTGTACCTAAACCCCACTATGTCCGAATCATTAGGTAACGTCTCTAATCCCGTACTCATTTAAGATATGTATGACTTAAGTCCATGGAAGAACCAGGGTTTTAGAATAGAACATTCCTAGTCATATAACATTACTAGGAACCCAATATGTTTTGGATGAACGATAGAATCGTGTGAGAAACACGAAGATATGATAATGTGGCTTTTCGAACAGAATGATAATAAGAACATAGAATAACCCTGACTCAGATGTTAAAAGCACTCTGAGTAGAATGATTATGCCAAGGACTAAAGTCCTCACCGAAGTCACATAATGTGACTAAGGTAATGTATCAGTGAGAAGACACTGATAGGATTATCCCTGGGGGAATGAATCCTGATAAGTATGAAATGTTTATAGGGTTGTCTTGATTAGCCACCTGATCGTGATACATAGACTACACTAAGGTGAGTCTAACCGCCCCTCTTTTATATGTTTTATGATTTCGGGGCTGTATCCGAGCTTGTACGAAAAGTATGAAATGTTTTATTATAAATGTTTAGAATATATATATATATATATATATAGATATATATATATATGTGTGTGTGTGTACGCATATATATATATATATATATATATATATATATATATATATATATATATATATATATATATATATATATATATATATATATATGTGGTTATGAGTAGATCGTACCTGATGATTCAACGCACCTCAACTCAAGGTTCGTCCGGTTGTTGTGTTGTTGGTCCACGGTAATAAGCTTCGCGTTAAGAATCGTCCGACGAAAAGGACGGGGGTACATGCCACATGGCAAGTCATTAGGGTAAGGCTTCACGCTAAGAGGTAGTTGTTTAAGGAACTACCGGCTCCGCCTCGGGATGTATATGCGTCTAGTTGGATCCAATTAGGTAGACTGATTGCTCGTAACTGGAAAGGTACCACCAGCCTAGGCAATATGATGATGTGACCAAAAGGGGTCATAAGGGTACCCTCTTTATCCCTGTATACGGCATATACGTTAACAGAACTCTAACGAAAGTTGGCCACCATTAGATATGGTGTTAGAAGGAGATTTGGCTTGCAGATAACTGATTACCACACATATATAAATGATGATGTTTAAATGTTTTATATGTCTTACGTCACTGGTTACGACTCACCAACACATAGTTGTTGACGTCTTTTAGCTCGTGATGTAGGTGAAAGAAATAACCGAGGACATTAGCTAGGAAGGCCTAGCTAGGACTGTTTGGTTGATGAAACTCCACATAGGATGAAGAATTGAACTGAAGATGCTTCGTATTAGTGTCTTTAGTTTTAATGTATCACACTCGTATCGGATGTTAGACAATATTTGTTTCTATTTTAAGACAATTAATGAAAATTTAAAACTTGGGACCGTATTTGTGGTCTTTTAATAAGTTTTCTGCTACATTATAATCTTTGATTGGCTGATGTTATGCAACGTGTCGGGCCCTAGGAGTCGGGGTGTGACAGGTTGGTATCAGAGCCAATGGTTTTAGCGAATTAAGGTTCACATAGATCCTTAAACTTTAACTGAGAGGCTCGAAAGACCACTAAGATAGGAAAAACCCTAGGAGATGTTAAGAAATATGATGAGTAAATATTGATTGAACACCTAAGGAAATGAGACAAATATGCCTGATCAACGTAGTTGTCAATTATCCTTTGCGTGAGCATGAAAATAATTACGAGTCATATGGAACAACTTAGAAACCTCGTCAGGAAAGGCGAAGGAACTAGGCATTAATATTATACGAATATTATATGCTTATATCCTACCTTAAATAACAGGAAATGGCAGGTAAAAGTTTTTTCCTCAGAGCAATTGGCATGAGCAGATCGTCTTCTAAAAAGACTAGTTCCAGCAACAACAACACGGAAGAATGAGAACATTCTGTTCAACCACAAGAGTCACACTCGCCTGATGCTTCTGGTTACTACACACACATACCCTCACCTACAAGGGCGATGAATGTACCCCAGCAGGAACCCGAACCCCAACCTCGTCGTGCACGGACCAGGTTGGCCGCAAAGAAGACAGTTCGAAGAGGCCATATGGAGAGATTTAGGCTCACAGAAGCTGACTGGGCTGCGATTCGTGAGGCCGAAAACGCCAACGATGACGAGGAAGATGAAAAAGACGAGGAAGAGCCTGGGGAGTAACACGAGGAGGAACCCAAAGAAGAGCCCGAAGAGCACCACTCCCCCATTTTCATGATGACTGATAGCGAAAGAGCACGAATCCGAGGAGTCCATTCCTATGGACTATGATTACAGTGACCGACCTTCGAGGGAAAAGGAAAGAAGAAGATTAAGGAGCTGTCAAGCGCCAAGTCACGCGCTATAACAATACCCAAGAGGGATCCCTACTTAGCACCATATGACAACAAGCAGCGGCAACGCGATGAGCTAGCCGAGGCAATGCGATGTAGTAATCATGAGTACTATCGTCAAGCTCACGTGACCCTAGCTTACCCACATCCCTTGATGTATCAGCCAGTTCCCGCTTACCCTCAACCCCCGACGTACTCACAACCTCCGCCCATGTATCCGTCGCCTCCTATGTACCAATCACCGTTGATGGGTTACGCTCCTCATCCGTACCCTATGTATCCATCCCCTACATCATACGCTCCGTACTCATATTCTCCACCATCTTATGCTCACCCAGTCTATCCCCCTCCTAGCTATCAGTCACCTTACCCGTATCTCCCAGAACCAGGAAGAAACTCAATGGGGGAAGGATCTTCCAGTCATCACTATAGCTTAGACCCTCCTAGTCGATCAACAGAAGATGCTAGGGTCATGGAACGATATCGAGTTCCACTTGAAAGTGATGAACAGAAGTACAAGGACGATGAAAAGGAAGAGTACTAGAGGAAATTCTTTGGGTGATGACCAAGGAAAATGAAAAATTATATTGTATTTTGAATTATGTTGTATTTGAATTTAAGCTGTACTCGAATTATGTTGTAATTTATTTTGAACTATGTTGTATTTTGAATCATGGTATGTTGTACTAAAACTATGTTGTAACCTTAATCATGTTGTACTTGGATTATCATCCCTATCGTATGTTTCAATACTTCTAAATTGTATTTGAAGTATTAGGATAAACTGTATTAAAGATTGTAATTAACAAAAGCAAACGTTCAAATTATAGTATGGCAAAGGATAAAAGTAGCAAGGTTGTTTCCGAAGTTGGACCTTCCACAAGAGGAAGAAATAAAGATCCGATTGACCCTAATCAAGACAAGGAACCCTCCGTTGAGATTCACCCAGAAGAGCCACTAACCGCTGAACAAAAGCAAGAGGCGGAACAAATGGCTAAGTTTCAAGAAATACTAACTGCAGGAATCACCGCGGCTATGCCAGCGATCATTGTAGGAGTCACTAAAGCTGTGCTAGATGGTGGTGAATCCGGAAGCAACAAAAAGAAGGACTCAAGGAACAGTAATACTGATTCTGATTTCCATTCCAAAGGGAGTAGCCATGGAAGTAGCAGCCCAGACTCTGAAGGTGACGATGAGGTCAACAAACCCAAGAAAAGAAGAGATCAAGAACCAAAAACCAAGGGTTGCAGCTATAGACACTACATGGCATGTAGGCCCGAACAATTCAGGGGCGACAAGACGGCTACTGATGCGTTGAGATAGATCGAGGAGATTGAGACTAACATCGACGTAAGTGGGTGTAATGAAGAGGATCGAGTCTTGTTCGCGACCCAATCCTTCAAGGGGCTAGCACACTCATGGTGGAAGACTGTGAGAGCTTCCATGGATCGAAAGAAGGCATTCGGAATGGGGTGGGAAAATTTTTGCCAAAGATTCTTGGAGAAATTCGTACCCCATCACGAAATAGAACAATTGGAAGATGAGTACCTCCACCTGGAGATGAAGGGGACTGATAGTTCTAGACGAACCGAGCTTGGATCTAGATCTGAGATTGTTTGGTGATGTTGTTTGCAATCAGTGATGCGGAAACTCACTGATCACGTATTGATGCTTGAATGTTCATGAAGATCAATGCAAAGTATGATGAAGATTATGATAATATGAATAGGTGAATTGTATTAGATCAATGGAGAGGTTACAAGAGATATGGAATGAAATGTAGGCAACTCACTTAACAAATGACCTAGGTGATGGTATTTATAGTCTATACCATTCACCTTACAATGTAACCTAACCACGTGCAATTAAGCACAAACGCGCATTTAAGCACGAAACGATTACACCAATATTCTAAGACAAATACAAATTATGAACGTCTTCACCCGTGCTTGCTCGTGATGATGCTCGATATCTTCACTCGCTTATATTTGGAAAGTGACATCTTCAAATAACCCCAACAGGGACATACCACAATAAATACACAGAGCGTTTCCTAAAATTGGTTGGACTACTACCAGAATTCACGGGATCCGAGTCTAAGAGAGTTGGACGCTATATTTGGGGGATCATCCCCGAGATCCGTGGAGACTTACGGACCTCTAAGCCATCTACACTACAAGCAGCTGTGGACTTAGCTGCCGAACTTACAGAAGACATTATTCGGTCTCGAAACAGCCGAACAAATGTAGGAGGCAATGGGGGTGGAAGCAAAAGAAGTTATGGCAATCACAAGTTCGGGAAATCCAACACAGGAAAGTGCAAGGAAAGGTCGGGCCCCAACAAATTCAGAAAGGTCAATTTAGGGGAGAAATCAGCCGCAACTGAGTGTGGAAAATGCGGGAAATGAGGGCATGAAGCTGCCAACTGTTTGGCTGGTTCTAACAAATGCTACGGTTATGGGCAAGAAGGTCATATCAGGATGAACTGTACTAAAAAGACAAAGGGCGGAAACACAACAGGCAAGGGAAATGCCCGAGTGTTCCAGATGACTGCAGAGGAAGCCCGCAACAATGATAAAGTGCTTACTGGTATGTTTCCGATTAATCATACCTACGTTTGCATCCTGTTCGACTCAGGTGCAAATAGGAGCTTTGTTTCTAATACATTTTTGCCTTGTTTGAACGGCTTAATAGCTAAGTTAAACGTACCATATGTTGTCGAAATAGCTAATGGCCTTGAGGTAAAAGTTGAAAATGCCCTTAGAGATTGTTACCATAAGATCAATAACCAAAATATTGCCTTAGAACTCCTCCCTAAGAAACTAGACGGATTTGACATAGTTCTAGGAATGGATTGGTTAGCTAGACATAAGGCGCAAATTGATTGTGAGCGGAAAGTGCTTAAAATCGAATTGCCCGACGGTCAACAGGCAGAGATTAAGGGGGACACGCTACGTAAACCTTCCAGACTTTTGACGATCGCTAAGGCAAGAAAATATCTACGGCAAGGATGCGAGGGATTCTGGTTATACCTTATGACCAAAAAGGTAGAGAAGAAGGAGATTTCAGAAGTCCCAATAGTCGCAGAGTACCCTAACGTGTTTCCCGAAGAATTGCCTGGTTTACCCCCAGACCAACAAGTCGAGTTTCACATCGACTTAGTGCCAGGCACAACACCAATCGCAAAATCACCTTATAGACTAGCGCCATCGGAGATGAAGGAGCTTATGGCCCAACTTCAAGAGATGTTGGAAAAATGATTCATCCAACCTAGCTCATCACCATGGGGAGCCCCCATATTATTCGTGAAAAAGAAGGACGGTCATTAAGGATGTGTATCGATTACCGAGATCTTAATAAGGTAACGATTAAGAATCGATACCCATTACCCAAAATCGACGATCTATTCGACCAACTGCAAGGATCAAGCTATTTCTCGAAAATAGACTTGAGATCTGGGTATCATCAAATGAAGGTTAGGAGGGAAGACGTACCAAAAACGGCATTCCGAACTAGATATGGCCATTACGAATTCTTAGTAATGCCCTTTGGGCTAACTAATGCACCAGTGGTATTCATGGACTTGATGAACCGAGTGTGTAAGCCATATCTAGACAAATTCATGATTGAATTCATTGACGATATCCTGATCTACTCTCGTACCATGGAAGAGCACTCTAAGCACCTACGAAAGGTACTCGAGCTCCTCAGGGGAGAAAAGCTCTATGCCAAATTTTCAAAGTGCGAATTTTGGCTACGAGAAGTTTAGTTCTTAGGACATATTGTCAATGAGCAAGAAATTCAAGTCGGTCCTTCAAAGGTTGAAGCAATGATGAAGTGGGAAACCCCTAGAACGGCAACTGAAATTCGGAGATTTCTTGGGTTAGTCGGCTACTATAGAAGATTCATTAAGGATTTCTCGAAGATAGCCAAGTCTTTGACTAAGCTAACTCAAAAGAAAGCCGTGTTTAAGTGGGAACCCAAACAAGAGGAGGCCTTCAGAACCTCAAAGGAAAAGTTGAGTAGCGCACCAATCATTGCATTACCCAATGGTAACGATGACTTTGTCGTCTACTGTGATGCATCTGCTACAGGATTTGATTGCATCTTGATGCAGCGTAGCAACGTAACTGCATACGCCTCAAGACAGTTGAAGGGTGCCGAAGCAGGACACGCAACTCATGACCTCGAATTAGGCGCAATAGTGTTTGCATTAAAAATCTGGCGATACTACTTGTACGGCTCAAAGTTTACAATATACTCTGATCACAAGAGCTTAAAGCACATATTCGATCAGAAGGAACTTAACATGAGACAACGACGATGGATGGAAGTTTTGTCTGATTATGACTTCGATCTTCACTACCATCCCGGGAAAGCAAACGTCGTCGCTGACGCCTTGAGCAGAAAAGAATGCACCAAACCTAGGCGAGTCCGAGCGCTAAGAATGAATGTAAAAGTGAACCTCTTGGACCAAATAAAGATGGCCCAAAGGGAAGCACTAAAGGACGAAAACGCCCCAAAAGAAGAAATGATTGGAATAGTAAGGAAGTTAGAAGCAGGAGGAGATGGGTTCATCCGTATGAAATGCCGAATTTAGGTACCAAACTTCGGTAATTTGAGAGGACTCATATTGGATGAAGCCCATAAAACTAAGTACCTCATTCATCCTGGAGCAGATAAGATGTACTATACTATGAAGGATCAATTTTGGTGGCCCGGAATGAAAAAGGACATAGCAACCTATGTGGAGCGTTGCATGACATGTCTCCAGGTGAATGCTGAACACCAAAATCCATCTAGTATGCTCCAACCCCTTGAGATCCCCACGTGGAAATGGGAAATGATCACGATGGATTTCGTGATGGGTTTGCCCAAAACAAGAAAAGGGAATGACGCCGTATGGGTAATTGTGGACATGCTCACTAAGTCCGCCCACTTCCTACCTATGAAAGAAAGTGCCAGAGCTGAGGAACTCGCCCAATTGTATGTCGACGAGATTGTGGCAAGACACGGGGTACCCGTGTCCATTGTTTCCGATAGAGATGGAAGATTTACATCTCGGTATTGGAGGCAATTCCATGAAGCTCTCGGTACTAAATTAGAGATGAGTACAGCTTATCACCCTCAAACTGATGGTCAAAGTGAAAGGACCATCCCAACTTTAGAGGACATGCTGCGGGCATGTGTAATAGATTTTGGAGGTAGTTGGGATACGCACCTCCCATTAGTTGAATTTTCTTATAACAACAGCAACCACAAGAGTTTGAAAACCTCACCATTCGAAGCTTTATACGGTCGACGATGTCGAACGCCTCTATGCTGGTTCCAAGTGGGAGAAGGTCAAATGACCGGCCCTGAAATGGTATTGGACACCATCGAAAAAGTCAAGGTGATCCGGGAGCGACTCATAGTGGCACAAAGCAGGCAAAAGAGCTTTGCCGACAGACGCCGAAGGCTACTAGAATTCGCAGAAGGAGATAAAGTTATGTTAAAAGTATCACCATGGAAAGACACGATTCGTTTTGGAAAATGGGGAAAGCTAAGTCCCCGATTTATCGGACCTTTTGTGATAACCAGCAGAATAGGCAAAGTAGTATATAGACTTGAACTCCCGGAAGAGCTGCGTGTGATCCACCTAGTCTTCCATGTCTCTCAAATCCGTAAATGTCTATCTGATGAAACCTTGCAAACACCACTAGAAGAAATCCAAGTGGATGAACGACTAAATTTTGTTGAGAAACTCGCAAAAATAGTCGAAAGGCAGGTTAAGAAACTAAGAAGGAAACGCATCCCCATCGTTAAAGTCAGATGGAATGCGAGGCGTGGTTCCGAGTTTACCTGGGAACCAGAAGACGCCATGCGAAAGAAGTAACCTCATTTATTCTCAAAATGATTCCGAGACGGAATCCCAATAAGGAGGGGAGAATGTGACACTTTGAATCGTACGAGAATAAAAAGACTTTGGTCTGTGCGTATCGCCTAGCGCAACCAAACCCGGTACGCGAAATCAGGGGCAGCCGCAGTATTTGACGAAACCGCCTCCCTTACGCGATGCGCGCAGGAGGAGGCATGCCCTTCATTCTTGCACCATTTCACCCAACTCTCTCTCTATACTCTCTCTAAGCCAACTCCGGCCAAGAGTATCCAGCAAGGTTCCGACGAAGTCCCGGCGGGTTTCCGACTAGTAACGGAAGCCTCCAAAAGTTCGGTCTAAGCACGAATTTGCCCACGAAGCGTCTACGGGAATCTTCTGTGTTCGGTAAGACTCGTTTTTAGATTTCTTCGAGTACTTACCATTTTATATAGTTATATATATACACCTAAGGTACTAAATAGGACACGAACCCCGTCATTATAGTGAACGGTGTCCTCCCATAGACGCGTGAGCTCGGGACTACTGAATAAGGCAAAGTGCTGTCGAGATACTGATCAAACCCAGAGAGACTTTCGTACCTAAACCCCACTCTGTCCGAATCATTAGGTAACGTCTTTGATCCCGTACTCATTTAAGATATGTATGACTTAAGTCCATCGAAGAACCAGGGTTTTAGAATAGAACATTCCTAGTCATATAATATTACTAGGAACCCAATATGTTTTCGATGAACGATAGAATCGTGTGAGAAACAAGAAGATATGATAATGTGGCTTTTCGAACAGAATGATAATAAGAACATAGAATAACCCTGACTCAGATGTTAAAAGCACTCTGAGTAGAATGATTATGCCAAGGACTAAAGTCCTCACCGAAGTCACATAATGTGACTAAGGTAATGCATCAGTGAGAAGACAATGATAGGATTATCCCTGGGGGAATGATTCCTGATAAGTATGAAATGTTTACAGGGTTGTCTTGATTAGCCACCTTATCGTGATACTTAGACTACACTAAGGTGAGTCTAACTGCTCCTCTTTTATATTATTTATGATTTCGGGGCTGTATCCGAGCTTGTATGAAATGTTTTATTATAAATGTTTAGAATATATATATATAGGGGATGAATAAAATAAAAACCCACAATTATTGAGAAAACCATAGAAACCTTACTATAACCATTGATCTTACTAGATCAATGGATGAGATTCATCCAACTTAATCTCTCCACCTTTTGTACTTTTTTAATACATAAAGGTACAAAAAGGGTCATTTGGTCATTTTACAAGTAACAACTTCATCTACTTTATTCTCTCTCTAGTACATTCTCTTTCCAACTTTTTAATTTAATATAATTTTCTCTCTCTTACTTTTTTTATTTAATATAATTTCTCTCACATACTTTTTAGTTTCTCTCTCCTACTTTTTTTATTTCATTGACACTAGCTGGTACGTTTGTTACACCTTGTTATACTGGTTGATAGGTTTGTTACATCTTGTTACATATTAACAAAAACGAATGGACTACGTGTCACTCCCGACATGTTACGTTTGTTACATTATGTTACATATGTTACAACTTGATACATATTATATAAAAACAAAACTCCATGGATTACGTTTGTTACATCGTGTTACATATGTTACAACGTGATACATATTTTATTAAAAACTGAAAGATTACGTTTGTTACATCGTGTGACATATATTTTAAAAAACAAAACTGTATGGATTACGTTTGTTACATAGTGTTACATAGTTTCAATCATGCTTCATACATGCTTCATTTCTTGATAATCTCTTCATCTTTGATACAAAAGTTCCTTTACCTACAAAAAAAACTAGATGGATTAAGTGTCAATCCGACAAGTTACATATGTTACATCGTGTTATATTTTATTACATCGTGTTACATATTTGGATCTTAAAAAAAATCAAAGTTACATATGTTACATCGTATACATATTTGAATAAAAAACACAAAGTTATATATTGTTACATATTTAACTTAAATTTAAAAAAGCAATAAAGCAAAATCACATAAGTTACATATTGTTACACATTTAACTGAAATTTGAACAACCTGTTGAAAACTAACCAGCACGTATGTCAAGTACTCGAACAGCAAAGACAAAACTAGATGGTTAAAAACACTTGAAAAAATAACTAGTACATGTGTTACATCAAGTTACATATTTTATTAAAAACAAAACTAGGCGGTTAAGCTTCCGTCAGACATGTTACATCGTGTTACGTACATAGTATTGCATTACTTGTCAATTCTGACATAGTATTGCATATGTTACATTGTGTTACATATTTTAGTTGAAACTATTTACTTATACAAAGTTGTTATAAAATCCGATACATTAATAAAAAAATCAAAGTTACATATTGTTACATATTTAACCTAAATTTAAAAAAAGCAAAATTACATAAGTTACATACTGTTACATATTTAATTGAAATTTGAACAACCTGTTAAAAATTAACTGGTACGTATTTCAAGCACTCGAACAGTAAAAACAAAACTAGATGGTTAAAAATACTTGAAAAAATAACTAGTACATTTGTTACATTGTGTTACATATTTTATTAAAAACAAAACTATATGGTTAAGCATTAGTCAGACATGTTACATCGTGTTACATATTTTATTAAAAACAAAACTAACTGGTACTTAAGTTACACCGTGTTACATAACTTATAAGAAATCAAAACTAGTTGGTTTAAGGTGCTAGTCCATAAATATTGCATATCTTACATCGTGTTACATAACTTTTAGAAAATTAAAACTAGCTTACTTAGTAATTATATAAAAACTTAGAAAATAACTCGACTATTGTTCAAAGAATGCTATAACTTTAATAATTTCAAGTTTCTAAGAGCTACTTAACAACATGTTAGGGTTATTTCCTAGTTAAGATATACTTTGTATTTGTTTATATGTTTATGTATAGTTTAGGGTCTATTTTGTATATTCCTTAAACTTGTAATTGTTGCTTAAAAGCATGTAGTGAGAGAGTGTGAGGAGAGATGCTAGATCACTATTACACGTTAGAGAGAGAACTTAGTGTGTGTGATTTATTTTCTCCTGCACTTGTACTACAAATTTGCTTTGATCATCAATATACAAAGAGAATTATTAGTATGAACTGTGTTTGTGATTGAACTGTTTGTTTGTGCGAATTATTCTGATCATTGAGTGATATTAACGATCCAATTGAACCTATCAATTGGTATCAGAGATGTTGGTATTGTGTTCTTCGCTATTCATCAAGCAAAAACACTGAAATATTGCTCAAAATCATGATGTGAATGAATTGTTGCTGTTTTTAGTTGTGATTTATCATCGCAATCACTCCTAATTCACAACGATTGTGCAAATTCCATCAGATTATCATCAGATCTGAGGAATTAAGAAGAAAGAAAAATTTACTGTTCGATCGAATTTTGCTCAAATTTGATCATGTTTTGGATTGATTGAGATAAGGGATTGATAATCGGACTATTTTACTGCTTGTGTGTGAATTTTGAACGAATTGGACAAGTTTTTGATAAACCCTGAAAAATTCTCATGGAGAAGATGATGAACAGTATGAACTTGGTTGAAGATTAACTTGCCGGGTGATAAATTTGACTTATACAATTTCCTTTGGACTTAGATTTATGAACAATTAGGTCCTGTGCAGCCGTGTAAAGGAATTTGTACTAGACGGGTAAAGAATTTGACGAGGAAAAGTGTTACTGTTCAGCCGGATCAACAACTGTTGTGCCGGGTAATACACTGTTACGCCGGGTGATTAAGAAATTTCAGCCGGGTGATCAAAGACTGTGTAGCCGGGTAAACAACTGTGCCGTGTGATCGACAACTGTTCAGCCGGGCAAAGCCTTTGCCGTGTCAAGATTCAAGCCGGGTCAAGTTTATCTGCCGTGTGAAGTTGTTTCTTGTTGCCGTGTAACTGTTCAGCCGGGTAAAGAATCCAAGACTTACAACTTTTTGAGCCGTGTGACTGTTTAGCCGTGTAAAGACTTTTCTCTGCCGGGTGAAGAACAAAGTTACTGTTTAGCCGGGTGAAGAAGGATTTTCACTGTTCAGCCGTGTGACTCATTTTTAGTTGTTTTAATTCTTGTTTTTTTCTTATCTTGTCATTAATTACTTGTCTTTATTTTAGTATTTTAACTGTTTCTTTTCAAAATTAAAAAAAAAAAAAAAAAAAAACAAAACAAAAATATTTTCTTTAAAATTTTTAAAATCTTTTAAAATGGCACCTAATGATGATTCTGATAACCGTGTTCCTAGACTTGTCAATCGTGCAGATTTCAAGAATTGGACAATCAGACTGAGACATCACCTATGCTCTATTGATAATGATCTTTGGAAGTCAATTGAAAAAGGTCCTAACATTCCAACTCAGACTGCTCCAGATAGTGCAAGTACCTACACCAAAGATTCTACTGAACCTTATCCAGAGGATAATCTGTCAGCAGAAGATTTGAGGAAAGTGAAGAATGATAGCAAGGCTTATTCTTTAATGTGCAAGGGATTGCCACTTCAAGTTCTGTCGAGATTGGATGCATATCAAACTGGCTATACATGCTTCAAGGCATTAAAGTCAATATGTGAAGGAGGAGAACAATTGAGAAGTCTAAAGAAATCAAAGTTGAAAAGGCAATTGGAGTTGTTTGAGCATATTAATGGAGAAACAGTACACCAGATGATGAACAGGTTTGTTCACTTAACTACTGAGATGTCAAACCTCGGAGTTAAGACTGAACTTCAAGACTTGAATGATCGATTGTTATGTGCTTTACCATCATCATGGAAGCAAACTGTTACTCTTTTAAAGCATACTGAGAAATTTCCAATGGATTTAGATCTGCTTATTGGAAAGATTGAAGAAGTTGAAATTGACGAAGGATCAAGAAATACTGATAGATCAAGCTCACAAACTCAATATAAGTATGTGGTAAATCCTGCCAATACTGTGGAGAATGCTTTTCTTGCACAAGATGCAATGAAGTTTGAAGAAGATGGTGATTTATTTGTTGGTGCAAGTTTCTATACTGATTCATCATACTTTCCAAGTTCACCAACTTATTCTCAACCTCAATCTCCACCAAGAGCTCAAGTTCAAAGTCAGAATCTGAAGAATCAGTCAGAAAGTCAAAGCTCAAATGTTCAAGCAAAGGTAAAAGATGTGATGAACATCTTGCTACAAGATGATGAGACCAAAACTGCCTTCACAGCTTTTATGGCAAGTTTCCAGGCATATCAAGGAAGTCACTTAAGTCAAATGGACGTTGTACTTCAAGACTATTTTGAGATGGATCCTGTTGACGTTGAGGAAATGGATTTAAACTGGCAGATGGTGATGGTTGCATATAGAACGCAGAAGCATGCATATGTTAACCGAAGCTACAAGCCTCATGCAAACAAAACTGTTGGTGTTGACAAATCGAAGGCCAGATGTTTCAATTGTAACCAGTATGGTCATTTTTCAAGGGAATGCAAAGCTCCTAAGAATCAGAATTTCAACGACCAAGCTAGTTCAAGTAATCAAGGTCAAGGTCAAAGCTCACAACAGTCTTCGAGCTACCAAAGCAGAAATCAACGTTTCTTTCAGAAACCATACCAAAGTCTTCCCATGCCGGAACTGAAGGATGAAGGCAAGAAACCAGAAGATCAAACTAAGGCACTGGTGGTCAGTGTAAAAGACGGTTATGATTGGAGCGCTTATGCAGAACAATTTACATCTGATCTTACGTCAAGTTTGGCACTGGTGTGTTAAATCGAAGAAGACTGGTCTGAAGAAGGGGATGGAAAAATGATTGAGGATGTGAGTGAAGATTCTGAAGATTATGACTGGAGTGCAAAGTCTGATCCTACTGAAGAATCTGAATCTGAAATTGCGCTGATGGCTACATCCAGTGAGTCTTCATCATCTACCGAACAACCAAAGGTTAGTAATGACTTACCCCCTAATTATGTTCCATTGCCTATTGATGTGAAAGAAAGGTTATGTTCCGAACAATGCATTCATCAGGTAGAACATTATCGAACTCATTCATTTAAAATTGGTGATAAATTAAGCAAACATGAGAAAATTCATGAACAACTTAAAATTGATCACAAAATTTCTGATGAGAAGATTTTGTCACTTAAAGAATCATGGAACAAAACCTTAAAAGAACTGGAACTGGTAACAAAACAACTTGAAGAAATGACAAAGAACTTTGAACAAGAAAAAGTTGCTCATGCAGTCACGCAAGTTGAATTGACAAAAGTTAAAAGTTGTAAGAAAATGGTGAAACAATTGGTAAGTGAAAGAGGTAACAAAACCAAAACTGGGTTGGGTTTTACTCATGAGCCAATGCCAAATTCAATCACACAAACCTTACCAGAAAACTTTAATGAATTTGATCATTCACCTGAAAATGAACGAAAATTCAAAGAAATTCAAAGAAGTAAATCCGAGTCTGAAGGTTCTGAAGTGTTGATGGAAAGTTTGAAAGAAGAAGATGGTGTGACAACTGAAGCTGACAATGAAGCAAGCAACGAATCTGATAACAAATTAGAGCCTGTTCTGATTCAACTTGTTGAGTATCCGGAACTGAATCCGAAGTCAGAGACAGTGAAGGAAGAAGGTGAGTTTTCAGGATACAATGATCCTGAATACATCATGTGGAAGAAAGAACAAAAGGCGCAAGTTGCTGATCAGTTGATCAAGAAGCAAGAAGTGAAGAAGGCTGAAGTTTCAACTGCGAAGAAGCAGAAATTGAAAGTAATGAACAATCAATCTGAAACAAAAGAATCGAAAGGTAAAAGTGTCATAAAATCAAATGACAATACCAAAGCTCAAAATGTTAAAACTGTTAAGAAGAAAGTGTCAAAAGGTAAGACAATCAAGTTTGTGTCTGCAGGAACGTTTGATTTGAACGGATCTTATGGTAAACCAATCAATTCTCCAATCAAATCTAACTCTGGTCTGAAAACAGGTTCAGGTCCTAAGTCTTCCGCTGTCAATGAAAAGAGAATTGAATCTAAAAAGGTAACCAAACAGAACAGTTTAAAATCGAACCAAAGTCCCATGCAATCAAAATCACAAACAAAGTCACCACAAAAGATCGTTAACCTAAAACCGAACAAACATGATAATGAATCACGAGTTGGTTCTACATCAAAAGTTAACAACCGGCTCTTTAGGATTAGCAAGAAACATTGTGAAATTTGTGATAGATATAATCATGCAACTGCTGAATGTTTCTTTAACAGGTTCTGCAGTTTCTGTGACAAAAGAAATCATTCTTCAGAAGAATGTTATTATAACAAATTTTGTGATATTTGTGAAAGAAGAAACCATGACACAAAGGATTGTTTCTTTCGATCAAACTCAACAAGAGAAATGACTTCATTTCCAAATTTTCAAAGAAATCAATCATTTGGTTTTCAAAATGTTAATCAAAGTCATTCTCCGGTTTTGAGAAATTTCAATCGAAACAATTCTGTTTCTAACTTTTCATCAAGAAATGTGCAGGATAACAGTTTTAAGCCAAGAGCTTTGATGGTTAGAAATCAAAAGTTTGAAAATAATCTTGCTTTGAGAAGAAAGCAACCAATTCATGCCAATGGGCGAAACAACAGTTTTCAGCATCAAAACCTCTTAAATGAAACAAATTTTCAAAATGTTCAATATCAACAAGTTACTATTGCAGATAGATTCGGAAAACCCAAGACCGTGTGGGCCTGGGTTGACCAAACTAACTGAGTGATTGTTGAAATGCAGGTACGCCCAAGAAGACCTATCAACTCATGGTTCGTTGATAGTGGGTGTAGCCGGCATATGACAGGCAACCATGCCTTGCTTCAAGACTTTAAGCTGAAAAATGGTACACACGTCGCATTTGGAGGTGATGCTGGTGGTAAAATCACAGGAGAAGGAACTGTTTCGAATGGGGTCATTAGTTTTGATAAAGTCAACTACTGTGCATAGTTGAACTTTAATTTACTAAGTGTATCTCAAATCTGTGATAAATCTTATTCAACTCTTTTTGATGATTCTTTCTGTTATATTCTTAAACCAGGTTTCAAGATTGACAATGAGTGGGTAGTGGTTAAAGCTCCAAGAGATCGTGATGTATACAAGCTGGATATGTCGCAGATTGATGCTGAAACCGAAACCACCTGCCTCATTGCTCATGCTTCAAATGATGAGAGTCAGCTTTGGCATAGACGGCTGGGCCATTCAAATTTCAGAAACATGAACCGTCTGGTTACTGGAAATCATGCTGTAGGAATACCGTCAAAGAACTTCTCTACAACTGATCTCTGTCCAGCGTGTTTGAAAGGAAAACAGCATAGGATGTCTTTTAAGTCCAAGCAAGAAAACTCCATTTCAAAACCCTTGCAGATGCTACATATGGATCTTTTCGGACCAACAAATGTGCAAAGCATCGGAAAGAAGTCTTACTGTTTTGTCATTATTGACGATTTCACTAGATTTTCTTGGGTTTATTTTTTGCATGTTAAATCTGAGACAGCTGAATTATTAAAAGAATTTATCATCAAAGTTGAAAATCAATTGGAATGCAAAGTTAAAATTTTAAGAAGTGATAATGGAACTGAATTTAAGAACGCTAATGTTGATTTATTTTATGCAGAAAAGGGGATTGCTAGACAATTTAGTGCTCCAAGAACGCCTCAACAAAACGGGGTTGCAGAACGGAAAAACCGGACACTGATTGAAGCAGCAAGATCCATGCTCGCAGATGCCAAAATCCCTATCACTTTTTGGGACGAAGCTATTGCTGCTGCGTGTTTTGTACAAAATAGAACATTATTGGTTCAAGATAAACAGAAAACTTCTTATGAGTTGTTATTTGGAAGAAAACCAAATATTTCTTACTTGAAAGCATTTGGTTGTCCTGTATCGATTTTAAATTTGAGTGATCATCTCGGGAAGTTTGAGTCAAAATCTGACGATGGATTTTTCCTAGGTTATTCGTCTGTTTCTAAAGCTTATCGGGTTTTTAATAGCAAAACAAATACTGTTATTGAAACTATTAACGTAAAGTTTTTAGAAAATTCGTTTCCGTTAGTGGCTCATGGTCCCGAATGGTTATTTGATTTAGATTCGTTATCGAAATCTTTCAATTCTAACTTATTTGATTTTTCAGGAAAAACAAACAAAGAATCAGGCGACTTGGGATGCTTTAGTGACGATTCTGATAATGACGATGATGGAAATCTCAGTTCTGAATATCCATTCATGTCTTTTCACAATCCTGATCATGTCAAATCCAGTCAAGATCCGGGTCCTTCTGGTTCTCAAGAAGATCAAGAATCCAATATTCTTGGTGATGATGTTAATCCGCAAGTTTCTCCTAATGATGGTGGATCTGTTCAGAATCAACCATCATCCGATCCGAATGTTGAAGTTGTTCCAGAATCGTTTGATTACTTCATCAATTCACCGGATCAGGTTCCTAATTTCACTCCGCATACTTCTTCCATTCTGCAAGATCTACCAAATCTGAATACTTCTAATCTGGAGAGTCAAGTGCAAGGAGGTGACATACCAATTCATCGAATTCACAAGAAACATCCTGTCTCTCAGATTATTGGGCCATTGAATCAGAGAACTACAAGAAGTCAAGTGGTGCCAAAGAACATTTTAGAGGCGCTGCAAGATAACAGTTGGATTGAAGCTATGCAAGAGGAATTACTTCAGTTTCGCAAACAAGAAGTATGGAAGTTAGTGGACTTACCTGAAGGAGAAAAGGCAATTGTTACAAGATGGTTGTACAAGAACAAGCCAGACGAACGTGGCATTGTTGTGAGAAATAAAGCCAGACTTATTGCACAAGGTTACACTCAGGAAGAGGGTATTGATTATGAAGAAGTGTTTGCTCCAGTCGCTCGACTTGAAGCTATTCGTGTCTTCTTAGCCTATGCCTCCTTCATGAAGTTTAAGGTGTTTCAAATGGACGTCAAAGGTGCTTTCTTGTATGGACCAATTACAGATGATGTATATGTTCGACAACCTCCTGGGTTTGAAGATCCTGATTATCCTCATCGTGTATACAAGTTGAGTAAAGCTCTATATGGTCTACATCAAGCTCCAAGAATCTGGTACGAGACGTTATCTAAACATCTGCTGGAACACGGATTTACAAGAGGTCAGATTGATCCAACTTTATTTATGAAGCGGGAGGATGAAGATCTTTTATGTGTTCAAGTGTATGTGGACGATATCATCTTTGGCTCAACCAGTGCGTCCATGTGCAAAGAGTTTGAAGAAATCATGAAGTCAAGATTTCAGATGAGTTCGATGGGGGAGATTAATTTCTTTCTTGGATTGCAAGTAAAACAATCAGCAGACGGAATTTTTATCAACCAATCAAAGTTCGTTGAGAAGTTGCTGAAAAAGTTCAAAATGCAAGATTGCCAGACTATCCGAACTCCATCTGATGTGAACTGCAAGATTCAACCAGATCCGAAAGGCAAATCCGTTGATCAAAGACTATACAGATCAATGATTGGTTCTCTGATGTATCTTACTGCATCAAGGCCAGACATCATGTACGCTGTGTGTGTGTGCGCCAGATATCAGTCTGATCCGAAAGAGTCTCATCTTGTTGCTGTGAAACGTATATTCAGATACCTTAAAGGGAAACCAAGTCTCGGGTTATGGTATCCTTATGAAGGGAATTTTGAATTATATAGTTATTCTGACAGTGATTTTGGTGGATGTGCTCTTGACAGGAAATCGACTAGTGGTGGATGTCAATTTCTGGGTCCGAGACTTGTATCTTGGCAATGCAAGAAGCAGACCAACGTTTCTGTATCCACAGCTGAAGCAGAGTATATCGCTGCATCTGCAGGATGTTCTCAAGTTTTATGGTTACAAAATCAGTTGCTTGACTACGGGTTTAACTTTCTAAAAACTCCTATTTACATAGACAATACTGCTGCTATGTTTATTACTGCTAATCCTGTTCAACACTCAAAAACCAAGCATATCGAAATTCGATATCACTTTCTCAGAGACAACTCTGAAAAAGGTTTAATAATTTTGATTAAGGTTCATACCGACAAACAACTGGCAGATCTTTTCACAAAATCTTTTTTGTCAGGACGGTTTGAATTCTTAGTTCAATCCATAGGATTAATCAATCATGATTGATTCTATTTTTGAAAAACAAAACAAAAATCAGAAAATATAAAAGTCAAAAATATAATAAGTTGATGTCAAGTATTGATTCCTTTGTCTTTTATTTTATGTCTTGCATTGTGTGTGTGCATGAAAAAGAAAAGCAAAAACAAAATATAAAAGCAAAAAGAAAAGAAAATATCATGTCATAAGAATCTACATTGCAAAAAGTGAGAAATGATAGTTATACTAGACATTATTTGCTACATAATTTTTAAATAAAGACTGATGAATGTTAATTGAAGTGCTAGACAGCTCAGACAATTAGACTGAAAAAGTAAGTTGATTGTTGACAAACATAAACTTAATGATCGTTGTGTTAAGTTCCATTGTTATACATGTCTAGATATATATCTTTTGATACATTGCTTGTGATGATAGTTGTGCATGATCGGGTAACGATGCAGTCTATTCAGTGTGATGAACCGCATCGTGAGCTTCTTTGTTGTGGTATCCACAGACCTGAAGTCTCACACGAAGTCTCTTTTGAGCTTCAAGGTGCAGCAAAAGATTCCCAAAGATGGAACAAAAAGAGTCCCAAATATGGACCATCACCAAACAAAAATTCCAAAAAGGAATTCAGAAGATTCCCAAGGGGAACAATAGGAAATTAAAATTCCAAAATGGAATCAAAAGAAGTCCCAAAGTGGACCAAATCCGAATAGAACCCAGATTCCACACTGTTTATGACTGTAAGTGACCAGGTTTTGTGCAATATGCATTCAGGTAGTGTTGATTAGGAAATATGTTGACATATGTATACAAATGGGTCACATAAGTCATTCTAATCGAACATTAAATATCATCATGATACTGAAAAAGTAAGTGTGTCAACTCGAGCTAATTGGTATGTTTTCATATCATCACTCAATCAAACATAAGTCAAATGTCTATTCAAAACTTGCAAAACATGTTCAGATAATGTGTGGTATGATCTCACTGCGATATTTTGATTCATTGCATTGCATATGTCTTTAATTTAATGTGTGTGCTTTGTGTGTGCAGGCATTTGGAATCTTTATTGACACATCGACATCCTTGTTAAACTTAAAAATTTCTAGAAATTTCAAGTTTAGGGGGAGAATAAATTGAAGAAGAAAAATATATTCAAAAAATCCAAAAATATTGTGAATAAGTGTGTTTTTGAATGAACAAGATTATGTGGTATGAAAAGCAAAGGTATTGGATGTGTTAAAAACAAACCCAAGGTCTTGTAATGTGTTTTTCAGAAATTGCTTCGGGATATAGAAATTTTGGTTGTGCAAAATGTTTTTCAAAAAGAAAAAGAAAAATGAATTTAAATTGTGTTAAATTTGTTGCCCTAGAAATGTTTTTGATAATTAAATGTGACAAATTCTTTTTAAGGATGTATTGTCTAATTAATGTGTCGAGAATGTTTGCAGGTGCAATAAATGCCGTTGAAAAAGTCAACAGACGAGAAAAAGTGAAGAAAATTGCTCAAGTGTTGTAGCCGGGCAAAGATATCAGAACACTGTTTAGCCGGGTAATGAATACACTGTTCAGCCGGGCAAGGTTGTGAGTTTGATGAGCCGGGTGATTGAGAAAAAGAAGTGAAGTCGGGTGAAGATATTATGACTACTGTACAGCCGGGCAATGAACATGTCAAATACAGCCGGGTGAAGGTCATAGATATCTGCCGTGTGACTAGTTGTGTCACTATACAGCCGGGTGAAGAGATGTTGTCACTATACAACCGGATAAAAGAAAGAAGTCTTATCTTGCCGTGTGAGTGTATAACACTATGTTGCCGGGTAATAGTGGAAGCAACTATGTTGCCGTGTGAAGAAGAAAGCATGCCGGGTGATATAGAAGACAACTGTGTTGCCGTGTGATGAAGAAAGGCAAGCCGGGTGATAAAGGTATCACTATGCAGCCGGGTAATGAACAAACAGGTTAATGTACAAGCTGGGTGATGTTGTGAAGACTACTATACTGCCGGGTGATGAGTAAAGCCAATCAGGTGTAGTTGTTCCTAACCTTTACCCGTCTCTACAGTGACTTACCCGTCTCTACAGTTGTTGACCCGTCAAGTGTTTTTACAAATTTTTATGTTGACCCGTCCATGTTGTGACCCGTCCCAAGGTTCATGACCCGTCCCAACAGTGCATAACGCGGCTCAACAGTGCTTGACCCGTCAAGGCTTATTGGGCTCTTATGCTTACCCGTCCCAAATTGTTGACCCGGCACCCCAAAGTTTGACCTAATTTTTAACCATATAAAAACCCGCCTCTTCACAAACACTTATCATTTTTCACATTCACTTTCAAGCAAATCCTCTGTACTTAAAATCGTTGATTATCATATTCAATCAATCGTTCTGTAACAAGTTATATTGATTGAATAAGGTATAATTTACATGTTTTGTGCTTGATTAACCTGCAAATCGACCGATAAAATGAAAAACGATGATGAACAGTGTTTTTGATCACTGAATCGACACTTTGATTGTGTGTGTTAAAACCAAAATCGAATGTTGTTTTAAGTGTAAAACCTGTCGATCATTGACAATCAAACACTCATTTGCATCAAAATACCTTAAAACCAACTGAATCAATCAAAATTGGTCATAACTGTTAAACCGCCATTGATGAACTTTGAAAGCTCTTAAGTGTTAACTTCAAACTGATGAAATATGTGTTGAACATTAACAAATCATTGTTAAAACTAAGATTAACATGTTAAACAACTTCATCTTATAAATATCAAATTTATGCTTAAGTGTTAAACTGTCAAAATTGATAAATGTTGTATAATCATTAACATTCAAAGTTGTTTTGATCAAAATGATGAAAATCAGTTTGTTAGATCAATTTAGGGTTAAAATGATTATGTGAATGTTTTTCTTCTTAACTTTTGTTCAAACACTTATATAAATTTGATATGTTTTAATGAAGAATCTAACATATTTGTCTTGTTTGTGTTTGTTTTTGTTTTAACAGATGGAGAATCTAAAGTTTGAACCTAAGCACAATCTGGTGGCATGTTTGGATGAATCTATCCCTGAAACTGAAGGTTACAGAGATATGATCAGATTCATAAAGAGGACCAAGTATGTGTATGCTATGTGTGCCAAACCGGTCATATATGCTAGATTGATAAAGAGTTTTTGGAGGACAGCCGAGGTTATTAGAGATGATAATGGAGTTGCTGTTGTTAGAGGAAATGTTACAAGAGAATTGGTATTGACAGTTTCTGAAGAAGCAATCAGAACTGCTTTAAGGATTGATGAAGATGAAGTGGGAATGAATGATGAATTGACTATGGCTGAATGCCAAGCGTGCTTTGTTAATATGGGACATCCTCCTGCATTTCCAAAGTCACAATTTTATAGGGCCAGATTGGGGAAGAAATTTAAACTGTTATGTTATGTTGTTCAGCAATGCATGTCAAGGAGAAGTGCTGGTTTCGACAACTTTCCTTCTGACATTGCATCTCCAATTGTTGCTATAGCTGAAAACAAGCCATTTAACATGTCAAGATGGATCATGAATGGCTTTGTATTTAATCTGGTCAAGGGCAAAAGATTTAAGTTTCTCATGTATCCGAGATTCTTACAGTTGATGATAAATGTTGCCTATCCCATTATCAGAGAAGAAGGTGTAGTTGGAGGGATACTTTATACCGAGGACATGAACGATCTATCTTACAGAAAGATGAGCATCGGGAATGTGCCTAGTATTGATTTATTTGACTATATGAGAGATATAGCAAATAATGAAGAGGATGTTGAAGGTGTTTATCATCATATTTCTCATGGAGAGATTGTGAATCCACATGACCTTATTGATGAGGTGCCTGATAATCTTTTAGATGATGATAAGTACAATGCTCGTCATGCAGAAGATGAAGATGAATCTGAAAGTGAAGATAATGATGATGATAATGGAGATGATGAAGATAGTGATAGTGAAAGTGAAGATAATGATGATGATGATGGAGATGATGAAGATAGTGATTGTGAAAGTGGAAATGATGGTGGTGAGAATGATGAATCTGATTCAGAGGAGGCAGAAATTATTGAAGCAGCTGAACCGATGGAATTGGAGACTGAAAAAGTTGAAGTTATTGAACAAGTTGTGATAGAAGAACCTGTTGAGGTTGCTTCTGTTGAAAAAGAAGTAGAAGTTGAAGTTGCTAAGCCTATCACTAAACAGTATGTTAGATCTCGAAGATCTAAATCTGTTGTTGAGAAAGTGATGAGTGAGCCTGAAGAGATAGATATTGTTCAGATAGCTCAGTAAGTAATGGCCGAGGCAGAGACTATTGCACAGATAGTTGATGAAGTTGATGCTGGCGTTACTGATCCTATTCCTGTTGATATACCCACCACATCATCCCCTGTTACTGAAAACATTGAACAAATTTTGGAGTCTTCGCCAAAAGTTGTGTCAAGTGTTGATGAAAATGAGGATAAAAGGAAAATTATTGAGTTAGAAGAGATGGTGGAAAAGCTTTTAGAAGCGAATGAACTGTTGAAAGCTTCAAATGACAGAAAGAAGAAAAGGTTAGACGAGTTTTGGGTTACTCACAATCACAATCTTGAAACTTTCAAATCCTTGGATGCTGATCATGTTAAGTTGATGACTGAACATAAAAAGTTGAAGGATGAGTATGAAAAGTTGAAGGAGGAACATGAAACTTTGAAGTTTGATTATACGGAGTTAAAGGCTGAATGCAATACGTTGGATGCAGAAAAAGAGATGTTGGAGAAATGGCTAGAAGAAACACGATCAAAGAAGTCTGGTTCAACATCTGATAAAGATTTTTCAGATGAAGTGGTTGAAATGACTGAAGCGACTCAAGTACCAAAAGTCTATCTCACTAGAGCACGAGGCACTACAAATGTTGGCATAAGGGTGGAATCTCCAATTATTATTCCCGATGAAGCTGTTGCTGATTCTGTCAATACTGACAAAGCTGAGGGAAAAAGGAAGTTAGATGCTATTCCATAAATCACTGGTGATGAAGGTTGCAGTAAAAAGGCGAGGTTGGAAGAAACAGTGCAGATTGAGCCGATTCAATCTGTAGCTGTAGTTGAAACTGAAGTGGCTGAGATAGCTAAGTCTGATGATACTGTGCGTGAAGTTGAAGTTGACAAATCAGTTCAGATTGAGCCTATTCAATCTGAAGCTGCTATTGTTGAAATAGTGCCTAAAACTGCTGAAATTGTTGAAAAAGTGCCTGAAGTTGTTGAAGTGATGGAGAATGTGCCTGAAACTGGAACAAAAGATGTAAGTCAGTTTGAGCCGGTTCAAACTGACAATGCACCTATGATTGAGGCATTAGATGATTTGGACGATATAGATTTTACTGAGTCTGAACCAGAAGCTGAGCCAGAAATCAATGTTGATCAAGAGATTCCAGATGACTTAGATCAAAGATTTGCTTACCTTGAGAAGATAAAGTATAATGCAGTTTTTCTAAATGGGCTGACTGTGATTCAAATAAACGAAGAATATGAAAAGTGTCTGATAGCTCAAGACAAAGTCGCTGCTGATGAAAAAGAGTTTATCGTTGAGATGGGAGAATGGACATCGTTGCAAGAAAGTTTGAACATCGAAGACTTGCCTCAAACTGAACTGTATCACCAAAATCCGGAAGAGATGTCTAGCAGGAACATGCGAGATTGGTTGAGCTCAAGGCATTATCCTTATAAGACTCTGAAGAGATTGAAATCTGAGTCGCTGAGGAAAATTGTTGTTAGTTTCATGAAGACGGAGAAAATGTACAATCGTATGTTTTATTTGGACTACAACAACCCTCAATACTACGAGCTGACAAAGAGATACAAAGTTCTTGGACCTGAAGAAATACCGGTGATGGCGCTACCTGAGAATGCACATAAGAAAAGGCATGAGTTGATGGACATGTTCCCAAGTGAAGCTAAGTCATATAACATACCTATGGATGTACGTGAATCATGGCACAAATCAGCCACAGCAGGTGACGTTGTGAGGTCACTGCTGAGCAAGGGTCAGTCGATTGCTGAACTTCTTGATTCTATGATCGTACCGGAAAAGTCCAAGAAGGTAAAGATTATTGCGTGGAAATATGACGAGGTGTTCGATGCATTTATGATTAAAAGAGTTAATGGTTTATGTGACGTATACCATTATTACTCTAGCATTTTTAAGTTGGAAGTTCAAGATCTAAAAGAATTGCACAAACTTAGACTGATAAATCACACGCATGCTGAGCGTGGTGATAAATGTGCAATGCTGCTGGATGCTGGGTTAGCCAGATCATCGAAATATTTGGACTTCAGAGGTCAACAAGAAGATAGTGCTTATGTACAAGCAAAGAAAGAAAGAAAGAAAAAGAAGTTGGTTGTTAGTGAGGACATGTACTTGGAGGAATTTTCTGATGAGTATTTTGATAAGGTAACCAATCCGGGATTGAAAGTGATTGATGGATCTCAAGCGACGAAGCCAATACTTAGAGTTTTCTACAATCAAGAAACATTTGAGTTGAAGCTTTTTCGAAATTTGGAAGATTGGGATAAAGATATGATCACTTTATTTAGTACCTTTGAGCTGAAACTGCTGCATCCGTCATATATTGATTTTCTGAGAAGTTGCAGAATGGAAAAATGCAAAGATAAATAGGCTGAAGCTGATCGAAAACTTTTTGTTATGATGATAGAAGTGATTGCAGCTGCATCAGAAAAGATTCGAGTACGAAAGGCATTGCTCAATTCTAATCTTGTGAGGGTTGACATTCCAGAGATAGAATTTATGAGGATTAGTGCGAAGGGTACTTTGGAGGTGCAAGTCAAAGGAAAGGAGCTGCCTTATGAGTTTTATGCTAACATTGACTTTGCAGGTTTAAATCTGGATTCTCTGAGACGCATGAATGCCTGCCCAATCCTTACTAACGAGTCCAAACCAAGACAAGCCAAGATTGCGGAGAAATTCAAGTCTTGTATAGAAGAAGCACTGAAGGAACAAGAAGAGTTTAAAGGAAAAGAGTTGCTGGATATCAAAGAGGAACCAGAAGATTGGTGATAGAGATTGAAGCTGAAAAAGATGAAAACTGTTGAAGATTTTGCTGAAGATCCAAAGATAAATCTTAGGGGGAGTACTGTTAGGGTTCTTTCCTAGTTAAGATTTACTTTGTATTTGTTTATATGTTTATGTATAGTTTAGGGTCTATTTTGTATATTCCTTAAACTTGTAATTGTTGCTTAAAAGCATGTAGTGAGAGAGTGTGAGGAGAGAGGCTAGATCACTATTACACGTTAGAGAGAGAACTTAGTGTGTGTGATTTATTTTCTCCTGCACTTGTACTACAAATTTGCTTTGATCATCAATATACAAAGAGAATTATTAGTATGAACTGTGTTTGTGATTGAACTGTTTGTTTGTGCGAATTATTCTGATCATTGAGTGATATTAACGATCCAATTGAACCTATCACAACATGTCCATTCAGCAGCTTAACAACAAAAAAAGTTACTTAACAACAAATTAACTTAACAACAAATTAACTTAACAAAAAAAAAATATGTTAACTTTTTATATGTGGTTTTTGAATTTGTAAGCATAACAACAAATTAATAAAAAAAACATGTTTAAGACTTGAGTTATTAAATAACAACAACATCAAAGAACAAGGGTCAAAGTGTAAGTATCAAATTAAATAAAACCAACCCCCACCTTTCTTTCTGGTTTTGCCGATGACCAGCTCCGGTCATTCCGACACTTACTCTGGCGACCGCAACTAACCCAAAATAATCCATTTACAATCCAATTAACCCAAAACGATCCGATTCTCTACCAGTTTCGAACCTAGATACGGGGTTAAAAGCCGACCTTTGCCTCTTGTTGGTCGTTTCACCGGTAATAACAAAATCCCAACTGAATTGAAGGTGATTATTGGTTTTTAATGATAAAGAAACGAACCTTGTTTCGCCGACGACAACGACGGTGACTCCAGATCTAACGTTGACTCCGGATCTGAGTTGACGGTGACTCCGGATCTGACGCCAACACATTCGATTTTCGTTTCTTGATCTAGTTTTATGGGTTTTTAAAGGTGACTCTGGATTAGAGGCGCAGCATGTGTTTGCTCCGGAAGCAACAGAAGTTACCTTGATCTCTAGATAATGATTTATACATAAATGGTAATTTAAAAGAGAGGTGTTTGAATTTTGAAATGGAGATTGTCAAAAACAATTTGAATCAGGTAGTAATAAAGATGATGGGGTTTGGTGAGGGGAGTGGGCCATGGGTGAACTAAAATGTCAAAAATACCCTCAACGGGTAGAAGACAAAATTTATGTCTTGAGTGGATGTGGAAGAAGGAGAACCACACGTTTGAGTTTTCAGGGTTTCTCTAATAAAACCAAGTTTACAACTTATACATCTCCTATATATATATGTGTACGCATATATATATATATATAAATATATATATATATATATATATATATATATATATATATATATATATATATATATATATAGGGGTACCTTCATTTGAGAACTCATTTTTAGGAAAGAACTGAGTGAGAACCGATTTAACTGTTATATTTTTTATTATCTAAATTGACAAAAATGCTTGTAAACTTACTAATTATAAGATGTATTTATAAAAAAACATGATTTGCATCGTTTTTTGTTGAAATGCATATATGCACCCACATTATATATGCAAATATGCACACGTTTTAGTTTCTAAAAAAATCCGAGGAGAGAGGTGATAAAATTCAACAAATTAATGAACAATGGTAATAAAACAATACATTTTTACTTTACCATTGTTATTGAAGCAATTAGTATATGGCTTATATGGTTCCTTACTAGTTCTTTCCAAATATTTGGTTCTCATTTGAAGGTAACACTATATATATATATATATATATATATATATATATATATATATATATATATATATATATATATATATATATATATATATATATATATATGTGGTTATGAGTAGATCGTGCCTGGTGATTCAACGCACCTCAACTCAAGGTTCATCCGGTTGTTGTGTTGTTTGTCCACGGTAATAAGCTTTGCATTAAGAGTCGTCCGACGAAAAGGACGGCGGCTACATGCCACAGGGCAAGTCATTAGGGCAGGGCTTCGAGCTAAGAGGTAGTTGTTTAAGGAACTACTGGCTCCGCCTCGGGATGTATATGCGTCTACTTGGATCCAATTAGGTAGACTAATTGCTTGTAATAGGAAAGGTACCACCACCCTAGGCAATATGATGATGTGACCAAAAGGGGGTCATAAGGGTACCTTCTTTATCCCTGTATGCGGCATATACGTTAACAGAACTCTAACGAAAGTTGGCCACCATTAGATATGGCGTTAGAAGGAGATTTGGCTTGCAGATAACTCATTACCACACATATATAAATGATGATGTTTAAATGCTTTATATGTCTTACGTCACTGGTTACGACTCACCAACACATAGTTGTTGACGTCTTTTAGCTCGTGATGCAGTTGAGAGAAATAACCGAGGACATTAGCTAGGAAGGCCTAGCTATGACTGTTTGGTTGATGAAACTCCACATAGGATGAAGAATTAAAATGAAGATGCTTGGGATTAGTGTCTTTAGTTTTAATGCATCACACTCGTATCGGGTGTTAGACAATGTTTGTTTCTATTTTAAGACAATTAATGAAAATTTAAAATTTGGGACGGTATTTGTGGTCTTTTAATAAGTCTTCCGTTACATTATAATCTTTGATTGGCTGATGTTATGCAACGTGTCGGGCATGGGAGTCGGGGTGTGACAAGCTATGTAAAAGATTATCAAATTGATGTACTATCATTTCTCTTATTTTGCTCAATCTAGCATTTATCTTTTGTTATGTACTCCTGCCCTTTTATTTATTTATTTATTTATTTTATTTGTTTGGCAATGCTCAATGATCATTGTTCATAGTTGATCATACCAATGGCCTGAACTAAATGTTCAAATCTGCCTTGATCAAAGGCTTTTGTAAAAAGATCTGCCAATTGGTTTTCTATGCTAACTTGTACCAACACTATTAATCCGTTTTCAGAGTTATCACAAAGAAAGTGATATCAGATTTCAATATGTTTAGTTTTTGAGTGTTGTACTGGATTACTTGTTATGAATATGGCTGCAGTATTATCAATGTAGATCAGGGTTTTTAAGAAATTAAACCCATAGTCCAAGAGTTGGTTTTGACACCAAAGGACCTATGAGCAACATGCAGAAGCAGCAATATATTCAGCCTCCGCAGTGGATACTGAATTATTTGTCTGTTTCTTGCATTGCCATGAGATTAATCTCGGACCCCAAAACTGACAACCCCCTAACGTAGATTTTCTCTTAAGGTTACAACCACCATAGTCACTGTCAGTATACGCATGCAGTTCAAAGTTTCCATCTTTAGGATACAACAACCCAAGGGCAGCCTTTCCTTTAGGTGTGATTCCTTGGGGTTAGCTTGATAGCGTTTGACAGCTTGTAGGTGTGATTCCTTGGGGTTAGCTTGATATCTTGCACATAAGCACACTGCAATCATAATGTCAGGCCTACTAGCAGTCAATTACATCAGTGATCCAATCAATGATCTGTAATATGTTTGATCTACAGGCTTACCACTCTCATTCGGCTCCAATTTGTGAGCTTTATCCTGTGGTGTTCTGATAGATTGAACATCTTCGAATGGAAATTTCTTGAGAATCTTCTTGATGTACTTTTCTTGGTTGATAAAGATTCCATCTTGTGCTTGAGTGACTTGCAATCCTAAGTAGAAGTTCATCTCTCCCATAGAGCTCATCTGGAACTTTGACTGCATAATAGCCTCAAATTCTTTGCACAGTTCTTTACATGTTGATCCAAATATGATATAATCCACGTAGATTTGGACCAAAAGTAACTCTTTATCCTTTTTCTTCAAGAAGAGTGTTTGATCAATCCTTCCTCTTTTAAATCCATTCTCCATCAAGTGAGAAGATAGAGTCTCATACCACTTGCGTGGTGCTTGATGCAAGCCATAGAGGGCTTTATCAAGCTTCATCACTCGATGAGGAAATTCTTTATCTATAAAGCCTGGAGGTTGTTGAACATACACCTCTTCATTGATTACTCCATACAGAAATGCACATTTTACATCCATTTGATAGACAGTGAAATTCATATATGCAAAGTAAGCAAGAAACAATCGAATAGCTTCAAGGCGGGCTACAGGTGCAAAAACTTCTTCATAATCAATGCCTTCTTCCTAAGTATACCCTTGATCTATTAACCTTGCTTTATTCCTTATGACAATGCCACGCTCATCTGATTTTTTTCTGTATAACCATCTAGTTCCTATGGCATAATGTCCTTCAGGAAGATCAACTAGTGTCCAAACATTTTGAATTTGGAATTGAAGAAGCTCTTCTTGCATTGCTTCAATCCAACATGAATCTTTGAGAGCTTCTGAAATATTGTTCGGCACTGTTTGTGATAAGAAGTAAGAATAAAGACAAATATTGGCATTTGTGCTTTTTCTTCTAGTCATTCTTTCATGCAAACTTCCAATAATGTTTGATTGTGAGAGGCTTCTCAGAGTCCTTGATACACGAGCAGGATCAACAGCCACCTCATTTTCAAGATTTGTGTAATTGAAGTCTTGTAGTGTTGTGGTGTGGATGGAAGGATCAGATTCATGTGGTGCATTGTGAAAGTAGTTGTATCCATCATCAGCAATCAACTCATCATTTGGAACAAGTGGATCAACTGTAGGTGGAGTACATTCTTCAAAGTTTGCATGAATGTCTAGATTACCAAAATCTGGATACTTTGAGGGGAATGGAAGAATAACTTCATCATCAGAATCTCCCCCTGAGTCAAAACCTGTAGAAAAATCAATGGAATTAGAATTTAATGATGTAGTCAATGCATCTATATCGAATAACCAAGCAGGACCATTAATAGCTTTTGGAAATGAGTTTTCATGAAACTCAACATTCATTGATTCCTCAATGACGTTGTGTTTTGACAAATAAACTCGATAGCAATGGATTGGGATGAATATCCAACAAAAAATCCATCACTTGATTTTTCATCAAACTTAGCTAAACGATCTGAGGTATTCAATACAGACACTGGACAACCGAATGATCTTAAGAAACCAATTTGTGGTTTTCTTTTGAAAAGCAATTCATAAGGTGTCTTATTATGAGGTTTGACAATTAGACTCCTGTTTTGAACAAAACATGCTGTTGATACTGCTTCTGCCCAAAAAGTGATTGGTAGTTTAGAATCAGCAAGCATTGTTTTAGCAACTTCGATTAAAGTCCGGTTCTTGCGTTCTACAACTCCATTTTGTTGTGGAGTTCTAGCTGCACTGAACTGTCTTTCTATCCCCTTATCTGCACAAAAAGAGTCAAACACATCATTCTTAAATTCAGTTCCATTATCACTTCTCATTATCTTAACTTTGCAATCAAATTGATTTTCAATTTTTGTAATGAAAGCTTTGAGAATTTCTGCGGTTTCACTTTTTCTATACATGAAAAATACCCATGTGAATCTGGAATAGTCATCGATCACCACAAGACAATATTGCTTCTTAGTATGACTTAAAAACATTTGTTGGTCCAAATAAGTCCATATGCAAAAGTTTTAATGGTGTAACATTTGAATTCACAATTTTTGTCTTGTGTGATGTGCGATGTTGTTTTCCTTTTAAACAAGCTGAGCACTTATCTATGACAGAGAATGTCTTTTGAGGTATACCCACTACATGATCATTTTTAACCAAATTATTCATGTTATTGTAGTGAGTATGTCCAAGACGTCTGTGCCACAAAACAGATTCATCAATGGATGTCTTTGAAAGCAAACATGTTTCTTGAACATCATCAGACATAGAACTCATGTACATCATATAAATGTTGTTATGTCTGGGTGCTTTCATCTGTATCCATTCTTCGGGAATTTGAAATCCAGGCTTCAAGATATAGCAGAACTTGTCATTAAACATCGTCTTGTAAGATTTGTCACAGATTTGTGTAACACTCATCAAGTTGAATTTGAGTTGTTCACAGTAGTTGACATAATCAAAGCTCAAAGACCCGTTGCTGACAGTTCCTTCATCTGTTATCCATCCTCCTCCATCACCAAAAGCTACATAAGAGCCTTTCTTTGTTTGATATTGATCTAACAACTCATGGTTTCCAGTCATGTGCCTTGAGCAGCCACTATCCACAATCCATAAAGTATTTTTAGCTCTTGGTGGATGTGCCGGCACATGAAAACAATCAATTAGTACGATCAACCCAAACCGTTGTGGTTTTGGGTTTGCCATTTTCATCAATAACAGTTTTTTTAGCACACTGTAAACCAAAAGTAGTCAACATGTCTGTTTTCAACTTAGCATATTGATTCATCAAAACTGTTTAAAAACTGATTCATTTAATTTTCTGATTTCAGCATATTGAATTTTCTAAACCAAAAGTAGTCAACATGTCTATTTTCAGCATATTGAATTTTCTGATTCATTTAAAAGCTGTTTAATCAAATTCCTTTTAACACTATCCTTTGAATGAGGATGAGATGCAATCCTTGAAATGATTTGCATGTTTGATTTAGAAAAGTGTTTGTTGGAAAATTGATTTGAATCATTGAATCTCATGTTTCTAGGAGTACAGGAATCATAAAAATCTTCATCATTGTCAAATGATGTTGATTTCTTTGATTGCTCCTTCTTGTGAACCTTAGTTCTTTCCTTGTAGTAACACTCATCAGTGTTATGATTTACCCTGCCACAAATCTCACACCATTTGTTAAAATAACAATCATCAACATAATGGTTGGTCATATCACAAATATGGCAGTATTTAGAAAAGTAACAATCAATGGTGTTATGATTAGTAACTCCATAGTCTAGTTGACTTTTCATAAAATTCAGATTCGGCACTCTGTGACAGATTTGTTCTATGAAAGTTTTGATTTTGTTTGGGTTTGTACACTTGTTTAGCTTTGTTGGGTACATTCAAAGAACTTTGACCAGCAGAATCAACCTTATTACCATCATAAACTTATGAAGAAGTTAAGTTTGTCTTAGTTTTCTTCTTTTGTTTCTTCTTGGTTTTCTTTTTAAGTTCAAGTTTAGCAGCGGAAGTTTCAAGATCTTGACCTGTTTTCAGATCAGAATTTGTTTTGAACTTGTTTTCGGGTTTCTTTGATTCTTGTTGGTTTCGATATCTTTTGAAATGAGGATTATCAAACCCAACCCCTTCACTCTTTTCACCTTTGTGGTCATTGTAAATCATTTGAATTTTACCTTTGTTTCTTAATTCAGGTTTTTCTTTAACTTCTTCAACAAAGTTTGAATGTTCAATTGGTGAATTTTCAGATTTTACAAAGCCATTGAAGTTCTTTGTTTTAAGGTACACCTTTTTAGGTTCATATGAAGTTATTTTCACAGGGTGACCTTCTTTGATCTTTTCTTCATCATGTTCAATGTAAACACTTTTGTTCAGCTTTGACCATTCAGAATCATCAGAAGATTCTTAATTTTGAGTCAATTTAAACTTTGATTGAGCTTCACTGGAATAGTCTTGAGAATTAAAGTCAGATGGTAAAGTGTTTGTCATGGCAGCTGGCATTTTTTCATAGTTCACTGGAGGAGGTGTTGTTTGATATGCCACTTGTGAAAAACCCAAACCATTACAGTTCTTTCCCTCTTTTTGACTAGCCATCCACCTTTCCATTTGTTCTTTTGTTGACATTAGTTGTTCATATTTCATTTTAAAGGTGGATGCTTCCAGTTGACTTTGAATAAAAGAATCTTCAAGAGTTTTTAATGAGTTCTTTAAAATTTGCTCCTGTTTTTTAGATTCTTTTAAGTCCTCTGTCAGTGAAGTGATTTTCTTCTCAAATTCCTTTTGTTGTTCTTTTGTTTTATTGTGCCTGTATATTTCATCCTTCAGCTTCTCATAGGTAGCAAAAGAATGAGATCTATAATGACTTACCTCATGCAAACATGCCTTTGTGCATACCTTGTCCTTTACATCTTCTGGCATTAGACTGTACTTACTTGCATCAAATTTGCTTGCATCAAATGTGCTTCCACATAACCATCAGGTACTCTCACCTTTTCTTCATCAGTATTCAGTGCCATCAAACCAAACTCCTTTTCCATCTCAGCTCCATAAGCATTCCAATCAGTTTCCCCATCATAAGTCACACACATGGCTTTGGAGGATTCGGCAGAATTGTTTGTTGAAGTAGATGCTTGTGTAGTAGAGTTGAAGGTGTTTTGAGTGATCTTGGCAGCTGGATTGTTGCATTCTCTAGAGAAATGCCCATAAAGATTACATTTAAAGCACCTGACTTTTGTCTTGTCAAATCCCATCTTCTTGTTTAAACTTGGTTTGCTGAAGTTTCTGTTTGATTTCATCTGCTTCTGTGATCTATATGCCAGCATCACCATGTTCCATTGGATGTCCATCTTTTCTACATCATCTGGATGCATATCATTGTGATCTTGCACCATTAATTCCATGGGAGTCAGTTGACTACCAAGATATGCCTGAAAACTTGCAGTGAATGCAGCATATACAGCTTTATGCTCCTCAGTCTTTAACACAATGTTGATCACATCTTGACCTTTGTCAACATTGACTGTTTTGACCTTTCCTGTAGCAACTTCAGCATTTTCCTCACAAAATTCACTCACATTGCATGACTCAGCAGCATTTGCAAAAAAACAGTCACCTTGAAAGTGTTCATCTACAACATCAGCTGTTATAAATACTTGTTGACCAGGCTTCTCTCCTTTAAAATTGTACTGCTCCATCTCTTTCTTTGTCATAAAATTCCTGGACTGTTCATCCATAGCTAAAGATTCAATTTTTGTAACCATAAAGTCTAGATCTTGAACATCCAAGGACAAAGTTTGTTTGAGAGTGGTGATAGTATGCTTCCAACTATCTAGCAAAGAATGCAGCAGTCTCAGATTAATATCTTCTGTGTTTGTTGGAATCTCCATTGCTTCCATCTCTGTTAAAAGCTGCACAAACCTGTTTAGATGAGAGTTGATGGATTCACCAGGCAAAGCTGAGAACATTTCAAGTTGTCTTTTCAGTTTCTGCTTCTTCATGCTCTGTATTTCTGTACCACCCTCACACAATTTCTATAGCATTTTGTACAGAGAATTTGCAGTCACATGTTTCTTGGTTCTTGTTAGAAAGGCTAAAGAAACAGCCATTGTTAGTAAAGAATACGCTTTGAGATCAATAGCACACTTCCTCAAGTCTTCTTTAAATTCTTCACCTTCCCGCTCCTCCATAGGAATAGCCTTCATTTCTGTTTTGTACGCATCATCCTTGTACTTATCAACATTTGAAGCTGGTCTTGGGATATGAGAGCCATTTGCAATAGACCTCCACAGATTATGATCAACAGTATTCAGATGGTTTCTGAATCTGATCTCCCATCCCGTGAAATCAGCTCTTGATTTTAGCAACGGTACTTTTGATGCATAGTCAGACATTGAGTTGTCGTTGTTTGACATTTTTTGAAAATTTGAAAATTTTCTGATCTACGAACAATTTAGTTGATCTGCGGACTACAGTGCTGATCTACGGACGACAGTAAAGATCTGCGAACTGCAGTAATGATCTGCGAACTACAGATTTGATCTGCGGTCAACATCTTTCAACACTAATGATCTTTGAACAGATTCAGACTAATTGTTACACTCTCTTTCAACACAATCTTTAACAAACTCTAACTATGAACTTGATCTGCGAACAATAGGATATTCAACTTTGATTTGTGAACAACAGTTGAGTTCAACCTTGAAGCAAAATCAGTCCAACAAATCGAACCAAGCCAAAACACAGATAAGAATGAAAAACATAATCGGAAATTTAACGACCAAAGGATCAACTTCTGTGAACATCATCATCTTCGATTTGCGAACAACAGTCAATAGCTCAATCTGCGATGAACAGTGAATGTTGAAATTTTGAATTTGATGATTTAACTCTGAAATTGCTTGAAATTAAACGTAAACTTTGCATGCATTTATCTTTATTTCTTCGCTCAATCTTCAATTTTATCAAAAACAGACTTTAATCACAAATCTCTCGAAGAACAGTTCGTTCACCAACAATCACTTCAAATCCATAATTCTGTCAATCTTCACGTTAATTCTCTTCAAATTGTTCAAAGGATTTATCTCAGTAGTGAATATAACAAATTGAATCGGTTCGATGATCCAAAATGTTTAAGAATTAACAGATTCAAGTAGTTTGAACGAAGTTCAACACTACGTAACCGAAAGCTCTGGTACCAATTGTGTATCCAAATCAGGTCGCAACAAGAGCTCGTGAATCTTCTAAATGATCAGTAAACATGATATGAATCAATCAAACAAACAGAGAATGCACAGATGATTTACTAATAAATACATGTATTGATATTGTTAACTGTGTGTACAAACGGTGTAATTGCAGTGAGTTGAATAACAAAGTATGATTCAAGTCTACTAAAAACACTGCATACTAGCTATCATCAATACATGAATAAGAAAAACAAAATAACGAAATGTTAAAATGATGTGCGGATGGCAGTTCTGTCCGCACATCTTTCTTGTCCACACATCTTTTGTCCGCACATCTTTGTTTTTCTTCAAAACTTTTAAGTATGATGATCAAAATATATCAACAAGTTGGTTTTGACAAGTCAAAGGCCAGATGTTTCAACTGTAAGTGCTATGGTCATTTTTCAAGGGAATGTAAAGCTCCTAAGAATCAGAATTATAATGGTCAAGCTAGTTCAAGTGGACAAAATCAGTATCAAGGTCAAAGTCAGAACTCACAGCAGTCCTCGAGCTATCAGAACAGAAATCAACGTTTCATCCAAAAGCCATATCAAAGTCTTCCAATGCCAGAACTGAAAGATGAAGGTAAAAAGCCTGAAGATAAGAACAAAGCGCTAGTGGTCAGTCTCAAAGATGGATATGACTGGAGTGCTTATACGGAACAGTTTACAACTGATCTTACTTCTAGTTTGGCACTTGTTTGTGAAATTGAGGAAGAAGATTGGTCAGAAGAAGGAGACTACCAAATGGTTAATGATTCAGTGAACATTCAAAAGAGTATGATTGGAGTGCAAAGTCAGATCCAACTGAAGAATCTAAATCAGAGATTGCTCTTATGGCTACATCTGAAGAGTCTTTCTCATCTACTGACACAATTCAACCAAAGGTTAGTATCGAATTACCCCCTAACTATGTTCCTTTACCTGATGATGCGGAAGGTAGATTATGTTCTGAACAATGCATTAAACAAGTGGAACATTATCGAACTCATTCATTTAAAATTGGTGACAAATTAAGTAAACATGAACAAGTTCATGAACAACTTAAAAATGATCACAAAATTGCTAATGAGAAGATATTGTAACTTAAAGAATCATGGAACAAAACCTTGAAGGAACTGGAACTTTCAAATAAACAATTGGAAGAAATGACAAAGAACTATGAATCAGAAAAGATTGCTCATGCAGCAACTCAAGTTGAATTGACCAAAATGAAAAGTTCAAAAGCAATTCTAGGAAAGTTGATAAGTGATAGAAAAGAAAAAGAACAGGATTGGGTTTCACGCATGAACCAATGCCTAAATAGATCACTAACACCTTACCAGATAACTTTAATGAATTTTATCATTCACCTGAAAATGAACAAAGATTCAAAGAAATTCAAAGAAGCAAATCTGAATCTGAAGGGTCTGAAGATTTAATCGAAAGTTTGAAAGAAGATGACAGTGTGACTGTTGAAACTGATGACGAGGCAAGTAACAAATCTGATCCTATTCTGGTGCAACTTGTTGAATATCCGGAACTGAATCCAAAACCAACCAAAACGGTGAAGGATGAAGCGGAATTTTCGGGTTACAACGATCCAGAATATATCAAGTGGAAAAAGGAGCAGAAAGATCATGTTGCTGATCAGCTGATCAAACAGGAAACAGTGAAGAAGACTGAAGTTTCGAAAGCAAAAATTCAGAAATCGAAAATGTCAAATAATCAATCTGAAATGAAACAGTCAAAAGGTAAAAATGTCATAACATCAAATGACAACACCAAAGCTCAAGTTGTTAAAACTGAAATTGTAAAACCTGTGACAAACAAAGTGTCTAAAACCAAACCAATCAAGTTTGTGTCAGCAGGAACGTTTGAAATGAATTCATCTCATGGTAACCAAATAAATTCTAAGATCAAATCTAACTATGGTCTGAAATCAGGTTCAGGTCCTAAGACTTCCGCTGTCAATGATAAAAGATTTGAATCAAAGAAGGTAACTAAGCAAGATGTTTCAAAATCGAATCAAGTTCCCAAACAACCAAAATTTGATAACAAGAAATCAAAGTCACAACCACAATCTCCACAAAAGAACCAAGTTAACTTAAAACCGAACAAGTTTGTTAATGAATCACGTGTTGGTTTAACATCTAAAGTTAACAATCGGCTCTTTAAGATCAGTAAGAAACACTGTGAGATTTGTGATTGTTATAATCATGTTACTGCTGAGTGTTTCTTTAACAGGTACTGCGATTACTGTGATAAAAGAAATCACTCTTCAGAAGAATGTTTTTATAACAAGTTTTGTGAGATATGTGAAAGGAGAAATCATGACACTGCAGATTGTTTCTTTCGGAAAAACTCATCAAGAGAAATGACTCATTTTCCGAATTTTCAAAGAAATCAATCTTTTGGTTTTCAAAAATCAAACCAAAGTCATTCTCCTGACTTGAGATCTTTCAAAAGAATCAATTTTGGATTTAAGGAAATGTCATCAAGAAATCAGCATGTTAATAGTTTTACGCCAAGAGCTTTAATGGTACGAAATCAAAGATTTGAAAACAACCTTGATCCTAAGTTAGAGGAAAGGTTTTCAGCTTTAAGAAGAAAGCAAACAAATCAACCTAGTGGCAGAAACAGTTTTCAACCAAATCTCTCAAATGAATCCGATTTTTATAACTTACATTATCAACAAGTTACTGTTATAGATAGATTCATAAAACCCAAGACCATGTGGGCATGGGTTAACCAAACTAACTAAGTAAGTGTTGAATTGCAGGGACACCCTCGAAGACCTATCAACTCATGGTTTGTTGATAGTGGGTGCAGCCGGCATATGACAGGCAATCATGCCTTGCTTCAAGATTTTAAGCTAAAGAATGGTACACATGTTGCGTTTGGAGGAGATGCTGATGGAAAAATCACTGGTGAATAAATGTTGTCAAATGGGATTATTAGCTTTGATAAAGTCAAGTACTGTGCACAGTTGAACTTTAATTTGCTAAGTGTATCTCAATTTGTGACAAATCGTATTCGACATTATTTGATGATTCTTTTTGTTACATACTCAAACCAGGTTTTAAGATTGACAATGAATGGGTGGTGGTTAAAGCTCCAAGAGATCGAGACGTGTACAAGCTTGATATGTCTTAGATTGACGCTGAAACCGAAACCACATGTCTCATTGCTCATGCATCAAATGACGAGAGTCAGCTTTGGCATAGACGGCTGGGCCATTCAAACTTCAGAAACATGAACAGACTGGTGACTGGAAATCATGCTATGGGAATACCTTCAAAGAAATTCTCAACAACTGATCTCTGTCCAGCATGTTTGAAAGGAAAACAGCACCAAATGTCTTTTAAGTCCAAACTAGAAAACTCAATTTCAAATCCCTTACAGATGCTACATATGGATCTTTTCGGACCAACAAATGTTCAAAGCATCGGAAAGAAGTCTTATTGTTTTGTCATCATCGATGATTTTACAATATTTTCTTGGGTTTATTTTTTGCATGTTAAATCTGAAACTGCTGAGTTGTTAAAAGAATTCATTATCAAAGTTAAAAACGAGTTAGATTGTAAAGTAAAAATCTTGAGAAGTGACAATGGAACCGAGTTTAAAAATTCTAATGTGGACTCGTTTTGTGCAGAAAAAGGAATTGCGCGTCAATTTAGTGCTCCAAGAACTCCTCAACAGAACCGAGTCGCAGAACGGAAAAATCGGACACTAATTGAAGCACCAAGATCCATGCTCGCAGATGCCAAAATCCCAATCACATTCTGGGACGAAGCTATTGCTACTGCCTGCTTTGTACAAAACATGACATTATTGGTTCAGGATAAACATAAAACGTCTTATGAGTTATTGTTTGGAAGAAAACCGAATATTTCATACTTGAAAGCATTTGTTTGTCCTGTGTCGATTCTAAATTTAAGTGATCATCTCGGTAAATTTGAGTCAAAATCTGACGATGGATTTTTCTTAGAATATTCATCAGTTTCGAAAGCTTATAGGGTTTTTAACAACAAAATGAATGTTGTTATTGAAACTATTAACGTTATGTTTTTAGAAAATTCGTTTCTGTCAGTGGCTCATGGTCCCGAATGGTTATTTGATTTAGATTCGTTATCAAAATCTTTCAATTCTAACTTATTTGATTTTTCAGGAAAATCGAAGAAAGAATCAGGAGACATAGAATGTTTCAGTGATGATTCAGATAAAGACGATGATGATGATCTCAATTCTGAGTATCCTTTCATGTCATTTCACAATCCAAATACTGTTGTATCAAATCAAGCTCCGGGTCCATCTGGTTCTCAAGAAGATCAGGAATCAAACAATCTTGAAAATGATGCGAATCAACAAAATTCTCCTAATGATGGTGGATCTGCTCATAATCAACCATCATCTGATTCGAATGTTGAAGTTGTTCCAGAAACATTTGACTACTTCATCAATTCACCAGAACAAGTTTCTAATTTCACTCCGCATACTTCGACATTTTTAGAAGATCTACCGAATCTGAATCAGTCTAATCTGGAGGCACAAGTACAAGGTGACGAAATTCCAACTCACCGAGTTCATAGGAATCATCCTATCTCTCAGATTATCGGTCCTTTGAATCAGAGAACCATGAGAAGTCAGACAGAGCATCCAAACGTTTGTCTTTATTCATGTTTTCTTTCACAAGTGGTACCGAATAACATTTCAGAAGCATTGCAAGATAATAGTTGGATTGAAGCCATGCAAGAGGAGTTACTTCAGTTTAGAAAACAAGAAGTTTGGAAATTATTGGACTTACCTGAAGGAGAAAATGCTATTGGTACAAGATGGTTGTACAAGAACAATCCAGATGAACGTGGCATTGTGGTCAGAAATAAAGCCAGACTAGTTGCACAATGTTACACTCAAGAAGAAGGTATCGATTATGAAGAAGTGTTTGCTCCGGTCGTTTGACTTGAAGCTATTCGCGTTTTTCTAGCTTATGCCTCTTTCATGAAGTTCAAAGTGTTTCAAATGGATGTTAAAGGCGCATTTTTGTATGGACCAATTAACGATGATGTGTACGTCAGACAACCTCCAGGTTTCGAGGATCCTGAGTATCCACATCGTGTATACAAATTGAGCAAAGCTTTATATGGTCTACATCAAGCCCCAAGAATTTGGTACGAGACGTTATCTAAACATTTGCTGGAACATGGTTTTTCAAGAGGTCAGATTGATCCTACTTTATTCATGAAGCGGGAAAATAAAGATCTTCTATGTGTTCAAGTGTATGTTGATGATATCATCTTTGGATCAACAATTCCATCAATGTGCAAAGAGTTTGAAGAGATTATGAAATCCAGGTTTCAGATGAGTTCTATGGGGGAGATTAATTTCTTTCTCGGATTGCAAGTAAAACAGTCAGCAGACGGAATTTTCATCAACCAATCAAAGTTTGTTGAAAAGTTTCTGAAGAAGTTCAAGATGCAAGATTGTCAGACTATCAGAACTCCATCTGATGTTAACTTCAAAACCAACCTGATCCAAAAGGCAAATTTGTTGATAAAACACTTTACAGATCAATGATCGGTTCACTGATGTATCTTACTGCATCAAGACCAGACATCATGTATGCTGTATGTGTGTGTGCCAAATATCAGTCCGATCCTAAAGAGTCACACCTAATTGCCGTCAAACGTATATTCAGATACCTTAAAGGAAAACCGAATCTCGGGTTATGGTATCCTTATGAAGGAAATTTTGAATTATATAGTTATTCTGATAGTGACTTTGGTGGTTGCGCTCTTGACAGGAAATCAACCACATGTGGATGTCAGTTTCTGGGTCCTCGCCTAGTCTCATGGCAATGCAAAAAGCAGACCAATGTTTTCGTATCCACTACTGAAGCAGAGTACATAGCTGCATCTGCAGGATCTTCTCAAGTTTTATGGTTACAAAACCAATTACTTGACTACGGGTTTAACTTTCTCAAAACTCCTATTTACATAGATATTACTGCTGCTATGTTCATTACTGCTAATCCTGTTCAACACTCAAAAACAAAACATATCGAAATTCGATATCATTCTCTCATAGACAACTCTGAAAAAGGTTTAATAATTTTGAATAAAGTTCATACCGACAAACAACTGGCAGATCTTTTCACGAAACCATTCTTGTCAGGACGGTTTGAATTCTTAATTCAATCCATAGGGTTAATCAACCATGATTAATTCTATTTCATGAAAATCAAAATATAAAATCAGAAAATATAAAATCCAAAAATATAATAAGTCAATGTCAAGTATTGATTCCTATGTCTTTTTATTCTTGCATTGTGAGTGTGCATGAAAAAGAAAAAGAAAACAAAAAGAAAGAAAAATCAAAAAGAAAAGAAAAATCATGGCATAAGAATCTACATTGCAAAAAGTAAGAAATGATAGTTACACTAGACATTATCTGTTTCATCATTTTTAATAAAGACTGATAAGTGTTAATTGATGTGCGAGACAGCTCAGGCAATTATACTGAAAAAGTAAGTTCATTGTTGACAAATCTAAACTTAATGATCTTTGTGTTAAGTTCCTTTGCTACACGTGTCTAAATATATATCTTTTGATGAACTTCTTGTGATGTTATTTGAACATAATCGGGTAACAATGCAATTAATTCAGTGTGATGAACCGCATCGTGAGTGTCACACCCCCAAATTCCACTAACGGAGTTTTACCGTTAGGAGGGTGACAAACCAGGATCTAAGTCATTAATTACACAAACGACTCTAAATGAGTTTTAAACCAAAAGTGTCTCAATAAATGAGAAAAACCAAATGTCAGAGTTTAACCGTTTAAAAATGCGGAAGCGTAAAGTAAAATAAAGCAACATCTGCGCAAAACACGCGCCCAATATATAAGTTTAAATGCAAGCAATTATTAAATGAAAAATGTTTGAAAACCAAGCAGACCCATGATGCATGTCCTAATGTAACTGTGACACCCGTCATATTCAAGTTAACGTCGTTAACCCAAACTCAATTATTTTTAATGTTCACACGAGTTGCATTTAATTAAGATATTAATTGAGGGTGTTTATCATCACATGCATCGGATATTGGTAACTAACATAAATGATAATTACTTGAAATCTAGGATTTCAACCTTAGCGTTCGTTACACGGTCCAGAGTTTAATTAATAATTAATCATAAGTAACTAACAAAACTTTAGGACAAAAATAAATAGAATATAAAACATCAAGGACCAAGGTGTAATTATAGCAAAGATATGAATTAATTAGTTAATTAAAGTTCAAGGACTTAATTGCAATTCCACAAACTTGTTTCACATAAAAACCCAACCCCCGTAACCCTACCCGTCACCACAGCATCAATTTCTCCATAATTCCGGCAATCATTCCGGTCATCTTCCTGTTGACGACGAGCACCGCGACAACCTCTGTAACACGTCGGCGAAGCATTCCCTCCCCTTTCGTGATTCGTTTCGGTAAGTTTTAACTCGTTTTCATTGATTCATTATCGTTACGGTTTTGTTTTCGGGCTACGGTTTTGTTTCGTTTCAACTCGGTTTCGATGTATATGTGTATACGATGCATATAGAAGCGAAATTGTGTGTCGTGATTGAATTTGGTTCGGTCTCGGTGTGTTCGTTCGTATGTATGTATGCGTGTAATATATATTGTGTGTGTATATTGCGTGTGTATGTGTTTTGGTATGTGAAAGGTATGTGTAACAGTAGCTATGCTCATGCTATTAAAATGAAGATAATATACTTATAAATGTGAATGCATATATATCCATATATAGTTGCCGTAAATATATATGTATGTGAATTTATATGGATTGCATGATAAGTGAAAGAGAGGATGAAGATGAATATCTGTTTTTGTGGGTGCATGTATAACTAGTTTTGCCATATGTGTTTGGTGTTATGAGTTTTGGGTATGTGTACGAGTATAATTAAGAAATTGATACATAGATGAAAATGAATGATTGACGTGAAAATGTTGTATTTATATAGATGTGCTCATGTGAATGTAGAACGATGAGTCTGAGTATACATAACATGCATGAGGGTTTAAATGTGATAGATAATATAACATAATTTGATACTTAATATGTGTAGCTGTAGGTTGTATGGCTTAATGAATGGTGTACGCATGATGTGGGAATTTTGTAACCAAACTGCGCGCATGGTAAAAGTGTATGAGAGTGAATCATGTATATGTGTAACATCTTTTATTTCATGTGAGTGAATTTATGTATAAACCGGTGGAGATAATAACTTTGTGTATAATTGGTGAAGGTGGTTATATTGTCAAAACGTCGTATTATTAATTTAATGATACGTATTATTAATTTAATGGTGATTAGATGATAATGTTATGATGACATGATGAATTGTAGGTGAAAGCATAAAATTGTGTAAACATGTTGTTCATGCTATATGTATAAGTATGACAAGTTGTATGAAATGTGGTGTTCGACATAACCAGATTGTTAAAATAATGAGTATAGATTTTTAGTCGAGGCCATGTATACGTGACATTTTATAATTGAGTATTGGTTACGAAACCGAGATAGAAACGAGAAACCGTACAAGTCGTACTTCAAAACAAATTTTAAATAACTAGTAATTATACAGGTGGTGGGACTACCTAGGCTATTACTTGTACTTGGTTCTAGTTGCACAACCTAAGGTGAGTTTTACGGCCCCTTTTACTTTTACTCATTTTGGGGGAGATACATGCTGTAAATTATTTCTTTTACAATCTTGCTTCTTAGTATGATCACATGCGTACCTAGTGTCAGTACTTTTGCCTTACGTTTGGACCGTTAATTATATTGCAAAGCGAGGAAATTTTGAGTAGTACTACTGGGTTTGACAAACCCCATCCGGGCTGGTCGCGCCAGCACGACTGGAGGTCGAACGGGTGTTTAATTGTCCTATCATTTACCGTGCCTGGGAGGCACTTGCTTGAGGCATTCATTTCTTTACATTACTGTCAGCTTCGGTCGTAAACACTTTCGTACACTAGTGTAGCATGCATAGTAGTCTAGCTAACTACTTGATATACTAAGGGAATTACTGAATTTTGCTTTGGAACTTACTTTCTAGTTTTATAAACCTGTGAACTCACCAACTTTATGTTGACACACTTTAGCATGTTTATCTCAGGTTGTCAAGATCACACTCACGGATAGGGCATTCATTCATTGGTCGCATTGATTTCAGAAATCAACTTTATTTATATTATTTGCATTTGTAAATTCAAATATTATTTACCAAAAAGATTCTCATTTACTATTTACGCTTCCGCATTTAATGTAAAACTTTTATTTTAAATTTTATTACTTCATACAATACGTGACTTTTCAAAATCATATACGTCGTTTGGTGTAACTAATGACTGAGATCCTGGTGTGTCACACTCCTAACGGTAAAACTCCGTTAGTGGAATTTGGGGGTGTTACAGATTGGTATCAGAGCCATTGGTTATAGCGAACTAGGTTGCATTGCATTGCATTCTAGACTATAACTGTACACTGCATTAGTTACACTTGTGTGAACTAATTTGAAATCCATATATACGAGTAGTCAACTTGCATTATTTGAACCTTAGGGCATTTTTTTTAGTTGCTCGGTTAAAGAAGCTTGATCTAGGTATGCATTTGTTTTGCTTACGTGCTAGGCTTTTGAGCACGAATTTTAAATGTTTGGTTTTTAAACATTTGCTTTCTTTATGTGCTAGTCATTTGAGCACTGATTTTAAATGTTTTAAGCATTTACTTTGTTTATGTGCTGGTCTGCTGAGCACAGGATCCTTAAATACTTCAACTAAATTGTATTTCCCGTTTAAACCTAAAGCTTGGTTTATGTCAAAAGCTAAGTGTTTTGTTGAAACATTTTGCCGTTTAGGCCAAAATATTTTAGGGGTTGTACCTGAAAAACTTTTTGTATTAAAACTTGAACCTGTATTAATATGGCAACTAACTAGTGTAGTTTGGAGCTTAATAACCACAATTTTGTAGAAAATCAATGGAACTGGAATGTTGTTCCTAAGCTTAAGTATGGTGAAGTTTTGAACTGATAGTCGAGTGATCTACTATGTGTTATTATACGTCACTTATTATATGAGACATTCTTGTGCTATAACATATTACTGATGAGACATATTACTGTTGTAACATGTTGCCTATTGTGTGACCCATTTCGTACTGAAACATGCTACATACTTGATGTTTTCATTGCTTATGATTGTTGTATGCTCTTTACATGTTACTAGTAGTCTGGTCTGGGTAATTATCATGAATTCTTAAGATACTTTATATATGATCTCTCATAAGTACATCACACTAGGCATGAACATGTAGCAGATTTTCCTTATACCAGTTGTAAGTATACCATGCCCCTTTTAAACATCCTATATACATAATAAGACAAATTATCTTATAGATAAGCACAAAGCAATAAGCATTAAGACTTCAGATTAAAAGCATATGATGGGAGACAAACTAGGGTGATTGTGTAAGGTAAATTGACAATTACGGGTGCGCAACGTAATGGTGAATTTACAGGTACACAATGATCCTGGTAGAATCTTTCGTGTGGGCTATCCCCTGAAAACAAAAGCCTATCCCCTGAACAACACATTAATAAAAGACCATCTTTGAATGATAAATAAGATCTATATGAAATCCATCTATAATGACCCAATAACAAGATTTTCAACCTATTCTAGTAAACTTAATAAGATTTCACTCTTACATTATGACTCTAATGATAACAATTCGTCTTCCATAAATCAATTTAATCCCCAGATGAAAATTTTACCTTACCCAATGAATTCCTATATAAAAAAAAAATAAAATAAAATACCAGCATCTTAGTGGTTTGAACCCTTATCTGACCATTTGTAAACTAAAGCTATACATGTTAAACTAACTACTTCTAGAAAACCCAAGGACCTGCACGATTAAGCTGATCTTTTATTTAGAGTGGAAAGACAAGAGTTGTGAAAACAATCAATATGAGAAAACTCTTGGCTTAATCGTTTAACCCCCCCCCCCCCCCCGGGAGTGTTAACTTATGGGCGTAACACTCAACTATCCACCAACGAGAAAACCCATTGTGAACCAAAGGATTTGGAACAAATAATCTAACACAGACTCTTTAACTCTACTTCAGCACTACACTTTAATAACATAATTTCCTTATGTCGTACAACCACTTTTCCACTCGATAACATATCCTATACTTAGTGAAGCTAGAAATGCTTACAAAATTTCTTGATCACTCTTGTCCAGGAACGTACTTTCGATCATATAAGAAGTGTCATTATTCATCCATTTATTCTTAGAGTTTCTTCGAGACTCGTGATACTTGCATCCTTACATTACTCCTCTTTAATAAAGTTGAGTACCCATACGCGATGGATAGTTCATTTGCATTTTACATCGTACACAGGTCTTGTCAATCGAGAAATCCATAACAATATATGAACTCTTTAGTTAGGACTCGATCCTTGGATATTTGAATATCAACTCGAAGTTTTTTTTTTCTTTCCTCGTAAATCCTTGAAATAATATAGATATCAAAGATTATAAGAACTTAAAGTGTGGACAAGAGCTCCCGTAGGAGCGTAAAATCTAATCATTCAAGCAACCTTAGCTATTCAAAATGACAATGTTCAACACTAATACTAATGATTAAATTTCGGGACAAAATTTCATTGAACAAAGGAATGATGCAACAAATCAATTTTTTTTTCTTTTCTTTTTTTTTTCTTCCTTTCTATTTAATCTCAGACCTTTTTCTTGACTGTATCTAATTTTCGGAACGAAAATTTCTTTCAACAAGGGGATGATGTGAGAACCCAAAATTTTCTTTTTCTTTTCTTTCTTGCAACCTCAAACCCTTACCAACCCTAGTCAATTTTCGGGACGAAAATTCTTTCAACAGGGAGATGCTGTGACACCCGTCATATTCAAGTTAACGTCGTTAACCCAAACTCAATTATTTTTAATGTTCACACGAGTTGCATTTAATTAAGATATTAATTGAGGGTGTTTATCATCACATGCATCGGATATTGGTAACTAACATAAATGATAATTACTTGAAATCTAGGATTTCAACCTTAGCGTTCGTTACACGGTCCAGAGTTTAATTAATAATTAATCATAAGTAACTAACAAAACTTTAGGACAAAAATAAATAGAATATAAAACATCAAGGACCAAGGTGTAATTATAGCAAAGATATGAATTAATTAGTTAATTAAAGTTCAAGGACTTAATTGCAATTCCACAAACTTGTTTCACATAAAAACCCAACCCCCGTAACCCTACCCGTCACCACAGCATCAATTTCTCCATAATTCCGGCAATCATTCCGGTCATCTTCCTGTTGACGACGAGCACCGCGACAACCTCTGTAACACGTCGGCGAAGCATTCCCTCCCCTTTCGTGATTCGTTTCGGTAAGTTTTAACTCGTTTTCATTGATTCATTATCGTTACGGTTTTGTTTTCGGGCTACGGTTTTGTTTCGTTTCAACTCGGTTTCGATGTATATGTGTATACGATGCATATAGAAGCGAAATTGTGTGTCGTGATTGAATTTGGTTCGGTCTCGGTGTGTTCGTTCGTATGTATGTATGCGTGTAATATATATTGTGTGTGTATATTGCGTGTGTATGTGTTTTGGTATGTGAAAGGTATGTGTAACAGTAGCTATGCTCATGCTATTAAAATGAAGATAATATACTTATAAATGTGAATGCATATATATCCATATATAGTTGCCGTAAATATATATGTATGTGAATTTATATGGATTGCATGATAAGTGAAAGAGAGGATGAAGATGAATATCTGTTTTTGTGGGTGCATGTATAACTAGTTTTGCCATATGTGTTTGGTGTTATGAGTTTTGGGTATGTGTACGAGTATAATTAAGAAATTGATACATAGATGAAAATGAATGATTGACGTGAAAATGTTGTATTTATATAGATGTGCTCATGTGAATGTAGAACGATGAGTCTGAGTATACATAACATGCATGAGGGTTTAAATGTGATAGATAATATAACATAATTTGATACTTAATATGTGTAGCTGTAGGTTGTATGGCTTAATGAATGGTGTACGCATGATGTGGGAATTTTGTAACCAAACTGCGCGCATGGTAAAAGTGTATGAGAGTGAATCATGTATATGTGTAACATCTTTTATTTCATGTGAGTGAATTTATGTATAAACCGGTGGAGATAATAACTTTGTGTATAATTGGTGAAGGTGGTTATATTGTCAAAACGTCGTATTATTAATTTAATGATACGTATTATTAATTTAATGGTGATTAGATGATAATGTTATGATGACATGATGAATTGTAGGTGAAAGCATAAAATTGTGTAAACATGTTGTTCATGCTATATGTATAAGTATGACAAGTTGTATGAAATGTGGTGTTCGACATAACCAGATTGTTAAAATAATGAGTATAGATTTTTAGTCGAGGCCATGTATACGTGACATTTTATAATTGAGTATTGGTTACGAAACCGAGATAGAAACGAGAAACCGTACAAGTCGTACTTCAAAACAAATTTTAAATAACTAGTAATTATACAGGTGGTGGGACTACCTAGGCTATTACTTGTACTTGGTTCTAGTTGCACAACCTAAGGTGAGTTTTACGGCCCCTTTTACTTTTACTCATTTTGGGGGAGATACATGCTGTAAATTATTTCTTTTACAATCTTGCTTCTTAGTATGATCACATGCGTACCTAGTGTCAGTACTTTTGCCTTACGTTTGGACCGTTAATTATATTGCAAAGCGAGGAAATTTTGAGTAGTACTACTGGGTTTGACAAACCCCATCCGGGCTGGTCGCGCCAGCACGACTGGAGGTCGAATGGGTGTTTAATTGTCCTATCATTTACCGTGCCTGGGAGGCACTTGCTTGAGGCATTCATTTCTTTACATTACTGTCAGCTTCGGTCGTAAACACTTTCGTACACTAGTGTAGCATGCATAGTAGTCTAGCTAACTACTTGATATACTAAGGGAATTACTGAATTTTGCTTTGGAACTTACTTTCTAGTTTTATAAACCTGTGAACTCACCAACTTTATGTTGACACACTTTAGCATGTTTATCTCAGGTTGTCAAGATCACACTCACGGATAGGGCATTCATTCATTGGTCGCATTGATTTCAGAAATCAACTTTATTTATATTATTTGCATTTGTAAATTCAAATATTATTTACCAAAAAGATTCTCATTTACTATTTACGCTTCCGCATTTAATGTAAAACTTTTATTTTAAATTTTATTACTTCATACAATACGTGACTTTTCAAAATCATATACGTCGTTTGGTGTAACTAATGACTGAGATCCTGGTGTGTCACACTCCTAACGGTAAAACTCCGTTAGTGGAATTTGGGGGTGTTACAGTAACGTTCAGCTAACCTTGGTCACCTGAGAAAAACACGCTAAAAAGTGTCAACGCTAGGTTGGTGAGTTCACAGGTTTAAATAACAGTTCATAAACAAGTTTGTCCAGATAATGTAAATCACAAATATATCAGTAGGTAGCTAACCCAAGTTTTCATGTTACTCAAACGTTTCGAATCCGAGCTGACTGTTTATGTTGTGCCTTGTTACCATTGTTAACATTCAATGGCCCATGAGATTAGGACAATTCACACCTGCCCGGCTCCCAGCCGAGGGTGGGGTTTGTCAAACCCAGTAGTACTACCCGAACTTCCTCGCTATACCCCGTATATTAACGGTTCGAGAGAATGAAAGGACTTTCGTATGTTAAGTTTAACGTTTAGTAATCCATGATGATATATAAGTAAATACAAAATCAAAAGTGTTTTCATGCGTGCTTTCTCCCCCAACAGGAAAATAGTAAAAGGGGCCGTGAAACTCACCTTAGGTTTGCGCAGCTACAATCAATTAGTAAAGTTATAACTGCCAAGTTTGTCCAACAACCTGTTTATGTTCTACTAATTAGATACAATTAGGCTAGTAGAGTTCCGGTTCGGTTTCGCGTTCCCGTTTCGGTTTTCCATATAGCATTAACACACCACATAAATTACACGTATGCTTCATGTTGAAATTTCATATTTTTATACATGCCTGACTCACATTATCATGACAAAATCCCACATGTTTTCTAGCATACATACTCCTTACGTGTTTAGCAAAATACACATACATACGTACATACACATAACATGGTTTGAATACAGTGCACGTATACATATGCCATCTCATACTATTTACTATTATCACATACATATGATAAACCACACACATTCGCTACACCAACACATACATGTAACCAAGTTCTTTTGCACGTATACAATCATCATATCACCCTTGATCCGAACCGAATCGAAAACCCATATGGATATACGCACACACTCCATATGGATTTCTATGTAAACCTATATATCTCACAATATATTCTTAATGATCATATTATTTGCACACACCATGACATACATGTTACTGCTACCGTACTATATATATACACGTACATACACACTTATTTCCAGCTCACGCGCATGTGCTTTGTTCGTCCGTCATCGCATGTACATATATACATAAATCGGCACCTATACTAACTCATACATACATAAAACAGTTCACACATGTGACTACACATCAACACTTCTATATGTACAACCTGATCATACATATACGAATACATACAATAGCTTACCCATATATACGATCAACATACAATCCGTACCAAATTAATCATATACTGCTTTACACATTTATACATACGGCAACTTATATATACATTCATGCTCGACATACAACACATATACATACGCTACCCATACATATACAAGCACACCCACTCACTGTTACATATATATACATACAGCACATACGTAGATCATCATACAATTTGAATTGAACCGAAACCGAATCGTAAACCGTAACGAACCGAAACAACCCGTAAACAAAACTGCAACGAATCACATTGAACCGAACTACATATTAAAGATATATATATATACATACCGAACCGCATACATTCCAAGCAACGAAACAAACCGAAAACAACAACCGAAACGACCCGAAACGAAACCGAAACCTTAACCGAAGCAGTTAACTAACGAGTTATAAGGTTGTTGTTGTTTACCGGTATGACGATAGAGACAAACCGAGACGACCCGAAACGATTCTGGACGATGAACGACGGCCGATGTCGCCGGAACAGTGATCGGAGGCGGCTGCTGGAGTCAAACAGAATGGACTACGGTGACCGCCTTTGCTTCCTGGTGCTACGGTGGTGTTTATGCAACTAACTGGAACGAATGCGATGATGATGAAGGTGGTGATGCGACCGGTGACAAGGTGCGGCTGGTTTAGGTTTTTTTTGTGTGTGTGTCGAGAGTTGATGTGAAGAAGACGGGTTTAGGGTGGGGGGTTGGGTTAGTTTTATTTAATTTAGAATTTACGTTTTTGGCCCTTGAACTATAGTATGTTATTTATTTTAGTTTTTAAAGTTTATAAACTAATTTAGTTAATTGCAAAACGAACCCTATATTTATATAACCATTAACGGAACAAACGGAAAATGTTAGCGTCGTTAACCTGAATCTACGGGTTGTCACAGTGAGCTTCTTTGTTATGGTACCCACAGACCTGATGTCTCACACGAAGTCTCTTTTGAGCTTCAAGGTGCAGCAAAAGATTCCCAAAGATGGAACAAAAAGAGTCCCAAATGTTATTTTCAAAAAACAAACTGTGATGATCTTATCATGTTTTGGTTGTCTTTGAAGAAACTCAAGCGTCTTGGTTTTCACAGATATTCAGCAAAGTAACTTGTTTTGACCTCATGGCTTATTGAGTTTAGATAATTCATCAAGATTTTTGTAATTTTGGAGGGACATAAACCGAGATCAAGTGATCAAGGTGAATGTATTTAGCAGGTGAAATGGAGTTTGGATTTAATGAATGAAACATCAAACAATGAATTTTTGATGTAGAAGCATTTTTTGACTTAAGCTTTAAATGGGTTTTACAAATGATCAGCGCTCCAGGTCTATACTGACGTATATAACAGAGGAGATGATTATTTGTATGTGCTGATGAGAGCTTCAGGTCTATATTTACATATAACAGAGAAGATCATCACTCCAGGTCAATGCTTCCGCATAGCAGAGGGGATTAACACGAGAATAAAAAATTCTGAAGAGCTAACGAGAAGCATCATTCAGGGTTGCGGCTAAAGGGTTTGGATTTGGGAAAAATCAAGCACGAATCAAATACTCTCAGCCCATTTTTGTCAAAACTTATTACTTTGTGCATGCCAAATATCTGTGAAAGTGATCCTTATCACCGAGCTCTTTTGAATTTAGTTTGATCACAGAATTGCTGTTTACTTGTATTCGAGCTGAGCCTATTGACACATCATCACACAAATCAATATCCTCCTTCAGATGTTTTCCATACAAACCTGAAACTTTCAAAAGACACAAAATATTTACACAGAAGGAATTTTGGACTAATGATATTCTGTACATTTCATTTGAGATATTACTCCCCCAAAATTTCTATTTCAGAACAAAATTGAAATTTTCAAAAGACACAAGAGCGCCTCAAAGGAATGTGAAAACTTGATCAAAAATACAAGTATAAAAGTTAGACTCCCCTAATTTTTATTTTATTTTATTTTTTTTAATAATTTTTTTTTACCTTTTTTTTTTAACTATCTACAATATATAAGACAGAAATTACCAAAGAAACGCCTTCCATATTACTCTATGAAAATATTATAAATGAGTTATCAAGAAAAAAATGCAGTGGTTGTGAAAATATATGTGTGTGAAAATCAGAGAAAAATCCAGACTGTGGATAAGATACCAAAACCATAACCTGTTTGTTCCGCCTCAAATTTGAATACGGAACTTTCTCTGTCAGTAAACCGGATTACTAACAGTCCTCCTGAAATGTTCCTTCACTCATCAACAGATTAGTTAGAAAGGGGAACCCAGGCCATCGTAGTCCTGAGCGTTCCATTTTCATCAGTGTAAGACACATGTCTATGCACACAACCTGTTCTTGTATCACTTATCTTTTCCTCTTTCTTTTTAATTTGCCAAATTTTTTTAGGTTCAAACATGTTTGATTTGAAGTAATTAAATTTGGAAATCATTTTCTGTTTAAGTCCCGATGAAAAAGATTTTAGTTTTGGTTCTTTTGTCACATTCATCTTTGAGTCATGTGGAACCGGCTTCACATGAGAAGGTAGGGATGGAATGTTCGTCATCCTACCACTCAAAGATGTATGATTATTAACTTGAAAATCAAAGAAACAAACTTGTTTACCTTTACCATGTGGAAGATTCTTTCTAGATCATCCGAAGCATGTCCTTTTGGGCATTACTTGAGCACATGATCGTCCTTTCCACATTTGAAGCAGGCCTTGAATGGCTTTTGATGCTTGAGTGGCCCGTGTGGGGTAGCTGGGGTGGGGATTTCTTTGAGCTTGATGAAACTTGTTGAGAGACTTGTGGCTTCTTATGTTGAGCAGTGAAAGATGAACAAACTTGTGACTTCTTTTGTTGAGTTATGGGTTGTTGGATGGGAGATGAGATCTTCACTTGCTTATTCTCAAGTCTTTTACAAACTTGAGATATGATGGACAATGGGAGATGGAAGATTGACTTGTTTTGCAGCTGGAAATGAGATCCTGATTTGACTTGATTCAGGTTTTGGAAGCATTTTAGATTTGACGGTTGCATGTAACATCTTGATCTTTGAATCTCCGAGACTCTCCTTTGTCTTTGATTCATCATCTGAACTTGTCTAGTCTTCAATAAGTACCTCTGCTTCCAACGGATCTTGATTGATGGGAATTGAGTGTGTTGAGGTAGTTGCAGCTTGATGATTAAGTGATTCTTGAATTATCTCTTCCTTCTCACTCTTGACGGGCTCAAACGTAGGAATTTCACCTACTTTAAACTTATCAAAGAAGTTAGAAGTAACAACCGTTATAGGATTAGAAACAACAGGAACCGAGCAATCATTAGCTTGACTGTCAGTACCCGTTTTATTATATCCCATACCAGTCGAAGAATCATAATCATCTCGCACTTCATTCAGATTAACTCCCTCTAAACCTGCATGCAAACTGTTAGATTCTTGTTCAAACAAAACATTTTTAGGATGGGGTTTTGGTGTAGGTGAATAACACAAAGTGAATGGAGGCGGAAAAACCGTCTGAGCATCTGTGTCATACCCAACCCCATCTTTTACCCTAGCCCCCCTTTGTTTTGAAGCAAGTTCATTCATTTTCATACTAGCAACAGACCACTTGTCAAGTTTGGTTTGAAGTTTTGTGGATTTAAACTATGCTAATATGAGTCTTTCACTTAAAAGATTTATTTCGATGTTTCTTTCATAAAGATTTCTTTTCAAAAGATCAATTTCAGCCAAAGCTTCATTGAGTTTTATCGAAAAAGAAACTTCATTCTTTTTAAGTTCTGTATTTATGGTGGTTAATTCAGCTTGATTTGTTAACAAAAGTCTATTAGCTTTATACACACCAAAAAGACGAACTCTGCATGCAGATGAACACATGTCTTGAACTGTCTCATAAGGAAGTCCCATAATGACTTTTTCAACAGCAAGGGCTTTATCGCAGTTGCATACCCTTATGTTTCTTTTGCGTTCCTCTTCCTTTTCCTTCAGCGTCTCTTCATCCTCAGCTTTCTTCTTTCCTTCGTCATCTTTCAAACTTTCTTCACATTCCTCTTCACATTTAATCTTCCCTTTTTGAATATCCACAATCTTTGTCATTAAATCATAATTGATTTGACTCTGAACATCTCCAATCTCAATCTTATCATCAGTACAAACATTTCTCCTAGTCCTCTCCATAAACCGACATGCTCTCACAGTTAATGATTTTATTTGCCATTTTAAATCCTCTTCTTCCATATCATCATAACTAACCTGCAACTTATTTTCTTTCACAGTCTCCTCGATTTTAGCAGGCGAATCGGAATCGGTTACCATCAATTTTAATTTTTCCATCATCTTAAACGGTTTATAATCAGATATGCTAATCATAGATGAAATGAGAGCAACATTCGGTGTGTTGGTTTGTGGTTGGATAATTGCTTCAAAAAATTCATTTCTTTTAATATCCAACTCAAAAGATTTCAACTTGTCGATCACATCCAACAGCTTGTAATCTGAAAACATTTTCTCTTTCTTAAGATATTTAACTTGAAGACTCCATTCTGGTGGAAGAGATTCCAGAAGCCTTTGAATTTGTTCATGATTTGTGAGTTCAGGATCATGCTTCTTCAGGTTCCTTGCCACCATCACAAATAAATCGAGAACCACGCGCATCCTTTCATTTTTTAAAAACTGCAAAATTATCAAACCGGCTTTGTGCCATTGTGAGATCATCAGATTCGAAGGATTTGAAAAGTTCTACATAAGCTATTTTTTTTAATCGATAACCCGCTTAAGATTTTGACCTAAAAATAATTTTTTAGAAAGTCCCGGCCAATTACAAAATATTTTCAACTCAATCAAAAAAATTTGGCCCAAAGAATAGCAATATTAAAAACCCGGCCAGAAACTAAAATATTTTCTTCACAACTGACAAAATTTAGGCCAATGAATAACAATATTAAAACCCGGCCAATTACAAAAATATTTTTCACTCAATCAAATTAGGCCCAAATGATAACAACAAAAATAACCCGGCCAGACAAAAAATATTTTCCTATCAACTGACAAAAAATTGGCCCAACATAAAAGAAACAACTAATGCCCGGCTAAGAAAAAAATATTTTGGTCTCAACTGACAAAGCTTTGGCCCAAAAAAATTTAAAACACTAACTCCCGGCCAGATTTAACACAATAGCTCCCGTTACGTTTAATGAGAACCAAAACCCAACCCGATTTGACAGCCTAATTTCGCAGCCCAATTCACAAGCCCATACCAAACACCTTAAACCACTTTACCCCTAAAATTTAAAACAAATCCGTCTAAGAAGATCTTGTTAAATTCAAAACAACATGGCATACACAAACACATCAACGAAGTACAACAGCTTCTCTCCCTCTCTCACTGACTCTCTCTCTAATCTTATCTTCTTCCTTTGTTTCTACTCCATAACTAACAACATAACAACAAACATCAACCTACAATCTCTCTCTCTCTCTCTTCGGTTCATGTTAACAACAACAACTCAAACAACACAACATAACAACATCAAATCTCACAGATCTCTCTTCTTCTTTGTTTGAATATATGAACAACATCAACACATTTCACCATACACACAACAACACAAAACTATTCTCTCTTCCTCCTTCTCTCTCTACACACATGAACAACTTCTCTCTCTCGATCTCTCTCTGACCGAGCTCTCTCTCTCTTTGGTTCTCTTTAACAACAACAACACAACAACAACACAACCACAAACATCAGTCTTCTCCTTCTTGTTCGTTGTTGAGCTAGAACAACAAACAAAAAAACTCGACCTTTAACACATACACACAAACAAGATCTGCTGCAACACGTTCTTTCTTTCTTGATTTGTCAAACAACCCACACAAACAATATCTCGATCTGCTGCTGCTTTCTTCTTCCTTCTAGATCCGGTGAGTAACAACACCCACACACACGTACATGTTCTTCTTCTTCTGTTCGAACCAGGGGCGGACCTACTTTGGTCGGGTGGGGGGCGCCCGCTCCCCCTGCGAATTTTTTTTTTATTGTTTTTATATGTTAAATTCTCGATCGACCCCCGTAAAATTTAACCCTCGACTCCCATACAGGCTTGAAAACTCAGTTTAATGTCCAGTTAGTAGCCTATATGAGACACATAATATTTAACAATGGATTGGGTTATATTATGGTTAGAAGATAGTAATATATATTTATTTATATTGTCATATATAGTCAATCATTATGGTATTGTAACCTTAAGTGTTTAACCATTGCACAAAACCATCAATATAGATGATGATTTGGATGGTCATGAGTACAAAAAGAAAATATATAAATAAATTAACTATTTTTGCTAAGTAATCAAGTGAGAAGTGATGAATGGTGGAAAAATTAGTTGTAGAACCAAGGTTCACAACATCACCATTTTTATACCATAACACAAGTTTTCCAACATAATATTGTTTGGAAACATGGTTTGGTTTCATTAACTTCTTATTTGTAGATTAGTGACTTAAAAAAGATGTATAATGGAGGCATATGAAGTTTAAGAAACAAAATAAAAGATTTATTTTATATAGTTTGAGAAAAACAATCCTAACTCGAACCTCAAAATGGTGATTTACCAAACTCTATTTACCTTGGTAAATACATGGTACAGTTATAGAGGATGTTTCAAGTATTTAAGAATAAAAATGAAAGAAAAATGAAAGAAAGAATAAAAAACTCACAAGTTGTTGTTGAAAATTTGTTGAAAAAAAGATGAAATTTGAGAGAGTTTGAAAGATGAAAATTTGTAGAAATTCTTAAATAGATTGAGAGAGTTTGAGAGAGAGTTTAGATGATGAAAGTGATTAGAGAGATTTGGTTTGATATTTATAGATAAAAATTAGGGTTAGACATTAAATAAGTTAGTTGAGTGGAGGGAATGAAAATTTTTTACTTTTAAATATAAGTGGAGGTAAAATGAAACTTTTTTTAATTTTTACCCATCAAATTTAGTTGTTGTCATTTTTTAATTTAACCCGACCCGGTTCGACCCGAACCGAATCGAACCGGATTGAAAAAAATATTATATATCGATACTTAAATGATTATTACCAAATTTCCGACCCCCATGAAAAAATTTCCTGGGTACGCCACTGGTTCGAACACACAACATACTGCTTGATTTACAGCTATTTCTTCTTCGTTCTCTACTAAACATACACACAATCGTACAAGATCTTGAATCTGCTTCCGGTTATCAAACACACACACATAAACACAACGAACATCATCAATCTACTCTTTTCAGTTTGTTCGTTTTGTTCATTCACGAACACACACATCTTCTATCTACTCTTTTCAGTTTGTTCGTTTTGTTATGGTGAGGGGATGGTACGAGTGTGATAATATCTGTGTCATTTTTGTTGGTAGTGTTATTGGTTTTGGTTTGAATGGTTTCTTTGACCGAAGTGTTTGGTAATGAGGTGAAGATCTAAAAGGTAATGGTTGTGGTTATGAGGTTATCGGGAGTAATAATGTCGTTTTTTTTAAATGTTTAGATCAGGTACGGGTTTGGGTTTGGGTACGGGTGTTAGATTTGGGTTTTGGGGGATTTTTTTTACTTCGTTTTTTGTTTTGGTTTGTGGTTTAAACTTAGATCTACACTTGTTTAGCATAGATCTACAAAAAGCAGTGAAGTTTGTTGGTTTTAGATTGATGTTTGGGTGATTTTGCACAGATCTGTGCTAATGTCGCACAGATCTATAATAATGGTTTGTTTTTAGGTACAAAAGTGTAACAAGATGTAGTGTCGCAAATACATGGGTAGTGTCGCAATGTAGTGTCGCATAGATTTTTGAACTTTCGTTCAGGTGTGGTCTAGTGTCGCAAGATCGAGATTTGAAGCCCTCAAGAACACCAAAAACACACACACAACTGTGTGTGAGACAAAACACTCAGATCTAGAAATTTTCTTCTATTTTCTTGCAGATCTGAGCTTGTAGATTTCAAATGTGTTATTGTAATCAACAGATCTGATGATTGTTGATGTAGATCTGATGATTTTTGAAATCAGATCTGGTTTCTCTCTCTAAAAGCACACCAGATCTGTTTTCTCTCTCTAAAGACCCTTCTTCTCTTTCTTCAAAATCAATAACAAATCTTCAAAACATGACTCAAATTGGATCTCTCTTAGGCTCTGATACCATTTGTTGGTCCCAAAATAGCTTTGAATCATGTAATTTGGTAAAGTTTGGATCAAACAGACATAAATATGATGAACAAATAAGAACAATGAAGAACACTCAATAAAACCTCACTTTGATCTCTTTGAATTGCATCAGATATTACAAAACTGTTAAGACCCCAATTCTAGCTCATACAAGCTTAACAAAACCCTAATTGCACTTTACTATTTATAGCCTAATGACACTTTGGACTAATGACACTTAGGACCCTAGACTATAAAATAAAACATGACAATTAAGAAAATACAATTAAAACTCATAAAAGATTAAAATTAATTAAAGAGTTAATTTCACAGATGGTCCTTGTGGTTTACCCATATTTTACTTATGGTCCTTAACTTTAAGAAATTACATGTATGGTCCTTAAGGTTTTTGAAAACGTAACACCGGTAGTCCCTACACTAACTTTTGTTAAGTTTTCAGTTAAGTGTATTTGAAATGACCATTGTACCCCTACTATAAAAAATAGAAAAAAAGTACAACTATTGTTGTATGTTTTTTAATCTGACGCCAAGACGGACGGGGCTCGAACATGCGTTTCTCTTACCGATGAGTTATTCCGATTAAAAACAAATAAATAAAAAACAACTTGTAAAAAACATTATATATTAAATAATAATAATAATATAATTATTATATTAAGTAATGAAATATAAATATGGGACTCACCTAATATACTTACTCGCCCACTTCACTATTTCTCTCCAGTTACTTCACAACCACCATCGTCGCATTACCGAAGACAACCGCCGTCACCCCTCACAACAGCCATTTCACGACATCGTCACCAACTAGCCACCTCTAACCTCACCCTCATCACCACTAGCGTCGAATATTTGCTTCGATTTCAGATCAACCGTTCTGTCGCATATAGATTTGGAAATGGGGCGAGACGATGGAAATGGGACTGACGAAGAGGTGGTGGTTAGTGGTGACAGAATGGTTGATCTGAAATCGAAGCAAATATTCGACGGTAGTGGTGATGAGGGTGAGGTTAGAGGTGGCTAGTTGGTGGCGATGTCGTGAAATGGCTGTTGTGAGGGGTGACGACGGTTGTCTTCGGTAATGCGACGATGGTGGTTGTGAAGTAACAGGAGAGAAATAGTGAAGTGGGCGAGTAAGTATATTAGGTGAGTCCCATATTTATATTTAATTACTTAATATAATAATTATATTATTATTATTATTATTTAATATATAATGTTTTTTACAAGTTGTTTTTTATTTATTTGTTTTTAATCGGAATACCTCATAGAAACGCAAGTTCGAGCCCCGTCCGTCTTGGCGCCGGATTAAAAAATATACAACAATAGTTGTACTTTTTTTCTATTTTTTATAGTAGGGGTACAATGGTCATTTCAAATACACTTAACTGAAAACTTAACAAAAGTTAGTGTTAGGGACTACCGGTGTTACGTTTTCAAAAACCTTAAGGACCATACATGTAATTTCTTAAAGTTAAGGACCATAAGTGAAATATGGGTAAACCATAAGGACCATCCGTGAAATTAACTCTTAATTAAATATATTTTGTTGACACAAAATATATTTATTAACTATTAAACCTGTAATCTTTTACATCTTCAACGTCTTGTCTCTAATCTTCGTCCCGAACGCGTCGTCTTGACTTTTGCGTTGACTTTGACCGTTGACGTTGACTTTTGTTGACTTTGACTGTATTGATAATATTAGACTACAATTCAGGTCCAACGATACTCCCCCATAGTATATTATTAACAACGTTATGGATCGTGATCAGCACCGATAAGTCAATACTGTTGGATTTTCAATTTGGTAAGTTTCAGTCTTAATTTTTGATCCAACATTTATGATTGTAAGTAACCAGGTTTTTGTGCAACATACATTCGAGTTGTTGTTGATAAGGAAATATGTTGACATATGTATACATGTGGGTCACATAAGTTATTCTAATCGAACCTTAATCTCATCATGATACTGAAAAAGTAAGTGTGTCACTTCGAGCTAATTGGTATGCTTTCATATCATCACTCAATCAAACATAAGTCAAATGTCTATTCAAAACTTGCAAAACATGTTCAGATGATGTATGGTATGATCTCACTGCATTTGTTTGATTCATTGCATTGCATATGTATTTACTTTAATGTGTGTGCTTTGTGTGTGCATGCATATGGAGTCTTTGCTGACATTTTGACACTCTTTTTAAACTTAAATATTTCTTGGAAATTTCAAGTTTAGGGGGAGAAATATTTGAAGAAAATGTACAAAAGTATTTTCAAAAGTCAAAAATATTTGAAATAAGTGTGTTGAATGTAAGGATCAAGTGGTTAGTGAAAGCAAATGTATTGGATTTGATAAAAACAAACCTGAAGTCTTGTGATTTGTTTTTTATTAAAGAAAAAAGCTTCGGGATATAGAAATATTGATAATGCAAAAATGTTTCCATATTGTCTTTTTGAGGAAAATAAAAGAAAAATGAAAAAGGAAATTTTGTATTGAATTCAATGTTTTAATTTTGTTGCCCTAGATTATGATTGATAATTAATTAACACAAACCCTAATAAGGATGTCGTGTCTAATTAATGTGTCGAGAATGATTGCAGGTGCACTAAATGCTGTTGAAAAATCAACAAGACAAAGAAAGTGAAGAAAAATCGTCTAAGTGTTGTAGCTGGGTGATGATATCATACATTACTGTACATCCATGTGATATATATCTAGCCGGATGATCAAGTTTTATAACTAGCCGGGTGATGTGTTGATATGTAGCCGGGTAACAAAGACAATGTTACTATACAGCCGGCTGATGAAAGAAGATAATGCTACTGTTTAGCCGGGTGATGAGTAAAACATCAAAGGTGTAGTCGTCCCAAACATTGTGACACGGCTATATCATGACCCGACTCATTTATACATGGTGAACTTATGCTAAACAAATGTTGACCCGTCTCAACTGATGTTGACACGACTCAACAGTTGTCTGACCCGACCAGGCTTTTACATGAAGAAAATTTAATGTGCAGACACTCTGACCCGTCCTTACAGTGTTGACACGGCTCAACAGTGCTTGACCCGTCTCAACAGTGTGTGACCCGACTAAGTGTTTTTACATGTTAAAAACTATATGTTCACATGTTGACCCGTCCCAAAGGTTTGACCCGTCCCAATAGTAACATGACCCGTCCAAGGCTTTTTGGCCTAATTGCTTACCCGTCTGAAATGTTGACCCGTCTAAAATTATTTGACCTAATTTTTGAGCTGGCTCATTCACATATAAATACCCGCCTCTTCTCAAACACTTATCATTTTTCACAAACACCATTCAAGCAAATACCCTGTATATCAAATCGCTTTACATCATATTCAATCACCAATTCTGTAACAAGTTTTAGAGATTGAATAAGGTATAATCATCATTATCAAACTTCATCGACACTACTGTTGTTCTTAAAATCGAAATGTTGATGATGAAGAGTAACTGGACTTGAATCGACACTTTGATTTTTTGTGTAAAAACTGAAATCGTGTGTTATAACAGTTTGCAGTAACTATTAATCAACAATATTCATCCATTGATCAACATCAAAACACCTGAAATTGACTGAATCAAAGAAAATTTCGAAAATTCTATCGAAACCGCCATTGATGAACATTGAATTTGTTCATGATTATGATCACAAAAGATGCATAATCTAAACTGAATTGATCAATTGAGGCTAAAATTGACCTGAATCATGTAATAAACTTTCATCAAACAAATGACAAACTTGGGATTTTAGTATCTAATAAGATTAAGACTTTTAAACATTGACCATTAATATTGTGTCACAAAAGTTTTTGAACAAGATGATATTCTTCAAATGTTGATTAACTTAGATGATAAATGTTAATGTAGATTTGTTATAATATGTCTTTAGTCTTGAATCTTGTTACTTATTTGATAGACTTCGATAACTAACACACATGTCTTTGTTTGTTATCAGATGAATGACCTCAAGTTTGAACCAAAGCACAATCTTGTGTCTTTATTAGACGTACTTATTTACAAATGTAGTTTTCAAGGTTCTAATATGGCATACAGAGTCTTAAGATGTCCTAACTAGTCGTACGATGTTAAAAGGACTGGCACGAATTCACTAGGTGTATTATGGAGTTTTAACGTTTCGTACGGTGATGTAAGGTGTTCTTTTGAGCTGCAAGGCGTCCTAGATCATACTAACGTTCTTTTCGAGTTGCTAATGTGGCATAAAGAGTAGTAAGATGTCTTAAGTTGTCATACGATGTTCAAAAGACTCGGACGAATTCATTAGGTTTATTATGGAGTTTTAAGTTTACGTACGGTATTGTAATGTGTTGTTAGGAGTTGTAAGGTGTCGTACATTATACTAACTTGCATTTCAAGGTGCTAATGTGGCATATAATGTCGTAAGATATTCTAAATTGTTGTACGATGTTCAAGTGACTAGGACGAATTAATTAGGTTTATTATGGAGTTTTAATGTTTCGTACGGTGATGTAAGGTGCTCTTAGAAGTTGTAACGCGTCCTACATTATTCGAAATTGCTTTTTATGTTGCTAATGTCGCATACAGAGTCGTAACAATTCCTGAGTTGTCTTACGATTTTCAAAGGACTCGGACGAATTCATTAGGTTTATTATGGAGTTTTATGGTTTCTTATGCTGTTGTAAGGTGTTGTTAGGTGTTTTAAGGCGTACTTATCTACAAACGTAGTTTTCAAGGTTCTAATATGGCATACAGAGTCTTAAGATGTCCTAACTAGTCGTACGATGTTAAAAGGACTGGCACGAATTCACTAGGTGTATTATGGAGTTTTAACGTTTCGTACGGTGATGTAAGGTGTTCTTTTGAGCTGCAAGGCGTCCTAGATCATACTAACGTTCTTTTCGAGTTGCTAATGTGGCATAAAGAGTAGTAAGATGTCTTAAGTTGTCGTACGATGTTCCGAATTCATTAGGTTTATTATGGAGTTTTAAGTTTACGTACGGTATTGTAATGTGTTGTTAGGAGTTGTAAGGTGTCGTACATTATACTAACTTGCATTTCAAGGTGCTAATGTGGCATACAATGTCCTAAGATATTCTAAATTGTTGTACGATGTTCAAATGACTCGGACGAATTAATTAGGTTTATTATAGAGTTTTAATGTTTCGTACGGTGATGTAAGGTGCTCTTAGAAGTTGTAACGCGTCCTACATTATTCGAAATTGCTTTTTATGTTGCTAATGTCGCATACAGAGTCGTAACAAGTCCTGAGTTGTCTTACGATTTTCAAAGGACTCGGACGAATTCATTAGGTTTATTATGGAGTTTTATGGTTTCTTATGCTGTTGTAAGGTGTTGTTAGGTGTTTTAAGGCGTACTTATCTACAAACGTAGTTTTCAAGGTTCTAATATGGCATACAGAGTCTTAAGATGTCCTAACTAGTCGTACGATGTTAAAAGGACTGGCACGAATTCACTAGGTGTATTATGGAGTTTTAAGGTTTCGTACGGTGATGTAAGGTGTTCTTTTGAGCTGCAAGGCGTCCTAGATCATACTAACGTTCTTTTCGAGTTGCTAATGTGGCATAAAGAGTAGTAAGATGTCTTAAGTTGTCGTACGATGTTCAAAAGACTCGGACGAATTCATTAGGTTTATTATGGAGTTTTAAGTTTACGTACGGTATTGTAATGTGTTGTTAGGAGTTGTAAGGTGTCGTACATTATACTAACTTGCATTTCAAGGTGCTAATGTGGCATACAATTGTGACATCTGCACCAAACCCGAACCCGAATGCCCGACTCGAACCCGAAACTACCTTTCTTTTTATTATATTCGTATTTAATCTCCGAAGAAGTAACATTTCTTTTTATTAAGTAGATAAATATGTCAGAACTTATGATATTTTCGTCTTAATAAAACGATCGAAATTATTATGAGTTGTTATCTAAGTCTACTAAATAATTATTTTCTGTTCATAACAAATAAACCTTCAAGGTATATAAAAGTGTATTTTATAAATAAAATTTTATAAAGGTTTGTTAAAGAAAAATACTACTAAAGTCTCAAAGTAACCATTTAACGTCCTCAATAATTAAAAAAAATTCAAAAAACGTCAATTATATAAACGTTACAAGTTATTGTCGTTAAGTTAGTTAATTAAAATTAAGATTTAACTAACTTTGGGTGAAAAACGTAAGTTTTAAAACTTATTATAAAGTTTTAACTTCAAATAAATAAAAATTCAAAGTTCGAGGGCCTAGTGTGTAAACTTGAAATTAAATCAAAACACTAACCAGCCCCCCCCCATTGACCCCGTACTTCCGGCACAATATTCCGGCCGTATTTTGCCGGAATCCGGCGTTGTTCCGGCGACCTCCAAAAACGTGTATCGAGCTATTTTTAACCCAATTAAAGTGCGGTAAAATCTTCCTCGTGCCTAAATCGACCTTAAGAACAGTTTTAATTTGATTATAACACCCAAAGAAACTTGTTAAATCCGATTCCATAACACCCACTTTATTCAAAAACTCAATTCAACTCGACCGACGGTTTCAATCAATAACGAAGTAACCACCGCATTTATCTCGACGCTATGAATCTTCCTATACCGTTTAATCGTGTATTAATCATCCAATTGAACGCCAATTAAATTCTTTTACTCGCCAAACAAAGTCAAACGCGTCAAACCGTTTCTAAGTCGAATAAATCAAATTCAATTGTGATAAAATAATCACTCGACCTCTCTCTAACTCCCTGGTAAATCAATTTTACCAAAAACATCAAGAATTGGATCGTTAATCTTCACCTGGTTCGTTACCTGCAACTTACAAATTAAGCATCAGAATGTTGTTATCATTCGGATTTCAGTTGGGGCTTTTCTTCATTCCAATATCAAGACAAAATCTGGAAGTTGAATTGTATTTTAATAACTTCTATCTATCGATTTGATTTTCAAGCAAACGGGTCTTGTTCTTCATTTTCATTTTCTCCAATCCATCAACCAACAAGTAAGTTCTTTATATTAAAATGATCCTTAACATGCCTTGATCAAAAGCCCTCTATTAATTCGTTGTTTCACTGATCCGATCCGAAGAATTTATTGTTTTATGTTTCTAGGGTTTATATGAATTTGGGAATTTTTGTTTATAACTGTTAAAACTAAATTGTTTCGATCAGTTTCCACTAAATGGATTTGGTTTACTGGTTTGTGATGTTTGTTCTGAACCAGAGGGTCGCTGGTTCGAAACCAGGGACAAGCACGTTTTTATGTTTTTTAATTAGTTTTCAACTATACTTCTAGCGAAATGTACTAACCTAAAACTAATACTATACGATACATTTTATAAATATGTATGAATCTTATAAAATATATATGAAGTCTATGTTTTGATACAACTAGTTCTATAAATCAAATTACCTCAAGTATGTTAATAATCTAAAATACTAAAAAATGGTATTTTAAATACTTATAAACATATGCCGGTTTTTTTTAAAATAATAATAATAGATTATACAAAAAGTGTTTTATATGGAGTTTTATATATTTTAAAAGTATATAAACGTTTCAAAGCATTTCCAACAAACGTAACATGTTTTTGGATATTATATAAATTGTAAAAAATACATACACACATATATATATATTATTTGAAATGATGTCGTTTATCATGTAATGCAAAGTATTCTGAACCCTAATCCCCAAATTGGAATTTGAAACCCTAATCTCCAAATTGGAATTTGAAACCCTAATTCCCAAATTCGAAACCCTAGAATTTCTAGTTTTGATTCTATTTGCTATACTATTTGTTTCGTTTCTAAAATTAGGTTTTTCCAACTAATTAGGTGATTCTAGAATTGGGGAAATCCTCGGTTCAATTTAATCTATTTGCTATTTGTTTCGCGCCCGAGTTTCAAGGTGAGTAAACTCACTCCCCTTTTTCCATTTTACTATTTTGGGGCTGAAATATGTCTTTTACTATATTGCGTTTCTATTCGTTTTCTAAAAGAGATCATACAAATATGTTAATCTAGTTCGCGGCTTGATGCAATCTTATGTGTTAGTTAAAAGTAGTTTTATTGCTTTGTAAACCCACCGGTACAATGTTAGCGCTAATGGTTTGACAAACCCACCTGCTTGTACAACATCGATAGGTGATTTAAACCCGGCCTTTCTAATTCCATGGTTACTATGTCGAGATGCTATGTTGCTATACTATGTTGCTATGCTATGATGCTATACTATGCCATGTCCCTAAATTGCTAAATGATGACTTATATATCGAGACGGTAAACGACGGTTATTAAAAGTTATCATTATTTATTACATGAGTGGTTCTCATGACAAATGGCTAAACGAGATACTATGGTTTCTATTGTGGTTGGTGTGCTATTCTATTCTAGGGGTCCTGGTAGGGTGATATTACGAAATTACTATACATGTGGGATGGCGCAGCATATCTTGTTGATCTCGGATTTCAATACTATTACTATTCAATACTATTACTATTCAATTTGGGTTTTACTCACTAGCTTGTGTAGCTAACTTTATTTTCACGTATTTCAGGTGGCGCGTGATTTTTGGCTTATTTCTATTTTGTCAAGACATAGGGAGTCGGACCTAGGAAAAAGATAATAATAAAGACTGTTTCATTTACTGCTATTATAAATTTGTCGTTTCGCATTTAAGACTTGGGTTTTGCCAAACTTATGATAATAATTATTAGACTTTAATAAAAGTAACACCATGTGCTTTGTTTACTATGGATATCCAATTCTATGACAGCCCGGTGTTTCCGCCGCCGGGCGGGGTGTCACAGTTGGTATCAGAGCCATGGTTATAGGGAACTAGGATAGGGTATTAGAAACACACCGTCCTAGACTATAACCTAAGAGTCCTTAGTGCAATAGATGTACTTAAGAATTCTTTTGAACTTATTTGTTTTCCTTCTACGAACCTTTCTATGCTTTTCTTAATCTCATTTCTTACTCGATTTCGCGAAGGAGCTACAAGAGACTCGTCTGCATGATTGGGATCTTCTCTTTGTGAAATCTCGTCATCGTCTTAAGTAAGTTTGAAAACGTGGGAACGTGTGCAATCCGGAAGGGGGAACGCCTGTATCACGGACATCCTGTCTAAGGCAAAGCATTTCGTATAAATCTCTTTAAGAGACCTGTATGCTTACCTGGGGATGTACGAGATGAGTGTGAACCTATAGGCTAAAGCATGCTTTCTCGAATACGTTGAAAACGAACTTAACACTTTGATAAGTCATTAGTGTCCAAAACCAAGACACACTCCTAAGCCATTGAAATATCATTTTCTTAATGATTCTAGGATTTTAATTCCTACGATTTATAAATATTTCTATGAATTTTTATGGTGGTTCAAATAATATTCCTAACTTCATTTAGTAATGTTTCTAAAGTTTCTAAGTGATTTTCTATGATATGTTCAAAAGATTCTATGATGTTCTAAGTACTATCACTATTTCATTTAATCGAAAATTTCTAAAGTTTCTAAAGTTTCTACGTGATTTTCTATGGTATGTTTCAAAAGATTCTATGATATTCTAAATGGAACGAGGTGCTATTATTACGTTGGATGTTTCTATCGGTCAAATGTGTCGCTATAAAACTGTGTTATTCTACGATTCATCACTTCATCTGTTTCTAAGCTATAATAATACTTATGCGATATACTCGCTAGGTTATCCATATAACACAATCACACCGTTGTAAACCGAACGTTTCAAATCAAAACTAAGACATACCGTAATCGAATTATCCAAAACTGCAGATAATGCATATATCGATTACCGAATCTAGGTCGTACTTTTAATCCTAAATCAATTATCGACTCTCCAATCAAAGGTTCGTTATGATTTCTGAATTATAGTCAAGGCTAAATTCCACAACTAAATAAAAGTTAACGGATTTTGCTATTCTTATAAGCTAATGCATTTGAATCGAACGTCTACCCTCAAAATATTTCAACTTGACTTCTATACTCAAATAGTTTCAAAACTACTCATTTAACTATAAGATTCTAATCTAATTTCTAATTCATCATTACAACTATAAATCTACTATCAAATTATGAACTAACCATCAAAACAAATACTCGTTAATCAACTACACGATACTATCCATGAATTCGTTATCCAAATCTAACGAGAACTCCTTACACAACTATTCACGAACTCATTCAACTAAATGTTTTCATCTATACATATGACCACCAACGAAATTCTACGCAACTAGTCCTCATGAACTAATCCAAACCCAATGTGTCTATTTATAAACTCGTTACCTTAACACAACGTGTAATCAAAGGACGTTGTAAAACTAACGATAGTTGATTTTATTAAAATAATTTTCTTATTTTTCCAAACCAAAATATATATATCGTTTTTTTTAAAAAAAGAAATTTTAATAACCTTTTGGCCTTAAAATTTTGTAAAACGAAATAGATATATATATATATATACATACATATAAATTTCGTGACAAATGGTTTCTTTAAAAAGTGATTGGTCAATCTAACGTCGGCCAAATATTTACACAAACATTTTCCCGTTTCTCAAATACGACACAAAGACTTGCAGCAAACACCATGACTTCTGTTTTCTTTTCCAATACCAAGTACTTATAACTTAAATTGTGTCGTTTATTTTCAATTCAATTCTCTTATCTATGGTAAAGATTAAAACTTTCAACTTTTTATTTAGCCAATAAACTACATTATTACATGTACACCATCAACTAATTCTTATGAACTAGTCAAACTAGATAATTACATCTTACACACATAGAGTCGATTTTCACAAACTTAAGTGTTACTATCCTAGTACTCGAATTTAACTATCGATATCGTTGAACAAAGTTACTTATATGAACAATGGCTACCTAACGGACGTTAGATTCCTCTGGATCATTAACCTACTTACCATCCTAATATAATTTTCCCAAGTAATATTTCTATCAAGTATGATAACAATACATATACGTATCATCTTTTTAACCTAAAATTGCTGTATATTTCTGAATCGCACGTGATCGAATGAACTGTGGAGTCCATGCAAAAAACTAAAGTAATTATGGGTGCACACGGAATTATGAAAGTTGGTGCATGGGAACCATAGTGAGTTTTGTCTTGTGTAACTGGACCATATTTAGTCATCTTATTTTCACTTGACTTGTTTACTCATTTTACTAATTGCATATAAGTCACTTAACTACGTGTAAGGTTACTTAATTCATCACGACTATTTTCGATGGTCATTTAAATAATTCTAAAACCATATACTTAAAAATATTTCATTTGCAAGTTGGTTTCCTATTCTATTCCTACATTGAGTAGCAAATAAAATTTATTTGAATCTACATACAAATAGTTCAACCGAACTCTTATAAATGAAAAGAGTAAATAAACCATCCTCTATGAGACAAAGCAAATTAAAAATAAATAACTTCTTAATATCGTTATTTAAAATCGTGTCTCAATCAAGATGCTTATCTTCCCATTGATCGAATTCTCAAGAGATTCTTGCGAGATGAAACTCCCTACGAAAGTGGGCAGTGTTCATCCCGTGTTTCATGTTTCTAATATGAAGAAGTATTTATTCAATAAAAATCTCATTGTGCATATCGCTAATGAATCGAAGCCATATATTGAACGAACATTGAAAATTATGGACCGTGAAGTCAAACTACTAAAGCGTGATCAGATACCAAATGTTAACGATCGTTGAAACTCAAATGTGAACATGAATTTAAGACCAAATAAAGGTTAAGGATCCGCACCTTTTTGCTTCATTTTCTTCTATTTTGGTTTGAGCAAATTTCGGGACGAAATTTCTATAAGGAGGGGAGACTGTGACATCTGCACCAAACCCGAACCCGAATGCCCGACTCGAACCCGAAACTACCTTTCTTTTTATTATATTCGTATTTAATCTCCGAAGAAGTAACATTTCTTTTTATTAAGTAGATAAATATGTCAGAACTTATGATATTTTCGTCTTAATAAAACGATCGAAATTATTATGAGTTGTTATCTAAGTCTACTAAATAATTATTTTCTGTTCATAACAAATAAACCTTCAAGGTATATAAAAGTGTATTTTATAAATAAAATTTTATAAAGGTTTGTTAAAGAAAAATACTACTAAAGTCTCAAAGTAACCATTTAACGTCCTCAACAATTAAAAAAAATTCAAAAAACGTCAATTATATAAACGTTACAAGTTATTGTCGTTAAGTTAGTTAATTAAAATTAAGATTTAACTAACTTTGGGTGAAAAACGTAAGTTTTAAAACTTATTATAAAGTTTTAACTTCAAATAAATAAAAATTCAAAGTTCGAGGGCCTAGTGTGTAAACTTGAAATTAAATCAAAACACTAACCAGCCCCCCCCATTGACCCCGTACTTCCGGCACAATATTCCGGCCGTATTTTGCCGGAATCCGGCGTTGTTCCGGCGACCTCCAAAAACGTGTATCGAGCTATTTTTAACCCAATTAAAGTGCGGTAAAATCTTCCTCGTGCCTAAATCGACCTTAAGAACAGTTTTAATTTGATTATAACACCCAAAGAAACTTGTTAAATCCGATTCCATAACACCCACTTTATTCAAAAACTCAATTCAACTCGACCGACGGTTTCAATCAATAACGAAGTAACCACCGCATTTATCTCGACGCTATGAATCTTCCTATACCGTTTAATCGTGTATTAATCATCCAATTGAACGCCAATTAAATTCTTTTACTCGCCAAACAAAGTCAAACGCGTCGAACCGTTTCTAAGTCGAATAAATCAAATTCAATTGTGATAAAATAATCACTCGACCTCTCTCTAACTCCCTGGTAAATCAATTTTACCAAAAACATCAAGAATTGGATCGTTAATCTTCACCTGGTTCGTTACCTGCAACTTACAAATTAAGCATCAGAATGTTGTTATCATTCGGATTTCAGTTGGGGCTTTTCTTCATTCCAATATCAAGACAAAATCTGGAAGTTGAATTGTATTTTAATAACTTCTATCTATCGATTTGATTTTCAAGCAAACGGGTCTTGTTCTTCATTTTCATTTTCTCCAATCCATCAACCAACAAGTAAGTTCTTTATATTAAAATGATCCTTAACATGCCTTGATCAAAAGCCCTCTATTAATTCGTTGTTTCACTGATCCGATCCGAAGAATTTATTGTTTTATGTTTCTAGGGTTTATATGAATTTGGGAATTTTTGTTTATAACTGTTAAAACTAAATTGTTTCGATCAGTTTCCACTAAATGGATTTGGTTTACTGGTTTGTGATGTTTGTTCTGAACCAGAGGGTCGCTGGTTCGAAACCAGGGACAAGCACGTTTTTATGTTTTTTAATTAGTTTTCAACTATACTTCTAGCGAAATGTACTAACCTAAAACTAATACTATACGATACATTTTATAAATATGTATGAATCTTATAAAATATATATGAAGTCTATGTTTTGATACAACTAGTTCTATAAATCAAATTACCTCAAGTATGTTAATAATCTAAAATACTAAAAAATGGTATTTTAAATACTTATAAACATATGCCGGTTTTTTTTAAAATAATAATAATAGATTATACAAAAAGTGTTTTATATGGAGTTTTATATATTTTAAAAGTATATAAACGTTTCAAAGCATTTCCAACAAACGTAACATGTTTTTGGATATTATATAAATTGTAAAAAATACATACACACATATATATATATTATTTGAAATGATGTCGTTTATCATGTAATGCAAAGTATTCTGAACCCTAATCCCCAAATTGGAATTTGAAACCCTAATCTCCAAATTGGAATTTGAAACCCTAATTCCCAAATTCGAAACCCTAGAATTTCTAGTTTTGATTCTATTTGCTATACTATTTGTTTCGTTTCTAAAATTAGGTTTTTCCAACTAATTAGGTGATTCTAGAATTGGGGAAATCCTCGGTTCAATTTAATCTATTTGCTATTTGTTTCGCGCCCGAGTTTCAAGGTGAGTAAACTCACTCCCCTTTTTCCATTTTACTATTTTGGGGCTGAAATATGTCTTTTACTATATTGCGTTTCTATTCGTTTTCTAAAAGAGATCATACAAATATGTTAATCTAGTTCGCGGCTTGATGCAATCTTATGTGTTAGTTAAAAGTAGTTTTATTGCTTTGTAAACCCACCGGTACAATGTTAGCGCTAATGGTTTGACAAACCCACCTGCTTGTACAACATCGATAGGTGATTTAAACCCGGCCTTTCTAATTCCATGGTTACTATGTCGAGATGCTATGTTGCTATACTATGTTGCTATGCTATGATGCTATACTATGCCATGTCCCTAAATTGCTAAATGATGACTTATATATCGAGACGGTAAACGACGGTTATTAAAAGTTATCATTATTTATTACATGAGTGGTTCTCATGACAAATGGCTAAACGAGATACTATGGTTTCTATTGTGGTTGGTGTGCTATTCTATTCTAGGGGTCCTGGTAGGGTGATATTACGAAATTACTATACATGTGGGATTGCGCAGCATATCTTGTTGATCTCGGATTTCAATACTATTACTATTCAATACTATTACTATTCAATTTGGGTTTTACTCACTAGCTTGTGTAGCTAACTTTATTTTCACGTATTTCAGGTGGCGCGTGATTTTTGGCTTATTTCTATTTTGTCAAGACATAGGGAGTCGGACCTAGGAAAAAGATAATAATAAAGACTGTTTCATTTACTGCTATTATAAATTTGTCGTTTCGCATTTAAGACTTGGGTTTTGCCAAACTTATGATAATAATTATTAGACTTTAATAAAAGTAACACCATGTGCTTTGTTTACTATGGATATCCAATTCTATGACAGCCCGGTGTTTCCGCCGCCGGGCGGGGTGTCACAGTTGGTATCAGAGCCATGGTTATAGGGAACTAGGATAGGGTATTAGAAACACACCGTCCTAGACTATAACCTAAGAGTCCTTAGTGCAATAGATGTACTTAAGAATTCTTTTGAACTTATTTGTTTTCCTTCTACGAACCTTTCTATGCTTTTCTTAATCTCATTTCTTACTCGATTTCGCGAAGGAGCTACAAGAGACTCGTCTGCATGATTGGGATCTTCTCTTTGTGAAATCTCGTCATCGTCTTAAGTAAGTTTGAAAACGTGGGAACGTGTGCAATCCGGAAGGGGGAACGCCTGTATCACGGACATCCTGTCTAAGGCAAAGCATTTCGTATAAATCTCTTTAAGAGACCTGTATGCTTACCTGGGGATGTACGAGATGAGTGTGAACCTATAGGCTAAAGCATGCTTTCTCGAATACGTTGAAAACGAACTTAACACTTTGATAAGTCATTAGTGTCCAAAACCAAGACACACTCCTAAGCCATTGAAATATCATTTTCTTAATGATTCTAGGATTTTAATTCCTACGATTTATAAATATTTCTATGAATTTTTATGGTGGTTCAAATAATATTCCTAACTTCATTTAGTAATGTTTCTAAAGTTTCTAAGTGATTTTCTATGATATGTTCAAAAGATTCTATGATGTTCTAAGTACTATCACTATTTCATTTAATCGAAAATTTCTAAAGTTTCTAAAGTTTCTACGTGATTTTCTATGGTATGTTTCAAAAGATTCTATGATATTCTAAATGGAACGAGGTGCTATTATTACGTTGGATGTTTCTATCGGTCAAATGTGTCGCTATAAAACTGTGTTATTCTACGATTCATCACTTCATCTGTTTCTAAGCTATAATAATACTTATGCGATATACTCGCTAGGTTATCCATATAACACAATCACACCGTTGTAAACCGAACGTTTCAAATCAAAACTAAGACATACCGTAATCGAATTATCCAAAACTGCAGATAATGCATATATCGATTACCGAATCTAGGTCGTACTTTTAATCCTAAATCAATTATCGACTCTCCAATCAAAGGTTCGTTATGATTTCTGAATTATAGTCAAGGCTAAATTCCACAACTAAATAAAAGTTAACGGATTTTGCTATTCTTATAAGCTAATGCATTTGAATCGAACGTCTACCCTCAAAATATTTCAACTTGACTTCTATACTCAAATAGTTTCAAAACTACTCATTTAACTATAAGATTCTAATCTAATTTCTAATTCATCATTACAACTATAAATCTACTATCAAATTATGAACTAACCATCAAAACAAATACTCGTTAATCAACTACACGATACTATCCATGAATTCGTTATCCAAATCTAACGAGAACTCCTTACACAACTATTCACGAACTCATTCAACTAAATGTTTTCATCTATACATATGACCACCAACGAAATTCTACGCAACTAGTCCTCATGAACTAATCCAAACCCAATGTGTCTATTTATAAACTCGTTACCTTAACACAACGTGTAATCAAAGGACGTTGTAAAACTAACGATAGTTGATTTTATTAAAATAATTTTCTTATTTTTCCAAACCAAAATATATATATCGTTTTTTTTAAAAAAAGAAATTTTAATAACCTTTTGGCCTTAAAATTTTGTAAAACGAAATAGATATATATATATATATACATACATATAAATTTCGTGACAAATGGTTTCTTTAAAAAGTGATTGGTCAATCTAACGTCGGCCAAATATTTACACAAACATTTTCCCGTTTCTCAAATACGACACAAAGACTTGCAGCAAACACCATGACTTCTGTTTTCTTTTCCAATACCAAGTACTTATAACTTAAATTGTGTCGTTTATTTTCAATTCAATTCTCTTATCTATGGTAAAGATTAAAACTTTCAACTTTTTATTTAGCCAATAAACTACATTATTACATGTACACCATCAACTAATTCTTATGAACTAGTCAAACTAGATAATTACATCTTACACACATAGAGTCGATTTTCACAAACTTAAGTGTTACTATCCTAGTACTCGAATTTAACTATCGATATCGTTGAACAAAGTTACTTATATGAACAATGGCTACCTAACGGACGTTAGATTCCTCTGGATCATTAACCTACTTACCATCCTAATATAATTTTCCCAAGTAATATTTCTATCAAGTATGATAACAATACATATACGTATCATCTTTTTAACCTAAAATTGCTGTATATTTCTGAATCGCACGTGATCGAATGAACTGTGGAGTCCATGCAAAAAACTAAAGTAATTATGGGTGCACACGGAATTATGAAAGTTGGTGCATGGGAACCATAGTGAGTTTTGTCTTGTGTAACTGGACCATATTTAGTCATCTTATTTTCACTTGACTTGTTTACTCATTTTACTAATTGCATATAAGTCACTTAACTACGTGTAAGGTTACTTAATTCATCACGACTATTTTCGATGGTCATTTAAATAATTCTAAAACCATATACTTAAAAATATTTCATTTGCAAGTTGGTTTCCTATTCTATTCCTACATTGAGTAGCAAATAAAATTTATTTGAATCTACATACAAATAGTTCAACCGAACTCTTATAAATGAAAAGAGTAAATAAACCATCCTCTATGAGACAAAGCAAATTAAAAATAAATAACTTCTTAATATCGTTATTTAAAATCGTGTCTCAATCAAGATGCTTATCTTCCCATTGATCGAATTCTCAAGAGATTCTTGCGAGATGAAACTCCCTACGAAAGTGGGCAGTGTTCATCCCGTGTTTCATGTTTCTAATATGAAGAAGTATTTATTCAATAAAAATCTCATTGTGCATATCGCTAATGAATCGAAGCCATATATTGAACGAACATTGAAAATTATGGACCGTGAAGTCAAACTACTAAAGCGTGATCAGATACCAAAATGTTAACGATCGTTGAAACTCAAATGTGAACATGAATTTAAGACCAAATAAAGGTTAAGGATCCGCACCTTTTTGCTTCATTTTCTTCTATTTTGGTTTGAGCAAATTTCGGGACGAAATTTCTATAAGGAGGGGAGACTGTGACATCTGCACCAAACCCGAACCCGAATGCCCGACTCGAACCCGAAACTACCTTTCTTTTTATTATATTCGTATTTAATCTCCGAAGAAGTAACATTTCTTTTTATTAAGTAGATAAATATGTCAGAACTTATGATATTTTCGTCTTAATAAAACGATCGAAATTATTATGAGTTGTTATCTAAGTCTACTAAATAATTATTTTCTGTTCATAACAAATAAACCTTCAAGGTATATAAAAGTGTATTTTATAAATAAAATTTTATAAAGGTTTGTTAAAGAAAAATACTACTAAAGTCTCAAAGTAACCATTTAACGTCCTCAACAATTAAAAAAAATTCAAAAAACGTCAATTATATAAACGTTACAAGTTATTGTCGTTAAGTTAGTTAATTAAAATTAAGATTTAACTAACTTTGGGTGAAAAACGTAAGTTTTAAAACTTATTATAAAGTTTTAACTTCAAATAAATAAAAATTCAAAGTTCGAGGGCCTAGTGTGTAAACTTGAAATTAAATCAAAACACTAACCAGCCCCCCCCATTGACCCCGTACTTCCGGCACAATATTCCGGCCGTATTTTGCCGGAATCCGGCGTTGTTCCGGCGACCTCCAAAAACGTGTATCGAGCTATTTTTAACCCAATTAAAGTGCGGTAAAATCTTCCTCGTGCCTAAATCGACCTTAAGAACAGTTTTAATTTGATTATAACACCCAAAGAAACTTGTTAAATCCGATTCCATAACACCCACTTTATTCAAAAACTCAATTCAACTCGACCGACGGTTTCAATCAATAACGAAGTAACCACCGCATTTATCTCGACGCTATGAATCTTCCTATACCGTTTAATCGTGTATTAATCATCCAATTGAACGCCAATTAAATTCTTTTACTCGCCAAACAAAGTCAAACGCGTCGAACCGTTTCTAAGTCGAATAAATCAAATTCAATTGTGATAAAATAATCACTCGACCTCTCTCTAACTCCCTGGTAAATCAATTTTACCAAAAACATCAAGAATTGGATCGTTAATCTTCACCTGGTTCGTTACCTGCAACTTACAAATTAAGCATCAGAATGTTGTTATCATTCGGATTTCAGTTGGGGCTTTTCTTCATTCCAATATCAAGACAAAATCTGGAAGTTGAATTGTATTTTAATAACTTCTATCTATCGATTTGATTTTCAAGCAAACGGGTCTTGTTCTTCATTTTCATTTTCTCCAATCCATCAACCAACAAGTAAGTTCTTTATATTAAAATGATCCTTAACATGCCTTGATCAAAAGCCCTCTATTAATTCGTTGTTTCACTGATCCGATCCGAAGAATTTATTGTTTTATGTTTCTAGGGTTTATATGAATTTGGGAATTTTTGTTTATAACTGTTAAAACTAAATTGTTTCGATCAGTTTCCACTAAATGGATTTGGTTTACTGGTTTGTGATGTTTGTTCTGAACCAGAGGGTCGCTGGTTCGAAACCAGGGACAAGCACGTTTTTATGTTTTTTAATTAGTTTTCAACTATACTTCTAGCGAAATGTACTAACCTAAAACTAATACTATACGATACATTTTATAAATATGTATGAATCTTATAAAATATATATGAAGTCTATGTTTTGATACAACTAGTTCTATAAATCAAATTACCTCAAGTATGTTAATAATCTAAAATACTAAAAAATGGTATTTTAAATACTTATAAACATATGCCGGTTTTTTTTAAAATAATAATAATAGATTATACAAAAAGTGTTTTATATGGAGTTTTATATATTTTAAAAGTATATAAACGTTTCAAAGCATTTCCAACAAACGTAACATGTTTTTGGATATTATATAAATTGTAAAAAATACATACACACATATATATATATTATTTGAAATGATGTCGTTTATCATGTAATGCAAAGTATTCTGAACCCTAATCCCCAAATTGGAATTTGAAACCCTAATCTCCAAATTGGAATTTGAAACCCTAATTCCCAAATTCGAAACCCTAGAATTTCTAGTTTTGATTCTATTTGCTATACTATTTGTTTCGTTTCTAAAATTAGGTTTTTCCAACTAATTAGGTGATTCTAGAATTGGGGAAATCCTCGGTTCAATTTAATCTATTTGCTATTTGTTTCGCGCCCGAGTTTCAAGGTGAGTAAACTCACTCCCCTTTTTCCATTTTACTATTTTGGGGCTGAAATATGTCTTTTACTATATTGCGTTTCTATTCGTTTTCTAAAAGAGATCATACAAATATGTTAATCTAGTTCGCGGCTTGATGCAATCTTATGTGTTAGTTAAAAGTAGTTTTATTGCTTTGTAAACCCACCGGTACAATGTTAGCGCTAATGGTTTGACAAACCCACCTGCTTGTACAACATCGATAGGTGATTTAAACCCGGCCTTTCTAATTCCATGGTTACTATGTCGAGATGCTATGTTGCTATACTATGTTGCTATGCTATGATGCTATACTATGCCATGTCCCTAAATTGCTAAATGATGACTTATATATCGAGACGGTAAACGACGGTTATTAAAAGTTATCATTATTTATTACATGAGTGGTTCTCATGACAAATGGCTAAACGAGATACTATGGTTTCTATTGTGGTTGGTGTGCTATTCTATTCTAGGGGTCCTGGTAGGGTGATATTACGAAATTACTATACATGTGGGATGGCGCAGCATATCTTGTTGATCTCGGATTTCAATACTATTACTATTCAATACTATTACTATTCAATTTGGGTTTTACTCACTAGCTTGTGTAGCTAACTTTATTTTCACGTATTTCAGGTGGCGCGTGATTTTTGGCTTATTTCTATTTTGTCAAGACATAGGGAGTCGGACCTAGGAAAAAGATAATAATAAAGACTGTTTCATTTACTGCTATTATAAATTTGTCGTTTCGCATTTAAGACTTGGGCTTTGCCAAACTTATGATAATAATTATTAGACTTTAATAAAAGTAACACCATGTGCTTTGTTTACTATGGATATCCAATTCTATGACAGCCCGGTGTTTCCGCCGCCGGGCGGGGTGTCACAACAATGTCCTAAGATATTCTAAATTGTTGTACGATGTTCAAATGACTCGGACGAATTAATTAGGTTTATTATGGAGTTTTAATGTTTCGTACGGTGATGTAAGGTGCTCTTAGAAGTTGTAATGCGTCCTACATTATTCGAAATTGCTTTTTATGTTGCTAATGTCGCATACAGAGTCGTAACAAGTCCTGAGTTGTCTTACGATTTTCAAAGGACTCGGACGAATTCATTAGGTTTATTATGGAGTTTTATGGTTTCTTATGCTGTTGTTAGGTGTTGTTAGGTGTTTTAAGGCGTACTTATTTACAAATGTAGTTTTCAAGGTTCTAATATGGCATACAGAGTCTTAAGATGTCCTAACTAGTCGTACGATGTTAAAAGGACTGGCACGAATTCACTAGGTGTATTATGGAGTTTTAACGTTTCGTACGGTGATGTAAGGTGTTCTTTTGAGCTGCAAGGCGTCCTAGATCATACTAACGTTCTTTTCGAGTTGCTAATGTGGCATAAAGAGTAGTAAGATGTCTTAAGTTGTCATACGATGTTCAAAAGACTCGGACGAATTCATTAGGTTTATTATGGAGTTTTAAGTTTACGTACGGTATTGTAATGTGTTGTTAGGAGTTGTAAGGTGTCGTACATTATACTAACTTGCATTTCAAGGTGCTAATGTGGCATACAATGTCGTAAGATATTCTAAATTGTTGTACGATGTTCAAGTGACTAGGACGAATTAATTAGGTTTATTATGGAGTTTTAATGTTTCGTACGGTGATGTAAGGTGCTCTTAGAAGTTGTAACGCGTCCTACATTATTCGAAATTGCTTTTTATGTTGCTAATGTCGCATACAGAGTCGTAACAATTCCTGAGTTGTCTTACGATTTTCAAAGGACTCGGACGAATTCATTAGGTTTATTATGGAGTTTTATGGTTTCTTATGCTGTTGTAAGGTGTTGTTAGGTGTTTTAAGGCGTACTTATCTACAAACGTAGTTTTCAAGGTTCTAATATGGCATACAGAGTCTTAAGATGTCCTAACTAGTCGTACGATGTTAAAAGGACTGGCACGAATTCACTAGGTGTATTATGGAGTTTTAACGTTTCGTACGGTGATGTAAGGTGTTCTTTTGAGCTGCAAGGCGTCCTAGATCATACTAACGTTCTTTTCGAGTTGCTAATGTGGCATAAAGAGTAGTAAGATGTCTTAAGTTGTCGTACGATGTTCCGAATTCATTAGGTTTATTATGGAGTTTTAAGTTTACGTACGGTATTGTAATGTGTTGTTAGGAGTTGTAAGGTGTCGTACATTATACTAACTTGCATTTCAAGGTGCTAATGTGGCATACAATGTCCTAAGATATTCTAAATTGTTGTACGATGTTCAAATGACTCGGACGAATTAATTAGGTTTATTATGGAGTTTTAATGTTTCGTACGGTGATGTAAGGTGCTCTTAGAAGTTGTAACGCGTCCTACATTATTCGAAATTGCTTTTTATGTTGCTAATGTCGCATACAGAGTCGTAACAAGTCCTGAGTTGTCTTACGATTTTCAAAGGACTCGGACGAATTCATTAGGTTTATTATGGAGTTTTATGGTTTCTTATGCTGTTGTAAGGTGTTGTTAGGTGTTTTAAGGCGTACTTATCTACAAACGTAGTTTTCAAGGTTCTAATATGGCATACAGAGTCTTAAGATGTCCTAACTAGTCGTACGATGTTAAAAGGACTGGCACGAATTCACTAGGTGTATTATGGAGTTTTAAGGTTTCGTACGGTGATGTAAGGTGTTCTTTTGAGCTGCAAGGCGTCCTAGATCATACTAACGTTCTTTTCGAGTTGCTAATGTGGCATAAAGAGTAGTAAGATGTCTTAAGTTGTCGTACGATGTTCAAAAGACTCGGACGAATTCATTAGGTTTATTATGGAGTTTTAAGTTTACGTACGGTATTGTAATGTGTTGTTAGGAGTTGTAAGGTGTCGTACATTATACTAACTTGCATTTCAAGGTGCTAATGTGGCATACAATGTCCTAAGATATTCTAAATTGTTGTACGATGTTCAAATGACTCGGACGAATTATTTAGGTTTATTATGGAGTTTTAATGTTTCGTACGGTGATGTAAGGTGCTCTTAGAAGTTGTAACGCGTCCTACATTATTCGAAATTGCTTTTTATGTTGCTAATGTCGCATACAGAGTCGTAACAAGTCCTGAGTTGTCTTACGATTTTCAAAGGACTCGGACGAATTCATTAGGTTTATTATGGAGTTTTATGGTTTCTTATGCTGTTGTTAGGTGTTGTTAGGTGTTTTAAGGCGTACTTATTTACAAATGTAGTTTTCAAGGTTCTAATATGGCATACAGAGTCTTAAGATGTCCTAACTTGTCGTACGATGTTAAAAGGACTGGCACGAATTCACTAGGTGTATTATGGAGTTTTAACGTTTCGTACGGTGATGTAAGGTGTTCTTTTGAGCTGCAAGGCGTCCTAGATCATACTAACGTTCTTTTCGAGTTGCTAATGTGGCATAAAGAGTAGTAAGATGTCTTAAGTTGTCATACGATGTTCAAAAGACTCGGACGAATTCATTAGGTTTATTATGGAGTTTTAAGTTTACGTACGGTATTGTAATGTGTTGTTAGGAGTTGTAAGGTGTCGTACATTATACTAACTTGCATTTCAAGGTGCTAATGTGGCATACAATGTCGTAAGATATTCTAAATTGTTGTACGATGTTCAAGTGACTAGGACGAATTAATTAGGTTTATTATGGAGTTTTAATGTTTCGTACGGTGATGTAAGGTGCTCTTAGAAGTTGTAACGCGTCCTACATTATTCGAAATTGCTTTTTATGTTGCTAATGTCGCATACAGAGTCGTAACAATTCCTGAGTTGTCTTACGATTTTCAAAGGACTCGGACGAATTCATTAGGTTTATGATGGAGTTTTATGGTTTCTTATGCTGTTGTAAGGTGTTGTTAGGTGTTTTAAGGCGTACTTATCTACAAACGTAGTTTTCAAGGTTCTAATATGGCATACAGAGTCTTAAGATGTCCTAACTAGTCGTACGATGTTAAAAGGACTGGCACGAATTCACTAGGTGTATTATGGAGTTTTAACGTTTCGTACGGTGATGTAAGGTGTTCTTTTGAGCTGCAAGGCGTCCTAGATCATACTAACGTTCTTTTCGAGTTGCTAATGTGGCATAAAGAGTAGTAAGATGTCTTAAGTTGTCGTACGATGTTCCGAATTCATTAGGTTTATTATGGAGTTTTAAGTTTACGTACGGTATTGTAATGTGTTGTTAGGAGTTGTAAGGTGTCGTACATTATACTAACTTGCATTTCAAGGTGCTAATGTGGCATACAATGTCCTAAGATATTCTAAATTGTTGTACGATGTTCAAATGACTCGGACGAATTAATTAGGTTTATTATGGAGTTTTAATGTTTCGTACGGTGATGTAAGGTGCTCTTAGAAGTTGTAACGCGTCCTACATTATTCGAAATTGCTTTTTATGTTGCTAATGTCGCATACAGAGTCGTAACAAGTCCTGAGTTGTCTTACGATTTTCAAAGGACTCGGACGAATTCATTAGGTTTATTATGGAGTTTTATGGTTTCTTATGCTGTTGTAAGGTGTTGTTAGGTGTTTTAAGGCGTACTTATCTACAAACGTAGTTTTCAAGGTTCTAATATGGCATACAGAGTCTTAAGATGTCCTAACTAGTCGTACGATGTTAAAAGGACTGGCACGAATTCACTAGGTGTATTATGGAGTTTTAAGGTTTCGTACGGTGATGTAAGGTGTTCTTTTGAGCTGCAAGGCGTCCTAGATCATACTAACGTTCTTTTCGAGTTGCTAATGTGGCATAAAGAGTAGTAAGATGTCTTAAGTTGTCGTACGATGTTCAAAAGACTCGGACGAATTCATTAGGTTTATTATGGAGTTTTAAGTTTACGTACGGTATTGTAATGTGTTGTTAGGAGTTGTAAGGTGTCGTACATTATACTAACATGCATTTCAAGGTGCTAATGTGGCATACAATGTCCTAAGATATTCTAAATTGTTGTACGATGTTCAAATGACTCGGACGAATTAATTAGGTTTATTATGGAGTTTTAATGTTTCGTACGGTGATGTAAGGTGCTCTTAGAAGTTGTAACGCGTCCTACATTATTCGAAATTGCTTTTTATGTTGCTAATGTCGCATACAGAGTCGTAACAAGTCCTGAGTTGTCTTACGATTTTCAAAGGACTCGGACGAATTCATTAGGTTTATTATGGAGTTTTATGGTTTCTTATGCTGTTGTTAGGTGTTGTTAGGTGTTTTAAGGCGTACTTATTTACAAATGTAGTTTTCAAGGTTCTAATATGGCATACAGAGTCTTAAGATGTCCTAACTAGTCGTACGATGTTAAAAGGACTGGCACGAATTCACTAGGTGTATTATGGAGTTTTAACGTTTCGTACGGTGATGTAAGGTGTTCTTTTGAGCTGCAAGGCGTCCTAGATCATACTAACGTTCTTTTCGAGTTGCTAATGTGGCATAAAGAGTAGTAAGATGTCTTAAGTTGTCATACGATGTTCAAAAGACTCGGACGAATTCATTAGGTTTATTATGGAGTTTTAAGTTTACGTACGGTATTGTAATGTGTTGTTAGGAGTTGTAAGGTGTCGTACATTATACTAACTTGCATTTCAAGGTGCTAATGTGGCATACAATGTCGTAAGATATTCTAAATTGTTGTACGATGTTCAAGTGACTAGGACGAATTAATTAGGTTTATTATGGAGTTTTAATGTTTCGTACGGTGATGTAAGGTGCTCTTAGAAGTTGTAACGCGTCCTACATTATTCGAAATTGCTTTTTATGTTGCTAATGTCGCATACAGAGTCGTAACAATTCCTGAGTTGTCTTACGATTTTCAAAGGACTCGGACGAATTCATTAGGTTTATTATGGAGTTTTATGGTTTCTTATGCTGTTGTAAGGTGTTGTTAGGTGTTTTAAGGCGTACTTATCTACAAACGTAGTTTTCAAGGTTCTAATATGGCATACAGAGTCTTAAGATGTCCTAACTAGTCGTACGATGTTAAAAGGACTGGCACGAATTCACTAGGTGTATTATGGAGTTTTAACGTTTCGTACGGTGATGTAAGGTGTTCTTTTGAGCTGCAAGGCGTCCTAGATCATACTAACGTTCTTTTCGAGTTGCTAATGTGGCATAAAGAGTAGTAAGATGTCTTAAGTTGTCGTACGATGTTCCGAATTCATTAGGTTTATTATGGAGTTTTAAGTTTACGTACGGTATTGTAATGTGTTGTTAGGAGTTGTAAGGTGTCGTACATTATACTAACTTGCATTTCAAGGTGCTAATGTGGCATACAATGTCCTAAGATATTCTAAATTGTTGTACGATGTTCAAATGACTCGGACGAATTAATTAGGTTTATTATGGAGTTTTAATGTTTCGTACGGTGATGTAAGGTGCTCTTAGAAGTTGTAACGCGTCCTACATTATTCGAAATTGCTTTTTATGTTGCTAATGTCGCATACAGAGTCGTAACAAGTCCTGAGTTGTCTTACGATTTTCAAAGGACTCGGACGAATTCATTAGGTTTATTATGGAGTTTTATGGTTTCTTATGCTGTTGTAAGGTGTTGTTAGGTGTTTTAAGGCGTACTTATCTACAAACGTAGTTTTCAAGGTTCTAATATGGCATACAGAGTCTTAAGATGTCCTAACTAGTCGTACGATGTTAAAAGGACTGGCACGAATTCACTAGGTGTATTATGGAGTTTTAAGGTTTCGTACGGTGATGTAAGGTGTTCTTTTGAGCTGCAAGGCGTCCTAGATCATACTAACGTTCTTTTCGAGTTGCTAATGTGGCATAAAGAGTAGTAAGATGTCTTAAGTTGTCGTACGATGTTCAAAAGACTCGGACGAATTCATTAGGTTTATTATGGAGTTTTAAGTTTACGTACGGTATTGTAATGTGTTGTTAGGAGTTGTAAGGTGTCGTACATTATACTAACTTGCATTTCAAGGTGCTAATGTGGCATACAATGTCCTAAGATATTCTAAATTGTTGTACGATGTTCAAATGACTCGGACGAATTATTTAGGTTTATTATGGAGTTTTAATGTTTCGTACGGTGATGTAAGGTGCTCTTAGAAGTTGTAACGCGTCCTACATTATTCGAAATTGCTTTTTATGTTGCTAATGTCGCATACAGAGTCGTAACAAGTCCTGAGTTGTCTTACGATTTTCAAAGGACTCGGACGAATTCATTAGGTTTATTATGGAGTTTTATGGTTTCTTATGCTGTTGTTAGGTGTTGTTAGGTGTTTTAAGGCGTACTTATTTACAAATGTAGTTTTCAAGGTTCTAATATGGCATACAGAGTCTTAAGATGTCCTAACTTGTCGTACGATGTTAAAAGGACTGGCACGAATTCACTAGGTGTATTATGGAGTTTTAACGTTTCGTACGGTGATGTAAGGTGTTCTTTTGAGCTGCAAGGCGTCCTAGATCATACTAACGTTCTTTTCGAGTTGCTAATGTGGCATAAAGAGTAGTAAGATGTCTTAAGTTGTCATACGATGTTCAAAAGACTCGGACGAATTCATTAGGTTTATTATGGAGTTTTAAGTTTACGTACGGTATTGTAATGTGTTGTTAGGAGTTGTAAGGTGTCGTACATTATACTAACTTGCATTTCAAGGTGCTAATGTGGCATACAATGTCGTAAGATATTCTAAATTGTTGTACGATGTTCAAGTGACTAGGACGAATTAATTAGGTTTATTATGGAGTTTTAATGTTTCGTACGGTGATGTAAGGTGCTCTTAGAAGTTGTAACGCGTCCTACATTATTCGAAATTGCTTTTTATGTTGCTAATGTCGCATACAGAGTCGTAACAATTCCTGAGTTGTCTTACGATTTTCAAAGGACTCGGACGAATTCATTAGGTTTATGATGGAGTTTTATGGTTTCTTATGCTGTTGTAAGGTGTTGTTAGGTGTTTTAAGGCGTACTTATCTACAAACGTAGTTTTCAAGGTTCTAATATGGCATACAGAGTCTTAAGATGTCCTAACTAGTCGTACGATGTTAAAAGGACTGGCACGAATTCACTAGGTGTATTATGGAGTTTTAACGTTTCGTACGGTGATGTAAGGTGTTCTTTTGAGCTGCAAGGCGTCCTAGATCATACTAACGTTCTTTTCGAGTTGCTAATGTGGCATAAAGAGTAGTAAGATGTCTTAAGTTGTCGTACGATGTTCCGAATTCATTAGGTTTATTATGGAGTTTTAAGTTTACGTACGGTATTGTAATGTGTTGTTAGGAGTTGTAAGGTGTCGTACATTATACTAACTTGCATTTCAAGGTGCTAATGTGGCATACAATGTCCTAAGATATTCTAAATTGTTGTACGATGTTCAAATGACTCGGACGAATTAATTAGGTTTATTATGGAGTTTTAATGTTTCGTACGGTGATGTAAGGTGCTCTTAGAAGTTGTAACGCGTCCTACATTATTCGAAATTGCTTTTTATGTTGCTAATGTCGCATACAGAGTCGTAACAAGTCCTGAGTTGTCTTACGATTTTCAAAGGACTCGGACGAATTCATTAGGTTTATTATGGAGTTTTATGGTTTCTTATGCTGTTGTAAGGTGTTGTTAGGTGTTTTAAGGCGTACTTATCTACAAACGTAGTTTTCAAGGTTCTAATATGGCATACAGAGTCTTAAGATGTCCTAACTAGTCGTACGATGTTAAAAGGACTGGCACGAATTCACTAGGTGTATTATGGAGTTTTAAGGTTTCGTACGGTGATGTAAGGTGTTCTTTTGAGCTGCAAGGCGTCCTAGATCATACTAACGTTCTTTTCGAGTTGCTAATGTGGCATAAAGAGTAGTAAGATGTCTTAAGTTGTCGTACGATGTTCAAAAGACTCGGACGAATTCATTAGGTTTATTATGGAGTTTTAAGTTTACGTACGGTATTGTAATGTGTTGTTAGGAGTTGTAAGGTGTCGTACATTATACTAACATGCATTTCAAGGTGCTAATGTGGCATACAATGTCCTAAGATATTCTAAATTGTTGTACGATGTTCAAATGACTCGGACGAATTAATTAGGTTTATTATGGAGTTTTAATGTTTCGTACGGTGATGTAAGGTGCTCTTAGAAGTTGTAACGCGTCCTACATTATTCGAAATTGCTTTTTATGTTGCTAATGTCGCATACAGAGTCGTAACAAGTCCTGAGTTGTCTTACGATTTTCAAAGGACTCGGACGAATTCATTAGGTTTATTATGGAGTTTTATGGTTTCTTATGCTGTTGTTAGGTGTTGTTAGGTGTTTTAAGGCGTACTTATTTACAAATGTAGTTTTCAAGGTTCTAATATGGCATACAGAGTCTTAAGATGTCCTAACTAGTCGTACGATGTTAAAAGGACTGGCACGAATTCACTAGGTGTATTATGGAGTTTTAACGTTTCGTACGGTGATGTAAGGTGTTCTTTTGAGCTGCAAGGCGTCCTAGATCATACTAACGTTCTTTTCGAGTTGCTAATGTGGCATAAAGAGTAGTAAGATGTCTTAAGTTGTCATACGATGTTCAAAAGACTCGGACGAATTCATTAGGTTTATTATGGAGTTTTAAGTTTACGTACGGTATTGTAATGTGTTGTTAGGAGTTGTAAGGTGTCGTACATTATACTAACTTGCATTTCAAGGTGCTAATGTGGCATACAATGTCGTAAGATATTCTAAATTGTTGTACGATGTTCAAGTGACTAGGACGAATTAATTAGGTTTATTATGGAGTTTTAATGTTTCGTACGGTGATGTAAGGTGCTCTTAGAAGTTGTAACGCGTCCTACATTATTCGAAATTGCTTTTTATGTTGCTAATGTCGCATACAGAGTCGTAACAATTCCTGAGTTGTCTTACGATTTTCAAAGGACTCGGACGAATTCATTAGGTTTATTATGGAGTTTTATGGTTTCTTATGCTGTTGTAAGGTGTTGTTAGGTGTTTTAAGGCGTACTTATCTACAAACGTAGTTTTCAAGGTTCTAATATGGCATACAGAGTCTTAAGATGTCCTAACTAGTCGTACGATGTTAAAAGGACTGGCACGAATTCACTAGGTGTATTATGGAGTTTTAACGTTTCGTACGGTGATGTAAGGTGTTCTTTTGAGCTGCAAGGCGTCCTAGATCATACTAACGTTCTTTTCGAGTTGCTAATGTGGCATAAAGAGTAGTAAGATGTCTTAAGTTGTCGTACGATGTTCCGAATTCATTAGGTTTATTATGGAGTTTTAAGTTTACGTACGGTATTGTAATGTGTTGTTAGGAGTTGTAAGGTGTCGTACATTATACTAACTTGCATTTCAAGGTGCTAATGTGGCATACAATGTCCTAAGATATTCTAAATTGTTGTACGATGTTCAAATGACTCGGACGAATTAATTAGGTTTATTATGGAGTTTTAATGTTTCGTACGGTGATGTAAGGTGCTCTTAGAAGTTGTAACGCATCCTACATTATTCGAAATTGCTTTTTATGTTGCTAATGTCGCATACAGAGTCGTAACAAGTCCTGAGTTGTCTTACGATTTTCAAAGGACTCGGACGAATTCATTAGGTTTATTATGGAGTTTTATGGTTTCTTATGCTGTTGTAAGGTGTTGTTAGGTGTTTTAAGGCGTACTTATCTACAAACGTAGTTTTCAAGGTTCTAATATGGCATACAGAGTCTTAAGATGTCCTAACTAGTCGTACGATGTTAAAAGGACTGGCACGAATTCACTAGGTGTATTATGGAGTTTTAAGGTTTCGTACGGTGATGTAAGGTGTTCTTTTGAGCTGCAAGGCGTCCTAGATCATACTAACGTTCTTTTCGAGTTGCTAATGTGGCATAAAGAGTAGTAAGATGTCTTAAGTTGTCGTACGATGTTCAAAAGACTCGGACGAATTCATTAGGTTTATTATGGAGTTTTAAGCTTACGTACGGTATTGTAATGTGTTGTTAGGAGTTGTAAGGTGTCGTACATTATACTAACTTGCATTTCAAGGTGCTAATGTGGCATACAATGTCCAAGATATTCTAAATTGTTGTACGATGTTCAAATGACTCGGACGAATTAATTAGGTTTATTATGGAGTTTTAATGTTTCGTACGGTGATGTAAGGTGCTCTTAGAAGTTGTAACGCGTCCTACATTATTCGAAATTGCTTTTTATGTTGCTAATGTCGCATACAGAGTCGTAACAAGTCCTGAGTTGTCTTACGATTTTCAAAGGACTCGGACGAATTCATTAGGTTTATTATGGAGTTTTATGGTTTCTTATGCTGTTGTTAGGTGTTGTTAGGTGTTTTAAGGCGTACTTGTTTACAAATGTAGTTTTCAAGGTTCTAATATGGCATACAGAGTCTTAAGATGTCCTAACTAGTCGTACGATGTTAAAAGGACTGGCACGAATTCACTAGGTGTATTATGGAGTTTTAACGTTTCGTACGGTGATGTAAGGTGTTCTTTTGAGCTGCAAGGCGTCCTAGATCATACTAACGTTCTTTTCGAGTTGCTAATGTGGCATAAAGAGTAGTAAGATGTCTTAAGTTGTCGTACGATGTTCCGAATTCATTAGGTTTATTATGGAGTTTTAAGTTTACGTACGGTATTGTAATGTGTTGTTAGGAGTTGTAAGGTGTCGTACATTATACTAACTTGCATTTCAAGGTGCTAATGTGGCATACAATGTCCTAAGATATTCTAAATTGTTGTACGATGTTCAAATGACTCGGACGAATTAATTAGGTTTATTATGGAGTTTTAATGTTTCGTACGGTGATGTAAGGTGCTCTTAGAAGTTGTAACGCATCCTACATTATTCGAAATTGCTTTTTATGTTGCTAATGTCGCATACAGAGTCGTAACAAGTCCTGAGTTGTCTTACGATTTTCAAAGGACTCGGACGAATTCATTAGGTTTATTATGGAGTTTTATGGTTTCTTATGCTGTTGTAAGGTGTTGTTAGGTGTTTTAAGGCGTACTTATCTACAAACGTAGTTTTCAAGGTTCTAATATGGCATACAGAGTCTTAAGATGTCCTAACTAGTCGTACGATGTTAAAAGGACTGGCACGAATTCACTAGGTGTATTATGGAGTTTTAAGGTTTCGTACGGTGATGTAAGGTGTTCTTTTGAGCTGCAAGGCGTCCTAGATCATACTAACGTTCTTTTCGAGTTGCTAATGTGGCATAAAGAGTAGTAAGATGTCTTAAGTTGTCGTACGATGTTCAAAAGACTCGGACGAATTCATTAGGTTTATTATGGAGTTTTAAGCTTACGTACGGTATTGTAATGTGTTGTTAGGAGTTGTAAGGTGTCGTACATTATACTAACTTGCATTTCAAGGTGCTAATGTGGCATACAATGTCCTAAGATATTCTAAATTGTTGTACGATGTTCAAATGACTCGGACGAATTAATTAGGTTTATTATGGAGTTTTAATGTTTCGTACGGTGATGTAAGGTGCTCTTAGAAGTTGTAACGCGTCCTACATTATTCGAAATTGCTTTTTATGTTGCTAATGTCGCATACAGAGTCGTAACAAGTCCTGAGTTGTCTTACGATTTTCAAAGGACTCGGACGAATTCATTAGGTTTATTATGGAGTTTTATGGTTTCTTATGCTGTTGTTAGGTGTTGTTAGGTGTTTTAAGGCGTACTTATTTACAAATGTAGTTTTCAAGGTTCTAATATGGCATACAGAGTCTTAAGATGTCCTAACTAGTCGTACGATGTTAAAAGGACTGGCACGAATTCACTAGGTGTATTATGGAGTTTTAACGTTTCGTACGGTGATGTAAGGTGTTCTTTTGAGCTGCAAGGCGTCCTAGATCATACTAACGTTCTTTTCGAGTTGCTAATGTGGCATAAAGAGTAGTAAGATGTCTTAAGTTGTCGTACGATGTTCCGAATTCATTAGGTTTATTATGGAGTTTTAAGTTTACGTACGGTATTGTAATGTGTTGTTAGGAGTTGTAAGGTGTCGTACATTATACTAACTTGCATTTCAAGGTGCTAATGTGGCATACAATGTCCTAAGATATTCTAAATTGTTGTACGATGTTCAAATGACTCGGACGAATTAATTAGGTTTATTATGGAGTTTTAATGTTTCGTACGGTGATGTAAGGTGCTCTTAGAAGTTGTAACGCATCCTACATTATTCGAAATTGCTTTTTATGTTGCTAATGTCGCATACAGAGTCGTAACAAGTCCTGAGTTGTCTTACGATTTTCAAAGGACTCGGACGAATTCATTAGGTTTATTATGGAGTTTTATGGTTTCTTATGCTGTTGTAAGGTGTTGTTAGGTGTTTTAAGGCGTACTTATCTACAAACGTAGTTTTCAAGGTTCTAATATGGCATACAGAGTCTTAAGATGTCCTAACTAGTCGTACGATGTTAAAAGGACTGGCACGAATTCACTAGGTGTATTATGGAGTTTTAAGGTTTCGTACGGTGATGTAAGGTGTTCTTTTGAGCTGCAAGGCGTCCTAGATCATACTAACGTTCTTTTCGAGTTGCTAATGTGGCATAAAGAGTAGTAAGATGTCTTAAATTGTCGTACGATGTTCAAAAGACTCGGACGAATTCATTAGGTTTATTATGGAGTTTTAAGCTTACGTACGGTATTGTAATGTGTTGTTAGGAGTTGTAAGGTGTCGTACATTATACTAACTTGCATTTCAAGGTGCTAATGTGGCATACAATGTCCTAAGATATTCTAAATTGTTGTACGATGTTCAAATGACTCGGACGAATTAATTAGGTTTATTATGGAGTTTTAATGTTTCGTACGGTGATGTAAGGTGCTCTTAGAAGTTGTAACGCGTCCTACATTATTCGAAATTGCTTTTTATGTTGCTAATGTCGCATACAGAGTCGTAACAAGTCCTGAGTTGTCTTACGATTTTCAAAGGACTCGGACGAATTCCTTAGGTTTATTATGGAGTTTTATGGTTTCTTATGCTGTTGTTAGGTGTTGTTAGGTGTTTTAAGGCGTACTTGTTTACAAATGTAGTTTTCAAGGTTCTAATATGGCATACAGAGTCTTAAGATGTCCTAACTAGTCGTACGATGTTAAAAGGACTGGCACGAATTCACTAGGTGTATTATGGAGTTTTAACGTTTCGTACGGTGATGTAAGGTGTTCTTTTGAGCTGCAAGGCGTCCTAGATCATACTAACGTTCTTTTCGAGTTGCTAATGTGGCATAAAGAGTAGTAAGATGTCTTAAGTTGTCGTACGATGTTCCGAATTCATTAGGTTTATTATGGAGTTTTAAGTTTACGTACGGTATTGTAATGTGTTGTTAGGAGTTGTAAGGTGTCGTACATTATACTAACTTGCATTTCAAGGTGCTAATGTGGCATACAATGTCCTAAGATATTCTAAATTGTTGTACGATGTTCAAATGACTCGGACGAATTAATTAGGTTTATTATGGAGTTTTAATGTTTCGTACGGTGATGTAAGGTGCTCTTAGAAGTTGTAACGCATCCTACATTATTCGAAATTGCTTTTTATGTTGCTAATGTCGCATACAGAGTCGTAACAAGTCCTGAGTTGTCTTACGATTTTCAAAGGACTCGGACGAATTCATTAGGTTTATTATGGAGTTTTATGGTTTCTTATGCTGTTGTAAGGTGTTGTTAGGTGTTTTAAGGCGTACTTATCTACAAACGTAGTTTTCAAGGTTCTAATATGGCATACAGAGTCTTAAGATGTCCTAACTAGTCGTACGATGTTAAAAGGACTGGCACGAATTCACTAGGTGTATTATGGAGTTTTAAGGTTTCGTACGGTGATGTAAGGTGTTCTTTTGAGCTGCAAGGCGTCCTAGATCATACTAACGTTCTTTTCGAGTTGCTAATGTGGCATAAAGAGTAGTAAGATGTCTTAAGTTGTCGTACGATGTTCAAAAGACTCGGACGAATTCATTAGGTTTATTATGGAGTTTTAAGCTTACGTACGGTATTGTAATGTGTTGTTAGGAGTTGTAAGGTGTCGTACATTATACTAACTTGCATTTCAAGGTGCTAATGTGGCATACAATGTCCTAAGATATTCTAAATTGTTGTACGATGTTCAAATGACTCGGACGAATTAATTAGGTTTATTATGGAGTTTTAATGTTTCGTACGGTGATGTAAGGTGCTCTTAGAAGTTGTAACGCGTCCTACATTATTCGAAATTGCTTTTTATGTTGCTAATGTCGCATACAGAGTCGTAACAAGTCCTGAGTTGTCTTACGATTTTCAAAGGACTCGGACGAATTCATTAGGTTTATTATGGAGTTTTATGGTTTCTTATGCTGTTGTTAGGTGTTGTTAGGTGTTTTAAGGCGTACTTATTTACAAATGTAGTTTTCAAGGTTCTAATATGGCATACAGAGTCTTAAGATGTCCTAACTAGTCGTACGATGTTAAAAGGACTGGCACGAATTCACTAGGTGTATTATGGAGTTTTAACGTTTCGTACGGTGATGTAAGGTGTTCTTTTGAGCTGCAAGGCGTCCTAGATCATACTAACGTTCTTTTCGAGTTGCTAATGTGGCATAAAGAGTAGTAAGATGTCTTAAGTTGTCATACGATGTTCAAAAGACTCGGACGAATTCATTAGGTTTATTATGGAGTTTTAAGTTTACGTACGGTATTGTAATGTGTTGTTAGGAGTTGTAAGGTGTCGTACATTATACTAACTTGCATTTCAAGGTGCTAATGTGGCATACAATGTCGTAAGATATTCTAAATTGTTGTACGATGTTCAAGTGACTAGGACGAATTAATTAGGTTTATTATGGAGTTTTAATGTTTCGTACGGTGATGTAAGGTGCTCTTAGAAGTTGTAACGCGTCCTACATTATTCGAAATTGCTTTTTATGTTGCTAATGTCGCATACAGAGTCGTAACAATTCCTGAGTTGTCTTACGATTTTCAAAGGACTCGGACGAATTCATTAGGTTTATTATGGAGTTTTATGGTTTCTTATGCTGTTGTAAGGTGTTGTTAGGTGTTTTAAGGCGTACTTATCTACAAACGTAGTTTTCAAGGTTCTAATATGGCATACAGAGTCTTAAGATGTCCTAACTAGTCGTACGATGTTAAAAGGACTGGCACGAATTCACTAGGTGTATTATGGAGTTTTAACGTTTCGTACGGTGATGTAAGGTGTTCTTTTGAGCTGCAAGGCGTCCTAGATCATACTAACGTTCTTTTCGAGTTGCTAATGTGGCATAAAGAGTAGTAAGATGTCTTAAGTTGTCGTACGATGTTCCGAATTCATTAGGTTTATTATGGAGTTTTAAGTTTACGTACGGTATTGTAATGTGTTGTTAGGAGTTGTAAGGTGTCGTACATTATACTAACTTGCATTTCAAGGTGCTAATGTGGCATACAATGTCCTAAGATATTCTAAATTGTTGTACGATGTTCAAATGACTCGGACGAATTAATTAGGTTTATTATGGAGTTTTAATGTTTCGTACGGTGATGTAAGGTGCTCTTAGAAGTTGTAACGCGTCCTACATTATTCGAAATTGCTTTTTATGTTGCTAATGTCGCATACAGAGTCGTAACAAGTCCTAAGTTGTCTTACGATTTTCAAAGGACTCGGACGAATTCATTAGGTTTATTATGGAGTTTTATGGTTTCTTATGCTGTTGTAAGGTGTTGTTAGGTGTTTTAAGGCGTACTTATCTACAAACGTAGTTTTCAAGGTTCTAATATGGCATACAGAGTCTTAAGATGTCCTAACTAGTCGTACGATGTTAAAAGGACTGGCACGAATTCACTAGGTGTATTATGGAGTTTTAACGTTTCGTACGGTGATGTAAGGTGTTCTTTTGAGCTGCAAGGCGTCCTAGATCATACTAACGTTCTTTTCGAGTTGCTAATGTGGCATAAAGAGTAGTAAGATGTCTTAAGTTGTCGTACGATGTTCCGAATTCATTAGGTTTATTATGGAGTTTTAAGTTTACGTACGGTATTGTAATGTGTTGTTAGGAGTTGTAAGGTGTCGTACATTATACTAACTTGCATTTCAAGGTGCTAATGTGGCATACAATGTCCTAAGATATTCTAAATTGTTGTACGATGTTCAAATGACTCGGACGAATTAATTAGGTTTATTATGGAGTTTTAATGTTTCGTACGGTGATGTAAGGTGCTCTTAGAAGTTGTAACGCATCCTACATTATTCGAAATTGCTTTTTATGTTGCTAATGTCGCATACAGAGTCGTAACAAGTCCTGAGTTGTCTTACGATTTTCAAAGGACTCGGACGAATTCATTAGGTTTATTATGGAGTTTTATGGTTTCTTATGCTGTTGTAAGGTGTTGTTAGGTGTTTTAAGGCGTACTTATCTACAAACGTAGTTTTCAAGGTTCTAATATGGCATACAGAGTCTTAAGATGTCCTAACTAGTCGTACGATGTTAAAAGGACTGGCACGAATTCACTAGGTGTATTATGGAGTTTTAAGGTTTCGTACGGTGATGTAAGGTGTTCTTTTGAGCTGCAAGGCGTCCTAGATCATACTAACGTTCTTTTCGAGTTGCTAATGTGGCATAAAGAGTAGTAAGATGTGTTAAGTTGTCGTACGATGTTCAAAAGACTCGGACGAATTCATTAGGTTTATTATGGAGTTTTAAGTTTACGTACGGTATTGTAATGTGTTGTTAGGAGTTGTAAGGTGTCGTACATTATACTAACCTGCATTTCAAGGTGCTAATGTGGCATACAATGTCGTAAGATATTCTAAATTGTTGTACGATGTTCAAGTGACTAGGACGAATTAATTAGGTTTATTATGGAGTTTTAATGTTTCGTACGGTGATGTAAGGTGCTCTTAGAAGTTGTAACGCGTCCTACATTATTCGAAATTGCTTTTTATGTTGCTAATGTCGCATACAGAGTCGTAACAAGTCCTGAGTTGTCTTACGATTTTCAAAGGACTCGGACGAATTCATTAGGTTTATTATGGAGTTTTATGGTTTCTTATGCTGTTGTTAGGTGTTGTTAGGTGTTTTAAGGCGTACTTGTTTACAAATGTAGTTTTCAAGGTTCTAATATGGCATACAGAGTCTTAAGATGTCCTAACTAGTCGTACGATGTTAAAAGGACTGGCGCGAATTCACTAGGTGTATTATGGAGTTTTAACGTTTCGTACGGTGATGTAAGGTGTTCTTTTGAGCTGCAAGGCGTCCTAGATCATACTAACGTTCTTTTCGAGTTGCTAATGTGGCATAAAGAGTAGTAAGATGTCTTAAGTTGTCGTACGATGTTCCGAATTCATTAGGTTTATTATGGAGTTTTAAGTTTACGTACGGTATTGTAATGTGTTGTTAGGAGTTGTAAGGTGTCGTACATTATACTAACTTGCATTTCAAGGTGCTAATGTGGCATACAATGTCCTAAGATATTCTAAATTGTTGTACGATGTTCAAATGACTCGGACGAATTAATTAGGTTTATTATGGAGTTTTAATGTTTCGTACGGTGATGTAAGGTGCTCTTAGAAGTTGTAACGCGTCCTACATTATTCGAAATTGCTTTTTATGTTGCTAATGTCGCATACAGAGTCGTAACAAGTCCTGAGTTGTCTTACGATTTTCAAAGGACTCGGACGAATTCATTAGGTTTATTATGGAGTTTTATGGTTTCTTATGCTGTTGTTAGGTGTTGTTAGGTGTTTTAAGGCGTACTTGTTTACAAATGTAGTTTTCAAGGTTCTAATATGGCATACAGAGTCTTAAGATGTCCTAACTAGTCGTACGATGTTAAAAGGACTGGCACGAATTCACTAGGTGTATTATGGAGTTTTAACGTTTCGTACGGTGATGTAAGGTGTTCTTTTGAGCTGCAAGGCGTCCTAGATCATACTAACGTTCTTTTCGAGTTGCTAATGTGGCATAAAGAGTAGTAAGATGTCTTAAGTTGTCGTACGATGTTCCGAATTCATTAGGTTTATTATGGAGTTTTAAGTTTACGTACGGTATTGTAATGTGTTGTTAGGAGTTGTAAGGTGTCGTACATTATACTAACTTGCATTTCAAGGTGCTAATGTGGCATACAATGTCCTAAGATATTCTAAATTGTTGTACGATGTTCAAATGACTCGGACGAATTAATTAGGTTTATTATGGAGTTTTAATGTTTCGTACGGTGATGTAAGGTGCTCTTAGAAGTTGTAACGCGTCCTACATTATTCGAAATTGCTTTTTATGTTGCTAATGTCGCATACACAGTCGTAACAAGTCCTGAGTTGTCTTACGATTTTCAAAGGACTCGGACGAATTCATTAGGTTTATTATGGAGTTTTATGGTTTCTTATGCTGTTGTAAGGTGTTGTTAGGTGTTTTAAGGCGTACTTATCTACAAACGTAGTTTTCAAGGTTCTAATATGGCATACAGAGTCTTAAGATGTCCTAACTAGTCGTACGATGTTAAAAGGACTGGCACGAATTCACTAGGTGTATTATGGAGTTTTAACGTTTCGTACGGTGATGTAAGGTGTTTTTTTGAGCTGCAAGGCGTCCTAGATCATACTAACGTTCTTTTCGAGTTGCTAATGTGGCATAAAGAGTAGTAAGATGTCTTAAGTTGTCGTACGATGTTCCGAATTCATTAGGTTTATTATGGAGTTTTAAGTTTACGTACGGTATTGTAATGTGTTGTTAGGAGTTGTAAGGTGTCGTACATTATACTAACTTGCATTTCAAGGTGCTAATGTGGCATACAATGTCCTAAGATATTCTAAATTGTTGTACGATGTTCAAATGACTCGGACGAATTAATTAGGTTTATTATGGAGTTTTAATGTTTCGTACGGTGATGTAAGGTGCTCTTAGAAGTTGTAACGCATCCTACATTATTCGAAATTGCTTTTTATGTTGCTAATGTCGCATACAGAGTCGTAACAAGTCCTGAGTTGTCTTACGATTTTCAAAGGACTCGGACGAATTCATTAGGTTTATTATGGAGTTTTATGGTTTCTTATGCTGTTGTAAGGTGTTGTTAGGTGTTTTAAGGCGTACTTATCTACAAACGTAGTTTTCAAGGTTCTAATATGGCATACAGAGTCTTAAGATGTCCTAACTAGTCGTACGATGTTAATAGGACTGGCACGAATTCACTAGGTGTATTATGGAGTTTTAAGGTTTCGTACGGTGATGTAAGGTGTTCTTTTGAGCTGCAAGGCGTCCTAGATCATACTAACGTTCTTTTCGAGTTGCTAATGTGGCATAAAGAGTAGTAAGATGTGTTAAGTTGTCGTACGATGTTCAAAAGACTCGGACGAATTCATTAGGTTTATTATGGAGTTTTAAGTTTACGTACGGTATTGTAATGTGTTGTTAGGAGTTGTAAGGTGTCGTACATTATACTAACCTGCATTTCAAGGTGCTAATGTGGCATACAATGTCGTAAGATATTCTAAATTGTTGTACGATGTTCAAGTGACTAGGACGAATTAATTAGGTTTATTATGGAGTTTTAATGTTTCGTACGGTGATGTAAGGTGCTCTTAGAAGTTGTAACGCGTCCTACATTATTCGAAATTGCTTTTTATGTTGCTAATGTCGCATACAGAGTCGTAACAAGTCCTGAGTTGTCTTACGATTTTCAAAGGACTCGGACGAATTCATTAGGTTTATTATGGAGTTTTATGGTTTCTTATGCTGTTGTTAGGTGTTGTTAGGTGTTTTAAGGCGTACTTGTTTACAAATGTAGTTTTCAAGGTTCTAATATGGCATACAGAGTCTTAAGATGTCCTAACTAGTCGTACGATGTTAAAAGGACTGGCACGAATTCACTAGGTGTATTATGGAGTTTTAACGTTTCGTACGGTGATGTAAGGTGTTCTTTTGAGCTGCAAGGCGTCCTAGATCATACTAACGTTCTTTTCGAGTTGCTAATGTGGCATAAAGAGTAGTAAGATGTCTTAAGTTGTCGTACGATGTTCAAAAGACTCGGACGAATTCATTAGGTTTATTATGGAGTTTTAAGTTTACGTACGGTATTGTAATGTGTTGTTAGGAGTTGTAAGGTGTCGTACATTATACTAACTTGCATTTCAAGGTGCTAATGTGGCATACAATGTCCTAAGATATTCTAAATTGTTGTACGATGTTCAAATGACTCGGACGAATTAATTAGGTTTATTATGGAGTTTTAATGTTTCGTACGGTGATGTAAGGTGCTCTTAGAAGTTGTAACGCGTCCTACATTATTCGAAATTGCTTTTTATGTTGCTAATGTCGCATACAGAGTCGTAACAAGTCCTGAGTTGTCTTACGATTTTCAAAGGACTCGGACGAATTCATTAGGTTTATTATGGAGTTTTATGGTTTCTTATGCTGTTGTAAGGTGTTGTTAGGTGTTTTAAGGCGTACTTATCTACAAACGTAGTTTTCAAGGTTCTAATATGGCATACAGAGTCTTAAGATGTCCTAACTAGTCGTACGATGTTAAAAGGACTGGCACGAATTCACTAGGTGTATTATGGAGTTTTAAGGTTTCGTACGGTGATGTAAGGTGTTCTTTTGAGCTGCAAGGCGTCCTAGATCATACTAACGTTCTTTTCGAGTTGCTAATGTGGCATAAAGAGTAGTAAGATGTGTTAAGTTGTCGTACGATGTTCAAAAGACTCGGACGAATTCATTAGGTTTATTATGGAGTTTTAAGTTTACGTACGGTATTGTAATGTGTTGTTAGGAGTTGTAAGGTGTCGTACATTATACTAACCTGCATTTCAAGGTGCTAATGTGGCATACAATGTCGTAAGATATTCTAAATTGTTGTACGATGTTCAAGTGACTAGGACGAATTAATTAGGTTTATTATGGAGTTTTAATGTTTCGTACGGTGATGTAAGGTGCTCTTAGAAGTTGTAACGCGTCCTACATTATTCGAAATTGCTTTTTATGTTGCTAATGTCGCATACAGAGTCGTAACAAGTCCTGAGTTGTCTTACGATTTTCAAAGGACTCGGACGAATTCATTAGGTTTATTATGGAGTTTTATGGTTTCTTATGCTGTTGTTAGGTGTTGTTAGGTGTTTTAAGGCGTACTTGTTTACAAATGTAGTTTTCAAGGTTCTAATATGGCATACAGAGTCTTAAGATGTCCTAACTAGTCGTACGATGTTAAAAGGACTGGCACGAATTCACTAGGTGTATTATGGAGTTTTAACGTTTCGTACGGTGATGTAAGGTGTTCTTTTGAGCTGCAAGGCGTCCTAGATCATACTAACGTTCTTTTCGAGTTGCTAATGTGGCATAAAGAGTAGTAAGATGTCTTAAGTTGTCATACGATGTTCAAAAGACTCGGACGAATTCATTAGGTTTATTATGGAGTTTTAAGTTTACGTACGGTATTGTAATGTGTTGTTAGGAGTTGTAAGGTGTCGTACATTATACTAACTTGCATTTGAAGGTGCTAATGTGGCATACAATGTCGTAAGATATTCTAAATTGTTGTACGATGTTCAAGTGACTAGGACGAATTAATTAGGTTTATTATGGAGTTTTAATGTTTCGTACGGTGATGTAAGGTGCTCTTAGAAGTTGTAACGCGTCCTACATTATTCGAAATTGCTTTTTATGTTGCTAATGTCGCATACAGAGTCGTAACAAGTCCTGAGTTGTCTTACGATTTTCAAAGGACTCGGACGAATTCATTAGGTTTATTATGGAGTTTTATGGTTTCTTATGCTGTTGTAAGGTGTTGTTAGGTGTTTTAAGGCGTACTTATCTACAAACGTAGTTTTCATGGTTCTAATATGGCATACAGAGTCTTAAGATGTCCTAACTAGTCGTACGATGTTAAAAGGACTGGCACGAATTCACTAGGTGTATTATGGAGTTTTAAGGTTTCGTACGGTGATGTAAGGTGTTCTTTTGAGCTGCAAGGCGTCCTAGATCATACTAACGTTCTTTTCGAGTTGCTAATGTGGCATAAAGAGTAGTAAGATGTGTTAAGTTGTCGTACGATGTTCAAAAGACTCGGACGAATTCATTAGGTTTATTATGGAGTTTTAAGTTTACGTACGGTATTGTAATGTGTTGTTAGGAGTTGTAAGGTGTCGTACATTATACTAACCTGCATTTCAAGGTGCTAATGTGGCATACAATGTCGTAAGATATTCTAAATTGTTGTACGATGTTCAAGTGACTAGGACGAATTAATTAGGTTTATTATGGAGTTTTAATGTTTCGTACGGTGATGTAAGGTGCTCTTAGAAGTTGTAACGCGTCCTACATTATTCGAAATTGCTTTTTATGTTGCTAATGTCGCATACAGAGTCGTAACAAGTCCTGAGTTGTCTTACGATTTTCAAAGGACTCGGACGAATTCATTAGGTTTATTATGGAGTTTTATGGTTTCTTATGCTGTTGTTAGGTGTTGTTAGGTGTTTTAAGGCGTACTTATTTACAAATGTAGTTTTCAAGGTTCTAATATGGCATACAGAGTCTTAAGATGTCCTAACTAGTCGTACGATGTTAAAAGGACTGGCACGAATTCACTAGGTGTATTATGGAGTTTTAACGTTTCGTACGGTGATGTAAGGTGTTCTTTTGAGCTGCAAGGCGTCCTAGATCATACTAACGTTCTTTTCGAGTTGCTAATGTGGCATAAAGAGTAGTAAGATGTCTTAAGTTGTCATACGATGTTCAAAAGACTCGGACGAATTCATTAGGTTTATTATGGAGTTTTAAGTTTACGTACGGTATTGTAATGTGTTGTTAGGAGTTGTAAGGTGTCGTACATTATACTAACTTGCATTTCAAGGTGCTAATGTGGCATACAATGTCGTAAGATATTCTAAATTGTTGTACGACGTTCAAGTGACTAGGATGAATTAATTAGGTTTATTATGGAGTTTTAATGTTTCGTACGGTGATGTAAGGTGCTCTTAGAAGTTGTAACGCGTCCTACATTATTCGAAATTGCTTTTTATGTTGCTAATGTCGCATACAGAGTCGTAACAAGTCCTGAGTTGTCTTACGATTTTCAAAGGACTCGGACGAATTCATTAGGTTTATTATGGAGTTTTATGGTTTCTTATGCTGTTGTAAGGTGTTGTTAGGTGTTTTAAGGCGTACTTATCTACAAACTTAGTTTTCATGGTTCTAATATGGCATACAGAGTCTTAAGATGTCCTAACTAGTCGTACGATGTTAAAAGGACTGGCACGAATTCACTAGGTGTATTATGGAGTTTTAAGGTTTCATACGGTGATGTAAGGTGTTCTTTTGAGCTGCAAGGCGTCCTAGATCATACTAACGTTCTTTTCGAGTTGCTAATGTGGCATAAAGAGTAGTAAGATGTGTTAAGTTGTCGTACGATGTTCAAAAGACTCGGACGAATTCATTAGGTTTATTATGGAGTTTTAAGTTTACGTACGGTATTGTAATGTGTTGTTAGGAGTTGTAAGGTGTCGTACATTATACTAACCTGCATTTCAAGGTGCTAATGTGGCATACAATGTCGTAAGATATTCTAAATTGTTGTACGATGTTCAAGTGACTAGGACGAATTAATAAGGTTTATTATGGAGTTTTAATGTTTCGTACGGTGATGTAAGGTGCTCTTAGAAGTTGTAACGCGTCCTACATTATTCGAAATTGCTTTTTATGTTGCTAATGTCGCATACAGAGTCGTAACAAGTCCTGAGTTGTCTTACGATTTTCAAAGGACTCGGACGAATTCATTAGGTTTATTATGGAGTTTTATGGTTTCTTATGCTGTTGTTAGGTGTTGTTAGGTGTTTTAAGGCGTACTTGTTTACAAATGTAGTTTTCAAGGTTCTAATATGGCATACAGAGTCTTAAGATGTCCTAACTAGTCGTACGATGTTAAAAGGACTGGCATGAATTCACTAGGTGTATTATGGAGTTTTAACGTTTCGTACGGTGATGTAAGGTGTTCTTTTGAGCTGCAAGGCGTCCTAGATCATACTAACGTTCTTTTCGAGTTGCTAATGTGGCATAAAGAGTAGTAAGATGTCTTAAGTTGTCATACGATGTTCAAAAGACTCGGACGAATTCATTAGGTTTATTATGGAGTTTTAAGTTTACGTACGGTATTGTAATGTGTTGTTAGGAGTTGTAAGGTGTCGTACATTATACTAACTTGCATTTGAAGGTGCTAATGTGGCATACAATGTCGTAAGATATTCTAAATTGTTGTACGACGTTCAAGTGACTAGGATGAATTAATTAGGTTTATTATGGAGTTTTAATGTTTCGTACGGTGATGTAAGGTGCTCTTAGAAGTTGTAACGCGTCCTACATTATTCGAAATTGCTTTTTATGTTGCTAATGTCGCATACAGAGTCGTAACAAGTCCTGAGTTGTCTTACGATTTTCAAAGGACTCGGACGAATTCATTAGGTTTATTATGGAGTTTTATGGTTTCTTATGCTGTTGTAAGGTGTTGTTAGGTGTTTTAAGGCGTACTTATCTACAAACTTAGTTTTCATGGTTCTAATATGGCATACAGAGTCTTAAGATGTCCTAACTAGTCGTACGATGTTAAAAGGACTGGCACGAATTCACTAGGTGTATTATGGAGTTTTAAGGTTTCATACGGTGATGTAAGGTGTTCTTTTGAGCTGCAAGGCGTCCTAGATCATACTAACGTTCTTTTCGAGTTGCTAATGTGGCATAAAGAGTAGTAAGATGTGTTAAGTTGTCGTACGATGTTCAAAAGACTCGGACGAATTCATTAGGTTTATTATGGAGTTTTAAGTTTACGTACGGTATTGTAATGTGTTGTTAGGAGTTGTAAGGTGTCGTACATTATACTAACCTGCATTTCAAGGTGCTAATGTGGCATACAATGTCGTAAGATATTCTAAATTGTTGTACGATGTTCAAGTGACTAGGACGAATTAATAAGGTTTATTATGGAGTTTTAATGTTTCGTACGGTGATGTAAGGTGCTCTTAGAAGTTGTAACGCGTCCTACATTATTCGAAATTGCTTTTTATGTTGCTAATGTCGCATACAGAGTCGTAACAAGTCCTGAGTTGTCTTACGATTTTCAAAGGACTCGGACGAATTCATTAGGTTTATTATGGAGTTTTATGGTTTCTTATGCTGTTGTTAGGTGTTGTTAGGTGTTTTAAGGCGTACTTGTTTACAAATGTAGTTTTCAAGGTTCTAATATGGCATACAGAGTCTTAAGATGTCCTAACTAGTCGTACGATGTTAAAAGGACTGGCATGAATTCACTAGGTGTATTATGGAGTTTTAACGTTTCGTACGGTGATGTAAGGTGTTCTTTTGAGCTGCAAGGCGTCCTAGATCATACTAACGTTCTTTTCGAGTTGCTAATGTGGCATAAAGAGTAGTAAGATGTCTTAAGTTGTCATACGATGTTCAAAAGACTCGGACGAATTCATTAGGTTTATTATGGAGTTTTAAGTTTACGTACGGTATTGTAATGTGTTGTTAGGAGTTGTAAGGTGTCGTACATTATACTAACTTGCATTTGAAGGTGCTAATGTGGCATACAATGTCGTAAGATATTCTAAATTGTTGTACGATGTTCAAGTGACTAGGACGAATTAATTAGGTTTATTATGGAGTTTTAATGTTTCGTACGGTGATGTAAGGTGCTCTTAGAAGTTGTAACGCGTCCTACATTATTCGAAATTGCTTTTTATGTTGCTAATGTCGCATACAGAGTCGTAACAAGTCCTGAGTTGTCTTACGATTTTCAAAGGACTCGGACGAATTCATTAGGTTTATTATGGAGTTTTATGGTTTCTTATGCTGTTGTAAGGTGTTGTTAGGTGTTTTAAGGCGTACTTATCTACAAACGTAGTTTTCATGGTTCTAATATGGCATACAGAGTCTTAAGATGTCCTAACTAGTCGTACGATGTTAAAAGGACTGGCACGAATTCACTAGGTGTATTATGGAGTTTTAAGGTTTCGTACGGTGATGTAAGGTGTTCTTTTGAGCTGCAAGGCGTCCTAGATCATACTAACGTTCTTTTCGAGTTGCTAATGTGGCATAAAGAGTAGTAAGATGTGTTAAGTTGTCGTACGATGTTCAAAAGACTCGGACGAATTCATTAGGTTTATTATGGAGTTTTAAGTTTACGTACGGTATTGTAATGTGTTGTTAGGAGTTGTAAGGTGTCGTACATTATACTAACCTGCATTTCAAGGTGCTAATGTGGCATACAATGTCGTAAGATATTCTAAATTGTTGTACGATGTTCAAGTGACTAGGACGAATTAATTAGGTTTATTATGGAGTTTTAATGTTTCGTACGGTGATGTAAGGTGCTCTTAGAAGTTGTAACGCGTCCTACATTATTCGAAATTGCTTTTTATGTTGCTAATGTCGCATACAGAGTCGTAACAAGTCCTGAGTTGTCTTACGATTTTCAAAGGACTCGGACGAATTCATTAGGTTTATTATGGAGTTTTATGGTTTCTTATGCTGTTGTTAGGTGTTGTTAGGTGTTTTAAGGCGTACTTATTTACAAATGTAGTTTTGAAGGTTCTAATATGGCATACAGAGTCTTAAGATGTCCTAACTAGTCGTACGATGTTAAAAGGACTGGCACGAATTCACTAGGTGTATTATGGAGTTTTAACGTTTCGTACGGTGATGTAAGGTGTTCTTTTGAGCTGCAAGGCGTCCTAGATCATACTAACGTTCTTTTCGAGTTGCTAATGTGGCATAAAGAGTAGTAAGATGTCTTAAGTTGTCATACAATGTTCAAAAGACTCGGACGAATTCATTAGGTTTATTATGGAGTTTTAAGTTTACGTACGGTATTGTAATGTGTTGTTAGGAGTTGTAAGGTGTCGTACATTATACTAACTTGCATTTCAAGGTGCTAATGTGGCATACAATGTCGTAAGATATTCTAAATTGTTGTACGATGTTCAAGTGACTAGGACGAATTAATTAGGTTTATTATGGAGTTTTAATGTTTCGTACGGTGATGTAAGGTGCTCTTTGAAGTTGTAACGCGTCCTACATTATTCGAAATTGCTTTTTATGTTGCTAATGTCGCATACAGAGTCGTAACAAGTCCTGAGTTGTCTTACGAATTTCAAAGGACTCGGACGAATTCATTAGGTTTATTATGGAGTTTTATGGTTTCTTATGCTGTTGTAAGGTGTTGTTAGGTGTTTTAAGGCGTACTTATCTACAAACGTAGTTTTCATGGTTCTAATATGGCATACAGAGTCTTAAGATGTCCTAACTAGTCGTACGATGTTAAAAGGACTGGCACGAATTCACTAGGTGTATTATGGAGTTTTAAGGTTTCGTACGGTGATGTAAGGTGTTCTTTTGAGCTGCAAGGCGTCCTAGATCATACTAACGTTCTTTTCGAGTTGCTAATGTGGCATAAAGAGTAGTAAGATGTGTTAAGTTGTCGTACGATGTTCAAAAGACTCGGACGAATTCATTAGGTTTATTATGGAGTTTTAAGTTTACGTACGGTATTGTAATGTGTTGTTAGGAGTTGTAAGGTGTCGTACATTATACTAACTTGCATTTCAAGGTGCTAATGTGGCATACAATGTCATAAGATATTCTAAATTGTTGTACGATGTTCAAGTGACTAGGACGAATTAATTAGGTTTATTATGGAGTTTTAATGTTTCGTACGGTGATGTAAGGTGGTCTTAGAAGTTGTAACGCGTCCTACATTATTCGAAATTGCTTTTTATGTTGCTAATGTCGCATACAGAGTCGTAACAAGTCCTGAGTTGTCTTACGATTTTCAAAGAACTCGGACGAATTCATTAGGTTTATTATGGAGTTTTATGGTTTCTTATGCTGTTGTAAGGTGTTGTTAGGTGTTTTAAGGCGTACTTATCTACAAACGTAGTTTTCATGGTTCTAATATGGCATACAGAGTCTTAAGATGTCCTAACTAGTCGTACGATGTTAAAAGGACTGGCACGAATTCACTAGGTGTATTATGGAGTTTTAAGGTTTCGTACGGTGATGTAAGGTGTTCTTTTGAGCTGCAAGGCGTCCTAGATCATACTAACGTTCTTTTCGAGTTGCTAATGTGGCATAAAGAGTAGTAAGATGTGTTAAGTTGTCGTACGATGTTCAAAAGACTCGGACGAATTCATTAGCTTTATTATGGAGTTTTAAGTTTACGTACGGTATTGTAATGTGTTGTTAGGAGTTGTAAGGTGTCGTACATTATACTAACCTGCATTTCAAGGTGCTAATGTGGCATACAATGTCGTAAGATATTCTAAATTGTTGTACGATGTTCAAGTGACTAGGACGAATTAATTAGGTTTATTATGGAGTTTTAATGTTTCGTACGGTGATGTAAGGTGCTCTTAGAAGTTGTAACGCGTCCTACATTATTCGAAATTGCTTTTTATGTTGCTAATGTCGCATACAGAGTCGTAACAAGTCCTGAGTTGTCTTACGATTTTCAAAGGACTCGGACGAATTCATTAGGTTTATTATGGAGTTTTATGGTTTCTTATGCTGTTGTTAGGTGTTGTTAGGTGTTTTAAGGCGTACTTATCTACAAACGTAGTTTTCATGGTTCTAATATGGCATACAGAGTCTTAAGATGTCCTAACTAGTCGTACGATGTTAAAAGGACTGGCACGAATTCACTAGGTGTATTATGGAGTTTTAAGGTTTCGTACGGTGATGTAAGGTGTTCTTTTGAGCTGCAAGGCGTCCTAGATCATACTAACGTTCTTTTCGAGTTGCTAATGTGGCATAAAGAGTAGTAAGATGTGTTAAGTTGTCGTACGATGTTCAAAAGACTCGGACGAATTCATTAGCTTTATTATGGAGTTTTAAGTTTACGTACGGTATTGTAATGTGTTGTTAGGAGTTGTAAGGTGTCGTACATTATACTAACTTGCATTTCAAGGTGCTAATGTGGCATACAATGTCGTAAGATATTCTAAATTGTTGTACTATGTTCAAGTGACTAGGACGAATTAATTAGGTTTATTATGGAGTTTTAATGTTTCGTACGGTGATGTAAGGTGCTCTTAGAAGTTGTAACGCGTCCTACATTATTCGAAATTGCTTTTTATGTTGCTAATGTCGCATACAGAGTCGTAACAAGTCCTGAGTTGTCTTACGATTTTCAAAGGACTCGGACGAATTCATTAGGTTTATTATGGAGTTTTATGGTTTCTTATGCTGTTGTAAGGTGTTGTTAGGTGTTTTAAGGCGTACTTATCTACAAACGTAGTTTTCATGGTTCTAATATGGCATACAGAGTCTTAAGATGTCCTAACTAGTCGTACGATGTTAAAAGGACTGGCACGAATTCACTAGGTGTATTATGGAGTTTTAAGGTTTCGTACGGTGATGTAAGGTGTTCTTTTGAGCTGCAAGGCGTCCTAGATCATACTAACGTTCTTTTCGAGTTGCTAATGTGGCATAAAGAGTAGTAAGATGTGTTAAGTTGTCGTACGATGTTCAAAAGACTCGGACGAATTCATTAGCTTTATTATGGAGTTTTAAGTTTACGTACGGTATTGTAATGTGTTGTTAGGAGTTGTAAGGTGTCGTACATTATACTAACCTGCATTTCAAGGTGCTAATGTGGCATACAATGTCGTAAGATATTCTAAATTGTTGTACGATGTTCAAGTGACTAGGACGAATTAATTAGGTTTATTATGGAGTTTTAATGTTTCGTACGGTGATGTAAGGTGCTCTTAGAAGTTGTAACGCGTCCTACATTATTCGAAATTGCTTTTTATGTTGCTAATGTCGCATACAGAGTCGTAACAAGTCCTGAGTTGTCTTACGATTTTCAAAGGACTCGGACGAATTCATTAGGTTTATTATGGAGTTTTATGGTTTCTTATGCTGTTGTTAGGTGTTGTTAGGTGTTTTAAGGCGTACTAATCTACAAACGTAGTTTTCATGGTTCTAATATGGCATACAGAGTCTTAAGATGTCCTAACTAGTCGTACGATGTTAAAAGGACTGGCACGAATTCACTAGGTGTATTATGGAGTTTTAAGGTTTCGTACGGTGATGTAAGGTGTTCTTTTGAGCTGCAAGGCGTCCTAGATCATACTAACGTTCTTTTCGAGTTGCTAATGTGGCATAAAGAGTAGTAAGATGTGTTAAGTTGTCGTACGATGTTCAAAAGACTCGGACGAATTCATTAGCTTTATTATGGAGTTTTAAGTTTACGTACGGTATTGTAATGTGTTGTTAGGAGTTGTAAGGTGTCGTACATTATACTAACTTGCATTTCAAGGTGCTAATGTGGCATACAATGTCGTAAGATATTCTAAATTGTTGTACTATGTTCAAGTGACTAGGACGAATTAATTAGGTTTATTATGGAGTTTTAATGTTTCGTACGGTGATGTAAGGTGCTCTTAGAAGTTGTAACGCGTCCTACATTATTCGAAATTGCTTTTTATGTTGCTAATGTCGCATACAGAGTCGTAACAAGTCCTGAGTTGTCTTACGATTTTCAAAGGACTCGGACGAATTCATTAGGTTTATTATGGAGTTTTATGGTTTCTTATGCTGTTGTAAGGTGTTGTTAGGTGTTTTAAGGCGTACTTATCTACAAACGTAGTTTTCATGGTTCTAATATGGCATACAGAGTCTTAAGATGTCCTAACTAGTCGTACGATGTTAAAAGGACTGGCACGAATTCACTAGGTGTATTATGGAGTTTTAAGGTTTCGTACGGTGATGTAAGGTGTTCTTTTGAGCTGCAAGGCGTCCTAGATCATACTAACGTTCTTTTCGAGTTGCTAATGTGGCATAAAGAGTAGTAAGATGTGTTAAGTTGTCGTACGATGTTCAAAAGACTCGGACGAATTCATTAGCTTTATTATGGAGTTTTAAGTTTACGTACGGTATTGTAATGTGTTGTTAGGAGTTGTAAGGTGTCGTACATTATACTAACCTGCATTTCAAGGTGCTAATGTGGCATACAATGTCGTAAGATATTCTAAATTGTTGTACGATGTTCAAGTGACTAGGACGAATTAATTAGGTTTATTATGGAGTTTTAATGTTTCGTACGGTGATGTAAGGTGCTCTTAGAAGTTGTAACGCGTCCTACATTATTCGAAATTGCTTTTTATGTTGCTAATGTCGCATACAGAGTCGTAACAAGTCCTGAGTTGTCTTACGATTTTCAAAGGACTCGGACGAATTCATTAGGTTTATTATGGAGTTTTATGGTTTCTTATGCTGTTGTTAGGTGTTGTTAGGTGTTTTAAGGCGTACTTATCTACAAACGTAGTTTTCATGGTTCTAATATGGCATACAGAGTCTTAAGATGTCCTAACTAGTCGTACGATGTTAAAAGGACTGGCACGAATTCACTAGGTGTATTATGGAGTTTTAAGGTTTCGTACGGTGATGTAAGGTGTTCTTTTGAGCTGCAAGGCGTCCTAGATCATACTAACGTTCTTTTCGAGTTGCTAATGTGGCATAAAGAGTAGTAAGATGTGTTAAGTTGTCGTACGATGTTCAAAAGACTCGGACGAATTCATTAGCTTTATTATGGAGTTTTAAGTTTACGTACGGTATTGTAATGTGTTGTTAGGAGTTGTAAGGTGTCGTACATTATACTAACTTGCATTTCAAGGTGCTAATGTGGCATACAATGTCGTAAGATATTCTAAATTGTTGTACTATGTTCAAGTGACTAGGACGAATTAATTAGGTTTATTATGGAGTTTTAATGTTTCGTACGGTGATGTAAGGTGCTCTTAGAAGTTGTAACGCGTCCTACATTATTCGAAATTGCTTTTTATGTTGCTAATGTCGCATACAGAGTCGTAACAAGTCCTGAGTTGTCTTACGATTTTCAAAGGACTCGGACGAATTCATTAGGTTTATTATGGAGTTTTATGGTTTCTTATGCTGTTGTAAGGTGTTGTTAGGTGTTTTAAGGCGTACTTATCTACAAACGTAGTTTTCATGGTTCTAATATGGCATACAGAGTCTTAAGATGTCCTAACTAGTCGTACGATGTTAAAAGGACTGGCACGAATTCACTAGGTGTATTATGGAGTTTTAAGGTTTCGTACGGTGATGTAAGGTGTTCTTTTGAGCTGCAAGGCGTCCTAGATCATACTAACGTTCTTTTCGAGTTGCTAATGTGGCATAAAGAGTAGTAAGATGTGTTAAGTTGTCGTACGATGTTCAAAAGACTCGGACGAATTCATTAGGTTAATTATGGAGTTTTAAGTTTACGTACGGTATTGTAATGTGTTGTTAGGAGTTGTAAGGTGTCGTACATTATACTAACCTGCATTTCAAGGTGCTAATGTGGCATACAATGTCGTAAGATATTCTAAATTGTTGTACGATGTTCAAGTGACTAGGACGAATTAATTAGGTTTATTATGGAGTTTTAATGTTTCGTACGGTGATGTAAGGTGCTCTTAGAAGTTGTAACGCGTCCTACATTATTCGAAATTGCTTTTTATGTTGCTAATGTCGCATACAGAGTCGTAACAAGTCCTGAGTTGTCTTACGATTTTCAAAGGACTCGGACGAATTCATTAGGTTTATTATGGAGTTTTATGGTTTCTTATGCTGTTGTAAGGTGTTGTTAGGTGTTTTAAGGCGTACTTATCTACAAACGTAGTTTTCAAGGTTCTAATATGGCATACAGAGTCTTAAGATGTCCTAACTAGTCGTACGATGTTAAAAGGACTGGCACGAATTCACTAGGTGTATTATGGAGTTTTAAGGTTTCGTACGGTGATGTAAGGTGTTCTTTTGAGCTGCAAGGCGTCCTAGATCATACTAACGTTCTTTTCGAGTTGCTAATGTGGCATAAAGAGTAGTAAGATGTGTTAAGTTGTCGTACGATGTTCAAAAGACTCGGACGAATTCATTAGGTTAATTATGGAGTTTTAAGTTTACGTACGGTATTGTAATGTGTTGTTAGGAGTTGTAAGGTGTCGTACATTATACTAACCTGCATTTCAAGGTGCTAATGTGGCATACAATGTCGTAAGATATTCTAAATTGTTGTACGATGTTCAAGTGACTAGGACGAATTAATTAGGTTTATTATGGAGTTTTAATGTTTCGTACGGTGATGTAAGGTGCTCTTAGAAGTTGTAACGCGTCCTACATTATTCGAAATTGCTTTTTATGTTGCTAATGTCGCATACAGAGTCGTAACAAGTCCTGAGTTGTCTTACGATTTTCAAAGGACTCGGACGAATTCATTAGGTTTATTATGGAGTTTTATGGTTTCTTATGCTGTTGTTAGGTGTTGTTAGGTGTTTTAAGGCGTACTTATTTACAAATGTAGTTTTCAAGGTTCTAATATGGCATACAGAGTCTTAAGATGTCCTAACTAGTCGTACGATGTTAAAAGGACTGGCACGAATTCACTAGGTGTATTATGGAGTTTTAACGTTTCGTACGGTGATGTAAGGTGTTCTTTTGAGCTGCAAGGCGTCCTAGATCATACTAACGTTCTTTTCGAGTTGCTAATGTGGCATAAAGAGTAGTAAGATGTCTTAAGTTGTCATACAATGTTCAAAAGACTCGGACGAATTCATTAGGTTTATTATGGAGTTTTAAGTTTACGTACGGTATTGTAATGTGTTGTTAGGAGTTGTAAGGTGTCGTACATTATACTAACTTGCATTTCAAGGTGCTAATGTGGCATACAATGTCGTAAGATATTCTAAATTGTTGTACGATGTTCAAGTGACTAGGACGAATTAATTAGGTTTATTATGGAGTTTTAATGTTTCGTACGGTGATGTAAGGTGCTCTTAGAAGTTGTAACGCGTCCTACATTATTCGAAATTGCTTTTTATGTTGCTAATGTCGCATACAGAGTCGTAACAAGTCCTGAGTTGTCTTACGATTTTCAAAGGACACGGACGAATTCATTAGGTTTATTATGGAGTTTTATGGTTTCTTATGCTGTTGTAAGGTGTTGTTAGGTGTTTTAAGGCGTACTTATCTACAAACGTAGTTTTCATGGTTCTAATATGGCATACAGAGTCTTAAGATGTCCTAACTAGTCGTACGATGTTAAAAGGACTGGCACGAATTCACTAGGTGTATTATGGAGTTGTAAGGTTTCGTACGGTGATGTAAGGTGTTCTTTTGAGCTGCAAGGCGTCCTAGATCATACTAACGTTCTTTTCGAGTTGCTAATGTGGCATAAAGAGTAGTAAGATGTGTTAAGTTGTCGTACGATGTTCAAAAGACTCGGACGAATTCATTAGGTTTATTATGGAGTTTTAAGTTTACGTACGGTATTGTAATGTGTTGTTAGGAGTTGTAAGGTGTCGTACATTATACTAACTTGCATTTCAAGGTGCTAATGTGGCATACAATGTCGTAAGATATTCTAAATTGTTGTACGATGTTCAAGTGACTAGGACGAATTAATTAGGTTTATTATGGAGTTTTAATGTTTCGTACGGTGATGTAAGGTGCTCTTAGAAGTTGTAACGCGTCCTACATTATTCGAAATTGCTTTTTATGTTGCTAATGTCGCATACAGAGTCGTAACAAGTCCTGAGTTGTCTTACGATTTTCAAAGGACTCGGACGAATTCATTAGGTTTATTATGGAGTTTTATGGTTTCTTATGCTGTTGTTAGGTGTTGTTAGGTGTTTTAAGGCGTACTTATTTACAAATGTAGTTTTCAAGGTTCTAATATGGCATACAGAGTCTTAAGATGTCCTAACTAGTCGTACGATGTTAAAAGGACTGGCACGAATTCACTAGGTGTATTATGGAGTTTTAACGTTTCGTACGGTGATGTAAGGTGTTCTTTTGAGCTGCAAGGCGTCCTAGATCATACTAACGTTCTTTTCGAGTTGCTAATGTGGCATAAAGAGTAGTAAGATGTCTTAAGTTGTCATACAATGTTCAAAAGACTCGGACGAATTCATTAGGTTTATTATGGAGTTTTAAGTTTACGTACGGTATTGTAATGTGTTGTTAGGAGTTGTAAGGTGTCGTACATTATACTAACTTGCATTTCAAGGTGCTAATGTGGCATACAATGTCGTAAGATATTCTAAATTGTTGTACGATGTTCAAGTGACTAGGACGAATTAATTAGGTTTATTATGGAGTTTTAATGTTTCGTACGGTGATGTAAGGTGCTCTTAGAAGTTGTAACGCGTCCTACATTATTCGAAATTGCTTTTTATGTTGCTAATGTCGCATACAGAGTCGTAACAAGTCCTGAGTTGTCTTACGATTTTCAAAGGACTCGGACGAATTCATTAGGTTTATTATGGAGTTTTATGGTTTCTTATGCTGTTGTAAGGTGTTGTTAGGTGTTTTAAGGCGTACTTATCTACAAACGTAGTTTTCATGGTTCTAATATGGCATACAGAGTCTTAAGATGTCCTAACTAGTCGTACGATGTTAAAAGGACTGGCACGAATTCACTAGGTGTATTATGGAGTTGTAAGGTTTCGTACGGTGATGTAAGGTGTTCTTTTGAGCTGCAAGGCGTCCTAGATCATACTAACGTTCTTTTCGAGTTGCTAATGTGGCATAAAGAGTAGTAAGATGTGTTAAGTTGTCGTACGATGTTCAAAAGACTCGGACGAATTCATTAGGTTTATTATGGAGTTTTAAGTTTACGTACGGTATTGTAATGTGTTGTTAGGAGTTGTAAGGTGTCGTACATTATACTAACTTGCATTTCAAGGTGCTAGTGTGGCATACAATGTCGTAAGATATTCTAAATTGTTGTACGATGTTCAAGTGACTAGGACGAATTAATTAGGTTTATTATGGAGTTTTAATGTTTCGTACGGTGATGTAAGGTGCTCTTAGAAGTTGTAACGCGTCCTACATTATTCGAAATTGCTTTTTATGTTGCTAATGTCGCATACAAAGTCGTAACAAGTCCTGAGTTGTCTTACGATTTTCAAAGGACTCGGACGAATTCATTAGGTTTATTATGGAGTTTTATGGTTTCTTATGCTGTTGTAAGGTGTTGTTAGGTGTTTTAAGGCGTACTTATCTACAAACGTAGTTTTCATGGTTCTAATATGGCATACAGAGTCTTAAGATGTCCTAACTAGTCGTACGATGTTAAAAGGACTGGCACGAATTCACTAGGTGTATTATGGAGTTTTAAGGTTTCGTACGGTGATGTAAGGTGTTCTTTTGAGCTGCAAGGCGTCCTAGATCATACTAACGTTCTTTTCGAGTTGCTAATGTGGCATAAAGAGTAGTAAGATGTGTTAAGTTGTCGTACGATGTTCAATAGACTCGGACGAATTCATTAGCTTTATTATGGAGTTTTAAGTTTACGTACGGTATTGTAATGTGTTGTTAGGAGTTGTAAGGTGTCGTACATTATACTAACCTGCATTTCAAGGTGCTAATGTGGCATACAATGTCGTAAGATATTCTAAATTGTTGTACGATGTTCAAGTGACTAGGACGAATTAATTAGGTTTATTATGGAGTTTTAATGTTTCGTACGGTGATGTAAGGTGCTCTTAGAAGTTGTAACGCGTCCTACATTATTCGAAATTGCTTTTTATGTTGCTAATGTCGCATACAGAGTCGTAACAAGTCCTGAGTTGTCTTACGATTTTCAAAGGACTCGGACGAATTCATTAGGTTTATTATGGAGTTTTATGGTTTCTTATGCTGTTGTTAGGTGTTGTTAGGTGTTTTAAGGCGTACTTATTTACAAATGTAGTTTTCAAGGTTCTAATATGGCATACAGAGTCTTAAGATGTCCTAACTAGTCGTACGATGTTAAAAGGACTGGCACGAATTCACTAGGTGTATTATGGAGTTTTAACGTTTCGTACGGTGATGTAAGGTGTTCTTTTGAGCTGCAAGGCGTCCTAGATCATACTAACGTTCTTTTCGAGTTGCTAATGTGGCATAAAGAGTAGTAAGATGTCTTAAGTTGTCATACAATGTTCAAAAGACTCGGACGAATTCATTAGGTTTATTATGGAGTTTTAAGTTTACGTACGGTATTGTAATGTGTTGTTAGGAGTTGTAAGGTGTCGTACATTATACTAACTTGCATTTCAAGGTGCTAATGTGGCATACAATGTCGTAAGATATTCTAAATTGTTGTACGATGTTCAAGTGACTAGGACGAATTAATTAGGTTTATTATGGAGTTTTAATGTTTCGTACGGTGATGTAAGGTGCTCTTAGAAGTTGTAACGCGTCCTACATTATTCGAAATTGCTTTTTATGTTGCTAATGTCGCATACAGAGTCGTAACAAGTCCTGAGTTGTTTTACGATTTTCAAAGGACTCGGACGAATTCATTAGGTTTATTATGGAGTTTTATGGTTTCTTATGCTGTTGTAAGGTGTTGTTAGGTGTTTTAAGGCGTACTTATCTACAAACGTAGTTTTCATGGTTCTAATATGGCATACAGAGTCTTAAGATGTCCTAACTAGTCGTACGATGTTAAAAGGACTGGCACGAATTCACTAGGTGTATTATGGAGTTTTAAGGTTTCGTACGGTGATGTAAGGTGTTCTTTTGAGCTGCAAGGCGTCCTAGATCATACTAACGTTCTTTTCGAGTTGCTAATGTGGCATAAAGAGTAGTAAGATGTGTTAAGTTGTCGTACGATGTTCAAAAGACTCGGACGAATTCATTAGGTTTATTATGGAGTTTTAAGTTTACGTACGGTATTGTAATGTGTTGTTAGGAGTTGTAAGGTGTCGTACATTATACTAACTTGCATTTCAAGGTGCTAATGTGGCATAAAATGTCGTAAGATATTCTAAATTGTTGTACGATGTTCAAGTGACTAGGACGAATTAATTAGGTTTATTATGGAGTTTTAATGTTTCGTACGGTGATGTAAGGTGCTCTTAGAAGTTGTAACGCGTCCTACATTATTCGAAATTGCTTTTTATGTTGCTAATGTCGCATACAGAGTCGTAACAAGTCCTGAGTTGTCTTACGATTTTCAAAGGACTCGGACGAATTCATTAGGTTTATTATGGAGTTTTATGGTTTCTTATGCTGTTGTAAGGTGTTGTTAGGTGTTTTAAGGCGTACTTATCTACAAACGTAGTTTTCATGGTTCTAATATGGCATACAGAGTCTTAAGATGTCCTAACTAGTCGTACGATGTTAAAAGGACTGGCACGAATTCACTAGGTGTATTATGGAGTTTTAAGGTTTCGTACGGTGATGTAAGGTGTTCTTTTGAGCTGCAAGGCGTCCTAGATCATACTAACGTTCTTTTCGAGTTGCTAATGTGGCATAAAGAGTAGTAAGATGTGTTAAGTTGTCGTACGATGTTCAAAAGACTCGGACGAATTCATTAGCTTTATTATGAAGTTTTAAGTTTACGTACGGTATTGTAATGTGTTGTTAGGAGTTGTAAGGTGTCGTACATTATACTAACCTGCATTTCAAGGTGCTAATGTGGCATACAATGTCGTAAGATATTCTAAATTGTTGTACGATGTTCAAGTGACTAGGACGAATTAATTAGGTTTATTATGGAGTTTTAATGTTTCGTACGGTGATGTAAGGTGCTCTTAGAAGTTGTAACGCGTCCTACATTATTCGAAATTGCTTTTTATGTTGCTAATGTCGCATACAGAGTCGTAACAAGTCCTGAGTTGTCTTACGATTTTCAAAGGACTCGGACGAATTCATTAGGTTTATTATGCAGTTTTATGGTTTCTTATGCTGTTGTTAGGTGTTGTTAGGTGTTTTAAGGCGTACTTATTTCCAAATGTAGTTTTCAAGGTTCTAATATGGCATACAGAGTCTTAAGATGTCCTAACTAGTCGTACGATGTTAAAAGGACTGGCACGAATTCACTAGGTGTATTATGGAGTTTTAACGTTTCGTACGGTGATGTAAGGTGTTCTTTTGAGCTGCAAGGCGTCCTAGATCATACTAACGTTCTTTTCGAGTTGCTAATGTGGCATAAAGAGTAGTAAGATGTCTTAAGTTGTCATACAATGTTCAAAAGACTCGGACGAATTCATTAGGTTTATTATGGAGTTTTAAGTTTACGTACGGTATTGTAATGTGTTGTTAGGAGTTGTAAGGTGTCGTACATTATACTAACTTGCATTTCAAGGTGCTAATGTGGCATACAATGTCGTAAGATATTCTAAATTGTTGTACGATGTTCAAGTGACTAGGACGAATTAATTAGGTTTATTATGGAGTTTTAATGTTTCGTACGGTGATGTAAGGTGCTCTTAGAAGTTGTAACGCGTCCTACATTATTCGAAATTGCTTTTTATGTTGCTAATGTCGCATACAGAGTCGTAACAAGTCCTGAGTTGTTTTACGATTTTCAAAGGACTCGGACGAATTCATTAGGTTTATTATGGAGTTTTATGGTTTCTTATGCTGTTGTAAGGTGTTGTTAGGTGTTTTAAGGCGTACTTATCTACAAACGTAGTTTTCATGGTTCTAATATGGCATACAGAGTCTTAAGATGTCCTAACTAGTCGTACGATGTTAAAATGACTGGCACGAATTCACTAGGTGTATTATGGAGTTTTAAGGTTTCGTACGGTGATGTAAGGTGTTCTTTTGAGCTGCAAGGCGTCCTAGATCATACTAACGTTCTTTTCGAGTTGCTAATGTGGCATAAAGAGTAGTAAGATGTGTTAAGTTGTCGTACGATGTTCAAAAGACTCGGACGAATTCATTAGGTTTATTATGGAGTTTTAAGTTTACGTACGGTATTGTAATGTGTTGTTAGGAGTTGTAAGGTGTCGTACATTATACTAACTTGCATTTCAAGGTGCTAATGTGGCATACAATGTCGTAAGATATTCTAAATTGTTGTACGATGTTCAAGTGACTAGGACGAATTAATTAGGTTTATTATGGAGTTTTAATGTTTCGTACGGTGATGTAAGGTGCTCTTAGAAGTTGTAACGCGTCCTACATTATTCGAAATTGCTTTTTATGTTGCTAATGTCGCATACAGAGTCGTAACAAGTCCTGAGTTGTCTTACGATTTTCAAAGGACTCGGACGAATTCATTAGGTTTATTATGGAGTTTTATGGTTTCTTATGCTGTTGTAAGGTGTTGTTAGGTGTTTTAAGGCGTACTTATCTACAAACGTAGTTTTCATGGTTCTAATATGGCATACAGAGTCTTAAGATGTCCTAACTAGTCGTACGATGTTAAAAGGACTGGCACGAATTCACTAGGTGTATTATGGAGTTTTAAGGTTTCGTACGGTGATGTAAGGTGTTCTTTTGAGCTGCAAGGCGTCCTAGATCATACTAACGTTCTTTTCGAGTTGCTAATGTGGCATAAAGAGTAGTAAGATGTGTTAAGTTGTCGTACGATGTTCAAAAGACTCGGACGAATTCATTAGCTTTATTATGGAGTTTTAAGTTTACGTACGGTATTGTAATGTGTTGTTAGGAGTTGTAAGGTGTCGTACATTATACTAACCTGCATTTCAAGGTGCTAATGTGGCATACAATGTCGTAAGATATTCTAAATTGTTGTACGATGTTCAAGTGACTAGGACGAATTAATTAGGTTTATTATGGAGTTTTAATGTTTCGTACGGTGATGTAAGGTGCTCTTAGAAGTTGTAACGCGTCCTACGTTATTCGAAATTGCTTTTTATGTTGCTAATGTCGCATACAGAGTCGTAACAAGTCCTGAGTTGTCTTACGATTTTCAAAGGACTCGGACGAATTCATTAGGTTTATTATGGAGTTTTATGGTTTCTTATGCTGTTGTTAGGTGTTGTTAGGTGTTTTAAGGCGTACTTATTTACAAATGTAGTTTTCAAGGTTCTAATATGGCATACAGAGTCTTAAGATGTCCTAACTAGTCGTACGATGTTAAAAGGACTGGCACGAATTCACTAGGTGTATTATGGAGTTTTAACGTTTCGTACGGTGATGTAAGGTGTTCTTTTGAGCTGCAAGGCGTCCTAGATCATACTAACGTTCTTTTCGAGTTGCTAATGTGGCATAAAGAGTAGTAAGATGTCTTAAGTTGTCATACAATGTTCAAAAGACTCGGACGAATTCATTAGGTTTATTATGGAGTTTTAAGTTTACGTACGGTATTGTAATGTGTTGTTAGGAGTTGTAAGGTGTCGTACATTATACTAACTTGCATTTCAAGGTGCTAATGTGGCATACAATGTCGTAAGATATTCTAAATTGTTGTACGATGTTCAAGTGACTAGGACGAATTAATTAGGTTTATTATGGAGTTTTAATGTTTCGTACGGTGATGTAAGGTGCTCTTAGAAGTTGTAACGCGTCCTACATTATTCGAAATTGCTTTTTATGTTGCTAATGTCGCATACAGAGTCGTAACAAGTCCTGAGTTGTCTTACGATTTTCAAAGGACTCGGACGAATTCATTAGGTTTATTATGGAGTTTTATGGTTTCTTATGCTGTTGTAAGGTGTTGTTAGGTGTTTTAAGGCGTACTTATCTACAAACGTAGTTTTCATGGTTCTAATATGGCATACAGAGTCTTAAGATGTCCTAACTAGTCGTACGATGTTAAAAGGACTGGCACGAATTCACTAGGTGTATTATGGAGTTTTAAGGTTTCGTACGGTGATGTAAGGTGTTCTTTTGAGCTGCAAGGCGTCCTAGATCATACTAACGTTCTTTTCGAGTTGCTAATGTGGCATAAAGAGTAGTAAGATGTGTTAAGTTGTCGTACGATGTTCAAAAGACTCGGACGAATTCATTAGGTTTATTATGGAGTTTTAAGTTTACGTACGGTATTGTAATGTGTTGTTAGGAGTTGTAAGGTGTCGTACATTATACTAACTTGCATTTCAAGGTGCTAATGTGGCATACAATGTCGTAAGATATTCTAAATTGTTGTACGATGTTCAAGTGACTAGGACGAATTAATTAGTTTTATTATGGAGTTTTAATGTTTCGTACGGTGATGTAAGGTGCTCTTAGAAGTTGTAACGCGTCCTACATTATTCGAAATTGCTTTTTATGTTGCTAATGTCGCATACAAAGTCGTAACAAGTCCTGAGTTGTCTTACGATTTTCAAAGGACTCGGACGAATTCATTAGGTTTATTATGGAGTTTTATGGTTTCTTATGCTGTTGTAAGGTGTTGTTAGGTGTTTTAAGGCGTACTTATCTACAAACGTAGTTTTCATGGTTCTAATATGGCATACAGAGTCTTAAGATGTCCTAACTAGTCGTACGATGTTAAAAGGACTGGCACGAATTCACTAGGTGTATTATGGAGTTTTAAGGTTTCGTACGGTGATGTAAGGTGTTCTTTTGAGCTGCAAGGCGTCCTAGATCATACTAACGTTCTTTTCGAGTTGCTAATGTGGCATAAAGAGTAGTAAGATGTGTTAAGTTGTCGTACGATGTTCAAAAGACTCAGACGAATTCATTAGGTTTATTATGGAGTTTTAAGTTTACGTACGGTATTGTAATGTGTTGTTAGGAGTTGTAAGGTGTCGTACATTATACTAACCTGCATTTCAAGGTGCTAATGTGGCATACAATGTCGTAAGATATTCTAAATTGTTGTACGATGTTCAAGTGACTAGGACGAATTAATTAGGTTTATTATGGAGTTTTAATGTTTCGTACGGTGATGTAAGGTGCTCTTAGAAGTTGTAACGCGTCCTACATTATTCGAAATTGCTTTTTATGTTGCTAATGTCGCATACAGAGTCGTAACAAGTCCTGAGTTGTCTTACGATTTTCAAAGGACTCGGACGAATTCATTAGGTTTATTATGGAGTTTTATGGTTTCTTATGCTGTTGTTAGGTGTTGTTAGGTGTTTTAAGGCGTACTTATTTACAAATGTAGTTTTCAAGGTTCTAATATGGCATACAGAGTCTTAAGATGTCCTAACTAGTCGTACGATGTTAAAAGGACTGGCACGAATTCACTAGGTGTATTATGGAGTTTTAATGTTTCGTACGGTGATGTAAGGTGTTCTTTTGAGCTGCAAGGCGTCCTAGATCATACTAACGTTCTTTTCGAGTTGCTAATGTGGCATAAAGAGTAGTAAGATGTGTTAAGTTGTCGTACGATGTTCAAAAGACTCGGACGAATTCATTAGGTTTATTATGGAGTTTTAAGTTTACGTACGGTATTGTAATGTGTTGTTAGGAGTTGTAAGGTGTCGTACATTATACTAACTTGCATTTCAAGGTGCTAATGTGGCATACAATGTCGTAAGATATTCTAAATTGTTGTACGATGTTCAAGTGACTAGGACGAATTAATTAGTTTTATTATGGAGTTTTAATGTTTCGTACGGTGATGTAAGGTGCTCTTAGAAGTTGTAACGCGTCCTACATTATTCGAAATTGCTTTTTATGTTGCTAATGTCGCATACAAAGTCGTAACAAGTCCTGAGTTGTCTTACGATTTTCAAAGGACTCGGACGAATTCATTAGGTTTATTATGGAGTTTTATGGTTTCTTATGCTGTTGTAAGGTGTTGTTAGGTGTTTTAAGGCGTACTTATCTACAAACGTAGTTTTCATGGTTCTAATATGGCATACAGAGTCTTAAGATGTCCTAACTAGTCGTACGATGTTAAAAGGACTGGCACGAATTCACTAGGTGTATTATGGAGTTTTAAGGTTTCGTACGGTGATGTAAGGTGTTCTTTTGAGCTGCAAGGCGTCCTAGATCATACTAACGTTCTTTTCGAGTTGCTAATGTGGCATAAAGAGTAGTAAGATGTGTTAAGTTGTCGTACGATGTTCAAAAGACTCAGACGAATTCATTAGGTTTATTATGGAGTTTTAAGTTTACGTACGGTATTGTAATGTGTTGTTAGGAGTTGTAAGGTGTCGTACATTATACTAACCTGCATTTCAAGGTGCTAATGTGGCATACAATGTCGTAAGATATTCTAAATTGTTGTACGATGTTCAAGTGACTAGGACGAATTAATTAGGTTTATTATGGAGTTTTAATGTTTCGTACGGTGATGTAAGGTGCTCTTAGAAGTTGTAACGCGTCCTACATTATTCGAAATTGCTTTTTATGTTGCTAATGTCGCATACAGAGTCGTAACAAGTCCTGAGTTGTCTTACGATTTTCAAAGGACTCGGACGAATTCATTAGGTTTATTATGGAGTTTTATGGTTTCTTATGCTGTTGTTAGGTGTTGTTAGGTGTTTTAAGGCGTACTTATTTACAAATGTAGTTTTCAAGGTTCTAATATGGCATACAGAGTCTTAAGATGTCCTAACTAGTCGTACGATGTTAAAAGGACTGGCACGAATTCACTAGGTGTATTATGGAGTTTTAATGTTTCGTACGGTGATGTAAGGTGTTCTTTTGAGCTGCAAGGCGTCCTAGATCATACTAACGTTCTTTTCGAGTTGCTAATGTGGCATAAAGAGTAGTAAGATGTCTTAAGTTGTCATACGATGTTCAAAAGACTCGGATGAATTCATTAGGTTTATTATGGAGTTTTAAGTTTACGTACGGTATTGTAATGTGTTGTTAGGAGTTGTAAGGTGTCGTACATTATACAAACTTGCATTTCAAGGTGCTAATGTGGCATACAATGTCGTAAGATATTCTAAATTGTTGTACGATGTTCAAGTGACTAGGACGAATTAATTAGGTTTATTATGGAGTTTTTATGTTTCGTACGGTGATGTAAGGTGCTCTTAGAAGTTGTAACGCGTCCTACATTATTCGAAATTGCTTTTTATGTTGCTAATGTCGCATACAGAGTCGTAACAAGTCCTGAGTTGTCTTACGATTTTCAAAGGACTCGGACGAATTCATTAGGTTTATTATGGAGTTTTATGGTTTCTTATGCTGTTTTAAGGTGTTGTTAGGTGTTTTAAGGCGTACTTATCTACAAACGTAGTTTTCAAGGTTCTAATATGGCATACAGAGTCTTAAGATGTCCTAACTAGTCGTACGATGTTAAAAGGACTGGCACGAATTCACTAGGTGTATTATGGAGTTTTAACGTTTCGTACGGTGATGTAAGGTGTTCTTTTGAGCTGCAAGGCGTCCTAGATCATACTAACGTTCTTTTCGAGTTGCTAATGTGGCATAAAGAGTAGTAAGATGTCTTAAGTTGTCGTACGATGTTCAAAAGACTCAGACGAATTCATTAGGTTTATTATGGAGTTTTAAGTTTACGTACGGTATTGTAATGTGTTGTTAGGAGTTGTAAGGTGTCGTACATTATACTAACCTGCATTTCAAGGTGCTAATGTGGCATACAATGTCGTAAGATATTCTAAATTGTTGTACGATGTTCAAGTGACTAGGACGAATTAATTAGGTTTACTATGGAGTTTTAATGTTTCGTACGGTGATGTAAGGTGCTCTTAGAAGTTGTAACGCGTCCTACATTATTCGAAATTGCTTTTTATGTTGCTAATGTCGCATACAGAGTCGTAACAAGTCCTGAGTTGTCTTACGATTTTCAAAGGACTCGGACGAATTCATTAGGTTTATTATGGAGTTTTATGGTTTCTTATGCTGTTGTTAGGTGTTGTTAGGTGTTTTAAGGCGTACTTATTTACAAATGTAGTTTTCAAGGTTCTAATATGGCATACAGAGTCTTAAGATGTCCTAACTAGTCGTACGATGTTAAAAGGACTGGCACGAATTCACTAGGTGTATTATGGAGTTTTAATGTTTCGTACGGTGATGTAAGGTGTTCTTTTGAGCTGCAAGGCGTCCTAGATCATACTAACGTTCTTTTCGAGTTGCTAATGTGGCATAAAGAGTAGTAAGATGTCTTAAGTTGTCATACGATGTTCAAAAGACTCGGATGAATTCATTAGGTTTATTATGGAGTTTTAAGTTTACGTACGGTATTGTAATGTGTTGTTAGGAGTTGTAAGGTGTCGTACATTATACAAACTTGCATTTGAAGGTGCTAATGTGGCATACAATGTCGTAAGATATTCTAAATTGTTGTACGATGTTCAAGTGACTAGGACGAATTAATTAGGTTTATTATGGAGTTTTAATGTTTCGTACGGTGATGTAAGGTGCTCTTAGAAGTTGTAACGCGTCCTACATTATTCGAAATTGCTTTTTATGTTGCTAATGTCGCATACAGAGTCGTAACAAGTCCTGAGTTGTCTTACGATTTTCAAAGGACTCGGACGAATTCATTAGGTTTATTATGGAGTTTTATGGTTTCTTATGCTGTTGTTAGGTGTTGTTAGGTGTTTTAAGGCGTACTTATTTACAAATGTAGTTTTCAAGGTTCTAATATGGCATACAGAGTCTTAAGATGTCCTAACTAGTCGTACGATGTTAAAAGGACTGGCACGAATTCACTAGGTGTATTATGGAGTTTTAATGTTTCGTACGGTGATGTAAGGTGTTCTTTTGAGCTGCAAGGCGTCCTAGATCATACTAACGTTCTTTTCGAGTTGCTAATGTGGCATAAAGAGTAGTAAGATGTCTTAAGTTGTCATACGATGTTCAAAAGACTCGGATGAATTCATTAGGTTTATTATGGAGTTTTAAGTTTACGTACGGTATTGTAATGTGTTGTTAGGAGTTGTAAGGTGTCGTACATTATACAAACTTGCATTTCAAGGTGCTAATGTGGCATACAATGTCGTAAGATATTCTAAATTGTTGTACGATGTTCAAGTGACTAGGACGAATTAATTAGGTTTATTATGGAGTTTTTATGTTTCGTACGGTGATGTAAGGTGCTCTTAGAAGTTGTAACGCGTCCTACATTATTCGAAATTGCTTTTTATGTTGCTAATGTCGCATACAGAGTCGTAACAAGTCCTGAGTTGTCTTACGATTTTCAAAGGACTCGGACGGATTCATTAGGTTTATTATGGAGTTTTATGGTTTCTTATGCTGTTTTAAGGTGTTGTTAGGTGTTTTAAGGCGTACTTATCTACAAACGTAGTTTTCAAGGTTCTAATATGGCATACAGAGTCTTAAGATGTCCTAACTAGTCGTACGATGTTAAAAGGACTGGCACGAATTCACTAGGTGTATTATGGAGTTTTAACGTTTCGTACGGTGATGTAAGGTGTTCTTTTGAGCTGCAAGGCGTCCTAGATCATACTAACGTTCTTTTCGAGTTGCTAATGTGGCATAAAGAGTAGTAAGATGTCTTAAGTTGTCGTACGATGTTCAAAAGACTCAGACGAATTCATTAGGTTTATTATGGAGTTTTAAGTTTACGTACGGTATTGTAATGTGTTGTTAGGAGTTGTAAGGTGTCGTACATTATACTAACCTGCATTTCAAGGTGCTAATGTGGCATACAATGTCGTAAGATATTCTAAATTGTTGTACGATGTTCAAGTGACTAGGACGAATTAATTAGGTTTACTATGGAGTTTTAATGTTTCGTACGGTGATGTAAGGTGCTCTTAGAAGTTGTAACGCGTCCTACATTATTCGAAATTGCTTTTTATGTTGCTAATGTCGCATACAGAGTCGTAACAAGTCCTGAGTTGTCTTACGATTTTCAAAGGACTCGGACGAATTCATTAGGTTTATTATGGAGTTTTATGGTTTCTTATGCTGTTGTTAGGTGTTGTTAGGTGTTTTAAGGCGTACTTATTTACAAATGTAGTTTTCAAGGTTCTAATATGGCATACAGAGTCTTAAGATGTCCTAACTAGTCGTACGATGTTAAAAGGACTGGCACGAATTCACTAGGTGTATTATGGAGTTTTAATGTTTCGTACGGTGATGTAAGGTGTTCTTTTGAGCTGCAAGGCGTCCTAGATCATACTAACGTTCTTTTCGAGTTGCTAATGTGGCATAAAGAGTAGTAAGATGTCTTAAGTTGTCATACGATGTTCAAAAGACTCGGATGAATTCATTAGGTTTATTATGGAGTTTTAAGTTTACGTACGGTATTGTAATGTGTTGTTAGGAGTTGTAAGGTGTCGTACATTATACAAACTTGCATTTCAAGGTGCTAATGTGGCATACAATGTCGTAAGATATTCTAAATTGTTGTACGATGTTCAAGTGACTAGGACGAATTAATTAGGTTTATTATGGAGTTTTTATGTTTCGTACGGTGATGTAAGGTGCTCTTAGAAGTTGTAACGCGTCCTACATTATTCGAAATTGCTTTTTATGTTGCTAATGTCGCATACAGAGTCGTAACAAGTCCTGAGTTGTCTTACGATTTTCAAAGGACTCGGACGAATTCATTAGGTTTATTATGGAGTTTTATGGTTTCTTATGCTGTTTTAAGGTGTTGTTAGGTGTTTTAAGGCGTACTTATCTACAAACGTAGTTTTCAAGGTTCTAATATGGCATACAGAGTCTTAAGATGTCCTAACTAGTCGTACGATGTTAAAAGGACTGGCACGAATTCACTAGGTGTATTATGGAGTTTTAACGTTTCGTACGGTGATGTAAGGTGTTCTTTTGAGCTGCAAGGCGTCCTAGATCATACTAACGTTCTTTTCGAGTTGCTAATGTGGCATAAAGAGTAGTAAGATGTCTTAAGTTGTCGTACGATGTTCAAAAGACTCGGACGAATTCATTAGGTTTATTATGGAGTTTTAAGTTTACGTACGGTATTGTAATGTGTTGTTAGGAGTTGTAAGGTGTCGTACATTATACTAACCTGCATTTCAAGGTGCTAATGTGGCATACAATGTCGTAAGATATTCTAAATTGTTGTACGATGTTCAAGTGACTAGGACGAATTAATTAGGTTTATTATGGAGTTTTAATGTTTCGTACGGTGATGTAAGGTGCTCTTAGAAGTTGTAACGCGTCCTACATTATTCGAAATTGCTTTTTATGTTGCTAATGTCGCATACAGAGTCGTAACAAGTCCTGAGTTGTCTTACGATTTTCAAAGGACTCGGACGAATTCATTAGGTTTATTATGGAGTTTTATGGTTTCTTATGCTGTTGTAAGGTGTTGTTAGGTGTTTTAAGGCGTACTTATCTACAAACGTAGTTTTCAAGGTTCTAATATGGCATACAGAGTCTTAAGATGTCCTAACTAGTCGTACGATGTTAAAAGGACTGGCACGAATTCACTAGGTGTATTATGGAGTTTTAAGGTTTCGTACGGTGATGTAAGGTGTTCTTTTGAGCTGCAAGGCGTCCTAGATCATACTAACGTTCTTTTCGAGTTGCTAATGTGGCATAAAGAGTAGTAAGTTGTCTTAAGTTGTCGTACGATGTTCAAAACACTCGGACGAATTCATTTGGTTTATTATGGAGTTTTAAGTTTAAGTACGGTATTGTAATGTGTTGTTAGGAGTTGTAAGGTGTCGTACATTATACTAACCTGCATTTCAAGGTGCTAATGTGGCATACAATGTCATAAGATATTCTAAATTGTTGTACGATGTTCAAATGACTCGGACGAATTAATTAGGTTTATTATGGAGTTTTAATGTTTCGTACGGTGATGTAAGGTGCTCTTAGAAGTTGTAACGCGTCCTACATTATTCGAAATTGCTTTTTATGTTGCTAATGTCGCATACAGAGTCGTAACAAGTCCTGAGTTGTCTTACGATTTTCAAAGGACTCGGACGAATTCATTAGGTTTATTATGGAGTTTTATGGTTTCTTATGCTGTTGTAAGGTGTTGTTAGGTGTTTTAAGGCGTACTTATCTACAAACGTAGTTTTCAAGGTTCTAATATGGCATACAGAGTCTTAAGATGTCCTAACTAGTCGTACGATGTTAAAAGGACTGGCACGAATTCACTAGGTGTATTATGGAGTTTTAAGGTTTCGTACGGTGATGTAAGGTGTTCTTTTGAGCTGCAAGGCGTCTTAGATCATACTAACGTTCTTTTCGAGTTGCTAATGTGGCATAAAGAGTAGTAAGATGTCTTAAGTTGTCATACGATGTTCAAAAGACTCGGACGAATTCATTAGGTTTATTATGGAGTTTTAAGTTTACGTACGGTATTGTAATGTGTTGTTAGGAGTTGTAAGGTGTCGTACATTATACTAACTTGCATTTCAAGGTGCTAATGTGGCATACAATGTCGTAAGATATTCTAAATTGTTGTACGATGTTCAAGTGACTAGGACGAATTAATTAGGTTTATTATGGAGTTTTAATGTTTCGTACGGTGATGTAAGGTGCTCTTAGAAGTTGTATCGCGTCCTACATTATTCGAAATTGCTTTTTATGTTGCTAATGTCGCATACAGAGTCGTAACAAGTCCTGAGTTGTCTTACGATTTTCAAAGGACTCGGACGAATTCATTAGGTTTATTATGGAGTTTTATGGTTTCTTATGCTCTTGTTAGGTGTTTTAAGGCGTACTTATTTACAAACGTAGTTTTCAAGGTTCTAATATGGCATACAGAATCTTAAGATGTCCTAACTAGTCGTACGATGTTAAAAGGACTGACACGAATTCACTAGGTGTATTATGGAGTTTTAAGGTTTCGTACAGTGATGTAAGGTGTTCTTTTGAGCTGCAAGGCGTCCTAGATCATACTAACGTTCTTTTCGAGTTGCGAATGTGGCATAAAGAGTAGTAAGATGTCTTAAGTTGTCGTACGATGTTCAAAAGACTCGGACGAATTCATTAGGTTTATTATGGAGTTTTAAGTTTACGTACGGTATTGTAATGTGTTGTTAGGAGTTGTAAGGTGTCGTACATTATACTAACCTGCATTTCAAGGTGCTAATGTGGCATACAATGTCCTAAGATATTCTAAATTGTTGTACGATGTTCAAATGACTCGGACGAATTAATTAGGTTTATTATGGAGTTTTAATGTTTCGTACGGTGATGTAAGGTGCTCTTAGAAGTTGCAACGCGTCCTACATTATTCGAAATTGCTTTTTATGTTGCTAATGTCGCATACAGAGTCGTAACAAGTCCTGAGTTGTCTTACGATTTTCAAAGGACTCGGACGAATTCATTAGGTTTATTATGGAGTTTTATGGTTTCTTATGCTCTTGTAAGGTGTTATTAGGTGTTTTAAGGCGTACTTATTTACAAACGTAGTTTTCAAGGTTCTAATATGGCATACAGAATCTTAAGATGTCCTAACTAGTCGTACGATGTTAAAAGGACTGACACGAATTCACTAGGTGTATTATGGAGTTTTAAGGTTTCGTACAGTGATGTAAGGTGTTCTTTTGAGCTGCAAGGCGTCCTAGATCATACTAACGTTCTTTTTGAGTTGCTAATGTGGCATAAGGAGTAGTAAGATGTCTTAAGTTGTCGTACGATGTTCGAATGACTCGGACGAATTCATTAGATTTATTATGGAGTTTTAAGTTTACGTACGTTATTGTAATGTGTTGTTAGGAGTTGTAAGGTGTCGTACATTATACTAACATGCATTTCAAGGTGCTAATGTGGCATACAATGTCCTAAGATATTCTAAATTGTTATACGATGTTTAAATTACTCGGACGAATTAATTAGGTTTATTATGGAGTTTTAATGTTTCGTACGGTGATGTAAGGTGGTTTTGGCAAAGATCTTGTGAGTGTGCAGTTGTGCTTCGGATGCTTCGACATAGAATAGGTCGACCCAGTTCCCGTTGTCGCATACAGAGTCGTAACAAGTCCTGAGTTGTCTTACGATTTTCAAAGGACTCGGACGAATTCATTAGGTTTATTATGGAGTTTTATGGTTTCTTATGTTGTTGTAAGGTGTTGTTAGGTGTTTTAAGGCGTCCTTATTTACAAACGTAGTTTTCAAGGTTCTAATATGGCATACAGAGTCTTAAGATGTCCTAACTAGTCGTACGATGTTAAAAGGACTGGCACGACTTCACTAGGTGTATTATGGAGTTTTAAGGTTTCGTACGGTGATGTAAGGTGTTCTTATGAGCTGCAAGGCGTCCTAGATCTTACTAACGTTCTTTTCGAGTTGCTAATGTGGCATAAAGAATATTAAGATGTCTTAAGTTATCGTACGATGTTCGAATCACTCAGACGAATTCATTAGATTTATTTTGGAGTTTTAAGTTTACGTACGGTATTGTAATGTGTTGTTCGGAGTTGTAAGGTGTCGTACATTATACTAACATGCATTTCAAGGTGCTAATGTGGCATACAATGTCCTAAGATATTCTAAATTGTTGTACGATGTTCAAATGACTCGGACGAATTAATTAGGTTTATTATGGAGTTTAATGTTTCGTACGGTGATGTAAGGTGCTCTTAGAAGTTTTAACGCGTCCTACATTATTTGAAATTGCTTTTTATGTTGCTAATGTCGCATACAGAGTCGTAACAAGTCCTGAGTTGTCTTACGATTTTCAAAGGACTCGAACGAATTCATTAGGTTTATTATGGAGTTTTATGGTTTCTTAAGTTGTTGTAAGGTGTTGTTAGGTGTTTTATGGCGTCCTTATTTACAAACGTAGTTTTCAAGGTTCTAATATGGCATACAGAGTCTTAAGATGTCCTAACTAGTCGTACGATGTTAAAAGGACTGGCACGAATTCACTAGGTGTATTATGGAGTTTTAAAGTTTCTTACGGTGATGTAAGGTGTTCTTTTGAGCTGCAAGGCGTCCTAGATCATACTAACGTTCTTTTCGAGTTGCTAATGCGGCATAAAGAGTATTAAGATGTCTTAAGTTGTCGTACGATGTTCGAATCACTCGGACGAATTCATTAGATTTATTATGGAGTTTTAAGTTTACGTACGGTATTGTAATGTGTTGTTAGGAGTTGTAAGGTGTCGTACATTATACTAACATGCATTTCAAGGTGCTAATGTGGCATACAATGTCCTAAGATATTCTAAATTGTTGTACGATGTTCAAATGACTCGGACGAATTAATTAGGTTTTTTATGGAGTTTAATGTTTCGTACGGTGATGTAAGATGCTCTTAGAAGTTGTAACGCGTCCTACAGTATTCGAAATTGCTTTTTAAGTTGCTAATGTCGCATACAGAGTCGTAACAAGTCCTGAGTTGTCTTACGATTTTCAAAGGACTCGGACGAATTCAGTAGGTTTATTATGGAGTTTTATGGTTTCTTATGCTGTTGTAAGGTGTTGTTAGGTGTTTTAAGGCGTACTTATTTACAAACGTAGTTTTCAAGGTTCTAATATGGCATAAAGAGTCTTAAGATATCCTAACTAGTCGTACGACTTTAAAAGGACTGGCACGAATTCACTAGGTGTATTATGGAGTTTTAAGGTTTCGTACTGTGATGTAAGGTGTTCTTTTGAGCTGCAAGGCGTCCTAGATCATACTAACGTTCTTTTCGAGTTGCTACTGTAGCATAAAGAATAGTAAGATGTCTTAAGTTGTCGTACGATGTTCAAAAGACTCGGACGAATTCATTAGGTTTATTATGGAGTTTTAACTATATGTACGGTATTGTAATGTGTTGTTAGGAGTTTTAAGGTTTCGTACATTATACTAACCTGCATTTCAAGGTACTAATGTGGCATACAATGTCGTAGGATATTTTAAATTGTTGTATGATGGTCAAATGACTCGGACGAATTCATTAGGTTTATTATGGAGTTATAACGTTTCGTACGGTGATGTAAGGTGCTCTTAAAAGTTGTAACACGTCCTACATTATTCGAAATTGCTTTTTATGATGCTAATGGCGCATACAGAGTCGTAACAAGTCCTGAGTTGTCTTACGATGTTCAAAGGACTCGGAAGAATTCATTAGGTTTATTATGGAGTTTTATGGTTTCGTATGCTGTTGTAAGGTGTTGTTAGGTGTTTTAAGGCGTCCTTATTTACAAACGTAGTTTTCAAGGTTCTAATATGGCATACAGAGTCTTAAGATGTCCTAACTAGTCGTACGATGTTCAAAGGACTCGCACGAATTCATTAGGTGTATTATGGAGTTTTAAGGTTTCGTACGGTGATTTAAGGTGTTCTTTTGAGCTGCAAGGCGTCCTAGATCATACTAACGTTCTTTTCGAGTTGCTAATGTGGCAAAAAGAGTAGTAAGATGTCTTAAGTTGTCGTACGATGTTCAAAAGACTCGGACGAATTCATTAGGTTTATTAGGAGTTGTATGGTGTCAAACATTATACTAACATTCTCTTGAAGGTGCTAGTGTGGCATACAATGTCGTAAGATATTCTAAATTGTTGTAAGATGTTCAAATGCCTCGGACGAATTAATTAGGTTTATTATGGAGTTTTAATGTTTCTTACGGTGATGTAAGGTGCTCTTAGAAGTTGTAACGCGTCCTACATTATTCGAAATTGCTTTTTATGTTGCTAATGTCGCATATAGAGTCGTAACAACTCCTGAGTTGTCTTACGATGTTCAAAGGACTCGGACGACTTCATTAGGGTTATTATGGAGTTTTATGGTTTCGTACGTTGTTGTAAGGTGTTGTTAGGTATTTTAAGGCGTCCTACGTTATACAAACTTGGTTTTCAAGCTTCAAATATGGAATACAGAGTCTTAAGATGTCCTAACTAGTCGTACGATGTTCAGAGGACTCGCACGAATTCATTAGGTGTATTATGGAGTTTTAAGGTTTCGTACGGTGATTTAAGGTGTTCTTTTGAGCTGCAAGGCATCCTAGATCATACTAACGTTCTTTTCGAGTTGCTAATGTGGCATAAAGAGTAGTAAGATGTCTTAAGTTGTCGTACGATGTTCAAAGGACTCGGACGAATTCATTAGGTTTATTATGGAGTTTTAAGTTTACGTACGGTATTGTAATGTATTGTTAGGAGTTGTAAGGTGTCGAACATTATACTAACATGCTTTTAAAGGTGCTAATGTGGCATACAATGTCGTAAGATATTTTAAATTGTTGTACGATGGTCAAATGACTCGGACGAATTCATTAGGTTTATTATGGAGTTATAATGTTTCGTACGATAATGTAAGGTGCTCTTAGAAGTTGTAACGCGTCCTACATTATTAGTAATTGCTTTTTATGTTGCTAATGCCGCATACAGAGTCGTAACAAGTCCTGAGTTGTCTTACAATGTTCAAAGGACTTGGAAGAATTCATTAGGTTTATTATGGAGTTTTATGGTTTCTTATGCTGTTGTAAGGTGTTGTTTGGTGTTTTAAGGCGTCCTTATTTACAAACGTAGTTTTCAAGGTTCTAATATGGCATACAGAGTCTTAAGATGTCCTAACTAGTCGTACGATGTTAAAAGGACTGGCACGAGTTCACTAGGTGTATTATGGAGTTTTAAGGTTTCGTACGGTGATGTAAGGTGTGCTTTTGAGCTGCAAGGCGTCCTTGATCACACTAACGTTCTTTTCGAGTTGCTAATGTGGCATAAAGAGTAGTAAGATGTCTTAAGTTGTCGTACGATGTTCGAATGACTCGGACGAATTCATTAGATTTATTATGGAGTTTTAAGTTTACGTACGGTATTGTAATGTGTTGTTAGGAGTTGTAAGGTGTCATTATACTAAAATGAATTTCAAGGTGCTAATGTGGCATACAATGTCCTAAGATATTCTAAATTGTTGTACGATGTTCAAATGACTCGGATGAATTAATTAGGTTTATTATGGAGTTTAATGTTTCGTACGGTGATGTAAGGTGCTCTTAGAAGTTGTAAAGCGTCCTACATTATTCGAAATTGCTTTTTATGTTGCTTGATATGTGAATAAATATACATGTTAAAGATGCATATTATCACTCATTTTAAATGTTTTTGGTTGCAAATTCATCCGGATAGTCACTTAATTGTGTTTAATTTGGATTTTGTAGTTTTTGATGACAACTTGGTGATTTTGGTGGAAAACTCAAGAAAAAAGTGAAGGTTTTCAAGTTCTCAAGTTTCATACATGGTTGTATAGCTTTTCTACATGCCTGTGTAGCTTTTCTACATGCTTGTGTAGCTACACACCCGGAAGACTTACGTACACGGCCGTGTACGCATCAGATGCAGCCTTTATAACCTAAATTAACCCTCATTTTTGGGGAGATCACTTGGAACGAAAAACCCTAATTCCTCCCCACCATTGAGGTCGTTTTGAAGGTGATTTCACGAGACAAGTAGTAATGATTGAAGATCAAGCATCTCAAGGGAAGATTCATCACTACACAACCCACCTCTACTCATTTTGGTTTGAAAATCTCTAGATCTAGTATGTTTTCTTCCATTTCTCTGAGTGTGGTTGTGGTTTTTGTAAGCTCCATGAGCTAAATACTCTATATCACTTAGATTAGATGAAGTTTAGCATACTTTGACAACTCGTATGCAACATTTGGTGATGATTATGTCAATGTTTATACAAAGTTACGAAAATTTCTTCAATGGCTATGTGTTCTTGTTTGACTTGATGAAATATTGAATCTTGTGGGTGTTGTAACCATTTTATGTTGGAAAACCGTATGTGTTATGACATTTATTCATGAATTGCATATGCTAGTATGTAATTTATGGCATTTGACTAGGAATGGTGAATGAGGATTGAATGTTTAGGAAGGTTGAACAAGTGTGCATCCTTATACATATGTTTGGAAAAACCATTGTGTTTGTTATGGATATCTCCTAATTTTGTGTATGTGTAACTATTGATAATGCGCAAATCTGTGGTTCATGTATTCGTGTTAGGACTTTCATAAGTTGAAGAAGTTGAATAGCTATTGTTACATTACGTGGATTGAGGTGGTTATCATGTGTTCATCGTGTTAACTTTCCAAAGATTTATGGGTTTGGATAGCCTTGACGGGAGTCCAAACCATCTTTCACATTGACTTAATAGTATCATTGGTTCTTCATTGCATAACTTTAGGTGGCTATTGTGTGTTTATCGTTCTAGCTTTCCGAATGGTTATATGATTAGATAACCTTGACAGGAGTCTAATTTAATTCCATGTATCATGTGTAGAAAATGATCTCACCGAAGGTTCGTACATGTTGTCATTGTTTTGCTAAACGGATTCGAAATCTAAGTGATACCTTTCTTTGATTGATCTTCATTTGTGTTAACTTGCCTCAATTAGATTAATTATTAGCTAATTTAGTTAATTAAAATATTTACAACCCATCCTTATTTGACCGGGTAAATAGTAATGAAGGTTTAGTATTGGGAGACATTGTGTCCACGGATCGATATTCGGTTCTTGCCTAAAGCTATACTACTATACGATAGGTACACTTGCCTTTTGTGTGTAGTTAGTCTTAAAGTAATTGTCGTCTTTTATAAATTTAAAATCCAATTGTGTGAAAAATCATTGTTAAATATCTATACACTTTACACACATCAAGTTTTTGGCGCCGTTGCCGGGGACATGGTGATTTCAAGAACGATCTAAGTTACTACTTTAACCATTTGTATATATTGTTTATCTTTTGTTTATTATGTTTTTATTTTGTTTGTTAATATCTTTTTCTATCTCGTGCCCGTGATCGTTTTGTTTGAGTGTTCTTTGTAGTGATTTTCATGGATAGCGACTATGGAAGTTACTATGAAGGATACCAATTTGATCAAGGGGATTACCATGAGGAAATTTAGTGCGAGATCTGTGGAGGACCTCACTACACACCCAATTGTTATCATTTTCATGGGCCCCCCACATATTGTTATGATGAGCCACCTCCTTATTTACAACCATTCGGAGAGTATACTACTCCACCATTCCAAATTGAGCCTCATCCATCATTATATGAGTTGTTGCAACAAGGAATTTAGATGTTTTCACAACCAAACACAGTTTGTATTCAAGATAATGTTGAGCAACAAGAATCATTTGTTAAAGAACTAGCAGAAAACCGCCATAGAATAGAGGCATTGAGTGTTGGAGTCAATAAGCTCTATGTCCAACTTCTAGAGGAGAGTTCATCTTGTAGTACAGACCGCGACATTGATTTAGATAAGAACAATGGAAGTGAAGCCCAATCTACTCCGTCCTCTGATGTGCTAGAGCAAGAACTTGAAAAGGAGACAATAATGGATGAAACAAAAGTCCCACCTCCGGTTCAAAGAGAATTCGAGTCTGATGCACCACAATCACTTTCTCCCTGTTTGTTCACCAATGATGAGAAAGATGTATAGGTAAAGCATCCATCGAATCTTCAATCAGATAAGTATTTCACCACTAGCTCGACTGGTTATGAGTATCATACTTATGTACCTTTGTTTGAATCTAGTACCATTCATGATTCTTTGTATCCACTCTTTACTTCACACTTGTCTTGTGAGGAAGATATGATGCAAGAATCACAAGGGAACGTACAATGGGAGGATGAGTTTAGAGATGAATTGGTGAGTCTCTTATAGAAGAGAAAGGAGGTCAGTTCGACCCGGTTGGCGATCTTAAAGAATTAGAACAATTGTTATATGGAAAGACAACTGTGGAAGTCAAGAAAGAACCATACCAAAAAGTAAAACTGCAAGCGGTAGGACTAACCAACAAACCAATGACCAAGGAGACACCTAATTCTCAACCTTGCATCAAAGATACCCGCCCTGTGAGTGAGCATGATGATGATTGGTCATATGAATCCAACTTACCAAGGGATATGGCACAAGGAAACTTAAGTCAAATGCTAAAAGTGAAGAGATGGTTCTACAAACACCAAAAGGGTATGGAAAACAACAAAGATGACTGCCTTCTTCACTACATATCACGTATCAGGTTTGGTCCAGGCAAATACAAGTGTTGGTGGTATGACCCGGTTGCATTATGTTTGCATTTACTATTTTGTTCCTAACAAACTGATAGTAAATGCACCAAGTCAAACGGGTCGGATGGGTTTTCAAATATCATAAGCCACTCGTTTGTTAATTTATTCCATTACTTTCTTAAGAATGAACTGTGTGTAGAGTTGAGTCAAGCTAAGGACTCGTTAATAAACGAAGCGCTTCCGGGAGGCAACCCGAGTTTTTGCAAGTCTTTTGTATCTTTGTTTGATTTTTAATGTTTCTTTTTATTAACTTTCTTTTGATTTTGAGCGAGGATTGTTGTTGATGCGTGATTTGTCTCGAGATTGGATGATGCACATCACCAAGTAAGTCTTTTCCTTTGTCATATGTGTGTGTCTAAAAGTGGTTGTTTGGTGGGGAAACACTTATTTTTGGGTAGAAGTTCAACTTTGTGAAGTTTTTACAGATATGGTCATGTAGCTATGCTACACAGCCATGTGAGAAATATTTTGGACATCTCCTGGTTTGGCCGTGTACAAGTCTACACACCTGTGCAGACAAATTTTTCAAAAACCTACTGATTTGCCCATGTAGAATGCTACACACCCGTGTACGTAAATCCTCCCACACCTACTGATTTGGCAATGTAACTTTGTACACACCCGTATAAAAAAAATTATAAGAAAAACTTATAATACATCATAATTTGTGTGAAAAAGAAGAAAACAAAACCCAAGTTTGTTTTCCCCACTCAAACAACACTCACACACTACCACTCCCATCGTCGATCTCGGCCAAAAAAATAACAATTTTCGAAATCGGGATATCGCACATGACCACCACTGTTTTGTTTAATTCTGTCATCACAGGTACGTTTCACGTTATCCTCTTCTCTCTTTATTTTCCTGTTTTTTTCCTTGCAAAACTAAAAATTCTGTTTTTTTTGCTTCCTTGAGTGTGCTAGTCATCACATATTGGTTGGATGCCTCTCGTGATGTCGCTTTGGACTTGTTGGAAATGGTTATTGAACTTGAAGTCACATGGATTCAAAACTTCACTCAAGGGGAGTTCTCTCTCTCTTTCCCACCTTATGCTTTCACATTGCATTTTCACGCCTTTGTACATTGTGTACATTGAGGACAATGCACAATTCAAGTGTGGGGAGGGGTTTTTGTTTAATTTAACCAACTTTAGTCTCTTTTTTGTATATCTCTGCATGTTAAAACTCCTCTTATTGGCAAAAAAAAAAGGTATATCTTTTACAAAAAAAAGGGGGGGAAAGAAAAAAAAAACGCAGCATCCATTGCGTCAAATTTTAGATCCTTAAGCATGATTGTATTTTTGGAATTGCACGAATCAGAGAAACCATCAAGTTTGTTTTTGTTAAATAAAATTGTACCGAAATATCAGTTTAGCATGGCATGTTAAAAGAATGATGATTATGTATGTATTTGCACCTATACCCATCACCCTATATCTGTGAGCTTAATTTTGTGCCTTTCGAGCATTCATCCTTCATGATTCATCATGCTCATCTTTTTGTTACATTATGAGTGCGCCAAATGTTGCTTTCATTTTAGAACTTGCTTAGACAATGCATTTCAAGATCATGAACTAAGTTATTGCATAAACATGATAGAGGCATTAGGATAAACCACTTTGTTTACCTTTCCTTTTCATTTCTTTTGCCACACCCGATCATCTCCCCTAGTTGCCCATGTTGAACCCCCTTCCTTTTTATTGCTTAACCCACATCTTGAGCCTACATAGCCTAAAAGCCTTTTTTTTGTAATGTTTAAACCCATGTGTCAAAATCCGGCTTATGCTAGTTGTTTAGATCGTATCTAGTTACTTTTATAGGAATTTTTTTTGTATTTATGAATGTATCAACATTAGTAGTGGTTATGGTTAAAAAAAAGAAAAAAAAAAGAAAAAGAAAAAAAAAACTATCATTTTACTGTTTATTTCGGTTTATTTTAGGAAGAATCAGTTAACAATGAGCTATTTTGGGTAGAAGAATGAAAAAAAAAAGAAAAAGAAAGAAAAGTATAGTATTGGCTCATTATTAGTATGTATGTTAGTTTGTTCTTAGTTTGTATATTCTCTTCATATCTTTGTAGTCGATCACAAAATATCTAGCTAGTCCGGATTTTGACCATTTAGCCACTTTATATCCTAAATTCCACACCTTTAACCTAAGCCCCGTTACAACCCTTCAAAGACCTCTTGATTTATGCAGTTTCTTATGTTATTTGGTGGAGAATTGATTTCTAAACAAGCTTATGATAATGTTGCTTCATTGTTGGGCATTGAGTGATTCACATATATAAAGCCGAGTGTTGAGTGAATCATTGTGAGAGGTGAAATTATACATAATGAAAATTCTATATACATGCTATGCTTAACTGCATATGTTCATGCTTTAAAAGAAAAAAAAATATATTTGTGGTTCCATCTTGTTTGGTTCTCTGTTGTTCGTTATTGAAATTCTTGAAAATCATTTATGCATTTGGATCTTTAATTATGCGTGGATTGCCCGTCTTTAGTAGTAAAAAAAAGCCAATAAGTTGATGTTGAAACATTGTATGAGATTTTGCTTGAGGACAAGCAAAGTTTAAGTGTGGGGATGTTTGATATGTGAATAAATATACATGTTAAAGATGCATATTATCCCTCATTTTAAACGTTTTTGGTTGCAAATTCATCCGGATAGTCACTTAATTGTGTTTAATTTGGATTTTGTAGTTTTTGATGACAACTTGGTGATTTTGGTGGAAAACTCAAGAAAAAAGTGAAGGTTTTCAAGTTCTCAAGTTTCATACATGGTTGTGTAGCTTTTCTACATGCCTGTGTAGCTTTTCTACATGCTTGTGTAGCTACACACCCGGAAGACTGACGTACACGGCCGTGTACGCATCAGATGCAGCCTTTATAACCTAAATTAACCCTCATTTTTGGGGAGATCACTTGGAACGAAAAACCCTAATTCCTCCCCACCATTGAGGTCGTTTTGAAGGTGATTTCACGAGACAAGTAGCAAGGATTGAAGATCAAGCATCTCAAGGGAAGATTCATCACTACACAACCCACCTCTACTCATTTTGGTTTGAAAATCTCTAGATCTAGTATGTTTTCTTCCATTTCTATGAGTGTGGTTGTGGTTTTTGTAAGCTCCATGAGCTAAATACTCTATATCACTTAGATTAGATGAAGTTTAGCATACTTTGACAACTCGTATGCAACATTTGGTGATGATTATGTCAATGTTTATACAAAGTTACGAAAATTTCTTCAATGGCTATGTGTTCTTGTTTGACTTGATGAAATATTGAATCTTGTGGGTGTTGTAACCATATTATGTTGGAAAACCGTATGTGTTATGACATTTATTCATGAATTGCATATGCTAGTATGTAATTTATGACATTTGAATAGGAATGGTGAATGAGGATTGAATGTTTAGGAAAGTTGAACAAGTGTGCATCCTTATACATATGTTTGGAAAAACCATTGTGTTTGTTATGGATATCTCCTAATTTTGTGTATGTGTAACTATTGATAATGCGCAAATCTGTGGTTCATGTATTCGTGTTAGGACTTTCATAAGTTGAAGAAGTTGAATAGCTATTGTTACATTACGTGGATTGAGGTGGTTATCATGTGTTCATCGTGTTAACTTTCCAAAGATTTATGGGTTTGGATAGCCTTGACGGGAGTCCAAACCATCTTTCACATTGACTTAATAGTATCATTGGTTCTTCATTGCATAACTTTAGGTGGCTATTGTGTGTTTATCGTTCTAGCTTTCCGAATGGTTATATGATTAGATAACCTTGACAGGAGTCTAATTTAATTCCATGTATCATGTGTAGAAAATGATCTCACCGAAGGTTCGTACATGTTGTCATTGTTTTGCTAAACGGATTCGAAATCTAAGTGATACCTTTCTTTGATTGATCTTCATTTGTGTTAACTTGCCTCAATTAGATTAATTATTAGCTAATTTAGTTAATTAAAATATTTACAACCCATCCTTATTTGACCGGGTAAATAGTAATGAAGGTTTAGTATTGGGAGACATTGTGTCCACGTATCGATATTCGGTTCTTGCCTAAAGCTATACTACTATACGATAGGTACACTTGCCTATTGTGTGTAGTTAGTCTTAAAGTAATTGTCGTCTTTTATAAATTTAAAATCCAATTGTGTGAAAAATCATTGTTAAATATCTATACACTTTACACACATCATTGCTAATGCCGCATACATAGTCGTAACGAGTCCTGAGTTGTCTTACGATGTTCAAAGACTTGGAAGAATTCATTAGGATTATTATGGAGTTTTATGGTTTCTTATGCTGTTGTAAGGTGTTGTTAGGTGTTTTAAGGCGTCCTTATTTACAAACGTAGTTTTCAAGGTTCTAATATGGCATACAGAGTCTTAAGATGTCCTAACTAGTCGTACGATGTTAAAAGGGCTGGCACGAATTCACTAGGTGTATTATGGAGTTTTAAGGTTTCGTACGGTGATGTAAGGTGTTCTTTTGAGCTGCAAGGTGTCCTAGATCATACTAACGTTCTTTTCGTGTTGCTAATGTGGCATAAAGAGTAGTAATATGTCTTAAGTTGTCGTACGATGTTCGAATGACTCAGACGAATTCATTAGATTTATTATGGAGTTTTTAGTTTACGTACAGTATTGTAATGTGTTGTTAGGAGTTGTAAGGTTTCGTACATTATACTAACATGCATTTCAAGGTGCTAATGTGGCATACAATCTCCTAAGATATTCTAAATTGTTGTACGATGTTCAAATGACTCAGACGAATTAGTTAGGTTTATTATGGAGTTTTAATGTTTCGTACAGTGATGTAGGGTGCTCTTAGAAGTTGTAACGCGTCCTACATTATTCAAAATTGCTTTTTATGTTGCTAATGTCGCATACAGAGTCGTAACAAGTCCTGAGTTGTCTTACGATATTCAAAGGACTCTGACGAATTCATTAGGTTTATTATGGAGTTTTATGGTTTCTTATGTTGTTGTAAGGTGTTGTTAGGTGTTTTAAGGCGTCCTTATTTACAAACATAGTTTTCAAGGTTCTAATATGGCATACAGAGTCTTAAGATGTCCTAACTAGTCGAACGATGTTAAAGGACTAACACGAATTCACTAGGTGTATTATGGAGTTTTAAGGTTTCGTACGGTGCTGTAAGGTGTTCTTTTGAGCTGAAGGAGTCCTACATCATACTAACGTTCTTTTCGAGTTGCTAATGTGGCATAAAGAGTAGTAAGATGTCTTAAGTTGTCGTACGATGTTCGAATGACTGGGACGAATTCATTAGATTTATTATGGAGTTTTAAGTTTACGTACGGTATTGTAATGTGTTGTTAGGAGTTGTAAGGTTTCGTACATTATACTAACATGCATTTCAAGGTGCTAATGTGGCATACACTGTCCTAAGATATTCTAAATTGTTGTACGATGTTCAAATTGTGACATCTGCCCCGAACCCGAACCCGTATGCCCGACTCGAACCCGAAATCATCCGTTCGTAATGTATTCGTATTTATCTCCCTTTAAATACAACGCTTCATTATTAAAAATATACATAATAGATATCTCGAGCCTTACGTTATTTCTCGTTTTAAATATTAACGACCGAGTTATTATGCAACGTTTACAAATTAATTACTATTTACAATAACTAAATCCCCAAAATGTGTATATATAATATACATATATATATTGTATTTTTACAAATTAAAAATAGTTTTATAAATATTATTAAGGATAAAAACTATTAAATCTCAAAATAGTTTTTCAACGTAACGATATAAAAACGTCATTTATATAAACGCTACGAGTTAACGTGGTTGAGTTAGTTAGTTAAATTAATGATTAAATTAACTTTGGGCCAAAACTGACAAGTTTCAAACTAATATTAAAGTTATGATAGTCAAAACATCAACACTAAAACTACAGGGATCGAATTTGTAATTATCTAAAATCCCCCCCCCTGTCTCGTGAAAGCCCTTTTCTCCGGCCACTTTGCCGGAATCCGGCGTATCTCCGGCCAACTCCCAAATCCTCCATTTTCAATGTTTTCGGATCGATTAAAACGTTATAAAATAAACCTTGGTGAGTTTCGAACCCAACCAAGCCGATTAACCTATGTTCACTACACTATTGCGACTGTTTCAACAAGTTTTATAACTTGCGACCGTTGTAAAACCCAAATTCTCATTAACGCAGGTGTTAATCAAAATAAAATCAACCAAATTGTTCCCGTAACGCTTCCAATCATTTATGGGTAATCAATTTCAACTTAAACCATTACAAGATTATGAAAAACAATTCTAAGTTTTAACCAAAACCCATCAACCGTTCTTATTGTTTCAGCGCAAATTGAATCACCTTTTGTCAATCAAAACGATCCAGTAAACTCGCTCAATCTCACTGCACATCCAATTTCTGTTTAACGCATCAACAATTCGTATTTGATCATCATCTTGTTCAAGACCTGCAACAATCCAATAGGGCATCGAATCATCATGTTTACCTGCAATTTCATTGGGGCTTGTAGTTTTCTCATCATCAAGAAGAAGGCTGGATGTTTAATTGCATTCAAACGACTTCAAAATGCCGATTTGATTTTCAACCGGCCATTTTCTTTCTAAGTCTTTTCCGATCGATTTCGTCAGCAATAAAGTAAGTTCTTTATGTCAAAATACTCCTTATTCAACTCTGATCAAAAGCCCTAAGATCGATTGCTATATTGTTATCGAATTCAAGCTCAATTTGGTGGATTTGATTTCTAAGGTTCGTGATTTGGGGGTGTTTGTAATAATGATGTTAAAATAATTTCCGATCCAATTTAGAACAAAAACATAAGGCAGCGTAGCTGGTTTACTTGTTATCCTATGACCAAAGGATCCTGGGTTCGAATCCAGGCTCCCACCTTTATTTTATTATTATTTGTTTTAACTTATAATACACCATTTTTACTAATTAACTTAATCTAATACTAATACTATATTATATGGATTGTAAAATACTAAAGATCTTATAAAACGTACCAAAAACCATGATTTTATATAATCTAGTTTTATAAAACTAATCACTACTAATACTATAAAAATGCATTTTGATATTTATAAAATACATGCAAGTTTTATAAATAATGAGATTATAAATAAGACTTGTATATGAATTTTTGTATACTTTAAAATTATGTAAATGTTTTAAAGTATTTCTAATATATATATAACATATTTTTGACAAACAAAATTATTGTTAAAAATATACTTTTAAAGTTTCTATTTTATCAAAATAACTATTATTATTGCTATCGTTTCGAATAGACGTTTAACGAGAAATCCCCAAATCCAAATCCGAACCCCTAGGATTCCAAATTCCTTAGACTCCTATTGTTTCAATTCTAGTTTCGTATACATTACATTTTGCTAAGTTAGGATTCTCATTTACTTAGGTGTTTCTAGTATTTGGGGAATCCTCGGTTCAGTTCATACTATTTACTATTTGTTTCGTGCCCAGGTTTCAAGGTGAGTAAAATCACTCCCCTTTTTACTTTTACATTTTGGGGCTGAAATATGTTTCTAGTTACTATGCAATGTTTTCAGTTTTCTATTTGTTTCCAAAAGAGATCATAAAATATGTTAGTCTTGACTCGCGACAAGATGCAATCCTTATGTGGTAGTTTAAAGTAGTATTGTTACTTAGTAATCCCACCGGTACAATGTTAGCGCTAATGGTTTGACAAACCCACCTGCATGTATTTCAAAACAGGTGATTTAAACCCGGCCATTCAATTTCAAGGTTACTATGTTACAAGTTGCTATTCAATGTTACAAGTTGCTATACTATGTTGCTATGCCATGTCCCTAAGTTGCTAAATAAATATGGATAACTTAAATATCGAGACGGTTAGATGACGGCTGCTAAAAAAGTTATCCTTAATTAATACATGAGTTGGTTCCTCATGATGAATGACTACAAGTCATATTACAATGTGTTCAATGTGTTCAATGTGTTCAATGTGTTCAAGGTGTCATGGTCGAGAATGATACGAAATAGCTATGCATGTAAGATTGCGCAGCATATTATGATGATCTCGGATTTTTCTATACTATTATTTATCAACTGTGGTTTACTCACTAGCTTTAAATAGCTAACTTTATTTTCACATATTTCAGGTGACGCTTTGATTTTGTTTTGCTGCTTTTGCCAAGACATAGGATTGCCTTGGACCTAGAATAATAAAAAGACAATTGCATTTATTGTTTCGGTTTTATTATTTTTGTCGTATCCATTTAAGACTCATGTTCCAAAGTTATTACATCATTGTTAGAATTAATAATTAAATACCATGTGCTTTGTTTACTATTGATATCCAATTCCAATGACAGCCCGGTGTTTCCGCCGCCGGGCGGGGTGTCACAGTTTGGTATCAGAGCCATGGTTATAGGGAACTAGGATAGGGTATTAGAAACACACCGACCTAGACTATAACCTAAGAGTCCTTAGTACAAATAGCATGTGCTTAGAAAACTCTTCACGAACTTATTTCCTTATTCCTTTTTATGAACCTTTCTATGCCTTTTCTTTATCTTATTTCTTATTCGATTTCGCGAAGGAGTTACAAGAGACTCGTCTTTATGATTAGGATCTTTCTCTTTGTGGAATCTCGTCATCGTCTTATGTAAGTTTGATACGTGGGAACGTGTGCAATCCGGAAGGGGGAACGCCTGTATCACGGACATCCTGTCTAAGGCAAAGCATTTCGTATAAATCTCTTTAAGAGATCTGTATGCTTACCTGGGGATGGACGAGATGAGTGTGAACCTATAGGCTAAAGGACGCCTTCTCGAACACGTTGAAAACGAACTTAGCACTTTGATAAGTCTTAAGTGTCCAAAACCAAGACACATTCCTAAGCCTTCATATTCTATTTATCTATGGATTCTATGATTATTATTTTCTATGATTTCAAATTATTTACATGGTTTCTATATTATTTCAAATGTTATTCCAAGTTTGCTTATTTACATTCCAATAGTTTCCAAGTGACTACTATGTTATGTGTTCTAAAATTCTATGAAAATTCGAAGTACAATTATCATTTCTATTCAATCCAAAAATTCCATTACAACTTATGTTATCCAAACTTTTCTTAAGTTCCATGAAATTCCTTTTCTATCCTATCTTGTAGAATGAAAAACAAAGACGTGAACAAATCGCTAATACCATCGCGACCCAAATGTCCTAAATCAAAACTAAGATATCTTGACTAATCTCAATCCAATTATCAAAACAAATACCAAATACCAAATCTAAGGCATATTTCTAATCCCAACTCAATTTTCGAATCCCAAATTAACGACTTAATTCATGAGTCCTGAATTCTCATAACGGATTTACCATTCTAATAAGCGAACATATTCGTTGGTTGCGAATCAAACGTTTACCCTCAAAATATTTCTAATTGAATTCTATACCCCAGTGGTTTCAAAACTACTTATATAATCATAAGATTCTAATCCAACTTCTAACCCATCACTAAATGATGCTATTCATTAATTCGTTTTTCAAAACTTAACATGAACTCATTACACAACTATTCTTACGCTCATTGAATTAAAATATTCCATTTGTATACATGATCACTAATAAAATTCTGTACATCTTGCTTCTATAAACTCATTCAAACCGAACGTGTCATACGTATAAACTTTCTACTTAAAACACCATATTTTATGTGCGGTTTTTGTAAAACTACCAACCAGTAGTTAATTATATTAAAAACGATTTTCCTATTTTTCCAAATAAAAATAAAAGTCTTCCAGTTTTAGTATTTGTAAAATATATAAAATATATACATTTCATGATAAATGATTTCTTTAAGCAGGGATTGATTATTCTAAATGTTTGTTAAATATTTACATAACATTTCCATGTTTTCTCAAATAAGATACAAACATTTGCAACAAACGTTATGATTCATGTTTTCCAGTATCGAATATTCGAAACTTATGTGTCATTCATTTATTTTCAAATCAACCCCTCTATTGATAGTAAATATTTAAAACTTTAACTTTTTCTAAACTCATTAACTAACAGCATTATAGAAAAAATAACATCACCCCTTATAATCTTGTTTACTTCCATAACCTATACACATGGTTCACCTAAACTTATGTTTCATACGAATCTAAAGGAAATAAACATCGAATCCATTATGAACTGAGTGATCTATGTAGTGGAACTATAAATTGGATTATCCAAAGCATCAAATCTTCATGAAACTAAATTTTCTAAAAATCTTAATAAACTAGATTATTTCATTATCTACTGTTTATGAACTTGGCAATGCCATGAACAATTGGTATCCACATCTTACACATAAGATTGGTTTTTCAAATACTTAAGTTGCCACAATTTTGGTACTCGAATTTGACTAACTATGTCAGTCAACAAAACTATTTACAAGAGCAATGACCATCTAATAAACTCAATTATCTTGGATCATCATTTTACGTATCATCTTAAACTATATTTCACAACAACTAAACACTATCGATTATGATTTCGAAAACCTATATGTATCATCATCTTAACTTAAAATATTTGTGTACATTTGACTCGCACGTGATCGAATAAGCTGTGTGGTCCATGCAAAATCTAAAGTAATTACGGGTGCACACGGAATTATGAAAGTTGGTGCATGGAAACCATAGCGAGTTTTGTCACGTGGTTGAAAGCAATGGGTTGCACAGATCTACATTTGTCATCATCATCCAGTGCTTAAGCGGGTATATTCTAATTCAACTCCTCGAGATTAATGTACCTTTATTCAAATCAAAATAGTTAAATAACGCAAGTACATTTATAATGGAAAACTAAATAATCACATCTTTCGTTTCATCTTCTTCCTCGGTTTGAGCAAATTTCGGGACGAAATTTCTATAAGGAGGGGAGACTGTGACATCTGCCCCGAACCCGAACCCGTATGCCCGACTCGAACCCGAAATCATCCGTTCGTAATGTATTCGTATTTATCTCCCTTTAAATACAACGCTTCATTATTAAAAATATACATAATAGATATCTCGAGCCTTACGTTATTTCTCGTTTTAAATATTAACGACCGAGTTATTATCCAACGTTTACAAATTAATTACTATTTACAATAACTAAATCCCCAAAATGTGTATATATAATATACATATATATATTGTATTTTTACAAATTAAAAATAGTTTTATAAATATTATTAAGGATAAAAACTATTAAATCTCAAAATAGTTTTTCAACGTAACGATATAAAAACGTCATTTATATAAACGCTACGAGTTAACGTGGTTGAGTTAGTTAGTTAAATTAATGATTAAATTAACTTTGGGCCAAAACTGACAAGTTTCAAACTAATATTAAAGTTATGATAGTCAAAACATCAACACTAAAACTACAGGGATCGAATTTGTAATTATCTAAAATCCCCCCCCCCTGTCTCGTGAAAGCCCTTTTCTCCGGCCACTTTGCCGGAATCCGGCGTATCTCCGGCCAACTCCCAAATCCTCCATTTTCAATGTTTTCGGATCGATTAAAACGTTATAAAATAAACCTTGGTGAGTTTCGAACCCAACCAAGCCGATTAACCTATGTTCACTACACTATTGCGACTGTTTCAACAAGTTTTATAACTTGCGACCGTTGTAAAACCCAAATTCTCATTAACGCAGGTGTTAATCAAAATAAAATCAACCAAATTGTTCCCGTAACGCTTCCAATCATTTATGGGTAATCAATTTCAACTTAAACCATTACAAGATTATGAAAAACAATTCTAAGTTTTAACCAAAACCCATCAACCGTTCTTATTGTTTCAGCGCAAATTGAATCACCTTTTGTCAATCAAAACGATCCAGTAAACTCGCTCAATCTCACTGCACATCCAATTTCTGTTTAACGCATCAACAATTCGTATTTGATCATCATCTTGTTCAAGACCTGCAACAATCCAATAGGGCATCGAATCATCATGTTTACCTGCAATTTCATTGGGGCTTGTAGTTTTCTCATCATCAAGAAGAAGGCTGGATGTTTAATTGCATTCAAACGACTTCAAAATGCCGATTTGATTTTCAACCGGCCATTTTCTTTCTAAGTCTTTTCCGATCGATTTCGTCAGCAATAAAGTAAGTTCTTTATGTCAAAATACTCCTTATTCAACTCTGATCAAAAGCCCTAAGATCGATTGCTATATTGTTATCGAATTCAAGCTCAATTTGGTGGATTTGATTTCTAGGGTTCGTGATTTGGGGGTGTTTGTAATAATGATGTTAAAATAATTTCCGATCCAATTTAGAACAAAAACATAAGGCAGCGTAGCTGGTTTACTTGTTATCCTATGACCAAAGGATCCTGGGTTCGAATCCAGGCTCCCACCTTTATTTTATTATTATTTGTTTTAACTTATAATACACCATTTTTACTAATTAACTTAATCTAATACTAATACTATATTATATGGATTGTAAAATACTAAAGATCTTATAAGACGTACCAAAAACCATGATTTTATATAATCTAGTTTTATAAAACTAATCACTACTAATACTATAAAAATGCATTTTGATATTTATAAAATACATGCAAGTTTTATAAATAATGAGATTATAAATAAGACTTGTATATGAATTTTTGTATACTTTAAAATTATGTAAATGTTTTAAAGTATTTCTAATATATATATAACATATTTTTGACAAACAAAATTATTGTTAAAAATATACTTTTAAAGTTTCTATTTTATCAAAATAACTATTATTATTGCTATCGTTTCGAATAGACGTTTAACGAGAAATCCCCAAATCCAAATCCGAACCCCTAGGATTCCAAATTCCTTAGACTCCTATTGTTTCAATTCTAGTTTCGTATACATTACATTTTGCTAAGTTAGGATTCTCATTTACTTAGGTGTTTCTAGTATTTGGGGAATCCTCGGTTCAGTTCATACTATTTACTATTTGTTTCGTGCCCAGGTTTCAAGGTGAGTAAAATCACTCCCCTTTTTACTTTTACATTTTGGGGCTGAAATATGTTTCTAGTTACTATGCAATGTTTTCAGTTTTCTATTTGTTTCCAAAAGAGATCATAAAATATGTTAGTCTTGACTCGCGACAAGATGCAATCCTTATGTGGTAGTTTAAAGTAGTATTGTTACTTAGTAATCCCACCGGTACAATGTTAGCGCTAATGGTTTGACAAACCCACCTGCATGTATTTCAAAACAGGTGATTTAAACCCGGCCATTCAATTTCAAGGTTACTATGTTACAAGTTGCTATTCAATGTTACAAGTTGCTATACTATGTTGCTATGCCATGTCCCTAAGTTGCTAAATAAATATGGATAACTTAAATATCGAGACGGTTAGATGACGGCTGCTAAAAAAGTTATCCTTAATTAATACATGAGTTGGTTCCTCATGATGAATGACTACAAGTCATATTACAATGTGTTCAATGTGTTCAATGTGTTCAATGTGTTCAAGGTGTCATGGTCGAGAATGATACGAAATAGCTATGCATGTAAGATTGCGCAGCATATTATGATGATCTCGGATTTTTCTATACTATTATTTATCAACTGTGGTTTACTCACTAGCTTTAAATAGCTAACTTTATTTTCACATATTTCAGGTGACGCTTTGATTTTGTTTTGCTGCTTTTGCCAAGACATAGGATTGCCTTGGACCTAGAATAATAAAAAGACAATTGCATTTATTGTTTCGGTTTTATTATTTTTGTCGTATCCATTTAAGACTCATGTTCCAAAGTTATTACATCATTGTTAGAATTAATAATTAAATACCATGTGCTTTGTTTACTATTGATATCCAATTCCAATGACAGCCCGGTGTTTCCGCCGCCGGGCGGGGTGTCACACAAATGACTCAGACGAATTAGTTAGGTTTATTAAGGAGTTTTAATGTTTCGTACGGTGATGTAAGGTGCTCTTAGAAGTTGTAACGCGTCCTACATTATTCAAAATTGCTTTTTATGTTGCTAATGTCGCATACAGAGTCGTAACAAGTCCTGAGTTGTCTTACGATTTTCAAAGGACTCGGACGAATTCATTAGGTTTATTATGGAGTTTTATGGTTTCTTATGCTGTTGTAAGGTGTTGTTAGGTGTTTTAAGGCGTGCTTATTTACAAACGTAGTTTTCAAGGTTCTAATATGGCATACAGAGTCTTAAGATGTCCTAACTAGTCGTACGATGTAAAAAGGACTGGTACGAATTCACTAGGTGTATTATGGAGTTTTAAGGTTTCGTACGGTGATGTAAGGTGTTCTTTTGAGCTGCAAGGCGTCCTAGATCATACTAACGTTCTTTTCGAGTTGCTAATATGGCATAAAGAGTAGTAAGATGTCTTAAGCTGTCGTACGATGTTCAAAAGACTCGGACGAATTCATTAGCTTTATTATGGAGTTTTAAGTTTACGTACGGTATTGTAATGTGTTATTAGGAGTTGTAAGGTGTCGTACATTATACTAACCTGCATTTCAAGGTGCTAATGTGGCATACAATGTCCTAAGATATTCTAAATTGTTGTACGATGTTCAAATGACTCGGACGAATTAATTAGGTTTATTATGGAGTTTTAATGTTTCGTACGGTGATGTAAGGTGCTCTTAAAAGTTGTAACGCGTCCTACATTATTCAAAATTGCTTTTTATGTTGCTAATGTCGCATACAGAGTCGTAACAAGTCCTGAGTTGTCTTACGATTTTCAAAAGACTCAGACGAATTCATTAGGTTTATTATGGAGTTTCATGGTTTCTTATGCTGTTGTAAGGTGTTGTTAGGTGTTTTAAGGCGTACTTATTTACAAATGTAGTTTTCAAGGTTCTAATATGGCATACAGAGTCTTAAGATGTCCTAACTAGTCGTACGATGTTAAAAGGATTGACACGAATTCACTAGGTGTATTATGGAGTTTTAAGGTTTCATACGGTGATGTAAGGTGTTCTTTTTGAGCTGCAAGGCGTCCTAGATCATACTAATGTTCTTTTCGAGTTGCTAATGTGGCATAAAGAGTAGTAAGATATCTTAAGTTGTCGTACGATGTTCAAAAGACTCGGATGAATTCATTAAGTTTATTATGGAGTTTTAAGTTTACGTACGGTATTGTAATGTGTTGTTAGGAGTTGTAAGGTGTCGTACATTATACTAACCTGCATTTCAAGGTGCTAATGTGGCATACAATGTCCTAAGATATTCTAAATTGTTGTACGTTGTTCAAATGACTCGGACGAATTAGTTAGGTTTATTATGGAGTTTTAATGTTTCGTACGGTGATGTAAGGTGCACTTAGAAGTTGTAACGCGTCCTACATTATTCGAAATTGCTTTTTATGTTGCTAATGTCGCATACAGAGTCGTAACAAGTCCTGAGTTGTCTTACGATTTTCAAAGGACTCGGACGAATTCATTAGGTTTATTATGGAGTTTTATGGTTTCTTATGCTGTTGTTAGGTGTTTTAAGGCGTACTTATTTACAAACGTAGTTTTCAAGGTTCTAATAAGGCATACAGAGTCTTAAGATATCCTAAGTAGTCGTACGATGTTAAAAAGACTGACACGAATTCACTAGGTGTATTATGGAGTTTTAAGGTTTCGTACGGTGATGTAAGGTGTTCTTTTGAGCTGCAAGGCGTCCTAGATCATACTAACGTTCTCTTCGAGTTGCTAATGTGGCATAAAGAGTAGTAAGATGTCTTAAGTTGTCGTACGATGTTCAAAAGACTCGAACGAATTCATTAGGTTTATTATGGAGTTTTAAGTTTACGTACGGTATTGTTATGTGTTGTTAGGAGTTGTAAGGTGTCGTACATTATACTAACCTGCATTTCAAGGTGCTAATGTGGCATAAAATGTCCTAAGATATTCTAAATTGTTCTACAATGTTCAAATGACTCGGACAAATTAATTAGGTTTATTATGGAGTTTTAATGTTTCGTACGGTGATGTAAGGTGCTCTTAGAAGTTGTAACGCGTCCTACATTATTCGAAATTGCTTTTTATGTTGCTAATGTCGCATACAGAGTCGTAACAAGTCCTGAGTTGTCTTACGATTTTCAAAGGACTCTGACGAATTCATTAGATTTTTTTTTGGGGTTTTATGGTTTCTTATGTTGTTGTAAGGTGTTTTAAGGCGTCCTTATTTACAAACGTAGTTTTCAAGGTTCTAATATGGCATACAGAGTCTTAAGATGTCCTAACTAGTCGTACGATGTTAAAAGGACTGGCATGAATTCACTAGGTGTATTATGGAGTTTTAAGGTTTCGTACGGTGATGTAAGGTGTTCTTTTGAGCTGCAAGGCGTCCTAGATCATACTAACGTTCTTTTCGTGTTGCTAATGTGGCATAAAGAATAGTAATATGTCTTAAGTTGTCGTACGATGTTCGAATGACTCGGACGAATTCATTAGATTTATTATGGAGTTTTAAGTTTACGTACGATATTGTAATGTGTTGTTAGGAGTTGTAAGGTTTCGTACATTATACTAACATGCATTTCAAGGTGCTAATGTGGCATACACTGTCCTAAGATATTCTAAATTGTTGTACGATTTTCAAAGGACTCGGACAAATTAGTTAGGTTTATTATGGAGTTTTAATGTTTCGTACGGTGATGTAAGGTGCTCTTAGAAGTTGTAACGCGTCCTACATTATTCGAAATTGCTTTTTATGTTGCTAATGTCGCATACAGAGTCGTAACAAGTCCTGAGTTGTCTTACGATTTTCAAAGGACTCGGACGAATTCATTAGGTTTATTATGGAGTTTTATGGTTTCTTATGTTGTTGTAAGGTGTTGTTAGGTGTTTTAAGGCGTACTTATTTACAAACGTAGTTTTCAAGGTTCTAATATGGCATACAGAGTCTTCAGATGTCCTAACTAGTTGTACGATGTTAAAAGGACTGGCACGAATTTACTAGGTGTATTATGGAGTTTTAAGGTTTCGTACGGTGATGTAAGGTGATCTTTTGAGCTGCAAGGCGTCCTAGATCATACTAACGTTCTTTTCGAGTTGCTAATATGGCATAAAGAGTAGTAAGATGTCTTAAGCTGTCGTACGATGTTCAAAAGACTCGGACGAATTCATTAGGTTTATTATGGAGTTTTAAGTTTACGTACGGTATTGTAATGTGTTGTTAGGAGTTGTAAGGTGTCGTACATTATACTAACCTGCATTTCAAGGTGCTAATGTGGCATACAATGTCCTAAGATATTCTAAATTGTTGTACAATGTTCAAATGACTCGGACGAATTAATTAGGTTTATTATGGAGTTTTAATGTTTCGTACGGTGATGTAAGGTGCTCTTAGAAGTTGTAACGCGTCCTACATTATTCGAAATTGCTTTTTATGTTGCTAATGTCGCATACAGAGTCGTAACAAGTCCTGAGTTGTCTTACGATTTTCAAAGGACTCAGACGAATTCATTAGGTTTATTATGGAGTTTTGTGGTTTCTTATGCTGTTGTAAGGTGTTTTAAGGCGTACTTATTTACAAATGTAGTTTTCAAGGTTCTAATATGGCATACAGAGTCTTAAGATGTCCTAACTAGTCGTACGATGTTAAAAGCATTGACACGAATTCACTAGGTGCATTATGGAGTTTTAAGGTTTCGTACTGTGATGTAAGGTGTTCTTTTGAGCTGCAAGGCGTCCTAGATCATACTAACGTTCTCTTCGAGTTGCTAATGTGGCATAAAGAGTAGTAAGATGTCTTAAGTTGTCGTACGATGTTCAAAAGACTCGGACGAATTCATTAGGTTTATTATGGAGTTTTAAGTTTACGTACGGTATTGTAATGTGTTGTTAGGAGTTGTAATGTGTCGTACATTATACTAACCTGCATTTCAAGGTGCTAATGTGGCGTACAATGTCCTAAGATATTCTAAATTGTTCTACAATGTTCAAATGACTCGGACAAATTAATTAGGTTTATTATGGAGTTTTAATGTTTCGTACGGTGATGTAAGGTTCTCTTAGAAGTTGTAACGCGTCCTACATTATTTGAAATTGCTTTTTATGTTGCTAATGTCGCATACAGAGTCGTAACAAGTCCTGAGTTGTCTTACGATTTTCAAAGGACTCGGACGAATTCATTAGGTTTATTATGGAGTTTTATGGTTTCTTATGTTGTTGTAAGGTGTTGTTAGGTGTTTTAAGGCGTACTTATTTACAAATGTAGTTTTCAAGGTTCTAATATGGCATACAGAGTCTTAAGATGTCCTAACTAGTCGTACGATGTTAAAAGGATTGACACGAATTCACTAGGTGTATTATGGAGTTTTAAGGTTTCATACGGTGATGTAAGGTGTTCTTTTTGAGCTGCAAGGCGTCCTAGATCATACTAATGTTCTTTTCGAGTTGCTAATGTGGCATAAAGAGTAGTAAGATATCTTAAGTTGTCGTACGATGTTCAAAAGACTCGGACGAATTCATTAAGTTTATTATGGAGTTTTAAGTTTACGTACGGTATTGTAATGTGTTGTTAGGAGTTGTAAGGTGTCGTACATTATACTAACCTGCATTTCAAGGTGCTAATGTGGCATACAATGTCCTAAGATATTCTAAATTGTTGTACGATGTTCAAATGACTCGGACGAATTAGTTAGGTTTATTATGGAGTTTTAATGTTTCGTACGGTGATGTAAGGTGCACTTAGAAGTTGTAACGCGTCCTACATTATTCGAAATTGCTTTTTATGTTGCTAATGTCGCATACAGAGTCGTAACAAGTCATGAGTTGTCTTACGATACTCAAAGGACTCGGACGAATTCATTAGGTTTATTATGGAGTTTTATGGTTTCTTATGCTGTTGTTAGGTGTTTTAAGGCGTACTTATTTACGAACGTAGTTTTCAAGGTTCTAAAATGGCATACAGAGTCTTAAGATGTCCTAAGTAGTCTTACGATGTTAAAAAGACTGACACGAATTCACTAGGTGTATTATGGAGTTTTATGGTTTCGTACGGTGATGTAAGGTGTTCTTTTGAGCTGCAAGGCGTCCTAGATCATACTAACGTTCTCTTCGAGTTGCTAATGTGGCATAAAGAGTAGTAAGATGTCTTAAGTTGTCGTACGATGTTCAAAAGACTCGGACGAATTCATTAGGTTTATTATGGAGTTTTAAGTTTACGTACGGTATTGTAATGTGTTGTTAGGAGTTGTAACGTGTCGTACATTATACTAACCTGCATTTCAAGGTGCTAATGTGGCATACAATGTCCTAAGATATTCTAAATTGTTCTACAATGTTCAAATGACTCGGACAAATTAATTAGGTTTATTATGGAGTTTTAATGTATCGTACGGTGATGTAAGGTTCTCTTAGAAGTTGTAACGCGTCCTACATTATTCGAAATTGCTTTTTATGTTGCTAATGTCGCATACAGAGTCGTAACAAGTCCTGAGTTGTCTTACGATTTTCAAAGGACTCAGACGAATTCATTAGGTTTATTATGGAGTTTTATGGTTTCTTATGCTGTTGTAAGGTGTTTTAAGGCGTACTTATTTACAAATGTAGTTTTCAAGGTTCTAATATGGCATACAGAGTCTTAAGATGTCCTAACTAGTCGTACGATGTTAAAAGGATTGACACGATTTCACTAGGTGCATTATGGAGTTTTAAGGTTTCGTACGGTGATGTAAGGTGTTCTTTTGAGCTGCAAGGCGTCCTAGATCATACTAACGTTCTCTTCGAGTTGCTAATGTGGCATAAAGAGTAGTAAGATGTCTTAAGTTGTCGTACGATGTTCAAAAGACTCGGACGAATTCATTAGGTTTATTATGGAGTTTTAAGTTTACGTACGGTATTGTAATGTGTTGTTAGGAGTTGTAATGTGTCGTACATTATACTAACCTGCATTTCAAGGTGCTAATGTGGCATACAATGTCCTAAGATATTCTAAATTGTTCTACAATGTTCAAATGACTCGGACAAATTAATTAGGTTTATTATGGAGTTTTAATGTTTCGTACGGTGATGTAAGGTTCTCTTAGAAGTTGTAACGCGTCCTACATTATTTGAAATTGCTTTTTATGTTGCTAATGTCGCATACAGAGTCGTAACAAGTCCTGAGTTGTCTTACGATTTTCAAAGGACTCGGACGAATTCATTAGGTTTATTATGGAGTTTTATGGTTTCTTATGCTGTTGTAAGGTGTTGTTAGGTGTTTTAAGGCGTACTTATTTACAAATGTAGTTTTCAAGGTTCTAATATGGCATACAGAGTCTTAAGATGTCCTAACTAGTCGTACGATGTTAAAAGGATTGACACGAATTCACTAGGTGTATTATGGAGTTTTAAGGTTTCATACGGTGATGTAAGGTGTTCTTTTTGAGCTGCAAGGCGTCCTAGATCATACTAATGTTCTTTTCGAGTTGCTAATGTGGCATAAAGAGTAGTAAGATATCTTAAGTTGTCGTACGATGTTCAAAAGACTCGGACGAATTCATTAAGTTTATTATGGAGTTTTAAGTTTACGTACGGTATTGTAATGTGTTGTTAGGAGTTGTAAGGTGTCGTACATTATACTAACCTGCATTTCAAGGTGCTAATGTGGCATACAATGTCCTAAGATATTCTAAATTGTTGTACGATGTTCAAATGACTCGGACGAATTAGTTAGGTTTATTATGGAGTTTTAATGTTTCGTACGGTGATGTAAGGTGCACTTAGAAGTTGTAACGCGTCCTACATTATTCGAAATTGCTTTTTATGTTGCAAATGTCGCTTACAGAGTCGTAACAAGTCATGAGTTGTCTTACGATACTCAAAGGACTCGGACGAATTCATTAGGTTTATTATGGAGTTTTATGGTTTCTTATGCTGTTGTTAGGTGTTTTAAGGCGTACTTATTTACGAACGTAGTTTTCAAGGTTCTAAAATGGCATACAGAGTCTTAAGATGTCCTAAGTAGTCTTACGATGTTAAAAAGACTGACACGAATTCACTAGGTGTATTATGGAGTTTTATGGTTTCGTACGGTGATGTAAGGTGTTCTTTTGAGCTGCAAGGCGTCCTAGATCATACTAACGTTCTCTTCGAGTTGCTAATGTGGCATAAAGAGTAGTAAGATGTCTTAAGTTGTCGTACGATGTTCAAAAGACTCGGACGAATTCATTAGGTTTATTATGGAGTTTTAAGTTTACGTACGGTATTGTAATGTGTTGTTAGGAGTTGTAACGTGTCGTACATTATACTAACCTGCATTTCAAGGTGCTAATGTGGCATACAATGTCCTAAGATATTCTAAATTGTTCTACAATGTTCAAATGACTCGGACAAATTAATTAGGTTTATTATGGAGTTTTAATGTTTCGTACGGTGATGTAAGGTTCTCTTAGAAGTTGTAACGCGTCCTACATTATTCGAAATTGCTTTTTATGTTGCTAATGTCGCATACAGAGTCGTAACAAGTCCAGAGTTGTCTTACGATTTTCAAAGGACTCAGACGAATTCATTAGGTTTATTATGGAGTTTTATGGTTTCTTATGCTGTTGTAAGGTGTTTTAAGGCGTACTTATTTACAAATGTAGTTTTCAAGGTTCTAATATGGCATACAGAGTCTTAAGATGTCCTAACTAGTCGTACGATGTTAAAAGGATTGACACGAATTCACTAGGTGCATTATGGAGTTTTAAGGTTTCGTACGGTGATGTAAGGTGTTCTTTTGAGCTGCAAGGCGTCCTAGATCATACTAACGTTCTCTTCGAGTTGCTAATGTGGCATAAAGAGTAGTAAGATGTCTTAAGTTGTCGTACGATGTTCAAAAGACTCGGACGAATTCATTAGGTTTATTATGGAGTTTTAAGGTTACGTACGGTATTGTAATGTGTTGTTAGGAGTTGTAATGTGTCGTACATTATACTAACCTGCATTTCAAGGTGCTATTGTGGCATACAATGTCCTAAGATATTCTAAATTGTTCTACAATGTTCAAATGACTCGGACAAATTAATTAGGTTTATTATGGAGTTTTAATGTTTCGTACGGTGATGTAAGGTTCTCTTAGAAGTTGTAACGCGTCCTACATTATTTGAAATTGCTTTTTATGTTGCTAATGTCGCATACAGAGTCGTAACAAGTCCTGAGTTGTCTTACGATTTTCAAAGGACTCGGACGAAGTCATTAGGTTTATTATGGAGTTTTATGGTTTCTTATGCTGTTGTAAGGTGTTGTTAGGTGTTTTAAGGCGTACTTATTTACAAATGTAGTTTTCAAGGTTCTAATATGGCATACAGAGTCTTAAGATGTCCTAACTAGTCGTACGATGTTAAAAGGACTGGCACGAATTCACTAGGTGTATTATGGAGTTTTAAGGTTTCGTACGGTGATGTAAGGTGTTCTTTTGAGCTGCAAGGCGTCCTAGATCATACTAACGTTCTTTTCGAGTTGCTAAAATGGCATAAAGAGTAGTAAGATGTCTTAAGCTGTCGTACAATGTTCAAAAGACTCGGACGAATTCATTAGGTTTATTATGGAGTTTTAAGTTTACGTACGGTATTGTAATGTGTTGTTAGGAGTTGTAAGGTGTCGTACATTATACTAACCTGCATTTCAAGGTGCTAATGTGGCATACAATGTCCTAAGATATTCTAAATTGTTGTACAATGTTCAAATGACTCGGACGAATTAATTAGGTTTATTATGGAGTTTTAATGTTTCGTACGGTGATGTAAGGTGCTCTTAGAAGTTGTAACGCGTCCTACATTATTCGAAATTGCTTTTTATGTTGCTAATGTCGCATACAGAGTCGTAACAAGTCCTGAGTTGTCTTACGATGTTCAAAGGAATTGGAAGAATTCATTAGGTTTATTACGGAGTTTTTCTGGTTTCTTATGCTGTTGTAAGGTGTTGTTATGTGTTTTAAGGCGTCCTTATTTACAAAAGTAGTTTTGAAGGTTCTAATATGGCATACAGAGTCTTAAGATGTCCTAACTAGTCGTACGATGTTAAAAGGACTGGCACGAATTCACTAGGTGTATTATGGAGTTTTAAGGTTTTGTACGGTGATGTAAGGTGTTCTTTTGAGCTGCAAGGCGTCCTAGATCATACTAACGTTTTTTTCGAGTTGCTAATGTGGCATAAAGAGTAGTAAGATGTCTTAAGTTGTCGTACGATGTTCGAATGACTCGGACGAATTCATTAGGTGTATTATGCAGTTTTAAGTTTACGTACGGTATTGTAATGTGTTGTTAGGAGTTGTAAGGTTTCGTACATTATACTAACATGCATTTCAAGGTGCTAATGTGGCATACAATGTCCTAAGATATTCTAAATTGTTGTACGATGTTCAAATGACTCCGACGAATTAGTTAGGTTTATTATGGAGTTTTAATGTTTCGTACGGTGATGTAAGGTGCTCTTAGAAGTTGTAACGCGTCCTACATTATTCGAAATTGCTTTTTATGTTGCTAATGTCACATACAGAGTCGTAACAAGTCCTGAGTTGTCTTACGATTTTCAAAGGACTCTGACGAATTCATTAGGTTTATTATGGAGTTTTATGGTTTCTTATGCTGTTGTAAGGTGTTGTTAGGTGTTTTAAGGCGTACTTATTTACAAACGTAGTTTTCAAGGTTCTAATATGGCATACAGAGTCTTAAGATGTCCTAACTAGTCGTACGATGTTAAAAGGACTGGCACGAATTCACTAGGTGTATTATGGAGTTTTAAGGTTTCGTACGGTGATGTAAGGTGTTCTTTTGAGCTGCAAGGCGTCCTAGATCATACTAACGTTCTTTTCGAGTTGCTAATATGGCATAAAGAGTAGTAAGATGTCTTAAGCTGTCGTACGATGTTTAAAAGACTCGGACGAATTCATTAGGTTTATTATGGAGTTTTAAGTTTACGTACGGTATTGTAATGTGTTGTTAGGAGTTGTAAGGTGTCGTACATTATACTAACCTGCATTTCAAGGTGCTAATGAGACATACAATGTCCGAAGATATTCTAAATTGTTGTACGATGTTCAAATGACTCGGACGAATTAATTAGGTTTATTTTGGAGTTTTAATGTTTCGTAGGGTGATGTAAGGTGCTCTTAGAAGTTGTAACGCGTCCTACATTATTCGAAATTGCTATTTATGTTGCTAATGTCGCATACAGAGTTGTAACAAGTCCTGAGTTGTCTTACGATTTTCAAAGGACTCAGACGAATTCAATAGGTTTATTATGGAGTTTTATGGTTTCTTATGCTGTTGTAAGGTGTTGTTAGGTGTTTTAAGGCGTACGTATTTACAAATGTAGTTTTCAAGGTTCTAATATGGCATACAGAGTCTTAAGATGTCCTAACTAGTCGTACGATGTTAAAAGGATTGACACGAATTCACTAGGTGTATTATGGAGTTTTAAGGTTTCGTACGGTGATGTAAGGTGTTCTTTTTGAGCTGCAAGGCGTCCTAGATCATACTAACGTTCTTTTCGAGTTGCTAATGTGGCATAAAGAGTAGTAAGATGTCTTAAGTTGTCGTACGATGTTCAAAAGACTCGGACGAATTAATTAGGTTTATTATGGAGTTTTAAGTTTACGTACGGTATTGTAATGTATTGGTAGGAGTTGTAAGGTGTCGAACATTATACTAACATGCTTTTGTTAGGTGTATATTTAGGCATTATTTTGAATGCATTTAGTGTTTGTTTTAGTCATATTTCATGCATTTGACTCGTTCTAATTACTATATTTTGTAAATATTAATTTTTGGTTTGAATAGAGTCTACTTTGGTTATTTTGGTTGTTTTGTAGGTTGCGGGACACTTGTGGGAGATGACAAAGGTTTCGGAAGCATTGGATGGATTGTGGATGGTAAAAGTTTGAAACTTGAAGAGAAATTATGAAACATACACTTTAGACGGCCGTTTAAAATTTTTGTTTGAAATTTAATAATTTCTATAACTTAGAAATTATTATTATTCTAATATTTGAGAGACATGGGCTGAAGCTTAAACCTAAAACAAATTATCTTTCGGGCCTTTCAAAAGTTAATTAAGAAAAGAAAATGGAGATAGTGGGCCTTGGGGGTTTTTGGTGCATGACGGTTAACAAAGAAAAAAGAAAAGAGGAAGAAAAAAAAAGGAAAGAAAGGGGGGAGGAGTTGAGAAGCAGCCGCAGCAGAAAAAAAAAAGGGATATCAAAGTGAATTGGTTTTGGATTTAATTTGGCTTGCAAACATTAATTTCCTTTTTTGATTAGTAAGTTTTCATCTTTATGTTTTATTTGTTTGGATTGTTTGATCTAGCCATGCTAGGCTAGAGACCTATTAGTTTTGGCACTTGGGTATAATTTCTTTGGTTTTGATTCGTTAACTTATGTGAAACGGTTGTGTTGATGTTATTATCTAGTGATTTCGTTTGAGTAATTTCTTGATCTTTAAAATCGGGTTTCAATCCAGGGTTAAATTAGATAGTTAATAAACTTGATCAGCTTATTAATTTTTTCTGATAAAGTTCTTTAATTTTTGAAACTCTAATCAAGTTTTGATTTTTAATTCAAGGAACAATTAACGGTTCGCGTTTGTCTATGAACTTGAATTCGTTATAGAAATTATTTAATGTGATTAAACACTCCGAACGGCGTGGGTGTTTAATAATAATCGGTACTTTTATCACCGCAACCCGCACGCTAAGATCCGAACGGCGTGAGCTTAGAGTAGCGGGTTGGCTCTAATCAACGAACTGCGCTTGGTTAGACATTAGATGAAGGGGACGCCCGAACGGCGTGGCGTCTAGTACCGGTACATGTCACTTAATAAAAAGATTAATATATAACAATCGTTAATGACCATAAGCCGAATCGAACCAAGAAATAACCCTTGTGTTGAAACTATTTTATAAACTTTGATTTTTCTTCACATTTATAGTCATTTATAATTTTCTAAGTAAAAAAACCAAAACTTTAATTTTTCGGACAGACTCTTAACACGGCCGCGTCAGATTTCCTTTGCATTTTTAGCACGGCCGTGTCAACGTGCTGTTGAAATTTTTACATCTTTACAAGTTTTTCCAGTTTTAGTTTCTAAACAAAATCCCCCTTTTTTTTAGTTAAAGTTCAACCTAAGTAACTGTACTAAAACGTTTTTGGTATTAAAATTATTAACACGTATCCCTGAGGACACGAATCCTACTTGCACTATACTAGTAGGTTCACTTATATTTATTTGGTGGATTCGACACCCATCAAATTAATCTCCCCAAGCTTAAACCTTTTCTTGTCCTCAAGGAAGTCAAGAATAAGAAAAAACTGGAAATTGAAAAGAAACGAAACAAAAGACAAACTACCATGCTTAATTAATAACTACACCTATTCTCGTCTCGGCTAAGAATTATGAGCATGAAATCATATTATTATGCTAACTTTCAATTGATATGCTTAAAGGCTTTTAAGATTTTTATTAACAACACATACCCAATTTGCTAGTTATGGTCCTCTAACCCTCAATTCCCGGATTTATCGTTTCATATGAATTAGTCCATGTTAAGTTGATTGATTAAATGTGCCAAACACCTTTCTTCACACGATGGAAACCTTCCTAACCTCAAGGACTGTAGAGAGCAAGTAATCTTTGACCACACGGAGTCACAAATGATTTTGAGTAGCGTTGTATGTGTGATAACATGTAAGTGGTTTTTTTTTTTTTTTTTTTTTTTTTTTTTGCCACATACTTATTCATCATTTTTATTATTATTTTTATTTTTTGCCCTCTTTTTTTTGGCATTTCTTTTTCTTTTTTTCTTCTTTTTCACACATTTATCAAATGGACTCGGCTCTCAACCTATTTTTGCTAGGTCTCAGTTTCCTTATGTGATCCGATCGGTATAAGGCACACATGGATTTAGGCGTTTTAACTTTGTAAATCCAAGAATAAAAGGGCACTAGCATAACGAGGTACATGTGTCTTTTATTTACCATCAACCTTTTAGCATGTGATCTATTATTAACATAACAATTTCCTATCATTTTTCATGTTGCCCCTCACTATATTCTTTCCAAGACAATCAAGATGTGTTAAACTTTTTTTATGCCTAAAATGCTATGCAAAATGATTAATGCAAACTATATGCAAATGCAATAAGAGAAACTAGATGCAAACCTAAATGCAATGCAAACATTTAAACAAGTAATGCAAGAAATATATAAACTAAAAAAATAAAAACAGAAACATACCTCTCCCCAAGCTTAGAATTAAGCTTCGTCCTCAAGGCTTGCAGGAGAAGTGTGGAATGAATAAGTAAAATAAAAATAAGAAAACTAATAATATGGGTTGCCTCCCATGTAGCGCCTTTCTTTAACGTCTTTGGCTAGACATGGACCTCGTGTTTTTCAATCAGGTGCCTGCGGAATAAATGGAAGAATTTCTAGGTTAGTAATTGGTAATTCAACTTTTGGAGTATCATACCTTGCTTTCTTCTGCACATCCACCAGCTCCTCCCCAAGCTTGAACGTTTCCGGATCTTTGCACTTTGAAAATGGTTTCTCCACCATTGGAAATGTCTCTATGACCACTTCATCTTCTCTTTCCCTCTTTATACTTTGAAGTCTTGAGGGGAACGAAGAAAGAGGCGGAGGAGAAACTAACTTGCTTTCAACCGGTTTTGGCACTTCTTTCCTTTCCTTGTCATTCTTCTCAACAAAAAAATCATCTTCTTTTGGTGTACCTTGAGACTCTATCTTGTTTACCGAATTAGCAAGTTGAGCAATATGTTTCTCCATGTTCTTGATGCTCGCTCTAGCCTCTTGTTGGAATGCTTGAGTACCGGTGGTAAGGCTTTTCACAATATATTTCATAGACATTCCAGAGTTAACTGACTGTTGTCGTTGGCAAGGTTGGAAATTTTGTTGCTCTTTCATTTGTGCCATTTCCTTAACTCCCAGTGACACGTCAACACACCAATCTTCTTCTTGTACCGAATACCTTATATCCTCTGCTAGAGATGTGATCAAGGTTCTAAGTTGAGTAGGTGTTGTGTCAAGTAAAGCTCCTCCACTAGAGGCATTTATTAAACGCCTCTCCAATGGTGCTAGCCCTTCAACAAAGTATTGGAGGAGTAGGTGCTCAGATATGCCATGTTGTGGGCATCGAGCACACAACTTCTGAAATCTCTCCCAGTAAGTGTGTAAAGCCTCACATTTTTCTTGCTTGATCTCGATGATCTCTTTGCGTAGTAATGAGACTCTCACTTCTGGAAAGTACCTGTTTAGAAATAAACTTGCAAGCTCATTCCATGTGTTGACCGACCCAGGTGGTAGGTAATAAAACCAATCTTTAGCCGAGCCTTGTAGAGCGAATGGGAATGCTCTTAGCTTAATCTGGTCTTCTGTTACATTATGTGGTTTCATCCCAAAACACACAACGTGGAACTGTTTTAAGAACATATAAGGATATTCATTCTCGAGTCCACAGAAGATTGGTAATAGACGAATGAGACCATATTTAAGCTCAAAGTTTTCCATGACAGGCTAATTGATGCATATAGATTGTTGGGTGACATCATGAGTCGCCCATTCTCTGAGGGTTTGTTCAGCTGCCATGGTTGTGATAAAATATACCTATACTAAAAAAATCTTGGCACAAAAATATTAGAATCGTCGTATCCCCGACAACGGCGCCAGCTTTTCAAGGTGCTAATGTGGCATACAATTTCGTAATATATTTTAAATTGTTGTACGATGGTCAAATGACTCGGACGAATTCATTAGGTTTATTATGGAGTTATAATGTTTCGTACGGTGATGTAAGGTGCTCTTAGAAGTTGTACCGCGTCCTACATTATTCGAAATTGCTTTTTATGTTGCTAATGTCGCATACAGAGTCGTAACAAGTCCTGAGTTGTCTTACGATGTTCAAAGGATTTGGAAGAATTCATTAGGTTTATTATGGAGTTTTATGGTTTCTTATGCTGTTGTAAGGTGTTGTTAGGTGTTTTAAGGCGTCCTTATTTACAAAAGTAGTTTTGAAGGTTCTAATATGGCATACAAGGTCTTAAGATGTCCTAACTAGTCGTACGATGTTAAAAGGACTGGCACGAATTCACTAGGTGTATTATGGAGTTTTAAGGTTTTGTACGGTGATGTAAGGTGTTCTTTTGAGCTGCAAGGCGTCCTAAATCATACTAACGTTCTTTTCGAGTTGCTAATGTGGCATAAAGAGTAGTAAGATGTCTTAAGTTGTCGTACGATGTTCAAAACACTCGGACGAATTCATTAGGTTTATTATGGAGTTTTAAGTTTACGTACGGTATTGTAATGTATTGTTAGGAGTTGTAAGGTGTCGAACATTATACTAACATGCTTTTCAAGGTGCTAATGTGGCATACAATGTCGTAAGATATTTTAAATTGTTGTACGATGGTCAAATTACTCTGACGAATTCATTAGGTTTATTATGGAGTTATAATGTTTCGTACGGTGATGTAAGGTGCTCTTAGAAGTTGTACCGCGTCCTACATTATTCGAAATTGCTTTTTATGTTGCTAATGTCGCATACAGAGTCGTAACAAGTCCTGAGTTGTCTTACGATGTTCAAAGGACTTGGAAGAATTCATTAGGTTTATTATGGAGTTTTATGGTTTCTTATGCTGTTGTAAGGTGTTGTTAGGTGTTTTAAGGCGTCCTTATTTACAAACGTAGTTTTCAAGGTTCTAATATGGCATACAGAGTCTTAACATGTCCTAACTTGTCGTATGATGTTAAAAGGACTAGCACGAATTCACTAGGTGTATTATGGAGTTTTAAGGTTTCGACGGTGATGTAAGGTGTTCTTTTGAGCTGCAAGGCGTCCTAGATCATACTAACGTTCTTTTCGAGTTGCTAATGTGGCATAACGAGTAGTAAGATGTCTTAAGTTGTCGTACGATGTTCGAATGACTCGGATGAATTCATTAGATTTATTATGGAGTTTTAAGTTTACGTACGGTATTGTAATGTGTTGTTAGGAGTTGTAAGGTGTCGTACATTATACTAACATGCATTTGAAGGTGCAAATGTGGCATACAATGTCCTAAGATATTCTAAATTGTTGTACGATGTTCAAATGACTCAGACGAATTAGTTAGGTTTATTATGGAGTTTTAATGTTCCGTACGGTGATGTAGGGTGCTCTTAGAAGTTGTAACGCGTCCTACATTATTCGAAATTGCTTTTTATGTTGCTAATGTCGCATACAGAGTCGTAACAAGTCCTGAGTTGTCTTACGATTTTCAAAGGACTCTGACGAACTCATTAGGTTTTTTATGGAGTTTTATGGTTTCTTATGCTGTTGTAAGGTGTTGTTAGGTGTTTTAAGGCGTCCTTATTTACAAACGTAGTTTTCAAGGTTCTAATATGGCATACAGAGTCTTAAGATGTCCTAACTAGTCGTACGATGTTAAAAGGACTGGCACGAATTCACTAGGTGTATTATGGAGTTTTAAGGTTTCGTACGGTGATGTAAGGTGTTCTTTTGAGCTGCAAGGCGTCCTAGATCATACTAACGTTCTTTTCGAGTTGCTAATGTGGCATAACGAGTAGTAAGATGTCTTAAGTTGTCGTACGATGTTCGAATGACTCGGACGAATTCATTCGATTTATTATGGAGTTTTAAGTTTACGTACGGTATTGTAATGTGTTGTTATGAGTTGTAAGGTTTCGTACATTATACTAACATGCATTTCAAGGTGCTAATGTGGCATACAATGTCCTATGATATTCTAAATTGTTGTACGATGTTCAAATGACTCAGACGAATTAGTTAGGTTTATTATGGAGTTTTAATGTTTCGTACGGTGATGTAGGGTGCTCTTAGAAGTTGTAACGCGTCCTACATTATTCGAAATTGCTTTTTATGTTGCTAATGTCGCATACAGAGTCGTAACAAGTCCTGAGTTGTCTTACGATTTTCAAAGGACTCTGACGAATTCATTAGGTTTATTATGGAGTTTTATGGTTTCTTATGTTGTTGTAAGGTGTTGTTAGGTGTTTTAAGGCGTCCTTATTTACAAACGTAGTTTTCAAGGTTCTAATATGGCATACAGAGTCTTAACATGTCCTAACTTGTCGTATGATGTTAAAAGGACTAGCACGAATTCACTAGGTGTATTATGGAGTTTTAAGGTTTCGTACGGTGATGTAAGGTGTTCTTTTGAGCTGCAAGGCGTCCTAGATCATACTAACGTTCTTTTCGAGTTGCTAATGTGGCATAACGAGTAGTAAGATGTCTTAAGTTGTCGTACGATGTTCGAATGACTCGGACGAATTCATTAGATTTATTATGGAGTTTTAAGTTTACGTACGGTATTGTAATGTGTTGTTAGGAGTTGTAAGGTGTCGTACATTATACTAACATGCATTTGAAGGTGCAAATGTGGCATACAATGTCCTAAGATATTCTAAATTGTTGTACGATGTTCAAATGACTCAGACGAATTAGTTAGGTTTATTATGGAGTTTTAATGTTCCGTACGGTGATGTAGGGTGCTCTTAGAAGTTGTAACGCGTCCTACATTATTCGAAATTGCTTTTTATGTTGCTAATGTCGCATACAGAGTCGTAACAAGTCCTGAGTTGTCTTACGATTTTCAAAGGACTCTGACGAACTCATTAGGTTTTTTATGGAGTTTTATGGTTTCTTATGCTGTTGTAAGGTGTTGTTAGGTGTTTTAAGGCGTCCTTATTTACAAACGTAGTTTTCAAGGTTCTAATATGGTATACAGAGTCTTAAGATGTCCTAACTAGTCGTACGATGTTAAAAGGACTGGCACGAATTCACTAGGTGTATTATGGAGTTTTAAGGTTTCGTACGGTGATGTAAGGTGTTCTTTTGAGCTGCAAGGCGTCCTAGATCATACTAACGTTCTTTTCGAGTTGCTAATGTGGCATAAAGAGTAGTAAGATGTCTTAAGTTGTCGTACGATGTTCGAATGACTCGGACGAATTCATTCGATTTATTATGGAGTTTTAAGTTTACGTACGGTATTGTAATGTGTTGTTATGAGTTGTAAGGTTTCGTACATTATACTAACATGCATTTCAAGGTGCTAATGTGGCATACAATGTCCTATGATATTCTAAATTGTTGTACGATGTTCAAATGACTCAGACGAATTAGTTAGGTTTATTATGGAGTTTTAATGTTTCGTACGGTGATGTAGGGTGCTCTTAGAAGTTGTAACGCGTCCTACATTATTCGAAATTGCTTTTTATGTTGCTAATGTCGCATACAGAGTCGTAACAAGTCCTGAGTTGTCTTACGATTTTCAAAGGACTCTGACGAATTCATTAGGTTTATTATGGAGTTTTATGGTTTCTTATGTTGTTGTAAGGTGTTGTTAGGTGTTTTAAGGCGTCCTTATTTACAAACGTAGTTTTCAAGGTTCTAATATGGCATACAGAGTCTTAACATGTCCTAACTTGTCGTATGATGTTAAAAGGACTAGCACGAATTCACTAGGTGTATTATGGAGTTTTAAGGTTTCGTACGGTGATGTAAGGTGTTCTTTTGAGCTGCAAGGCGTCCTAGATCATACTAACGTTCTTTTCGAGTTGCTAATGTGGCATAACGAGTAGTAAGATGTCTTAAGTTGTCGTACGATGTTCGAATGACTCGGACGAATTCATTAGATTTATTATGGAGTTTTAAGTTTACGTACGGTATTGTAATGTGTTGTTAGGAGTTGTAAGGTGTCGTACATTATACTAACATGCATTTGAAGGTGCAAATGTGGCATACAATGTCCTAAGATATTCTAAATTGTTGTACGATGTTCAAATGACTCAGACGAATTAGTTAGGTTTATTATGGAGTTTTAATGTTCCGTACGGTGATGTAGGGTGCTCTTAGAAGTTGTAACGCGTCCTACATTATTCGAAATTGCTTTTTATGTTGCTAATGTCGCATACAGAGTCGTAACAAGTCCTGAGTTGTCTTACGATTTTCAAAGGACTCTGACGAACTCATTAGGTTTTTTATGGAGTTTTATGGTTTCTTATGCTGTTGTAAGGTGTTGTTAGGTGTTTTAAGGCGTCCTTATTTACAAACGTAGTTTTCAAGGTTCTAATATGGTATACAGAGTCTTAAGATGTCCTAACTAGTCGTACGATGTTAAAAGGACTGGCACGAATTCACTAGGTGTATTATGGAGTTTTAAGGTTTCGTACGGTGATGTAAGGTGTTCTTTTGAGCTGCAAGGCGTCCTAGATCATACTAACGTTCTTTTCGAGTTGCTAATGTGGCATAAAGAGTAGTAAGATGTCTTAAGTTGTCGTACGATGTTCGAATGACTCGGACGAATTCATTCGATTTATTATGGAGTTTTAAGTTTACGTACGGTATTGTAATGTGTTGTTATGAGTTGTAAGGTTTCGTACATTATACTAACATGCATTTCAAGGTGCTAATGTGGCATACAATGTCCTATGATATTCTAAATTGTTGTACGATGTTCAAATGACTCAGACGAATTAGTTAGGTTTATTATGGAGTTTTAATGTTTCGTACGGTGATGTAGGGTGCTCTTAGAAGTTGTAACGCGTCCTACATTATTCGAAATTGCTTTTTATGTTGCTAATGTCGCATACAGAGTCGTAACAAGTCCTGAGTTGTCTTACGATTTTCAAAGGACTCTGACGAATTCATCGGTTTATTATGGAGTTTTATGGTTTCTTATGTTGTTGTAAGGTGTTGTTAGGTGTTTTAAGGCGTCCTTATTTACAAACGTAGTTTTCAAGGTTCTAATATGGCATACAGAGTCTTAACATGTCCTAACTTGTCGTATGATGTTAAAAGGACTAGCACGAATTCACTAGGTGTATTATGGAGTTTTAAGGTTTCGTACGGTGATGTAAGGTGTTCTTTTGAGCTGCAAGGCGTCCTAGATCATACTAACGTTCTTTTCGAGTTGCTAATGTGGCATAACGAGTAGTAAGATGTCTTAAGTTGTCGTACGATGTTCGAATGACTCGGACGAATTCATTAGATTTATTATGGAGTTTTAAGTTTACGTACGGTATTGTAATGTGTTGTTAGGAGTTGTAAGGTGTCGTACATTATACTAACATGCATTTGAAGGTGCAAATGTGGCATACAATGTCCTAAGATATTCTAAATTGTTGTACGATGTTCAAATGACTCAGACGAATTAGTTAGGTTTATTATGGAGTTTTAATGTTCCGTACGGTGATGTAGGGTGCTCTTAGAAGTTGTAACGCGTCCTACATTATTCGAAATTGCTTTTTATGTTGCTAATGTCGCATACAGAGTCGTAACAAGTCCTGAGTTGTCTTACGATTTTCAAAGGACTCTGACGAACTCATTAGGTTTTTTATGGAGTTTTATGGTTTCTTATGCTGTTGTAAGGTGTTGTTAGGTGTTTTAAGGCGTCCTTATTTACAAACGTAGTTTTCAAGGTTCTAATATGGTATACAGAGTCTTAAGATATCCTAACTAGTCGTACGATGTTAAAAGGACTGGCACGAATTCACTAGGTGTATTATGGAGTTTTAAGGTTTCGTACGGTGATGTAAGGTGTTCTTTTGAGCTGCAAGGCGTCCTAGATCATACTAACGTTCTTTTCGAGTTGCTAATGTGGCATAAAGAGTAGTAAGATGTCTTAAGTTGTCGTACGATGTTCGAATGACTCGGACGAATTCATTCGATTTATTATGGAGTTTTAAGTTTACGTACGGTATTGTAATGTGTTGTTATGAGTTGTAAGGTTTCGTACATTATACTAACATGCATTTCAAGGTGCTAATGTGGCATACAATGTCCTATGATATTCTAAATTGTTGTACGATGTTCAAATGACTCAGACGAATTAGTTAGGTTTATTATGGAGTTTTAATGTTTCGTACGGTGATGTAGGGTGCTCTTAGAAGTTGTAACGCGTCCTACATTATTCGAAATTGCTTTTTATGTTGCTAATGTCGCATACAGAGTCGTAACAAGTCCTGAGTTGTCTTACGATTTTCAAAGGACTCTGACGAATTCATTAGGTTTATTATGGAGTTTTATGGTTTCTTATGTTGTTGTAAGGTGTTGTTAGGTGTTTTAAGGCGTCCTTATTTACAAACGTAGTTTTCAAGGTTCTAATATGGCATACAGAGTCTTAAGATGTCCTAACTAGTCGTACGATGTTAAAACGACTGGCACGAATTCACTAGGTGTATTATGGAGTTTTAAGGTTTCGTACGGTGATGTAAGGTGTTTTTTTGAGCTGCAAGGCGTCCTACATCATACTAACGTTCTTTTCGAGTTGCTAATGTGGCATAACGAGTAGTAAGATGTCTTAAGTTGTCGTACGATGTTCGAATGACTCGGACGAATTCATTAGATTTATTATGGAGTTTTAAGTTTACGTACGGTATTGTAATGTGTTGTTATGAGTTGTAAGGTTTCGTACATTATACTAACATGCATTTCAAGGTGCTAATGTGGCATACAATGTCCTATGATATTCTAAATTGTTGTACGATGTTCAAATGACTCAGACGAATTAGTTAGGTTTATTATGGAGTTTTAACGTTTCGTACGGTGATGTAGGGTGCTCTTAGAAGTTGTAACGCGTCCTACATTATTCGAAATTGCTTTTTATGTTGCTAATGTCGCATACAGAGTCGTAACAAGTCCTGAGTTGTCTTACGATTTTCAAAGGACTCTGATGAAGTCATTAGGTTTATTATGGAGTTTTATGGTTTCTTATGTTGTTGTAAGGTGTTGTTAGGTGTTTTAAGGCGTCCTTATTTACAAACGTAGTTTTCAAGGTTCTAATATGGCATACAGAGTCTTAAGATGTCCTAACTAGTCGTACGATGTTAAAAGGACTGGCACGAATTCACTAGGTGTATTATGGAGTTTTAAGGTTTCGTACGGTGATGTAAGGTGTTCTTTTGAGCTGCAAGGCGTCCTAGATCATACTAACGTTCTTTTCGAGTTGCTAATGTGGCATAAAGAGTAGTAAGATGTCTTAAGTTGTCGTACGATGTTCGAATGACTCGGACGAATTCATTAAATTTATTATGGAGTTTTAAGTTCACGTACGGTATTGTAATGTGTTGTTAGGAGTTGTAAGGTGTCGTACATTATACTAACATGCATTTGAAGGTGCAAATGTGGCATACAATGTCCTAAGATATTCTAAATTGTTGTACGATGTTCAAATGACTCAGACGAATTAGTTAGGTTTATTATGGAGTTTTAATGTTCCGTACGGTGATGTAGGGTGCTCTTAGAAGTTGTAACGCGTCCTACATTATTCGAAATTGCTTTTTATGTTGCTAATGTCGCATACAGAGTCGTAACAAGTCCTGAGTTGTCTTACGATTTTCAAAGGACTCTGACGAACTCATTAGGTTTTTTATGGAGTTTTATGGTTTCTTATGCTGTTGTAAGGTGTTGTTAGGTGTTTTAAGGCGTCCTTATTTACAAACGTAGTTTTCAAGGTTCTAATATGGTATACAGAGTCTTAAGATGTCCTAACTAGTCGTACGATGTTAAAAGGACTGGCACGAATTCACTAGGTGTATTATGGAGTTTTAAGGTTTCGTACGGTGATGTAAGGTGTTCTTTTGAGCTGCAAGGCGTCCTAGATCATACTAACGTTCTTTTCGAGTTGCTAATGTGGCATAAAGAGTAGTAAGATGTCTTAAGTTGTCGTACGATGTTCGAATGACTCGGACGAATTCATTCGATTTATTATGGAGTTTTAAGTTTACGTACGGTATTGTAATGTGTTGTTATGAGTTGTAAGGTTTCGTACATTATACTAACATGCATTTCAAGGTGCTAATGTGGCATACAATGTCCTATGATATTCTAAATTGTTGTACGATGTTCAAATGACTCAGACGAATTAGTTAGGTTTATTATGGAGTTTTAATGTTTCGTACGGTGATGTAGGGTGCTCTTAGAAGTTGTAACGCGTCCTACATTATTCGAAATTGCTTTTTATGTTGCTAATGTCGCATACAGAGTCGTAACAAGTCCTGAGTTGTCTTACGATTTTCAAAGGACTCTGACGAATTCATTAGGTTTATTATGGAGTTTTATGGTTTCTTATGTTGTTGTAAGGTGTTGTTAGGTGTTTTAAGGCGTCCTTATTTACAAACGTAGTTTTCAAGGTTCTAATATGGCATACAGAGTCTTAAGATGTCCTAACTAGTCGTACGATGTTAAAACGACTGGCACGAATTCACTAGGTGTATTATGGAGTTTTAAGGTTTCGTACGGTGATGTAAGGTGTTTTTTTGAGCTGCAAGGCGTCCTACATCATACTAACGTTCTTTTCGAGTTGCTAATGTGGCATAACGAGTAGTAAGATGTCTTAAGTTGTCGTACGATGTTCGAATGACTCGGACGAATTCATTAGATTTATTATGGAGTTTTAAGTTTACGTACGGTATTGTAATGTGTTGTTATGAGTTGTAAGGTTTCGTACATTATACTAACATGCATTTCAAGGTGCTAATGTGGCATACAATGTCCTATGATATTCTAAATTGTTGTACGATGTTCAAATGACTCAGACGAATTAGTTAGGTTTATTATGGAGTTTTAACGTTTCGTACGGTGATGTAGGGTGCTCTTAGAAGTTGTAACGCGTCCTACATTATTCGAAATTGCTTTTTATGTTGCTAATGTCGCATACAGAGTCGTAACAAGTCCTGAGTTGTCTTACGATTTTCAAAGGACTCTGATGAAGTCATTAGGTTTATTATGGAGTTTTATGGTTTCTTATGTTGTTGTAAGGTGTTGTTAGGTGTTTTAAGGCGTCCTTATTTACAAACGTAGTTTTCAAGGTTCTAATATGGCATACAGAGTCTTAAGATGTCCTAACTAGTCGTACGATGTTAAAAGGACTGGCACGAATTCACTAGGTGTATTATGGAGTTTTAAGGTTTCGTACGGTGATGTAAGGTGTTCTTTTGAGCTGCAAGGCGTCCTAGATCATACTAACGTTCTTTTCGAGTTGCTAATGTGGCATAAAGAGTAGTAAGATGTCTTAAGTTGTCGTACGATGTTCGAATGACTCGGACGAATTCATTAAATTTATTATGGAGTTTTAAGTTCACGTACGGTATTGTAATGTGTTGTTAGGAGTTGTAAGGTGTCGTACATTATACTAACATGCATTTCAAGGTGCAAATGTGGCATACAATGTCCTAAGATATTCTAAATTGTTGTACGATGTTCAAATGACTCAGACGAATTAGTTAGGTTTATTATGGAGTTTTAATGTTCCGTACGGCGATGTAGGGTGCTCTTAGAAGTTGTAACGCGTCCTACATTATTCGAAATTGCTTTTTATATTGCTAATGTCGCATACAGAGTCGTAACAAGTCCTGAGTTGTCTTACGATTTTCAAAGGACTCTGACGAACCCATTAGGTTTTTTATGGAGTTTTATGGTTTCTTATGCTGTTGTAAGGTGTTGTTAGGTGTTTTAAGGCGTCCTTATTTACAAACGTAGGTTTCAAGGTTCTAATATGGTATACAGAGTCTTAAGATGTCCTAACTAGTCGTACGATGTTAAAAGGACTGGCACGAATTCACTAGGTGTATTATGGAGTTTTAAGGTTTCGTACGGTGATGTAAGGTGTTCTTTTGAGCTGCAAGGCGTCCTAGATCATACTAACGTTCTTTTCGAGTTGCTAATGTGGCATAAAGAGTAGTAAGATGTCTTAAGTTGTCGTACGATGTTCGAATGACTCGGACGAATTCATTAGATTTATTATGGAGTTTGAAGTTTACGTACGGTATTGTAATGTGTTGTTATGAGTTGTAAGGTTTCGTACATTATACTAACATGCATTTCAAGGTGCTAATGTGGCATACAATGTCCTATGATATTCTAAATTGTTGTACGATGTTCAAATGACTCAGACGAATTAGTTAGGTTTATTATGGAGTTATAATGTTTCGTACGGTGATGTAAGGTGCTCTTATAAGTTGTACCGCGTCCTACATTATTCGAAATTGCTTTTTATGTTGCTAATGTCGCATACAGAGTCGTAACAAGTCCTGAGTTGTCTTACGATGTTCAAAGGACTTGGAAGAATTCATTAGGTTTATTATGGAGTTTTATGGTTTCTTATGCTGTTGTAAGGTGTTGTTAGGTGTTTTAAGGCGTCCTTATTTACAAACGTAGTTTTCAAGGTTCTAATATGGCATACAGAGTCTTAACATGTCCTAACTAGTCGTATGATGTTAAATGGACTGGCACGAATTCACTAGGTGTATTATGGATTTTAAGGTTTCGTACGGTGATGTAAGGTGTTCTTTTGAGCTGCAAGGCGTCCTAGATCATACTAACGTTCTTTTCGAGTTGCTAATGTGGCATAAAGAGTAGTAAGATGTCTTAAGTTGTCGTACGATGTTCGAATGACTCGGACGAATTCATTAAATTTATTATGGAGTTTTAAGTTTACGTACGGTATTGTAATGTGTTGTTAGGAGTTGTAAGGTGTCGTACATTATACTAACATGCATTTCAAGGTGTAAATGTGGCATACAATGTCCTAAGATATTCTAAATTGTTGTACGATGTTCAAATGACTCAGACGAATTAGTTAGGTTTATTATGGAGTTTTAATGTTCCGTACGGTGATGTAGGGTGCTCTTAGAAGTTGTAACGCGTCCTACATTATTCGAAATTGCTTTTTATGTTGCTAATGTCGCATACAGAGTCGTAACAAGTCCTGAGTTGTCTTACGATTTTCAAAGGACTCTGATGAATTCATTAGGTTTATTATGGAGTTTTATGGTTTCTTATGTTGTTGTAAGGTGTTGTTAGGTGTTTTAAGGCGTCCTTATTTACAAACGTAGTTTTCAAGGTTCTAATATGGCATACAGAGTCTTAAGATGTCCTAACTAGTCGTACGATGTTAAAAGGACTGGCACGAATTCACTAGGTGTATTATGGAGTTTTAAGGTTTCGTACGGTGATGTAAGGTGTTCTTTTGAGCTGCAAGGCTTTCTAGATCTTACTAACGTTCTTTTCGAGTTGCCAATATGGCATAAAGAGTAGTATGATTTCTTAACTTGTCGTACGATGTTCAAAAGACTCGGACGAATTCATTAGGTTTATTATGGAGTTTTAAGTTTACTTACGGTATTGTAATGTATTGTTAGGAGTTGTAAGGTGTCGAACATTATACTAACATGCTTTTCAAGGTGCTAATGTGGCATACAATGTCGTAAGATATTTTAAATTGTTGTACGATGGTCAAATGACTCGGACGAATTCATTAGGTTTATTATGGAGTTATAATGTTTCGTACGGTGATGTAAGGTGCTCTTAGAAGTTGTAACGCGTCCTACATTATTCGAAATTGCTTTTTATGTTGCTAATGTCGCATACAGAGTCGTAACAAGTCCTGAGTTGTCTTACGATTTTCAAAGGACTCTGACGAATTCATTAGGTTTATTATGGAGTTTTATGGTTTCTTATGTTGTTGTAAGGTGTTGTTAGGTGTTTTAAGGCGTCCTTATTTACAAACGTAGTTTTCAAGGTTCTAATATGGCATACAGAGTCTTAAGATGTCCTAACTAGTCGTACGATGTTAAAAGGACTGGCACGAATTCACTAGGTGTATTATGGAGTTTTAAGGTTTCGTACGGTGATGTAAGGTGTTCTTTTGAGCTGCAAGGCGTCCTAGATCTTACTAACGTTCTTTTCGAGTTGCTAATATGGCATAAAGAGTAGTAAGATGTCTTAACTTGTCGTACGATGTTCAAAAGACTCGGACGAATTCATTAGGTTTATTATGGAGTTTTAAGTTTACTTACGGTATTGTAATGTATTGTTAGGAGTTGTAAGGTGTCGAACATTATACTAACATGCTTTTCAAGGTGCTAATGTGGCATACAATGTCGTAAGATATTTTAAATTGTTGTACGATGGTCAAATGACTCGGACGAATTCATTAGGTTTATTATGGAGTTATAATGTTTCGTACGGTGATGTAAGGTGCTCTTAGAAGTTGTAACGCGTCCTACATTATTCGAAATTGCTTTTTATGTTGCTAATGTCGCATACAGAGTCGTAACAAGTCCTGAGTTGTCTTACGATTTTCAAAGGACTCTGACGAATTCATTAGGTTTATTATGGAGTTTTATGGTTTCTTATGTTGTTGTAAGGTGTTGTTAGGTGTTTTAAGGCGTCCTTATTTACAAACGTAGTTTTCAAGGTTCTAATATGGCATACAGAGTCTTAAGATGTCCTAACTAGTCGTACGATGTTAAAAGGACTGGCACGAATTCACTAGGTGTATTATGGAGTTTTAAGGTTTCGTACGGTGATGTAAGGTGTTCTTTTGAGCTGCAAGGCGTCCTAGATCTTACTAACGTTCTTTTCGAGTTGCTAATATGGCATAAAGAGTAGTAAGATGTCTTAACTTGTCGTACGATGTTCAAAAGACTCGGACGAATTCATTAGGTTTATTATGGAGTTTTAAGTTTACTTACGGTATTGTAATGTATTGTTAGGAGTTGTAAGGTGTCGAACATTATACTAACATGCTTTTCAAGGTGCTAATGTGGCATACAATGTCGTAAGATATTTTAAATTGTTGTACGATGGTCAAATGACTCGGACGAATTCATTAGGTTTATTATGGAGTTATAATGTTTCGTACGGTGATGTAAGGTGCTCTTAGAAGTTGTACCGCGTCCTACATTATTCGAAATTGCTTTTTATGTTGCTAATGTCGCATACAGAGTCGTAACAAGTCCTGAGTTGTCTTACGATGTTCAAAGGACTTGGAAGAATTCATTATGTTTATTATGGAGTTTTATGGTTTCTTATGCTGTTGTAAGGTGTTGTTAGGTGTTTTAAGGCGTCCTTATTTACAAACGTAGTTTTCAAGGTTCTAATATGGCATACAGAGTCTTAAGATGTCCTAACTAGTCGTACGATGTTAAAAGGACTGGCACGAATTCACTTGGTGTATTATGGAGTTTTAAGGTTTCGTACGGTGATGTAAGGTGTTCTTTGAGTTGCAAGGCGTGCTAGATCATACTAACGTTCTTTTCGAGTTGCTAATGTGGCATAAAGAGTAGTAAGATGTCTTAAGTTGTCCTACGATGTTCGAATGACTCGGACGAATTCATTAGATTTATTATGGAGTTTTAAGTTTACGTACGGTATTGTAATGTGTTGTTATGAGTTGTAAGGTTTCGTACATTATACTAACATGCATTTCAAGGTGCTAATGTGGCATACAATGTCCTATGATATTCTAAATTGTTGTACGATGTTCAAATGACTCAGACGAATTAGTTAGGTTTATTATGGAGTTTTAATGTTTCGTACGGTGATGTAGGGTGCTCTTAGAAGTTGTAACGCGTCCTACATTATTCGAAATTGCTTTTTATGTTGCTAATGTCGCATACAGAGTCGTAACAAGTCCTGAGTTGTCTTACGATTTTCAAAGGACTCTGACGAATTCATTAGGTTTATTATGGAGTTTTATGGTTTCTTATGTTGTTGTAAGGTGTTGTTAGGTGTTTTAAGGCGTCCTTATTTACAAACGTAGTTTTCAAGGTTCTAATATGGCATACAGAGTCTTAAGATGTCCTAACTAGTCGTACGATGTTAAAAGGACTGGCACGAATTCACTAGGTGTATTATGGAGTTTTAAGGTTTCGTACGGTGATGTAAGGTGTTCTTTTGAGCTGCAAGGCGTCCTAGATCTTACTAACGTTCTTTTCGAGTTGCTAATATGGCATAAAGAGTAGTAAGATGTCTTAACTTGTCGTACGATGTTCAAAAGACTCGGACGGATTCATTAGGTTTATTATGGAGTTTTAAGTTTACTTACGGTATTGTAATGTATTGTTAGGAGTTGTAAGGTGTCGAACATTATACTAACATGCTTTTCAAGGTGCTAATGTGGCATACAATGTCGTAAGATATTTTAAATTGTTGTACGATGGTCAAATGACTCGGACGAATTCATTAGGTTTATTATGGAGTTATAATGTTTCGTACGGTGATGTAAGGTGCTCTTAGAAGTTGTACCGCGTCCTACATTATTCGAAATTGCTTTTTATGTTGCTAATGTCGCATACAGAGTCGTAACAAGTCCTGAGTTGTCTTACGATGTTCAAAGGACTTGGAAGAATTCATTATGTTTATTATGGAGTTTTATGGTTTCTTATGCTGTTGTAAGGTGTTGTTAGGTGTTTTAAGGCGTCCTTATTTACAAACGTAGTTTTCAAGGTTCTAATATGGCATACAGAGTCTTAAGATGTCCTAACTAGTCGTACGATGTTAAAAGGACTGGCTCGAATTCACTTGGTGTATTATGGAGTTTTAAGGTTTCGTACGGTGATGTAAGGTGTTCTTTTGAGCTGCAAGGCGTCCTAGATCATACTAACGTTCTTTTCGAGTTGCTAATGTGGCATAAAGAGTAGTAAGATGTCTTAAGTTGTCGTATGATGTTTGAATGACTCGGACCAATTCATTAGATTTATTATGGAGTTTTAAGTTTACGTACGGTATTGTAATGTGTTGTTAGGAGTTTTAAGGTTTCGTACATTATACTAACATGCATTTCAAGGTGCTAATGTGGGCATACAATGTCCTAAGATATTCTAAATTGTTGTACGATGTTCAAATGACTCAGACGAATTAGTTAGGTTTATTATGGAGTTTTAACGTTTCGTACAGTGATGTAGGGTGCTCTTAGAAGTTGTAACGCGTCCTACATTATTCGAAATTGCTTTTTATGTTGCTAATGTCGCATACAGAGTCGTAACAAGTCCTGAGTTGTCTAACGATTTTCAAAGTACTCTGACGAATTCATTAGGTTTATTATGGAGTTTTATGGTTTCTTATGCTGTTGTAAGGTGTTGTTAGGTGTTTTAAGGCGTCCTTATTTACAAATGTAGTTTTCAAGGTTCTAATATGGCATACAGAGTCTTAAGATGTCCTAACTAGTCGTACGATGTTAAAAGGACTGGCACGAATTCACTAATGTAAGGTGTTCTTTTGAGCTGCAAGGCGTCCTACATCATACTAACATTCTTTTCAAGTTGCTAATGTGGCATAAAGAGTAGTAAGATGTCTTAAGTTGTAGTACGATGTTCGAATGACTCGGACGAATTCATTAGATTTATTATGGAGTTTTAAGTTTACGTACGGTATTGTAATGTCTTGTTAGGAGTTGTAAGGTTTCGTACATTATACTAACATGCATTTCAAGGTGCTAATGTGGCATACAATATCCTAAGATATTCTAAATTGTTGTACGATGTTCAAATGACTCAGACGAATTAGTTAGGTTTATTATGGAGTTTTAATGTTTCGTACGGTGATGTAAGGTGCTCTTAGAAGTTGTAACGCGTCCTACATTATTCCAAATTGCTTTTTATGTTGCTAATGTCGCATACAGAGTCGTAACAAGTCCTGAGTTGTCTTACGATTTTCAAAGGACTCGGACGAATTCGTTAGGTTTATTATGGAGTTTTATGGTTTCTTATGTTGTTGTAAGGTGTTGTTAGGTGTTTTAAGGCGTCCTTATTTACAAACGTAGTTTTCAAGGTTCTAATATGGCATACAGAGTCTTAAGATGTCCTAACTAGTCGTACGATGTTAAAACGACTGGCACGAATTCACTAGGTGTATTATGGAGTTTAAGGTTTCGTACGGTGATGTAAGGTGTTCTTTTGAGCTGCAAGGCGTCCTACATCATACTAACGTTCTTTTCGAGTTGCTAATGTGGCATAACGAGTAGTAAGATGTCTTAAGTTGTCGTACGATGTTCGAATGACTCGGACGAATTCATTAGATTTATTATGGAGTTTTAAGTTTACGTACGGTATTGTAATGTATTGTTAGGAGTTGTAAGGTTTCGTACATTATACTAACATGCATTTCAAGGTGCTAATGTGGGCATACAATGTCCTAAGATATTCTAAATTGTTGTACGATGTTCAAATGACTCAGACGAATTAGTTAGGTTTATTATGGAGTTTTAACGTTTCGTACGGTGATGTAGGGTGCTCTTAGAAGTTGTAACGCGTCCTACATTATTCGAAATTGCTTTTTATGTTGCTAATGTCGCATACAGAGTCGTAACAAGTCCTGAGTTGTCTTACGATTTTCAAAGGACTCTGATGAATTCATTAGATTTATTATGGAGTTTTATGGTTTCTTATGTTGTTGTAAGGTGTTGTTAGGTGTTTTAAGGCGTCCTTATTTACAAACGCAGTTTTCAATGTTCTAATATGGCATACAGAGTCTTAAGATGTCCTAACTAGTCGTACGATGTTAAAAGGACTGGCACGAATTCACTAGGTGTATTATGGAGTTTTAAGGTTTCGTACGGTGATGTAAGGTGTTCTTTTGAGCTGCAAGGCGTCCTAGATCTTACTAACGTTCTTTTCGAGTTGCTAATATGGCATAAAGAGTAGTAAGATGTCTTAACTTGTCGTACGATGTTCAAAAGACTCGGACGAATTCATTAGGTTTATTATGGAGTTTTAAGTTTACTTACGGTATTGTAATGTATTGTTAGGAGTTGTAAGGTGTCGAACATTATACTAACATGCTTTTCAAGGTGCTAATGTGGCATACAATGTCGTAAGATATTTTAAATTGTTGTACGATGGTCAAATAACTCGGACGAATTCATTAGGTTTATTATGGAGTTATAATGTTTCGTACGGTGATGTAAGGTGCTCTTAGAAGTTGTACCGCGTCCTACATTATTCGAAATTGCTTTTTATGTTGCTAATGTCGCATACAGAGTCGTAACAAGTCCTGAGTTGTCTTACGATGTTCAAAGGACTTGGAAGAATACATTATGTTTATTATGGAGTTTTATGGTTTCTTATGCTGTTGTAAGGTGTTGTTAGGTGTTGTTAGGTGTTTTAAGGCGTCCTTATTTACAAACGTAGTTTTCAAGGTTCTAATATGGCATACAGAGTCTTAAGATGTCCTAACTAGTCGTACGATGTTAAAAGGACTGGCTCGAATTCACTTGGTGTATTATGGAGTTTTAAGGTTTCGTACGGTGAAATAAGGTGTTCTTTTGAGCTGCAAGGCGTCCTAGATCATACTAACGTTCTTTTCGAGTTGCTAATGTGGCATAAAGAGTAGTAAGATGTCTTAAGTTGTCGTATGATGTTTGAATGACTCGGACGAATTCATTAGATTTATTATGGAGTTTTAAGTTTACGTACGGTATTGTAATGTGTTGTTAGGAGTTTTAAGGTTTCGTACATTATACTAACATGCATTTCAAGGTGCTAATGTGGGCATACAATGTCCTAAGATATTCTAAATTGTTGTACGATGTTCAAATGACTCAGACGAATTAGTTAGGTTTATTATGGAGTTTTAACGTTTCGTACAGTGATGTAGGGTGCTCTTAGAAGTTGTAACGCGTCCTACATTATTCGAAATTGCTTTTTATGTTGCTAATGTCGCATACAGAGTCGTAACAAGTCCTGAGTTGTCTTACGATTTTCAAAGGACTCTGACGAATTCATTAGGTTTATTATGGAGTTTTATGGTTTCTTATGTTGTTGTAAGGTGTTGTTAGGTGTTTTAAGGCGTCCTTATTTACAAACGTAGTTTTCAAGGTTCTAATATGGCATACAGAGTCTTAAGATGTCCTAACTAGTCGTACGATGTTAAAAGGACTGGCACGAATTCACTAGGTGTATTATGGAGTTTTAAGGTTTCGTACGGTGATGTAAGGTGTTCTTTTGAGCTGCAAGGCGTCCTAGATCTTACTAACGTTCTTTTCGAGTTGCTAATATGGCATAAAGAGTAGTAAGATGTCTTAACTTGTCGTACGATGTTCAAAAGACTCGGACGAATTCATTAGGTTTATTATGGAGTTTTAAGTTTACTTACGGTATTGTAATGTATTGTTAGGAGTTGTAAGGTGTCGAACATTATACTAACATGCTTTTCAAGGTGCTAATGTGGCATACAATGTCGTAAGATATTTTAAATTGTTGTACGATGGTCAAATGACTCGGACGAATTCATTAGGTTTATTATGGAGTTATAATGTTTCGTACGGTGATGTAAGGTGCTCTTAGAAGTTGTACCGCGTCCTACATTATTCGAAATTGCTTTTTATGTTGCTAATGTCGCATACAGAGTCGTAACAAGTCCTGAGTTGTCTTACGATGTTCAAAGGACTTGGAAGAATTCATTATGTTTATTATGGAGTTTTATGGTTTCTTATGCTGTTGTAAGGTGTTGTTAGGTGTTTTAAGGCGTCCTTATTTACAAACGTAGTTTTCAAGGTTCTAATATGGCATACAGAGTCTTAAGATGTCCTAACTAGTCGTACGATGTTAAAAGGACTGGCTCGAATTCACTTGGTGTATTATGGAGTTTTAAGGTTTCGTACGGTGATGTAAGGTGTTCTTTTGAGCTGCAAGGCGTCCTAGATCATACTAACGTTCTTTTCGAGTTGCTAATGTGGCATAAAGAGTAGTAAGATGTCTTAAGTTGTCGTATGATGTTTGAATGACTCGGACCAATTCATTAGATTTATTATGGAGTTTTAAGTTTACGTACGGTATTGTAATGTGTTGTTAGGAGTTTTAAGGTTTCGTACATTATACTAACATGCATTTCAAGGTGCTAATGTGGGCATACAATGTCCTAAGATATTCTAAATTGTTGTACGATGTTCAAATGACTCAGACGAATTAGTTAGGTTTATTATGGAGTTTTAACGTTTCGTACAGTGATGTAGGGTGCTCTTAGAAGTTGTAACGCGTCCTACATTATTCGAAATTGCTTTTTATGTTGCTAATGTCGCATACAGAGTCGTAACAAGTCCTGAGTTGTCTAACGATTTTCAAAGTACTCTGACGAATTCATTAGGTTTATTATGGAGTTTTATGGTTTCTTATGCTGTTGTAAGGTGTTGTTAGGTGTTTTAAGGCGTCCTTATTTACAAATGTAGTTTTCAAGGTTCTAATATGGCATACAGAGTCTTAAGATGTCCTAACTAGTCGTACGATGTTAAAAGGACTGGCACGAATTCACTAATGTAAGGTGTTCTTTTGAGCTGCAAGGCGTCCTACATCATACTAACATTCTTTTCAAGTTGCTAATGTGGCATAAAGAGTAGTAAGATGTCTTAAGTTGTAGTACGATGTTCGAATGACTCGGACGAATTCATTAGATTTATTATGGAGTTTTAAGTTTACGTACGGTATTGTAATGTCTTGTTAGGAGTTGTAAGGTTTCGTACATTATACTAACATGCATTTCAAGGTGCTAATGTGGCATACAATATCCTAAGATATTCTAAATTGTTGTACGATGTTCAAATGACTCAGACGAATTAGTTAGGTTTATTATGGAGTTTTAATGTTTCGTACGGTGATGTAAGGTGCTCTTAGAAGTTGTAACGCGTCCTACATTATTCCAAATTGCTTTTTATGTTGCTAATGTCGCATACAGAGTCGTAACAAGTCCTGAGTTGTCTTACGATTTTCAAAGGACTCGGACGAATTCATTAGGTTTATTATGGAGTTTTATGGTTTCTTATGTTGTTGTAAGGTGTTGTTAGGTGTTTTAAGGCGTCCTTATTTACAAACGTAGTTTTCAAGGTTCTAATATGGCATACAGAGTCTTAAGATGTCCTAACTAGTCGTACGATGTTAAAACGACTGGCACGAATTCACTAGGTGTATTATGGAGTTTAAGGTTTCGTACGGTGATGTAAGGTGTTCTTTTGAGCTGCAAGGCGTCCTACATCATACTAACGTTCTTTTCGAGTTGCTAATGTGGCATAACGAGTAGTAAGATGTCTTAAGTTGTCGTACGATGTTCGAATGACTCGGACGAATTCATTAGATTTATTATGGAGTTTTAAGTTTACGTACGGTATTGTAATGTATTGTTAGGAGTTGTAAGGTTTCGTACATTATACTAACATGCATTTCAAGGTGCTAATGTGGGCATACAATGTCCTAAGATATTCTAAATTGTTGTACGATGTTCAAATGACTCAGACGAATTAGTTAGGTTTATTATGGAGTTTTAACGTTTCGTACGGTGATGTAGGGTGCTCTTAGAAGTTGTAACGCGTCCTACATTATTCGAAATTGCTTTTTATGTTGCTAATGTCGCATACAGAGTCGTAACAAGTCCTGAGTTGTCTTACGATTTTCAAAGGACTCTGATGAATTCATTAGATTTATTATGGAGTTTTATGGTTTCTTATGTTGTTGTAAGGTGTTGTTAGGTGTTTTAAGGCGTCCTTATTTACAAACGCAGTTTTCAATGTTCTAATATGGCATACAGAGTCTTAAGATGTCCTAACTAGTCGTACGATGTTAAAAGGACTGGCACGAATTCACTAGGTGTATTATGGAGTTTTAAGGTTTCGTACGGTGATGTAAGGTGTTCTTTTGAGCTGCAAGGCGTCCTAGATCTTACTAACGTTCTTTTCGAGTTGCTAATATGGCATAAAGAGTAGTAAGATGTCTTAACTTGTCGTACGATGTTCAAAAGACTCGGACGAATTCATTAGGTTTATTATGGAGTTTTAAGTTTACTTACGGTATTGTAATGTATTGTTAGGAGTTGTAAGGTGTCGAACATTATACTAACATGCTTTTCAAGGTGCTAATGTGGCATACAATGTCGTAAGATATTTTAAATTGTTGTACGATGGTCAAATGACTCGGACGAATTCATTAGGTTTATTATGGAGTTATAATGTTTCGTACGGTGATGTAAGGTGCTCTTAGAAGTTGTACCGCGTCCTACATTATTCGAAATTGCTTTTTATGTTGCTAATGTCGCATACAGAGTCGTAACAAGTCCTGAGTTGTCTTACGATGTTCAAAGGACTTGGAAGAATTCATTATGTTTATTATGGAGTTTTATGGTTTCTTATGCTGTTGTAAGGTGTTGTTAGGTGTTTTAAGGCGTCCTTATTTACAAACGTAGTTTTCAAGGTTCTAATATGGCATACAGAGTCTTAAGATGTCCTAACTAGTCGTACGATGTTAAAAGGACTGGCTCGAATTCACTTGGTGTATTATGGAGTTTTAAGGTTTCGTACGGTGATGTAAGGTGTTCTTTTGAGCTGCAAGGCGTCCTAGATCATACTAACGTTCTTTTCGAGTTGCTAATGTGGCATAAAGAGTAGTAAGATGTCTTAAGTTGTCGTATGATGTTTGAATGACTCGGACCAATTCATTAGATTTATTATGGAGTTTTAAGTTTACGTACGGTATTGTAATGTGTTGTTAGGAGTTTTAAGGTTTCGTACATTATACTAACATGCATTTCAAGGTGCTAATGTGGGCATACAATGTCCTAAGATATTCTAAATTGTTGTACGATGTTCAAATGACTCAGACGAATTAGTTAGGTTTATTATGGAGTTTTAACGTTTCGTACAGTGATGTAGGGTGCTCTTAGAAGTTGTAACGCGTCCTACATTATTCGAAATTGCTTTTTATGTTGCTAATGTCGCATACAGAGTCGTAACAAGTCCTGAGTTGTCTAACGATTTTCAAAGTACTCTGACGAATTCATTAGGTTTATTATGGAGTTTTATGGTTTCTTATGCTGTTGTAAGGTGTTGTTAGGTGTTTTAAGGCGTCCTTATTTACAAATGTAGTTTTCAAGGTTCTAATATGGCATACAGAGTCTTAAGATGTCCTAACTAGTCGTACGATGTTAAAAGGACTGGCACGAATTCACTAATGTAAGGTGTTCTTTTGAGCTGCAAGGCGTCCTACATCATACTAACATTCTTTTCAAGTTGCTAATGTGGCATAAAGAGTAGTAAGATGTCTTAAGTTGTAGTACGATGTTCGAATGACTCGGACGAATTCATTAGATTTATTATGGAGTTTTAAGTTTACGTACGGTATTGTAATGTCTTGTTAGGAGTTGTAAGGTTTCGTACATTATACTAACATGCATTTCAAGGTGCTAATGTGGCATACAATATCCTAAGATATTCTAAATTGTTGTACGATGTTCAAATGACTCAGACGAATTAGTTAGGTTTATTATGGAGTTTTAATGTTTCGTACGGTGATGTAAGGTGCTCTTAGAAGTTGTAACGCGTCCTACATTATTCCAAATTGCTTTTTATGTTGCTAATGTCGCATACAGAGTCGTAACAAGTCCTGAGTTGTCTTACGATTTTCAAAGGACTCGGACGAATTCATTAGGTTTATTATGGAGTTTTATGGTTTCTTATGTTGTTGTAAGGTGTTGTTAGGTGTTTTAAGGCGTCCTTATTTACAAACGTAGTTTTCAAGGTTCTAATATGGCATACAGAGTCTTAAGATGTCCTAACTAGTCGTACGATGTTAAAACGACTGGCACGAATTCACTAGGTGTATTATGGAGTTTAAGGTTTCGTACGGTGATGTAAGGTGTTCTTTTGAGCTGCAAGGCGTCCTACATCATACTAACGTTCTTTTCGAGTTGCTAATGTGGCATAACGAGTAGTAAGATGTCTTAAGTTGTCGTACGATGTTCGAATGACTCGGACGAATTCATTAGATTTATTATGGAGTTTTAAGTTTACGTACGGTATTGTAATGTATTGTTAGGAGTTGTAAGGTTTCGTACATTATACTAACATGCATTTCAAGGTGCTAATGTGGGCATACAATGTCCTAAGATATTCTAAATTGTTGTACGATGTTCAAATGACTCAGACGAATTAGTTAGGTTTATTATGGAGTTTTAACGTTTCGTACGGTGATGTAGGGTGCTCTTAGAAGTTGTAACGCGTCCTACATTATTCGAAATTGCTTTTTATGTTGCTAATGTCGCATACAGAGTCGTAACAAGTCCTGAGTTGTCTTACGATTTTCAAAGGACTCTGATGAATTCATTAGATTTATTATGGAGTTTTATGGTTTCTTATGTTGTTGTAAGGTGTTGTTAGGTGTTTTAAGGCGTCCTTATTTACAAACGCAGTTTTCAATGTTCTAATATGGCATACAGAGTCTTAAGATGTCCTAACTAGTCGTACGATGTTAAAAGGACTGGCACGAATTCACTAGGTGTATTATGGAGTTTTAAGGTTTCGTACGGTGATGTAAGGTGTTCTTTTGAGCTGCAAGGCGTCCTAGATCTTACTAACGTTCTTTTCGAGTTGCTAATATGGCATAAAGAGTAGTAAGATGTCTTAACTTGTCGTACGATGTTCAAAAGACTCGGACGAATTCATTAGGTTTATTATGGAGTTTTAAGTTTACTTACGGTATTGTAATGTATTGTTAGGAGTTGTAAGGTGTCGAACATTATACTAACATGCTTTTCAAGGTGCTAATGTGGCATACAATGTCGTAAGATATTTTAAATTGTTGTACGATGGTCAAATGACTCGGACGAATTCATTAGGTTTATTATGGAGTTATAATGTTTCGTACGGTGATGTAAGGTGCTCTTAGAAGTTGTACCGCGTCCTACATTATTCGAAATTGCTTTTTATGTTGCTAATGTCGCATACAGAGTCGTAACAAGTCCTGAGTTGTCTTACGATGTTCAAAGGACTTGGAAGAATACATTATGTTTATTATGGAGTTTTATGGTTTCTTATGCTGTTGTAAGGTGTTGTTAGGTGTTGTTAGGTGTTTTAAGGCGTCCTTATTTACAAACGTAGTTTTCAAGGTTCTAATATGGCATACAGAGTCTTAAGATGTCCTAACTAGTCGTACGATGTTAAAAGGACTGGCTCGAATTCACTTGGTGTATTATGGAGTTTTAAGGTTTCGTACGGTGAAATAAGGTGTTCTTTTGAGCTGCAAGGCGTCCTAGATCATACTAACGTTCTTTTCGAGTTGCTAATGTGGCATAAAGAGTAGTAAGATGTCTTAAGTTGTCGTATGATGTTTGAATGACTCGGACGAATTCATTAGATTTATTATGGAGTTTTAAGTTTACGTACGGTATTGTAATGTGTTGTTAGGAGTTTTAAGGTTTCGTACATTATACTAACATGCATTTCAAGGTGCTAATGTGGGCATACAATGTCCTAAGATATTCTAAATTGTTGTACGATGTTCAAATGACTCAGACGAATTAGTTAGGTTTATTATGGAGTTTTAACGTTTCGTACAGTGATGTAGGGTGCTCTTAGAAGTTGTAACGCGTCCTACATTATTCGAAATTGCTTTTTATGTTGCTAATGTCGCATACAGAGTCGTAACAAGTCCTGAGTTGTCTTACGATTTTCAAAGTACTCTGACGAATTCATTAGGTTTATTATGGAGTTTTATGGTTTCTTATGCTGTTGTAAGGTGTTGTTAGGTGTTTTAAGGCGTCCTTATTTACAAATGTAGTTTTCAAGGTTCTAATATGGCATACAGAGTCTTAAGATGTCCTAACTAGTCGTACGATGTTAAAAGGACTGGCACGAATTCACTAATGTAAGGTGTTCTTTTGAGCTGCAAGGCGTCCTACATCATACTAACATTCTTTTCGAGTTGCTAATGTGGCATAAAGAGTAGTAAGATGTCTTAAGTTGTAGTACGATGTTCGAATGACTCGGACGAATTCATTAGATTTATTATGGAGTTTTAAGTTTACGTACGGTATTGTAATGTGTTGTTAGGAGTTGTAAGGTTTCGTACATTATACTAACATGCATTTCAAGGTGCTAATGTGGCATACATTGTCCTAAGATATTCTAAATTGTTGTACGATGTTCAAATGACTCAGACGAATTAGTTAGGTTTATTATGGAGTTTTAATGTTTCGTACGGTGATGTAAGGTGCTCTTAGAAGTTGTAACGCGTCCTACATTATTCCAAATTGCTTTTTATGTTGCTAATGTCGCATACAGAGTCGTAACAAGTCCTGAGTTGTCTTACGATTTTCAAAGGACTTGGACGAATTCATTAGGTTTATTATGGAGTTTTATGGTTTCTTATGCTGTTGTAAGGTGTTGTTAGGTGTTTTAAGGCGTACTTATTTACAAACGTAGTTTTCAAGGTTCTAATATGGCATCCAGAGTCTTAAGATGTCCTAACTAGTCGTACGATGTTAAAAGGACTGGCACGAATTCACTAGGTGTATTATGGAGTTTTAAGGTTTCGTACGGTGATGTAAGGTGTTCTTTTGAGCTGCAAGGCGTCCTTGATCATACTAACGTTCTTTTCGAGTTGCTAATATGGCATAAAGAGTAGTAAGATGTCTTAAGTTGTCGTACGATGTTCAAAAGACTCGGACGAATTCATTAGGTTTATTATGGAGTTTTAAGTTTACGTACGGTATTGTAATGTGTTGTTAGGAGTTGTAAGGTGTCGTACATTATACTAACCTGCATTTCAAGGTGCTAATGTGGCATACAATGTCGTAGGATATTTTAATTTGTTGTACGATGGTCAAATGACTCGGACGAATTCATTAGGTTTATTATGGATTTATAATGTTTCGTACGGTGATGTAAGGTGCTCTTAGAAATTGTAACGCGTCCTACATTATTCGAAATTGCTTTTTATGTTGCTAATGTCGCATACAGAGTCGTAACAAGTCCTGAGTTGTCTTTCGATTTTCAAAGGACTTGGAAGAATTCATTATGTTTATTATGGAGTTTTATGGTTTTTTATGCTGTTGTAAGGTGTTGTTGGGTGTTTTAAGGCGTCCTTATTTACAAACGTAGTTTTCAAGGTTCTAATATGGCATACAGAGTCTTAAGATGTCCTAACTAGTCGTACGATGTTAAAAGGACTGGCTCGAATTCACTTGGTGTATTATGGAGTTTTAAGGTTTCGTACGGTGATGTAAGGTGTTCTTTTGAGCTGCAAGGCGTCCTAGATCATACTAACGTTCTTTTCGAGTTGCTAATGTGGCATAAAGAGTAGTAAGATGTCTTAAGTTGTCGTATGATGTTTGAATGACTCGGACGAATTCATTAGATTTATTATGGAGTTTTAAGTTTACGTACGGTATTGTAATGTGTTGTTAGGAGTTTTAAGGTTTCGTACATTATACTAACATGCATTTCAAGGTGCTAATGTGGGCATACAATGTCCTAAGATATTCTAAATTGTTGTACGATGTTCAAATGACTCAGACGAATTAGTTAGGATTATTATGGAGTTTTAACGTTTCGTACAGTGATGTAGGGTGCTCTTAGAAGTTGTAACGCGTCCTACATTATTCGAAATTGCTTTTTATGTTGCTAATGTCGCATACAGAGTCGTAACAAGTCCTGAGTTGTCTTACGATTTTCAAAGTACTCTGACGAATTCATTAGGTTTATTATGGAGTTTTATGGTTTCTTATGCTGTTGTAAGGTGTTGTTAGGTGTTTTAAGGCGTCCTTATTTACAAATGTAGTTTTCAAGGTTCTAATATGGCATACAGAGTCTTAAGATGTCCTAACTAGTCGTACGATGTTAAAAGGACTGGCACGAATTCACTAATGTAAGGTGTTCTTTTGAGCTGCAAGGCGTCCTACATCATACTAACATTCTTTTCGAGTTGCTAATGTGACATAAAGAGTAGTAAGATGTCTTAAGTTGTAGTACGATGTTCGAATGACTCGGACGAATTCATTAGATTTATTATGGAGTTTTAAGTTTACGTACGGTATTGTAATGTGTTGTTAGGAGTTGTAAGGTTTCGTACATTATACTAACATGCATTTCAAGGTGCTAATGTGGCATACAATGTCCTAAGATATTCTAAATTGTTGTACGATGTTCAAATGACTCAGACGAATTAGTTAGGTTTATTATGGAGTTTTAATGTTTCGTACGGTGATGTAAGGTGCTCTTAGAAGTTGTAACGCGTCCTACATTATTCCAAATTGCTTTTTATGTTGCTAATGTCGCATACAGAGTCGTAACAAGTCCTGAGTTGTCTTACGATTTTCAAAGGACTCGGACGAATTCATTAGGTTTATTATGGAGTTTTATGGTTTCTTATGCTGTTGTAAGGTGTTGTTAGGTGTTTTAAGGCGTACTTATTTACAAACGTAGTTTTCAAGGTTCTAATATGGCATACAGAGTCTTAAGATGTCCTAACTAGTCGTATGATGTTAAAAGGACTGGCACGAATTCACTAGGTGTATTATGGAGTTTTAAGGTTTCGTACGGTGATGTAAGGTGTTCTTTTGAGCTGCAAGGCGTCCTTGATCATACTAACGTTCTTTTCGAGTTGCTAATATGGCATAAAGAGTAGTAAGATGTCTTAAGTTGTCGTACGATGTTCAAAAGACTCGGACGAATTCATTAGGTTTATTATGGAGTTTTAAGTTTACGTACGGTATTGTAATGTGTTGTTAGGAGTTGTAAGGTGTCGTACATTATACTAACCTGCATTTCAAGGTGCTAATGTGGCATACAATGTCGTAGGATATTTTAATTTGTTGTACGATGGTCAAATGACTCGGACGAATTCATTAGGTTTATTATGGAGTTATAATGTTTCGTACGGTGATGTAAGGTGCTCTTAGAAATTGTAACGCGTCCTACATTATTCGAAATTGCTTTTTATGTTGCTAATGTCGCATACAGAGTCGTAACAAGTCCTGAGTTGTCTTACGATTTTCAAAGGACTCAGACGAATTCATTAGGTTTATTATGGAGTTTTATGGTTTCTTATGCTGTTGTAAGGTGTTGTTAGGTGTTTTAAGGCGTACTTATTTACAAACGTAGTTTTCAAGGTTCTAATATGGCATACAGAGTCTTAAGATGTCCTAGCTAGTCGTACGATGTTAAAAGGACTGACACGAATTCACTAGGTGTATTATGGAGTTTTAAGGTTTCGTACGGTGATGTAAGGTGTTCTTTTGAGCTGCAAGGCGTCCTAGATCATACTAACGTTCTTTTCGAGTTGCTAATGTGGCATAAAGAGTAGTAAGATGTCTTAACTTGTCGTACGATGTTCAAAAGACTCGGACAAATTCATTAGGTTTATTATGGAGTTTTAAGTTTACGTACGGTATTGTAATGTGTTGTTAGGAGTTGTAAGGTGTCGTACATTATACTAACCTGCATTTCAAGGTGCTAATGTGGCATACAATGTCCTAAGATATTATAAATTGTTGTACGATGTTCAAATGACTCGGACGAATTAATTAGGTTTATTATGGGGTTTTAATGTTTCGTACGGTGATGTAAGGTGCTCTTAGAAGTTGTAACGCGTCCTACATTATTCGAAATTGCTTTTTATGTTGCTAATGTCGCATTCAGAGTCGTAACAAGTCCTGAGTTGTCTTACGATTTTCAAAGGACTCGGACGAATTCATTAGGTTTATTATGGAGTTTTATGGTTTCTTATGCTGTTGTAAGGTGTTGTTAGGTGTTTTAAGGCGTGCTTATTTACAAACGTAGTTTTCAAGGTTCTAATATGGCATACAGAGTCTTAAGATGTCCTAACTAGTCGTACGATGTTAAAAGGACTGACACGAATTCACTAGGTGTATTATGGAGTTTTAAGGTTTCGTACGGTGATGTAAGGTGTTCTTTTGAGCTGCAAGGCGTCCTAGATCATACTAACGTTCTTTTCGAGTTGCTAATGTGGCATAAAGAGTAGTAAGATGTCTTAAGTTGTCGTACGATGTTCAAAACACTCGGACGAATTCATTAGGTTTATTATGGAGTTTTAAGTTTACGTACGGTATTGTAATGTGTTGTTAGGAGTTGTAAGGTGTCGTACATTATACTAACCTGCATTTCAAGGTGCTAATGTGGCATACAATGTCGTAGGATATTTTAATTTGTTGTACGATGGTCAAATGACTCGGACGAATTCATTAGGTTTATTATGGAGTTATAATGTTTCGTACGGTGATGTAAGGTGCTCTTAGAAATTGTAACGCGTCCTACATTATTCGAAATTGCTTTTTATGTTGCTAATGTCGCATACAGAGTCGTAACAAGTCCTGAGTTGTCTTACGATTTTCAAAGGACTCAGACGAATTCATTAGGTTTATTATGGAGTTTTATGGTTTCTTATGCTGTTGTAAGGTGTTGTTAGGTGTTTTAAGGCGTACTTATTTACAAACGTAGTTTTCAAGGTTCTAATATGGCATACAGAGTCTTAAGATGTCCTAGCTAGTCGTACGATGTTAAAAGGACTGACACGAATTCACTAGGTGTATTATGGAGTTTTAAGGTTTCGTACGGTGATGTAAGGTGTTCTTTTGAGCTGCAAGGCGTCCTAGATCATACTAACGTTCTTTTCGAGTTGCTAATGTGGCATAAAGAGTAGTAAGATGTCTTAAGTTGTCGTACGATGTTCAAAAGACTCGGACGAATTCATTAGGTTTATTATGGAGTTTTAAGTTTACGTACGGTATTGTAATGTGTTGTTAGGAGTTGTAAGGTGTCGTACATTATACTAACCTGCATTTCAAGGTGCTAATGTGGCATACAATGTCCTAAGATATTCTAAATTGTTGTACGATGTTCAAATGACTCGGACGAATTAATTAGGTTTATTATGGGGTTTTAATGTTTCGTACGGTGATGTAAGGTGCTCTTAGAAGTTGTAACGCGTCCTACATTATTCGAAATTGCTTTTTATGTTGCTAATGTCGCATTCAGAGTCGTAACAAGTCCTGAGTTGTCTTACGATTTTCAAAGGACTCGGACGAATTCATTAGGTTTATTATGGAGTTTTATGGTTTCTTATGCTGTTGTAAGGTGTTGTTAGGTGTTTTAAGGCGTGCTTATTTACAAACGTAGTTTTCAAGGTTCTAATATGGCATACAGAGTCTTAAGATGTCCTAACTAGTCGTACGATGTTAAAAGGACTGACACGAATTCACTAGGTGTATTATGGAGTTTTAAGGTTTCGTACGGTGATGTAAGGTGTTCTTTTGAGCTGCAAGGCGTCCTAGATCATACTAACGTTCTTTTCGAGTTGCTAATGTGGCATAAAGAGTAGTAAGATGTCTTAAGTTGTCGTACGATGTTCAAAACACTCGGACGAATTCATTAGGTTTATTATGGAGTTTTAAGTTTACGTACGGTATTGTAATGTGTTGTTAGGAGTTGTAAGGTGTCGTACATTATACTAACCTGCATTTCAAGGTGCTAATGTGGCATACAATGTCGTAGGATATTTTAATTTGTTGTACGATGGTCAAATGACTCGGACGAATTCATTAGGTTTATTATGGAGTTATAATGTTTCGTACGGTGATGTAAGGTGCTCTTAGAAATTGTAACGCGTCCTACATTATTCGAAATTGCTTTTTATGTTGCTAATGTCGCATACAGAGTCGTAACAAGTCCTGAGTTGTCTTACGATTTTCAAAGGACTCAGACGAATTCATTAGGTTTATTATGGAGTTTTATGGTTTCTTATGCTGTTGTAAGGTGTTGTTAGGTGTTTTAAGGCGTACTTATTTACAAACGTAGTTTTCAAGGTTCTAATATGGCATACAGAGTCTTAAGATGTCCTAGCTAGTCGTACGATGTTAAAAGGACTGACACGAATTCACTAGGTGTATTATGGAGTTTTAAGGTTTCGTACGGTGATGTAAGGTGTTCTTTTGAGCTGCAAGGCGTCCTAGATCATACTAACGTTCTTTTCGAGTTGCTAATGTGGCATAAAGAGTAGTAAGATGTCTTAAGTTGTCGTACGATGTTCAAAAGACTCGGACGAATTCATTAGGTTTATTATGGAGTTTTAAGTTTACGTACGGTATTGTAATGTGTTGTTAGGAGTTGTAAGGTGTCGTACATTATACTAACCTGCATTTCAAGGTGCTAATGTGGCATACAATGTCCTAAGATATTCTAAATTGTTGTACGATGTTCAAATGACTCGGACGAATTAATTAGGTTTATTATGGGGTTTTAATGTTTCGTACGGTGATGTAAGGTGCTCTTAGAAGTTGTAACGCGTCCTACATTATTCGAAATTGCTTTTTATGTTGCTAATGTCGCATTCAGAGTCGTAACAAGTCCTGAGTTGTCTTACGATTTTCAAAGGACTCGGACGAATTCATTAGGTTTATTATGGAGTTTTATGGTTTCTTATGCTGTTGTAAGGTGTTGTTAGGTGTTTTAAGGCGTGCTTATTTACAAACGTAGTTTTCAAGGTTCTAATATGGCATACAGAGTCTTAAGATGTCCTAACTAGTCGTACGATGTTAAAAGGACTGACACGAATTCACTAGGTGTATTATGGAGTTTTAAGGTTTCGTACGGTGATGTAAGGTGTTCTTTTGAGCTGCAAGGCGTCCTAGATCATACTAACGTTCTTTTCGAGTTGCTAATGTGGCATAAAGAGTAGTAAGATGTCTTAAGTTGTCGTACGATGTTCAAAACACTCGGACGAATTCATTTGGTTTATTATGGAGTTTTAAGTTTACGTACGGTATTGTAATGTATTGTTAGGAGTTGTAAGGTGTCGAACATTTTACTAACATGCTTTTCAAGGTGCTAATGTGGCATACAATGTCGTAGGATATTTTAAATTGTTGTACGATGGTCAAATGACTCGGACGAATTCTTTAGGTTTATTATGGAGTTATAATGTTTCGTACAGTGATGTAAGGTGCTCTTAGAAGTTGTACCGCGTCCTACATTATTCGAAATTGCTTTTTATGTTGCTAATGTCGCATACAGAGTCGTAACAAGTCTTGAGTTGTCTTACGATGTTCAAAGGAATTGGAAGAATTCATTAGGTTTATTATGGAGTTTTATGGTTTCTTATGCTGTTGTAAGGTGTTGTTAGGTGTTTTAAGGCGTCCTTATTTACAAATGTAGTTTTCAAGGTTCTAATATGGCATACAGAGTCTTAAGATGTCCTAACTAGTCGTACGATGTTAAAAGGACTTGCACGAATTCACTAGGTGTATTATGGAGTTTTAAGGTTTCGTACGGTGATGTAAGGTGTTCTTTTGAGCTACAAGGCGTCCTAGATCATACTAACGTTCTTTTCGAGTTGCTAATGTGGCATAAAGAGTAGTAAGATGTCTTAAGTTGTCGTACGATGTTCAAAAGACTCGGACGAATTCATTAGGTTTATTATGGAGTTTTAAGTTTACGTACGGTATTGTAATGTATTGTTAGGAGTTGTAAGGTGTCGAACATTATACTAACATGCTTTTCAAGGTGCTAATGTGGCATACAATGTCGTAAGATATTTTAAATTTTTGTACGATGGTCAAATGACTCGGACGAATTCATTAGGTTTATTATGGAGTTATAATGTTTCGTACGGTGATGTAAGGTGTTCTTTTGAGCTGCAAGGCGTCCTAGATCATACTAACGTTCTTTTGGAGTTGCTAATGTGGCATAAAGTGTAGTAAGATGTCTTAAGTTGTCGTACGATGTTCAAAAGACTCGGACGAATTCATTAGGTTTATTATGGAGTTTTAAGTTTACGTACGGTATTGTAATGTATTGTTAGGTGTTGTAAGGTGTCGAACATTTTACTAACATGCTTTTCAAGGTGCTAATGTGGCATACAATGTCGTAGGATATTTTAAATTGTTGTACGATGGTCAAATGACTCGGACGAATTCTTTAGGTTTATTATGGAGTTATAATGTTTCATACAGTGATGTAAGGTGCTCTTAGAAGTTGTACCGCGTCCTACATTATTCGAAATTGCTTTTTATGTTGCTAATGTCGCATACAGAGTCGTAACAAGTCTTGAGTTGTCTTACGATGTTCAAAGGAATTGGAAGAATTCATTAGGTTTATTATGGAGTTTTATGGTTTCTTAGGCTGTTGTAAGGTGTTGTTAGGTGTTTTAAGGCGTCCTTATTTACAAATGTAGTTTTCAAGGTTCTAATATGGCATACAGAGTCTTAAGATGTCCTAACTAGTCGTACGATGTTAAAAGGACTTGCACGAATTCACTAGGTGTATTATGTAGTTTTAAGGTTTCGTACGGTGATGTAAGGTGTTCTTTTGAGCTACAAGGCGTCCTAGATCATACTAACGTTCTTTTCGAGTTGCTAATGTGGCATAAAGAGTAGTAAGATGTCTTAAGTTGTCGTACGATGTTCAAAAGACTCGGACGAATTCATTAGGTTTATTATGGAGTTTTAAGTTTACGTACGGTATTGTAATGTATTGTTAGGAGTTGTAAGGTGTCGAACATTATACTAACATGCTTTTCAAGGTGCTAATGTGGCATACAATGTCGTAAGATATTTTAAATTTTTGTACGATGGTCAAATGACTCGGACGAATTCATTAGGTTTATTATGGAGTTATAATGTTTCGTACGGTGATGTAAGGTGTTCTTTTGAGCTGCAAGGCGTCCTAGATCATACTAACGTTCTTTTGGAGTTGCTAATGTGGCATAAAGTGTAGTAAGATGTCTTAAGTTGTCGTACGTTGTTCAAAAGACTCGGACGAATTCATTAGGTTTATTATGGAGTTTTAAGTTTACGTACGGTATTGTAATGTTTTGTTAGGAGTTGTAAGGTGTCGAACATTTTACTAACATGCTTTTCAAGGTGCTAATGTGGCATACAATGTCGTAGGATATTTTAAATTGTTGTACGATGGTCAAATGACTCGGACGAATTCTTTAGGTTTATTATGGAGTTATAATGTTTCGTACAGTGATGTAAGGTGCTCTTAGAAGTTGTACCGCGTCCTACATTATTCGAAATTGCTTTTTATGTTGCTAATGTCGCATACAGAGTCGTAACAAGTCATGAGTTGTCTTACGATGTTCAAAGGAATTGGAAGAATTCATTAGGTTTATTATGGAGTTTTATGGTTTCTTAGGCTGTTGTAAGGTGTTGTTAGGTGTTTTAAGGCGTCCTTATTTACAAATGTAGTTTTCAAGGTTCTAATATGGCATACAGAGTCTTAAGATGTCCTAACTAGTCGTACGATGTTAAAAGGACTTGCACGAATTCACTAGGTGTATTATGGAGTTTTAAGGTTTCGTACGGTGATGTAAGGTGTTCTTTTGAGCTACAAGGCGTCCTAGATCATACTAACGTTCTTTTCGAGTTGCTAATGTGGCATAAAGAGTAGTAAGATGTCTTAAGTTGTCGTACGATGTTCAAAAGACTCGGACGAATTCATTAGGTTTATTATGGAGTTTTAAGTTTACATACGGTATTGTAATGTATTGTTAGGAGTTGTAAGGTGTCGAACATTATACTAACATGCTTTTCAAGGTGCTAATGTGGCATACAATGTCGTAAGATATTTTAAATTTTTGTACGATGGTCAAATGACTCGGACGAATTCATTAGGTTTATTATGGAGTTATAATGTTTCGTACGGTGATGTAAGGTGTTCTTTTGAGCTGCAAGGCGTCCTAGATCATACTAACGTTCTTTTGGAGTTGCTAATGTGGCATAAAGTGTAGTAAGATGTCTTAAGTTGTCGTACGATGTTCAAAAGACTCGGACGAATTCATTAGGTTTATTATGGAGTTTTAAGTTTACGTACGGTATTGTAATGTATTGTTAGGAGTTGTAAGGTGTCGAACATTTTACTAACATGCTTTTCAAGGTGCTAATGTGGCATACAATGTCGTAGGATATTTTAAATTGTTGTACGATGGTCAAATGACTCGTACGAATTCTTTAGGTTTATTATGGAGTTATAATGTTTCGTACAGTGATGTAAGGTGTTCTTAGAAGTTGTACCGCGTCCTACATTATTCGAAATTGCTTTTTATGTTGCTAATGTCGCATACAGAGTCATAACATGTCTTGAGTTGTCTTACGATGTTCAAAGGAATTGGAAGAATTCATTAGGTTTATTATGGAGTTTTATGGTTTCTTATGCTGTTGTAAGGTGTTGTTAGGTGTTTTAAGGCGTCCTTATTTACAAATGTAGTTTTCAAGGTTCTAATATGGCATACAGAGTCTTAAGATGTCCTAACTAGTCGTACGATGTTAAAAGGACTGACACGAATTCACTAGGTGTATTATGGAGTTTTAAGGTTTCGTACGGTGATGTAAGGTGTTCTTTTGAGCTGCAAGGCGTCCTAGATCATACTAACGTTCTTTTCGAGTTGCTAATGTGGCATAAAGAGTAGTAAGATGTCTTAAGTTGTCGTACGATGTTCAAAACACTCGGACGAATTCATTTGGTTTATTATGGAGTTTTAAGTTTACGTACGGTATTGTAATGTATTGTTAGGAGTTGTAAGGTGTCGAACATTTTACTAACATGCTTTTCAAGGTGCTAATGTGGCATACAATGTTGTAGGATATTTTAAATTGTTGTACGATGGTCAAATGACTCGGACGAATTCTTTAGGTTTATTATGGAGTTATAATGTTTCGTACAGTGATGTAAGGTGCTCTTAGAAGTTGTACCGCGTCCTACATTATTCGAAATTGCTTTTTATGTTGCTAATGTCGCATACAGAGTCGTAACAAGTCTTGAGTTGTCTTACGATGTTCAAAGGAATTGGAAGAATTCATTAGGTTTATTATGGAGTTTTATGGTTTCTTATGCTGTTGTAAGGTGTTGTTAGGTGTTTTAAGGCGTCCTTATTTACAAATGTAGTTTTCAAGGTTCTAATATGGCATACAGAGTCTTAAGATGTCCTAACTAGTCGTACGATGTTAAAAGGACTTGCACGAATTCACTAGGTGTATTATGGAGTTTTAAGGTTTCGTACGGTGATGTAAGGTGTTCTTTTGAGCTACAAGGCGTCCTAGATCATACTAACGTTCTTTTCGAGTTGCTAATGTGGCATAAAGAGTAGTAAGATGTCTTAAGTTGTCGTACGATGTTCAAAAGACTCGGACGAATTCATTAGGTTTATTATGGAGTTTTAAGTTTACGTACGGTATTGTAATGTATTGTTAGGAGTTGTAAGGTGTCGAACATTATACTAACATGCTTTTCAAGGTGCTAATGTGGCATACAATGTCGTAAGATATTTTAAATTTTTGTACGATGGTCAAATGACTCGGACGAATTCATTAGGTTTATTATGGAGTTATAATGTTTCGTACGGTGATGTAAGGTGTTCTTTTGAGCTGCAAGGCGTCCTAGATCATACTAACGTTCTTTTGGAGTTGCTAATGTGGCATAAAGTGTAGTAAGATGTCTTAAGTTGTCGTACGATGTTCAAAAGACTCGGACGAATTCATTAGGTTTATTATGGAGTTTTAAGTTTACGTACGGTATTGTAATGTATTGTTAGGTGTTGTAAGGTGTCGAACATTTTACTAACATGCTTTTCAAGGTGCTAATGTGGCATACAATGTCGTAGGATATTTTAAATTGTTGTACGATGGTCAAATGACTCGGACGAATTCTTTAGGTTTATTATGGAGTTATAATGTTTCATACAGTGATGTAAGGTGCTCTTAGAAGTTGTACCGCGTCCTACATTATTCGAAATTGCTTTTTATGTTGCTAATGTCGCATACAGAGTCGTAACAAGTCTTGAGTTGTCTTACGATGTTCAAAGGAATTGGAAGAATTCATTAGGTTTATTATGGAGTTTTATGGTTTCTTAGGCTGTTGTAAGGTGTTGTTAGGTGTTTTAAGGCGTCCTTATTTACAAATGTAGTTTTCAAGGTTCTAATATGGCATACAGAGTCTTAAGATGTCCTAACTAGTCGTACGATGTTAAAAGGACTTGCACGAATTCACTAGGTGTATTATGTAGTTTTAAGGTTTCGTACGGTGATGTAAGGTGTTCTTTTGAGCTACAAGGCGTCCTAGATCATACTAACGTTCTTTTCGAGTTGCTAATGTGGCATAAAGAGTAGTAAGATGTCTTAAGTTGTCGTACGATGTTCAAAAGACTCGGACGAATTCATTAGGTTTATTATGGAGTTTTAAGTTTACGTACGGTATTGTAATGTATTGTTAGGAGTTGTAAGGTGTCGAACATTATACTAACATGCTTTTCAAGGTGCTAATGTGGCATACAATGTCGTAAGATATTTTAAATTTTTGTACGATGGTCAAATGACTCGGACGAATTCATTAGGTTTATTATGGAGTTATAATGTTTCGTACGGTGATGTAAGGTGTTCTTTTGAGCTGCAAGGCGTCCTAGATCATACTAACGTTCTTTTGGAGTTGCTAATGTGGCATAAAGTGTAGTAAGATGTCTTAAGTTGTCGTACGATGTTCAAAAGACTCGGACGAATTCATTAGGTTTATTATGGAGTTTTAAGTTTACGTACGGTATTGTAATGTTTTGTTAGGAGTTGTAAGGTGTCGAACATTTTACTAACATGCTTTTCAAGGTGCTAATGTGGCATACAATGTCGTAGGATATTTTAAATTGTTGTACGATGGTCAAATGACTCGGACGAATTCTTTAGGTTTATTATGGAGTTATAATGTTTCGTACAGTGATGTAAGGTGCTCTTAGAAGTTGTACCGCGTCCTACATTATTCGAAATTGCTTTTTATGTTGCTAATGTCGCATACAGAGTCGTAACAAGTCATGAGTTGTCTTACGATGTTCAAAGGAATTGGAAGAATTCATTAGGTTTATTATGGAGTTTTATGGTTTCTTAGGCTGTTGTAAGGTGTTGTTAGGTGTTTTAAGGCGTCCTTATTTACAAATGTAGTTTTCAAGGTTCTAATATGGCATACAGAGTCTTAAGATGTCCTAACTAGTCGTACGATGTTAAAAGGACTTGCACGAATTCACTAGGTGTATTATGGAGTTTTAAGGTTTCGTACGGTGATGTAAGGTGTTCTTTTGAGCTACAAGGCGTCCTAGATCATACTAACGTTCTTTTCGAGTTGCTAATGTGGCATAAAGAGTAGTAAGATGTCTTAAGTTGTCGTACGATGTTCAAAAGACTCGGACGAATTCATTAGGTTTATTATGGAGTTTTAAGTTTACATACGGTATTGTAATGTATTGTTAGGAGTTGTAAGGTGTCGAACATTATACTAACATGCTTTTCAAGGTGCTAATGTGGCATACAATGTCGTAAGATATTTTAAATTTTTGTACGATGGTCAAATGACTCGGACGAATTCATTAGGTTTATTATGGAGTTATAATGTTTCGTACGGTGATGTAAGGTGTTCTTTTGAGCTGCAAGGCGTCCTAGATCATACTAACGTTCTTTTGGAGTTGCTAATGTGGCATAAAGTGTTGTAAGATGTCTTAAGTTGTCGTACGATGTTCAAAAGACTTGGACGAATTCATTAGGTTTATTATGGAGTTTTAAGTTTACGTACGGTATTGTAATGTATTGTTAGGAGTTGTAAGGTGTCGAACATTTTACTAACATGCTTTTCAAGGTGCTAATGTGGCATACAATGTCGTAGGATATTTTAAATTGTTGTACGATGGTCAAATGAATCGTACGAATTCTTTAGGTTTATTATGGAGTTATAATGTTTCGTACAGTGATGTAAGGTGCTCTTAGAAGTTGTACCGCGTCCTACATTATTCGAAATTGCTTTTTATGTTGCTAATGTCGCATACAGAGTCGTAACATGTCTTGAGTTGTCTTACGATGTTCAAAGGAATTGGAAGAATTCATTAGGTTTATTATGGAGTTTTATGGTTTCTTATGCTGTTGTAAGGTGTTGTTAGGTGTTTTAAGGCGTCCTTATTTACAAATGTAGTTTTCAAGGTTCTAATATGGCATACAGAGTCTTAAGATGTCCTAACTAGTCGTACGATGTTAAAAGGACTTGCACGAATTCACTAGGTGTATTATGGATTTTTAAGGTTTCGTACGGTGATGTAAGGTGTTCTTTTGAGCTACAAGGCGTCCTAGATCATACTAACGTTCTTTTCGAGTTGCTAATGTGGCATAAAGAGTAGTAAGATGTCTTAAGTTGTCGTACGATGTTCAAAAGACTCGGACGAATTCATTAGGTTTATTATGGAGTTTTAAGTTTACGTACGGTATTGTAATGTATTGTTAGGAGTTGTAAGGTGTCGAACATTATACTAACATGCTTTTCAAGGTGCTAATGTGGCATACAATGTCGTAAGATATTTTAAATTTATGTACGATGGTCACATGACTCGGACCAATTCATTAGGTTTATTATGGAGTTATAATGTTTCGTACGGTGATGTAAGGTGTTCTTTTGAGCTGCAAGGCGTCCTAGATCATACTAACGTTCTTTTGGAGTTGCTAATGTGGCATAAAGTGTAGTAAGATGTCTTAAGTTGTCGTACGATGTTCAAAAGACTCGGACGAATTCATTAGGTTTATTATGGAGTTTTAAGTTTACGTACGGTATTGTAATGTATTGTTAGGAGTTGTAAGGTGTCGAACATTTTACTAACATGCTTTTCAAGGTGCTAATGTGGCATACAATGTCGTAGGATATTTTAAATTGTTGTACGATGGTCAAATGACTCGTACGAATTCTTTAGGTTTATTATGGAGTTATAATGTTTCGTACAGTGATGTAAGGTGTTCTTAGAAGTTGTACCGCGTCCTACATTATTCGAAATTGCTTTTTATGTTGCTAATGTCGCATACAGAGTCATAACATGTCTTGAGTTGTCTTACGATGTTCAAAGGAATTGGAAGAATTCATTAGGTTTATTATGGAGTTTTATGGTTTCTTATGCTGTTGTAAGGTGTTGTTAGGTGTTTTAAGGCGTCCTTATTTACAAATGTAGTTTTCAAGGTTCTAATATGGCATACAGAGTCTTAAGATGTCCTAACTAGTCGTACGATGTTAAAAGGACTGACACGAATTCACTAGGTGTATTATGGAGTTTTAAGGTTTCGTACGGTGATGTAAGGTGTTCTTTTGAGCTGCAAGGCGTCCTAGATCATACTAACGTTCTTTTCGAGTTGCTAATGTGGCATAAAGAGTAGTAAGATGTCTTAAGTTGTCGTACGATGTTCAAAACACTCGGACGAATTCATTTGGTTTATTATGGAGTTTTAAGTTTACGTACGGTATTGTAATGTATTGTTAGGAGTTGTAAGGTGTCGAACATTTTACTAACATGCTTTTCAAGGTGCTAATGTGGCATACAATGTTGTAGGATATTTTAAATTGTTGTACGATGGTCAAATGACTCGGACGAATTCTTTAGGTTTATTATGGAGTTATAATGTTTCGTACAGTGATGTAAGGTGCTCTTAGAAGTTGTACCGCGTCCTACATTATTCGAAATTGCTTTTTATGTTGCTAATGTCGCATACAGAGTCGTAACAAGTCTTGAGTTGTCTTACGATGTTCAAAGGAATTGGAAGAATTCATTAGGTTTATTATGGAGTTTTATGGTTTCTTATGCTGTTGTAAGGTGTTGTTAGGTGTTTTAAGGCGTCCTTATTTACAAATGTAGTTTTCAAGGTTCTAATATGGCATACAGAGTCTTAAGATGTCCTAACTAGTCGTACGATGTTAAAAGGACTTGCACGAATTCACTAGGTGTATTATGGAGTTTTAAGGTTTCGTACGGTGATGTAAGGTGTTCTTTTGAGCTACAAGGCGTCCTAGATCATACTAACGTTCTTTTCGAGTTGCTAATGTGGCATAAAGAGTAGTAAGATGTCTTAAGTTGTCGTACGATGTTCAAAAGACTCGGACGAATTCATTAGGTTTATTATGGAGTTTTAAGTTTACGTACGGTATTGTAATGTATTGTTAGGAGTTGTAAGGTGTCGAACATTATACTAACATGCTTTTCAAGGTGCTAATGTGGCATACAATGTCGTAAGATATTTTAAATTTTTGTACGATGGTCAAATGACTCGGACGAATTCATTAGGTTTATTATGGAGTTATAATGTTTCGTACGGTGATGTAAGGTGTTCTTTTGAGCTGCAAGGCGTCCTAGATCATACTAACGTTCTTTTGGAGTTGCTAATGTGGCATAAAGTGTAGTAAGATGTCTTAAGTTGTCGTACGATGTTCAAAAGACTCGGACGAATTCATTAGGTTTATTATGGAGTTTTAAGTTTACGTACGGTATTGTAATGTATTGTTAGGTGTTGTAAGGTGTCGAACATTTTACTAACATGCTTTTCAAGGTGCTAATGTGGCATACAATGTCGTAGGATATTTTAAATTGTTGTACGATGGTCAAATGACTCGGACGAATTCTTTAGGTTTATTATGGAGTTATAATGTTTCATACAGTGATGTAAGGTGCTCTTAGAAGTTGTACCGCGTCCTACATTATTCGAAATTGCTTTTTATGTTGCTAATGTCGCATACAGAGTCGTAACAAGTCTTGAGTTGTCTTACGATGTTCAAAGGAATTGGAAGAATTCATTAGGTTTATTATGGAGTTTTATGGTTTCTTAGGCTGTTGTAAGGTGTTGTTAGGTGTTTTAAGGCGTCCTTATTTACAAATGTAGTTTTCAAGGTTCTAATATGGCATACAGAGTCTTAAGATGTCCTAACTAGTCGTACGATGTTAAAAGGACTTGCACGAATTCACTAGGTGTATTATGTAGTTTTAAGGTTTCGTACGGTGATGTAAGGTGTTCTTTTGAGCTACAAGGCGTCCTAGATCATACTAACGTTCTTTTCGAGTTGCTAATGTGGCATAAAGAGTAGTAAGATGTCTTAAGTTGTCGTACGATGTTCAAAAGACTCGGACGAATTCATTAGGTTTATTATGGAGTTTTAAGTTTACGTACGGTATTGTAATGTATTGTTAGGAGTTGTAAGGTGTCGAACATTATACTAACATGCTTTTCAAGGTGCTAATGTGGCATACAATGTCGTAAGATATTTTAAATTTTTGTACGATGGTCAAATGACTCGGACGAATTCATTAGGTTTATTATGGAGTTATAATGTTTCGTACGGTGATGTAAGGTGTTCTTTTGAGCTGCAAGGCGTCCTAGATCATACTAACGTTCTTTTGGAGTTGCTAATGTGGCATAAAGTGTAGTAAGATGTCTTAAGTTGTCGTACGATGTTCAAAAGACTCGGACGAATTCATTAGGTTTATTATGGAGTTTTAAGTTTACGTACGGTATTGTAATGTTTTGTTAGGAGTTGTAAGGTGTCGAACATTTTACTAACATGCTTTTCAAGGTGCTAATGTGGCATACAATGTCGTAGGATATTTTAAATTGTTGTACGATGGTCAAATGACTCGGACGAATTCTTTAGGTTTATTATGGAGTTATAATGTTTCGTACAGTGATGTAAGGTGCTCTTAGAAGTTGTACCGCGTCCTACATTATTCGAAATTGCTTTTTATGTTGCTAATGTCGCATACAGAGTCGTAACAAGTCATGAGTTGTCTTACGATGTTCAAAGGAATTGGAAGAATTCATTAGGTTTATTATGGAGTTTTATGGTTTCTTAGGCTGTTGTAAGGTGTTGTTAGGTGTTTTAAGGCGTCCTTATTTACAAATGTAGTTTTCAAGGTTCTAATATGGCATACAGAGTCTTAAGATGTCCTAACTAGTCGTACGATGTTAAAAGGACTTGCACGAATTCACTAGGTGTATTATGGAGTTTTAAGGTTTCGTACGGTGATGTAAGGTGTTCTTTTGAGCTACAAGGCGTCCTAGATCATACTAACGTTCTTTTCGAGTTGCTAATGTGGCATAAAGAGTAGTAAGATGTCTTAAGTTGTCGTACGATGTTCAAAAGACTCGGACGAATTCATTAGGTTTATTATGGAGTTTTAAGTTTACATACGGTATTGTAATGTATTGTTAGGAGTTGTAAGGTGTCGAACATTATACTAACATGCTTTTCAAGGTGCTAATGTGGCATACAATGTCGTAAGATATTTTAAATTTTTGTACGATGGTCAAATGACTCGGATGAATTCATTAGGTTTATTATGGAGTTATAATGTTTCGTACGGTGATGTAAGGTGTTCTTTTGAGCTGCAAGGCGTCCTAGATCATACTAACGTTCTTTTGGAGTTGCTAATGTGGCATAAAGTGTTGTAAGATGTCTTAAGTTGTCGTACGATGTTCAAAAGACTCGGACGAATTCATTAGGTTTATTATGGAGTTTTAAGTTTACGTACGGTATTGTAATGTATTGTTAGGAGTTGTAAGGTGTCGAACATTTTACTAACATGCTTTTCAAGGTGCTAATGTGGCATACAATGTCGTAGGATATTTTAAATTGTTGTACGATGGTCAAATGAATCGTACGAATTCTTTAGGTTTATTATGGAGTTATAATGTTTCGTACAGTGATGTAAGGTGCTCTTAGAAGTTGTACCGCGTCCTACATTATTCGAAATTGCTTTTTATGTTGCTAATGTCGCATACAGAGTCGTAACATGTCTTGAGTTGTCTTACGATGTTCAAAGGAATTGGAAGAATTCATTAGGTTTATTATGGAGTTTTATGGTTTCTTATGCTGTTGTAAGGTGTTGTTAGGTGTTTTAAGGCGTCCTTATTTACAAATGTAGTTTTCAAGGTTCTAATATGGCATACAGAGTCTTAAGATGTCCTAACTAGTCGTACGATGTTAAAAGGACTTGCACGAATTCACTAGGTGTATTATGGATTTTTAAGGTTTCGTACGGTGATGTAAGGTGTTCTTTTGAGCTACAAGGCGTCCTAGATCATACTAACGTTCTTTTCGAGTTGCTAATGTGGCATAAAGAGTAGTAAGATGTCTTAAGTTGTCGTACGATGTTCAAAAGACTCGGACGAATTCATTAGGTTTATTATGGAGTTTTAAGTTTACGTACGGTATTGTAATGTATTGTTAGGAGTTGTAAGGTGTCGAACATTATACTAACATGCTTTTCAAGGTGCTAATGTGGCATACAATGTCGTAAGATATTTTAAATTTATGTACGATGGTCACATGACTCGGACCAATTCATTAGGTTTATTATGGAGTTATAATGTTTCGTACGGTGATGTAAGGTGTTCTTTTGAGCTGCAAGGCGTCCTAGATCATACTAACGTTCTTTTGGAGTTGCTAATGTGGCATAAAGTGTAGTAAGATGTCTTAAGTTGTCGTACGATGTTCAAAAGACTCGGACGAATTCATTAGGTTTATTATGGAGTTTTAAGTTTACGTACGGTATTGTAATGTATTGTTAGGAGTTGTAAGGTGTCGAACATTTTACTAACATGCTTTTCAAGGTGCTAATGTGGCATACAATGTCGTAGGATATTTTAAATTGTTGTACGATGGTCAAATGACTCGTACGAATTCTTTAGGTTTATTATGGAGTTATAATGTTTCGTACAGTGATGTAAGGTGCTCTTAGAAGTTGTACCGCGTCCTACATTATTCGAAATTGCTTTTTATGTTGCTAATGTCGCATACAGAGTCGTAACAAGTCTTGAGTTGTCTTACGATGTTCAAAGGAATTGGAAGAATTCATTAGGTTTATTATGGAGTTTTATGGTTTCTTATGCTGTTGTAAGGTGTTGTTAGGTGTTTTAAGGCGTCCTTATTTACAAATGTAGTTTTCAAGGTTCTAATATGGCATACAGAGTCTTAAGATGTCCTAACTAGTCGTACGATGTTAAAAGGACTTGCACGAATTCACTAGGTGTATTATGGAGTTTTAAGGTTTCGTACGGTGATGTAAGGTGTTCTTTTGAGCTACAAGGCGTCCTAGGTCATACTAACGTTCTTTTCGAGTTGCTAATGTGGCATAAAGAGTAGTAAGATGTCTTAAGTTGTCGTACGATGTTCAAAAGACTCGGACGAATTCATTAGGTTTATTATGGAGTTTTAAGTTTACGTACGGTATTGTAATGTATTGTTAGGAGTTGTAAGGTGTCGAACATTTTACTAACATGCTTTTCAAGGTGCTAATGTGGCATACAATGTCGTAGGATATTTTAAATTGTTGTACGATGGTCAAATGACTCGTACGAATTCTTTAGGTTTATTATGGAGTTATAATGTTTCGTACAGTGATGTAAGGTGCTCTTAGAAGTTGTACCGCGTCCTACATTATTCGAAATTGCTTTTTATGTTGCTAATGTCGCATACAGAGTCGTAACAAGTCTTGAGTTGTCTTACGATGTTCAAAGGAATTGGAAGAATTCATTAGGTTTATTATGGAGTTTTATGGTTTCTTATGCTGTTGTAAGGTGTTGTTAGGTGTTTTAAGGCGTCCTTATTTACAAATGTAGTTTTCAATGTTCTAATATGGCATACAGAGTCTTAAGATGTCCTAACTAGTCGTACGATGTTAAAAGGACTTGCACGAATTCACTAGGTGTATTATGGAGTTTTAAGGTTTCGTACGGTGATGTAAGGTGTTCTTTTGAGCTACAAGGCGTCCTAGATCATACTAACGTTCTTTTCGAGTTGCTAATGTGGCATAAAGAGTAGTAAGATGTCTTAAGTTGTCGTACGATGTTCAAAAGACTCGGACGAATTCATTAGGTTTATTATGGAGTTTTAAGTTTACGTACGGTATTGTAATGTATTGTTAGGAGTTGTAAGGTGTCGAACATTATACTAACATGCTTTTCAAGGTGCTAATGTGGCATACAATGTCGTAAGATATTTTAAATTTATGTACGATGGTCACATGACTCGGACGAATTCATTAGGTTTATTATGGAGTTATAATGTTTCGTACGGTGATGTAAGGTTCTCTTAGAAGTTGTACCGCGTCCTACATTATTCGAAATTGCTTTTTATGTTGCTAATGTCGCATACAGAGTCGTAACAAGTCCTGAGTTGTCTTACGATGTTCAAAGGACTTGGAAGAATTCATTAGGTTTATTATGGAGTTTTATGGTTTCTTATGCTGTTGTAAGGTGTTGTTAGGTGTTTTAAGGCGTCCTTATTTACAAACGTAGTTTTCAAGGTTCTAATATGGCATACAGAGTCTTAAGATGTCCTAACTAGTCGTACGATGTTAAAAGGACTGGCACGAATTCACTAGGTGTATTATGCAGTTTTAAGGTTTCGTACGGTGATGTAAGGTGTTCTTTTGAGCTGCAAGGCGTCCTAGATCATACTAACGTTCTTTTCGAGTTGCTAATGTGGCATAAAGCGTAGTAAGATGTCTTAAGTTGTCGTACGATGTTCGAATGACTCGGACGAATTCATTAGATTTATTATGGAGTTTTAAGTTTACGTACGGTATTGTAATGTGTTGTTAGGAGTTGTAAGGTGTCGTACATTATACAAACATGCATTTCAAGGTGCTAATGTGGCATACAATGTCCTAAGATATTCTAAATTGTTGTACGATGTTCAATTGACTCAGACGAATTAGTTAGGTTTATTATGGAGTTTTAATGTTTCGTATGGTGATGTAAGGTGCTCTTAGAAGTTGTAGCGCGTCCTACATTATTCGAAATTGCTTTTTATGTTGCTAATGTCGCATACAGAGTCGTAACAAGTCCTGAGTTGTCTTACGATTTTCAAAGGACTCGGACGAATTCATTAGGTTTATAATGGAGTTTTATGGTTTCTTAAGCTGTTGTAAGGTGTTGTTAGGTGTTTTAAGGCGTCCTTATTTACAAACGTAGTTTTCAAGGTTCTAATATGGCATACAGAGTCTTAAGATGTCCTAACTAGTCGTACGATGTTAAAAGGACTGGCACGAATTCACTAGGTGTATTATGGAGTTTTAAGGTTTCGTACGGTGATGTAAGGTGTTCTTTTGAGCTGCAAGGCGTCCTAGATCATACTATCGTTCTTTTCGAGTTGCTAATGTGGCATAAAGAGTAGTAAGATGTCTTAAGTTGTCGTACGATGTTCAAAAGACTCGGACGAATTCATTAGGTTTATTATGGAGTTTTAAGTTTACGTATGGTATTGTAATGTATTGTTAGGAGTTGTAAGGTGTCGAACATTTTACTAACATGCTTTTCAAGGTGCTAATGTGGCATACAATGTCGTAGGATATTTTAAATTGTTGTACGATGGTCAAATGACTCGGACGAATTCTTTAGGTTTATTATGGAGTTATAATGTTTCGTACAGTGGTGTAAGGTGCTCTTAGAAGTTGTACCGCGTCCTACATTATTCGAAATTGCTTTTTATGTTGCTAATGTCGCATACAGAGTCGTAACAAGTCTTGAGTTGTCTTACGATGTTCAAAGGAATTGGAAGAATTCATTAGGTTTATTATGGAGTTTTATGGTTTCTTATGCTGTTGTAAGGTGTTGTTAGGTGTTTTAAGGCGTCCTTATTTACAAATGTAGTTTTCAAGGTTCTAATATGGCATACAGAGTCTTAAGATGTCCTAACTAGTCGTACGATGTTAAAAGGACTTGCACGAATTCACTAGGTGTATTATGGAGTTTTAAGGTTTCGTACGGTGATGTAAGGTGTTCTTTTGAGCTACAAGGCGTCCTAGATCATACTAACGTTCTTTTCGAGTTGTTAATGTGGCATAAAGAGTAGTAAGATGTCTTAAGTTGTCGTACGATGTTCAAAAGACTCGGACGAATTCATTAGGTTTATTATGGAGTTTTAAGTTTACGTACGGTATTGTAATGTATTGTTAGGAGTTGTAAGGTGTCGAACATTATACTAACATGCTTTTCAAGGTGCTAATGTGGCATACAATGTCGTAAGATATTTTAAATTTATGTACGATGGTCACATGACTCGGACGAATTCATTAGGTTTATTATGGAGTTATAATGTTTCGTACGGTGATGTAAGGTTCTCTTAGAAGTTGTACCGCGTCCTACATTATTCGAAATTGCTTTTTATGTTGCTAATGTCGCATACAGAGTCGTAACAAGTCCTGAGTTGTCTTACGATGTTCAAAGGACTTGGAAGAATTCATTAGGTTTATTATGGAGTTTTATGGTTTCTTATGCTGTTGTAAGGTGTTGTTAGGTGTTTTAAGGCGTCCTTATTTACAAACGTAGTTTTCAAGGTTCTAATATGGCATACAGAGTCTTAAGATGTCCTAACTAGTCGTACGATGTTAAAAGGACTGGCACGAATTCCTTAGGTGTATTATGGAGTTTTAAGGTTTCGTACGGTGATGTAAGGTGTTCTTTTGAGCTGCAAGGCGTCCTAGATCATACTAACGTTCTTTTCGAGTTGCTAATGTGGCATAAAGCGTAGTAAGATGTCTTAAGTTGTCGTACGATGTTCGAATGACTCGGACGAATTCATTAGATTTATTATGGAGTTTTAAGTTTACGTACGGTATTGTAATGTGTTGTTAGGAGTTGTAAGGTGTCGTACATTATACAAACATGCATTTCAAGGTGCTAATGTGGCATACAATGTCCTAAGATATTCTAAATTGTTGTACGATGTTCAATTGACTCAGACGAATTAGTTAGGTTTATTATGGAGTTTTAATGTTTCGTATGGTGATGTAAGGTGCTCTTAGAAGTTGTAGCGCGTCCTACATTATTCGAAATTGCTTTTTATGTTGCTAATGTCGCATACAGAGTCGTAACAAGTCTTGAGTTGTCTTACGATTTTCAAAGGACTCGGACGAATTCATTAGGTTTATAATGGAGTTTTATGGTTTCTTAAGCTGTTGTAAGGTGTTGTTAGGTGTTTTAAGGCGTCCTTATTTACAAACGTAGTTTTCAAGGTTCTAATATGGCATACGGAGTCTTAAGATGTCCTAACTAGTCGTACGATGTTAAAAGGACTGACACGAATTCACTAGGTGTATTATGGAGTTTTAAGGTTTCGTACGGTGATGTAAGGTGTTCTTTTGAGCTGCAAGGCGTCCTAGATCATACTATCGTTCTTTTCGAGTTGCTAATGTGGCATAAAGAGTAGTAAGATGTCTTAAGTTGTCGTACGATGTTCAAAAGACTCGGACGAATTCATTAGGTTTATTATGGAGTTTTAAGTTTACGTACGGTATTGTAATGTATTGTTAGGAGTTGTAAGGTGTCGAACATTATACTAACATGCTTTTCAAGGTGCTAATGTGGCATACAATGTCGTAAGATATTTTAAATTTATGTACGATGGTCACATGACTCGGACGAATTCATTAGGTTTATTATGGAGTTATAATGTTTCGTACGGTGATGTAAGGTTCTCTTAGAAGTTGTACCGCGTCCTACATTATTCGAAATTGCTTTTTATGTTGCTAATGTCGCATACAGAGTCGTAACAAGTCCTGAGTTGTCTTACGATGTTCAAAGGACTTGGAAGAATTCATTAGGTTTATTATGGAGTTTTATGGTTTCTTATGCTGTTGTAAGGTGTTGTTAGGTGTTTTAAGGCGTCCTTATTTACAAACGTAGTTTTCAAGGTTCTAATATGGCATACAGAGTCTTAAGATGTCCTAACTAGTCGTACGATGTTAAAAGGACTGGCACGAATTCCTTAGGTGTATTATGGAGTTTTAAGGTTTCGTACGGTGATGTAAGGTGTTCTTTTGAGCTGCAAGGCGTCCTAGATCATACTAACGTTCTTTTCGAGTTGCTAATGTGGCATAAAGCGTAGTAAGATGTCTTAAGTTGTCGTACGATGTTCGAATGACTCGGACGAATTCATTAGATTTATTATGGAGTTTTAAGTTTACGTACGGTATTGTAATGTGTTGTTAGGAGTTGTAAGGTGTCGTACATTATACAAACATGCATTTCAAGGTGCTAATGTGGCATACAATGTCCTAAGATATTCTAAATTGTTGTACGATGTTCAATTGACTCAGACGAATTAGTTAGGTTTATTATGGAGTTTTAATGTTTCGTATGGTGATGTAAGGTGCTCTTAGAAGTTGTAGCGCGTCCTACATTATTCGAAATTGCTTTTTATGTTGCTAATGTCGCATACAGAGTCGTAACAAGTCTTGAGTTGTCTTACGATTTTCAAAGGACTCGGACGAATTCATTAGGTTTATAATGGAGTTTTATGGTTTCTTAAGCTGTTGTAAGGTGTTGTTAGGTGTTTTAAGGCGTCCTTATTTACAAACGTAGTTTTCAAGGTTCTAATATGGCATACAGAGTCTTAAGATGTCCTAACTAGTCGTACGATGTTAAAAGGACTGACACGAATTCACTAGGTGTATTATGGAGTTTTAAGGTTTCGTACGGTGATGTAAGGTGTTCTTTTGAGCTGCAAGGCGTCCTAGATCATACTATCGTTCTTTTCGAGTTGCTAATGTGGCATAAAGAGTAGTAAGATGTCTTAAGTTGTCGTACGATGTTCAAAAGACTCGGACGAATTCATTAGGTTTATTATGGAGTTTTAAGATTCCGTACGGTATTGTAATGTATTGTTATGAGTTGTAAGGTGTCGAACATTATACTAACATGCTTTTCAAGGTGCTAATGTGGCATAAAATGTCGTAAGATATTTTAAATTGTTGTACGATGGTCAAATGACTCGGACGAATTCATTAGGTTTATTATGGAGTTATAATGTTTCCTACGGCGATGTAAGGTGCTCTTAGAAATTGTACCGCGTCCTACATTATTCAAAAATGCTTTTTATGTTGCTAATGTCGCATATAGAGTCGTAACAAGTCCTGAGTTGTCTTACGATTTTCAAAGGACTTGGAAGAATTCATTAGGTTTATTATGGAGTTTTATGGTTTCTTATGCTGTTGTAAGGTGTTGTTAGGTGTTTTAAGGCATCCTTATTTACAAACGTAGTTTTCAAGGTTCTAATATGGCATACAGAGTCTTAAGATGTCCTAACTAGTCGTACGATGTTAAAAGGACTGGCACGAATTCACTAGGTGTATTATGGAGTTTTAAGGTTTCGTACGGTGATGTAAGGTGTTCTTTTGAGCTGCAAGGCGTCCTAGATCATACTATCGTTCTTTTCGAGTTGCTAATGTGGCATAAAGAGTAGTAAGATGTTTTAAGTTGTCGTACGATGTTCAAAAGACTCGGACAAATTCATTAGGTTTATTATGGAGTTTTAAGTTTACGTACGGTATTGTAATGTATGGTTAGGAGTTGTAAGGTGTCGAACATTATACTAACATGCTTTTCAAGGTGCTAATGTGGCATACAATGTCGTAAGATATTTTAAATTTATGTACGATGGTCACATGACTCGGACGAATTCATTAGGTTTATTATGGAGTTATAATGTTTCGTACGGTGATGTAAGGTTCTCTTAGAAGTTGTACCGCGTCCTACATTATTCGAAATTGCTTTTTATGTTGCTAATGTCGCATACAGAGTCGTAACAAGTCCTGAGTTGTCTTACGATGTTCAAAGGACTTGGAAGAATTCATTAGGTTTATTATGGAGTTTTATGGTTTCTTATGCTGTTGTAAGGTGTTGTTAGGTGTTTTAAGGCGTCCTTATTTACAAACGTAGTTTTCAAGGTTCTAATATGGCATACAGAGTCTTAAGATGTCCTAACTAGTCGTACGATGTTAAAAGGACTGGCACGAATTCACTAGGTGTATTATGGAGTTTTAAGGTTTCGTACGGTGATGTAAGGTGTTCTTTTGAGCTGCAAGGCGTCCTAGATCATACTAACGTTCTTTTCGAGTTGCTAATGTGGCATAAAGCGTAGTAAGATGTCTTAAGTTGTCGTACGATGTTCGAATGACTCGGACGAATTCATTAGATTTATTATGGAGTTTTAAGTTTACGTACGGTATTGTAATGTGTTGTTAGGAGTTGTAAGGTGTCGTACATTATACAAACATGCATTTCAAGGTGCTAATGTGGCATACAATGTCCTAAGATATTCTAAATTGTTGTACGATGTTCAATTGACTCAGACGAATTAGTTAGGTTTATTATGGAGTTTTAATGTTTCGTATGGTGATGTAAGGTGCTCTTAGAAGTTGTAGCACGTCCTACATTATTCGAAATTGCTTTTTATGTTGCTAATGTCGCATACAGAGTCGTAACAAGTCTTGAGTTGTCTTACGATTTTCAAAGGACTCGGACGAATTCATTAGGTTTATAATGGAGTTTTATGGTTTCTTAAGCTGTTGTAAGGTGTTGTTAGGTGTTTTAAGGCGTCCTTATTTACAAACGTAGTTTTCAAGGTTCTAATATGGCATACAGAGTCTTAAGATGTCCTAACTAGTCGTACGATGTTAAAAGGACTGGCACGAATTCACTAGGTGTATTATGGAGTTTTAAGGTTTCGTACGGTGATGTAAGGTGTTCTTTTGAGCTGCAAGGCGTCCTAGATCATACTATCGTTCTTTTCGAGTTGCTAATGTGGCATAAAGAGTAGTAAGATGTTTTAAGTTGTCGTACGATGTTCAAAAGACTCGGACAAATTCATTAGGTTTATTATGGAGTTTTAAGTTTACGTACGGTATTGTAATGTATGGTTAGGAGTTGTAAGGTGTCGAACATTATACTAACATGCTTTTCAAGGTGCTAATGTGGCATACAATGTCGTAAGATATTTTAAATTTATGTACGATGGTCACATGACTCGGACGAATTCATTAGGTTTATTATGGAGTTATAATGTTTCGTACGGTGATGTAAGGTTCTCTTAGAAGTTGTACCGCGTCCTACATTATTCGAAATTGCTTTTTATGTTGCTAATGTCGCATACAGAGTCGTAACAAGTCCTGAGTTGTCTTACGATGTTCAAAGGACTTGGAAGAATTCATTAGGTTTATTATGGAGTTTTATGGTTTCTTATGCTGTTGTAAGGTGTTGTTAGGTGTTTTAAGGCGTCCTTATTTACAAACGTAGTTTTCAAGGTTCTAATATGGCATACAGAGTCTTAAGATGTCCTAACTAGTCGTACGATGTTAAAAGGACTGGCACGAATTCACTAGGTGTATTATGGAGTTTTAAGGTTTCGTACGGTGATGTAAGGTGTTCTTTTGAGCTGCAAGGCGTCCTAGATCATACTAACGTTCTTTTCGAGTTGCTAATGTGGCATAAAGCGTAGTAAGATGTCTTAAGTTGTCGTACGATGTTCGAATGACTCGGACGAATTCATTAGATTTATTATGGAGTTTTAAGTTTACGTACGGTATTGTAATGTGTTGTTAGGAGTTGTAAGGTGTCGTACATTATACAAACATGCATTTCAAGGTGCTAATGTGGCATACAATGTCCTAAGATATTCTAAATTGTTGTACGATGTTCAATTGACTCAGACGAATTAGTTAGGTTTATTATGGAGTTTTAATGTTTCGTATGGTGATGTAAGGTGCTCTTAGAAGTTGTAGCACGTCCTACATTATTCGAAATTGCTTTTTATGTTGCTAATGTCGCATACAGAGTCGTAACAAGTCTTGAGTTGTCTTACGATTTTCAAAGGACTCGGACGAATTCATTAGGTTTATAATGGAGTTTTATGGTTTCTTAAGCTGTTGTAAGGTGTTGTTAGGTGTTTTAAGGCGTCCTTATTTACAAACGTAGTTTTCAAGGTTCTAATATGGCATACAGAGTCTTAAGATGTCCTAACTAGTCGTACGATGTTAAAAGGACTGGCACGAATTCACTAGGTGTATTATGGAGTTTTAAGGTTTCGTACGGTGATGTAAGGTGTTCTTTTGAGCTGCAAGGCGTCCTAGATCATACTATCGTTCTTTTCGAGTTGCTAATGTGGCATAAAGAGTAGTAAGATGTCTTAAGTTGTCGTACGATGTTCAAAAGACTCGGACGAATTCATTAGGTTTATTATGGAGTTTTAAGTTTCCGTACGGTACTGTAATGTATTGTTATGAGTTGTAAGGTGTCGAACATTATACTAACATGCTTTTCAAGGTGCTAATGTGGCATACAATGTCGTAAGATATTTTAAATTGTTGTACGATGGTCAAATGACTCGGACGAATTCATTAGGTTTATTATGGAGTTATAATATTTCCTACGGCGATGTAAGGTGCTCTTAGAAATTGTACTGCGTCCTACATTATTCAAAAATGCTTTTTATGTTGCTAATGTCGCATACAGAGTCGTAACAAGTCCTGAGTTGTCTTACGATTTTCAAAGGACTCGGACGAATTCATTAGGTTTATTATGGAGTTTTATGGTTTCTTATGCTGTTGTAAGGTGTTGTTAGGTGTTTTAAGGCGTACTTATTTACAAACGTAGTTTTCAAGGTTCTAATATGGCATACAGAGTCTTAAGATGTCCTAACTAGTCGTACGATGTTAAAAGGACTGGCACGAATTCACTAGGTGCATTATGGAGTCGTACGGTGATGTAAGGTGTTCTTTTGAGCTGCAAGGCGTCCTAGATCATACTAACGTTCTTTTCGAGTTGCTAATATCGCATAAAGAGTAGTAAGATGTCTTAACTTGTCGTACGATGTTCAAAAGACTCGGACGAATTCATTAGGTTTATTATGGAGTTTTAAGTTTACGTACAGTATTGTAATGTGTTGTTAGGAGTTGTAAGGTGTCGTACATTATACTAACCTGCATTTCAAGGTGCTAATGTGGCATACAATGTCCTAAGATATTCTAAATTGTTGTACGTTGTTCAAATGACTCGGACGAATTAATTAGGTTTATTATGGAGTTTTAATGTTTCGTACGGTGATGTAAGGTGCTCTTAGAAGTTGTAACGCGTCCTACATTATTCGAAATTGCTTTTTATGTTGCTAATGTCGCATACAGAGTCGTAACAAGTCCTGAGTTGTCTTACGATTTTCAAAGGACTCAGACGAATTCATTAGGTTTATTATGGAGTTTTATGGTTTCTTATGCTGTTGTAAGGTGTTGTTAGGTGTTGTTAGGTGTTTTAAGGCGTACTTATTTACAAATGTAGTTTTCAAGGTTCTAATATGGCATACAGAGTCTTAAGATGTCCTAACTAGTCGTACGATGTTAAAAGGACTGACACGAATTCACTTGGTGTATTATTGAGTTTTAAGGTTTCGTACGGTGATGTAAAGGTGTTCTTTTGAGCTGCAAGGCGTCCTAGATCATACTAACGTTCTTTTCGAGTTGCTAATGTGGCATAAAGAGTAGTAAGATGTCTTAAGTTGTCGTACGATGTTCAAAAGACTCGGACGAATTGATTAGGTTTATTATGGAGTTTTAAGTTTACGTACGGTATTGTAATGTATTGTTAGGAGTTGTAAGGTGTCGAACATTATACTAACATGCTTTTCAAGGTGCTAATGTGGCATACAATGTCGTAAGATATTTTAAATTGTTGTACGATGGTCAAATGACTCAGACGAATTCATTAGGTTTATTATGGAGTTATAATGTTTCGTACGGTGATGTAAGGTGCTCTTTGAAGTTGTACCGCGTCCTACATTATTCAAAATTGCTTTTTATGTTGCTAATGTCGCATACAGAGTCGTAACAAGTCCTGAGTTGTCTTACGATGTTCAAAGGACTTGGAAGAATTCATTAGGTTTATTATGGAGTTTTATGGTTTCTTAAGCTGTTGTAAGGTGTTGTTAGGTGTTTTAAGGCGTCCTTATTTACAAACGTAGTTTTCAAGGTTCTAATATGGCATACAGAGTCTTAAGATGTCCTAACTAGTCGTACGATGTTAAAAGGACTGGCACGAATTCACTAGGTGTATTATGGAGTTTTAAGGTTTCGTACGGTGATGTAAGGTGTTCTTTTGAGCTGCAAGGCGTCCTAGATCATACTATCGTTCTTTTCGAGTTGCTAATGTGGCATAAAGAGTAGTAAGATGTCTTAAGTTGTCGTACGATGTTCAAAAGACTCGGACGAATTCATTAGGTTTATTATGGAGTTTTAAGTTTCCGTACGGTACTGTAATGTATTGTTATGAGTTGTAAGGTGTCGAACATTATACTAACATGCTTTTCAAGGTGCTAATGTGGCATACAATGTCGTAAGATATTTTAAATTGTTGTACGATGGTCAAATGACTCGGACGAATTCATTAGGTTTATTATGGAGTTATAATATTTCCTACGGCGATGTAAGGTGCTCTTAGAAATTGTACCGCGTCCTACATTATTCAAAAATGCTTTTTATGTTGCTAATGTCGCATACAGAGTCGTAACAAGTCCTGAGTTGTCTTACGATTTTCAAAGGACTCGGACGAATTCATTAGGTTTATTATGGAGTTTTATGGTTTCTTATGCTGTTGTAAGGTGTTGTTAGGTGTTTTAAGGCGTACTTATTTACAAACGTAGTTTTCAAGGTTCTAATATGGCATACAGAGTCTTAAGATGTCCTAACTAGTCGTACGATGTTAAAAGGACTGGCACGAATTCACTAGGTGCATTATGGAGTCGTACGGTGATGTAAGGTGTTCTTTTGAGCTGCAAGGCGTCCTAGATCATACTAACGTTCTTTTCGAGTTGCTAATATCGCATAAAGAGTAGTAAGATGTCTTAACTTGTCGTACGATGTTCAAAAGACTCGGACGAATTCATTAGGTTTATTATGGAGTTTTAAGTTTACGTACAGTATTGTAATGTGTTGTTAGGAGTTGTAAGGTGTCGTACATTATACTAACCTGCATTTCAAGGTGCTAATGTGGCATACAATGTCCTAAGATATTCTAAATTGTTGTACGTTGTTCAAATGACTCGGACGAATTAATTAGGTTTATTATGGAGTTTTAATGTTTCGTACGGTGATGTAAGGTGCTCTTAGAAGTTGTAACGCGTCCTACATTATTCGAAATTGCTTTTTATGTTGCTAATGTCGCATACAGAGTCGTAACAAGTCCTGAGTTGTCTTACGATTTTCAAAGGACTCAGACGAATTCATTAGGTTTATTATGGAGTTTTATGGTTTCTTATGCTGTTGTAAGGTGTTGTTAGGTGTTGTTAGGTGTTTTAAGGCGTACTTATTTACAAATGTAGTTTTCAAGGTTCTAATATGGCATACAGAGTCTTAAGATGTCCTAACTAGTCGTACGATGTTAAAAGGACTGACACGAATTCACTAGGTGTATTATTGAGTTTTAAGGTTTCGTACGGTGATGTAAAGGTGTTCTTTTGAGCTGCAAGGCGTCCTAGATCATACTAACGTTCTTTTCGAGTTGCTAATGTGGCATAAAGAGTAGTAAGATGTCTTAAGTTGTCGTACGATGTTCAAAAGACTCGGACGAATTGATTAGGTTTATTATGGAGTTTTAAGTTTACGTACGGTATTGTAATGTATTGTTAGGAGTTGTAAGGTGTCGAACATTATACTAACATGCTTTTCAAGGTGCTAATGTGGCATACAATGTCGTAAGATATTTTAAATTGTTGTACGATGGTCAAATGACTCAGACGAATTCATTAGGTTTATTATGGAGTTATAATGTTTCGTACGGTGATGTAAGGTGCTCTTTGAAGTTGTACCGCGTCCTACATTATTCAAAATTGCTTTTTATGTTGCTAATGTCGCATACAGAGTCGTAACAAGTCCTGAGTTGTCTTACGATGTTCAAAGGACTTGGAAGAATTCATTAGGTTTATTATGGAGTTTTATGGTTTCTTAAGCTGTTGTAAGGTGTTGTTAGGTGTTTTAAGGCGTCCTTATTTACAAACGTAGTTTTCAAGGTTCTAATATGGCATACAGAGTCTTAAGATGTCCTAACTAGTCGTACGATGTTAAAAGGACTGGCACGAATTCACTAGGTGTATTATGGAGTTTTAAGGTTTCGTACGGTGATGTAAGGTGTTCTTTTGAGCTGCAAGGCGTCCTAGATCATACTATCGTTCTTTTCGAGTTGCTAATGTGGCATAAAGAGTAGTAAGATGTCTTAAGTTGTCGTACGATGTTCAAAAGACTCAGACGAATTCATTAGGTTTATTATGGAGTTTTAAGTTTACGTACGGTATTGTAATGTATTGTTAGGAGTTGTAAGGTGTCGAACATTTTACTAACATGCTTTTCAAGGTGCTAATGTGGCATACAATGTCGTAGGATATTTTAAATTGTTGTACGATGGTCAAATGACTCGGACGAATTCTTTAGGTTTATTATGGAGTTATAATGTTTCGTACAGTGATGTAAGGTGCTCTTAGAAGTTGTACCGCGTCCTACATTATTCGAAATTGCTTTTTATGTTGCTAATGTCGCATACAGAGTCGTAACAAGTCTTGAGTTGTCTTACGATGTTCAAAGGAATTGGAAGAATTCATTAGGTTTATTATGGAGTTTTATGGTTTCTTATGCTGTTGTAAGGTGTTGTTAGGTGTTTTAAGGCGTCCTTATTTACAAATGTAGTTTTCAAGGTTCTAATATGGCATACAGAGTCTTAAGATGTCCTAACTAGTCGTACGATGTTAAAAGGACTTGCACGAATTCACTAGGTGTATTATGGAGTTTTAAGGTTTCGTACGGTGATGTAAGGTGTTCTTTTGAGCTACAAGGCGTCCTAGATCATACTATCGTTCTTTTCGAGTTGCTAATGTGGCATAAAGAGTAGTAACATGTCTTAAGTTGTCGTACGATGTTCAAAAGACTCGGACGAATTCATTAGGTTTATTATGGAGTTTTAAGTTTCCGTACGGTATTGTAATGTATTGTTATGAGTTGTAAGGTGTCGAACATTATACTAACATGCTTTTCAAGGTGCTAATGTGGCATACAATGTCGTAAGATATTTTAAATTGTTGTACGATGGTCAAATGACTCGGACGAATTCATTAGGTTTATTATGGAGTTATAATGTTTCCTACGGCGATGTAAGGTGCTCTTAGAAATTGTACCGCGTCCTACATTATTCAAAAATGCTTTTTATGTTGCTAATGTCGCATACAGAGTCGTAACAAGTCCTGAGTTGTCTTACGATTTTCAAAGGACTCGGACGAATTCATTAGGTTTATTATGGAGTTTTATGGTTTCTTATGCTGTTGTAAGGTGTTGTTAGGTGTTTTAAGGCGTACTTATTTACAAACGTAGTTTTCAAGGTTCTAATATGGCATACAGAGTCTTAAGATGTCCTAACTAGTCGTACGATGTTAAAAGGACTGGCACGAATTCACTAGGTGCATTATGGAGTCGTACGGTGATGTAAGGTGTTCTTTTGAGCTGCAAGGCGTCCTAGATCATACTAACGTTCTTTTCGAGTTGCTAATATCGCATAAAGAGTAGTAAGATGTCTTAACTTGTCGTACGATGTTCAAAAGACTCGGACGAATTCATTAGGTTTATTATGGAGTTTTAAGTTTACGTACAGTATTGTAATGTGTTGTTAGGAGTTGTAAGGTGTCGTACATTATACTAACCTGCATTTCAAGGTGCTAATGTGGCATACAATGTCCTAAGATATTCTAAATTGTTGTACGTTGTTCAAATGACTCGGACGAATTAATTAGGTTTATTATGGAGTTTTAATGTTTCGTATGGTGATGTAAGGTGCTCTTAGAAGTTGTAACGCGTCCTACATTATTCGAAATTGCTTTTTATGTTGCTAATGTCGCATACAGAGTCGTAACAAGTCCTGAGTTGTCTTACGATTTTCAAAGGACTCAGACGAATTCATTAGGTTTATTATGGAGTTTTATGGTTTCTTATGCTGTTGTAAGGTGTTGTTAGGTGTTGTTAGGTGTTTTAAGGCGTACTTATTTACAAATGTAGTTTTCAAGGTTCTAATATGGCATACAGAGTCTTAAGATGTCCTAACTAGTCGTACGATGTTAAAAGGACTGACACGAATTCACTAGGTGTATTATTGAGTTTTAAGGTTTCGTACGGTGATGTAAAGGTGTTCTTTTGAGCTGCAAGGCATCCAAGATCATACTAACGTTCTTTTCGAGTTGCTAATGTGGCATAAAGAGTAGTAAGATGTCTTAAGTTGTCGTACGATGTTCAAAAGACTCGGACGAATTGATTAGGTTTATTATGGAGTTTTAAGTTTACGTACGGTATTGTAATGTATTGTTAGGAGTTGTAAGGTGTCGAACATTATACTAACATGCTTTTCAAGGTGCTAATGTGGCATTCATTGTCGTAAGATATTTTAAATTGTTGTACGATGGTCAAATGACTCGGACGAATTCATTAGGTTTATTATGGAGTTATAATGTTTCGTACGGTGATGTAAGGTGCTCTTTGAAGTTGTACCGCGTCCTACATTATTCAAAATTGCTTTTTATGTTGCTAATGTCGCATACAGAGTCGTAACAAGTCCTGAGTTGTCTTACGATGTTCAAAGGACTTGGAAGAATTCATTAGGTTTATTATGGAGTTTTATGGTTTCTTAAGCTGTTGTAAGGTGTTGTTAGGTGTTTTAAGGCGTCCTTATTTACAAACGTAGTTTTCAAGGTTCTAATATGGCATACAGAGTCTTAAGATGTCCTAACTAGTCGTACGATGTTAAAAGGACTGGCACGAATTCACTAGGTGTATTATGGAGTTTTAAGGTTTCGTACGGTGATGTAAGGTGTTCTTTTGAGCTGCAAGGCGTCCTAGATCATACTATCGTTCTTTTCGAGTTGCTAATGCGGCATAAAGAGTAGTAAGATGTCTTAAGTTGTCGTACGATGTTCAAAAGACTCGGACGAAATCATTAGGTTTATTATGGAGTTTTAAGTTTACGTACGGTATTGTAATGTATTGTTAGGAGTTGTAAGGTGTCGAACATTATACTAACATGCTTTTCAAGGTGCTAATGTGGCATACAATGTCGTAAGATATTTTAAATTTATGTACGATGGTCACATGACTCGGACGAATTCATTAGGTTTATTATGGAGTTATAATGTTTCGTACGGTGATGTAAGGTTGTCTTAGAAGTTGTACCGCGTCCTACATTATTCGAAATTGCTTTTTATGTTGCTAATGTCGCATACAGAATCGTAACAAGTCCTGAGTTGTCTTACGATGTTCAAAGGACTTGGAAGAATTCATTAGGTTTATTATGGAGTTTTATGGTTTCTTATGCTGTTGTAAGGTGTTGTTAGGTGTTTTAAGGCGTCCTTATTTACAAACGTAGTTTTCAAGGTTCTAATATGGCATACAGAGTCTTAAGATGTCCTAACTAGTCGTACGATGTTAAAAGGACTGGCACGAATTCACTAGGTGTATTATGGAGTTTTAAGGTTTCGTACGGTGATGTAAGGTGTTCTTTTGAGCTGCAAGGCGTCCTAGATCATACTAACGTTCTTTTCGAGTTGCTAATGTGGCATAAAGCGTAGTAAGATGTCTTAAGTTGTCGTACGATGTTCGAATGACTCGGACGAATTCATTAGATTTATTATGGAGTTTTAAGTTTACGTACGGTATTGTAATGTGTTGTTAGGAGTTGTAAGGTGTCGTACATTATACAAACATGCATTTCAAGGTGCTAATGTGGCATACAATGTCCTAAGATATTCTAAATTGTTGTACGATGTTCAATTGACTCAGACGAATTAGTTAGGTTTATTATGGAGTTTTAATGTTTCGTATGGTGATGTAAGGTGCTCTTAGAAGTTGTAGCGGGTCCTACATTATTCGAAATTGCTTTTTATGTTGCTAATGTCGCATACAGAGTCGTAACAAGTCCTGAGTTGTCTTACGATTTTCAAAGGACTCGGACGAATTCATTAGGTTTATAATGGAGTTTTATGGTTTCTTAAGCTGTTGTAAGGTGTTGTTAGGTGTTTTAAGGCGTCCTTATTTACAAACGTAGTTTTCAAGGTTCTAATATGGCATACAGAGTCTTAAGATGTCCTAACTAGTCGTACGATGTTAAAAGGACTGGCACGAATTCACTAGGTGTATTATGGAGTTTTAAGGTTTCGTACGGTGATGTAAGGTGTTCTTTTGAGCTGCAAGGCGTCCTAGATCATACTATCGTTCTTTTCGAGTTGCTAATGTGGCATAAAGAGTAGTAAGATGTCTTAAGTTGTCGTACGATGTTCAAAAGACTCGGACGAATTTATTAGGTTTATTATGGAGTTTTAAGTTTACGTACGGTATTGTAATGTATTGTTATGAGTTGTAAGGTGTCGAACATTATACTAACATGCTTTTCAAGGTGCTAATGTGGCATACAATGTCGTAAGATATTTTAAATTGTTGTACGATGGTCAAATGACTCGGACGAATTCATTAGGTTTATTATGGATTTATAATGTTTCCTACGGCGATGTAAGGTGCTCTTAGAAATTGTACCGCGTCCTACATTATTCAAAAATGCTTTTTATGTTGCTAATGTCGCATACAGAGTCGTAACAAGTCCTGAGTTGTCTTACGATTTTCAAAGGACTCGGACGAATTCATTAGGTTTATTATGGAGTTTTATGGTTTCTTATGCTGTTGTAAGGTGTTGTTAGGTGTTTTAAGTCGTACTTATTTACAAAGGTAGTTTTCAAGGTTCTAATATGGCTTACAGAGTCTTAAGATGTCCTAACTAGTCGTACAATGTTAAAAGGACTGGCACGAATTCACTAGGTGTATTATGGAGTTTTAAGGTTTCGTACGGTGATGTAAGGTGTTCTTTTGAGCTGCAAGGCGTCCTAGATCATACTATCGTTCTTTTCGAGTTGCTAATGTGGCATAAAGAGTAGTAAGATGTCTTAAGTTGTCGTACGATGTTCAAAAGACTCGGACGAATTCATTAGGTTTATTATGGAGTTTTAAGTTTACGTACGGTATTGTAATGTATTGTTAGGAGTTGTAAGGTGTCGAACATTTTACTAACATGCTTTTCAAGGTGCTAATGTGGCATACAATGTCGTAGGATATTTTAAATTGTTGTACGATGGTCAAATGACTCGGACGAATTCTTTAGGTTTATTATGGAGTTATAATGTTTCGTACAGTGATGTAAGGTGCTCTTAGAAGTTGTACCGCGTCCTACATTATTCGAAATTGCTTTTTATGTTGCTAATGTCGCATACAGAGTCGTAACAAGTCTTGAGTTGTCTAACGATGTTCAAAGGAATTGGAAGAATTCATTAGGTTTATTATGGAGTTTTATGGTTTCTTATGCTGTTGTAAGGTGTTGTTAGGTGTTTTAAGGCGTCCTTATTTACAAATGTAGTTTTCAAGGTTCTAATATGGCATACAGAGTCTTAAGATGTCCTAACTAGTCGTACGATGTTAAAAGGACTTGCACGAATTCACTAGGTGTATTATGGAGTTTTAAGGTTTCGTATGGTGATGTAAGGTGTTCTTTTGAGCTACAAGGCGTCCTAGATCATACTATCGTTCTTTTCGAGTTGCTAATGTGGCATAAAGAGTAGTAAGATGTCTTAAGTTGTCGTACGATGTTCAAAAGACTCGGACGAATTCATTAGGTTTATTATGGAGTTTTAAGTTTCCGTACTGTATTGTAATGTATTGTTATGAGTTGTAAGGTGTCGAACATTATACTAACATGCTTTTCAAGGTGCTAATGTGGCATACAATGTCGTAAGATATTTTAAATTGTTGTACGATGGTCAAATGACTCGGACGAATTCGTTAGGTTTATTATGGAGTTATAATGTTTCCTACGGCGATGTAAGGTGCTCTTAGAAATTGTACCGCGTCCTACATTATTCAAAAATGCTTTTTATGTTGCTAATGTCGCATACAGAGTCGTAACAAGTCCTGAGTTGTCTTACGATTTTCAAAGGACTCGGACGAATTCATTAGGTTTATTATGGAGTTTTATGGTTTCTTATGCTGTTGTAAGGTGTTGTTAGGTGTTTTAAGGCGTACTTATTTACAAAAGTAGTTTTCAAGGTTCTAATATGGCATACAGAGTCTTAAGATGTCCTAACTAGTCGTACGATGTTAAAAGGACTGGCACGAATTCACTAGGTGCATTATGGAGTCGTACGGTGATGTAAGGTGTTCTTTTGAGCTGCAAGGCGTCCTAGATCATACTAACGTTCTTTTCGAGTTGCTAATATCGCATAAAGAGTAGTAAGATGTCTTAACTTGTCGTACGATGTTCAAAAGACTCGGACGAATTCATTAGGTTTATTATGGAGTTTTAAGTTTACGTACAGTATTGTAATGTGTTGTTAGGAGTTGTAAGGTGTCGTACATTATACTAACCTGCATTTCAAGGTGCTAATGTGGCATACAATGTCCTAAGATATTCTAAATTGTTGTACGTTGTTCAAATGACTCGGACGAATTAATTAGGTTTATTATGGAGATTTAATGTTTCGTACGGTGATGTAAGGTGCTCTTAGAAGTTGTAACGCGTCCTACATTATTCGAAATTGCTTTTTATGTTGCTAATGTCGCATACAGAGTCGTAACAAGTCCTGAGTTGTCTTACGATTTTCAAAGGACTCAGACGAATTCATTAGGTTTATTATGGAGTTTTATGGTTTCTTATGCTGTTGTAAGGTGTTGTTAGGTGTTGTTAGGTGTTTTAAGGCGTACTTATTTACAAATGTAGTTTTCAAGGTTCTAATATGGCATACAGAGTCTTAAGATGTCCTAACTAGTCGTACGATGTTAAAAGGACTGACACGAATTCACTAGGTGTATTATGGAGTTTTAAGGTTTCGTATGGTGATGTAAGGTGTTCTTTTGAGCTACAAGGCGTCCTAGATCATACTATCGTTCTTTTCGAGTTGCTAATGTGGCATAAAGAGTAGTAAGATGTCTTAAGTTGTCGTACGATGTTCAAAAGACTCGGACGAATTCATTAGGTTTATTATGGAGTTTTAAGTTTCCGTACTGTATTGTAATGTATTGTTATGAGTTGTAAGGTGTCGAACATTATACTAACATGCTTTTCAAGGTGCTAATGTGGCATACAATGTCGTAAGATATTTTAAATTGTTGTACGATGGTCAAATGACTCGGACGAATTCATTAGGTTTATTATGGAGTTATAATGTTTCCTACGGCGATGTAAGGTGCTCTTAGAAATTGTACCGCGTCCTACATTATTCAAAAATGCTTTTTATGTTGCTAATGTCGCATACAGAGTCGTAACAAGTCCTGAGTTGTCTTACGATTTTCAAAGGACTCGGACGAATTCATTAGGTTTATTATGGAGTTTTATGGTTTCTTATGCTGTTGTAAGGTGTTGTTAGGTGTTTTAAGGCGTACTTATTTACAAACGTAGTTTTCAAGGTTCTAATATGGCATACAGAGTCTTAAGATGTCCTAACTAGTCGTACGATGTTAAAAGGACTGGCACGAATTCACTAGGTGCATTATGGAGTCGTACGGTGATGTAAGGTGTTCTTTTGAGCTGCAAGGCGTCCTAGATCATACTAACGTTCTTTTCGAGTTGCTAATATCACATAAAGAGTAGTAAGATATCTTAACTTGTCGTACGATGTTCAAAAGACTCGGACGAATTCATTAGGTTTATTATGGAGTTTTAAGTTTACGTACAGTATTGTAATGTGTTGTTAGGAGTTGTAAGGTGTCGTACATTATACTAACCTGCATTTCAAGGTGCTAATGTGGCATACAATGTCCTAAGATATTCTAAATTGTTGTACGTTGTTCAAATGACTCGGACGAATTAATTAGGTTTATTATGGAGTTTTAATGTTTCGTACGGTGATGTAAGGTGCTCTTAGAAGTTGTAACGCGTCCTACATTATTCGAAATTGCTTTTTATGTTGCTAATGTCGCATACAGAGTCGTAACAAGTCCTGAGTTGTCTTACGATTTTCAAAGGACTCAGACGAATTCATTAGGTTTATTATGGAGTTTTATGGTTTCTTATGCTGTTGTAAGGTGTTGTTAGGTGTTGTTAGGTGTTTTAAGGCGTACTTATTTACAAATGTAGTTTTCAAGGTTCTAATATGGCATACAGAGTCTTAAGATGTCCTAACTAGTCGTACGATGTTAAAAGGACTGACACGAATTCACTAGGTGTATTATTGAGTTTTAAGGTTTCGTACGGTGATGTAAAGGTGTTCTTTTGAGCTGCAAGGCGTCCTAGATCATACTAACGTTCTTTTCGAGTTGCTAATGTGGCATAAAGATTAGTAAGATGTCTTAAGTTGTCGTACGATGTTCAAAAGACTCGGACGAATTGATTAGGTTTATTATGGAGTTTTAAGTTTACGTACGGTATTGTAATGTATTGTTAGGAGTTGTAAGGTGTCGAACATTATACTAACATGCTTTTCAAGGTGCTAATGTGGCATACATTGTCGTAAGATATTTTAAATTGTTGTACGATGGTCAAATGACTCGGACGAATTCATTAGGTTTATTATGGAGTTATAATGTTTCCTACGGCGATGTAAGGTGCTCTTAGAAATTGTACCGCGTCCTACATTATTCAAAAATGCTTTTTATGTTGCTAATGTCGCATACAGAGTCGTAACAAGTCCTGAGTTGTCTTACGATTTTCAAAGGACTCGGACGAATTCATTAGGTTTATTATGGAGTTTTATGGTTTCTTATGCTGTTGTAAGGTGTTGTTAGGTGTTTTAAGGCGTACTTATTTACAAACGTAGTTTTCAAGGTTCTAATATGGCATACAGAGTCTTAAGATGTCCTAACTAGTCGTACGATGTTAAAAGGACTGGCACGAATTCACTAGGTGCATTATGGAGTCGTACGGTGATGTAAGGTGTTCTTTTGAGCTGCAAGGCGTCCTAGATCATACTAACGTTCTTTTCGAGTTGCTAATATCGCATAAAGAGTAGTAAGATGTCTTAACTTGTCGTACGATGTTCAAAAGACTCGGACGAATTCATTAGGTTTATTATGGAGTTTTAAGTTTACGTACAGTATTGTAATGTGTTGTTAGGAGTTGTAAGGTGTCGTACATTATACTAACCTGCATTTCAAGGTGCTAATGTGGCATACAATGTCCTAAGATATTCTAAATTGTTGTACGTTGTTCAAATGACTCGGACGAATTAATTAGGTTTATTATGGAGTTTTAATGTTTCGTACGGTGATGTAAGGTGCTCTTAGAAGTTGTAACGCGTCCTACATTATTCGAAATTGCTTTTTATGTTGCTAATGTCGCATACAGAGTCGTAACAAGTCCTGAGTTGTCTTACGATTTTCAAAGGACTCAGACGAATTCATTAGGTTTATTATGGAGTTTTATGGTTTCTTATGCTGTTGTAAGGTGTTGTTAGGTGTTGTTAGGTGTTTTAAGGCGTACTTATTTACAAATGTAGTTTTCAAGGTTCTAATATGGCATACAGAGTCTTAAGATGTCCTAACTAGTCGTACGATGTTAAAAGGACTGACACGAATTCACTAGGTGTATTATTGAGTTTTAAGGTTTCGTACGGTGATGTAAAGGTGTTCTTTTGAGCTGCAAGGCGTCCTAGATCATACTAACGTTCTTTTCGAGTTGCTAATGTGGCATAAAGATTAGTAAGATGTCTTAAGTTGTCGTACGATGTTCAAAAGACTCGGACTAATTGATTAGGTTTATTATGGAGTTTTAAGTTTACGTACGGTATTGTAATGTATTGTTAGGAGTTGTAAGGTGTCGAACATTATACTAACATGCTTTTCAAGGTGCTAATGTGGCATACATTGTCGTAAGATATTTTAAATTGTTGTACGATGGTCAAATGACTCGGACGAATTCATTAGGTTTATTATGGAGTTATAATGTTTCGTACGGTGATGTAAGGTGCTCTTTGAAGTTGTACCGCGTCCTACATTATTCAAAATTGCTTTTTATGTTGCTAATGTCGCATACAGAATCGTAACAAGTCCTGAGTTGTCTTACGATGTTCAAAGGACTTGGAAGAATTCATTAGGTTTATTATGGAGTTTTATGGTTTCTTAAGCTGTTGTAAGGTGTTGTTAGGTGTTTTAAGGCGTCCTTATTTACAAACGTAGTTTTCAAGGTTCTAATATGGCATACAGAGTCTTAAGATGTCCTAACTAGTCGTACGATGTTAAAAGGACTGGCACGAATTCACTAGGTGTATTATGGAGTTTTAAGGTTTCGTACGGTGATGTAAGGTGTTCTTTTGAGCTGCAAGGCGTCCTAGATCATACTATCGTTCTTTTCGAGTTGCTAATGCGGCATAAAGAGTAGTAAGATGTCTTAAGTTGTCGTACGATGTTCAAAAGACTCGGACGAATTCATTAGGTTTATTATGGAGTTTTAAGTTTACGTACGGTATTGTAATGTATTGTTAGGAGTTGTAAGGTGTCGAACATTTTACTAACATGCTTTTCAAGGTGCTAATGTGGCATACAATGTCGTAGGATATTTTAAATTGTTGTACGATGGTCAAATGACTCTGACGAATTCTTTAGGTTTATTATGGAGTTATAATGTTTCGTACAGTGATGTAAGGTGCTCTTAGAAGTTGTACCGCGTCCTACATTATTCGAAATTGCTTTTTATGTTGCTAATGTCGCATACAGAGTCGTAACAAGTCTTGAGTTGTCTTACGATGTTCAAAGGAATTGGAAGAATTCATTAGGTTTATTATGGAGTTTTATGGTTTCTTATGCTGTTGTAAGGTGTTGTTAGGTGTTTTAAGGCGTCCTTATTTACAAATGTAGTTTTCAAGGTTCTAATATGGCATACAGAGTCTTAAGATGTCCTAACTAGTCGTACGATGTTAAAAGGACTTGCACGAATTCACTAGGTGTATTATGGAGTTTTAAGGTTTCGTACGGTGATGTAAGGTGTTCTTTTGAGCTACAAGGCGTCCTAGATCATACTAACGTTCTTTTCGAGTTGCTAATGTGGCATAAAGATTAGTAAGATGTCTTAAGTTGTCGTACGATGTTCAAAAGACTCGGACGAATTCATTAGGTTTATTATGGAGTTTTAAGTTTACGTACGGTATTGTAATGTATTGTTAGGAGTTGTAAGGTGTCGAACATTATACTAACATGCTTTTCAAGGTGCTAATGTGGCATACAATGCCGTAAGATATTTTAAATTTATGTACGATGGTCACATGACTCGGACGAATTCATTAGGTTTATTATGGAGTTATAATGTTTCGTACGGTGATGTAAGGTTCTCTTAGAAGTTGTACCGCGTCCTACATTATTCGAAATTGCTTTTTATGTTGCTAATGTCGCATACAGAATCGTAACAAGTCCTGAGTTGTCTTACGATGTTCAAAGGACTTGGAAGAATTCATTAGGTTTATTATGAAGTTTTATGGTTTCTTATGCTGTTGTAAGGTGTTGTTAGGTGTTTTAAGGCGTCCTTATTTACAAACGTAGTTTTCAAGGTTCTAATATGGCATACAGAGTCTTAAGATGTCCTAACTAGTCGTACGATGTTAAAAGGACTGGCACGAATTCACTAGGTGTATTATGGAGTTTTAAGGTTTCGTACGGTGATGTAAGGTGTTCTTTTGAGCTGCAAGGCGTCCTAGATCATACTAACGTTCTTTTCGAGTTGCTAATGTGGCATAAAGCGTAGTAAGATGTCTTAAGTTGTCGTACGATGTTCGAATGACTCGGACGAATTCATTAGATTTATTATGGAGTTTTAAGTTTACGTACGGTATTGTAATGTGTTGTTAGGAGTTGTAAGGTGTCGTACATTATACAAACATGCATTTCAAGGTGCTAATGTGGCATACAATGTCCTAAGATATTCTAAATTGTTGTACGATGTTCAATTGACTCAGACGAATTAGTTAGGTTTATTATGGAGTTTTAATGTTTCGTATGGTGATGTAAGGTGCTCTTAGAAGTTGTAGCGGGTCCTACATTATTCGAAATTGCTTTTTATGTTGCTAATGTCGCATACAGAGTCGTAACAAGTCCTGAGTTGTCTTACGATTTTCAAAGGACTCGGACGAATTCATTAGGTTTATAATGGAGTTTTATGGTTTCTTAAGCTGTTGTAAGGTGTTGTTAGGTGTTTTAAGGCGTCCTTATTTACAAACGTAGTTTTCAAGGTTCTAATATGGCATACAGAGTCTTAAGATGTCCTAACTAGTCGTACGATGTTAAAAGGACTGGCACGAATTCACTAGGTGTATTATGGAGTTTTAAGGTTTCGTACGGTGATGTAAGGTGTTCTTTTGAGCTGCAAGGCGTCCTAGATCATACTATCGTTCTTTTCGAGTTGCTAATGTGGCATAAAGAGTAGTAAGATGTCTTAAGTTGTCGTACGATGTTCAAAAGACTCGGACGAATTTATTAGGTTTATTATGGAGTTTTAAGTTTACGTACGGTATTGTAATGTATTGTTATGAGTTGTAAGGTGTCGAACATTATACTAACATGCTTTTCAAGGTGCTAATGTGGCATACAATGTCGTAAGATATTTTAAATTGTTGTACGATGGTCAAATGACTCGGACGAATTCATTAGGTTTATTATGGATTTATAATGTTTCCTACGGCGATGTAAGGTGCTCTTAGAAATTGTACCGCGTCCTACATTATTCAAAAATGCTTTTTATGTTGCTAATGTCGCATACAGAGTCGTAACAAGTCCTGAGTTGTCTTACGATTTTCAAAGGACTCGGACGAATTCATTAGGTTTATTATGGAGTTTTATGGTTTCTTATGCTGTTGTAAGGTGTTGTTAGGTGTTTTAAGGCGTACTTATTTACAAACGTAGTTTTCAAGGTTCTAATATGGCATACAGAGTCTTAAGATGTCCTAACTAGTCGTACGATGTTAAAAGGACTGGCACGAATTCACTAGGTGCATTATGGAGTCGTACGGTGATGTAAGGTGTTCTTTTGAGCTGCAAGGCGTCCTAGATCATACTAACGTTCTTTTCGAGTTGCTAATATCGCATAAAGAGTAGTAAGATGTCTTAACTTGTCGTACGATGTTCAAAAGACTCGGACGAATTCATTAGGTTTATTATGGAGTTTTAAGTTTACGTACAGTATTGTAATGTGTTGTTAGGAGTTGTAAGGTGTCGTACATTATACTAACCTGCATTTCAAGGTGCTAATGTGGCATACAATGTCCTAAGATATTCTAAATTGTTGTACGTTGTTCAAATGACTCGGACGAATTAATTAGGTTTATTATGGAGTTTTAATGTTTCGTACGGTGATGTAAGGTGCTCTTAGAAGTTGTAACGCGTCCTACATTATTCGAAATTGCTTTTTATGTTGCTAATGTCGCATACAGAGTCGTAACAAGTCCTGAGTTGTCTTACGATTTTCAAAGGACTCAGACGAATTCATTAGGTTTATTATGGAGTTTTATGGTTTCTTATGCTGTTGTAAGGTGTTGTTAGGTGTTGTTAGGTGTTTTAAGGCGTACTTATTTACAAATGTAGTTTTCAAGGTTCTAATATGGCATACAGAGTCTTAAGATGTCCTAACTAGTCGTACGATGTTAAAAGGACTGACACGAATTCACTAGGTGTATTATTGAGTTTTAAGGTTTCGTACGGTGATGTAAAGGTGTTCTTTTGAGCTGCAAGGCGTCCTAGATCATACTAACGTTCTTTTCGAGTTGCTAATGTGGCATAAAGAGTAGTAAGATGTCTTAAGTTGTCGTACGATGTTCAAAAGACTCGGACGAATTGATTAGGTTTATTATGGAGTTTTAAGTTTACGTACGGTATTGTAATGTATTGTTAGAAGTTGTAAGGTGTCGAACATTATACTAACATGCTTTTCAAGGTGCTAATGTGGCATACAATGTCGTAAGATATTTTAAATTGTTGTACGATGGTCAAATGACTCGGACGAATTCATTAGGTTTATTATGGAGTTATAATGTTTCGTACGGTGATGTAAGGTGCTCTTTGAAGTTGTACCGCGTCCTACATTATTCAAAATTGCTTTTTTATGTTGCTAATGTCGCATACAGAGTCGTAACAAGTCCTGAGTTGTCTTACGATGTTCAAAGGACTTGGAAGAATTCATTAGGTTTATTATGGAGTTTTATGTTTTCTTATGCTGTTGTAAGGTGTTGTTAGGTGTTTTAAGGCGTCCTTATTTACAAACGTAGTTTTCAAGGTTCTAATATGGCATACAGAGTCTTAAGATGTCCTAACTAGTCGTACGATGTTAAAAGGACTGGCACGAATTCAGTAGGTGTATTATGGAGTTTTAAGGTTTCGTACGGTGATGTAAGGTGTTCTTTTGAGCTGCAAGGCGTCCTAGATCATACTAACGTTCTTTTCGAGTTGCTAATGTGTTGGGGTTATTTGAAGATGTCACTTTCCAAATATAAGCGAGTGAAGATATCGAGCATCATCACGAGCAAGCACGGGTGAAGACGTTCATAATTTGTATTTGTCTTAGAATATTTGTGTAATCGTTTCGTGTTTAAATGCGCGTTTGTGCTTAACTGCACGTGGTTAGGTTACATTGTAAGGTGAATGGTATAGACTATAAATACCATCACCTACGTCATTTGTTAAAGGAGTGGCCTGCATTTCATTCCATATCTTTTGTTACCTCTCTATTGATCTAATACAATTCACCTATTCACATTATCATCATCTTCATCATACTTTGCATTGATCTTCATGAACATTCAAGCATCAATATGTGATCAGTGAGTTTCCGCATCACTGATTGCAAACAACATCCCCAAACAATCTCAGATCTAGATCCAAGCTCGGTTCGTCTCGAATACTATTAATTGGTATCAGAGCTGTTGGTATTGTGTTCTTCGCTATTCATCAAGCAAAACACTACAATATTGCTCAAAAATCATGATCTGAATGAATTGTTGCTATTTTTAGTTGTGATTTATCATCGCAATCACTCCTAATTCACAACGATTGTGCAAATTCCATCAGATTATCATCAGATCTGAGGAATTAAGAATTCAGAAAAAGTTACTGTTCGATCGAATTTTGCTCAAATTTGATCATGTTTTGGATTAATTGAGATTAGGGATTGTTAATTGGACTATTTTACTGCTTGTGTGTGAATTTTGAACGAATTGGACAAGTTTTTGATAAACCCTGAAAAATTCTCATGGAGAAGATGATGAATAGTATGAACTTGGTTGAAGATTAACTTGCCGGGTGATAAAATTTGACTTAGACAATTTCCTTTGGACTTAGATTTGTGAACAATTAGGTATTGTGCAGCCGTGTAAAGGATTTTGTGCTAGACGAGTAAAGAATTTGACGACGAAAAAGTGTTGCTGTTCAGCCGGATCAAGTACTGTTGTGCCGGGTGATACACTGTTACGCCGGGTGATAAACAATTTCAGCCGGGTGATCAACAACTGTGTAGCCGGGTAAACAACCTTGCCGTGTGATCGACAACTGTTCAGCCGGGTAAAGCTTTTTGCCGTGTCAAGATTCAAGCCGGGTCAAGTTATCTGCCGTGTGAAGTTATTTCTACTTGCCGGGTAACTGTTCTGCCGGGTAAAGAATCCAAGACTTACAACTGTTGAGCCGTGTGACTGTTTAGACGGGTGAAGACTTTTCTCTGCCGGGTGAAGAACAAAGCTACTGTTTAGCCGGGTGAAGAAGGATTTTTCACTGTTCAGCCGTGTGACTCATTTTTAGTTGTTTTAATCCTTGTTTTCTTATCTTGTCATTAATTACTTGTCTTTATTTTAGTAGTTTAACTATTTCTTTTCAAAATTAACAAAAACCAAAAATATTTTCTTTAAAATCTTTTAAAATGGCACCTAATGATGATTCTGATAACCGTGTTCCTAGACTTGTCAATCGTGCAGATTTCAAGAATTGGACGATTAGACTGAAGCATCATCTCTGTTCAATAGACAATGATCTTTGGAAGTCAATTGATAAGGGTCCTCACATACCTACACAAACTGCTCCGGATAGTGCAAGTACCTACACCAAAGACTCTACTGAACCTTATCCAGAAGATAATCTATCTGCTGAAGACTTAAGGAAAGTGAAGAATGATAGCAAAGCCTATTCTTTGATGTGTAAAGGACTGCCACTACAAGTATTGTCAAGGTTGGATGCTTATCAGACGGGTTATACAATGTTCAAAGCTTTAAAGTCTATCTGTGAAGGAGGTGAACAACTCAGAAGTCTTAAGAAACAAAAGCTGAAGAGACAACTGGAGTTATTTGAACACATTGCTGGAGAATCTGTGCACCAGATGATGAAAATGATGATAATGACAGTGATGGTGATGAAGATGATGATAATGAAAGTGATGGTGAAGAAGATGATGATAGTGGAAATGATGGTGGTGATGATGCTGAATCTGTTTCAGAGGAGGCAGAAAATATTGAAATTGCTGAACCAATGGAATTGGAGATACAAAATGTCGAAGTTATTGAACCTGCTTTGATTGAAGAACCTGTTGAGGTTACTTGTGGTGAAACAGAAGTGGTAGTTGAAGTTGCTAAGCCCATCACAAAACAGTATGTTAGATCTCGAAGATCTAAATCTTTAGTTGAGGAAGTGTTGGTTGAACATGAACAGATAGACGTTGTTCAGATAGCTCAGGAAGTAATGGCCGATGTTGAGTCTATTGCACAGATAGTCGATGAAGCTGATGCTGGCATTACTGATCCTATTCCTGTTGATATACCCACCACATCATCTCCGGCTGCTGAAAACATTGAACAAATTTTGCAGTCCTCACCAAAAATTATTTCAAGTGTTGATGAGAATGAGGATAAGAAGAAGATTGCTGAACTTGAAGAGATGGTAGCAAAACTCATAGAAGCAAATGAACAGTTGAAAGGTTCAAATGATAGAAAGAAGAAAAGGTTAGAAGAGTTCTGGATTACTCACAATCAGAATCTTGAAACTTTTAAATCTTTGGATGCTGATCATGTTAAGTTGAAGTCTGAACATGAAGAGTTGAAGGCTGAGTATGATAAGTTGAAAGAGGAGCATGAAAATTTGAAGTTTGATTATACAGAGTTAAAGGCAGAGTGCAATACTCTTGATGCTGAGAAAGAAATGTTGGAGAAATGGTTGGAAGAAACTCGATCAAAAAAGTCAGGGTCCACTTCAGACAAAGATTTTTCAGATGAGGTTATGGAAGTGACTGATCCTTCTCAAGAAGCAAAAGTCTATTATACTCGAGCACGTGGTACAACTAATGTGGGCATAAGGGTTGAAACTCCAATAGTTATTCCCGATGAAGCTGTTGTTGATTCTGTCAATTCTGACAAAGCTGAGGGAAAAAGGAAGTTAGACGCAGTACCGGAAATTACGGGTGATGAAAGTTGTAGTAAAAAGGCGAGATTGGAAGAAACAGTGCAGATTGAGCAGATTCAATCTGTGGCTGTAGTTGAAACTAAGGTAGTTGAGTTGGCAAAGGCAGATGAGACTGTGATTGATGCTGAAATTGATAAAACAGTTCAGATTGAGCCGATTCAATATGAAGCTGTTGTAGTTGAAGAAGTGCCTGAAGCTGTTGAAATGGTTGAGAATGTACCTGAAACTGTAACAGTAGAAGCAAGTCAGTTTGAGCCGGTTCAAACTGATAATGCACCATTGATCGAGGCATTGGATGATCTTGATGACATAGATTTCACAGAATCTGAACCAGAAGCTGAGCCTGAAGCCAATCCTGATCACGAGATTCCAGAAGACTTACCTGAAAGATTTGCTTATCTTGAGAAGATGAAGTACAATGCAGTGTATCTGAATGGGCTGACTGTGAGTCAAATCAACGAAGAATATGAAAAGTGTTTGGTAGCTCAAGATAAAGCCGCTGTTGATGAGAAAGAGTTTGTGATGGAGATGGGAGAATGGACACCACTTCAAGAGAGTTTAAACATTGAAGATTTACCTCCAACTTAGCTTTATCATCAAAATCCTGAAGAGATGTCAACCAGACATATGCGAGACTGGCTGAGCTCAAGGAATTATCCGTATAGAACTTTGCAGAGATTGAAACAAGAGTCACTGAGGAAAATTGTTGTAAGTTTTATGAAGACGGAGAAGCTGTACAATCGCATGTTCTATCTTGATTACAACAATCCTCAATATTATGAGCTGACAAAAAGATAAAAAGTTCTCGGACCAAAAGAAATACCGGTGATGGCTTTACCTGAGAACGCGCATAAAAAGAGACATGAGTTGATGGACATGTTTCCTAGTGAAGTCAAGTCATATAACATACCTATGGATGTACGTGAATCATGGCACAAATCAGCCACAGCAGGTGATGTTGTTAGATCACTGCTGAGCAAGGGTCAGTCGATTGCTGAACTTCTTGATTCGATGATCGTACCGGAAAAGTCCAAGAAGGTAAAGATTATTGCATGGAAATATGACGAGGTGTTTGATGCGTTCATGATAAAAAGAGTTAATGGTTTATACGATGTATACCATTACTACTCTAGCATTTTCAAGTTAGAAGTTCAAGATTTGAAAGAGTTGCACAAGCTTAGACTGATAAATCACACGCATGCTGAGCGTGGTGATAAATGTGCCATGCTACTTGATGCCGGAATAAGCCGATCACCGAAATACTTATATTTCAGAGGTCAACAGGAGGACAGTGCATATGTTCAAGCGAAGAAACAAAGAAAGAAAAAGAAGTTGGTGGTTAGTGAGGATATGTACCTGGAGGAATTTTCTGATGAATACTTTGATAAGGTAACTAATCCGGGGTTGAAAGTAATAGATGGTTCTCAAGCGACGAAGCCAATTCTTAAAGTTTTCTACAATCAGGAAACTTTTGAGTTGAAAATTGTGCGAAATATGGATGACTGGGATAAAGACATGATTACTTTATTCAGTACTTTTGAGCTGAAATTGCTGCATCCATCCTACATTGATTTCTTGAGAAGCTACAGAATGGAAAGATGTAAAGACAAAGTTGCTGAAGCGGATCGAAACTTGTTTGTGGTGATGATTGAGGTGATAGCAGCCGCATCAGAGAAAATTCGAGTAAGGAAGGCATTACTTAACTCTAATCTTGTGAAACTTGATCTTCCGGAGATAGAGTTTATGAGGGTTACTGCGAAGGGTACATTGGAGGTGCAAGTCAAAGGGAGAGAGCTGCCTTATGAATTTTACGCTAACATTGATTTTGCAGGTTTAAATCTTGATTCTCTGAGACGTATGAATGCCTGCCCAATCCTTACAAACGAGTCCAAACCAAGACAAGCTAAGATTGCAGAAAAATTCAAGTCGTGCATAGAAGAAGCATTGAAAGAACAAGAAGATTTCAAAGGAAAAGAGTTGCTGGATATCAAAGAAGAACCGGAAGGTTGGTGAGAGAGATTGAAGCTGAACAAGATGGAAAATGTTTGAAGATTTTGCTGAAGATTCAAAGATAAATCTTAGGGGGAGTACTGTTAGGGCTATTTCCTAGTTAAGATTTACTTTGTATTTGTTTATACTTTTATGTATAGTTTAGGGTCTATTTTGTTATTTTCCCTAATATTGTAATTGTTGCTTAAAGCATGTAGTGAGAGAGTGTGAGGAGAGAGGCTAGATCACTATTTCACGTTAGAGAGAGAACTAAGTGTGTGTGATTTATTTTCTCCTGCATTTGTACTACAAATTTGCTTTGATCATCAATATACAAAGAGAACTGCAAAGAACTGCAAAGTTTGAGATCAATTGGTGAAGATTTGACTGAGTTTTTGAAGAAATTGTTCATGTTCGTCATTTCACTGCTCAAATTTGAAATCCAGAGTTTGTTGTTGATATTGAGAAATTGTTGATCGAGATATGCTAGAAATCATAATCCTAAGCTTCGTTCATGATCAAACAACACTGATTTGTTGATTTCGATTCATATTTTGTCAATTTGTCTCAAAACCCACTTGTTGTGTTCTTCATCAAAATCAGGATTTGAGTGAGATTTAGCTTGATTCAAGGTGTAAAAACTTTGAAGGAGTGTTAGAAACATCATTCATCAGCTAATACAAGCATTGAATTGAACAAAAACAACATATATTGAAGAATTGATATTATATTCATCACAATTTTGACTTTGAAAAGTCAATCTGATATGAAGATTTGAAGAATTGATTGATATTTGCCCAGAAACTTGTCATAATCTGAAGAAGAATTGAAGAATTAAGTGATTGATTCAAAGAAAATTTTTCCTAAGTGTTGATAATTTTGAAGAAATTTTCAGACGGGTGAAGAAGTTTTCAGCCGGGTAAAGAAGAAATTTCACTGTTCAGCCGGGTAAAAACACTATTCAGCCGTGTCAAGTGTTAGTCGGGTGAAGTTTGATACTGTTCAGCCGGGTGAAGATACTATTCAGCCATGTGAAGAAGAAGAAAAACAATGTTCAGCCGTGTGAACACTGTTCAGCCGGGTGAAGTAGAAGAAATCACTGTTCAACCGGGTGAAAAGGAAGAAAAACACTGTACAGCCGGGTGAAGCACTGTTCAGCCGGGTGAAGCACTGATCAGCTGGGTGAAGCACTGTTTAGCCGGGTGAAGCACTGTTTAGCCGGATGAAGCACTGTTTAGCCGTCCCAAGTGTTGACACGACCAAACAGTGACCCGTCTCTAAAAAAAAAAAAGAAAAGAAACCATGACTTTTAGCCACCATGAAAATCGAAAAATTCATTTTTCCAAAATTTCAAATTAGTCATTTTTAGCCACCATGACTTCCCAGAAAAAGTATCAAGATGACTTTGAAAATTCAAGAAAAATGTCAACGGGCATGTTACTGGTGATCCAAGAAGAAAATAAAAGAGAAAAGATGTGCACCAAAGAATGTTTTGAACAAATTGAAGAGTGCAAATTATATTCACTTTGGATTTGTGATAACTAAAGAAAGAAGAAACCATGCACAAGAATCTAAAAGAACAACACGAAATATCTGAGCACAGAATCACATCTCTTCAAGAGTCACTCAAGAAAAGTGAACAAGAAGTTACAAATGTCAAGAATGAAGCTGCAAAATCAAATGCACACTCATCCAGTGTGATCAAAGATTTGCAAGAAGAGATTACAACGTTGAAGAAACTCTCTGAAATGGTTAATTCAGAAAACAGCAGTCTGAAAACCAAGCTTCAAGAAGAACAAGAGAAATTCAAAAGTCTTCAAGAAGATCACAAACTGTGTGAAGATAGACTCAAATCTCTTACACTGAATGTTGATTCAATGCTTACCGAAAAGCATCATCTGAATGTTCAACTCATGGAGCTTACTGACAAACTGAACAAATCACAATCTGATCTTGTGAAAATCAAAGAAGAAGCTGAAAAAGCAAAGTCATCCGAACAAGAAAAAGAGAGATTAGTGCCAACCGAAATTGTTGGATCACTATCTACTCAAGTAGAAGAAGAAAAGACACAAGAGGATCAGTCAAAGAAGAAGAAGAAGGTTAGAAGAAAGAAGAGCAAAGCCAAGAAGAACAAGACAAAGGCCGCTTCATCTGATTCTACACCACAGCTTTCTTCAACTCTAAAGTCTCAAGATTCCGAATCCCCGAGTGATTCAAACAGTGACGTATACTGTTTAATCTGTGACTCTGAAACTCATCATATCTCAGATTGTATTTACAGTCAAGGTGTCTTTCCATATAGTTCGAAAAGCAACAAGTACTGCACCAACTGTCAGATGTACAACCACGACACAAAGGAATGTTACTACAACAAGTACTGTTCCATTTGTGACATGGTCAATCACAACACTCAAGATTGCTTCTACAACAAAAGATCAACGATGAAGCCGAGAAGGTATGTCCAAAGAAATTCATCATCGGCACATTCTGCCAGGTATGTTTCTGATTTTAAATGGAGTACGGTCGCAAGACCGAAACTCAAAGGAATTGACGGGGGCCTGCACAAGCGGTGGAGCATGTGGTTTAATTCGATACAACGCGCAAAACCTATTCTCTCATGGTGATCATTCAAGTGATTCATGGAATCCAAGATCTGTAAGAAAACAAAATCAAACAAATCCATTTTTGCATAAGCAAAATAGTCTACAAAACCGATTTTTGAAAAATAGGTTTAGAAATGACTATGACAGATATTCCATGAATGATTCTAGATGGGTGTCCAAACCAAAGCATTCCTTTGGTCCCACACAAAAACAGTTGTGGAGAAAAACACCTGTTAAGAATCAAGATGAGCAACGTGCTTCATCAATCGATGGTCCACCAGAAGATGCAATTTATCAAAAAGTTACATATATTGATGATTTCGGACAATCCAAGACCGCAATGGCTTGGATTTCACACTCTAACTAATTTGTTAGTGTGTTAGGGACAGTTATGGAGGCCGGTCAAACAAAGAAAAGAAGACCGTGGTTGATCCCTTATCATGACAAGATACCGAATCTTGTTCATGATGTCTTCGATGCAACTGACACGAAATGGAATTGGAAACAAAAAGGAATCATTGAAGGAATTTTAATTTAAAAACATTTTCAAAAAATCAAACAATGATGGCAGTGCAAGAAACAACCGATGTTTCATTTCGTCTGTTTAGATTAAGTATATTGCATGCACTCTTCATACGTTGATAACATATCTGCCATTTTCTTTTCATTAAACTCTCGATTTTCCAAGAAATTTAAAAGTTTACGGGGAGAACTCATTATTAAAAAAAAATGATAAAATCAGAAAAATCCAAAAATATGTTGAATCTACTTGCACGTACGTGAGAAATGATAGTACACTAGAGTTATTCGACACATCATTTTTAAACAATAAAGACTGAAGCGTGAAATTTGATGTGCGAGACGACTCAGACAATTATACTGAACAAGTATATTCTTTGATGATTTAACTAAATTCTAATGAGTTTTTGTGGTTGAAACGTCTTAGTGCATGTGAAACGTTTATACAAATCAAATAGATATCTTGTGACGCAATGATATACATCGGGTAATGATACAATCTATTCAGTGTGATGAACCGCATCGTGAGCTTCTTTGTTGTGGTACCCACAGACCTGAAGTCTCACACGAAGTCTCTTTTGAGCTTCAAGGTGCAGCAAAAGATTCCAAAATGGAACAAAAAGAGTCCCAAATGTGGAGCATCACCAATCAAATTCCAAAATGGAATTCAGAAGATTCCCAAGGGGAACACTAGGAAAAAGAAAAATTCTAAAAAGGAATTCAAAAGAAGTCCCAAAGTGGACCAAATCCAAATAGAACCCAAATTCCACACTGTTTATGATTGTAAGTGACCTGACGTGTTGAGTTGTTCTCAGGATATTTAGATGAGGTGTATAACTTTCTAATGTGCAAGGTATGGGTCACTCAAAACTTATTCTTAATTAACCTAATTGATCATCAAGAATAGAAAAAGTAAGTGTGTCACTTCGAGCTAATTGATTTGTTCAACAATTCATCACTCAATTACTTCACAATTCAAATGTCTATTCTCAAAACTGCAAAACATGTGTTGGATAAATTGCTGGTATGATCTCATTGCAGGTTAAAGATTCATAATGTAAAGAGAAAATTCAAAAAAATATAAAAAACATTAAAAAAAATTTAAAAAGAACAAAAAGATGATCATTTTAATCTTTTTCTTTTGTGTTGGCAGTTTAACATGTGTTATTGATGTAGGAGTTGCTCATCAAGCAATATCTCATCCGATTGAGAACTTGATCTTTAAATTGATGATAAATGCACATTATTGCCTGAGTTCTAATGTTTTCTTTGAGTTGCAGGAACAGTTTCCAATGCAGAACAAGCTTCCACGCGACTTGTAGATGTTCCTGTTCAAGTCTGATTCCAGTCCAAAGATCTCCAAGTCAGATTGCTGAGTGTTAAGAATCCTCCTCTTACTATCTCATACACAGATCCCATTAACCTCAAGAGAAAAAGTTGAGGGGGAGTATTTTAAGTCAAAGAAGTCTTCTCATTCTACTTCAACCGTTGAAGAAGATCTCGTTGCTGATATATAGATTCACCGGAATCTACTCTCTGCTTATTTCTTTCCATAGCCTCTGATGTTACTCTAAAGGGAGAGAAGGATGTAGATTGCTTGTTGAAAGACAGAGTTTTAACAGCATCATCTTAGGGGGAGTACTGTTGGGTCCTCTTGAAGATAATGCATATCAAAACTTTAAGTTGCTCTCTATGCTCGTAACATGAAGATTTAAGCTGATATGTCCGATTTGTAAAGTGTCATCTTAGGGGGAGTACTGTTGGGGTTATTTGAAGATGTCACTTTCCAAATATAAGCGAGTGAAGATATCGAGCATCATCACGAGCAAGCACGGGTGAAGACGTTCATAATTTGTATTTGTCTTAGAATATGTGTGTAATCGTTTCGTGCTTAAATGCGCGTTTGTGCTTAACTGCACGTGGTTAGGTTACATTGTAAGGTGAATGGTATAGACTATAAATACCATCACCTAGGTCATTTGTTAAAGGAGTGGCCTGCATTTCATTCCATATCTTTTGTAACCTCTCTATTGATATAATACAATTCACCTATTCACATTATCATCATCTTCATCATACTTTGCATTGATCTTCATGAACATTCAAGCATCAATACGTGATCAGTGAGTTTCCGCATCACTGATTGCAAACAACATCCCCAAACAATCTCAGATCTAGATCCAAGCTCGGTTCGTCTCGAATACTATCATAATGTGGCATAAAGCGTAGTAAGATGTCTTAAGTTGTCGTACGATGTTCGAATGACTCGGACGAATTCATTAGATTTATTATGGAGTTTTAAGTTTACGTACGGTATTGTAATGTGTTGTTAGGAGTTGTAAGGTGTCGTACATTATACTAACATGCATTTCAAGGTGCTAATGTGGCATACAATGTCCTAAGATATTCTAAATTGTTGTACGATGTTCAAATGACTCAGACGAATTAGTTAGGTTTATTATGGAGTTTTAATGTTTCGTACGGTGATGTAAGGTGCTCTTAGAAGTTGTAACGCGTCCTACATTATTCGAAATTGCTTTTTATGTTGCTAATGTCGCATACAGAGTCGTAACAAGTCCTGAGTTGTCTTACGATTTTCAAAGGACTTGGACGAATTCATTAGATTTATACGAAATGCTTGCACATATTTCAGCCCCAAAACGTAAAAGTAAAAAGGGGAGTGAGTTTACTCACCTCAAATACGAGTCTGAAATAGTATAGCAAACACTTAGATAGAACCGAGGACTTCCCAAATACTAGATTTACCTAAGTAATGAGAATCCTACTTAGCAAACAAATAGGATAGAAAATCGGAATGGAAAAATAATAGATAAAACATTAGATAATTTAGATTCTAGGTTTCGATTTGGGATCTGGGGTTTTCGGTAAAACGATTTCGAAAATATATAATTTATTTATTCGTAACATCGTGATAGATAATAATATTTCTAACAATAAGTATTTGAAATTCAAACAATATATATGTATATAAAACTATTTAATCGTATCGTCATGATATATAATAGCAATTCGAAATATATATATATATATATATATATATATATATATTTTTAACAATAGATATTTGATGTCAAGGAAATATATAAATTACCTAAAAATATTTTAAAACATATATCACAATTTTTAAAAGCATAAAAAGTCCATATTATTTATAAATTATTATTTATAAGTCTTTGTTTATATATTTCTAAAAAGTACTAAAAAGGTTTGTAATAGCTAAATTTTTATAAAATAAAACCCACATGTAATAATGGTTTTAAATTATTTGTAAACTTTAAACATTTATATAGAGTATCTATAATATAGTATTAGTTTTAGGTTAGTAATTTGGTTAAAATATTAAGTAGAAAAAGATTAAAAAAAATATGATCAGGCCCTAGTTCGAACCCAGGACCTTTATGTTGTAACAAGATGACTTAACCAGCCGCGCCATGTTGTTTTGTTGAATATAATCTGATTCGAAATTGTTTTAACAAATTATTTTTATCAAAACCCATTTCCAACAAAACCCTTGAACAAAGAACCATCAAATTGATCTCGAATTCGATCGAGATGCAACGATTAAATATGGGGCTTTGATTCAGTGAAAGATAATGAACATTTTGGTATATAAAACTTACTGTTTTGACAATGAATTGAACCGGTGAACGATGATGAACAGGGACGCGGATGGTGCACTCAGTTTCAGATTGTTGAATGATTTATCAAGAAATTGATGTTATGGGGAGCAGTAGCGAGCAATGAGAAATGTGAAGGTCTATTGAATTGCGTTTTAGTGCACCGGAGATAGCCGAATAGGCTTAAAGTTGTATACGAGTTAATTTGGATTAATTGTTGTTTAATTCGTGAATTAAAGGTCGATTAATTGTTATCAATTGATTCAAAACGCTGTGGTGATTAATTACATCAATTCAATTTACTTATTTGAACGTTAATGGCTGTTTCGAATTGTTGGGTTTAAGTCGTCGGTTTTGATTCATGAGTTAAAGATGGATTCGGTCGATTAAAAGAGAATTAGAGTGTTGTAGCAGGTTCAAAATTCACTTAGGAGCATTTTGGTGTTTTTTACATGGATTAAAATGGGTTAAAACCGGTTTTTGGGTGTCGCCGGAGGGTCGCCGGCGGTCTCCGGAAACACGGAGAGGAAGACGGGGTGGGTTGGGTAAATTTTATAATTTACAGTTTCACCCCTTCTGCTTGCATTTATTTTCTGTTTTCGTTTTTAACTTTTATTAAGTTTCAGAATTGACGTTATTGACCCAAAGTTAAGTATATGTATATTTTAACTAACTAACTTAATCGAATGATGTTGTAACGTTTATAGAAGAGACATTTTTACATCTTTAGCTCGTTGATTTTGAGGCTTTGCTAATATTTATTTTCAATAATCTTTATAAAATTTCTTTTAAAAAATACAATATATATATATACTTACTTTGAAGATTAAATAATTGTACTTAGTATTTAATTAGTAACCGTTGAATAAAATTTTGTTCGTTATACATTAAAGACGAGGATGACGTAAGGTTCGACTATTTGTATGTAAATTTTTAATAACGAAACGTTACGTTTAAAGGGATAATTACGAGTACATTAAAGGTGGATAATCTCGGGTTCGAGTCGGGCATTCGGGTTTGGGGCAGATGTCACAGTCTCCCCTCCTTATAGAAATTTCGTCTCGAAATTTGCTCAAACCAAAACAGAAGATGAAACAAAAAAATGCGATCATTTAGTTTTCCATTATAAATGTATGTACGTTATTTAGCTCTTCTGGTTTGCACAAGAATACGTTAGTCTTGAGAAGTTGAATTAGATTTCACCAACTAAACATCGGATGGTGATGAGAAATGGTAATATGTGAAAACATATATTAAAATTTGATTTCTATATGATAAGCATTGATTTCCGACTTTGGCAAAGGTTCTAATGGTAATAAGTTTGTCATTTTAGATCAACTTATATAGATTTATTTTACTCGATGATTTGCGATAGGTTTTACCATATGAATAGAACACTTAGAATAACATGAAAATTCACAGACCGATACAACGCTTCATTTGACAGTATGGCATAAGCATTTATATATAGGAAGTACCAGCGGCGTATCCACCATGCTCTTGTCATACCGCATTTGTCGCATTGCCCTCAAACACATGACAAAACTTGCTATGGTTTTCATGCACCAACTTTCGCAATTCCGTGTGCACCCGTAATTACTTCAGTTTTTGCATGAACCACACAGTTCATTCGATCATGTGCGAGTCAGATGTACACGAAGGTTTCTAAATCAAGATAATAATGATATGCAAATTGGTAATTCGAGAGAATTGAGTTCATTGGGTGCTCATTGCTCTTGTAAATAGTTTTGTTGACCGAAACAACTCGTCAAGTTCGAGTACCAAATTTGTAACAACCAACTTCGTGTGTGTGAAATGTAGATGCCATTTGAATTAAGCTGATAAACATTGATAGTTTATTAGGATTATAGAAAAATTAGTTTTATAAAGATTTGGTGCTTTGGATAATCCAATTTATAGTTCTAATACATAGATTACTCGGTTCCTATTGGTTTTGATCTGAAAACGTTTGAGTTCATATGTCAAGAAGTTATGGATAAACCAGGTGTATTGATTATGGAAGTAAACGACATTATAAAAGTTGATGTTGTTGGTCTATGATGTGGTTTTAAAAGATAAATAATTAAATAATGAGTTTATAAAAAGTTGAAAGTTTTAATCTTTCCATAGACAAGGGGATTGATTTGAAAATAAGTATTGAAAATATGTAAGTAACAAAGTCTAAGTTTCGAGTATTCGATATTGGAAACATAAATCATGACGTTTATTGCAATTGTTTGTATTATATTTGATAAAACGTGGAAATATTGTGTAATCATTAAAATAGCCAATCCATCTTTAAAGAACTCATTTATCAAGTAGTTTTTTCACGAAAACCGCTGATAAAAATATGGTGTTTTAAGTAGAGAGTTCATACGTACGACATCTTGTGTTTGGATTAGTTTATAGAAACGAGGTGTGTAGAATTTCACTAGTGGTCATTTATACAAGTAAAATATATTAGTCCAATGAACTTAGGAAAAGTTGTGTAATGAGTTCCGTTAAGTTTTGAAAGACGAATTTATGAATAACAACATTTTATGGTGGATTAGAAGTTGGATTAGAAGCTTATGATTACACGAGTAATTTAGACAACATTTAGGTATTGAGATCAAGTTGAGATACCTAGGAGGCAAACGTTCGATTCGTAGAATGCGTTGACAAAATCAAAATAGTAATCCATTATGTGATTTCAGGAGTAATGAATTAAGTCTTTAATTTGGGATTCGATAATCGGATTGAGATTAGGAATATGTCTTAGATTTGGTATTTGGTATTTGTTTTGACGTTCTGATAATTCGATTGAGGTTATTCAACATATCTTAGTTTTGATTTAGAACATTCGGGTCACGATGATATTAACGAGTCGTTCACGTCTTGTTGTCATTTGACAAGATAAGATAGAAAAGAATTTTCATGAGATATGGATTAAAATTTAGGATAACATAAGTTGTGACAAGATTTCGATTAAATAGGATTGTAATAGTACTTAGAACATCATGGAATTCTTTAGAAGACATATCATGGAAAAATCACTTAGAAACATTAGTAAATAATTTTGGAGTAACAAATGAATAATATAGAAATTCATAGAAATAATTAGAAATCATAGAAATAAAAATCATGGAATCATTATGGAAATAGATAGATAGAACTTTAAAGGCTTAAGACTGTGTCTTGGTTTTGGACACTTATGACTTATCAAAGTGTTAAGTTCGTTCTCAACGTATCTGAGAAAAGTGTGCTTTAGCCTATAGGTTCACACTCATCTCGTACATCCCCAGGTAAGCATACAGGTCTCTTAAAGAGATTTATACGAATTAGTTAGGTTTATTATGGAGTTTTAATGTTTCGTACGGTGATGTAAGGTGCTCTTAGAAGTTGTAACGCGTCCTACATTATTCGAAATTGCTTTTTATGTTGCTAATGTCGCATACAGAGTCGTAACAAGTCCTGAGTTGTCTTACGATTTTCAAAGGACTCGGACGAATTCATTAGGTTTATTATGGAGTTTTATGGTTTTTATGCTGTTGTAAGGTGTTGTTAGGTGTTTTAAGGCGTACTTATTTACAAACGTAGTTTTCAAGGTTCTAATATGGCATACAGAGTCTTAAGATGTCCTAACTAGTCGTACGATGTTAAAAGGACTGGGACGAATTCACTAGGTGTATTATGGAGTTTTAAGGTTTAGTACGGTGATGTAGGGTGTTCTTTTGAGCTGCAAGGCGTCCTAGATCATACTAACGTTCTTTTCGAGTTGCTAATGTGGCATAAAGAGTAGTAAGATGTCTTAAGTTGTCGTACGATGTTGAAAAGACTCGGACGAATTCATTAGGTTTATTATGGAGTTTTAAGTTTACGTACGGTATTGTAATGTGTTGTTAGGAGTTGTAAGGTGTCGTACATTATACTAACCTGCATTTCAAGGTGCTAATGTGGCATACAATGTCCTAAGATATTCTAAATTGTTGTACGATGTTCAAATGACTCAGACGAATTAATTAGGTTTATTATGGAGCTTTAATGTTTCGTACGGTGATGTAAGGTGCTGTTAGAAGTTGTAACGCGTCCTACATTATTCGAAATTGCTTTTTATGTTGCTAATGTCGCATACAGAGTCGTAACAAGTCCTGAGTTGTCTTACGATTTTCAAAGGACTCGGACGAATTCATTAGGTTTATTATTGAGTTTTATGGTTTCTTATGCTGTTGTAAGGTGTTGTTAGGTGTTTTAAGGCGTACTTATTTACAAACGTAGTTATCAAGGTTCTAATATGGCATACAGAGTCTTAAGATGTCCTAACTAGTCGTACGATGTTAAAAGGACTGGCACGAATTCACTAGGTGTATTATGGAGTTTTAAGGTTTCGTACAGTGATGTAAGGTGTTCTTTTGAGCTGCAAGGCGTCCTAGATCATACTAACGTTCTTTTCGAGTTGCTAATGTGGCATACAGAGTCTTAAGATGTCCTAACTAGTCGTACGATGTTCAAAGGACTGGCACGAATTCACTAGGTGTATTATGGAGTTTTAAGGTTTCGTACGGTGATGTAAGGTGTTCTTTTGAGCTGCAAGGCGTCCTAGATCATACTAACGTTCTTTTCGAGTTGCTAATGTGGCATAAAGAGTAGTAAGATGTCTTAAGTTGTCGTACGATGTTGAAAAGACTCGGACGAATTCATTAGGTTTATTATGGAGTTTTAAGTTTACGTACGGTATTGTAATGTGTTGTTAGGATTTGTAAGGTGTCGTACATTATACTAACCTGCATTTCAAGGTGCTAATGTGGCATACAATGTCCTAAGATATTCTAAATTGTTGTACGATGTTCAAATGACTCAGACGAATTAATTAGGTTTATTATGGAGCTTTAATGTTTCGTACGGTGATGTAAGGTGCTGTTAGAAGTTGTAACGCGTCCTACATTATTCGAAATTGCTTTTTATGTTGCTAATGTCGCATACAGAGTCGTAACAAGTCCTGAGTTGTCTTACGATTTTCAAAGGACTCGGACGAATTCATTAGGTTTATTATTGAGTTTTATGGTTTCTTATGCTGTTGTAAGGTGTTGTTAGGTGTTTTAAGGCGTACTTATTTACAAACGTAGTTATCAAGGTTCTAATATGGCATACAGAGTCTTAAGATGTCCTAACTAGTCGTACGATGTTAAAAGGACTGGCACGAATTCACTAGGTGTATTATGGAGTTTTAAGGTTTCGTACAGTGATGTAAGGTGTTCTTTTGAGCTGCAAGGCGTCCTAGATCATACTAACGTTCTTTTCGAGTTGCTAATGTGGCATACAGAGTCTTAAGATGTCCTAACTAGTCGTACGATGTTCAAAGGACTGGCACGAATTCACTAGGTGTATTATGGAGTTTTAAGGTTTCGTACGGTGATGTAAGGTGTTCTTTTGAGCTGCAAGGCGTCCTAGATCATACTAACGTTCTTTTCGAGTTACTAATGTGGCATAAAGAGTAGTAAGATGTCTTAAGTTGTCGTACGATGTTCAAAAGACTCGGACAAATTCATTAGGTTTATTATGGAGTTTTAAGTTTACGTACGGTATTGTAATGTGTTATTAGGAGTTGTAAGGTGTCGTACATTATACTAACCTGCATTTCAAAGTGCTAATGTGGCATACAATGTCCTAAGATATTCTAAATTGTTGTACGATGTTCAAATGACTCGGACGAATTAATTAGGTTTATTATGGAGTTTTAATGTTTCGTACGGTGATGTAAGGTGCTCTTAGAAGTTGTAACGCGTCCTACATTATTCGAAATTGCTTTTTATGTTGCTAATGTCGCATACAGAGTCGTAACAAGTCCTGAGTTGTCTTACGATTTTCAAAGGACTCGGACGAATTCATTAGGTTTATTATGGAGTTTTATGGTTTCTTATGCTGTTGTAAGGTGTTGTTAGGTGTTTTAAGGCGTACTTATTTACAAACGTAGTTTTCAAGGTTCTAATATGGCATACAGAGTCTTAAGATGTCCTAACTAGTCGTACGATGTTAAAAGGACTGGCACGAATTCACTAGGTGTATTATGGAGTTTTAAGGTTTAGTACGGTGATGTAGGGTGTTCTTTTGAGCTGCAAGGCGTCCTAGATCATACTAACGTTCTTATTGAGTTGCTAATGTGGCATAAAGAGTAGTAAGATGTCTTAAGTTGTCGTACGATGTACAAAAGACTCGTACGAATTCATTAGGTTTATTATGGAGTTTTAAGTTTACGTACGGTATTGTAATGTGTTATTAGGAGTTGTAAGGTGTCGTACATTATACTAACCTGCATTTCAAAGTGCTAATGTGGCATACAATGTCCTAAGATATTCTAAATTGTTGTACGATGTTCAAATGACTCGGACGAATTAATTAGGTTTATTATGGAGTTTTAATGTTTCGTACGGTGATGTAAGGTGCTCTTAGAAGTTGTAACGCGTCCTACATTATTCGAAATTGCTTTTTATGTTGCTAATGTCGCATACAGAGTCGTAACAAGTCCTGAGTTGTCTTACGATTTTCAAAGGACTCGGACGAATTCATTAGGTTTATTATGGAGTTTTATGGTTTCTTATGCTGTTGTAAGGTGTTGTTAGGTGTTTTAAGGCGTACTTATTTACAAACGTAGTTTTCAAGGTTCTAATATGGCATACAGAGTCTTAAGATGTCCTAACTAGTCGTACGATGTTAAAAGGACTGGCACGAATTCACTAGGTGTATTATGGAGTTTTAAGGTTTCGTACGGTGATGTAAGGTGTTCTTTTGAGCTGCAAGGCGTCCTAGATCATACTAACGTTCTTTTCGAGTTGCTAATGTGGCATACAGAGTCTTAAGATGTTCTAACTAGTTGTACGATGATCAAAGGACTGGCACGAATTCAGTAGGTGTATTATGGAGTTTTAAGGTTTCGTACGGTGATGTAAGGTGTTCTTTTGAGCTGCAAGGCGTCCTAGATCATACTAACGTTCTTTTCGAGTTGCTAATGTGGCATAAAGAGTAGTAAGATGTCTTAAGTTGTCGTACGATGTTCAAAAGACTCGGACGAATTCATTAGGTTTATTATGGAGTTTTAAGTTTACGTACGGTATTGTAATGTGTTGTTAGGAGTTGTAAGGTGTCGTACATTATACTAACCTACATTTCAAAGTGCTAATGTGGCATACAATGTCCTAAGATATTCTAAATTGTTGTACGATGTTCAAATGACTCGGACGAATTAATTAGGTTTATTATGGAGTTTTAATGTTTCGTACGGTGATGTAAGGTGCTCTTAGAAGTTGTAACGCGTCCTACATTATTCGAAATTGCTTTTTATGTTGCTAATGTCGCATACAGAGTCGTAACAAGTCCTGAGTTGTCTTACGATTTTCAAAGGACTCGGACGAATTCATTAGGTTTATTATGGAGTTTTATGGTTTCTTATGCTGTTGTAAGGTGTTGTTAGGTGTTTTAAGGCGTACTTATTTACAAACGTAGTTTTCAAGGTTCTAATATGGCATACAGAGTCTTAAGATGTCCTAACTAGTCGTACGATGTTAAAAGGACTGGCACGAATTCACTAGGTGTATTATGGAGTTTTAAGGTTTAGTACGGTGATGTAGGGTGTTCTTTTGAGCTGCAAGGCGTCCTAGATCATACTAACGTTCTTATTGAGTTGCTAATGTGGCATAAAGAGTAGTAAGATGTCTTAAGTTGTCGTACGATGTACAAAAGACTCGTACGAATTCATTAGGTTTATTATGGAGTTTTAAGTTTACGTACGGTACTGTAATGTATTGTTAGGAGTTGTAAGGTGTCGAACATTATACTAACATGCTTCTCAAGGTGCTAATGTGGCATACAATGTCTTAAGATATTTTAAATTGTTGTACGATGTTCAAATGACTCAGACGAATTAGTTAGGTTTATTATGGAGTTTTAATGTTTCGTACGGTGATGTAAGGTGCTCTTAGAAGTTGTAACGCGTCCTACATTATTCGAAATTGCTTTTTATGTTGCTAATGTCGCATACAGAGTCGTAACAAGTCCTGAGTTGTCTTACGATTTTCAAAGGACTCGGACGAATTCATTAGGTTTATTATTGAGTTTTATGGTTTCTTATGTTGTTGTAAGGTGTTGTTAGGTGTTTTAAGGCGTACTTATTTACAAACGTAGTTATCAAGGTTCTAATATGGCATACAGAGTCTTAAGATTTCCTAACTAGTCGTACGATGTTAAAAGGACTGGCACGAATTCACTAGGTGTATTATGGAGTTTTAAGGTTTCGTACGGTGATGTAAGGTGTTCTTTTGAGCTGCAAGGCGTCCTAGCTCATACTAACATTCTTTTCGAGTTGCTAATGTGGCATACAAAGTCTTAACATGTCCTAACTAGTCGTACGATGTTAAAAGGACTGGCACGAATTCACTAGGTGTATTATGGAGTTTTAAGGTTTCGTACGGTGATCTAAGGTGTTCTTTTGAGCTGCAAGGCGTCCTAGATCATACAAACGTTCTTTTCGAGTTGCTAATGTGGCATAAAGAGTAGTAAGATGTCTTAAGTTGTCGTACGATGTTCAAAAGACTCGGACGAATTCATTAGGTTTATTATGGAGTTTTAAGTTTACGTACGGTATTGTAATGTGTTGTTAGGAGTTGTAAGGTGTCGTACATTATACTAACCTGCATTTCAAAGTGCTAATGTGGCATACAATGTCCTAAGATATTCTAAATTGTTGTACGATGTTCAAATGACTCGGACGAATTAATTAGGTTTATTATGGAGTTTTAATGTTTCGTACGGTGATGTAAGGTGCTCTTAGAAGTTGTAACGCGTCCTACATTATTCGAAATTGCTTTTTATGTTTCTAATGTCGCATACAGAGTCGTTACAAGTCCTGAGTTGTCTTACGATTTTCAAAGGACTCGGACGAATTCATTAGGTTTATTATGGAGTTTTATGGTTTCTTATGCTGTTGTAAGGTGTTGTTAGGTGTTTTAAGGCGTACTTATTTACAAACGTAGTTTTCAAGGTTCTAATATGGCATACAGAGTCTTAAGATGTCCTAACTAGTCGTACGATGTTAAAAGGACTGGCACGAATTCACTAGGTGTATTATGGAGTTTTAAGGTTTAGTACGGTGATGTAGGGTGTTCTTTTGAGCTGCAAGGCGTCCTAGATCATACTAACGTTCTTTTTGAGTTGCTAATGTGGCATAAAGAGTAGTAAGATGTCTTAAGTTGTCGTACGATGTACAAAAGACTCGTACGAATTCATTAGGTTTATTATGGAGTTTTAAGTTTACGTACGGTACTGTAATGTATTGTTAGGAGTTGTAAGGTGTCGAACATTATACTAACATGCTTTTCAAGGTGCTAATGTGGCATACAATGTCGTAAGATATTTTAAATTGTTGTACGATGTTCAAATGACTAAGACGAATTAGTTAGGTTTATTATAGAGTTTTAATGTTTCGTACGGTGATGTAAGGTGCTCTTAGAAGTTGTAACGCGTCCTACATTATTCGAAATTGCTTTTTATGTTGCTAATGTCGCATACAGAGTCGTAACAAGTCCTGAGTTGTCTTACGATTTTCAAAGGACTCGGACGAATTCATTAGGTTTATTATTGAGTTTTATGGTTTCTTATGCTGTTGTAAGGTATTGTTAGGTGTTTTAAGGCGTACTTATTTACAAACGTAGTTATCATGGTTCTAATATGGCATATAGAGTCTTAAGATGTCCTAACTAGTCGTACGATGTTAAAAGGACTGGCACGAATTCACTAGGTGTATTATGGAGTTTTAAGGTTTCGTACGGTGATGTAAGGTGTTCTTTTGAGCTGCAAGGCGTCCTAGATCATACTAACGTTCTTTTCGAGTTGCTAATATGGCATACAGAGTCTTAAGATGTCCTAACTAGTCGTACGATGTTCAAAGGACTGGCACGAATTCACTAGGTGTATTATGGAGTTTTAAGGTTTCGTACGGTGATGTAAGGTGTTCTTTTGAGCTGCAAGGCGTCCTAGATCATACTAACGTTCTTTTCGAGTTGCTAATGTGGCATAAAGAGTAGTAAGATGTCTTAAGTTGTCGTACGATGTTCAAAAGACTCGGACGAATTCATTAGGTTTATTATGGAGTTTTAAGTTTACGTACGGTATTGTAATGTGTTGTTAGGAGTTGTAAGGTGTCGTACATTATACTAACCTGCATTTCAAAGTGCTAATGTGGCATACAATGTCCTAAGATATTCTAAATTGTTGTACGATGTTCAAATGACTCAGACGAATTAGTTAGGTTTATTATAGAGTTTTAATGTTTCGTACGGTGATGTAAGGTGCTCTTAGAAGTTGTAACGCGTCCTACATTATTCGAAATTGCTTTTTATGTTGCTAATGTCGCATACAGAGTCGTTACAAGTCCTGAGTTGTCTTACGATTTTCAAAGGACTCGGACGAATTCATTAGGTTTATTATGGAGTTTTATGGTTTCTTATGCTGTTGTAAGGTGTTGTTAGGTGTTTTAAGGCGTACTTATTTACAAACGTAGTTTTCAAGGTTCTAATATGGCATACAGAGTCTTAAGATGTCCTAACTAGTCGTACGATGTTAAAAGGACTGGCACGAATTCACTAGGTGTATTATGGAGTTTTAAGGTTTAGTACGGTGATGTAGGGTGTTCTTTTGAGCTGCAAGGCGTCCTAGATCATACTAACGTTCTTTTTGACTTGCTAATGTGGCATAAAGAGTAGTAAGATGTCTTAAGTTGTCGTACGATGTACAAAAGACTCGTACGAATTCATTAGGTTTATTATGGAGTTTAAAGTTTACGTACGGTACTGTAATGTATTGTTAGGAGTTGTAAGGTGTCGAACATTATACTAACATGCTTTTCAAGGTGCTAATGTGGCATACAATGTCGTAAGATATTTTAAATTGTTGTACGATGTTCAAATGACTCAGACGAATTAGTTAGGTTTATTATAGAGTTTTAATGTTTCGTACGGTGATGTAAGGTGCTCTTAGAAGTTGTAACGCGTCCTACATTATTCGAAATTGCTTTTTATGTTTCTAATGTCACATACAGAGTCGTAACAAGTCCTGAGTTGTCTTACGATTTTCAAAGGACTCGGACGAATTCATTAGGTTTATTATTGAGTTTTATGGTTTCTTATGCTGTTGTAAGGTGTTGTTAGGAGTTTTAAGGCGTACTTATTTACAAACGTAGTTATCAAGGTTCTAATATGGCATATAGAGTCTTAAGATTTCCTAACTAGTCGTACGATGTTAAAAGGACTGGCACGAATTCACTAGGTGTATTATGGAGTTTTAAGGTTTCGTACGGTGATGTAAGGTGTTCTTTTGAGCTGCAAGGCGTCCTAGCTCATACTAACATTCTTTTCGAGTTGCTAATGTGGCATACAGAGTCTTAAGATGTCCTAACTAGTCGTACGATGTTAAAAGGACTGGCACGAATTCACTAGGTGTATTATGGAGTTTTAAGGTTTCGTACGGTGATCTAAGGTGTTCTTTTGAGCTGCAAGGCGTCCTAGATCATACTAACGTTCTTTTCGAGTTGCTAATGTGGCATAAAGAGTAGTAAGATGTCTTAAGTTGTCGTACGATGTTCAAAAGACTCGGACGAATTCATTAGGTTTATTATGGAATTTTAAGTTTACGTACGGTATTGTAATGTGTTGTTAGGAGTTGTAAGGTGTCGTACATTATACTAACCAGCATTTCAAAGTGCTAATGTGGCATACAATGTCCTAAGATATTCTAAATTGTTGTACGATGTTCAAATGACTCGGACGAATTAATTAGGTTTATTATGGAGTTTTAATGTTTCGTACGGTGATGTAAGGTGCTCTTAGAAGTTGTAACGCGTCCTACATTATTCGAAATTGCTTTTTATGTTGCTAATGTCGCATACAGAGTCGTTACAAGTCCTGAGTTGTCTTACGATTTTCAAAGGACTCGGACGAATTCATTAGGTTTATTATGGAGTTTTATGGTTTCTTATGCTGTTGTAAGGTGTTGTTAGGTGTTTTAAGGTGTACTTATTTACAAACGTAGTTTTCAAGGTTCTAATATGGCATACAGAGTCTTAAGATGTCCTAACTAGTCGTACGATGTTAAGAGGACTGGCACGAATTCACTAGGTGTATTATGGAGTTTTAAGGTTTAGTACGGTGATGTAGGGTGTTCTTTTGAGCTGCAAGGCGTCCTAGATCATACTAACGTTCTTTTTGAGTTGCTAATGTGGCATAAAGAGTAGTAAGATGTCTTAAGTTGTCGTACGATGTACAAAAGACTCGTACGAATTCATTAGGTTTATTATGGAGTTTAAAGTTTACGTACGGTACTGTAATGTATTGTTAGGAGTTGTAAGTTGTCGAACATTATACTAACATGCTTTTCAAGGTGCTAATGTGGCATACAATGTCGTAAGATATTTTAAATTGTTGTACGATGTTCAAATGACTCAGACGAATTAGTTAGGTTTATTATAGAGTTTTAATGTTTCGTACGGTGATGTAAGGTGCTCTTAGAAGTTGTAACGCGTCCTACATTATTCGAAATTGCTTTTTATGTTGCTAATGTCGCATACAGAGTCGTAACAAGTCCTGAGTTGTCTTACGATTTTCAAAGGACTCGGACGAATTCATTAGGTTTATTATTGAGTTTTATGGTTTCTTATGCTGTTGTAAGGTGTTGTTAGGAGTTTTAAGGCGTACTTATTTACAAACGTAGTTATCAAGGTTCTAATATGGCATACAGAGTCTTAATATTTACTAACTAGTCGTACGATGTTAAAAGGACTGGCACGAATTCACTAGGTGTATTATGGAGTTTTAAGGTTTCGTACGGTGATGTAAGGTGTTCTTTTGAGCTGCAAGGCGTCCTAGCTCATACTAACATTCTTTTCGAGTTGCTAATGTGGCATACAGAGTCTTAAGATGTCCTAACTAGTCGTACGATGTTAAAAGGACTGGCACGAATTCAATAGGTGTATTATGGAGTTTTAAGGTTTCGTACTGTGATCTAAGGTGTTCTTTTGAGCTGCAAGGCGTCCTAGATCATACTAACGTTCTTTTCGAGTTGCTAATGTGGCATAAAGAGTAGTAAGATGTCCTAAGTTGTCGTACGATGTTCAAAAGACTCGGACGAATTCATTAGGTTTATTATGGAGTTTTAAGTTTACGTACGGTATTGTAATGTGTTGTTAGGAGTTGAAAGGTGTCGTACATTATACTAACCTGCATTTCAAAGTGCTAATGTGGCATACAATGTCCTAAGATATTCTAAATTGTTGTACGATATTCAAATGACTCGGACGAATTAATTAGGTTTATTATGGAGTTTTAATGTTTCGTACGGTGATGTAAGGTGCTCTTAGAAGTTGTAACGCGTCCTACATTGCTGGATCACCTCCTTTTCAGGGAGAGCTAATGCTTGTTGGGTATTTTGGTTTGACACTGCTTCACACCCAAAAAGAAGGGTGCTACGTCTGAGTTAAACTTGGAGATGGAAGTCTTCTTTCGTTTCTCGACAGTGAAGTAAGACCAAGCTCATGAGCTTATTATCTCAGGTCGGAACAAGTTGATAGGATCCCCCTTTTTACGTCCCCATGCCGCCTGTGTGGTGACATGGGGCCGAAAAAAGGAAAGAGAGGGATGGGGTTTCTCTCGCTTTTGGCATAGTGGGCCCCCGGTGGGGGGCTCGCACGACGGGCTATTAGCTCAGTGGTAGAGCGCGCCCCTGATAATTGCCGGCCTTCGATTCCCCTTACTCATAAAGGGTCTTACGGTCGGTACTAACTAAAGAAAAAGAGTCTTCTTTCTAAGAGTAGGCGTGGAGAGCTTTTTGCGGGGAAACTTGCAAGTACAGTTTGGGGGGAGTTTTAAGGTTTCGTACGGTGATCTAAGGTGTTCTTTTGAGCTGCAAGGCGTCCTAGATCATACTAACGTTCTTTTCGAGTTGCTAATGTGGCATAAAGAGTAGTAAGATGTCTTAAGTTGTCGTACGATGTTCAAAAGACTCGGACGAATTCATTAGGTTTATTATGGAATTTTAAGTTTACGTACGGTATTGTAATGTGTTGTTAGGAGTTGAAAGGTGTCGTACATTATACTAACCTGCATTTCAAAGTGCTAATGTGGCATACAATGTCCTAAGATATTCTAAATTGTTGTACGATATTCAAATGACTCGGACGAATTAATTAGGTTTATTATGGAGTTTTAATGTTTCGTACGGTGATGTAAGGTGCTCTTAGAAGTTGTAACGCGTCCTACATTGCTGGATCACCTCCTTTTCAGGGAGAGCTAATGCTTGTTGGGTATTTTGGTTTGACACTGCTTCACACCCAAAAAGAAGGGTGCTACGTCTGAGTTAAACTTGGAGATGGAAGTCTTCTTTCGTTTCTCGACAGTGAAGTAAGACCAAGCTCATGAGCTTATTATCTCAGGTCGGAACAAGTTGATAGGATCCCCCTTTTTACGTCCCCATGCCGCCTGTGTGGTGACATGGGGCCGAAAAAAGGAAAGAGAGGGATGGGGTTTCTCTCGCTTTTGGCATAGTGGGCCCCCGGTGGGGGGCTCGCACGACGGGCTATTAGCTCAGTGGTAGAGCGCGCCCCTGATAATTGCCGGCCTTCGATTCCCCTTACTCATAAAGGGTCTTACGGTCGGTACTAACTAAAGAAAAAGAGTCTTCTTTCTAAGAGTAGGCGTGGAGAGCTTTTTGCGGGGAAACTTGCAAGTACAGTTTGGGGGGAGTTTTAAGGTTTCGTACGGTGATCTAAGGTGTTCTTTTGAGCTGCAAGGCGTCCTAGATCATACTAACGTTCTTTTCGAGTTGCTAATGTGGCATAAAGAGTAGTAAGATGTCTTAAGTTGTCGTACGATGTTCAAAAGACTCGGACGAATTCATTAGGTTTATTATGGAATTTTAAGTTTACGTACGGTATTGTAATGTGTTGTTAGGAGTTGTAAGGTGTCGTACATTATACTAACCTGCATTTCAAAGTGCTAATGTGGCATACAATGTCCTAAGATATTCTAAATTGTTGTACGATGTTCAAATGACTCGGACGAATTAATTAGGTTTATTATGGAGTTTTAATGTTTCGTACGGTGATGTAAGGTGCTCTTAGAAGTTGTAACGCGTCCTACATTATTCGAAATTGCTTTTTATGTTGCTAATGTCGCATACAGAGTCGTTACAAGTCCTGAGTTGTCTTACGATTTTCAAAGGACTCGGACGAATTCATTAGGTTTATTATGGAGTTTTATGGTTTCTTATGCTGTTGTAAGGTGTTGTTAGGTGTTTTAAGGCGTACTTATTTACAAACGTAGTTTTCAAGGTTCTAATATGGCATACAGAGTCTTAAGATGTCCTAACTAGTCGTACGATGTTAAGAGGACTGGCACGAATTCACTAGGTGTATTATGGAGTTTTAAGGTTTAGTACGGTGATGTAGGGTGTTCTTTTGAGCTGCAAGGCGTCCTAGATCATACTAACGTTCTTTTTGAGTTGCTAATGTGGCATAAAGAGTAGTTAGATGTCTTAAGTTGTCGTACGATGTACAAAAGACTCGTACGAATTCATTAGGTTTATTATGGAGTTTAAAGTTTACGTACGGTACTGTAATGTATTGTTAGGAGTTGTAAGTTGTCGAACATTATACTAACATGCTTTTCAAGGTGCTAATGTGGCATACAATGTCGTAAGATATTTTAAATTGTTGTACGATGTTCAAATGACTCAGACGAATTAGTTAGGTTTATTATAGAGTTTTAATGTTTCGTACGGTGATGTAAGGTGCTCTTAGAAGTTGTAACGCGTCCTACATTATTCGAAATTGCTTTTTATGTTGCTAATGTCGCATACAGAGTCGTAACAAGTCCTGAGTTGTCTTACGATTTTCAAAGGACTCGGACGAATTCATTAGGTTTATTATTGAGTTTTATGGTTTCTTATGCTGTTGTAAGGTGTTGTTAGGAGTTTTAAGGCGTACTTATTTACAAACGTAGTTATCAAGGTTCTAATATGGCATACACAGTCTTAATATTTACTAACTAGTCGTACGATGTTAAAAGGACTGGCACGAATTCACTAGGTGTATTATGGAGTTTTAAGGTTTCGTACGGTGATGTAAGGTGTTCTTTTGAGCTGCAAGGCGTCCTAGCTCATACTAACATTCTTTTCGAGTTGCTAATGTGGCATACAGAGTCTTAAGATGTCCTAACTAGTCGTACGATGTTAAAAGGACTGGCACGAATTCAATAGGTGTATTATGGAGTTTTAAGGTTTCGTACTGTGATCTAAGGTGTTCTTTTGAGCTGCAAGGCGTCCTAGATCATACTAACGTTCTTTTCGAGTTGCTAATGTGGCATAAAGAGTAGTAAGATGTCTTAAGTTGTCGTACGATGTTCAAAAGACTCGGACGAATTCATTAGGTTTATTATGGAGTTTTAAGTTTACGTACGGTATTGTAATGTGTTGTTAGGAGTTGAAAGGTGTCGTACATTATACTAACCTGCATTTCAAAGTGCTAATGTGGCATACAATGTCCTAAGATATTCTAAATTGTTGTACGATATTCAAATGACTCGGACGAATTAATTAGGTTTATTATGGAGTTTTAATGTTTCGTACGGTGATGTAAGGTGCTCTTAGAAGTTGTAACGCGTCCTACATTATTCGAAATTGCTTTTTATGTTGCTAATGTCGCATACAAAGTCGTAACAGGTCCTGAGTTGTCTTACGATTTTCAAAGGACTCGGACGAATTCATTAGGTTTATTATTGAGTTTTATGGTTTCTTATGCTGTTGTAAGGTATTGTTAGGTGTTTTAAGGCGTACTTATTTACAAACGTAGTTATCAAGGTTCTAATATGGCATACAGAGTCTTAAGATGTCCTAACTAGTCGTACGATGTTAAGAGGACTGGCACGAATTCACTAGGTGTATTATGGAGTTTTAAGGTTTAGTACGGTGATGTAGGGTGTTCTTTTGAGCTGCAAGGCGTCCTAGATCATACTAACGTTCTTTTTGAGTTGCTAATGTGGCATAAAGAGTAGTAAGATGTCTTAAGTTGTCGTACGATGTTCAAAAGACTCGGACGAATTCATTAGGTTTATTATGGAGTTTTAAGTTTACGTACGGTATTGTAATGTGTTGTTAGGAGTTGTAAGGTGTCGTACATTATACTAACCTGCATTTCAAAGTGCTAATGTGGCATACAATGTCCTAAGATATTCTAAATTGTTGTACGATATTCAAATGACTCGGACGAATTAATTAGGTTTATTATGGAGTTTTAATGTTTCGTACGGTGATGTAAGTTGCTCTTAGAAGTTGTAACGCGTCCTACATTATTCGAAATTGCTTTTTATGTTGCTAATGTCGCATACAGAGTCGTTACAAGTCCTAAGTTGTCTTACGATTTTCAAAGGACTCGGACGAATTCATTAGGTTTATTACGGAGTTTTATGGTTTCTTATGCTGTTGTAAGGTGTTGTTAGGTGTTTTAAGGCGTACTTATTTACAAACGTAGTTTTCAAGGTTCTAATATGGCATACAGAGTCTTAAGATGTCCTAACTAGTCGTACGATGTTAAGAGGACTGGCACGAATTCACTAGGTGTATTATGGAGTTTTAAGGTTTAGTACGGTGATGTAGGGTGTTCTTTTGAGCTGCAAGGCGTCCTAGATCATACTAACGTTCTTTTTGAGTTGCTAATGTGGCATAAAGAGTAGTAAGATGTCTTAAGTTGTCGTACGATGTACAAAAGACTCGTACGAATTCATTAGGTTTATTATGGAGTTTAAAGTTTACGTACGGTACTGTAATGTATTGTTAGGAGTTGTAAGTTGTCGAACATTATACTAACATGCTTTTCAAGGTGCTAATGTGGCATACAATGTCGTAAGATATTTTAAATCGTTGTACGATGTTCAAATGACTCAGACGAATTAGTTAGGTTTATTATAGAGTTTTAATGTTTCGTACGGTGATGTAAGGTGCTCTTAGAAGTTGTAACGCGTCCTACATTATTCGAAATTGCTTTTTATGTTGCTAATGTCGCATACAGAGTCGTAACAAGTCCTGAGTTGTCTTACGATTTTCAAAGGACTCGGACGAATTCATTAGGTTTATTATTGAGTTTTATGGTTTCTTATGCTGTTGTAAGGTGTTGTTAGGAGTTTTAAGGCGTACTTATTTACAAACGTAGTTATCAAGGTTCTAATATGGCATACAGAGTCTTAATATTTCCTAACTAGTCGTACGATGTTAAAAGGACTGGCACGAATTCACTAGGTGTATTATGGAGTTTTAAGGTTTCGTACGGTGATGTAAGGTGTTCTTTTGAGCTGCAAGGCGTCCTAGCTCATACTAACATTCTTTTCGAGTTGCTAATGTGGCATACAGAGTCTTAAGATGTCCTAACTAGTCGTACGATGTTAAAAGGACTGGCACGAATTCACTTGGTGTATTATGGAGTTTTAAGGTTTCGTACGGTGATCTAAGGTGTTCTTTTGAGCTGCAAGGCGTCCTAGATCATACTAACGTTCTTTTCGAGTTGCTAATGTGGCATAAAGAGTAGTAAGATGTCTTAAGTTGTCGTACGATGTTCAAAAGACTCGGACGAATTCATTAGGTTTATTATGGAGTTTTAAGTTTACGTACGGTATTGTAATGTGTTGTTAGGAGTTGAAAGGTGTCATACATTATACTAACCTGCATTTCAAAGTGCTAATGTGGCATACAATGTCCTAAGATATTCTAAATTGTTGTACGATATTCAAATGACTCGGACGAATTAATTAGGTTTATTATGGAGTTTTAATGTTTCGTACGGTGATGTAAGGTGCTCTTAGAAGTTGTAACGCGTCCTACATTATTCGAAATTGCTTTTTATGTTGCTAATGTCGCATACAGAGTCGTAACAAGTCCTGAGTTGTCTTACGATTTTCAAAGGACTCGGACGAATTCATTAGGTTTATTATTGAGTTTTATGGTTTCTTATGCTGTTGTAAGGTGTTGTAAGGTGTTTTAAGGCGTACTTATTTACAAACGTAGTTATCAAGGTTCTAATATGGCATACAGAGTCTTAAGATGTCCTAACTAGTCGTACGATGTTAAGAGGACTGGCACGAATTCACTAGGTGTATTATGGAGTTTTAAGGTTTAGTACGGTGATGTAGGGTGTTCTTTTGAGCTGCAAGGCGTCCTAGATCATACTAACGTTCTTTTTGAGTTGCTAATGTGGCATAAAGAGTAGTAAGATGTCTTAAGTTGTCGTACGATGTTCAAAAGACTCGGACGAATTCATTAGGTTTATTATGGAGTTTTAAGTTTACGTACGGTATTGTAATGTGTTGTTAGGAGTTGTAAGGTGTCGTACATTATACTAACCTGCATTTCAAAGTGCTAATGTGGCATACAATGTCCTAAGATATTCTAAATTGTTGTACGATATTCAAATGACTCGGACGAATTAATTAGGTTTATTATGGAGTTTTAATGTTTCGTACGGTGATGTAAGTTGCTCTTAGAAGTTGTAACGCGTCCTACATTATTCGAAATTGCTTTTTATGTTGCTAATGTCGCATACAGAGTCGTTACAAGTCCTAAGTTGTCTTACGATTTTCAAAGGACTCGGACGAATTCATTAGGTTTATTATGGAGTTTTATGGTTTCTTATGCTGTTGTAAGGTGTTGTTAGGTGTTTTAAGGCGTACTTATTTACAAACGTAGTTTTCAAGGTTCTAATATGGCATACAGAGTCTTAAGATGTCCTAACTAGTCGTACGATGTTAAGAGGACTGGCACGAATTCACTAGGTGTATTATGGAGTTTTAAGGTTTAGTACGGTGATGTAGGGTGTTCTTTTGAGCTGCAAGGCGTCCTAGATCATACTAACGTTCTTTTTGAGTTGCTAATGTGGCATAAAGAGTAGTAAGATGTCTTAAGTTGTCGTACGATGTACAAAAGACTCGTACGAATTCATTAGGTTTATTATGGAGTTTAAAGTTTACGTACGGTACTGTAATGTATTGTTAGGAGTTGTAAGTTGTCGAACATTATACTAACATGCTTTTCAAGGTGCTAATGTGGCATACAATGTCGTAAGATATTTTAAATCGTTGTACGATGTTCAAATGACTCAGACGAATTAGTTAGGTTTATTATAGAGTTTTAATGTTTCGTACGGTGATGTAAGGTGCTCTTAGAAGTTGTAACGCGTCCTACATTATTCGAAATTGCTTTTTATGTTGCTAATGTCGCATACAGAGTCGTAACAAGTCCTGAGTTGTCTTACGATTTTCAAAGGACTCGGACGAATTCATTAGGTTTATTATTGAGTTTTATGGTTTCTTATGCTGTTGTAAGGTGTTGTTAGGAGTTTTAAGGCGTACTTATTTACAAACGTAGTTATCAAGGTTCTAATATGGCATACAGAGTCTTAATATTTCCTAACTAGTCGTACGATGTTAAAAGGACTGGCACGAATTCACTAGGTGTATTATGGAGTTTTAAGGTTTCGTACGGTGATGTAAGGTGTTCTTTTGAGCTGCAAGGCGTCCTAGCTCATACTAACATTCTTTTCGAGTTGCTAATGTGGCATACAGAGTCTTAAGATGTCCTAACTAGTCGTACGATGTTAAAAGGACTGGCACGAATTCACTTGGTGTATTATGGAGTTTTAAGGTTTCGTACGGTGATCTAAGGTGTTCTTTTGAGCTGCAAGGCGTCCTAGATCATACTAACGTTCTTTTCGAGTTGCTAATGTGGCATAAAGAGTAGTAAGATGTCTTAAGTTGTCGTACGATGTTCAAAAGACTCGGACGAATTCATTAGGTTTATTATGGAGTTTTAAGTTTACGTACGGTATTGTAATGTGTTGTTAGGAGTTGAAAGGTGTCGTACATTATACTAACCTGCATTTCAAAGTGCTAATGTGGCATACAATGTCCTAAGATATTCTAAATTGTTGTACGATATTCAAATGACTCGGACGAATTAATTAGGTTTATTATGGAGTTTTAATGTTTCGTACGGTGATGTAAGGTGCTCTTAGAAGTTGTAACGCGTCCTACATTATTCGAAATTGCTTTTTATGTTGCTAATGTCGCATACAGAGTCGTAACAAGTCCTGAGTTGTCTTACGATTTTCAAAGGACTCGGACGAATTCATTAGGTTTATTATTGAGTTTTATGGTTTCTTATGCTGTTGTAAGGTGTTGTAAGGTGTTTTAAGGCGTACTTATTTACAAACGTAGTTATCAAGGTTCTAATATGGCATACAGAGTCTTAAGATGTCCTAACTAGTCGTACGATGTTAAGAGGACTGGCACGAATTCACTAGGTGTATTATGGAGTTTTAAGGTTTAGTACGGTGATGTAGGGTGTTCTTTTGAGCTGCAAGGCGTCCTAGATCATACTAACGTTCTTTTTGAGTTGCTAATGTGGCATAAAGAGTAGTAAGATGTCTTAAGTTGTCGTACGATGTTCAAAAGACTCGGACGAATTCATTAGGTTTATTATGGAGTTTTAAGTTTACGTACGGTATTGTAATGTGTTGTTAGGAGTTGTAAGGTGTCGTACATTATACTAACCTGCATTTCAAAGTGCTAATGTGGCATACAATGTCCTAAGATATTCTAAATTGTTGTACGATATTCAAATGACTCGGACGAATTAATTAGGTTTATTATGGAGTTTTAATGTTTCGTACGGTGATGTAAGGTGCTCTTAGAAGTTGTAACGCGTCCTACATTATTCGAAATTGCTTTTTATTTTGCTAATGTCGCATACAGAGTCGTTACAAGTCCTGAGTTGTCTTACGATTTTCAAAAGACTCGGACGAATTCATTAGGTTTATTATGGAGTTTTATGGTTTCTTATGCTGTTGTAAGGTGTTGTTAGGTGTTTTAAGGCGTACTTATTTACAAACGTAGTTTTCAAGGTTCTAATATGGCATACAGAGTCTTAAGATGTCCTAACTAGTCGTACGATGTTAAGAGGACTGGCACGAATTCACTAGGTGTATTATGGAGTTTTAAGGTTTAGTACGGTGATGTAGGGTGTTCTTTTGAGCTGCAAGGCGTCCTAGATCATACTAACATTCTTTTTGAGTTGCTAATGTGGCATAAAGAGTAGTAAGATGTCTTAAGTTGTCGTACGATGTACAAAAAACTCGTACGAATTCATTAGGTTTATTATGGAGTTTAAAGTTTACGTACGGTACTGTAATGTATTGTTAGGAGTTGTAAGTTGTCGAACATTATACTAACATGCTTTTCAAGGTGCTAATGTGGCATACAATGTCGTAAGATATTTTAAATTGTTGTACGATGTTCAAATGACTCAGACGAATTAGTTAGGTTTATTATAGAGTTTTAATGTTTCGTACGGTGATGTAAGGTGCTCTTAGAAGTTGTAACGCGTCCTACATTATTCGAAATTGCTTTTTATGTTGCTAATGTCGCATACAGAGTCGTAACAAGTCCTGAGTTGTCTTACGATTTTCAAAGGACTCGGACGAATTCATTAGGTTTATTATTGAGTTTTATGGTTTCTTATGCTGTTGTAAGGTGTTGTTAGGAGTTTTAAGGCGTACTTATTTACAAACGTAGTTATCAAGGTTCTAATATGGCATACAGAGTCTTAATATTTCCTAACTAGTCGTACGATGTTAAAAGGACTGGTACGAATTCACTAGGTGTATTATGGAGTTTTAAGGTTTCGTACGGTGATGTAAGGTGTTCTTTTGAGCTGCAAGGCGTCCTAGCTCATACTAACATTCTTTTCGAGTTGCTAATGTGGCATACAAAGTCTTAAGATGTCCTAACTAGTCGTACGATGTTAAAAGGACTGGCACGAATTCACTAGGTGTATTATGGAGTTTTAAGGTTTCGTACGGTGATCTAAGGTGTTCTTTTGAGCTGCAAGGCGTCCTAGATCATACTAACGTTCTTTTCGAGTTGCTAATGTGGCATAAAGAGTAGTAAGATGTCTTAAGTTGTCGTACGATGTTCAAAAGACTCGGACGAATTCATTAGGTTTATTATGGAGTTTTAAGTTTACGTACGGTATTGTAATGTGTTGTTAGGAGTTGAAAGGTGTCGTACATTATACTAACCTGCATTTCAAAGTGCTAATGTGGCATACAATGTCCTAAGATATTCTAAATTGTTGTACGATATTCAAATGACTCGGACGAATTAATTAGGTTTATTATGGAGTTTTAATGTTTCGTACGGTGATGTAAGGTGCTCTTAGAAGTTGTAACGCGTCCTACATTATTCGAAATTGCTTTTTATGTTGCTAATGTCGCATACAGAGTCGTAACAAGTCCTGAGTTGTCTTACGATTTTCAAAGGACTCGGACGAATTCATTAGGTTTATTATTGAGTTTTATGGTTTCTTATGCTGTTGTAAGGTGTTTTAAGGCGTACTTATTTACAAACGTAGTTATCAAGGTTCTAATATGGCATACAGAGTCTTAAGATGTCCTAACTAGTCGTACGATGTTAAAAGGACTGGCACGAATTCACTAGGTGTATTATGGAGTTTTAAGGTTTCGTACGGTGATGTAAGGTGTTCTTTTGAGCTGCAAGGCGTCCTAGATCATACTAACGTTCTTTTCGAGTTGCTAATGTGGCATACAGAGTCTTAAGATGTCCTAACTAGTCGTACGATGTTCAAAGGACTGGCACGAATTCACTAGGTGTATTATGGAGTTTTAAGGTTTCGTACGGTGATGTAAGGTGTTGTTTTGAGCTGCAAGGCGTCCTAGATCATACTAACGTTCTTTTCGAGTTGCTAATGTGGCATAAAGAGTAGTAAGATGTCTTAAGTTGTCGTACGATGTTCAAAAGACTCGGACGAATTCATTAGGTTTATTATGGAGTTTTAAGTTTACGTACTGTATTTTAATGTGTTGTTAGGAGTTGTAAGGTGTCGTACATTATACTAACCTGCATTTCAAAGTGCTAATGTGGCATACAATGTCCTAAGATATTCTAAATTGTTGTACGATGTTCAAATGACTCGGACGAATTAATTAGGTTTATTATGGAGTTTTAATGTTTCGTACGGTGATGTAAGGTGCTCTTAGAAGTTGTAACGCGTCCTACATTATTCGAAATTGCTTTTTATGTTGCTAATGTCGCATACAGAGTCGTTACAAGTCCTGAGTTGTCTTACGATTTTCAAAGGACTCGGACGAATTCATTAGGTTTATTATGGAGTTTTATGGTTTCTTATGCTGTTGTAAGGTGTTGTTAGGTGTTTTAAGGCGTACTTATTTACACACGTAGTTTTCAAGGTTCTAATATGGCATACAGAGTCTTAAGATGTCCTAACTAGTCGTACGATGTTAAGAGGACTGGCACGAATTCACTAGGTGTATTATGGAGTTTTAAGGTTTAGTACGGTGATGTAGGGTGTTCTTTTGAGCTGCAAGGCGTCCTAGATCATACTAACGTTCTTTTTGAGTTGCTAATGTGGCATAAAGAGTAGTAAGATGTCTTAAGTTGTCGTACGATGTACAAAAGACTCGTACGAATTCATTAGGTTTATTATGGAGTTTAAAGTTTACGTACGGTACTGTAATGTATTGTTAGGAGTTGTAAGTTGTCGAACATTATACTAACATGCTTTTCAAGGTGCTAATGTGGCATACAATGTCGTAAGATATTTTAAATTGTTGTACGATGTTCAAATGACTCAGACGAATTAGTTAGGTTTATTATAGAGTTTTAATGTTTCGTACGGTGATGTAAGGTGCTCTTAGAAGTTGTAACGCGTCCTACATTATTCGAAATTGCTTTTTATGTTGCTAATGTCGCATATAGAGTCGTAACAAGTCCTGAGTTGTCTTACGATTTTCAAAGGACTCGGACGAATTCATTAGGTTTATTATTGAGTTTTATGGTTTCTTATGCTGTTGTAAGGTGTTGTTAGGAGTTTTAAGGCGTACTCATTTACAAACGTAGTTATCAAGGTTCTAATATGGCATACAGAGTCTTAATATTTCCTAACTAGTCGTACGATGTTAAAAGGACTGGCACGAATTCACTAGGTGTATTATGGAGTTTTAAGGTTTCATACGGTGATGTAAGGTGTTCTTTTGAGCTGCAAGGCGTCCTAGCTCATACTAACATTCTTTTCGAGTTGCTAATGTGGCATACAGAGTCTTAAGATGTCCTAACTAGTCGTACGATGTTAAAAGGACTGGCACGAATTCACTAGGTGTATTATGGAGTTTTAAGGTTTCGTACGGTGATCTAAGGTGTTCTTTTGAGCTGCAAGGCGTCCTAGATCATACTAACGTTCTTTTCGAGTTGCTAATGTGGCATAAAGAGTAGTAAGATGTCTTAAGTTGTCGTACGATGTTCAAAAGACTCGGACGAATTCATTAGGTTTATTATGGAGTTTTAAGTTTACGTACGGTATTGTAATGTGTTGTTAGGAGTTGAAAGGTGTCGTACATTATACTAACCTGCATTTCAAAGTGCTAATGTGGCATACAATGTCCTAAGATATTCTAAATTGTTGTACGATATTCAAATGACTCGGACGAATTAATTAGGTTTATTATGGAGTTTTAATGTTTCGTACGGTGATGTAAGGTGCTCTTAGAAGTTGTAACGCGTCCTACATTATTCGAAATTGCTTTTTATGTCGCTAATGTCGCATATAGAGTCGTAACAAGTCCTGAGTTGTCTTACGAATTTCAAAGGACTCGGACGAATTCATTAGGTTTATTATTGAGTTTTATGGTTTCTTATGCTGTTGTAAGGTGTTGTTAGGAGTTTTAAGGCGTACTCATTTACAAACGTAGTTATCAAGGTTCTAATATGGCATACAGAGTCTTAATATTTCCTAACTAGTCGTACGATGTTAAAAGGACTGGCACGAATTCACTAGGTGTATTATGGAGTTTTAAGGTTTCATACGGTGATGTAAGGTGTTCTTTTGAGCTGCAAGGCGTCCTAGCTCATACTAACATTCTTTTCGAGTTGCTAATGTGGCATACAGAGTCTTAAGATGTCCTAACTAGTCGTACGATGTTAAAAGGACTGGCACGAATTCACTAGGTGTATTATGGAGTTTTAAGGTTTCGTACGGTGATCTAAGGTGTTCTTTTGAGCTGCAAGGCGTCCTAGATCATACTAACGTTCTTTTCGAGTTGCTAATGTGGCATAAAGAGTAGTAAGATGTCTTAAGTTGTCGTACGATGTTCAAAAGACTCGGACGAATTCATTAGGTTTATTATGGAGTTTTAAGTTTACGTACGGTATTGTAATGTGTTGTTAGGAGTTGAAAGGTGTCGTACATTATACTAACCTGCATTTCAAAGTGCTAATGTGGCATACAATGTCCTAAGATATTCTAAATTGTTGTACGATATTCAAATGACTCGGACGAATTAATTAGGTTTATTATGGAGTTTTAATGTTTCGTACGGTGATGTAAGGTGCTCTTAGAAGTTGTAACGCGTCCTACATTATTCGAAATTGCTTTTTATGTTGCTAATGTCGCATACAGAGTCGTAACAAGTCCTGAGTTGTCTTACGATTTTCAAAGGACTCGGACGAATTCATTAGGTTTATTATTGAGTTTTATGGTTTCTTATGCTGTTGTAAGTTGTTGTAAGGTGTTTTAAGGCGTACTTATTTACAAACGTAGTTATCAAGGTTCTAATATGGCATACAGAGTCTTAAGATGTCCTAACTAGTCGTACGATGTTAAAAGGACTGGCACGAATTCACTAGGTGTATTATGGAGTTTTAAGGTTTCGTACGGTGATGTAAGGTGTTCTTTTGAGCTGCAAGGCGTCCTAGATCATACTAACGTTCTTTTCGAGTTGCTAATGTGGCATACAGAGTCTTAAGATGTCCTAACTAGTCGTACGATGTTCAAAGGACTGGCACGAATTCACTAGGTGTATTATGGAGTTTTAAGGTTTCGTACGGTGATGTAAGGTGTTCTTTTGAGCTGCAAGGCGTCCTAGATCATACTAACGTTCTTTTCGAGTTGCTAATGTGGCATAAAGAGTAGTAAGATGTCTTAAGTTGTCGTACGATGTTCAAAAGACTCGGACGAATTCATTAGGTTTATTATGGAGTTTTAAGTTTACGTACTGTATTGTAATGTGTTGTTAGGAGTTGTAAGGTGTCGTACATTATACTAACCTGCATTTCAAAGTGCTAATGTGGCATACAATGTCCTAAGATATTCTAAATTGTTGTACGATGTTCAAATGACTCGGACGAATTAATTAGGTTTATTATGGAGTTTTAATGTTTCGTACGGTGATGTAAGGTGCTCTTAGAAGTTGTAACGCGTCCTACATTATTCGAAATTGCTTATTATGTTGCTAATGTCGCATACAGAGTCGTTACAAGTCCTGAGTTGTCTTACGATTTTCAAAGGACTCGGACGAATTCATTAGGTTTATTATGGAGTTTTATGGTTTCTTATGCTGTTGTAAGGTGTTGTTAGGTGTTTTAAGGCGTACTTATTTACAAACGTAGTTTTCAAGGTTCTAATATGGCATACAGAGTCTTAAGATGTCCTAACTAGTCGTACGATGTTAAAAGGACTGGCACGAATTCACTAGGTGTATTATGGAGTTTTAAGGTTTAGTACGGTGATGTAGGGTGTTCTTTTGAGCTGCAAGGCGTCCTAGATCATACTAACGTTCTTTTCGAGTTGCTAATGTGGCATAAAGAGTAGTAAGATGTCTTAAGTTGTCGTACGATGTTCAAAAGACTCGGACGAATTCATTAGGTTTATTATGGAGTTTTAAGTTTACGTACGGTATTGTAATGTGTTGTTAGGAGTTGAAAGGTGTCGTACATTATACTAACCTGCATTTCAAAGTGCTAATGTGGCATACAATGTCCTAAGATATTCTAAATTGTTGTACGATATTCAAATGACTCGGACGAATTAATTAGGTTTATTATGGAGTTTTAATGTTTCGTACGGTGATGTAAGGTGCTCTTAGAAGTTGTAACGCGTCCTACATTATTCGAAATTGCTTTTTATGTTGCTAATGTCGCATACAGAGTCGTAACAAGTCCTGAGTTGTCTTACGATTTTCAAAGGACTCGGACGAATTCATTAGGTTTATTATTGAGTTTTATGGTTTCTTATGCTGTTGTAAGTTGTTGTAAGGTGTTTTAAGGCGTACTTATTTACAAACGTAGTTATCAAGGTTCTAATATGGCATACAGAGTCTTAAGATGTCCTAACTAGTCGTACGATGTTAAAAGGACTGGCACGAATTCACTAGGTGTATTATGGAGTTTTAAGGTTTCGTACGGTGATGTAAGGTGTTCTTTTGAGCTGCAAGGCGTCCTAGATCATACTAACGTTCTTTTCGAGTTGCTAATGTGGCATACAGAGTCTTAAGATGTCCTAACTAGTCGTACGATGTTCAAAGGACTGGCACGAATTCACTAGGTGTATTATGGAGTTTTAAGGTTTCGTACGGTGATGTAAGGTGTTCTTTTGAGCTGCAAGGCGTCCTAGATCATACTAACGTTCTTTTCGAGTTGCTAATGTGGCATAAAGAGTAGTAAGATGTCTTAAGTTGTCGTACGATGTTCAAAAGACTCGGACGAATTCATTAGGTTTATTATGGAGTTTTAAGTTTACGTACTGTATTGTAATGTGTTGTTAGGAGTTGTAAGGTGTCGTACATTATACTAACCTGCATTTCAAAGTGCTAATGTGGCATACAATGTCCTAAGATATTCTAAATTGTTGTACGATGTTCAAATGACTCGGACGAATTAATTAGGTTTATTATGGAGTTTTAATGTTTCGTACGGTGATGTAAGGTGCTCTTAGAAGTTGTAACGCGTCCTACATTATTCGAAATTGCTTATTATGTTGCTAATGTCGCATACAGAGTCGTTACAAGTCCTGAGTTGTCTTACGATTTTCAAAGGACTCGGACGAATTCATTAGGTTTATTATGGAGTTTTATGGTTTCTTATGCTGTTGTAAGGTGTTGTTAGGTGTTTTAAGGCGTACTTATTTACAAACGTAGTTTTCAAGGTTCTAATATGGCATACAGAGTCTTAAGATGTCCTAACTAGTCGTACGATGTTAAAAGGACTGGCACGAATTCACTAGGTGTATTATGGAGTTTTAAGGTTTAGTACGGTGATGTAGGGTGTTCTTTTGAGCTGCAAGGCGTCCTAGATCATACTAACGTTCTTTTTGAGTTGCTAATGTGGCATAAAGAGTAGTAAGATGTCTTAAGTTGTCGTACGATGTACAAAAGACTCGTACGAATTCATTAGGTTTATTATGGAGTTTAAAGTTTACGTACGGTGCTGTAATGTATTGTTAGGAGTTGTAAGGTGTCGAACATTATACTAACATGCTTTTCAAAGTGCTAATGTGGCATACAATGTCCTAAGATATTCTAAATTGTTGTACGATGTTCAAATGACTCGGACGAATTAATTAGGTTTATTATGGAGTTTTAATGTTTCGTACGGTGATGTAAGGTGCTCTTAGAAGTTGTAACGCGTCCTACATTATTCGAAATTGCTTTTTATGTTGCTAATGTCGCATACAGAGTCGTTACAAGTCCTGAGTTGTCTTACGATTTTCAAAGGACTCGAACGAATTCATTAGGTTTATTATGGAGTTTTATGGTTTCTTATGCTGTTGTAAGGTGTTTTAAGGCGTACTTATTTACAAACGTAGTTTTCAAGGTTCTAATATGGCATACAGAGTCTTAAGATGACCTAACTAGTCGTACGATGTTAAAAGGACTGGCACGAATTCACTAGGTGTATTATGGAGTTTTAAGGTTTAGTACGGTGATGTAGGGTGTTCTTTTGAGCTGCAAGGCGTCCTAGATCATACTAACGTTCTTTTTGAATTGCTAATGTGGCATAAAGAGTAGTAAGATGTCTTAAGTTGTCGTACGATGTACAAAAGACTCGTACGAATTCATTAGGTTTATTATGGAGTTTAAAGTTTACGTACGGTACTGTAATGTATTGTTAGGAGTTGTAAGGTGTCGAACATTATACTAACATGCTTTTCAAGGTGCTAATGTGGCATACAATGTCGTAAGATATTTTAAATTGTTGTACGATGTTCTAATGACTCAGACGAATTAGTTAGGTTTATTATAGAGTTTTAATGTTTCGTACGGTGATGTAAGGTGCTCTTAGAAGTTGTAACGCGTCCTACATTATTCGAAATTGCTTTTTATGTTGCTAATGTCGCATACAGAGTCGTAACAAGTCCTGAGTTGTCTTACGATTTTCAAAGGACTCGGACGAATTCATTAGGTTTATTATTGAGTTTTATGGTTTCTTATGCTGTTGTAAGGTGTTGTTAGGAGTTTTAAGGCGTACTTATTTACAAACGTAGTTATCAAGGTTCTAATATGGCATACAGAGTCTTAAGATTTCCTAACTAGTCGTACGATGTTAAAAGGACTGGCACGAATTCACTAGGTGTATTATGGAGTTTTAAGGTTTCGTACGGTGATGTAAGGTGTTCTTTTGAGCTGCAAGGCGTCCTAGCTCATACTAACATTCTTTTCGAGTTGCTAATGTGGCATACAGAGTCTTAAGATGTCCTAACTAGTCGTACGATATTAAAAGGACTGGCACGAATTCACTAGGTGTATTATGGAGTTTTAAGGTTTCGTACGGTGATCTAAGGTGTTCTTTTGAGCTGCAAGGCGTCCTAGATCATACTAACGTTCTTTTCGAGTTGCTAATGTGGCATAAAGAGTAGTAAGAAGTCTTAAGTTGTCGTACGATGTTCAAAAGACTCGGACGAATTCATTAGGTTTATTATGGAGTTTTAAGTTTACGTACGGTATTGTAATGTGTTGTTAGGAGTTGTAAGGTGTCGTACATTATACTAACCTGCATTTCAAAGTGCTAATGTGGCATACAATGTCCTAAGATATTCTAAATTGTTGTACGATATTCAAATGACTCGGACGAATTAATTAGGTTTATTATGGAGTTTTAATGTTTCGTACGGTGATGTAAGGTGCTCTTAGAAGTTGTAACGCGTCCTACATTATTCGAAATTGCTTTTTATGTTGCTAATGTCGCATACAGAGTCGTAACAAGTCCTGAGTTGTCTTACGATTTTCAAAGGACTCGGACGAATTCATTAGGTTTATTATTGAGTTTTATGGTTTCTTATGCTGTTGTAAGGTGTTGTAAGGTGTTTTAAGGCGTACTTATTTACAAACGTAGTTATCCAGGTTCTAATATGGCATACAGAGTCTTAAGATGTCCTAACTAGTCGTACGATGTTAAAAGGACTGGCACGAATTCACTAGGTGTATTATGGAGTTTTAAGGTTTCGTACGGTGATGTAAGGTGTTCTTTTGAGCTGCAAGGCGTCCTAGATCATACTAACGTTCTTTTCGAGTTGCTAATGTGGCATACAGAGTCTTAAGATGTCCTAACTAGTCGTACAATGTTCAAAGGACTGGCACGAATTCACTAGGTGTATTATGGAGTTTTAAGGTTTCGTACGGTGATGTAAGGTGTTCTTTTGAGCTGCAAGGCGTCCTAGATCATACTAACGTTCTTTTCGAGTTGCTAATGTGGCATAAAGAGTAGTAAGATGTCTTAAGTTGTCGTACGATGTTCAAAAGACTCGGACGAATTCATTAGGTTTATTATGGAGTTTTAAGTTTACGTACTGTATTGTAATGTGTTGTTAGGAGTTGTAAGGTGTCGTACATTATACTAACCTGCATTTCAAAGTGCTAATGTGGCATACAATGTCCTAAGATATTCTAAATTGTTGTACGATGTTCAAATGACTCGGACGAATTAATTAGGTTTATTATGGAGTTTTAATGTTTCGTACGGTGATGTAAGGTGCTCTTAGAAGTTGTAACGCGTCCTACATTATTCGAAATTGCTTTTTATGTTGCTAATGTCGCATACAGAGTCGTAACAAGTCCTGAGTTGTCTTACGATTTTCAAAGGACTCGGACGAATTCATTAGGTTTATTATGGAGTTTTATGGTTTCTTATGCTGTTGTAAGGTGTTGTTAGGTGTTTTAAGGCGTACTTATTTACAAACGTAGTTTTCAAGGTTCTAATATGGCATAAAGAGTCTTAAGATGTCCTAACTAGTCGTACGATGTTAAAAGGACTAGCACGAATTCACTAGGTGTATTATGGAGTTTTAAGGTTTAGTACGGTGATGTAAGGTGTTCTTTTGAGCTGCAAGGCGTCCTAGAACATACTAACGTTCTTTTTGAGTTGCTAATGCGGCATAAAGAGTAGTAAGATGTCTTAAGTTGTCGTACGATGTACAAAAGACTCGTACGAATTCATTAGGTTTATTATGGAGTTTTAAGTTTACGTACGGTACTGTAATGTATTGTTAGGAGTTGTAAGGTGTCGAACATTATACTAACATGCTTTTCAAGGTGCTAATGTGGCATACAATGTCGTAAGATATTTTAAATTGTTGTACGATGTTCAAATGACTTAGACGAATTAGTTAGGTTTATTATGGAGTTTTAATGTTTCGTACGGTGATGTAAGGTGCTCTTAGAAGTTGTAACGCGTCCTACATTATTCGAAATTGCTTTTTATGTTGCTAATGTCGCATACAGAGTCGTAACAAGTCCTGAGTTGTCTTACGATTTTCAAAGGACTTGGACGAATTCATTAGGTTTATTGTGGACTTTTATGGTTTCTTATGCTGTTGTAAGGTGTTGTTAGGTGTTTTAAGGCGTCCTTATTTACAAACGTAGTTTTCAAGGTTCTAATATGGCATACAGAGTCTTAAGATGTCCTAACTAGTCGTACGATGTTAAAAGGACTGGCACGAATTCACTAGGTGTATTATGGAGTTTTAAGGTTTAGTACGGTGATGTAGGGTGTTCTTTTGAGCTGCAAGGCGTCCTAGCTCATACTAACATTCTTTTCGAGTTGCTAATGTGGCATACAGAGTCTTAAGATGTCCTAACTAGTCGTACGATGTTAAAAGGACTGGCACGAATTCACTAGGTGTATTATGGAGTTTTAAGGTTTCGTACGGTGATCTAAGGTGTTCTTTTGAGCTGCAAGGCGTCCTAGATCATACTAACGTTCTTTTCGAGTTGCTAATGTGGCATAAAGAGTAGTAAGATGTCTTAAGTTGTCGTACGATGTTCAAAAGACTCGGACGAATTCATTAGGTTTATTATGGAGTTTTAAGTTTACGTACGGTATTGTAATGTGTTGTTAGGAGTTGTAAGGTGTCGTACATTATACTAACCTGCATTTCAAAGTGCTAATGTGGCATACAATGTCCTAAGATATTCTAAATTGTTGTACGATGTTCAAATGACTCGGACGAATTAATTAGGTTTATTATGGAGTTTTAATGTTTCGTACGGTGATGTAAGGTGCTCTTAGAAGTTGTAACGCGTCCTACATTATTCGAAATTGCTTTTTATGTTGCTAATGTCGCATACAGAGTCGTAACAAGTCCTGAGTTGTCTTACGATTTTCAAAGGACTCGGACGAATTCATTAGGTTTATTATGGAGTTTTATGGTTTCTTATGCTGTTGTAAGGTGTTGTTAGGTGTTTTAAGGCGTACTTATTTACAAACGTAGTTTTCAAGGTTCTAATATGGCATAAAGAGTCTTAAGATGTCCTAACTAGTCGTACGATGTTAAAAGGAATAGCACGAATTCACTAGGTGTATTATGGAGTTTTAAGGTTTAGTACGGTGATGTAAGGTGTTCTTTTGAGCTGCAATGCGTCCTAGATCATACTAACGTTCTTTTTGAGTTGCTAATGTGGCATAAAGAGTAGTAAGATGTCTTAAGTTGTCGTACGATGTACAAAAGACTCGTACGAATTCATTAGGTTTATTATGGAGTTTTAAGTTTACGTACGGTACTGTAATGTATTGTTAGGAGTTGTAAGGTGTCGAACATTATACTAACATGCTTTTCAAGGTGCTAATGTGGCATACAATGTCGTAAGATATTTTAAATTGTTGTACGATGTTCAAATGACTCAGACGAATTAGTTAGGTTTATTATGGAGTTTTAATGTTTCGTACGGTGATGTAAGGTGCTCTTAGAAGTTGTAACGCGTCCTACATTATTCGAAATTGCTTTTTATGTTGCTAATGTCGCATATAGAGTCGTAACAAGTCCTGAGTTGTCTTACGATTTTCAAAGGACTTGGACGAATTCATTAGGTTTATTGTGGACTTTTATGGTTTCTTATGCTGTTGTAAGGTGTTGTTAGGTGTTTTAAGGCGTCCTTATTTACAAACGTAGTTTTCAAGGTTCTAATATGGCATACAGAGTCTTAAGATGTCCTAACTAGTCGTACGATGTTAAAAGGACTGGCACGAATTCACTAGGTGTATTATGGAGTTTTAAGGTTTAGTACGGTGATGTAGGGTGTTCTTTTGAGCTGCAAGGCGTCCTAGATCATACTAACGTTCTTTTTGAGTTGCTAATGTGGCATAAAGAGTAGTAAGATGTCTTAAGTTGTCGTACGATGTACAAAAGACTCGTAGGAATTCATTAGGTTTATTATGGAGTTTAAAGTTTACGTACGGTACTGTAATGTATTGTTAGGAGTTGTAAGGTGTCGAACATTATACTAACATGCTTTTCAAGGTGCTAATGTGGCATACAATGTCGTAAGATATTTTAAATTGTTGTACGATGTTCAAATGACTCAGACGAATTAGTTAGGTTTATTATGGAGTTTTAATGTTTCGTACGGTGATGTAAGGTGCTCTTAGAAGTTGTAACGCGTCCTACATTATTCGAAATTGCTTTTTATGTTGCTAATGTCGCATACAGAGTCGTAACAAGTCCTGAGTTGTCTTACGATTTTCAAAGGACTTGGACGAATTCATTAGGTTTATTGTGGACTTTTATGGTTTCTTATGCTGTTGTAAGGTGTTGTTAGGTGTTTTAAGGCGTACTTATTTACAAACGTAGTTTTCAAGGTTCTAATATGGCATAAAGAGTCTTAAGATGTCCTAACTAGTCGTACGATGTTAAAAGGACTAGCACGAATTCACTAGGTGTATTATGGAGTTTTAAGGTTTAGTACGGTGATGTAAGGTGTTCTTTTGAGCTGCAATGCGTCCTAGATTATACTAACGTTCTTTTTGAGTTGCTAATGTGGCACAAAGAGTAGTAAGATGTCTTAAGTTGTCGTACGATGTACAAAAGATTCGTACGAATTCATTAGGTTTATTATGGAGTTTTAAGTTTACGTACGGTACTGTAATGTATTGTTAGGAGTTGTAAGGTGTCGAACATTATACTAACATGCTTTTCAAGGTGCTAATGTGGCATACAATGTCGTAAGAAATTTTAAATTGTTGTACGATGTTCAAATGACTCAGACGAATTAGTTAGGTTTATTTTGGAGTTTTAATGTTTCTCACGGTAATGTAAGGTGCTCTTAGAAGTTGTAACGCGTCCTACATTATTCGAAATTGCTTTTTATGTTGCTAATGTCGCATACAGAGTCGTAACAAGTCCTGAGTTGTCTTACGATTTTCAAAGGACTTGGACGAATTCATTAGGTTTATTGTGGACTTTTATGGTTTCTTATGCTGTTGTAAGGTGTTGTTAGGTGTTTTAAGGCGTCCTTATTTACAAACGTAGTTTTCAAGGTTCTAATATGGCATACAGAGTCTTAAGATGTCCTAACTAGTCGTACGATGTTAAAAGGACTGGCACGAATTCACTAGGTGTATTATGGAGTTTTAAGGTTTAGTACGGTGATGTAGGGTGTTCTTTTGAGCTGCAAGGCGTCCTAGATCATACTAACGTTCTTTTTGAGTTGCTAATGTGGCATAAAGAGTAGTAAGATGTCTTAAGTTGTCGTACGATGTACAAAAGACTCGTACGAATTCATTAGGTTTATTATGGAGTTTAAAGTTTACGTACGGTACTGTAATGTATTGTTAGGAGTTGTAAGGTGTCGAACATTATACTAACATGCTTTTCAAGGTGCTAATGTGGCATACAATGTCGTAAGATATTTTAAATTGTTGTACGATGTTCAAATGACTCAGACGAATTAGTTAGGTTTATTATAGAGTTTTAATGTTTCGTACGGTGATGTAAGGTGCTCTTAGAAGTTGTAACGCGTCCTACATTATTCGAAATTGCTTTTTATGTCGCTAATGTCGCATATAGAGTCGTAACAAGTCCTGAGTTGTCTTACGAATTTCAAAGGACTCGGACGAATTCATTAGGTTTATTATTGAGTTTTATGGTTTCTTATGCTGTTGTAAGGTGTTGTTAGGAGTTTTAAGGCGTACTTATTTACAAACGTAGTTATCAAGGTTCTAATATGGCATACAGAGTCTTAAGATTTCCTAACTAGTCGTACGATGTTAAAAGGACTGGCACGAATTCACTAGGTGTATTATGGAGTTTTAAGGTTTCGTACGGTGATGTAAGGTGTTCTTTTGAGCTGCAAGGCGTCCTAGCTCATACTAACATTCTTTTCGTGTTGCTAATGTGGCATACAGAGTCTTAAGATGTCCTAACTAGTCGTACGATGTTAAAAGGACTGGCACGAATTCACTAGGTGTATTATGGAGTTTTAAGGTTTCGTACGGTGATCTAAGGTGTTCTTTTGAGCTGCAAGGCGTCCTAGATCATACTAACGTTCTTTTCGAGTTGCTAATGTGGCATAAAGAGTAGTAAGATGTCTTAAGTTGTCGTACGATGTTCAAAAGACTCGGACGAATTCATTAGGTTTATTATGGAGTTTTAAGTTTACGTACGGTATTGTAATGTGTTGTTAGGAGTTGTAAGGTGTCGTACATTATACTAACCTGCATTTCAAAGTGCTAATGTGGCATACAATGTCCTAAGATATTCTAAATTGTTGTACGATGTTCAAATGACTCGGACGAATTAATTAGGTTTATTATGGAGTTTTAATGTTTCGTACGGTGATGTAAGGTGCTCTTAGAAGTTGTAACGCGTCCTACATTATTCGAAATTGCTTTTTATGTTGCTAATGTCGCATACAGAGTCGTAACAAGTCCTGAGCTGTCTTACGATTTTCAAAGGACTTGGACGAATTCATTAGGTTTATTGTGGACTTTTATGGTTTCTTATGCTGTTGTAAGGTGTTGTTAGGTGTTTTAAGGCGTCCTTATTTACAAACGTAGTTTTCAAGGTTCTAATATGGCATACAGAGTCTTAAGATGTCCTAACTAGTCGTACGATGTTAAAAGGACTGGCACGAATTCACTAGGTGTATTATGGAGTTTTAAGGTTTAGTACGGTGATGTAGGGTGTTCTTTTGAGCTGCAAGGCGTCCTAGATCATACTAACGTTCTTTTTGAGTTGCTAATGTGGCATAAAGAGTAGTAAGATGTCTTAAGTTGTCGTACGATGTACAAAAGACTCGTACGAATTCATTAGGTTTATTATGGAGTTTAAAGTTTACGTACGGTACTGTAATGTATTGTTAGGAGTTGTAAGGTGTCGAACATTATACTAACATGCTTTTCAAGGTGCTAATGTGGCATACAATGTCGTAAGATATTTTAAATTGTTGTACGATGTTCAAATGACTCAGACGAATTAGTTAGGTTTATTATAGAGTTTTAATGTTTCGTACGGTGATGTAAGGTGCTCTTAGAAGTTGTAACGCGTCCTACATTATTCGAAATTGCTTTTTATGTCGCTAATGTCGCATATAGAGTCGTAACAAGTCCTGAGTTGTCTTACGAATTTCAAAGGACTCGGACGAATTCATTAGGTTTATTATTGAGTTTTATGGTTTCTTATGCTGTTGTAAGGTGTTGTTAGGAGTTTTAAGGCGTACTTATTTACAAACGTAGTTATCAAGGTTCTAATATGGCATACAGAGTCTTAAGATTTCCTAACTAGTCGTACGATGTTAAAAGGACTGGCACGAATTCACTAGGTGTATTATGGAGTTTTAAGGTTTCGTACGGTGATGTAAGGTGTTCTTTTGAGCTGCAAGGCGTCCTAGCTCATACTAACATTCTTTTCGTGTTGCTAATGTGGCATACAGAGTCTTAAGATGTCCTAACTAGTCGTACGATGTTAAAAGGACTGGCACGAATTCACTAGGTGTATTATGGAGTTTTAAGGTTTCGTACGGTGATCTAAGGTGTTCTTTTGAGCTGCAAGGCGTCCTAGATCATACTAACGTTCTTTTCGAGTTGCTAATGTGGCATAAAGAGTAGTAAGATGTCTTAAGTTGTCGTACGATGTTCAAAAGACTCGGACGAATTCATTAGGTTTATTATGGAGTTTTAAGTTTACGTACGGTATTGTAATGTGTTGTTAGGAGTTGTAAGGTGTCGTACATTATACTAACCTGCATTTCAAAGTGCTAATGTGGCATACAATGTCCTAAGATATTCTAAATTGTTGTACGATGTTCAAATGACTCGGACGAATTAATTAGGTTTATTATGGAGTTTTAATGTTTCGTACGGTGATGTAAGGTGCTCTTAGAAGTTGTAACGCGTCCTACATTATTCGAAATTGCTTTTTATGTTGCTAATGTCGCATACAGAGTCGTAACAAGTCCTGAGTTGTCTTACGATTTTCAAAGGACTTGGACGAATTCATTAGGTTTATTATTGAGTTTTATGGTTTCTTATGCTGTTGTAAGGTGTTGTTAGGAGTTTTAAGGCGTACTTATTTACAAACGTAGTTATCAAGGTTCTAATATGGCATACAGAGTCTTAAGATTTCCTAACTAGTCGTACGATGTTAAAAGGACTGGCACGAATTCACTAGGTGTATTATGGAGTTTTAAGGTTTAGTACGGTGATGTAAGGTGTTCTTTTGAGCTGCAATGCATCCTAGATCATACTAACGTTCTTTTTGAGTTGCTAATGTGGCATAAAGAGTAGTAAGATGTCTTAAGTTGTCGTACGATGTACAAAAGACTCGTACGAATTCATTAGGTTTATTATGGAGTTTTAAGTTTACGTACGGTACTGTAATGTATTGTTAGGAGTTGTAAGGTGTCGAACATTATACTAACATGCTTTTCAAGGTGCTAATGTGGCATACAATGTCGTAAGATATTTTAAATTGTTGTACGATGTTCAAATGACTCAGACGAATTAGTTAGGTTTATTATGGAGTTTTAATGTTTCGTACGGTGATGTAAGGTGCTCTTAGAAGTTGTAACGCGTCCTACATTATTCGAAATTGCTTTTTATGTTGCTAATGTCGCATACAGAGTCGTAACAAGTCCTGAGTTGTCTTACGATTTTCAAAGGACTTGGACGAATTCATTAGGTTTATTGTGGACTTTTATGGTTTCTTATGCTGTTGTAAGGTGTTGTTAGGTGTTTTAAGGCGTCCTTATTTACAAACGTAGTTTTCAAGGTTCTAATATGGCATACAGAGTCTTAAGATGTCCTAACTAGTCGTACGATGTTAAAAGGACTGGCACGAATTCACTAGGTGTATTATGGAGTTTTAAGGTTTAGTATGGTGATGTAGGGTGTTCTTTTGAGCTGCAAGGCGTCCTAGATCATACTAACGTTCTTTTTGAGTTGCTAATGTGGCATAAAGAGTAGTAAGATGTCTTAAGTTGTCGTACGATGTACAAAAGACTCGTACGAATTCATTAGGTTTATTATGGAGTTTAAAGTTTACGTACGGTACTGTAATGTATTGTTAGGAGTTGTAAGGTGTCGAACATTATACTAACATGCTTTTCAAGGTGCTAATGTGGCATACAATGTCGTAAGATATTTTAAATTGTTGTACGATGTTCAAATGACTCAGACGAATTAGTTAGGTTTATTATAGAGTAGAATAGGCTTTGCGATTCAAAAGGGGATAGCGGCGCAGCTTGTTGCTCGCTTACCCATTATCCGGATGTAGTTTGGTTTGTGATCTAATATAAAAGTATATAATATTCAATTCAAAAAAAAAAAAAAGAGTTTTAATGTTTCGTACGGTGATGTAAGGTGCTCTTAGAAGTTGTAACGCGTCCTACATTATTCGAAATTGCTTTTTATGTTGCTAATGTCGCATACAGAGTCGTAACAAGTCCTGAGTTGTCTTACGAATTTCAAAGGACTCGGACGAATTCATTAGGTTTATTATTGAGTTTTATGGTTTCTTATGCTGTTGTAAGGTGTTGTTAGGAGTTTTAAGGCGTACTTATTTACAAACGTAGTTATCAAGGTTCTAATATGGCATACAGAGTCTTAAGATTTCCTAACTAGTCGTACGATGTTAAAAGGACTGGCACGAATTCACTAGGTGTATTATGGAGTTTTAAGGTTTCGTACGGTGATGTAAGGTGTTCTTTTGAGCTGCAAGGCGTCCTAGCTCATACTAACATTCTTTTCGAGTTGCTAATGTGGCATACAGAGTCTTAAGATGTCCTAACTAGTCGTACGATGTTAAAAGGACTGGCACGAATTCACTAGGTGTATTATGGAGTTTAAGGTTTCGTACGGTGATCTAAGGTGTTCTTTTGAGCTGCAAGGCGTCCTAGATCATACTAACGTTCTTTTCGAGTTGCTAATGTGGCATAAAGAGTAGTAAGATGTCTTAAGTTGTCGTACGATGTTCAAAAGACTCGGACGAATTCATTAGGTTTATTATGGAGTTTTAAGTTTACGTACGGTATTGTAATGTGATGTTAGGAGTTGTAAGGTGTCGTACATTATACTAACCTGCATTTCAAAGTGCTAATGTGGAATACAATGTCCTAAGATATTCTAAATTGTTGTACGATGTTCAAATGACTCGGACGAATTAATTAGGTTTATTATGGAGTTTTAATGTTTCGTACGGTGATGTAAGGTGCTCTTAGAAGTTGTAACGCGTCCTACATTATTCGAAATTGCTTTTTATGTTGCTAATGTCGCATACAGAGTCGTAACAAGTCCTGAGTTGTCTTACGATTTTCAAAGGACTCAGACGAATTCATTAGGTTTATTATGGAGTTTTATGGTTTCTTATGCTGTTGTAAGGTGTTGTTAGGTGTTTTAAGGCGTACTTATTTACAAACGTAGTTTTCAAGGTTCTAATATGGCATAAAGAGTCTTAAGATGTCCTAACTAGTCGTATGATGTTAAAAGGACTGGCACGAATTCACTAGGTGTATTATGGAGTTTTAAGGTTTAGTACGGTGATGTAGGGTGTTCTTTTGAGCTGCAAGGCGTCCTAGATCATACTAACGTTCTTTTTGAGTTGCTAATATGGCATAAAGAGTAGTAAGATGTCTTAAGTTGTCGTACGATGTACAAAAGACTCGTACGAATTCATTAGGTTTATTATGGAGTTTTAAGTTTACGTACGGTACTGTAATGTATTGTTAGGAGTTGTAAGGTGTCGAACATTATACTAACATGCTTTTCAAGGTGCTAATGTGGCATACAATGTCGTAAGATATTTTAAATTGTTGTACGATGTTCAAATGACTCAGACGAATTAGTTAGGTTTATTATGGAGTTTTAATGTTTCGTACGGTGATGTAAGGTGCTCTTAAAAGTTGTAACGCGTCCTACATTATTCGAAATTGCTTTTTATGTTGCTAATGTCGCATACAGAGTCGTAACAAGTCCTGAGTTGTCTTACGATTTTCAAAGGACTCGGACGAATTCATTAGGTTTATTATTGAGTTTTATGGTTTCTTATGCTGTTGTAAGGTGTTTTTAGGTGTTTTAAGGCGTACTTATTTACAAACGTAGTTATCAAGGTTCTAATATGGCATACAGAGTCTTAAGATGTCCTAACTAGTCGTACGATGTTAAAAGGACTGGCACGAATTCACTAGGTGTATTATGGAGTTTTAAGGTTTCGTACGGTGATGTAAGGTGTTCTTTTGAGCTGCAAGGCGTCCTAGCTCATACTAACATTCTTTTCGAGTTGCTAATGTGGCATACAGAGTCTTAAGATGTCCTAACTAGTCGTACGATGTTAAAAGGACTGGCACGAATTCACTAGGTGTATTATGGAGTTTAAGGTTTCGTACGGTGATCTAAGGTGTTCTTTTGAGCTGCAAGGCGTCCTAGATCATACTAACGTTCTTTTCGAGTTGCTAATGTGGCATAAAGAGTAGTAAGATGTCTTAAGTTGTCGTACGATGTTCAAAAGACTCGGACGAATTCATTAGGTTTATTATGGAGTTTTAATTTTACGTACGGTATTGTAATGTGATGTTAGGAGTTGTAAGGTGTCGTACATTATACTAACCTGCATTTCAAAGTGCTAATGTGGCATACAATGTCCTAAGATATTCTAAATTGTTGTACGATATTCAAATGACTCGGACGAATTAATTAGGCTTATTATGGAGTTTTAATGTTTCGTACGGTGATGTAAGGTGCTCTTAGAAGTTGTAACGCGTCCTACATTATTCGAAATTGCTTTTTATGTTGCTAATGTCGCATACAGAGTCGTAACAAGTCCTGAGTTGTCTTACGATTTTCAAAGGACTCGGACGAATTCGTTAGGTTTATTATTGAGTTTTATGGTTTCTTATGCTGTTGTAAGGTGTTTTTAGGTGTTTTAAGGCGTACTTATTTACAAACGTAGTTATCAAGGTTCTAATATGGCATACAGAGTCTTAAGATGTCCTAACTAGTCGTACGATGTTAAAAGGACTGGCACGAATTCACTAGGTGTATTATGGAGTTTTAAGGTTTCGTACGGTGATGTAAGGTGTTCTTTTGAGCTGCAAGGCGTCCTAGCTCATACTAACATTCTTTTCGAGTTGCTAATGTGGCATACAGAGTCTTAAGATGTCCTAACTAGTCGTACGATGTTAAAAGGACTGGCACGAATTCACTAGGTGTATTATGGAGTTTAAGGTTTCGTACGGTGATCTAAGGTGTTCTTTTGAGCTGCAAGGCGTCCTAGATCATACTAACGTTCTTTTCGAGTTGCTAATGTGGCATAAAGAGTAGTAAGATGTCTTAAGTTGTCGTACGATGTTCAAAAGACTCGGACGAATTCATTAGGTTTATTATGGAGTTTTAAGTTTACGTACGGTATTGTAATGTGATGTTAGGAGTTGTAAGGTGTCGTACATTATACTAACCTGCATTTCAAAGTGCTAATGTGGCATACAATGTCCTAAGATATTCTAAATTGTTGTACGATATTCAAATGACTCGGACGAATTAATTAGGCTTATTATGGAGTTTTAATGTTTCGTACGGTGATGTAAGGTGCTCTTAGAAGTTGTAACGCGTCCTACATTATTCGAAATTGCTTTTTATGTTGCTAATGTCGCATACAGAGTCGTAACAAGTCCTGAGTTGTCTTACGATTTTCAAAGGACTCAGACGAATTCATTAGGTTTATTATTGAGTTTTATGGTTTCTTATGCTGTTGTAAGGTGTTGTAAGGTGTTTTAAGGCGTACTTATTTACAAACGTAGTTATCAAGGTTCTAATATGGCATACAGAGTCTTAAGATGTTCTAACTAGTCGTACGATGTTAAAAGGACTGGCACGAATTCACTAGGTGTATTATGGAGTTTTAAGGTTTCGTACGGTGATCTAAGGTGTTCTTTTGAGCTGCAAGGCGTCCTAGATCATACTAACGTTCTTTTCGAGTTGCTAATGTGGCATAAAGAGTAGTAAGATGTCTTAAGTTGTCGTACGATGTTCAAAAGACTCGGACGAATTCATTAGGTTTATTATGGAGTTTTAAGTTTACGTACTGTATTGTAATGTGTTGTTAGGAGTTGTAAGGTGTCGTACATTATACTAACCTGCATTTCAAAGTGCTAATGTGGCATACAATGTCCTAAGATATTCTAAATTGTTGTACGATATTCAAATGACTCGGACGAATTAATTAGGCTTATTATGGAGTTTTAATGTTTCGTACGGTGATGTAAGGTGCTCTTAGAAGTTGTAACGCGTCCTACATTATTCAAAATTGCTTTTTATGTTGCTAATGTCGCATACAGAGTCGTAACAAGTCCTGAGTTGTCTTACGATTTTCAAAGGACTCGGACGAATTCATTAGGTTTATTATTGAGTTTTATGGTTTCTTATGCTGTTGTAAGGTGTTGTAAGGTGTTTTAAGGCGTACTTATTTACAAACGTAGTTATCAAGGTTCTAATATGGCATACAGAGTCTTAAGATGTTCTAACTAGTCGTACGATGTTAAAAGGACTGGCACGAATTCACTAGGTGTATTATGGAGTTTTAAGGTTTCGTACGGTGATGTAAGGTGTTCTTTTGAGCTGCAAGGCGTCCTAGCTCATACTAACGTTCTTTTCGAGTTGCTAATGTGGCATACAGAGTCTTAAGATGTCCTAACTAGTCGTACGATGTTAAAAGGACTGGCACGAATTCACTAGGTGTATTATGGAGTTTTAAGGTTTCGTACGGTGATCTAAGGTGTTCTTTTGAGCTGCAAGGCGTCCTAGATCATACTAACGTTCTTTTCGAGTTGCTAATGTGGCATAAAGAGTAGTAAGATGTCTTAAGTTGTCGTACGATGTTCAAAAGACTCGGACGAATTCATTAGGTTTATTAAGGAGTTTTAAGTTTACGTACTGTATTGTAATGTGTTGTTAGGAGTTGTAAGGTGTCGTACATTATACTAACCTGCATTTCAAAGTGCTAATGTGGCATACAATGTCCTAAGATATTCTAAATTGTTGTACGATATTCAAATGACTCGGACGAATTAATTAGGCTTATTATGGAGTTTTAATGTTTCGTACGGTGATGTAAGGTGCTCTTAGAAGTTGTAACGCGTCCTACATTATTCGAAATTGCTTTTTATGTTGCTAATGTCGCATACAGAGTCGTAACAAGTCCTGAGTTGTCTTACGATTTTCAAAGGACTCGGACGAATTCATTAGGTTTATTATTGAGTTTTATGGTTTCTTATGCTGTTGTAAGGTGTTGTAAGGTGTTTTAAGGCGTACTTATTTACAAACGTAGTTATCAAGGTTCTAATATGGCATACAGAGTCTTAAGATGTCCTAACTAGTCGTACGATGTTAAAAGGACTGGCACGAATTCACTAGGTGTATTATGGAGTTTTAAGGTTTCGTACGGTGATGTAAGGTGTTCTTTTGAGCTGCAAGGCGTCCTAGATCATACTAACGTTCTTTTCGAGTTGCTAATGTGGCATACAGAGTCTTAAGATGTCCTAACTAGTCGTACGATGTTCAAAGGACTGGCACGAATTCACTAGGTGTATTATGGAGTTTTAAGGTTTCGTACGGTGATGTAAGGTGTTCTTTTGAGCTGCAAGGCGTCCTAGATCATACTAACGTTCTTTTCGAGTTGCTAATGTGGCATAAAGAGTAGTAAGATGTCTTAAGTTGTCGTACGATGTTCAAAAGACTCGGACGAATTCATTAGGTTTATTATGGAGTTTTAAGTTTACGTACGGTATTGTAATGTGATGTTAGGAGTTGTAAGGTGTCGTACATTATACTAACCTGCATTTCAAAGTGCTAATGTGGCATACAATGTCCTAAGATATTCTAAATTGTTGTACGATATTCAAATGACTCGGACGAATTAATTAGGCTTATTATGGAGTTTTAATGTTTCGTACGGTGATGTAAGGTGCTCTTAGAAGTTGTAACGCGTCCTACATTATTCGAAATTGCTTTTTATGTTGCTAATGTCGCATACAGAGTCGTAACAAGTCCTGAGTTGTCTTACGATTTTCAAAGGACTCGGACGAATTCATTAGGTTTATTATTGAGTTTTATGGTTTCTTGTGCTGTTGTAAGGTGTTGTAAGGTGTTTTAAGGCGTACTTATTTACAAACGTAGTTATCAAGGTTCTAATATGGCATACAGAGTCTTAAGATGTCCTAACTAGTCGTACGATGTTAAAAGGACTGGCACGAATTCACTAGGTGTATTATGGAGTTTTAAGGTTTCGTACGGTGATGTAAGGTGTTCTTTTGAGCTGCAAGGCGTCCTAGATCATACTAACGTTCTTTTCGAGTTGCTAATGTGGCATACAGAGTCTTAAGATGTCCTAACTAGTCGTACGATGTTCAAAGGACTGGCACGAATTCACTAGGTGTATTATGGAGTTTTAAGGTTTCGTACGGTGATGTAAGGTGTTCTTTTGAGCTGCAAGGCGTCCTAGATCATACTAACGTTCTTTTCGAGTTGCTAATGTGGCATAAAGAGTAGTAAGATGTCTTAAGTTGTCGTACGATGTTCAAAAGACTCGGACGAATTCATTAGGTTTATTATGGAGTTTTAAGTTTACGTACGGTATTGTAATGTGATGTTAGGAGTTGTAAGGTGTCGTACATTATACTAACCTGCATTTCAAAGTGCTAATGTGGCATACAATGTCCTAAGATATTCTAAATTGTTGTACGATATTCAAATGACTCGGACGAATTAATTAGGCTTATTATGGAGTTTTAATGTTTCGTACGGTGATGTAAGGTGCTCTTAGAAGTTGTAACGCGTCCTACATTATTCGAAATTGCTTTTTATGTTGCTAATGTCGCATACAGAGTCGTAACAAGTCCTGAGTTGTCTTACGATTTTCAAAGGACTCGGACGAATTCATTAGGTTTATTATTGAGTTTTATGGTTTCTTATGCTGTTGTAAGGTGTTGTAAGGTGTTTTAAGGCGTACTTATTTACAAACGTAGTTATCAAGGTTCTAATATGGCATACAGAGTCTTAAGATGTCCTAACTAGTCGTACGATGTTAAAAGGACTGGCACGAATTCACTAGGTGTATTATGGAGTTTTAAGGTTTCGTACGGTGATGTAAGGTGTTCTTTTGAGCTGCAAGGCGTCCTAGATCATACTAACGTTCTTTTCGAGTTGCTAATGTGGCATACAGAGTCTTAAGATGTCCTAACTAGTCGTACGATGTTCAAAGGACTGGCACGAATTCACTAGGTGTATTATGGAGTTTTAAGGTTTCGTACGGTGATGTAAGGTGCTCTTTTGAGCTGCAAGGCGTCCTAGATCATACTAACGTTCTTTTCGAGTTGCTAATGTGGCATAAAGAGTAGTAAGATGTCTTAAGTTGTCGTACGATGTTCAAAAGACTCGGACGAATTCATTAGGTTTATTATGGAGTTTTAAGTTTACGTACGGTATTGTAATGTGATGTTAGGAGTTGTAAGGTGTCGTACATTATACTAACCTGCATTTCAAAGTGCTAATGTGGCATACAATGTCCTAAGATATTCTAAATTGTTGTACGATATTCAAATGACTCGGACGAATTAATTAGGCTTATTATGGAGTTTTAATGTTTCGTACGGTGATGTAAGGTGCTCTTAGAAGTTGTAACGCGTCCTACATTATTCGAAATTGCTTTTTATGTTGCTAATGTCGCATACAGAGTCGTAACAAGTCCTGAGTTGTCTTACGATTTTCAAAGGACTCGGACGAATTCATTAGGTTTATTATTGAGTTTTATGGTTTCTTATGCTGTTGTAAGGTGTTGTAAGGTGTTTTAAGGCGTACTTATTTACAAACGTAGTTATCAAGGTTCTAATATGGCATACAGAGTCTTAAGATGTCCTAACTAGTCGTACGATGTTAAAAGGACTGGCACGAATTCACTAGGTGTATTATGGAGTTTTAAGGTTTCGTACGGTGATGTAAGGTGTTCTTTTGAGCTGCAAGGCGTCCTAGATCATACTAACGTTCTTTTCGAGTTGCTAATGTGGCATACAGAGTCTTAAGATGTCCTAACTAGTCGTACGATGTTCAAAGGACTGGCACGAATTCACTAGGTGTATTATGGAGTTTTAAGGTTTCGTACGGTGATGTAAGGTGTTCTTTTGAGCTGCAAGGCGTCCTAGATCATACTAACGTTCTTTTCGAGTTGCTAATGTGGCATAAAGAGTAGTAAGATGTCTTAAGTTGTCGTACGATGTTCAAAAGACTCGGACGAATTCATTAGGTTTATTATGGAGTTTTAAGTTTACGTACTGTATTGTAATGTGTTGTTAGGAGTTGTAAGGTGTCGTACATTATACTAACCTGCATTTCAAAGTGCTAATGTGGCATACAATGTCCTAAGATATTCTAAATTGTTGTACGATATTCAAATGACTCGGACGAATTAATTAGGCTTATTATGGAGTTTTAATGTTTCGTACGGTGATGTAAGGTGCTCTTAGAAGTTGTAACGCGTCCTACATTATTCGAAATTGCTTTTTATGTTGCTAATGTCGCATACAGAGTCGTAACAAGTCCTGAGTTGTCTTACGATTTTCAAAGGACTCGGACGAATTCATTAGGTTTATTATTGAGTTTTATGGTTTCTTATGCTGTTGTAAGGTGTTTTAAGGCGTACTTATTTACAAACGTAGTTATCAAGGTTCTAATATGGCATACAAAGTCTTAAGATGTCCTAACTAGTCGTACGATGTTAAAAGGACTGGCACGAATTCACTAGGTGTATTATGGAGTTTTAAGGTTTCGTACGGTGATGTAAGGTGTTCTTTTGAGCTGCAAGGCGTCCTAGATCATACTAACGTTCTTTTCGAGTTGCTAATGTGGCATACAGAGTCTTAAGATGTCCTAACTAGTCGTACGATGTTCAAAGGACTGGCACGAATTCACTAGGTGTATTATGGAGTTTTAAGGTTTCGTACGGTGATGTAAGGTGTTCTTTTGAGCTGCAAGGCGTCCTAGATCATACTAACGTTCTTTTCGAGTTGCTAATGTGGCATAAAGAGTAGTAAGATGTCTTAAGTTGTCGTACGATGTTCAAAAGACTCGGACGAATTCATTAGGTTTATTATGGAGTTTTAAGTTTACGTACGGTATTGTAATGTGATGTTAGGAGTTGTAAGGTGTCGTACATTATACTAACCTGCATTTCAAAGTGCTAATGTGGCATACAATGTCCTAAGATATTCTAAATTGTTGTACGATATTCAAATGACTCGGACGAATTAATTAGGCTTATTATGGAGTTTTAATGTTTCGTACGGTGATGTAAGGTGCTCTTAGAAGTTGTAACGCGTCCTACATTATTCGAAATTGCTTTTTATGTTGCTAATGTCGCATACAGAGTCGTAACAAGTCCTGAGTTGTCTTACGATTTTCAAAGGACTCGGACGAATTCATTAGGTTTATTATTGAGTTTTATGGTTTCTTATGCTGTTGTAAGGTGTTGTAAGGTGTTTTAAGGCGTACTTATTTACAAACGTAGTTATCAAGGTTCTAATATGGCATACAGAGTCTTAAGATGTCCTAACTAGTCGTACGATGTTAAAAGGACTGGCACGAATTCACTAGGTGTATTATGGAGTTTTAAGGTTTCGTACGGTGATGTAAGGTGTTCTTTTGAGCTGCAAGGCGTCCTAGATCATACTAACGTTCTTTTCGAGTTGCTAATGTGGCATACAGAGTCTTAAGATGTCCTAACTAGTCGTACGATGTTCAAAGGACTGGCACGAATTCACTAGGTGTATTATGGAGTTTTAAGGTTTCGTACGGTGATGTAAGGTGCTCTTTTGAGCTGCAAGGCGTCCTAGATCATACTAACGTTCTTTTCGAGTTGCTAATGTGGCATAAAGAGTAGTAAGATGTCTTAAGTTGTCGTACGATGTTCAAAAGACTCGGACGAATTCATTAGGTTTATTATGGAGTTTTAAGTTTACGTACGGTATTGTAATGTGATGTTAGGAGTTGTAAGGTGTCGTACATTATACTAACCTGCATTTCAAAGTGCTAATGTGGCATACAATGTCCTAAGATATTCTAAATTGTTGTACGATATTCAAATGACTCGGACGAATTAATTAGGCTTATTATGGAGTTTTAATGTTTCGTACGGTGATGTAAGGTGCTCTTAGAAGTTGTAACGCGTCCTACATTATTCGAAATTGCTTTTTATGTTGCTAATGTCGCATACAGAGTCGTAACAAGTCCTGAGTTGTCTTACGATTTTCAAAGGACTCGGACGAATTCATTAGGTTTATTATTGAGTTTTATGGTTTCTTATGCTGTTGTAAGGTGTTGTAAGGTGTTTTAAGGCGTACTTATTTACAAACGTAGTTATCAAGGTTCTAATATGGCATACAGAGTCTTAAGATGTCCTAACTAGTCGTACGATGTTAAAAGGACTGGCACGAATTCACTAGGTGTATTATGGAGTTTTAAGGTTTCGTACGGTGATGTAAGGTGTTCTTTTGAGCTGCAAGGCGTCCTAGATCATACTAACGTTCTTTTCGAGTTGCTAATGTGGCATACAGAGTCTTAAGATGTCCTAACTAGTCGTACGATGTTCAAAGGACTGGCACGAATTCACTAGGTGTATTATGGAGTTTTAAGGTTTCGTACGGTGATGTAAGGTGTTCTTTTGAGCTGCAAGGCGTCCTAGATCATACTAACGTTCTTTTCGAGTTGCTAATGTGGCATAAAGAGTAGTAAGATGTCTTAAGTTGTCGTACGATGTTCAAAAGACTCGGACGAATTCATTAGGTTTATTATGGAGTTTTAAGTTTACGTACTGTATTGTAATGTGTTGTTAGGAGTTGTAAGGTGTCGTACATTATACTAACCTGCATTTCAAAGTGCTAATGTGGCATACAATGTCCTAAGATATTCTAAATTGTTGTACGATATTCAAATGACTCGGACGAATTAATTAGGCTTATTATGGAGTTTTAATGTTTCGTACGGTGATGTAAGGTGCTCTTAGAAGTTGTAACGCGTCCTACATTATTCGAAATTGCTTTTTATGTTGCTAATGTCGCATACAGAGTCGTAACAAGTCCTGAGTTGTCTTACGATTTTCAAAGGACTCGGACGAATTCATTAGGTTTATTATTGAGTTTTATGGTTTCTTATGCTGTTGTAAGGTGTTTTAAGGCGTACTTATTTACAAACGTAGTTATCAAGGTTCTAATATGGCATACAAAGTCTTAAGATGTCCTAACTAGTCGTACGATGTTAAAAGGACTGGCACGAATTCACTAGGAGTATTATGGAGTTTTAAGGTTTCGTACGGTGATGTAAGGTGTTCTTTTGAGCTGCAAGGCGTCCTAGATCATACTAACGTTCTTTTCGAGTTGCTAATGTGGCATACAGAGTCTTAAGATGTCCTAACTAGTTGTACGATGTTCAAAGGACTGGCACGAATTCACTAGGTGTATTATGGAGTTTTAAGGTTTCCTACGGTGATGTAAGGTGTTCTTTTGAGCTGCAAGGCGTCCTAGATCATACTAACGTTCTTTTCGAGTTGCTAATGTGGCATAAAGAGTAGTAAGATGTCTTAAGTTGTCGTACGATGTTCAAAAGACTCGGACGAATTCATTAGGTTTATTATGGAGTTTTAAGTTTACGTACGGTATTGTAATGTGATGTTAGGAGTTGTAAGGTGTCGTACATTATACTAACCTGCATTTCAAAGTGCTAATGTGGCATACAATGTCCTAAGATATTCTAAATTGTTGTACGATATTCAAATGACTCGGACGAATTAATTAGGCTTATTATGGAGTTTTAATGTTTCGTACGGTGATGTAAGGTGCTCTTAGAAGTTGTAACGCGTCCTACATTATTCGAAATTGCTTTTTATGTTGCTAATGTCGCATACAGAGTCGTAACAAGTCCTGAGTTGTCTTACGATTTTCAAAGGACTCGGACGAATTCATTAGGTTTATTATTGAGTTTTATGGTTTCTTATGCTGTTGTAAGGTGTTGTAAGGTGTTTTAAGGCGTACTTATTTACAAACGTAGTTATCAAGGTTCTAATATGGCATACAGAGTCTTAAGATGTCCTAACTAGTCGTACGATGTTAAAAGGACTGGCACGAATTCACTAGGTGTATTATTGAGTTTTAAGGTTTCGTACGGTGATGTAAGGTGTTCTTTTGAGCTGCAAGGCGTCCTAGATCATACTAACGTTCTTTTCGAGTTGCTAATGTGGCATACAGAGTCTTAAGATGTCCTAACTAGTCGTACGATGTTCAAAGGACTGGCACGAATTCACTAGGTGTATTATGGAGTTTTAAGGTTTCGTAAGGTGATGTAAGGTGTTCTTTTGAGCTGCAAGGCGTCCTAGATCATACTAACGTTCTTTTCGAGTTGCTAATGTGGCATAAAGAGTAGTAAGATGTCTTAAGTTGTCGTACGATGTTCGAAAGACTCGGACGAATTCATTAGGTTTATTATGGAGTTTTAAGTTTACGTACTGTATTGTAATGTGTTGTTAGGAGTTGTAAGGTGTCGTACATTATACTAACCTGCATTTCAAAGTGCTAATGTGGCATACAATGTCCTAAGATATTCTAAATTGTTGTACGATATTCAAATGACTCGGACGAATTCATTAGGCTTATTATGGAGTTTTAATGTTTCGTACGGTGATGTAAGGTGCTCTTAGAAGTTGTAGCGCGTCCTACATTATTCGAAATTGCTTTTTATGTTGCTAATGTCGCATACAGAGTCGTAACAAGTCCTGAGTTGTCTTACGATTTTCAAAGGACTCGGACGAATTCATTAGGTTTATTATTGAGTTTTATGGTTTCTTATGCTGTTGTAAGGTGTTGTAAGGTGTTTTAAGGCGTACTTATTTACAAACGTAGTTATCAAGGTTCTAATATGGCATACAGAGTCTTAAGATGTCCTAACTAGTCGTACGATGTTAAAAGGACTGGCACGAATTCACTAGGTGTATTATGGAGTTTTAAGGTTTCGTACGGTGATGTAAGGTGTTCTTTTGAGCTGCAAGGCGTCCTAGATCATACTAACGTTCTTTTCGAGTTGCTAATGTGGCATACAGAGTCTTAAGATGTCCTAACTAGTCGTACGATGTTCAAAGGACTGGCACGAATTCACTAGGTGTATTATGGAGTTTTAAGGTTTCGTACGGTGATGTAAGGTGTTCTTTTGAGCTGCAAGGCGTCCTAGATCATACTAACGTTCTTTTCGAGTTGCTAATGTGGCATAAAGAGTAGTAAGATGTCTTAAGTTGTCGTACGATGTTCAAAAGACTCGGACGAATTCATTAGGTTTATTATGGAGTTTTAAGTTTACGTACGGTATTGTAATGTGATGTTAGGAGTTGTAAGGTGTCGTACATTATACTAACCTGCATTTCAAAGTGCTAATGTGGCATACAATGTCCTAAGATATTCTAAATTGTTGTACGATATTCAAATGACTCGGACGAATTAATTAGGCTTATTATGGAGTTTTAATGTTTCGTACGGTGATGTAAGGTGCTCTTAGAAGTTGTAACGCGTCCTACATTATTCGAAATTGCTTTTTATGTTGCTAATGTCGCATACAGAGTCGTAACAAGTCCTGAGTTGTCTTACGATTTTCAAAGGACTCGGACGAATTCATTAGGTTTATTATTGAGTTTTATGGTTTCTTATGCTGTTGTAAGGTGTTGTAAGGTGTTTTAAGGCGTACTTATTTACAAACGTAGTTATCAAGGTTCTAATATGGCATACAGAGTCTTAAGATGTCCTAACTAGTCGTACGATGTTAAAAGGACTGGCACGAATTCACTAGGTGTATTATGGAGTTTTAAGGTTTCGTACGGTGATGTAAGGTGTTCTTTTGAGCTGCAAGGCGTCCTAGATCATACTAACGTTCTTTTCGAGTTGCTAATATGGCATACAGAGTCTTAAGATGTCCTAACTAGTCGTACGATGTTCAAAGGACTGGCACGAATTCACTAGGTGTATTATGGAGTTTTAAGGTTTCGTACGGTGATGTAAGGTGTTCTTTTGAGCTGCAAGGCGTCCTAGATCATACTAACGTTCTTTTCGAGTTGCTAATGTGGCATAAAGAGTAGTAAGATGTCTTAAGTTGTCGTACGATGTTCAAAAGACTCGGACGAATTCATTAGGTTTATTATGGAGTTTTAAGTTTACGTACGGTATTGTAATGTGATGTTAGGAGTTGTAAGGTGTCGTACATTATACTAACCTGCATTTCAAAGTGCTAATGTGGCATACAATGTCCTAAGATATTCTAAATTGTTGTACGATATTCAAATGACTCGGACGAATTAATTAGGCTTATTATGGAGTTTTAATGTTTCGTACGGTGATGTAAGGTGCTCTTAGAAGTTGTAACGCGTCCTACATTATTCGAAATTGCTTTTTATGTTGCTAATGTCGCATACAGAGTCGTAACAAGTCCTGAGTTGTCTTACGATTTTCAAAGGACTCGGACGAATTCATTAGGTTTATTATTGAGTTTTATGGTTTCTTATGCTGTTGTAAGGTGTTGTAAGGTGTTTTTAGGCGTACTTATTTACAAACGTAGTTATCAAGGTTCTAATATGGCATACAGAGTCTTAAGATGTCCTAACTAGTCGTACGATGTTAAAAGGACTGGCACGAATTCACTAGGTGTATTATGGAGTTTTAAGGTTTCGTACGGTGATGTAAGGTGTTCTTTTGAGCTGCAAGGCGTCCTAGATCATACTAACGTTCTTTTCGAGTTGCTAATGTGGCATACAGAGTCTTAAGATGTCCTAACTAGTCGTACGATGTTCAAAGGACTGGCACGAATTCACTAGGTGTATTATGGAGTTTTAAGGTTTCGTACGGTGATGTAAGGTGTTCTTTTGAGCTGCAAGGCGTCCTAGATCATACTAACGTTCTTTTCGAGTTGCTAATGTGGCATAAAGAGTAGTAAGATGTCTTAAGTTGTCGTACGATGTTCAAAAGACTCGGACGAATTCATTAGGTTTATTATGGAGTTTTAAGTTTACGTACGGTATTGTAATGTGATGTTAGGAGTTGTAAGGTGTCGTACATTATACTAACCTGCATTTCAAAGTGCTAATGTGGCATACAATGTCCTAAGATATTCTAAATTGTTGTACGATATTCAAATGACTCGGACGAATTAATTAGGCTTATTATGGAGTTTTAATGTTTCGTACGGTGATGTAAGGTGCTCTTAGAAGTTGTAACGCGTCCTACATTATTCGAAATTGCTTTTTATGTTGCTAATGTCGCATACAGAGTCGTAACAAGTCCTGAGTTGTCTTACGATTTTCAAAGGACTCGGACGAATTCATTAGGTTTATTATTGAGTTTTATGGTTTCTTATGCTGTTGTAAGGTGTTGTAAGGTGTTTTTAGGCGTACTTATTTACAAACGTAGTTATCAAGGTTCTAATATGGCATACAGAGTCTTAAGATGTCCTAACTAGTCGTACGATGTTAAAAGGACTGGCACGAATTCACTAGGTGTATTATGGAGTTTTAAGGTTTCGTACGGTGATGTAAGGTGTTCTTTTGAGCTGCAAGGCGTCCTAGATCATACTAACGTTCTTTTCGAGTTGCTAATGTGGCATACAGAGTCTTAAGATGTCCTAACTAGTCGTACGATGTTCAAAGGACTGGCACGAATTCACTAGGTGTATTATGGAGTTTTAAGGTTTCGTACGGTGATGTAAGGTGTTCTTTTGAGCTGCAAGGCGTCCTAGATCATACTAACGTTCTTTTCGAGTTGCTAATGTGGCATAAAGAGTAGTAAGATGTCTTAAGTTGTCGTACGATGTTCGAAAGACTCGGACGAATTCATTAGGTTTATTATGGAGTTTTAAGTTTACGTACTGTATTGTAATGTGTTGTTAGGAGTTGTAAGGTGTCGTACATTATACTAACCTGCATTTCAAAGTGCTAATGTGGCATACAATGTCCTAAGATATTCTAAATTGTTGTACGATATTCAAATGACTCGGACGAATTAATTAGGCTTATTATGGAGTTTTAATGTTTCGTACGGTGATGTAAGGTGCTCTTAGAAGTTGTAACGCGTCCTACATTATTCGAAATTGCTTTTTATGTTGCTAATGTCGCATACAGAGTCGTAACAAGTCCTGAGTTGTCTTACGATTTTCAAAGGACTCGGACGAATTCATTAGGTTTATTATTGAGTTTTATGGTTTCTTATGCTGTTGTAAGGTGTTGTAAGGTGTTTTAAGGCGTACTTATTTACAAACGTAGTTATCAAGGTTCTAATATGGCATACAGAGTCTTAAGATGTCCTAACTAGTCGTACGATGTTAAAAGGACTGGCACGAATTCACTAGGTGTATTATGGAGTTTTAAGGTTTCGTACGGTGATGTAAGGTGTTCTTTTGAGCTGCAAGGCGTCCTAGATCATACTAACGTTCTTTTCGAGTTGCTAATGTGGCATACAGAGTCTTAAGATGTCCTAACTAGTCGTACGATGTTCAAAGGACTGGCACGAATTCACTAGGTGTATTATGGAGTTTTAAGGTTTCGTACGGTGATGTAAGGTGTTCTTTTGAGCTGCAAGGCGTCCTAGATCATACTAACGTTCTTTTCGAGTTGCTAATGTGGCATAAAGAGTAGTAAGATGTCTTAAGTTGTCGTACGATGTTCAAAAGACTCGGACGAATTCATTAGGTTTATTATGGAGTTTTAAGTTTACGTACTGTATTGTAATGTGTTGTTAGGAGTTGTAAGGTGTCGTACATTATACTAACCTGCATTTCAAAGTGCTAATGTGGCATACAATGTCCTAAGATATTCTAAATTGTTGTACGATATTCAAATGACTCGGACGAATTAATTAGGCTTATTATGGAGTTTTAATGTTTCGTACGGTGATGTAAGGTGCTCTTAGAAGTTGTAACGCGTCCTACATTATTCGAAATTGCTTTTTATGTTGCTAATGTCGCATACAGAGTCGTAACAAGTCCTGAGTTGTCTTACGATTTTCAAAGGACTCGGACGAATTCATTAGGTTTATTTTTGAGTTTTATGGTTTCTTATGCTGTTGTAAGGTGTTGTAAGGTGTTTTAAGGCGTACTTATTTACAAACGTAGTTATCAAGGTTCTAATATGGCATACAGAGTCTTAAGATGTCCTAACTAGTCGTACGATGTTAAAAGGACTGGCACGAATTCACTAGGTGTATTATGGAGTTTTAAGGTTTCGTACGGTGATGTAAGGTGTTCTTTTGAGCTGCAAGGCGTCCTAGATCATACTAACGTTCTTTTCGAGTTGCTAATGTGGCATACAGAGTCTTAAGATGTCCTAACTAGTCGTACGATGTTCAAAGGACTGGCACGAATTCACTAGGTGTATTATGGAGTTTTAAGGTTTCGTACGGTGATGTAAGGTGTTCTTTTGAGCTGCAAGGCGTCCTAGATCATACTAACGTTCTTTTCGAGTTGCTAATGTGGCATAAAGAGTAGTAAGATGTCTTAAGTTGTCGTACGATGTTCAAAAGACTCGGACGAATTCATTAGGTTTATTATGGAGTTTTAAGTTTACGTACTGTATTGTAATGTGTTGTTAGGAGTTGTAAGGTGTCGTACATTATACTAACCTGCATTTCAAAGTGCTAATGTGGCATACAATGTCCTAAGATATTCTAAATTGTTGTACGATATTCAAATGACTCGGACGAATTAATTAGGCTTATTATGGAGTTTTAATGTTTCGTACGGTGATGTAAGGTGCTCTTAGAAGTTGTAACGCGTCCTACATTATTCGAAATTGCTTTTTATGTTGCTAATGTCGCATACAGAGTCGTAACAAGTCCTGAGTTGTCTTACGATTTTCAAAGGACTCGGACGAATTCATTAGGTTTATTTTTGAGTTTTATGGTTTCTTATGCTGTTGTAAGGTGTTGTAAGGTGTTTTAAGGCGTACTTATTTACAAACGTAGTTATCAAGGTTCTAATATGGCATACAGAGTCTTAAGATGTCCTAACTAGTCGTACGATGTTAAAAGGACTGGCACGAATTCACTAGGTGTATTATGGAGTTTTAAGGTTTCGTACGGTGATGTAAGGTGTTCTTTTGAGCTGCAAGGCGTCCTAGATCATACTAACGTTCTTTTCGAGTTGCTAATGTGGCATACAGAGTCTTAAGATGTCCTAACTAGTCGTACGATGTTCAAAGGACTGGCACGAATTCACTAGGTGTATTATGGAGTTTTAAGGTTTCGTACGGTGATGTAAGGTGTTCTTTTGAGCTGCAAGGCGTCCTAGATCATACTAACGTTCTTTTCGAGTTGCTAATGTGGCATAAAGAGTAGTAAGATGTCTTAAGTTGTCGTACGATGTTCAAAAGACTCGGACGAATTCATTAGGTTTATTATGGAGTTTTAAGTTTACGTACTGTATTGTAATGTGTTGTTAGGAGTTGTAAGGTGTCGTACATTATACTAACCTGCATTTCAAAGTGCTAATGTGGCATACAATGTCCTAAGATATTCTAAATTGTTGTACGATGTTCAAATGACTCGGACGAATTAATTAGGCTTATTATGGAGTTTTAATGTTTCGTACGGTGATGTAAGGTGCTCTTAGAAGTTGTAACGCGTCCTACATTATTCGAAATTGCTTTTTATGTTGCTAATGTCGCATACAGAGTCGTAACAAGTCCTGAGTTGTCTTACGATTTTCAAAGGACTCGGACGAATTCATTAGGTTTATTATTGAGTTTTATGGTTTCTTATGCTGTTGTAAGGTGTTGTAAGGTGTTTTAAGGCGTACTTATTTACAAACGTAGTTATCAAGGTTCTAATATGGCATACAGAGTCTTAAGATGTCCTAACTAGTCGTACGATGTTAAAAGGACTGGCACGAATTCACTAGGTGTATTATGGAGTTTTAAGGTTTCGTACGGTGATGTAAGGTGTTCTTTTGAGCTGCAAGGCGTCCTAGATCATACTAACGTTCTTTTCGAGTTGCTAATGTGGCATACAGAGTCTTAAGATGTCCTAACTAGTCGTACGATGTTCAAAGGACTTGCACGAATTCACTAGGTGTATTATGGAGTTTTAAGGTTTCGTACGGTGATGTAAGGTGTTCTTTTGAGCTGCAAGGCGTCCTAGATCATACTAACGTTCTTTTCGAGTTGCTAATGTGGCATAAAGAGTAGTAAGATGTCTTAAGTTATCGTACGATGTTCAAAAGACTCGGACGAATTCATTAGGTTTATTATGGAGTTTTAAGTTTACGTACTGTATTGTAATGTGTTGTTAGGAGTTGTAAGGTGTCGTACATTATACTAACCTGCATTTCAAAGTGCTAATGTGGCATACAATGTCCTAAGATATTCTAAATTGTTGTACGATGTTCAAATGACTCGGACGAATTAATTAGGTTTATTATGGAGTTTTAATGTTTCGTACGGTGATGTAAGGTGCTCTTAAAAGTTGTAACGCGTCCTACATTATTCGAAATTGCTTTTTATGTTGCTAATGTCGCATACAGAGTCGTAACAAGTCCTGAGTTGTCTTACGATTTTCAAAGGACTCGGACGAATTCATTAGGTTTATTATTGAGTTTTATGGTTTCTTATGCTGTTGTAAGGTGTTTTTAGGTGTTTTAAGGCGTACTTATTTACAAACGTAGTTATCAAGGTTCTAATATGGCATACAGAGTCTTAAGATGTCCTAACTAGTCGTACGATGTTAAAAGGACTGGCACGAATTCACTAGGTGTATTATGGAGTTTTAAGGTTTCGTACGGTGATGTAAGGTGTTCTTTTGAGCTGCAAGGCGTCCTAGCTCATACTAACATTCTTTTCGAGTTGCTAATGTGGCATACAGAGTCTTAAGATGTCCTAACTAGTCGTACGATGTTAAAAGGACTGGCACGAATTCACTAGGTGTATTATGGAGTTTTAAGGTTTCGTACGGTGATCTAAGGTGTTCTTTTGAGCTGCAAGGCGTCCTAGATCATACTAACGTTCTTTTC